>JAYESD010000004.1:111474608-112933111 GCA_036927565.1 Tuctoria greenei | reverse complement strand
GCGTGACTTGTGACTTTTTGAATAGACTGACACTAATATGACTTTAATTTACTGCAATTTGTAGCGCTTTATGAGTCAGTTTCTGGAGAATAATAGTGTGCAGTAACTGACGTGATCTAATTATGCTGTTGTCACATCCCAAATTTTGAACGATAATAAAAATCACTCGGATTTAAAATTTTTGAACAAATACCAAACAAGCATTAATTGTAAACAAAAATCAATACACATATGTGTGCAAGTACAAACATATACACAAACGCAAATCAAACTATAAAATAAATGTACATTCTAAACTGAAAATGAGGACAAAAGTGATGCGGCATAATCAGCTGAACGTGTATATATAAAATATAAAAATATGTATACATGAAATGGTAATCTCAACCCTATGAATAAATTTTGTGTGAGACTACTAGGCTAAATAATCTCCACATTACAGGGGTGCAAACCAAAATAAATGTAAAACTACTAGACAAAAGTGTAGGTGCAAACCCACCTAATTCATTTATAGGACCTGAGGTTAAATAGTTAAATGATACATAAAATAGTATATGAGTGTGCTCAACAAATAATTTAAACAAAACAAATAAATCAAATAGGAAAATAATTAACCTAATGGGTAGCACTATAGTGAAATATAAATATACCAACTATGAATCATCCACTATGATCAAATACCAAATCAGAATTTAAGTTCACACAAAAATGGAATGGAAAAGGAAAACGGGCGCAACCCACGTTTTCTCCTCCCCGGCCTGGCCCGTCTGGCCTCCCTTTCCGGCCCACCTGCTCTTTTTTTTTTTCTCTCTCTCGCACACGGTCCAGCTTGGCCCAACCGCGCGCACCGTTCCCATCTCTTCCTCCTCCCCCCCCCCCCCCCCCCCCCCCCCCCCCGCCCCCCGTTCCTCATTGAGGCAAGCATCGCTCCGGGAAACCCGTGACGAGACCGCGCCGGGTGCCGCCCTGCGCCTCTGGCGCCCTTGCCGAACTGCCTCCATCAATTTGCCGCCCCTACCTTGTCCGTCATCATTGCTCTGCGAATCGACTCATCTCCCACCTCTATCACCACGTGCTCGTGCCGCAATTTCCACCGGTGCCGTCCTCTCCGAGTCCCGTCCATCATCGTGTCGCCATCTAACACATCCAGGAGGTGAAGCACGCGCCAAGTCTTCCGCTCCTATCGTCCCATCGTGCGCCCGACGAAACGCACGCGCCAAAGATGCCACGCCACCGCCTCTGTCACCTTCCGCGCCCCACCTTACTAACCGCCTTCTCGGGCTATAAAACGGTGCACCCCCTCCATTCTCGCGCGAAGCACACATCCCACACTCTTCTGCAGCCCTTTGAGCACCAAGCCCCCTACCAAGCGCCATCGGAGGCCAGATTTCGAGCTTCCCCTGTTTTCTTCCCCAACTACGGCTGCCATCTCCGTTCCAGCACCAGTGAGCAAGCATTCTTGAACAATTCTGGCATGTAGCTTCTATAGACTCTGTTATACCTAGAACACACCTTGGATGGCATTAGACAGCACCACAGCTCGCTATCCGTGAGCAACCCAAGCTGCTCCTCCACCCACCGCCGCACACCACCGTTACTGGCGAACTAGGAGCCTTTTCCACCCGTGAATCCTTGCCCTTAAGCTGAGCCATGACGTGGAGAACGCGGTAGGATACCTAGTTTGGGAAGAGGAGCAAGGTAGGACAGACATCGCTGAGCCGCCGTCAAGACTGCCACCTTTCCTCGTCGCCGGCCACCGTGGGCAGGCCGAGCGCAGCTTAACACTCCCTACACTATGGAACACCCCCTTGACACACCTTTCCATTGAGAACATGTGCACACGACTAGATCGACGATGCGCTGCCACGCACGGCCGCCACAAGCCGCCATCGGCCACTTAGAGCGCCGCTGTGACCCTACCAAGGCCGCAAGTAGCTTCCACGGGCAATAGCATGCTCGCCCAACGCACTATCTTTATGCGAAACCCAGCGCGCGTGAGTCTGCCCGAGCGTCGCCGCCTCTAGCCGCCGTGTGCTGTCGCCCGCCGCCGTGGCCGCATCACCGGCCCAGCCAAGCATGCAGATCGCTTATGCACGCCCCCGCGCACCCGCATTAGACGGCAGACTAGCTCCAGTCACCACCGGCGAGCTCCCGTGGCCGCACTCCGCCGGCTTCCCTGTTTCCTCAGTGCAGCGCCTATGTGGTGCCACATGGCGCACGCATAGCTGCCATCCAAGCGCCACCTAAGCGCCACGCATGCACTACCCCCTGACCTTAATGGGTGCACCCGATTCAGGTAGACCGTGTACCTAGCAGTCGGGATGAATGGGCCCTGCACCACTGATAGATGGGCCCCCCTTGACAGCCATACAGAGAGGTACAGAAATTTGCTAGGTACACACGCGCCCAGTAAGGCCCACAAGCCAACAACTGCTGCACCTCAGAAAATAGCTACAGCCACACGCATAGTGCACACAGACACTTAGAAAATGCATTTCTTGATACAAGAAAATTCCGGAAATATCCCTAAAAATTGTTGATTGCTTATAGAACATATTAGGAGTGACTGATAGAATCAATTAAATATATATATTGTGGTAGATATCATTAGCTTACCTAAAATGAAATAATAATTAATTTTTTTGAAGAAAGCATGTTAATGCTCTAAATTGATAATCATTATAGAACATAATTATCTAGGAGTTCCCTACAATTATATAATGATTACCATAACCTAAAAACAGTAACTAATGACAAAGTAAATTGTAGAAAATATGAGACTTGGTGTTAGCTAATAGAATCATTTAATTAATCAGGAAATAGGAAAAGCCTATATTTAGTCGTCCAATCTGATAAATCCACAACAAATAAATACCTAAAAAGTATTAGAAATAATAATTAGCATTTATAATTTAATAAAAAGTAGTACACAAACAATATAGGATATGGGGTAGTAAAATAATTAACCCCCTTATAGGAAATTGATTAAATCACTAAAAGTTAGTAGAAAGGCTAAATAAACCAAACTCCCTCACAAATAATTACCCAAAAATCATTAGAAAATATTGCTAGGCATATATAATATATTGTAAGTAGAAATTGGCTAATATGAAATATGGAATAAGGAATTGATTATCATTTCTGTAGGGAAATCTAGTGAATAGTCATATATAATTAATAAAATACATATAGAAGTTTCCAATTAAATGATCTCTTCCCAAATGACCTTCTGAATATTACCAAAAGTATATTATTAGGACTTTTGGAATAGAAATTGAATAAAATAAATTGTAGAATAATGAACTACTCACCAACATCAGAAAAGAGAAATTAGAGAGCTTTTAATAATAGAAACTCACATACCAGCTCCAAATAGAATAGACCCCCCACTAGTAATTCCCCGATGTCATAATATCCGTGCACTAAAGGAATTCTAGAATAAGTCCATAACCTTTAGAGTATACTAAGACAATAATATATAAAGAAATAGAATGAGATGATAAGTCACACACTAGTCATCACTAGAAACATTGCCTTAAGTCCAAACACGTTAGGACTCATGTTTAGTCTCTAAAATACACGAGACTTACATTAATAGAACTTTAGCGAGTTTACTAAAAGACACTCATAGAAGTTATGTTCAACTCATTGCCCACAATATATGTAATTTATAGTGTAAACTTGTGAGTTCACCTTAATTATCTTAAACCATGAACATAACTAAGAAGATCGATAAAATCATTATAGCCTTTTAACGGCTATTTAGTTGACCAATGGGATAGAAATGTTTCCAAATAAGCCACAAGTAGAATCGCATATTCCCCGATGAGCCTTCTAAGGACCATAGAAACCACGTTATTAAATGATTGTTTGTATCTATTGGAGTTTTATTTGGATTTTTTTGGATCTTTATCGATGAATCGTATTTTCTTCGCGTAGCTACATACTTAGTAATTGGAGAGTTCGCGAAGAAGATATTCAAGACCCAAATCATGAAGAACAGGACAAAGACTTCGATAAACCACCATAAAGGCAAGCTCTAACTCCTTGACCATATTTTACCTATGTTTTGCAATCGCACCTATGGCCTGTTTTCATTACATGGCTGTATGTCTATTTTAAAATGTTGCTATGCTATGAACCATTTGAAATGTGGTAGCATGAGATATGTTGATGACTCAATATCGGTGTTAGCTACTAGCCAACGATAAACAATAACACAGTAGTTACTCGCTATCAACGGCTTGAAACAAAACACTGCATCAGTTACGGTAATAGCAGTGACTATCACAATCCCCTCCTTGACCTTGACAACACAACCCCTTGACTACCTAATAGCTTCATCACATCACTATAGCAGTGATGCGAGCACCTCCTTGCTAGTACTATGCTTAGGAACCCCTGCGATGTTCGCATTGTGAACCACTATACACTGTATACATGATTGTGAAATGTGTTAAAAGGAGTTTGGTGGTGTGAGTTAGGATATGGGTGGGAGATTAATGAAATGTGTGTGTGAAAGGGAAGGGTGGTCCAGGCGGGTATGGTGATGGGATGCCGCGGGCTCCCTAAGAGGTATACCAGCTGTGGCTGCGTATTCGGTGTAATCCACCGATCGGCGCTGAGTGCTTCAGTAATAGTCCGATGACCATGTTTTCCGAACTGGCCTTGTGTTGGGTACTTCAGTTTAGTTTGATGTTGTGTGTTCTGAACTAGTCCTTTTGCCAAGGACGGATGGAGCCGCCTCACCAATATAAGGACCTGGTTCATTTGACCTCAACATAGTGATTTTGTACAACCACATATCCTGTTTGGGCGGGACTCGCCCTACCTTTCTGGTAACTGCCACATGAGAAAACCTAGAAAGCCATAGAGGGCACGATGGACCAGGAAATGGCACGGAGACCGAGGGTCATCCGGTGTCTGGCTAGGTAGTGAATGCCCGAATAGCCCCTGTGTTGGGCCGAGGTGTGAATGTGGGGTTACTCGGGGAAGATGGGATGAGCGTCATGTCATACCCGTGCAAGGGGTGCATGACCTATGGGTAAAGTGTACAAACTCTGAAGAGTCTTAATCTATCCAGATAGCTGTTGTCACAGTCTTGGCACACTATGCTTTGGGCTCCTATTGATTAGTATTAGTGCATCTCCTTTAAGTGGGTGGGTGGGTTGCCGAGGCTGCCGTGTTTTGGGAAAGTGTTGGCATGCGTGCCAGAGTCATCAGGGCCATGGGTTCGAAGACTCATCTAAAAGTGAGGGAACTCGCGGGATGGTCTGAAACTCCCCCATGTCCCGCCAACTATAATAATATTGATTCAACTACTTTGCCCTCTTATTGCAAATCTCTTTTCAAAGAGAACCATGCATAAAATGCTTTTCGGCAAAACTAAGCTGTATGGCCTCTCCTTGCTACAAGCCCCAAAGCAAGAAACACCTCCCCTTGAGTAGTCTTAGGGCTTGCAGAGTACCTTACGTACACACTCTTGCTTTATATGTGGTTTATCAGAAGACAAAGAAGCTGAAGCGTGTGAGGATGACGACTAGGTCTAGTCCTACTTCCTAAGTCTACCTGTTGGGCATGGCGCCGTTCCGCTCTGCTGTTTTGAGGATTTATCTATTTTTGTGGTCATTTCCAACCACATCTAATGTAATCTAGATCATATTTGTAAGACTTATGTTGATTATAAATAAATAATTATTGTATGGATCTCGATCTATTCTGTTGTTCGTACCAACTACTGATCCAGAGATTGGTACGGGATGCACAAGTGGACTCACGAAAGACGGGTCCTGACAGAGTGGTATCATAGTCATACATAGCCGTAGGATGAAACCTTAGAATCATCCTATACCCTGAACATATATTTTGAAAGATACAAAACTATTTGTGAAAAAAAACTCTCTCTCCTCTATGTTCCTTCTGCACTTATCTCTTTCTATGTTGAAAACTTAATTTAATTATGTCGATTGTGCCACTAACCCTAACCAAACACACTTTGATCGTTCAAGAGTAAGATGGACACCAACACAATATGCAAGGTTGGAACCATGCAACGTCGCATCGGACCATTCGAAGATTCGATGAGCCAAACCATCTTCTAATCAACTCAAGAGAGTATGTAAAGATAAAGGAAGAAATTACTCTACTAAGGCTAATATAAGATGACATCGTCACGTATCAAGGACGACATCACAATCGGTGGAAGAGCAACCACGTGTAACCCTACATCCCTCAGTCACATCGAAAGAATCCTAGAATGACCGTAGTGCCCATGAGTAGAATGGCTTAGCCTATAGCGACCTATAGTAAGTCACGAATAGAACGATTAATAGTATAATATATAAGTTTGTAATCTAGTTATGTTTGGGTGTGATTCGCTGGTTTTCATTTGGTTCTTTGATTGAATGCAATTGTGTGCTCTAACACAAACATAATCAATAATAGAATGAAAGAAGATAAGTTGTATGTTTAATAAAATAAATACATATGGGTTACGTATATTTATATACCTATGCACGTATTCCTGTATGTATACCAAATATAATGCACCAATAAGAATACACAATATAAAATTAATATATATGCAAACGTACGTATATACGCGAGGATAATAATAATTACCAAAACAAAGTCTTCCTACCAGATCAACAAAATACCCATTCAGAAGCCTATCCTTGTTCGAGCTCACCATGAGCACACTGCTCATGCAGGAACACCGTCTCGATCCAAAGTACTCAAGTTAACCCTCAAGGTCAATAAATAAATAATTAAATACAAAAATAAACCAAACCAAACAAAACAAAACAAAACTACATATAATAAAATATAAATATATCAATAATCATAATAAACCCACACTAATATAAAAATCATAGTAGTTAAAATCCTATTTAAGTGGGATAGGATTTTAACATACCTAAAAGCCCGTAAGACAAACAGTGTGGATCATACCCTCATGAATTAGTTGGCACACTAGCTAGGATATACTGAAAGTGCATCTAGGATCCCCGTGGGTTTTGGATGATTGATGATGACAATTAAGTAACTAATGAGCTCAATGATCTTAAGCACAAGTGTGGACTCAAGTGGTAACACAAACCCTCAAAAAGAAAAGGATGAAAACGGCGATGTCGACTCGAAAAGAAGAAACTAGGGTTTCTAGCGTGTCGAGTTTAGACTAGCCATATGTGTATGAGGATGTGTGCGTAAAGTGCATTGAGATCAAGTTGGGAGCACAAAGAGGTTTAGATATCAAAACCTATTGAGAGAAGAGAGTTGGAGACGTCTGGCAGGAGTGGCCGGACTAGTCCGTGCAGGCGGCCGGACTAGTCCGCTCCTGGCCGACCAAGTCCGTTTTCAGCCAGACCAGAAGGGTATGACTGAGTTCGTACTAGGCCGTAGTGAGACGAACTAGTCCGGGTAGTCATGGAGTGGGTTTTCGAGACTAAGTCCCAAAACCACGGACTTGTCCGTTTTAGTCCGAACCAAAAGGTCCTGACTGAGATCAGACTAGTCCGCCCTGGGGGCCGGACTAGTCCGGATTGGTGAGAAAGTTGGTGCTTCAGCGACTAAGTCTGGGAGGCCGGACTAGTCCGCCCTGAGGGTCGGACTAGTCCGTGGTCTCCAGACTAGTCCATTTTCACACGGAACAAAAGGTTCTGTGTGTGATTGGACTAGTCCGGTTTGGACCGGACTAGTCCATTATGAAGTGACCATTTGAATTTGAAGTTTGGCGGGTAGCGTGATGATTGCCGCACAGTACAGCAGTTGTCAGGGACGTCAGTGATCCCAAAGGCCGGACTAGTCCGGGCCGTAGGCCAGACTAGTCCGCCCATCTGCTGAAGTCAGCAGTATGGGCTAGGAACCTCTATAAATAGAGGACCCCTGGGTTCATTTGAACCAACTCTTGAGAACTTTAAAACCCTAGTGCCGCCACAACAAACTTGAGCCTCCAAAAGCCTCCTTCTTGCCTACCTTCCCTCTAAAAACTAATTCTTGTGTGGATTAGGGTTTGGTGAGGTGAAGAAGGCGAAGAACACCACTCTAGGCTCTCGGTTTGATCTCTTGCACTTGTTGAATATTTGTGATCTGTGGCTTGAGTCATTCTTTGTGATTTGTAATCATATTTGTGGTGGGAGCCTCAGATTGTGAGAAGCCCCAACGAATCTTGTATTCACCCTTGTGATGGTGGAGAACCAAGTTAGGCCCTTGTGGTAAACTTGGTGAGGAAGGGTTGTTGAACCCGGTCCTTCGTGGACTCCTCAATGGGGATGTAGATTCCTGTGTGGGATCGAACCTCGGGATAAAATCCTTGTGTCCCTTGTGTACTTTGCTTTCATTTGTCGCACATTGCTTCTAGGGTTAGCTTTACCGTTTTTGTTCATCACTCTTGTTTCATTGTGACACCAAGCCTCATACTTGCTATATAACTTGTTAAGGTTCACTAAATCATTCTAACACTTTTCGCATCACGAAAATACAACTAAAACTTGTTAGAAACACTTTTTAGGCTTTCCCTACAGGAGGACCGGACTAGTCCGCACCTGGACCGGACTAGTCCGCCCCCCTGAGTACTGATCTCGTTTTATTAAGTTATTTCAGGTCAATTAGCCTATTCACCCCCCTCTAGGCAACTTTCATATACACCATCTGCAAACCACAAGGTTACTACGGTGAATGATGTTGAGATAACGATAAGAGGTCAGCTGCAAGAGCTCATCATGGAAATTCATGGTACATAGTTTGGAAGCTACACCCATGAAGCAAGTGGTAGTAGAGTGCATGTGCTCATATATACCTTGACGAAATAACTAGCGATGACACTCGACAAGGACATGGAGCTTCTATTAATTCTAAATACCAGAACCAAACTAAAGGTGAATTGGCTCCTATCAGATAGCCTCGGTTGGACTGACCAAATATAAGGAATGAATCAGTGAGCCATAAGGGAAGAGCTTTATCCATCTGAGTTCTCACCTTAAGGAGCTCCAGTGTTGTTATCAAGAAGAACGAAGGCAACCTAAGGACATGAGTTGGCTACCAAATATCGAATAAGGTAACAGAAATACCTGCCACCTCGAATCAATAACTTGATTAGCCAATCGATGGGAGTTAAGTACATCTACAAGGATGATATGAGATCAGGTTAATATGAACCTAAGATCAGAAATACTTACATCATAAAGCCAGCACTCTTATCTCAATATGTCCAATACAACTTTTAGGATCATGCCCACTGGCCAACTAACCAGCTTACTTCACGAATCCGACAGACAAGATCGTAACAAATAAGCTGGCAATGAGCATACCTCGAACACGTCCTAAAAGCCAAAGGTATAGCAAGAGACCCCATGAAGGGTGAAGTTGTTGCCTATTGGGAGCAGACTACCATTATCACTTGGATAATAGGCTTCCCCAGACTGGTAGATCACCAACGACTATTTACTGTGGAATTCCTAATGATGGTAAGACATAGGGAGAACCTCACCAAGAAGAATAAGGAATCCGAATGGATGACTACTACAAGATTAACTCTCGAGGATCACTAGCAGCAACGACTGCAACCTCACCATCAAAACAAAAGACATTATCCCTGAGTGGATGAGCAATGAACCATACAGTACAAGAATCAGCCCGGCTGCCAAATACAATCAGGAAGAATGATAAGCAAATGAACCCCTAGAATCCACACTCCACAAGAGTTATCACGCGTATTCAATTTGAACACCGGTATGGAGTACCAACTGGTTAATGGGAAGTCAAGGCATGTAGGCTCCATGATCAGTCCGACCTGTTAAGACAACAGGAACCATAGCCTAATGCCTCAAATAATAGATAAGGAAGTTAGATACACGATCATCAATGTGTGTCATCACACAAATGACACATACTAAACGTTGAAGGATGAGTACCGCTTGATGCAATGGGCCAACAGTCTAATGCTGGAAATCAAGCACTAGCTGTACAAATACATGAACTTGTGGCACAATAAACAAGAGCAACCGCAGTACAAGGACGCCAAGATCAAGGAAACGACCATTTTGAGGCAGTAAAGATAACCTTAGGAAAATAAATCCCTACGTACCAAACATAGTCTTCAAATCTCGAGGACGAGATTCTATTTAACTGGGGTAGACCTGTCACATCCCAAAATTTTGAACGATAATAAAAGTCACTCGGATTTAAAAATTTTGAACAAATACCGAACAAGCATTAATTGTAAACAAAAATCAATATGCATATGTGTGCAAGTACAAACATATACACAAACGCAAATCAAACTATAAAATAAATGTACATTAAATAAACTCAAAATGAGGACAAAAGTGGTGCGGCATAATCAGCTGAACATGTATATATAAAATATAAAAATATGTATACATGAAATGGTAATATCAACCCTACAAATAAATTTTGCGTGAGACTGCTAGGCTAAATAATCTCCACATTACAGGAGTGCAAAGATAAATAAAAATAAAATTACTACACAAAAGTGTAGGTGCAAACCCACCTAATTCATTTATAGGACCTGAGGTTAAATAGTTAAATGATACATACAATAGTATATGAGTGTGCTCAACAAATAATTTAAACGAAACAAATAAATCAAATAGGAAAATAATTAACCTAATGGGAAACACTATAGTGAAATATAAATATACCAACTATGAATCATCCACTATAATAAAATATAAAATCAGAATTTAAGTTCACACTAAAATGGAATGGAAAAATGAAATGGAAAAGGAAAACAGGCGCATCCCACGTTTTCTCCTCCCCGTCCTGGCCCGTCCGGCCTCCCTTTCCCCCTTTGTGCCCCACCTGCTCTTTTTTTCTCTCTCGCGTGCACGACCCAACTTGGCCCAGCCGTGCGCATCGCTCCCATCTCTTTCTCACTCCTCCCGTTCCTCATCGAAGTGTGACACCCGGTTCCAAAAATGAACCAAGTGAACGCATATGTGTGCCCAGGATGTTCAACACACATACACGAGTGCATTCACAAACGAGTATACAGAAAATTAACACAAAACACGATTAATTAAGTACTTTTATTACAAAAACCATATTATCCTCAAATACAAGCTCTAATGAATATTAATGACAAGTTCAACTAATGCAGCAAAAAAAAAGCAAACTAAACAGCTAGGCAGCATAAGCAATAGGGTAGCGCAACTCCAATCAACACCACAGGCAAAGCTGACGGTAGACACGTCCTAGAACTCCGCATTATCATCAATAAACTCCCAATCCTGACCTGCAACTATTGGGGGGATTGCAAGGGTGAGTACATGTCGTACTCAGCAAGTGTGGAAAGTACGACATGTAGCTGATAGAAATGATGACAATAATAATGGCCAAGTGCTGAAAAGTACATTTAAAACATTTGAAAAGCAATATATTATATGTATATGAAATAAACCCATCATAAACTATGTAATCATCATAATTCCAATCCATATCCCAGATTTCACATTACCATTAACCATAACCATTGCCATAAACCATAATACCATCCTATAACCAGTACCAAACCATAAACTTCCCAAAAACCATCCAAATACCAAGTTCCCTATAATCATGGAATTTGTCCAGGTGCTCTTAACCGGGGGCACGGCTATCATGATAGTTTTATTTGACACTCTGCAGAGGTTGTACAACTTTACCCACATGTTTATGATTTCATCACCTGTCGGCGACTAAAGAACCCCCCTCACGTCAATTACACTTCCTTTGGTGTATGGCCAAGCGATCACAAAATAACCTTTACAAAGGGATTACTAGCCTATTTAGACCCAACGAGGTTTCACCGGTGGCGATGCCTCTAACTGAGCACATCTTCAACCAAGGGCCCCCTCTTGAGCCATTCAGATCCCAGGGTAGTCGCACCAATCATCAACAAACCCAATCCGACTACCCCTTCCCCGAGCATCCTTAATGGTCCAATAGCACTGGCAAAGCCCTAATTAATCAGCTACGCCGCACCCATACTTGGTCTCGTGGTGGCACTGTAGTCCTGGCTTATTCTCGCATGAACCGGTCCTTAGATCTAGAGCAAGCAAACCACCATAACATCCAACCCATCCACATAACAGGCTTGCTTAGATCACCCATCACCATATTACATTAACCAGTTCATGTTAATCATAATCTCATAATTACATAATTAAGGTAAGTGGTATAGTTGTTTTCCCATCCCAATTAATTAAGCGAAGCAAAAAGGGTAAAAAGCCCTTCCCAACTCCCTACCATATATTCCAGGTGACAAGGGTGGTCAAACAAAACTAGTAAACTTCCTACCATAGGTTCCCCATCAAATTGACACAAACATGCAGTTTGAAAACAAAACATTTATTTCAAAACAGGATCAATATGCTTCAAGGACACTTGCCTTGCTCTTGGGATTGGTTCGGGTCGAAGCCTTCAAACTCTTGGTGCTGTAGATCCTCCGTGGCACTTTCTAGCAGGAAATCTGTCTAATCCACACAATAAACATACAAACAAGAAACACAATCAAGGAGTGCACAAACATTATTCAATATGACATGATATGCATGATTAGTGCAAATGCAAGGTAGAACTTGTTGATAGATTGTTTTTTAATGATCACTATCTAGTTCTAATAGATTTTAACAAGTTTATACAGGTTTGGATTTGATTAGATCAAATTTTAGAATTAATTCAACACAATTTAACCAGGAAAATCGGACTAGTCCGCTAGGGACCAGACAAGTCCGCACTTTGTGAGATCAGTAGATTAGGGTTTTCTAGATCGACGTGAATTAGGAGATTAGGGGTTGAATTCACGTAAGAAAAAGAGAATACAAGGTATACCAGGTGTTTAGGACTCCAATGAATCGAGAAACTTGGAGGTAGCACTTGGATCTTGATGATCTAGGGTTGGTGATGAACTTGGAGATGAATTGGTGATGAAGAACGAAACTTGATGGAGATCTTGATCCTCTTCCGTTTCCTCCTCTTCTTCTTCTTTCTTGGTATCTCCTCCTCCCTCCTTGATGGTGGCTCTCCACAAAATAGGGTTTGGGTGGGGTGGAAAAGTGGCAAATAGAGGTCAAGCCGAGGGGTGGGGTTGTTTATATAGAGGTGGAGGGTAGGGTTAGATGGATTTCGAGTTTGAGATGAGTAGAGGCTGGTTTAGAGTCCCACATGGGCTCTAAAAGAGTTAGGCACGACGTCCCTAGGCCCACTTAATGTGAAACCCAAGAAACAAGTCGTAAAACAAAGGATTAATTCGGAGTCGCGGAATATCAGACAAGTCCGAAAAGGACCGAACTAGTCCGAAGTTGTCCAGAGAGAAATCGGACAACTCTGGCCATAAATCGGACAAGTCCGACTTTAGTCAGAGAGGAAAACGGACAAGTCCGCTGGAACACCAGACTAGTCCGGACAAGTCCAGGGACTTAGAAAACTTTCAAGGATTCTTGGAACACCGGACTAGTCCGCATAGGACCGGACAAGTCCGAAAGTGTGCAGAGGCAAAAACGGACTAGTCCGCAGCAAAAACGGACAAGTCCGATCGAGGTCAGAGAGAAATCAGACTAATCCGCACCAAAATCAGACTAGTCCGCACTTTCCAGAATTTTAAGTGTGGTTTTGTTCCAAATCAATTTTAAACTCATTTCTCTTTATGTGGATTAATGTTAAACATGTATATGAATGTATGTAGGGCAAGATGCACGCCCGATGCACTAGCTTGATGCAAAACCCAGCGCGCGTGAGTCTGCCCGAGTGCTGCCGCCTTTAGCCGTCGTGGCCGCGTCACCAGCCCTACCGAGCATGCAGATCGCTTATGCATGCCCCAGGCGCACCCACATTAGACGGAGGACTAGCTCCGGCCGCCGCGGGCGAGCTCCCGTGGCCGCACACCGCCGACTTCCCTGTTTCCTCAGTGCAGTGCCTATGTGGCACCACGTGGCGCACACATAGCTGCAAGCCAAGCACCACCTCAGCGCCATGTGTGCACTACCCCCTGGCCTTAATGGGTGCACCCGGTTCAGGTAGACCGTGTACCTAGCGGTCGGGATGAATGGGCCCTGTGCCACTCATAGATGGGCCCCCCTTGACAACCATACAGAGAGGTAGATGAATCTCTAGGTACACACGCGCCCAGTACGGCCCACAAGCCAGCCACTGCTGCACCTCAGAAAATAGCTACAACCACACGCTTAGTGCACACAGAGAGTTAGAAAATGCATTTCTTGATAAAAGAAAATTCTGGAAAAATCCCTGAAAATTATTGATTGCTTATAGAACATATTAGGAGTGACTGATAGAAGAAATTAAATGTATATATTGTGGTAGATATCATTAGCTTACGTAAAATGAAATAATAATTAAGAAATTAAAAAGAAATCATGTTAATGCTCTAAATTGATAATCATTATAGAAAATAATTATCTAGGAGTTCCCTACAATTATATAATGATTACCATAACCTAAAAACAGTAACTAATGACAAAGTAAATTGTAGAAAATATGAGACTTTGTGTTAGCTAATAGAATCATTTGATTAATCAGGAAATAGGAAAAGCCTATATTTAGTCGTCCAATCTGATAAATCCACCACAAATAAATACCTAAAAAGTATTAGAAATAATATATAGCATTTATAATTTAATAAAAATTAGTACACAAACAATATAGGATATGGGGTAGTAAAATAATTATCCCCCTTATAGGAAATTGATTAAATCACTAAAAGTTAGTAGAAAGCCTAAATAAACCAAACTCCCTCACAAATAATTACCCAAAAATCATTAGAAAATATAGCTAGGCATATATAATATATTGTAAATAGAAATTGGCTAATATGAAATATGGGATAAGGAATTGATTATCATTTTTGTAGGGAAATCTAGTGAATAGTCATATATAATTAATAAATACATACAAAAGTTTCCAATTAAATGATCTCTTCCCAAATGACCTTCTGAATATTTCTAAAAGTATATTATTAGGACTTTTGGAATATAAATTGACTAAAATAAATTATAGAATAATGAACTACTCACCGGCATCAAAGAAGAGCAATTAGAGAGCTTTTAATAATAGAAACTCACATACCGGCTCCAAATAGAATAGACCCCCCACTAGTAATTCCCTGATGTCATAATATCCATGCACTAAAGGAATTCTAGAATAAGTTCATAACCTTTAGAATATACTAAGACAATAATATATTAAGAAATAGAATGAGATGATAAGTCACACACTAATCATCACTAGAAACATTGCCTTAAGTCCAAACACGTTAGGACTCATGCTTAGTCTCTAAACCACACGAGACTTACATTAGTAGAACTTTAGAGAGTATACTAAAAGACACTCATAGAAGTTATGTTCAACTCATTGCCCACAATATATGTAATTTATAGTGTAAACTTGTGAGTTCACCTTAATTATCATAAACCATGAAAATAACTAAGAAGATCGATAAAATCATTATAGCCTTTCAATGGCTATTTAGTTGACCAATGAGATAGAAATGTTTCCAAATAAGCCACCAGTAGAATCACATATTCCCCGATGAGCCTTCTAAGGATCATAGAAACCATGTTATTAAATGATTGTTTGTATCTATTGGAGTTTTATTTGTATTTCTTAAATCTTTATCGATGAATCGTATTTTCTTCACGTAGCTACATACTCAGTAATAGGATAGTTTGTGAAGAAGATATTCAAGACCCAAATCATGAAGAACAGGACAAAGCCTTTGATAGACCACCATAAAGGCAAGCTCTAACTCCTTAATCATATTTTACCTATGTTTTGCGATCACACCTAAGGCCTGTTTTCATTGCATGACTGTATCTCTATTTTAAAATGTTGCTATTCTATGAACCATTTGAAATGTGGTAGCATGAGCTATGTTGATGACTCAATATCGGTGTTAGCTACTAGCCAACGATAAACAGTAACACAGTAGTTACTCGCTATCAATGGCTTAAAACAAAACACTGCATCAGTTATGACAATAGCAGTGACTATCAAAATACCCTCCTTGACATTGACGACAGGTCCCCTTGACTACCTAACAGCTTCATCACGGCGCTATAGCAGTGATGCGAGCACCTCCTTGCTAGTACTATGCTTAGGAACCCCTGCGATGTTCGCATCGCGAACCACTATACAATGTATACATGAAGGTGAAATGCGTTAAAAGGAGTTTGGTGGTGTGAGTTAGGATATGGGTGGGAGATTAATAAACTGTGTGTGTAAAGGGGAAGGGTGGTCGAGGCGGGTATGGTGATGGGATGCCGTGGGCTCCGTAAGAGGTATACTAGCTGCATCTGCGTATTCGGTGTAATCCACCGATCGGCGCTGAGTGCTTCAGTAATAGTCCGATGACCATGTTTTCTGGACTCGCCTTGTGCTGAATACTTCAATTTAGTTCGATGTTGTGTGTTCCAAACTAGTCCTTTTGCCAAGGACAGATGGAGCTGCCTCACCAATATAAGGACCAGTTCATTTGACCTCAACATAGTGATTTCATACAACCACAGACCCTGTATGGGCAGGACTCGCCCTACCTTTCTGGTAAATGCCACATGAGAAAACCTGGTGAGCAATGGAGGGCACGGTGAACCAAGAAATGGCACGGAGATAGAGGGTCATCCGGTGTCTGGATGGGTAGTGAATGTCCGAATAGTCCTTGTGTCGAGCCGAGGTGTGAATGTGTCATACCCTTGCAAGGTGTGCATGGCCAGTGGATAAAGTGTACAAACTCTGTAGAGTCTTAATCTATTCGGATAGCTGTTGTCACAGTCTTGGAACACTATGTTTTGGGCTCCTATCGATTAGTATTAGTGCATCTCCTTGAAATGTGTGGGTGGGTGGCCGAGGCTGCCGTGTTTTGGGAAAGTGTTGGCATGCGTGCCAGAGTCGTCAGGGCCATGGGTTCGAAGACTCATCTAAAAGTGAGGGACATGGCGGGATGGTTTCAAACTCCCCCCAGGTCCCGCCAACTATAATAATACTGATTCAACTACTTCTCCCTCTTATTACAAATCTCTTTTCAAAGAGAACCCTGCATAAAATGCTTTTCAGCAAAACTAAGCCATATGTCCTCTCCTTGCTACAAGCCCCAATGCATGAAACACCTCCCCTTGAGTAGTGTTAGGGCTTGCGGAGTATATTACATACTCACTCTTGCTTTATATGTGGTTTATCAGAAGACAAAGAAGCCGAAGCCTGTGTGGATGACCACTAGGTCTATTCCTACTTCCCAAGTCTGCTTGTTGGGCATGGCGCCGTTCTGCTCCGCTGTTTTGAGGATTTATCTATTTTGGTGGTCGTCTCTGACCACATCCAATGTAATCTAGATCATGTTTGTAAGACTTATATTGATTATAAATAAATAATTATTGTATGGATCTCGATCTATTCTGTTGTGCGTACCAACTACTAATCCAGGGATTGGTTTGGGATACACAAGTGGACTCACGGAAGACGGGTCCTGACAGCTGTAAAAACTGAAGAGTATTGCATTTAGTTACTAGAGCTTAATTGTGCTGCTTTACTGCATACTTAATTCCTTCAGTTACTAGAGTCTATCACTATATATATAGAATGAGAACTTTCATTCTGTAACAAAAAGGTGAACGGACTTACTAGTCCACTGTGTTGAGCTTCTGCTACAGGCTAGTCCATCCCTCTCGTCGGCATGTCACCAACGTGCGAAAGAGCAGTGTCTTCGAAACCACGTCCCAGTGAAGAATCTGCACGGATTGGGGCGAATCAGGTTTTTGGGTAGCATTCGCGCGACTGCTCAATAGAAGATGTGCTTCCTCTACAGTCTTCTTCACACACTCAACTCATCATCTTTCAGGGTGGAAGCGCCAGCACTGTAAGTAAAGATGAGTTTTCTACGCATGAATATGATAGATATAATCTGCTTTACTTGCATGTTATTGTTCATGTTTTGTGGATTACGTATTATGCGTACTGTGGTAATTTTAGAAATTAATTTTATCTCTAAGGTGCATTTTTTCTAACAATCCAAAAACTTGATAGGCACTTTAAGATGGGTAACAACTTTGCTGATGCGATGAAACCTGAGAAGTTCTCTGGTTCGCACTTTAAAGATGGGCTACAAAACTTGACTTGTGGGTCACTGCTATGGACATATCTTATGTTCTAAAGCCTGTAGATCGACCCATGACTGTTGAAAACCAGGTTGAGTTTGATAAGGCTAATGTGATGGCAGTGGGTTGCATTTTGAGTGTGCTGTCCGACAAACTGTGCAATGTTTATATGACTCATAAGAGCACAAAAGAGCTTTGGGAGGCCATTGAACACAAGTACGGTGCATCGGATGCTGGACATGAGTTGTATGTCATGGAGCCCTATCACGATTTTAAGATGGCAGACAACCGTTCAGTGGTTGAGCAGGCTCATGAAATACAACTCATTGTCGGAGAGCTCCAACAACTTGGACTAAATTTGCCTGATCGATTTGTGGCTGGGGGCATTATTGCCAAATTACCTCCATCTTGGAGGGGATTTGCCACATCTCTAAAACATAAAAGACAGAACATTTCCGTTGAGGATTTATTGGCTTCTCTTGATGTAGAGGAGAAAGCTCGGGCAAAAGATGGTGCGTCCAAGGTGCATGAAGGACAGTCCAATGCTAATGTCATGCAGCATGCTGGACCAAAGAAAGGGAAAAATAAAGTTGTACACACCACCAACTTCAAGAAAAAGGAGAAGAAGAAGATAAACATGGCTGAGGTTGAATGCGATGTCTGTGGCAAGGTTGGGCATTTTTTCCAAAAAGTGTACAGACAGAAAAGGCAAGAAAAATCAGCAAAAATCTGCCAACATGGTTATTAGCGATGCTAGAACAACAAGGTATGGTAATACATATACTGTTTTAACAGCATGTCAACCTACTGAATGGTGGATTGATACAGGGGCTAATATTCATGTTTGTGCTGATGTATCTATGTTTTCTTCTTATCAGGCTATCCACGGTGCCTCCATCCTGATGGGAAACGGCTCACGTGCTTCTGTTCATGGTGTTGGTACGGTCAGTTTGAAGTTCACTTCGGGAAAGACCGTGCAGCTGAAGAACGTGCAGCATGCCCCCTCAATAAATAAAAATCTCGTCAATGGCTCTTTGTTGTGTCAAGATAGATTTAAGTTGGTTTTTGAGTCTAATAAAGTAGTCGTGTCAAAATGTGGACTCTTTATTGGAAAAGGCTATGATAGCGGATGCTTGTTCCGCTTTTCTCTTTCACATTCCAGTAGCTCTGTGGTAAACTTTTTGAATAAAGATGGTGAAGCAAGTGTTTGGCACTCGCTTTTATGTCATATAAATTTTGGATGCATCTCACGGCTATCTACCATATCTTTAATTCCTAAAATTCCTATAGTCAAAGGTTCAAAGTGTCAAGCTTGTGTGCAAGAAAAACAACCAAGAAAACCACACTTGGCTGTGGATTAAAGAAATTCGACACTTTTAGAACTCATTCATTCTGATCTTTACGAAATGAATGGTGTGTTGACTGTTGGAGGAAAGAAATATTTAATGACATTTATTGAGGATTCAACTCGCTATTGTTATGTGTATTTACTTAAATCAAAGGATGAGGCGTTAAATTACTTCAAGATCTATAAGGCAGAAGTTGAGAATCAACTAGAAAGAAAGATAAAAAGAATTAGATCCGATCATGGAGGCGAGTATTTTTCCGATGAGTTCTCCCAGTTTTGTGCTGAAAATGGAGTCATACATGAGAGAACTCCATCTTATTCACCTCAATCAAATAGGGTTGCCGAGAGGAAGAACCGCACTCTAAAAGATTTGGTGAATGCCATGTTAGATACTTAAGGTTTATCTAAGGCATGGTGGGGGAGGAAGTTCTGACTGCAAATCATGTATTGAACAGAGTTCCCACAAAAAATAGTGAGAAAACTCCATATGAAGGATGGAAAGGAAGAAAACCATCCCTTTCTTACCTGCGCACATGGGGATGTTTGGCTATGGTAAATATACCAATAGTCAAAAAGCGTAAACTCGGACCTAATATTATTGATTGTATCCTTTTTGGTTATGCATCTAATAGTCCTGCCTATAGATTTCTAGTACTAAGGTCTAACTCACCTCTTGTGGTCGTAGATACAATAGTTGAATCTAGAGATGCCACATTTTTTGAATGTATTTTTCCTATGAATGATGCACATAGATCTTACGGTCATACACATGACAATAATTATATTCCATCTGAAATCTTAGAACAACCTGATTTTACATCATCAAAAAATTCATTACAACCATATGATGGAGAAAATAATGAAACAACTCATAGAGAAAACAAGAGACAAAGGATTCCAAAATCTTTTGATAAATATTCATTGTTTATCTTGTGGATGATATGATGAGTAGGTTTAGGCCCGATCTTCCAAAAGGTATGTCGATTGGGGTGGAGAACTCGACGTTGATGATCCGCGGCACTCGAGCGGTTCGAGTACCCCTGCAATCACTACACCACGGCTCCATTGGTTATCAACCGTGATGCACACACTTGACCTCGCCAAGAAGGCTAATCCCTGCAAGTGCAACCGAGAACACGAGCAAGAACGCAGAAGACACGATCGGAAATCGCGAAGTTGGGGTCTCAAAAACCGTAGAACGGCGATTTTATTGATCTAAGCAAAACCCACCGAATATGACCGGTGGCTGTAGTATTTATCAGCTAGGGTTCGACCCAAACATGATTAGACACGTCCCTAATGGACTCTTACGGGATACAAGGCCCAAAGGCCCGATTCGGTGGCGCAGCACCGGACAGAAATCTGGACTCGACTTGTTTCGACGATTCCCAATGACTCCGAAGGAATTTTGAGGTGGGACCAGAACCATTGGAAAGCTTATATTCTCCTCTTTTCGTTCATATGTAGAACGTCAAAAACGGAGTCCGTATGCCTCCTGGGCGTCTGTTTTAAGGTGGACTGCTCCTGGACTCCGAGTTGAACTCGAGTCCGAGTTGTAAACTGTTTCCATCAACTTGTGGACGTCCCAGGTGGTTCTCCACGCTCCCAAGGCCTCCTTTATTCACTTGTTTATCTTCTCCATTATTCCTAATAACAATTAAATCATCACATAGCAATCTATTCTCAAACTCACATGCAAAAGAAGTTAAGAACGAATTCACCTGCTGATTTAATAACCGTGTCCGTGCTCTTGTGATTGGTCCTTGCAGTTCAATGTGCGTCTCCGCTGTTGTGATGTCCTCATCATCCTCCCCCTCTTGAATTGGAGTCGTCCTCGACTCAAGTTCATCTTCTTCTCCGAAGTACGGTCGCAAATCTGAAATGTTAAATGTAGGACTAACCCCAAAATCGGGAGGCAATTCAAGCTTATATGCATTATCATTAATCTTTTCAACGATCTTAAAAGGACCAGCAGCTCGTGGCATAAGTTTAGATTTTCTCAAATCGGGAAATCGCTCTTTTCTCAAATGTAACCACACCAAATCACCCGGTTCAAGTTTTACTTCTTTTCTACCTTTACTACCTGCAATCCTATACTTCTCATTCATCATTTCAATATTTTCTTTGTAGTTTCATGCATCTTAAGAATGAATTCAGATCGTTGTGTAGTATCCAAATTTATAGTTTCAGAAGGAGGCAAATGTAGTAAATCAATAGGAGCACGGGGATTGAAACCATACACTACCTGGAATGGACTTACCTTTGTCGTGGAGTGAACGGATCTGTTGTAAGCAAATTCTATATGTGGTAAACACTCCTCCCACAACTTCAAATTTGTTTTCAAGACAGCCCGCAACATAGTGGATAAAGTACGATTAACTACCTCGGTCTGTCCATCCGTTTGTGGGTGATATGTAGTTGAAAACAGCAACTTGGTTCCCAATTTATACCACAAAGTTCTCCAAAAATGACTTAAAAATTTTGCATCACGATCAGAAACAATGGTATTTGGCACACCATGTAAACGAACAATTTCCGTTATAAATAAATCAGCAATGTGTGAGGCATTATCATTCTTATGACAAGGTATAAAGTGTGCCATTTTGGAAAAACGATCAACAACTACAAAAATACTATCCCTCCCCCTCTTAGTCCTAGGCAATCCCAAAACAAAGTCCATAGAAATATCCTCCCAAGGTACACTAGGAACGAGGCATATAAAGACCATGTGGGTTAAGGCGAGATTTAGCTTTGTTGTAAGTAGTGCATCGTGACACGTAGCGCTCGACATCACGCCTCATCTTTGGCCAAAAGAAGTGTGTGGGCAGCACGTCTTCAGTTTTCTTCACTCCAAAATGTCCCATCAAACCTCCTCCATATGCTTCCTGCAAAAGCAATAGACGAACGGAGCTAGCTGGAACGCATAGCTTGTTAGCACGATAGAGGAGACCCTCTCGCAGCACATCTTTATTCCAAGTTCTTCCTTCTCTACAATTTTCAAAAGCATCTTTGAAGTCCAAATCAGTAGGATATAATGCTTTAATTGTTTGCAAACCAAAGATTTTATGATCAAGTTGGGACAGCATGGTATAACGCCTAGATAATGCATCAGCAATGATATTTTCCTTCCCTTTCTTATGCTTAATGATGTATGGAAACGACTCTATGAACTCAATCCATTTAGCATGTCGTTTATTCAGATTGGTTTGACACTTAAGATACTTCAATGATTCATGATCGGAATGTATGACAAACTCCTTAGACCAAAGATAATGTTGCCAAGTTTGTAATACACGTACTAAGGCATACAATTCCTTATCATAAGTGGAATAATTCAGAGAAGGACCATGAAGTTTTTCACTAAAGAAAGCAACGGGTTTACCTCCTTGTATGAGAACGCCTCCAATACCAATGCTGCTTGCATCGCATTCTAGCTCAAAGGTCTTGTCAAAATCAGGAAGTTGTAGTAATGGTGCTTGTATAAGCTTCGATTTGAGAGCATCAAAAGCTTGTTGCTGCTGTTCGCCCCATCGAAATGGAACTCCCTTCTTCGTTAGCTCATGTAGAGGTGCTGCAATGGTGCTGAAATCCTGCACAAATCGCCGATAAAATCCTGCAAGACCAAGAAAACTACGAACCTGTGTGACGGTAGTTGGGGCTGGCCAGCTGGTGATTGCTTCAATTTTTGCCTCATCCATCTCAATTTCCTGCGAGGAAACGACATAGCCAAGAAACGAGACTCGATTGGTGCAAAAAACGCACTTTTCGAGGTTACCAAACAAACGTGCATCTCTCAAAACAGTAAAAACAGCACGTAAATGATCAAGATGTTCATCATATGACTTGCTGTAAATGAGGATATCATCGAAGTAAACCACCACAAATTGTCCAATGAAAGCACGTAAAACCTCGTTCATTAATCGCATAAAGGTGCTGGGTGCATTAGTTAAACCAAAAGGCATGACTAAGCACTCATAAAGTCCAAACTTGGTTTTAAATGCAGTTTTCCATTCATCTCCTAGTGCCATTCTGATTTGGTGGTAACCACTACGCAAGTCAATTTTTGTGAAGATGATAGCACCACTCAATTCATCAAGCATGTCATCTAATCGAGGAATAGGATAACGATATCGAATGGTGATGTTATTAATCGCTCGACAATCAACACACATGCGCCAACTACCATCTTTATTAGGAACCAAAAGAACAGGAACAGAACAAGGGCTAAGGCTTTCACGAATGTACCCGCGGTCCAAAAGATCGTGGACTTGTCGCTGAATTTCCTTAGTTTCTTGTGGATTCGCCCTGTATGCTGCACGATTTGGCAAACTTGCTCCTGGAATCAAATCGATCTTGTGTTCAATGCCTCTCATCGGTGGTAAACCAGGGGGTATCTCGGAGGGAAACACATCCTCAAACTCCTGCAAAAGGTTAGCAACAGCAGGGGGCAATGCAATAGACAATTCATGAAGTGAAAACATGGCTTCTTTGCAAACTAAAGCATAGCACATCCCCTTAGCATCGAATAAATCAGCAAGTTCAGATTTAGTTGCGAGCAATGATGGTGATTTTAACTTAATAACTTGCTGTTTTTCAGATTCTAATTTAGTTGCTTTGCCCTCACGAATTTTACTCTTCTCAAAATGCACAATTTCAGCAGGAGTCATGGGGAGCAAAGTGATTTTCTTTCCCTTATGCATGAGAGTATATTTATTGGTTCTACCATGATGAATAGCATCTGTATCAAATTCCCAAGGACGACCCAATAAAAGAGAACAAGCATCCATAGGAACAACATCAAAATCAGCAAAATCATGGTATGAACAAATTGAAAAATGGATTCTCGCTGTTTGTGTTACTCGAACCTTACCGCTGTTGTTGAACCATTGAATGTGGTACGGATGAGGGTGTGCTCTTGTTGTCAAACAGAGTTTCTTGACGACGTTCGTGTTTACCAAGTTATTGCAGCTACCTCCATCAATTATAGTGTGTACACGGCAGTCCTTGACGACGAGAAACATGTGGAAGAGGTTGTGTCGTTGTAGCTTGTCGTCGGTCTCCACTTTGGAGCTCAAGGCACGCTGCACAATGATGCTCCTATAGTTCTCCGTCGCCGCTGTACCAAGTACCTCTTCTTCGGTGTGTTCGTCATTTGGATCTGTAAAGTCAGTAGCAAGAGAATATTCATCTTCAACATCCGAAGTACTATCATACCCGCCATCGTCGCGTGCTATGTATGCTCGTTTGCTCGGGCAATCTCTCATCATATGACCAAGTCCCTGGCAGCGGTGACACTTAATGTCGGAAGTACGACCCGTAGAAGGAGTGAACGACGAAGGCTTGAATGATGTCGCCTTGATGCCTTCCGGCACGCGAGAAGGTGGAGCAACAGGTATAGTTCGTTGGCCGCCATTGGGTGGTGTAGTCGCTGCACGGGGGGGCGAAGATGGTGCTGTTTTGGATGGTGTAGTTGCTGCACGCGGCGTGAAGTCGCTCCTCGTGCGTTGTTGCTGTTGTTGTTGGCCCTGCAATTCTTTTTCTACCAACATAGCAAGCTGAAACAATCTGTTAATAGTATCATATTCTTTGTAATCAACAATGTCCTGAATTTCACACCTCAACCCCCCATAAAAACGAGCTATTTTATCATCCATGTCCTCTACTACCCCACAACGCAACATACCCTTTTGTAACTCTTGATAATACTCCTCTACGGACATGTTACCTTGGTCTAAACGCTGCAATTTTTTGCGAAGATCCCGCTGAAAAGATGGAGGAACAAATCGAACACGCATAGCTTCCTTTAATCTATCCCATGTTGGAGGATCAGTTCTAGTTTTAACAAGTTCATTCCACCATATGATAGCAAAGTCCTTTAACTCACTAGTGGCTTGATGAACTCTATGTTGTTCAGGAACAAGATGGGAATTAAATTTTTGCTCTACTGTCATCTCCCAATCAAGATAAGCCTCAGCATCATAAGCACCAAAAAAAGAGGGTATAGTAAATTTCACTTTAGCAAAAGGATCATCAGGAGGGCGATTATAATTGTTATGATTATTACCTCCCATACCTCGACGATAAAGTGGCAGTCTTGGCTGATTATTGTGATCTTCCAGTTCATCATAAGCATTGTCTTCTTGTCTTCCAGCGAGAGGCAACCGAGCCTCAAAAGTATTCATCCGAAGAGCAAGGTCATCCAGTTGGCGAGTCAAGTTCGCCAATGACTCCTCCGTTGCTGCGTTGTATTTGGCGAACATATCCGTCATGGTCTTCATCATATCATGTAACTCAGCATGTTGAACACATTCGTCATTATTGTCTTCTCCTGTCATTGTTAGTAGGAAACAAAAGACAACAAAACAAATATGTTATCCCTATCAACTACAGTGACAATGTGGAAGGTGGAAGAAAACAATCTCTCTCGCTCAAGCGTCTTACCACACTCTTACAAGTGTTCTTACCGACACAGCAGGTGGTGTGGACGGTGAGATGAACTAATGAAGCGTGGGGTGATTGCAAAGGTACCTGTTATGCTCAAGAGAAAGGTGGAGCTTGGATGGCACAATATGGTGGCTAATAAGCAGAAAATCGTTAACAGCTAAACAAAGTTGAATAAGTATTCAATGTAGGAAACTGTTGCTGGTCAACCGAGTGCCCTAGAGCCTAGCACAACACAAGGAAGTATTAAGGCAAAAGAAAGACAGAATGATATAACCAACAAAACAGCACCAAGTGGTATAGGCCAATTGCTTTAATATGCGTGCTCTTCACTATTTTTTTCTTTTTTGTAATATTTTTTTGATATTTTTTCTTTACTCAGGAGCACAAATATAGGAAGCACACAAATTTGCAGCTCAATTGGATGTAATATGCGGCCTATAGAAAATCAAGAAGATTCTTTAAAATTCATGCTGAAACTTCGGAGGCCGGATAGCCTATCTTCCGAGGGGAATTTGGGCAATCTAATTTCGCCGAACGCGGCTATGCCGGGGAAAATCAGATGCGAAATTTCGCGTAGATGAATTTGAAAATTTTTTTTGCCCGATTTCGAGTTCGTATGCGAAAGTTATGGCTGTTTTAAGGTAGGCTATCCGAGTTAAGATTTTTTAGATGTTGATTCCAACTCGGTTTGAGAACAGAACTCGCAATCGGATACGAAATCGATCGGGAATTTTCACAGCAACTAATGGGATGGTGTGTGATGATTCAAGGATGAATGACACAAAGATTTGTCACCTAATCTAGGGCTGGCAATGCGGGAGTTCACGCAAGGCGGCTAGCTAGGGCAAACCGATGAACGTGGTGGATCGGTTTGTTATTTAGGGATTGTGGAATAGGTGTCGAATAGCAAGAAAACAAGGACGAAACACGATAACTAGGACCCAAAAACACAAAGCTAAACCAGCAACAAGACTCAACCACACGAATGCAAACTCAACAATGCAAACTGAAAAACGAAACTGCAGGCACTATAGTCTGGGAAGCGGTAAAAACAATCTAATTTTTTTGTGGATTTTCTGTGGATGCTAGGTACAAAAAAAATCGATCTAATGGAACGAAGGAAAACAAAGATACCTCACGGGCAACCTGGAAATCTGATACCAATTGATGAGTAGGTTTAGGCCAGATCTTCCGAAAGGTATGTCGATTGGGGTGGAGAACTCGACGTTGATGATCCGCAGCACTCAAGCGGTTCGAGTACCCCTGCAATCACTACACCACGGCTCCGTTGGTTGTCAACCGTGCTTCACACGCTTGACCTCGCCAAGAAGGCTAATCCCTGCAAGTGCAACCGAGAACACGAGCAAGAACGCAGAAGACACGATCGGAAATCGCGAAGTTGGGGTCTCACAAACCGTAGAACGGCGATTTTATTGATCTAAGCAAAACCCACCGAATATGACCGGCGTCTGCAGTATTTATAGGCTAGGGTTCGACCAAAACACGATTAGACGCGTCCCTAATGGACTCTTACGGTTTACAAGGCCCAAAGGCCCGATTCGGTGGCGCAGCACCGGACAGAAATCTGGACTCGAATTGTTTCGACGATTCCCAATTACTCCGAAGGAATTTTGAGGTTGTACCAGAACCATTGGAAAGCTTATCTTCTCCTCTTTCCGTGCATATGTAGAACGTCGAAAACGGAGTCCGTATGCCTCCTGGGCGTCTGTTTTAAGGTGGACTGCTCCTGGACTCCGAGTTGAACTCGAGTCCGAGTTGTAAACTGTTTCCATCAACTTGTGGACGTCCCAGGTGGTTCTCCACGCTCCCAAGGCCTCCTTTCTTCACTTGTTTATCTTCTCCATTATTCCTAATAACAATTAAATCATCACATAGCAATCTATTCTCAAACTCACATGCAAAAGAAGTTAAGAACGAATTCACCTGCTGATTTAATAACCGTGCCCGTGCTCTTGTGATTGGTCCTTGTAGTTCAATGTGCGTCTCCGCTGTTGTGATGTCCTCATCATGATATACTCAGATCCATCCGAGAGGCGTTTGCATCTCCTGATGCAGATGATTGGAAGGAAGCAGTCCGTAGTAAGATGGAATCCATCATGACTAACGGAACTTGTGATGTAGTGGATCGTCCATTAAGTTGTAAAACGGTTGGGTGTAAGTGGGTGTTCAAGAAAAAGATTAGGCCTGATGGTACTATTGAGAAGTACAAGGCGAGGCTGGTGATGAAAGGTTATACACAAAAAGAAGGAGAAGACTTATTTGATACTTACTCACCCGTTGCTAGAATGACAACTATTTGGGTACTTCTTTTGTTGGCTGCCTCACATGGTCTTCTGAACCATCAAATGGATGTGAAGATGACTTTCCTTAACATAGAGTAGGATGAGGAGATTTATATGGATCAATCAGTGGAATTTGAGATACCCGGTCAAGAGAAAAAGGTGTGTAAATTAAAGAAATCTTTATACGGTCTTAAATAGGCACCAAAGCAGTGGCATGAGAAATTTGATAGTACCATGACACAAGCAGGCTTTGTTGTCAATGAGGTTGATAAATGTGTATATTATTGATATGGTGGGGGTAGAGGACTGATATGTGCTTATATGTAGATGATATATTAATTTTTGGAAGTGATATTGATTTGATAAATGAGGTAAGAATCTTTTCTGTTCCAAAATTTTGATATGAAAGATTTAGGGGAGGCTGATGTTATCTTAAACGCCAAGCTGATAAGAAATGAGAATGGGATTACTCTCTTATTGTCCCATTATGTTGAGAAGGTCTTGATCCATTTTGGCTATTTGGACAGCAAGCCTTCACCAACACCATACGATTCTAGTATAATTCTTCGGAAGAATAAAAGACAAGGAAGAGACCAACTGAGATATTCTCAGATAATTGGTTCGCTCATGTACCTAGCTGGTGCTACTCGACCTGACATTTCCTTCGCGGTTAGCAAATTGAGTCGGTTTACTGCTGTCGGTACCCTACGTACCGGGTACCCCACGATATAGCAAGAAGCGCAAGAAAGTTCCACCCGACAGAGTCGAAGGCCCCCGCCCACATGTCACGTTGCACCGGACCCGCTCCCCTCACATGGTTGGCTCCCGGGTTAACACGTGTAAAATAAGATTGGAACAAAATTCCCAACCAATGGAAGCTCCGACGACTACATGTGTACAACAGCCCCGGACCTAGCCCCCGTCAGAGAGGAGCTCCGGTACCGACACATACAGCGGCCCCGGACCTACCCTCCCGCAAGAGAAAGCTCCGGATCTGCCACGTGTGGAGCCTCCAGACCTTCATCGCCAATAGAAATACGAGCAGATCATGTCTGTTACAAACATTCAAAGACAGTTAAAGCAGTAGTTTCAAGGTCCGATAATGTGTCATTAATGCCATATTAATGACACACGATCAGTGTACCGTTAATAAGGGTAACGCTGCCATAAAGGCACATTACCACACTATTAATTATATTTAATACCCTTTAAACAGTGTATTAGGTCATTAAGCACGCTAGGGCCACATGTTGGGCCAGGTAAGCTTTGTAACGGTCAGTCCTTAGAACTATAAAAGGGCTGCACCGCACGAATATTAGGAGAACCTGACCGGATTCGACCTGATCCCAAAGAACATACTCGCTCAATACAATACACAAACCCCGTGGAGTAGGGTGTTATGCTCAGGCGGCCTAAACCACGTAAATCTCTGAGGTCATCATCTTGATCTTGATCTTTGCGTGCCCCAACCACAAAAGAATCTCCGCGGGCTGCTTCTCAGCGGGTCCGAGGGAAGTGTCATATCAAACACTTCGACATTTGGCGCACCAGGAACTGGCACACGGCGCAATCTCGAGATCACAAGATGGTGAATTCAGCTGCTGGATCTTCCAATGGGAACCACGCTGGACATCCTGCCGGAGGCAATCCCTGCAACATCCAACAACTAGCAAGTGTCATTGTTCCAGCAGGTGCTGTGACACCACATCCACCATCTGTTCTAGCAAACAATGCTGGTCAACAAGATGGAGCATCTGTGTCGATCACTGCATCGACAAACAACAACCCCGAGCACGCGCTCATTACTGCACGAGCTCTTCTGCAATGCCCACCACCTCCAGGTGCATCCCAGGGTGCTATGGAGTAGTGGAGGGCTGATGTTGATCATCTAGTTGCAGCTGCGGGTGCAGGCATCAGCAACCAAGGTCCTCCCCCTTTAGGGCGAGCACCTTCACAATGACGGACTTTGTCTGGCCGACTTGGTCCACAAGCCTCTCAACAAAGGAGACATGTTGCGTCCCAACAGGTGACTTTGTTGCCTTCCGGGGCACAATGCACCCACAAAATTACCAGAATTCCAACTCATGACCTGCGGTCGGAACTGGATCGTCGTTACCAGCAACAGGATGGTCGTGTACACATTGAGCGCGCTCGTGAGAGGCAAGAATCTCGAGACAACCCTGCTCCTCAGGGAGTAGGAGGAGACTGTTCTGCCCTGGCTATGCACTTACGAATGGTTAGGTGGCCACAGAAGTTTTGGCCTCACTTACTAGAGAAATTTGACGGGACCGTCAACCCAGCTGAATTTCTTCAAATCTACTCTACTGCAATACTAGCAGCGGGGGGTAATGAGGCTGTGATGGCCAATTACTTCCCGGTGGCCTTAACTGGGACTGCAAGGTCCTGGTTCATGAGTCTTCCACCCGACTCCATTAATAGTTGGGCGAAGCTATGCCAGCAATTCACTGCCAATTTCGGGAGCTCATACACCCAACCCGACACTGAACTGGACATGTTTGCCGTAAAGCAAACATCAGGGGAATCGCTACGATCCTTCATCCAACGGTTCTCTTAGGTACGAAATACCATTCCTACAATCTCGACCTCCTCTGTTATTGTTGCATTCAGATAGGTTATTCGAGATAAGAAGATGCTAGAAAAGCTAGCCATTAAAGAAGTTACCAGCATCACGGAACTCTTTAGCCTAGCTGACAAATGTGCTAGAGCCGTGGAGGGCCGTGAATTGCATTCCAATATAGTTCCGGAGGCTAACCAGAAGTCCTCCAAAACTGTAGCCACTACCTCTGGTAATGGCAAGAAGAAGAAGAAGCCCAACAACAAAAAGAAGCTGTCGGCCGGCGCTCCAGCTGATGCTGCTGCAGCTCCTGGAAGCCAGGGCCACGACCCGAGAAGCGACCTCGACCTTCATCAGAGGACGACAACAGTTCCAAAGTATGGTGTCCGATACACAAGATGAATCGACATAGCTTGGAAGAGTTCCTTGAGGTCCAGAACCTTGCCGAGCGCTACAACAAGTGGCGGGAAAAAGCTCCCTTCCGTCAAAGGGAAGGAAAACAAAAAGTCGACGAAGCTTCGGCTGAAGAGGAGCTAGGTTTCTAGGACCCCAAAAAGGTCTTGAAAGCTATCTACAACACAGTCGACGGCGACTCCGACGTTTCTGACAATGAACGTCGGAAGACCTTGTACACCATCTATGGTGGTTCTTGGGACATCACCTCTCGATGCATCCTCAAGACAATGCGGCGAGACATGGCCATGGTAGCTCCCGCTGCTAATACGGAACCACATCGGAAGTGGATGTATACACCCATCATTTTTGATGCTTCGGACTGCCCTCAAAACATGATCAGGGCTGGTCAACTACCGTTGATGGTGTCACCCACCATTAACAATATCCAAATCCACCATGTCATGGTGGACGGAGGTTCCGAGCTAAGCCTCATAAGCTTCGAAGCTTTCGTTAAGCATCAGCTCCGGTCTTTGGACCTTCGCCCATCCCGACCTTTCTCTAGAGTAGGTCCGGGAACCATTACTCCTCTTGGTTCCATTACACTCCCAGTGAACTTCGGACCCGGGAGAACTACAGAACCGAGAAATTGATCTTCAATGTAGCGCATATCAGTTTGTCTTTCAATGCCATTTTGGGCAGGCCAGCTTTATACAAGTTTATGGCTACTGCCCATTATGGTTATTTGGTGTTGAAGATGCCAACACCCACAGGCGTTCTTCGGATCCGCGGAGATCGTACCGTAGGAGTTACTGCACTGGAAGAACTCTATGCACTTACCACAGCGCAAGAGGAAGCATCCGGTAAGGAGCCAGCTGTGAATCCTCCAAGCATTCATCACAAAGGCTCTACCTACGCACCTCGTGTGCAACCAAGCGGCAACGTTGACATTCCTGTCAAAGTCATCAAAATTGGTTCCGATGTTGCTCAGACTACCCGTATATCGGGGGGGGGGGGTCTGAACAACAAATAGAAACTCACGCTCATCACTTTCCTCTGGGCTAATGTCGAGTGTTTGCCTGGCAACCATCACAAATGTCTGGGATCCCTAGGGAGGTGATTGAGCACAATCTGAAGATTTACCCAGACGCACGACATGTACACCAGAAGCCCCGGAAGCAATCAATCGAGCGAAAAAACTTCATTCGACAAGAAATCAAGAAGTTACTTGAAGCTGGATTCATCCGGAAAGTCTTCCATCCAAAATGGATGGCAAACCCAGTTGTTGTACCTAAGGCCGGGGGAAGCTTCGGATGTGTATTGACTACACCACGTTAAATAAGGCATGTCCAAAAGATCCATTTCCACTACCTAGAATAGACCAGCTAGTGGACTCCACCTCCGGGTGTGAGCTACTGTGTTTCTTAGATGCATATTCTGGATATCATCAAATCCAAATGTCTAAGGAAGATGAAGAGCACACTGCCTTCATAACAGTAGATGGATTGTATTGTTATACTGCCATGCCATTCGGTCTTAAAAATGTTGCATCAAAATTTGTGTGAGCTATGTTCAAAACATTTGGAGAGCTAATTAGAGACTTGGTGGAGGTGTATGTTGATGACATCGTCATGAAAATCAAAAACAAGGAGTCACTCCTTGACAACTTACAAGCCATCTTCGACAAGCTGCGCATTACACGCACCAAGCTGAACCCGGACAAGTGTGTCTTCGGGGTTAGCTCAAGAAAGCTTCTGGGGTTCTTGGTAGCTCATCGAGGAATCGAAGCAAATCCGGCAAAGATCAAGGCTATAGAAGAAATGCAGCCCCCAACCCGCATTAAAGATGTCCAAAAGTTGACAGGATGTCTAGCTGCGCTCAGCTGGTTTATATCAAGACTGGTAGAACGGGCGCTACCCTTCTTCAAACTCTTGAGGAAGTCTGGACCATTTCATTGGTATGAAGAAGCAGAAAAGGCGTTTCAAGAGCTGAAACAGCTCCTCACCACACTACCAATATTAGTAGCTCCGAATCCTGGTGATCCTCTACTGCTTTACATTTCGGCAACCACCGAAGTTATCAATATGGTTCTGGTCGCGGAAAGACCGGAACCACATTCAGTCTAAGAACCCAGACCCCTCCGAGAGGGTCTGGAACCACCTGAAGACATGACTGGGTCTCAGCTCCTAGACATGGAACATCGAAATGAAGTACTAGGAGATCAACCTCATTCGTTTGAGGAGGTTTCCAATGAGATACGGGTTCAACAAGAAGAAATTCTAGACCCCTCTGGGAGGGTTCAAGAAGAACAACCTGAAGGTCTTAGACCCACTAGCAGGATCCAGGTTGATGGAGAGGAAGCTCCAGGTCCTTTTGAAAGGGTCCGGACCATCCAGCGCCCTGTGTACTTCATCAGTGAAGTACTCCACGACACCAAGACAAGATACATTGAGGTGCATAAACTGCTTTACGCAGTTCTTATCGCCTCAAGAAAGCTTTGCCACTATTTCCAAGCCCACAAAATATCAGTGGTAACCCTTTTCCACTACGTGCAATTTTGCATAACCCTAATTCTACTGGGAATATTGCAAAGTGGGCAGCGGAGCTGGCAGAATTCAATCTAGAATTCGTGTCGAGCCAAGTAATTAAAAGTCAAGCTTTGGCTGACTTTGTGGCGGAGTGGACGCCCTCTCCATCAAACCCTAGGGGCCACAGTGAGCAGAAACCAGAGCTTAAAGTTCCGGTATTCACTAAGCCTCACTGGACCCTCTACTTTGACGGCTCCGTGTAGAAGCAGGGGGCCGGAGCTGGGATCCTTCTCCGGGCTCCAACCTGAGAAAAGGTAAAGTACATGGTACACCTTGGTTTCAAGGCAACCATCAATATGGCGGAGTATGAAGCCCTCATCTATGGACTCAAGGAGGCACTATCTTATGGTGTAAAACAACGGTTGGTGAAGGGAGATTCACAACTCATCATCAAACAAGTGAAAGGTGAATACTCCTGCAACAATTCTCAATTAGTTGCTTATCTCCTTGAAGTCCTGAAGCTTCAGAAGGACTTCGAAGTTCTGGATCTCCATCATATTCAGCGCCTTTATAACTCTGAATCCGATGAACTCTCGACGAAAGCCTCAACTGGAGCTCCGGCTCCTGACGGAATCTTCGTCCGGAGGTTATCAAAACCAACATCTCAACCTGAGCAAAGGGGGCGAGACCAGCACCTCGAAGCTGGTGGTCCCGGGTGCCCTGCTACCATGGCGTTCACCAATGGTCGTAGGTGCTGCCGGAAGCTCCGAGCAACCCAGCACACAAGACTCAGAAGCTCAAGTTAGCTCCGATGCATGGATCTCAGAGATCCAGAGCTACTTGAAAGAAATATCCTTCCTGAAGATAGTGTATCTGCTGACTAGATTGTCAGATTGGCTAAAAGATACACGTTGGTAGAAGGGGATCTCTACTGATGTGGTGCCAATGGCATCCTAATGCGCTGCATTGATGGGAAGAAGGTCGCGATCTACTTGCAGAAATCCATGGAGGCGAGTGCGGGAACCACACATCTTCTCGCACACTGGTCGGTAATGCCTTTCGGCATGGCTTTTATTGGCCTATAGCACTTCAGGATGCGGTTGATCTAGTGAAAAAATGTGAAGCGTGTCAGTTTCATGCCAAACAGATTCACACACCAGCTCAATCACTACAAATGATACCTCCTACATGGTCATTTGCTGTGTGGGCATGGACATCTTGGGACCTTTCCCAAAAGTCGTCACAGGTTACAGGTTCCTATATGTCTCCATCGACAAGTTCACCAAGTGGTCGGAAGCAACTCCAGCAGTAACAATCAACAAACAATCAACAATCAAGTTCTTAAAGTCCATTATATGCAGATTTGGAGTTCCAAACAAAGTCATAACTGACAACGGAACTCAATTTACAAGTGTTGCATTCCAAGAATATTGCGAAGACCTCGACATTCAAATTAGCTAAGCCTCAGTAGCTTATCCAGCAAGCAATGGCCAAGCCAAGATAGCAAATGCAGAAATCTTAAAAGGACTAAAGACGCGCACATATGAGCGCTTGAAAAAACACAGAGCTAACTGGATTGAAGAGCTTCCGTCCATATTATGGGCGAATAGGACAACACCTAATCGGTCAACTAGGGAGACTCCATTCTTCCTGGTGTACGGAGGTGAAGCAGTCCTTCCTCCGGAGATCACCTTGGGGTCCCTCCGGGTCCAGACCTTCGACGAAGCCACGCAGGACCAGCTCCGGCGGGAAGAATTTGACCTCGTCGACGAGGGAAGAATCCAAGCAGCTGTTCAGAATGCATGATATCGCCAAGCGCTCCGGCGCTATCATCAAAGGCATGTGCGTGATCAACAGCTTGAAGAAGGTGACCTGGTGCTTCGGAAGATACTAAGTCGTGAAGGGATGAACAAACTTTCCCCCAGCTGGGAGCGTCCCTTCCAAGTCATTAAAGTATCCCGACCAGGATGCGTTTGCTTGGCAACAGAGGATGGGACCCTGCTCCCAAATCCTTGGAACATCGAGAACCTCCGTAAGTTTTATGCTTAGAATCTCGAAGGTGAGTCTGTAATTACACACAATGCATGTTGTAGAGTCATTATACAGAGATGAGCAAGTCCTCCGGGAGGGTCCGGGAAGTTCAAGTAACACTTGAGACAGTCACAACACTAAAAGTGTAACTACTTGCTCTGGGCTAGTACAAGATGTACAACACATTTAGCATGGTCCAACACCCTAAGTGTGTCCTTGACTCCCCTGTAATTCGGACCTACAATCAAAGGCATTGTTGTGTGAAAACAGACTCCATGTGCATCTACTTTTTGTACAAGACTCAATATATCAAATTATTTTTACATCACTTGTCTATAATGAAGTTGTGCAAATCTTTTTGAGCTTTGTTCCAAGTAATTCACATGTATTACAAGCCTTATTGATAGTCTTTTTGGATCTTAACACTGCTACATAGTCTACTTGCCTGAACGCCAAGCCAACATAGATCCGGAGTGTGCTATCGACTTAGCCTGGTCTTGCACCCTAAGTACACCACTCTACCTACACCCCGGCAGACCTCAGTAGGGTGAGTACTAGAAAGGCATGCAGATCTAGGAATATTATATTAAAACGCTTGTTATAATGTTGAGTTTCTTCGGATCTAAAGTTCAAATAAGAATAATAAGTCACAACCAATTTATAGACAAGAGGACGCATTTTACTTTCTCTCTTGCCTTTAATGTGCAGGAAAAGCAAAAATTCAAAGCAATAGTGGATGACGCTGGAGCTACTAAGCTCCGACAACTTCCAAGATGGGTCTGCCATCAACGTTTAAAATATTGACAGTGGATGAAGTCAGAGCTACCAAGCTCCGACCATCCCAGGGGGTCTGTCTTCGACGCCTCAGAATGGAAGACTTCAGACCTAAAATCTACAAATGTGAAGCATCCAAGTCATCAACATACTTTCACAACCTTTGGTACATGTACACATTTCAATTGTACACATGTACCAGGGGGCCAACAAGATACGGCACAGTAGATTGAAGACAAAGTGAAATTCAAGGCAAAAAGGAGGATTTCATTAATCAAAAGTATTGGATTACAAAATTGGGGTTATAAGGGAGAAAAGGAGAAAAGTCCTAGCTGCTGGAGGATCTATGTCCTGTGGAAAAACGAAGTAACCTTCTCAGCAGCTTTTTGGACACTAGCCCTAGCTGCATCCTCCTCCTCCGTGATGATTCCTTCAAAAACCGGATCAAGGGAGAACTGGGGGTCTCGGCTCCGCTAACATGCCAAGACATACTCAGCGACGCTCTTGGCTAAGGATTTACCCTCCGTCCCCAGTTGATCGGCGATGACATCACCCATCGCGTCGAGTTTGCTGCCAGCAGAGACAAGTGCCACTAGCGTCTGGTCCAGCTCCTGCGCTGGGTCCTCTGGGCATACTGGACTGAAACCAAGAGGCACAAGGGGCCTGTCCGCACGCCCCAGGAAGTCCCATACCATCAAGGACTCAGTCGCCTTCGAGCTCCGCAGCTCTTATAGTGACCTCCGGGTGGCCACAAGCTCCGAACCTTCACGGGCAAGGCGCTCGGCCAACTTAGCATGCTGTTGCATGTTCTCAACAAGTTGCTTCTCCCGGTCGGCCAACTCTGTCTCCCAGAGGTGGATGCGGTTCTGCCTTTCAGCTAGGTCCTTTTCCCTACCTTTGACTCTCTCCTCCCCAGCGGCAACGTTAGACTCTCTTTTCAAGAGCTCTTGCTCCACCTTCCAGTTCTTCTTCCTCACTTCCTCCTTCCATAGATCTAGCTTTTTGCTGCGATCTGCCAAATTTTTCTCACCCAGAGTCAACTTCTGGGTGACCTCCACTTCTCTCCTCACCACATCCTCCTACTGCCCCCAGGAGTTTTTCCTCCCTCGCCTCCAGGTCTGCTCAACGCTTCAGGAGAGTTTCATTCAATTCAGCGAGCTTTTCGTAATGCTCGTCAGCAGCGTCACGTCTCTCCTTGGCTTGCTCCACGATTTCCCTGGAGTTAGCATCAAGCGCCCAGATAGCGGCCTTCCATCAACTTATCCCAGTATTCTAACCGGGCCTTCTCCCCCTTAATCCATTCCTTCTGGTCAGCCAGCCTCGTCTGAGCAAGCCTGGTCTCAAAATGGGGTCTGTTGCACCAACACCTCAAGGTGTTGCGCTCCTCCTCCAAGGCTTTGCTCTCATGATCAAAGGCAAGTTGGACCTGCCGGAGGCTTGAGCAGGCGTTGTCTATGGACAACGCCAGAGGAATAGGTTTTGGGCCTGCTGGGACCATTTTTGTAGGCTTAAAAGGGTTCTCCATCGCAAAAATTGGGTCCCACTCTACAATAGTGCTCCCCTGGACTCCTACAGCGCTAGGGCCGCTCTCCTGGAGCCCTTCAGTAGCAGCAAAAGAACCCACTGGGGGAACTTCCACCTCCAGAGCAGTTGAAGGCGCTGTTTCAGGGTCTTCAGTTGACGGCTCCGAAGTTGGAGGACCTGTCGCCAGTCCTGCAAGCTGCTTTGGCTTCGGCCCAGGTACCTCCGGGACTATCACCACTAGAGAAGCAGCTGAAGCTTCAACTGGGGCCTCAATCGCCGCTGGCTAGGGCTCCGGCACGGCGACCACCTCCGGCACAGCTGCCGGACCTCCAACCACCTCCAGCTAGACAGCCGGACCCTCTATCACTTCCGGCTCAGCCGCCAAATCTTCAACCATTTCCGGCATAAGGGCCGGAGCTTGGGTGATTTCCAGCTTAATAGCTGGGGCTTTAGCTACTTCTGGCTCAGCAGCCAGGGCTTCAACAACTTCTGGGTCGAAAGCCGAAACTTTTGGCATCGCCGGTGCTTGAGCATCATCCTCTGCCGCCAGGGGTACATCTTCAACTTCTCTCTTGTGGTCCGGCGCTACCAAAGGAGCTTCAGGTGAGGAATCTAAGTCCAAGCTCACGACTGCTGGCGTCGAAGTTGCCGCGACTTCTGCCTTCGCTTGACGAGGAGGCTCGGCTATCAAAGCCAGAGCTTCGGCAGGTGCAGCCTCAGCCGTTGCAACAGGCACTGAAACTCCGGGTCCTTTCTTCGACACCCTGGAAACAAAGGGAAGAGAAGATTAAGAACACATCAGAAACAAGACTAGCATTTTAGGGTGAGCAATCAATGCTTACCTCGGGATGCTACCATCCCAGTCACCTCAGAACCTCTTCTTCTGAGGCCCGGAGCTAGAGCCCACCAAATATGGTGAGACAACTGCTTTAGACCTCAGTTGAGGAACACTCGCAGCCGCTGGAGTCCTTTTAGCCAGAGCTTCTCTTCGTCGAGAAGAACCCCCAGACCTAGAACTTCTAGCCAGCAATGAGGCCGGGGTCGCCTGCCCAGAGCTTATGCCTCTTGAAGATGTTTGCACCGGAGCAGGGGTAGCTACAGAAGACCTCCCCTTCTGGGGAGAAGCAGTCATCGTGGAAGGAGCAGGTCTGACGGACCTCCCGTTGGCGTGCTTCAGCTTCCTCTTTCGGCTGGAGGGCTCAGCTGGCTCTTTGCCCTTGCCCTTGACAATGTCTTCAGTCTTTTGGCTCGGGGCGGGGGCAGGACCACCCTAGGAAGCTCCGGGAATCGCCAATCTGGTGGTCAGATGCCTTTCTACCTTGCCAAGGTCATCAAGCACCGGCATGCTCCTCCGGAGCTCCCTATTGAACTGCACCTCCGTGTTCAGGGGGAGGAAGGCTGCTGACAGAGCCAAGTCATCGCCATTGATGTTAATACCATGCTGGAATTTCTGCAAATGAAACTCCAAGGATTCATAATCCATGTTGGATTTCAGATCGGTTTCAATCCAGTCATCATCCATCACGTTGTTGAGGGCCCATGCGAGCTTCTCCCTCTTCTTCAGCGGAACCCACCTGTTGACCAGGAAGTTGCAGAAGACCATTTGGGGGGTCACTCCACCTTCCACGCACTCGCAGATCCTGGTCAAAACATGGTTGAAGGCATCTAACAGCACCGGAACCACACTCCATGCATCAGTGTCAACATTGGGGAGACCTTCGGGCAGCTCCAATTTCTCGTGCTCCTCTGCCGTGACGATGATCCAATCCATCTTCCAGTCGTCCCACTTGCTGGGAGGAAATGACTTCAAGTATCTGTAGGGGCAGTTCTTGTGCTTCACAAAATAGTAGAAGCCAAGGAACTCGAACCCCTTGCCGGTGGTGTGGATGGTGAAGAAGGTGCGGAAAAGCTCGACGCAGGAGGGAATACCCACCCACATCTCGCAGAAGTGGACGAATGTCACCACAAGAATAAGAGAATGGGGGCCAAGGTGGTACAACTTCAGACCATAAAAGTCTAGCAGCATCCAGAGGAAAGAAGAGAAAGGTGGAATGAATCTCACCATGGTGTACACTGTGAAGTACACCATATCGCCATTGCACTCCTTCTTGAACGGGAGCTTGCCGGCGTGGACCAAATGATTGAAGGAGTCACTGGACCACCCCATATAGGTCCGGACCTTCTTCACATCGTCATCGCTCTTGAGGCGGCTCTTGGGGAGACCCAACTCCATCACAGTAAAGTGGTGCAAAGGAAGGGAAGTTAGGCGGAGTTTGGGAGGCTCTGAGCGCAAAGATGATCGAAGGCATAAAGAGTCCTCAAACCGCATGCACTTTCCCTCTTAAGTAAGCCTCTGCGGCGCTTTGTGACTCCCGGTTCTGAAAGAAAAAAAATGAACCAAGCTAACGCATATGTGTGCCCAGGATGTTCATCACACATACACGAGTGCAATCACAAAAGAGTATACAGAAAATTACCACAGAACAAAATTAATTAACCAAGTTTTATTACACAAACCAGATTATCCTCGAATACAAGCTCTAATGAATATTAATTACAAGTTCAACTAATGCAGCGGAAATAAACTAATTAAGCAAACTAAATAGCTAGGCAGCATAAGCAATAGGGTATAGCGCAGCTCCAATCAACACCACAGGCAAAGCTGACGGTAGACTCGGCCTAGAACTCCGCATTATCACCATTAAACTCCCAATCCTGACCTGCAACTGTTGGGGGGGGATTGCAAGAGTGAGTACATGTCGTACTCAGCAAGTGTGGAAAGTATGACATGTGGCTGATTCAAATGACGACAATAATAATGGCAAAGTGCTGAAAAGTACATTAAAAACATTTGAAAAGCAATATATTATATGTATGTGAAGTAAACCCATCATAATCATAAGTAATATCATAATACCAATCTGAATTCACAACCATCATCAATAATTCCAGATTTCACCATTGCCAATAGCCATATTCAATACCAGAATTTAATCCATAACCATAATACCAACCATAACCATCCCAAATACCAAGTACCTTCTAATCATGGAAGTTGTCCAGGTGCTCATAACCGGGAGCATGGCTATCATGATAGTTTTATTTAACTCTGTAGAGTTTTTACCTCTTTACCCACGTGTTCGTGATTTCATCACCTTTCGATGACTAGAACCTCTATTATGCCGTCTCACACTTCCGTCGGTGTCTGGCCAAGAGATCACAAAATAGCCTTTACAAAGGGATTACTAGCCTATTTAGACCCCACTGAGGTTTCACCGGTGGCGATGTCTCCCGCGGATCACATCTTCAACCAAGGGCCCCCTCTTGAGCCATTCAGATCCTAGTGTAGTCCCACCAATCATCAACAAACCCAATCCGACTACCCCTTCCCCGAGCATCCATAATGGTCCAAATAGCACTGGCAAAGCCCTAATTAAACAGCTATGCAGCACTCATACTTGGCCTCGTGGTGGCACTGTAGTCCTGGCTTATTCTCGCATGAACCGGTCCTTAGATCTAAAGCAAGCAACCACCATGACATCCAACCCATCACATACCAGGCTTGCTTAGATCACCAATTACCATATCATATTTAACTAGTTCATGTTAACCATAATCTCATCCATGCATAATTAAATTTGGTGGTATAGTTGTTTTCCCATCCCAGTTGATTAAGCGAAGCAAAAAGGTAAAAACCCTTCCCGACTCTCTACCATATATTCCAAGTGACAAGGGTGGTTTAACAATTCTAGTAAACTTCCTACCATAGGATTTCCCATCAAATTGACACAAGCATGCAGTTTGCAACCAAAACATTTATTTTAAACAGGATCAATATGCTTCAAGGACATTTGCCTTGCTCTTGCTGTTGATTAGGATCAAAACCTTCAAACTCTTGGTGCTGAAGATCCTCCGCGGCACTCTGTAGCGCAAATCCGTCTAATCCACACAGTAAACATACAAGACAAGAAACACAATCAAAGAGTGCACAAATATTACTCAATATGACATGACATGCATGATTTATGCAAATGCAGGGTAGAACTTGTTAATAGATTGCTTTTAATGATCACTAACTAGTTCTAATAGCTTTTAACAAGTTTATACAGGTTTGGATTCGATTAGATCAAATTTTAGAATTAATTCGACACAATTTAACCAGAAAGATCGGACTAGTTCGCTAGGGACCGGACAAGTCCGCACTCTGCGAGACCAGTAGATTAGGGTTTTCTAGATCGACGTAATTTCGTAGATTAGGGGTTGAATTCACGTAAGGAAAAGATAATAGAAGGTATACCAGGTGTTTAGAACTCCAATGAATCAAGAAACTTGGAGGTAACACTTGGATCTTGATGATCTAGGGTTGGTGATGAACTTGGGGATGAATTGGTGATGGAGAACGAAGACTTGGTGGAGATCTCGATCCTCCTTCGTTTCCTCCTCTTCTTCTTCTTGCTTGGGATCTTCTCCTCCCTCTTTGATGGTGGCTCTCCACGAACTAGGGTTTGGGTGGGTGGAAAAGTGGCAAATAGATGTCAATCCAAGGGGTGGGGCTGTTTATATAGAGGTGGAGGCTAGGGTTAGATGGATTTCGAGTTTGGGATGAGTAGAGGCCGGTTTAGAGTCCCACATGGGCTCTAAAAGAGTTGGGCATGATGTCCCTAGGCCCACTTAACGTGAAACCCAAGAAACAAGTCGTAAAATAAAAGATCAACTCGGAGTCGCGAAATATCGGACAAGTCCGGACAGGACCGGACTAGTCCGAAGTCGTCCAGAGAGAAAATCGGACAAGTCTGGCCAAACATCGGACAAGTCCGACTTTGAACAGAGAGGAAAAACGGACAAGTCCGCTGGAACACCGGACTAGTCCGGAAAAGTCCAAGGACTTAGCAATTTTTCAAGGATTCATGGAATATCGGGCTAGTCCGCACAAAATCGGACAAGTACGAAAGTTTCCAGGGCCAAAATCGGACTAATCCGCAGCAAAAACGGGAAAGTCCATTTTTAGTCAGAGAGAAATCGGACTAGTCCTCAGCAAAATCAGACTAGTCCGCACTTTCCTGCGTTTTAAGTGCGGTTTTGTTCCAAATCAATTTTAAATGCTCCGAATCAATTTTAAACTCGTTCCTCTTGTTGTGGGTTAATGTTTAAACATGTATATGAGTGCATGCAAGGCATGATGCATGAAAATGAGGGTGTTACAAACCTATCCCCCTTAAAATGAATCTAGCCCTCGAGATTCGACGCGGAAGATAAAAGATAGGGAAAGTCCTTCTTGAGATCATCTTCTAGCTCCCAAGTTGCTTCTTTTTCTGTGTGGTGCTTCCATTGAACCTTACACCATCTAATAACCTTGTTCCTTGTGACCCTCTCCTTAGTTTCCAAGATTTTGACCGGTTGTTCGGCATAAGCCAAATCTTCCCCTAGTTCCAATTCTTCCATTGGCACTTGTTCTTCCGGTACTCTCAAACACTTCTTGAGCTGGGAAACATGAAAGACGTCATGGACATCCGAAAGATGAGCTGACATCTCCAACTTATACGCTACTTCTCCTCTTTTGTCCAAAATCTTGAACGGTCCAATATACCGAGGTGCGAGCTTGCCTCTTATGTTAAACCTCTTATGACCTCTTATCGGCGACACCTTGAGGTAAACAAAATATCCCACTTCAAAGGCTAATTTCCTTCTTCTATTGTCCGCATAGCCTTTTTGTCTTGATTGGGCAGCCCTCAAGTTTTCACGAATTATTCGGACTTGCTTTTCGGCTTCTTGCAACACATCTGGACCAAATACTTGAGTTTCTCCTGCCTCATTCCAGAATAAAGGTGACCTACACTTCCTCCCATAAAGCGCTTCATATGGTGACATCTTCAAACTTTCTTGGTAACTATTGTTGTAAGAAAATTCCGCGTATGGCAAGCTTTTGTCCCAACTCTTCCCATGCTTTAAAGCACAAACTCTTAACATGTCCTCCAAAATCTGATTGGTCCTCTCGGTTTGTCCATCCGTTTGAGGATGATATGCTGAACTAAAATTCAACCTCATTCCCAAAGCTTCATGCAATTTTTGCCAAAATCTGGAGGTAAATTGAGAACCTCTATCCGACACGATCTTCTTCGGGACTCCACGTCGACACACAATATGCTCCATGTATATTTCGGCCAATCGTGCAGCTGTATATTTGGTCTTCACAGGGACAAAATGAGCTGACTTGGTTAAGCAATCCACAATTACCCAAATTGAGTCATACCCGGACTGAGTACGTGGTAACCCAACTATGAAGTCCATTCCAATTTCTTCCCACTTACATTTCGGAATCTTCAATGGTTGCAATAATCCAGCTGGCCTCTGATGTTCCGCCTTGACTTGTTGGCACACATCACACAATGCTACGTATTAAGCTATGTCCTTCTTCATGCTATCCCACCAATAGCAAGTCTTCAAGTCTTTGTACATCTTTGTACAACCAGGGTGAATTGAGTAAGGTGAGTCATGTGCCTCCTTTAATATTGTCTCCCGAATATGCTTCACATCGGGCACGACAATCCTCTTTCCAAGCCATAAGGTACCATGTTCGTCTTCATCAAATCTGAATTCTCTCCATTCCTCGATCCTTTCCTTGATTTCCTTGATCTCCTCATCTGCGGTTTGTGCCTCTCGAATTTCTCGCTCCAAGGTTGGGTTTAACTCCATCATCTCCATCTCATTTACAAACCCGAGGTTCAACCTTTCAAACTCCTTACATAACTCGGATGGTAACTCTCGAACTGTGAGTTGATGACTTACTCCCTTTCTACTCAAAGCATCGGCCACTACATTGGCTTTTCCCGGATGATAGTTGATCCCCAAATCATAATCTTTGATGAGCTCCAACCATCTCCGTTGCCTCAAGTTCAGATCCGTTTGGGTGAAAATATACTTCAAACTCTTATGATCCGTATAAATTTCACACCTATGTCCAAGAATATAGTGCCTCCAAATCTTCAATGCGTGTACCACGGCTGCAAGTTCCAAATCATGCATTGGGTAATTTTGCTCATGTTTCTTCAATTGTATTGATGCATAGGCGACCACTTGACCTTCTTGCATCAATACACATCCAAGTCCTTGTCTCGATGCGTCGCAATAAATGTCAAAACTCTTGCTTACATCCGGCAATACCAAAACTGGGGCTGTTGTCAACCTCTTCTTTAACTCCTCAAAATTGTTTTGACAAGCTTGAGTCCATTGGAAATCCTTTCACTTCATTAGCAACTCCGTCATAGGCTTGGCTATCTTGGAAAAGTCCTTGATAAATCTACGGTAATATCCAGCCATCCCAAGAAAACTTCTCATTTCCTTGACGTTTTGCGGCGGTTCCCACTTCAACACGTCTCTCACTTTTTCGGGGTCAACCGATACTCCTCCTCCTGAAATTATATGACCCAAAAATGATACCTCTCTCAACCAAAACTGACACTTGTTGAACTTAGCATACAATTGATGCTCCCTCAATTTCTGCAACGTAAGCCTCAAGTGTTCCTCATGTTCTTTCTCATCCTTCGAGTAGATCATAATATCATCAATAAACACCACAACTAACTTATCCAAGTACTCTATGAAGACCTTATTCATGAGGTACATAAAGTACGCAGGTGCATTTGTCAATCCAAATGACATCACGGTGTACTCATAAGATCCATACTGTGTTCTAAAAGCTGTTTTTGGTATGTCCGATGGTCTAATCTTCATTTGAAAGTATCCCGACCTCAAATCAATCTTAGAGAAGACACAAGCACCTTTCATCTGATCAAACAAATCCTCTATACGGGGCAAGGTGTACTTGTTCTTAATGGTCACCTCGTTGAGAGCTCGGTAATCCACACACATTCTTTGGGATCCATCCTCCTTGTCCACAAATAGAACGGGCGCTCCCCAAGGTGAAGAGCTAGGGCGAATAAAACCCTTCTCTAGTTGCTCTTGAATTTGCTTCTTGAGCTCCGCTAATTCCATAGGAGGCATCCTATACGGCCTCTTAGCTATAGGTGCAGTTCCAGGTATTAAATCAATAACAAACTCAATGTCTCGATCAGGTGGCATACCTGGCAACTCGTCCGGAAAAACATCCAAAAATTCACACACCACCGGAATCTCCTCAATTGCGACACCGTCCATATGATTCAACTCCAATTGCTTAGGTGCAGTTTGAGATGCTTCAAATTCTACGGTGATCCCTTCCTCATTGGTCAACTTCACCGTCTTTGTGGCACACTCAATAACTCCATTGTGCTTCCTCAACTAGTCCATACCAAGTATAATGTCCAATCCTTGGGAATCCAGAACAATGAGGTTGGCGGAGAAGTCTACCACCCTTATCCTAAGGCTTACTTTTGGACATACTATATTTGTCCTCATCTCTCCTCCAGGAGACTTAACCAATAGAGTAAACTTCATATGAGACATAGGCAAACTATACTTAGCAACATACTTTGATGCAATGAATGAATGCGATGCTCTAGAATCAAATAACATAGTTGCGGGGTTGGAGTTGGCGAGAAACATACCAATGACCACGTCATCCGCTTGTTGAGCACCCTCCGTAGAGACATGGTTCACGTTGCCACGAGCCAAATTCTGTTGTCCACGGTTCCCTTGTGGTTTTCCTCCATTGGGTCTTGGGTTTTGCCTCGGTGCATTGCTTCCTTGACCAAGGCCTGACTTAGGACATTGATGCGCAAAGTTTCCAGCTTCTCCACAAGTATAGAACTTCTTAACTCTACCAGAATTATTGGGACGAGCTTGGTTTTGAACATTTGCAGCAGGAAAATTAGCACGAGGCGCATAAGGCATTGGAGGCCTAGGTGCTTGCATGACAGGGCGATGCTGCACAAACTGAGTTGGGCGTGCTGCATAACCAGGGCGTTGAGCAGGGATAGAGGAGCTGTAATAAGGTGCATTGGGCGGCGCAAAGCGAGGACGCACATTACTTCCTTGTTGCTGTCCTTGATATGGCGCCTTCCTCTTGATTTCTTGCTCCATCTCACGGATTTTGTTCTCAACCACAATTGCTTTATCCACAAGCTTCTGAAAATTTGCATAGTCACAATTGAGCAATTGCACTTGAATTTCATTGTCCAGGCCTCTCATGAACAAATATTGCTTCCGGCTGTCCTGACTAACATCCTCAGGCGCGTACCTTGAGAGTTGAGTGAACTTATTGAGATATTCACTCACGCTTGATTTTCCTTGCCTTAAATTCTCAAATTCTTGCCTCTTCAAGATCATAACACCCTTCAGTACATAATGAGAACGAAAATTCTCCTTGAATTTGGCCCAAGTAATTCTCTCTTGGTTCTCACGAGCATTGCAATAAGAATCCCACAAATCCACAGCTACTCCAACGAGTTGATGAGAAGCGAACAGGACCTTCCCCTGGTCACTGCATTGGACAATAGCTAGCTTCTTCTCCACGGACTTGAGCCAATCATCCGCATCCATAGGGTCAGCAGCTTGAGCAAAGGTTGGCGGCCTAGTCCTCATAAACTCTCCCAATCGGTTATGAGGAGGTGGGGGTGGCGGTGGAGGCATGTGAAGCTAATTGTTGACATTGCCAGCCTGCAGTTGTCCCATTGTTTGTATCACGGTCTGCATAAGCTGGTTCTGCATAGCCAATAGCTGCTCAATGTTGATAGCTTCCTGAGTAGATCCTTGTCCAACGTTGTTCTGAGGCACTCCATTGTTCTCCTCCTCATCATTGACATCCCTCTGGTTGCGAGTCCTCACCATCTGAAGAAAAGCAGTAGGTAAGAATTAGAAAACGTCCCCAACTATATAACTAAACAGCTAGCTACACTAGCCTAGGTGGACATGGCAATGCTAAGAAATCCCAAAATCCTCTATTAGGCACACAAGCAAACAATATATATAGCAAACAGCACTCCAAGCAAAAACACATCGATTCCTGAGTGCTCCTATGTGCTCTAAAGTGTCCATTCTATCTAGGTTGCATCCAACGGTCAACCTGTGGCTCTGATACCAATCTGTGACGCCCATTTCTGAAAGAAAAAAAATGAACCAAGCTAACGCATATGTGTGCCCAGGATGTTCATCACACATACACGAGTGCAATCACAAAAGAATATACAGAAAATTACCACAGAACAAGATTAATTAAACAAGTTTTATTACACAAACCAGATTATCCTCAAATACAAGCTCTAATGAATATTAATGACAAGTTCAACTAATGCAGCGAAAATAAACTAATTAAGCAAACTAAACAGCTAGGCAGCATAAGCAATAGGGTATAGCGCAGCTCCAATCAACACCACATGCAAAGCTGATGGTAGACTCGACCTAGAACTCCGCATTATCACCATTAAACTCCCAATCCTGACCTGCAACTGTTGAGGGGGGGGGGATTGCAAGAGTGAGTACATGTCGTACTCAGCAAGTGTGGAAAGTATGACATGTGGCTGATTCAAATGACGACAATAATAATTGCAAAGTGCTAAAAAGTACATTAAAAACATTCGAAAAGCAATATATTATATGTATGTGAAGTAAACCCATCATAATCATAAGTAATATCATAATACCAATCTGAATTCACAACCATCAAAAATAATTCTAGATTTCACCATTGCCAATAGCCATATTCAATACCAGAATTTAATCCATAACCATAATACCAACCATAACCATCCCAAATACCAAGTACCTTCTAATCATGGAAGTTGTCCAGGTGCTCATAACCGGGAGCACGGCTATCATGATAGTTTTATTAAACTCTGCAGAGTTTGTACCTCTTTACCCACGTGTTCGTGATTTCATCACCTTTCGATGACTAGAACCTCTATTATGCCGTCTCACACTTCCGTCGGTGTGTGGCCAAGATATCACAAAATAGCCTTTACAAAGGGATTACTAGCCTATTTAGACCCCACTGAGGTTTCACCGGTGGTGATGTCTCCCGCGGAGCACATCTTTAACCAAGGGCCCCTTCTTGAGCCATTCGGATCCCAGGGTAGTCCCACCAATCATCAACAAACCCAATCCGACTACCCCTTCCCCGAGCATCCATAATGGTCCAAATAGTACTGGTAAAGCCCTAATTAATCAGCTACGCCGCACCCATACTTGGCCTCGTGGTGGCACTGTAGTCCTGGCTTATTCTCGCATGAACTGGTCCTTAGATCTAAAGCAAGCAACCACCATGACATCCAACCCATCCACATACCAGGCTTGCTTAGATCACCCATTACCATATCATATTTAAACAGTTCATGTTAACCATAATCTCATCCATGCGTAATTAAATTGGGTGGTATAGTTGTTTTCCCATCCCAATTGATTAAGCGAAGCAAAAAGGTAAAAACCCTTCCCGACTCTCTACCATATATTACAGGTGACAAGGGTGGTTTAACAATTCTAGTAAACTTCCTACCATAGGATTTCCCATCAAATTGACACAAGCATGCAGTTTGCAACCAAAACATTTATTTTAAAATAGGATCAATATGCTTCAAGGACACTTGCCTTGCTCTTGCTGTTGATTAGGATCAAAGCCTTCAAACTCTTGGTGTTGAAGATCCTCTGCGGCACTCTCTAGCGCAAATCCGTCTAATCCACACAATAAACATACAAGACAAGAAACACAATCAAAGAGTGCACAAATATTACTCAATATGACATGACATGCATGATTTATGCAAATGCAGGGTAGAACTTGTTAATAGATTGCTTTTAATGATCACTAACTAGTTCTGATAGCTTTTAACAAGTTTATACAGGTTTGGATTCGATTAGATCAATTTTTAGAATTAATTCGACACAATTTAACCAGAAAGATCGGACTAGTTCGCTAGGGACCGGACAAGTCCGCACTCTGCGAGATCAGCATATTAGGGTTTTCTAGATCGACGTAATTTCAGAGATTAGGGGTTGAATTCACGTAAGGAAAAGATAATAGAAGGTATACCAGGTGTTTAGAACTCCAATGAATCAAGAAACTTGGAGGTAACACTTGGATCTTGATGATCTAGGGTTGGTGATGAACTTGGGGATGAATTGGTGATGGAGAACGAAGACTTGGTGGAGATCTCGATCCTCCTTCGTTTCCTCCTCTTCTTCTTCTTGCTTGGGATCTTCTCCTCCCTCCTTGATGGTGGCTCTCCACGAACTAGGGTTTGGGCGGGTGGAAAAGTGGCAAATAGATGTCAATCCAAGGGGTGGGGCTGTTTATATAGAGGTGGAGGCTAGTGTTAGATGGATTTCGAGTTTGGGATGAGTAGAGGCCGGTTTAGAGTCCCACATGGGCTCTAAAAGAGTTGGGCACGATGTCCCTAGGCCCACTTAACATGAAACCCAAGAAACAAGTCGTAAAACAAAAGATCAACTCGGAGTCGCGAAATATCGGACAAGTCCGGACAGGACCGGACTAGTCCGAAGTCATCCAGAGAGAAAATCGGACAAGTCCGACTTTGAACAGAGAGGAAAAATGGACAAGTCCGCTGGAACACCGGACTAGTCCAAAAAAGTCCAAGGACTTAGCAATTTTTCAAGGATTCATGGAATATCGGGCTAGTCCGCACAAAATCGGACAAGTCCGAAAGTTTCCAGGGCCAAAATCGGACTAATCCGCAGCAAAAACGGACAAGTCTGTTTTTAGTCATTGAGAAATCGGACTAGTCCTCAGCAAAATCGGACTAGTCCGCACTTTCCTGCGTTTTAAGTGCGGTTTTGTTCCAAATCAATTTTAAATGCTCCGAATCAATTTTAAACTCGTTCCTCTTGTTGTGGGTTAATGTTTAAACATGTATATGAGTGCATGCAAGGCATGATGCATGAAAATGAGGGTGTTACACGCTTGGATGGAAACCGCAATGAGATCAAAAGAACTTTTCAAAAATTTACCCCGTCAATGAAGAGTGGGCCTGGGGCCACCCCGACGAAGAGATCGAGGTTCTTACCCAAGGCCAACTGTTGCCATGATGAGCGGCAGGAAACCCAAAGTCGGCACTCTGACAGGGCGCGCGGAACCGATACAGTTTTCGTATTTGGAACCAGCGACTTTCAATTGCGTGAGATCTGCACTCAATGATCTCATCTGCCACGCGTCGAAGGTTCACTCCCAGACCGTCACTCTATTGGCGCATCAGAGGACTTTTGAAAATCGAAGCACGGGAATCGAGGATGGCCCCACCTCTGGCAGAACAACTTAACCCAAAGGTTTCTCCGAGAGGTGGGCCCGGGGGTCACTGTCGGTACCCTACGTACCGGGTACCCCACAATACTACAAGAAGCGCATGAAACTTCCACCCGATAGATTCGAAGGCCCCTGTAGGTCCCACATGTCACGTTGCACTGGACCCACTCCCCTCACATGGTTGGGTCCGGATTAACACGTGTAAAATAAGACAAGAATAAAATTCTCAACCAAGGGAAGCTCCGACGACTACACGTGTACAACAGCCCCAGACCTAGCCCCCGTCAGAGAGGAGCTCCGGTACCGACACGTATATAGCGACCCCGGACCTACCCTCCCGCAAGGGAAAGCTCCGGATCTGCCACGTGTGGAGCCTCCAGACCTTCATCGGCTACAGAAATACGAGCAGATCAAGTCCGTTACAAACATTCAAGGACGGTTAAAGCATCAGTTTCAAGGTCTGATAATGTGTCAATAATGCCATATTAATGGCACACTATCAGTGCACTGTTAATAGGGGTAACGCTGTCATAAAGGCACATTACGAAACTATTAATTATACTTAATACCCTTTAAACAGTGTATTAGGCCATTAAGCACGCCAGTGCCACATGTCGGGCCAGGTTAGCTTTGTAAGGTCAATCCTTAGAACTATAAAAGGGTTGCACTGCACGAATATCAGGAGACCCTGATCGGATTCGACCTAATCCCAGCGAACATACTCGCTCAATACAATTACACAAACCCCGTGGAGTAGGGTGTTACTGTAAGGACCGAATGCCCAAGAGGGGGGGTGAATTGGGCTTTCTTCGAAAAATTCTAAGCAATGAAACTTAATTTCTAAAGCCCAATTCCATATGCACACTACCTATGCATTCTAGTAGATAGAAACTTCGCGGAATATAAAATGCATGAAAGTAAAGGAAAGGAGAAGGATGCAAACTCCCGAGGAGACAAGGATTTATCACGTGGTTCGGCAAGATCGTTAAGATCTTCCTACATCCACGTTGTGGCACCCACCAAAGGGTTTTGCCACACCCAAGTCACCGAGACGAGGGGTCTTCACTATTCCTCTCCGTTTGCCTCCTTTCGCAAGGTGGAGCTCAAGCCTTGTACAACTTCGACCTTCCGGGCTTCCACACACACCTTGGCAAGCTCCGGAAGTCTTCTCACAGCTACAAACACCAAGGGCACTCCCTTGAGGCTCTCACACTATCCTAGAGAGTCCACTCACCCAGAATGGAGGCACACGAGCTCTCTCTCTAGCTAGTTCTAGCCTAAATCTTGGTGTAAAGGTGATCGAAATGGTGTGGAAGTGATTGGTCTTGGTCTTGAATGCTTGTGGATGTGTTGATAGCTTTTGGTGATCAAGACTTATCGAAATGACAGGGTTAGGGGTATTTATAGCCAGCCTCCCCGAAATAGCCGTTGGAAAAGTAGGCTGACAGAACTTTACTGTGAACACCGGATGATCTGATGTCTCCCCTTTAGTTATCATCGGTCAAGTTACTTTAGCTGACGTCATTGTGTTAGATATGACCGTTGTTAGACCGATGTTGATCCTGTCTTCTCATCGGATGATCCGGTGGCTCTTCCTCCAGAATTTACTCAACCTTGATGCTTACTGGAGTAATCGACCGATGTATGCTTCTCTGTATATCGGATGATCCGGTGATACACTTGGTCCAATGATCTTGCAAACTGTACTGATGGACCGATGTTGCTGAGCCATTCACATCGGATGATCCGGTGAGTACTTTGTTCTGAGGTCTTCTTCTTCAGTTGAACCAACTCGACCGATGTGTTGTTCTGAGGTATCATCGGTTGATCCGGTGAGTTGATTTTGTTTGCTTCGATTTGTTTCTAAGTGAATTTTTGTGTCTTGCTCGATTGACCTCTTTGATACTTGTTGCAAAGGCATTTCTGATGATCTTCAAGCATTGAATATTGTCAATTTAAATTTGAATGACTTTGACATAAGAGCTTTCACTTCTTGTCTTTCACATAATTGATTTGATCTCATAAATTGATTGTTAGGGGTCTCCAGTGACATATTGATTTCATTTTATTGAGTGATTATGGGGACCTTGCATTCACAAATTCATTAGTAAAATCCAATGGTTGTCATTAATAAACCATACCTCAAGGGGGCCTAGATGCTTTCAATCTCCCCCTTTTGGTGATTGATGACAACACAACCATTTAAAGCGCAATAGTAATGAATTTGATAGAATGAAACTTAAAGGATATGCAATGAATATAAGATATCACACTTATAAATTGAACGCTCAATCAAAGAATAACTCAAGTGTGAATAAGTGAGTAACACCAAATAAGCTCAATCGATTAATTAACATAAGAGTACTCAATGAACACCAAATGAGTAGCGAAAGCATCAAATACAAAAGATAATAGAGATAAACTCCAAATTACAAAAGATAACTCAAAAGAAGGACTCCCCCTGAGACTAAGACACTCCCCCTGAGACTAAGCTCTCCTCCCCCTGACTCCTCTAACTCTTCTCCCCCTTTGGCATCAAGACACCAAAAAGGGATCCGAGTGCCTAAGGATCCTGAGTACTGGGCGCGATGACGAATTGGTCACCGTCGCGAGTGCTGTCGCCGGAGCTGCTGCTAGGAGTAGCGGTGGAAGGAGCTGCCGGAGCCGTAGGAGCCACCGTTGGTGCCTGCTGTGAAGGAGCTGCTGGAACAGGGGCACTGACGACGGAGGCCGGCGTCTGCTGGAACAGGGTCGCAGCCGGCAGCGGGGAGTGGATCGGAGCACCAGGAGCCAGAAGTGGAGACATGCTGAAGGAGGGAATCAGCGTAGAAGGTACTGGGGCCACTGGAGCAGCAGTTGGAGCTAGGACTGGAGGTGGTGGAGCGACTCCTGGCAGCTGCGATGGGAGGGCAATCCCGGTCTGGGTGTAGAGGTTGGTGATCAACCCCAGGATGCCCATCATCGCCTGCTGCGTCTGCTGCTGCTGGTCGAGAGTGCGCTGGTGCATCTGGTCGATAAGCCCCGTTAGCCTGTCAGTGTCTTCACGCCTCTCACGGGCGATCTGACGCTGCATCTCCTGCTGCTGTTGCTGGAGCTCAAGGAGACGGGCAGCCTGCTCCGCTCGGGCCTGCTCGGCTGCCAGCCTGTCCAGACGCTGCTGCTCAACCATCTGCTGGAGGAGCGACGTCAGCTCTGACGGCTGCAAGACCTGCACCTCAGTGACGGGAGGTGGAGTAGGTGGTGGCACTGTAGAGCCTCCAGCCTCCGCGTCGTGCTGCCTGGGTGAGGGCGGAGGAGGGAAGTACTCCTCGACACTGTCGTTGGTGTTGCTCCCTGACTAGATATGCTACAAGTCCTCCCCCTGTGCCTCAGCCTCGGCAAGCCTCTCATCCTCCTTCTCTAAGTCAGACCAGTCCTCCTCAGAAAGGCGAGCCTTGATCTGACGCTCGACTGGACGGCCAAGGCGGCGGTCTCCAGGAGCTGGGGCACGATAGTGACCGAACCATGTCACACTCTCATCAGTGAGACTGTCGTGCACGGCGGACTCCTCAGGGACCATCATGGTGAGCAGGTAGCTGATCCAGTATCCATACACGAGCTGCCTCATCATCCCCACTCCATCTGTGATCACATCCTCCATCTCGCATATGAGGACGTCCACGATGTCGAACTCCATCCCGTTCATGATGTAGAACAGGAGAGTCTGCTGTAAGCTGGTGAACCCCTCCAAGTAACCAGACCTCGGCAGGAGCGTGCGGCGCAAGGCGAGGTGCACTGTGCGCGCAGCCGGAGTCAACAAGGCTGGTACTCTCGGCTGGTCAGGAGAGAAGGTAGGACCGAACAAAGAACGAATCTCCTCCAGAGCTGGTGCCACTCCTCCAGTGAGCGGCCTCCTCGGTGGGTCTGCCTGACCATAGACCCTCTCATGCACGCGGGAGTCGTGCAAGTCCACTCCCAGCAGTTGTGCCAGTGTCTGCCTCGTCAAGTGGTAGTGCTTTCCCATGAACATGAAATCAATCGATCTTCTACCCTCAGAGACGTAGAGGGTGGCATAGAACACGCGGACCCAATCCTCCACGTAGGCACTCCTCTCATTGGACACTAGCTGCACCAAACCTCGGTACCTCTCAAAATAAGGACGGATCTCCGTCTCTGCTGCCAAAGCTAGCTGACCCCAATCCAGATAGTTGTGTTGAAACGGCTTGTGACCTCGACTCCTCTAGGTCTCATAGAGTGATGCCTGGGTGACAGTCCAGAAGCGACTATCCACCAGAGCCTCTCTGGGCTGCGGGTACCACTCCTCAAGCAGCACATTCCACCTGAGCTTGTGAAGCTGCTTGGCCTTCATCTTCCGGTAGTCGGTCAACCGGACTCCTTCAGCGACATGGACAGTGGTGTCCATCTCGTAGATCGCTCGCTGGGCCTCCCTATCCTCACGACGGTCGGCAGCCGTTGGTCTCGGACGTGGTGCTGCCGCGGTGTGACCCCCACGGGTCCGAGCTGAGCAACGGCGGACGAGAGGCTCTTCCAGCTCTTCTTCGACCTCGGAGTTGTCAATCCCTGGAGGCTGCCTTGGACAAGTCTCACGGATCCTTAGGGATCCCCCTCGGCCACGCTCACGCTCCTCGGCGGCGCGAGCGGCCATCAACGCCTTCTTCTCCTCCTTCGACAATTTTTGCTTCTTGGCGGTCGGCTCCGCGATGGCCTTGCCCTTGTTCTTCTTGTCACGAGCCATTGCGATCGGGCGAATGTGGTTGACGATGTCGAAGGCACGAAATGTCGAGATGAAGATTGATGCGGCCGAAAACCCTAACGGCGATGTGCTAGGGATGGCGGTGCACAAGAGGAGACGGCGTTTGGGCTCTGTGGTGGTGAGGGAGAGTGGCGGCGGCGCCTGGTGGAGCAGCGGCGGCGGTTGTGGCGGAGGTGAGGCGGCGGCGGCTGCGGTGTCGCTTGGAGGCGGCGACTACGGTTGAGAGCGGCGGCGCTGGCGAGCGACGGCGAGCGGTGGCGGCGGCCGGAGGGCGGCGGCGGCATACGACGGTGGCGGTGTGTGAGGCGGCGACCGGAGATCAGCGGGCGGCGACACACGGCTGCGGTGGAAGGTGACAGGGTCGGGAAGAGAGAGAGGGAAGGCGTACGGCCGGTTTATATAGTGGGTCCCAAACCCTAGCCGAAGTTTTAACACCGGATGGACCGATGTTGAACAACGGAGGCATCGGTCGAATGATATAGTAAGGTTTTTCAGAAAAGTGCCATTGACACCGGATGCACTGATGTTGAAGGATGGGAGCATCGGTCGAATGGTACAATAAGGATGTTCAAAAAAGGAATGTTGACACCGGATGGTCCGACGAGGAAGGAGGTAGCATCGGTGGAATTGACCAAAGATCCAGAATTGTGAACACCGGATCAACCGATGTTTTTCAGAATGAACGCGTCGGTTGAATTGAGATACAAACTGAACTGGCCCTTAGAGATTGAACACCAACTGATCCGATGAGGGATTGACCTAGGCATCAGATAATCCGATGAGAGCAGAACAAAAACATCCCATATATGTCCTTTGACCAAACAAACAAGCAAAGAGGAACACATGTCTTAGGACCTTTTGGGCAACCCCTTACCCCTCAAAAAAGCTAATATGCCAATAGCTTGGCTAGGCCTTAAAGCAAATGGAACACCGAGAAAAATAGGAGGAAATTATCCGAATAAAATGTAAGGCCCATGCTTTGTGAGGTAGAGTATGAAGACTTCTATCTCTTTGAAGCATGTTCCTCTAGGCATTAACGCACCTAACATTTTGTTCTTTCCACCACATATGAGTTAGATATTGCATTTTAAACAAGTCTCTTTCTCATGAGGTGGGTTCCCCTTTGTGACAATCTACCGTATGCAATGCCAAATAGATTATAGTGCAAGAAATTTAAATATGAGTGCAAGTCTATATGGCAGGCTTCATGCAAGACATAAAGTAAATCTATCTTGCCAAGTTTGAACCTTTCAAAGGCTTCTTCAGGGAGAACCACTCTCCAAGCCTTGGGAAAACCCAAAAGAACCACCATCCCAAGCTAACCCTTGCTCACCCCTATCCTTTGAGAGTTAGGCAAGACCTATATGATATGCATTCTTACATGATCATGGCAACTTACATGACGTTTGATGCATCTAGCACATTTAATTCACTCCTTAGCCTAGAAAAAGTTTTCTCATCAAGTGGTCTAGTGAAGATATCCGCCAATTGTTCTTCGGACCTAACACCTCGCAATGAGATGTCTCCCTTAGCTTCATGGTCCCTTAAGAAATGATGGCGAATATCAATGTGCTTAGTGTGGGAGTGTTGAACGGGGTTTTTAGCTATCTTAACCGCACTTTCATTGTCACAAAGGAGAGGCACACAACCAAATTTAATTCCAAAGTCCAAAAGGGTTTGCTTCATATAAAGAATTTGGGCACAACATGCACCGACCGCAATGTATTCCGCTTCCGCCGTGGACAAGGCGACGGAATTTTGCATCTTGCTTGACCAAGAAACTAGGGAACACCCAAGCAAGTGGCACCCACCGGAGGTACTCTTGCGATACACGCGGCATCCGACAAAGTCCGAATCTGAGTATCCCACAAGATGGAATTTTGCACCTTTAGGGTACCACAAGCCCACACTAGGGGTATGCTTAAGATACCTAAGTATCCTAAAGACCGCCTTCCTATGCGATTCTTTAGGTGCCGCTTGAAAGCGAGCACACAAGCATACACTAAACATGATATCGGGTCTAGATGCGGTAAGGTAAAGCAATGAACCAATCATAGAACGGTAGTTAGATTGATCAATAGGTTTACCGTCCTTATCCGCGTCGAGATGACAATTGGTTGCCATTGGAGTGCTTCTTGAGCTACAATCTCCCATCTCAAATTTCTTCAAGAGGTCCTTGGTGTACTTCTCTTGATAGATGAAGGTCCCCTCTTGAAGTTGCTTGATTTGAAATCCAAGGAAGAAGTTGAGCTCTCCAATCATTAACATCTCGAATTCCCTAGACATCATTTTGCCAAACTCATGGCTAAAAGATTCGTTAGTTGAACCAAAAATAATATCATCAACATAAATTTGACAAATGAACAAATCTCCGTTGATGTCCTTGGTGAAGAGTGTAGTGTCCACCCTTCCGATCTTGAATCCTTGCATGATGAGGAAATCCCATAGTCGTTCGTACCACGCCCTAGGTGCTTGCTTGAGCCCGTAGAGCGCCTTGTGCAACCTATACACATGATTAGGATTCCTCGGATCTTCAAACCCGGGAGGTTGTTCAACATAAACAAGCTCGTTAATGTAACCATTATGAAAGGCACTTTTCACATCCATTTGATAAAGTCTAGTACTATGATGTTATGCAAAGGCAAGGAGTATACGGATGGCTTCTAGCCGAGCGATCGGGGCAAATGTCTCCCCAAAATCTAGTCCTTCAACTTGCGAGAACCATTTGTCCACAAGTCTTGCCTTGTTGCGGACCACAACGCCATTCTCGTCTTGTTTGTTGCGGTACACCCACTTTGTTCCGATGACGTTCTTGTCCTTGGGTCGCTCCTCCAACACCCAAACTTCATTGCGGATGAAGTTGTTGAGTTCTTCTTGCATGGCCATCACCCAATTTGGGTCTTGGAGTGCTTCCTCAATATGAGTGGGTTCTACACATGAAACAAACGAGTAGTGCTCACAAAATGAAGCGAAATGGCGAGAACGTGTACTTACACCCCTTGACGGACTTCCAGTGATTTGGTCCATTGGATGCGCCTTGGAGATGCGTCCATGCCTCATAAAAGTGGTTGTGAAGCACTTGGTAATGGTGATGTGTGTTGCTGCTCTTGTGGTTGGACTTGATCATGGACTTCTTCTTCTTCTTGATGTTGTTGTGCTTGTGAGTCTTGAGTCAGCAATGGATCATCCTTCTCTTCTTCATCAACTTGAGGCGCCATAGAGGTGTTGTTGTTGGAACTTGAAGCTCCCCCTTGATCATGGCTCTCCTCAACTTCGGGCTTGATGTCTCCAATGGTCATGTTCTTCATGGCTTCTCGTAGAGGCTCATCATCTATTTCATCATGACCAAAACTCTCCTCTTGGGAGCCATTAGTCTCATCAAACTAAACATCACAACTTTCCTCAACTAAACTGGAGGTTTGGTTGAATACTCGACATGCTTTTGAGTTTGATGCATAACCAAGAAATATACCAACATCACATCTTCTTTCAAACTTACCAAGCCTTTTCTTGCGGTAGATGTAGCACTTGCACCCAAAGATTCGAAAGTAGGAGATGTTGGGCTTTCTCCCAATGAGAAGCTCGTACGGGGTCTTTTGAAGTAGTCGATGGAGATAGACCCTATTTGCGGCATGGCGCGCCGTGTTGATTGCTTCGGCCCAAAACTTCTCCGACGTGCCATAGTCATCAAGCATTGCTCTTGCAAGAGTGATGAGTGACTTGTTCTTCCTTTCAACGACCGTTTTGTTGAGGGGTGTATGTGGCTGAAAACTCATGTTTTACTCCTTCACGGTCACACCGCTCCCCAATGTTGTAGTTCTTGAATTCGGTGCTATTGTCACTCCGGACCTTGATGATGGGAAGTTGAAATTCCCTTTGAGCGTGGTTGGCGAAGGTCTTGAACACTTCCGGAGTCTCACTCTTGTCACCTAGAAATAGAGTCCAAGCATAGCGAGAATAGTCATCAACAATAAGGAGACAATAGAGGTTACCACCAAGGCTTTGATATGTGGACGGTCCGAAGAGGTCCATGTGGAGTAGTTCAAGTGGCTTGGAGGTTGACACCATTGTCTTCATTGGGTGGTGTGAAGCAACTTGCTTCCCGGCTTGACAAGCGCTACAAAGCTTGTTCTTCTCAAATATGACATCCTTCACGCCGGTCACCATCCCAAGCTTGAATGACTTCTTGAGTTTGCTCATCCCTATGTGCGCTATGCGTCGGTGCCATAGCCAACCCAAGCTTGTCTTAGTGAAAGACAAGTGGTCAAGCTAGCATTCTTGTTGGAGAAGTCCACTAGGTAGAGGTGTCCATGCCGAAATCCTTTGAAGACTATGTCTTGGCTTGTTTCACTACTCACAACAACATCATTTTTGCTAAATGTGCATGTTAGTCCAAGATCACATAGTTGTGCAATAGAAAGTAAATTGAAACAAAGTGACTTAACATACAAAACATTAGAAATAGACAAGTCATTTGAAATAGCAATTTTACCTAACCCAATTACCTTTCCCTTAGAGTTATCACCAAAGGTGACTTGTTCATGATTGTCGGGGTTTTCTATGGTGGTGAACATACCATCATTGCCGGTCATATGTTGAGTGCACCCGCTATCGAGTACCCAATGCTTTCCTCCGGCTTTGTAGTTCACCTACACACATGAATTCAATTTTTGACTTTAGGCACCCAAGCCAACTTAGGTCCTTGTATGTGTGATACAAGTGTTTTTGGGACCCAAAGTTGCTTGGGGAGCTTCCCCTTCATGCCCTTCATGTCTTTGCCAATGAACCTTGCCTTCACCTTGCCATGTACTTTACTCAAGAGATAATAATGATCATTGAAAGTAGATTTATAGTTAGTAGGAAATTTAGGAGAAGGTCAGTTAGGAAGAGGACACTCCCTTGTGTGGTGATCGGTGACCTCACAATGTTGGCAATAAGAACCAACTTCCTTGATGAAGCTTGTTCTTAGCTCCGGTGAGAGCACCTTTCCTTTGTTAGGCACCGGGAAGGATCCAAGTCCTCTCTTGTTGAAGGCCTTTGCTTGTTGGAAGAGGATTTCCTTGTGCTTGACTTCTCCTTTTGAAAGGCTAGGCACACTAGTGCGGAGACTCTCAATTTATTCCAACAAGTCCTTCTCCCTAGCATTAGCTTTCAAAGGCAAAGACTTGTGCAAATCATTAGTGGCATGAGAAGTAATGGATATCTTATCATTGAGAGTTTGCTTCTTCATATTTTTCATCTAGAGCATGTCATGAGCAAGGTTAAGTGTTTGATGTTCTTGTATTAACTTGTTTTGCTCTTCCAAGAGTGTTTGGTGTGCTAAGTCAATTTCATGATTATCTATCTTGATTTTAGCCTTTTCTTCCTCAATTTGCTTGACATGGGATTTGAGCGTGTCATGCTCTTTGAGTATGCTTTCATACTTGTCAAGCAAATCAAGGTTAGCACTCTCAAGTTTAGCACGAGTTTCTTCAAGCACTTTAACCTTACTCTTTTCCCTCTTAATGATAGCATGATATTCATTTATCAAAGACGTTACATCATCGGGGGAAAGCTCATCATCGCTAGAGTCATCACATACCTTGGTGTTACCTTTCGCCATGAGGCACATGGGCGGTGGATGAAGAGGTGCATCATCATTGTTGGCGATGGCGAGGCCGGCCAAGCTTTCTTCTTCCTCTTCACTCTCTTCATCACTTGTTTCTTCGTCGGTGACCCATTCATTTGCCTCACACATGAACACCTTTTGTGGGCCATTTCTCTTCTTTGGGAAGAGCTTTGCCTTCTTGCCCTTGTCATGTTTCTTCTTCCCAAAGGCTCTTGGTTTGGGTTTGGCCTCTTCTTCATCATCATCACTCTCTTCAAGCTTGCGATGCTTGCCTTTGTAGTTCTCTCTTCTTTTGTCCGGTTTTGGACAATCATAGGAGATGTGGCCTTGATCACCACAATTGTAGCAAGTCTTGCGATCATCTCTCCTTTGTAGAAACGCTTTCTTCTTGGGATCAAAGGTGTACCCCTTCTTGGTAATCTTGGAGTTCAAGCGTGAGAACTTTCTCATCATCAATGCAAGCTCATCATCATCATCTTCACTTGTTGCTTGTTCTTCTTCACTTGAGATAGGCTCAACCACCTTCTTCTTCTTGAGGCTTGATTTCTTGGTGGAGGCCTTTAGAGCAATTGTCTTTGAAGATGATTGCTCCATCATCCCAAGTACACTCATCTCATGAGCGTGTATTTCTCCAATGAGCTCCGAAACTTCAATGTGGTCAAGTGACTCCTTTTGGAGCATGGAGTTGATGATGTTGTACTTTGGCTTGGGAAGGAGCATGAGGATCTTGCGGTTGATGAGTCCCTTGCCAAGAGAAGCAATGTCAAGAGCATTGATTTCTTCAATAAGCACATTCAAGCGAGAGAACATTTCATTGACATTTTCATGAGGAAGCATTTTAAATTCATCATATTTGGCTTTAAGCATGTGATATTTTAATTCCTTGACACGAGAAGAGCCCTCATGAATTTCTATTAAGCAAGCCCAAATTTCACAAGCTTTTTCTTTACTAGCAATTCTAGCAAATACATCTTGACTAATATATTCATAGATTGCATTCCTAGCTTTAGCATCCCATTTAATTTGATCACCAACATAATTATGTTCTCCAAACCCCGCGTGGGTCGCTTCCCAAACTTCGGGAGCAATAGCCTCTAGATAAGCGCACATGTGTGCTTTCCAATAGGCAAAGTTCTTGCCCTCGAAGATAGGAACCGAACCCCCAACCTTGGCCATTTTAGCTCTCTAGCGGTGAAGCTAGAATGATCCTTTGAGCAACCTTGATCTGATACCAATTTTAAGGACCGAATGCCCAAGAGGGGGGGTGAATTGGGCTTTCTTCGAAAAATTCTAAGCAATGAAACTTAATTTCTAAAGCCCAATTCCTACGCACACTACCTATGCATTCTAGTAGATAGAAACTTCGCGGAATATAAAATGCATGAAAGTAAAGGAAAGGAGAAGGATGCAAACTCCCGAGGAGACAAGGATTTATCCCGTGGTTCGGCAAGATCGTTAAGATCTTCCTACATACACGTTGTGGCACCCACCAAAGGGTTTTGCCACACCCAAGTCACCGAGACGAGGGGTCTTCACTATTCCTCTCTGTTTGCCTCCTTTGGCAAGGTGGAGCTCAAGCCTTGTAAAACTTCGACCTTCCGGACTTCCACACACACCATGGCAAGCTCCGAAAGTCTTCTCACAGTTACAAACACCAAGGGCACTCCCTTGAGGCTCTCACACTATCCTAGAGAGTCCATTCACCCAGAATGGAGGCACACAAGCTCTCTCTCTCTAGCTAGTTCTAGCCTAAATCTTGGTGTAAAGGTGATCGAAATGGTGTGGAAGTGATTGCTCTTGGTCTTGAATGCTTGTGGATGTGTTGATAGCTTCTGGTGATCAAGACTTATCGAAATGACAGGGTTAGGGGGGTATTTATAGCCACCCCCCCCCCCCGAAATAGCCGTTGGAAAAGTAGGCTGACAGAACTTTACTGTGAACACCGGATGATCCGATGTCTCCCCTTTAGTTATCATCGGTCAAGTTACTTTAGCTGACGTCATTATGTCAGATATGACCGTTGTTAGACCGATGTTGATCCTGTCTTCTCATCGGATGATCCGGTGGCTCTTCCTCCAGAATTTACTCAACCTTGATGCTTACTGGAGTAATCGACCGATGTATGCTTCTCTGTATATCGGATGATCCGGTGATACACTTGGTCCAATGATCTTGCAAACTGTACTGATGGACCGATGTTGCTGAGCCATTCACATCGGATGATCCGGTGAGTACTTTGTTCTGAGGTCTTCTTCTTCAGTTGAACCAACTCGACCGATGTGTTGTTCTGAGGTATCATCGGTTGATCCGGTGAGTTGATTTTGTTTGCTTCGAGTTGTTTCTAAGTGAATTTTTGTGTCTTGCTCGATTGACCTCTTTGATACTTGTTGCAAAGGCATTTCTGATGATCTTCAAGCATTGAATATTGCCAATTTAAATTTGAATGACTTTGACATAAGAGCTTTCACTTCTTGTCTTTCACATAATTGATTTGATCTCATAAATTGATTGTTAGGGGTCTCTAGTGACATATTGATTTCATTTTATTGAGTGATTATGGGGACCTTGCATTCACAAATTCATTAGTAAAATCCAATGGTGGTCATTAATCACCGAAACCATACCTCAAGGGGGCCTAGATGCTTTCAGTTACGCTCAGGCGGGCCTGAACCACGTAAATCTCTGAGGTCATCATCTTAATCTTGATCCTTGCGTGCCCCAACCACAAAACAACCTCCGCGGGCTGCTTCTCAGCGGGTCCGGGTGAAGTGTCGTATCAAACACTTCAACAAATGCTAACCCAAGAGATGATCATTGGCGCGCTCTTGGGTGAGTTATGCGCTATTTGTGTGGTACAATGAGCTATGAACTTCACTATACAGGAGACCCCAAAGTTTTAGAGGGTTATAGTGATTCCAATTGGATTTCTGATGCTGATGAGATAAAGGCAACAAGTGGTTATGTATTTACTCTTGGAGGAGCAGCTGTCTCATGGAGGTCTTGTAAACATACTGTCGGTACCCTAGAAACCGTACACCCCTTGAGGTTACAAAGATATCAAGGAAAAGTCACCCACTTGATTTGAAGACCTTCGAAGGCCCACATGTCAGATGTAACCGGACCCGCTTCTCCAACATGGTTAATCCCAGGGTCGCCACGTGTACTATCAAACCGGAGCTACCGCCTACAAGGGGGAAGCTCTGGGCCATGTACCGAAATGGCACCTCCGGACTTAACCCCAGACCGAGAGAAGCTCCGGACCTGACACGTGTCAGGTAGCTCCGGAGCTTCCTGTTTCCTACAGTATGCTCCGGAGCTGCCACGTGTCCACCCATCGGAGCTTCAGCCTCTAACCTCCGGAAGACTTCATAACGGCTCCGGATCTTCAAAGGGGAATCAAGGACTTCAAGACCCGATTAAGTGTCATTAATACCATATTAATGACACACGATCGGATGACCTTAATCACTAGTAACGGTGCTGTCAAAGCCCATTACCCGGTCATTAAGGGCAATTAAACCTGCTGAATGAATATCAATACTAGTAACTGCTGGGGCCACATGTCGGGCTAGGCTAACTTGTAACGGCCTGCCCTTGTACTATAAAAGGACAGGCCGACGACGGACTCCGCACATTGAGTGACGCAACATACGCGCCATAGACGCTCAACACAAGCTCATACAGCTAATACAACACCAACACGCCCATGGAGTAGGGTATTACACTCAGGCGGCCCGAACCACGTAAACTCCTGTGTCTCCTGCATCATTTATTATTCACCTTCTTGAATCTCCGCGCGCCCACACCGAACATCAAACTCCTCTAACACTTCAGTAGTGTCGGGAGATCTGCCGGTTCCAAACCACCGACAGCTGGCGCGCCAGGTAGGGGAGCCTGAGGTTTTGAGAATGGTGAACTCAGCTGCTGGATCATCCAACAGTCAACCTGCTGCTCAGGCTGTTGGGGGCAATCCCTCCAATATGCAGCCACCAGCAGGAGCCTCAGCACCAGCAGGAGTCACACTCCCACCACCACCGCCTTCACCAGCAAATCAAGCTGGGCAACGTGATGGTGCGCCGGCGTCAATCACTGCGTCGGCAAATCATGACAACCCGGAACACGCGCTCCATGCAGCGCGTGCTCTTCTCTAACGCCCACCACCTACGGATGCATCCCGGGATGCACTGGAGCAGTGGAGGGCCGATGTGGAGCATTTGGTTGCAGCAGCAGCCGAACGCCTCAGCAATCAGGGTCCTCCTCCTTCAGGACGAGCCCCATCACAGCGGCAGACTTTTTCTGGTAGACGTGGTCCGCACGTTTCCAATAGCAGGAGACATGCTGCGTCACAACAAGTGATGTCATTGCCCTCCGGGGCACGAAGTACTCACACGGTATCCAGGCTTTCGACTCATGAGCTCCGGGCGGAGCTTGATCGCCGATACCGCCAGCAGGACAGCCGAGTCCATATTGAGCGTGCCCGTGAAAGACGGGAAGCTCAGTACCTTTCTGCTCCTGAAGGAGTGGGAGGAGGCTGTTCAGCCCTGGCCATGCATCTGTGTATGGTCAGGTGGACACAGAAGTTCCGGCCTCACCTGCCGGAAAAATTCGATGGGATCGTCAATCCTGCCGAATTTCTTCAGATCTACTCCACTGCAATCTTGGCAGCTGGAGGAAACGAGGCTTTGATGGCCAATTATTTTCCAGTGGCCTTAACAGGGACCGCCAGGTCCTGGTTTATGAGCCTTCCACCCAACTCTATCAACAGTTGGGAGGAGCTGTGCCGGCATTTCACCGCCAACTTCGGGAGTTCATACACCCGACCAGGCACTGAAATGGACCTTTTTACAGTCGTGCAAAAAGGGGGAGAATCCCTGTGATCATTCATCCAGAGGTTCTCTCAGGTAGGAAATACTATCCCTTCTATCTCTAGCGCCTCTGTCATTGTGGCATTGAGACAGGGTGTACCGGACAAGAAGATGTTGGAGAAACTGGCGATCAAGGAGATCACCAGTGTCACGAAACTCTTCAGCTTGGCCGACAAATGTGCCAGAGCTGCAGAGGGCCGTGAGATGCACTCCAAACCAACCCCGGAGGGTCACAAGAAATCCTCGAAAGAAGAAGTCGCTACCTCCGGAAGTGGCAAAAAGAAAAAGAAGACCAACGGCAAGAAGAAGCCGTCGGCTGGCACATCCAACATTGCAGCTGCTGCAACTCCGGGTGGCTGGGGGCCACGCCCCGAGAAGCGACCTCGACCGTCTTCTGAAGACGGTGGCAAACCCAAAGTGTGGTGTCCCATTCACAAAACAGGCAGCCACAGTTTGGAAGACTGCCAGGAGGTCCAAAACCTGGCCGAGCGTTACAACAAGCGCCGAGAAGAATCTCCTTTCCGACAGAGGGAAGGAAAGCAAAAAGTCGACGAAGCTCCGGCTGAAGAGGAGTTAGGATTTCAGGATCCCAAAAAGGTCCTGAAGGCCGTTTACACCTCCATCGACGATGATTCTGACGTCTCTGATAACGAGCGTCGGAAGACCATGAACACCATTTTTGGTGGATCATGGGACATCACCTCCTGCCGCGTCATCAAGACTATGCGTCGGGATATGGCCGCTGTAGCTATTACAGTTAGGCCGGAACCACATCGGAAGTGGATGGACACAGCCATCACTTTTGATGCTTCGGACTGCCCTCGGAGCATGGTTGGAGTAGGGCATTTACCTTTGATGGTATCTCCTACCATCAACAACATCCAGCTCCACCACGTCATGGTAGACGAAGGTTCGGGGCTTAATCTCATAAGCTTCGAAGCTTTTACTAAGCTTCAACTCCGTCCTTTGGATCTTCACCCCTCTCGACCTTTCTCCGGAGTAGGTCCGGGGGCCATTACCCCACTCGGAGCTATTACTCTCCCCGTTACCTTCGGGACACGGGAGAAGTACCGCACCGAGAAGTTGGTCTTCGACGTCGCTCAGATCAACTTACCCTTCAATGCTATCTTGGGTAGGCTTGCCCTGTACAAATTCATGGCAGCTGCCCATTATGGCTATCTGGTGTTGAAGATGCCAACGCCAGTAGGCGTTCCCCGGATCCGCGGAGATCGTACTGCCGGAGTAACTGCTCTGGAAGAACTCCATGCACTCACCACAGCGCAAGAGGAGGATTCTAGGCAGGAGCAAGCTCCAAAACCCTCGAGCATTCGTCAACGAGGCTCGACTTCTGCACCTTGCGTGCAGCCAAGCGGCGACACCGACATTCCCGTCAAAGTTGTCCAAATTGGTTCCGATGCCGCTCAGACCACCCGTATATCGGGGGGATTGAACGACAAATAGGAACTCGCGCTCATCACTTTCCTCCGGGCTAACGTCAACGTGTTTTCTTGGCAACCGTCACAAATGCCTAGGATCCCCAGGGAAGTGATTGAGCACAATCTGAAGATCTACCCCGATGCCCGGCCTATGCATCAGAAGCCTCGGAAGCAATCCGTAGAGCGACAGAACTTCATCCGACAAGAAGTGAAGAAGTTACTCAAAGCTGGATTCATCCAAGAAGTCTTCCATCCAAAATGGCTGGCAAATCCAGTTGTTGTGCCCAAGGCCAGCGGGAAGCTTTGGATGTGCATCGACTACACCACACTAAATAAGGCATGTCCAAAATATCCATTCCCACTACCTAGAATAGATCAGATAGTGGATTCCACCTCCGGGTGTGAATTACTGTGTTTTCTAGACGCATATTCCGGGTATCATCAAATCCGGATGTCTAGGGAAGATGAAGAGCATACCTCATTCATCACAGTAGATGGATTGTACTGTTATACAGCCATGCCCTTTGGTCTCAAGAATGCAGCTTCAACTTTTGTACGAGCTATGTACAAAACTTTTGAAGAACTCATAAGAGACATAGTGGAAGTGTACGTCGATGACATCGTGGTCAAAGTCAGGGACAAGGAGTCACTCCTGGACACCTTGCAGGCTGTCTTCAACAAGTTGCGGGCCACCCGTACAAAGCTAAACCCAGACAAATGTGTCTTCGGGGTTAGCTCCGGAAAACTTCTTGGTTTCCTGGTAAGTCACCGGGGCATAGAAGCTAATCCGGCGAAGATTAAAGCCATTGAAGACATGCGGCCACCAACCCGCATCAAAGACGTCCAAAAGTTGACTGGATGTCTAGCAGCCCTCAGCTGGTTCATTTCAAGACTGGCGGAATGGGCACTCCACTTCTTCAAGTTATTGAGGAAGACCGGACCATTCCAATGGTCTGAAGAAGCAGAGAAGGCATTCCAAGAACTGAAACAGATCCTCACCACCCTACCAATTCTGGTAGCTCCGAACCCTGGTGAGCCTTTGTTGCTTTACATTTCAGCAACTAACAAAGTCGTCAGTATGGTTCTGGTTGCGGAGAGACCAAAGCTACCTCATACTCAGGAATCCAGACCCCTTCAGGTGGGTCCGGAGGTACCTGAAAGCGAGTCTAGGTCCCAGCTCCCAGACTCGAATCCACAAGAAGTTACTTCAGGAGACCCAGACCCCTCCGGGAGGGTCCAGGTCGCTTTTGAAGAAGCCCCGGGTTCTTCCAGCCAGGACCCGAAGGTTCCCAAAGAAAATCCGGATTCCTCCGAGAGGATCCGAGTTAGTGAAGAGGAAGCTCCGGACCCCTCCGGGAGGGTCCGGACCATTCAGCGCGCAGTGTACTTCATTAGTGAAGTACTACATGATGCCAAGACTCGATACCTAGAGGTGCATAAGCTGCTCTATGCAGTTCTTATTGCCTCCAGGAAGCTTCGCCATACTTCCAAGCTCACAAAGTCTCAGTGGTGACCTCTTACCCACTTCGAGCAATTTTGCATAATCCCAATTCAACTAGGAATATTGCAAAATGGGCAGTGGAATTGGCTGAATTTGATCTAGAATTTATTTCAAGGCAAGCAGTCAAGAGTCAAGTATTGGCAGATTTTGTGGCAGAATGGACTCCCTCTCCATCAAACCCTGGGGGCCCCAGTGAGCAGAAGACGGAGCATCAAGCTCCAGCCTTCACCGAGCCTCACTGGACCCTCTACTTCGACGGTTCCATGCAGAAGCAGGGGGCCGGAGCTGGAATCCTTCTCCTTGCACCGACCGGGGAGAAGGTGAAATATATGGTGCACCTTGACTTCAAGGCGACCAACAACATGGCAGAGTACGAAGCACTCATCTACGGACTAAAGGTGGCACTGTCATATGGTGTCAAGCAACTGCTGGTCAAGGGAGATTCGCAGCTCATCATTTAGCAGGTGAAGGGTGAATGTTCCTGTAATAATCTCCAGCTAGTTGCTTACCTCCTTGAAGTCCAGAGGCTTCAGAAGGACTTTGAAGTCCTAGATCTCCACCATGTTCAGCGTGCCCATAACGCTGAAGCCGACGAACTCTCGACGAAAGCGTCAACCGGAGCTCCGGCTCCTGACGGAACTTTTGTCCGAAGGTTGTCGAAACCCACAGCTCAGCCTGCCGAACTGAGCGAAGGGGGCGAGATCAGCATCCCGAAGCTGACGGTCCCGATGGCCCTGTTACCATGGCAGCCATCAAGGGTCGTAGGTGCTGCCGGAAGCTTCGAGCAACCCAGCACGCAAGACTCAAATGCTCAAGTTAGTTCTGATGCATGGATCTCGGAGATCCGGAACAACTTGAAAGATAACATCCTTCCTAACGATGATGTATCCGCTGACCGGGTAGTCAGATTGGCTAAAAGATACACGTTGGTAGAAGGGGATCTCTACCGGCGTGGTGCCAACGGCATCCTAATGCGGTGCATCACAAGGGAAGAAGGCTGTGAGCTCCTCGCAGAAATCCATGGAGGCGAGTGTGGGAACCACGCGTCTTCCCGCACGCTGGTCGGTAAAGCCTTTCGGCATGGCTTCTACTGGCCTACAGCACTCCAGGATGCAACTGAGTTGGTGAAAAAATGCAAAGCATGTCAATTTCATGCGAAGCAAATTCACACACCGGCTCAACCCTTACAAATGATACCTCCTACATGGCCTTTCGCCGTGTGGGGGGTGGACATCTTGGGACCTTTCCCAAGAGCCGTCAGAGGTTACAAGTTCCTGTATGTCGCCATTGATAAGTTCACTAAGTGGCTGGAAGCAACTCCAGTTGTGACAATCAACAAGCAATCTGCTATCAACTTTTTGCAGTCCATTGTATGTAGATTTGGAGTCCCAAACAAAATCATCACTGATAATGGGACCCAATTCACAAGCTCTGCATTTCAAGGATATTGCGAAGACCTCGGCATACAAGTTTGCTACGCCTCCGTAGCTCACCCAGCCAGCAATGGCCAAGCCGAGAGAGCAAATGCTGAAATCCTTAAAGGACTCAAGACGCGCACCTATGAGCGCTTGAAAAAGCATGGAGCCAACTGGGTCGAAGAGCTTTCGCCCACTCTATGGGCCAACAGGACATCTACAAACCGGTCAACCAGAGAGACACCCTTCTTTCTGGTGTACGGAGCTGAAGCAATCCTTCCTCCGGAAATCACCTTGGTATCACTCCGGGTCCGGACCTTCGACGAAGCCGCGCAGGACCAGCTCCGGCGCGAAGACCTAGACCTCCTTGAGGAGGGAAGGTGCCAAGCAGCTGTTCGGAATGCCCGATATCGCCAAGCCCTACGGCGTTATCATCAGCGGCATGTACACAACCGACAGCTTGAGGAAGGCGATCTGGTGCTACGGAGAATACAATCCAGAGAAGGGTTAAACAAACTCTCCCCCGGTTGGGAGGGACCCTTCCGAGTGATTAAAGTATCTCGTCCCGGAAGCGTTCGCTTGGCTACTGAGGATGGGACACCTCTCCCAAATCCTTGGAACATCGAGCACCTCCGTAAGATCTACACTTAATACCACGGAGGTGAGTCTTGAGTAACTTGAGATGTATGTTATAGAGTCATTGTACAGAGTCAGGTAGTTCCTCCGGGAGAGCAGCCGGACCTTTCCCAAAAGGTCCGCAAAGTTCATGCAACACTTGTCACAGTCTCCGGACTAAAAGTGTGGCTAACTACCCTGGGTCAAACGAGAAATGAAACACGCTTAGCCTGGTTCCGTACCCTAAGAGTGTACTTGTTTCCCCTGTACCCCGGACCTATAATGAAAGACATCTTCATGTGAAACAGACTCCACGTGCACTTATTTTGTACAGGCTCAACATTTTTTATTTTTCTCTTTCTTGTCTATAATGAAGACGTGCTGTTCTTAAGAAATTTTAGTTCGACCGGTTTATATACAATACGAGTTGTATTGTCAATTCTTTTGGATTCAAATATTGTTCCTGGCCAACTCGCCTGAAAGCCGCCAAGCCAATCTAGGGCCGGAGTGTGCTATCGACTTAGCCTGGTCAAGCACCCTAAGTACGCCACTCTACCTACACCCCGGCAGGCCGAAGTAAAGCGAGTCCAAATACAATTGAATCCGGAAGAAAAGGCAATGTATTCGATTATGTCTAGAATCGTGTTTGACCTAAAACTTTCTTGAGAGTCGTAAGCCGCGACGAAGTTATAGAAAAGAAACAAATTTTACTATTTTTCTTGACTTCAGTGTGCAGGAAAAATAAAATACACGTTGATGGAGAAAAGCCGGAGCTAACAAAGCTCCAACTCCCCTAGGTGGTTTGTAATCAATGTTACGCATCGAAAACAAACATCACCGGACTAATCAAGCTCCGGTAAAGCTAGGGGGGTCAGCCGTCGATGCTGAATAAAAGATGGTGAGAAGACCCCGCAAACGGAGTCTGCTGCCAACAAATTAAGTGTTGGCAAAGGTCACTGCCGGAGCTACTAGGCTCCGACACCCCGGAGGACTAACTATCGATGCCCTACGCATTGATAGAGACTATTGCCGGAGTTACTAAGCTCCAGCGATAGACAATGCCGGAGCTTCTAAGCTCCGACAACCTCAGGGGGCCTTCACTATCGAAGACTTCGAACCTAAATTCTACAAGTTCGGAGCAAATGAGTCTTCAACAAAATGCAATATCCTCTTGGTACATGTTCACAATCAAATTGTGTACATCTACCAGGGTGCTAAGTGAAGACAAAAGCGTTGAAGACAAAAAGTGAAATTCACAAAAATTTGGGGATTTCATTCATCTGGAGACAAGGAATTACATTTGGAGACAAGGGATTACAAAATTGAGGAAGAAGAAGAGAAAATACAAGTGAGAACTATAGAGATGGTCCTAGACCCTATGGAAGAATTGGGCGACCTTCTGGGCAACCTCCGATATGCTGGCTCGAGTAGCTTCGCCTTCTCCTTCGACGGGACCTTCAAGCACCGGGTCCAGAGGAAATTGGGAGTTCCGGCTGGTGTAGCACGTCAGCACATATTCTGCGATGTTCTTCGCCAGGGATTGACCCTCAACCTCCAATTGGTCCGCGATGACATCGCCCACCTTGGAGAGCTTGCTACTTGCTGCGCTCAACGCTTGCAGTGCTAGGTCCGGCTCCGGCTCCAGATCATCCGGGCGCACGGGCCTAAAACCCATCGGTGTCAGCGCGTCGTTGGCCTTGCCCAGGAACTCCCAAATCTGTAGGGAGTCCTCAGTCCTCAAGCCCTTCATTTCTTCCAGGGATCTCCTGGCCGCCATCAGTTCAGAATTCTCACGGGCGAGGCGCTCAACTTCTTTGGCGTTTTGCTGAATCTTTTCAGCAACCCGCCTTTCGAGTTTTCCGAGCTCCTCCTCCCGGAGGTGGATCTTGTTCTGGCGGTCGACCAGGTCCTTCTCTCTACCCCTCACTTTCTTCTCCCTGGCAGTAAGGGCACACTATTGTTCATAGAGTTCCTGCCCTCGCACCCAGACCTTCTCCTCTTCCTCTTGGCAGCGCTCTTCCAATTTTTTGGCGCGCTCCTCGAGGCCCTTGTCAGCCAGAGACACCTTCTCGGCGATCTCCTCCTCCCTCCTCAAGACGTCATCCCGCAGCTCTAGGAGTCTCTACTCTTCATCCTCGAGCCGTTTCCCCCTCTCTTCAAGTGCCTCCCGGCGCTTGATGAGTGTAGTGTTAATGGCCTCAAGCCTTTCGTGGCGTTCATCGGCCGCACTATTGGCTGCTTTGGCTTGATCGTAGATCTCCCGGGATTGAGCATCGAGGGCGCGAGTCAAACTCTCCTTGTCATCCAGTAATTTGCCCCAGTACTCCAGGCGGATCTTCTCCCGCTTGATCCACTCTTTGTCATCCGCTAGCCTCGACTGCGCCAGCTTGGTCTCGAAGTAGAGCCGGTTACGCCACCGCCTAAGGGTTTGGCGCTCCTCTTCAAGAGCCTTGCTGTCGTGGAAGAAGGCCAGTTGGACTTGACGCAGACTGGAACATGCGTTGTCAATAGACAATGACAACGGGATAGGTTCCGGACCTGCTGGGATCTCCTCCGCCGGTTCCAGCGGGTTTTCAAATACAAAAATTGGGTCCCACTCCACAAGAATGGTCCCCTGAGTCTCCATGGCACTAGGGCCGTCCTTCGGGATGGCCTCAGTCGCCATCGAGGAAGGCCCCGCCACCAGGTCTTCGTTCACCCCCTCGAGAGGGGGCCAGCGACTTCGCTTGGGCACTCCGGCTCGGCCGTGAGTACCTCCGACGTCATCACTTCCGGAGCAGGGGACGCTTCTGGCTCCGGCCTTGGCACCTCCTCCGATGGGGGCTTGAGCTCCGCCACCTCTTCAACAACCGGCTCAGGAGCCGGAAGATCTTCAACCTCTACCGTCCCTGCGGCCGGAGCTTCAACAATGACCAGCTCTGCGGCTGGTGCTTCGGAGGTAACCGGCCCAACTGCCGGAACTTCCTCAGCTTCCGGCGCGCGCGCCGGGACTTCAATCACCCCTGGCTCGACCGCCGGAGCTTCGACACTTTCAGGCTCCAGGGCCGGAATCACAGCTTCTTCCGGCTCAACGGCCGGAACTTCCGTCATTTCAGCACCAGGACCCGGAGCTTCAACCTCCGGGGCGGGTGTCGCTGGCGCATCTTCTCTCCCATGGTCCGGCGCTACCACGGGAGCCTCTGGGGATGAGTCGAGGTCCATGACCATGACAGCCGGTGCCAGAGCTGTCGCAGCTTCAGCCACCACTTGGGGCGGCACTGGGACCGGAGCAGAAGCTTCCACCCTCACAGCTTCAGTTGCTGTGGCTGAGGGTGGAGCCTCACTCTTCTTCTTGGGAACGCTGCAAATGATGGACGAGGAAACTTAAAAAAGCAATCACTACAGCAAAACAATTGTCCAAGGTAAAGATTAAAAATTACCTTGGGAGGCTTCCGCACCAGCTTGCGCGGAATCTTTTTCCCGGGCGTTCCGAGCTGGTCATAGCCGGCGTGGAAGCTCTGGAAGGCCCCCCGGAACTCGTCGCGGCCATGGGTGTTTCCCGGGTCGAGGCACCCCTTGATCGGGAAGAACCCCCAGACCTAGAGGCTTCCACCAGCCCAGGTGCTGGAGTCGCGCGCCCGGAGCTAACACCCCGGGAGGACCCCACTGCGGGAATAGTCTCTCCTCGGGAGGACCCCACTATGGGAACAGTCGCCGCGGTTGTGGAAGACCTTCCCCTCTGGGGAGAAGGAGCCAATGCAGAAGTAGCGGGCCTAGCGGACCTTCTGTCGGCGTATTGCAGCTTCCGCTTCCGGCTCACGGGTTCATCCACCAGCTCCTTGCCCTTGCCGACGACCTCCTCCCTCGGCTTCGGAGCTGGGTCGAAGCCACCTTCAGACACTCCAGGGAACGCCACCCTGGTAGTTGATCTTCTCTCGATGACACCAAGGTCGTCAAGCATGGGCATCTTTCGCCGGAGCTCCCTACTGAACTCAACTTCCACGTTCAGAGGAAGAAAAGCCGATGGCGGAGTCAAGTCGTCACCCTCGACGTCGATGCCGTGCTTGAACTTCTTGAGGTGGAACTCCAAGGTTTTCCCCACCATGTTGGACTTCAACCCGGTCTCGACCCGGTCGTCGTCTATCACACTGTTGAGGGCCCAAGCGAGTTTCTCCCTCTTCTTCAGCGGTGCCCACCTGTTGAACAGGAAGTTACAAAAAACCGCTTGAGGGGTTAATCCCCCCTCCACGCATCGGCGAATCCTGGTCAGAACAGGGTCGAAGGCGTCCGCCAGCACCGGAGCTTCACTCCAGATCATCGTGTCAATGTTGGGGAGGCCTTCGGGTAGCTCCAACCTCTCGTGCTCCTCCACCCGGATGACTATCCAGTCCTTCTTCCAGTCATCCCACTTCCCAGAAGGGAACGACCGGAGGTACTTGAATGGGAACTTCTTGCGCTTCACGAAGTAGTAGAAGCCAAGGTACTCATTGCTCCTACCGGTGGTGTGGACGGTGAAGAAGGTCCGGAAGAGTTCAATGCAAGGGGGGATGCCCACCCACATCTCACAGAAGTGGACGAAGATAGACACGAGGAGAATGGAGTGAGGGCCAAGGTGATATAGCTGCAGACCATAAAAGTCCAGCAGCATCAAGAAAAAGGAAGAAAAAGGTGGGATCAACCCCACCATGGCGTACGAGGAGAAGTACACCATTTCGCCAGAGTGCTCCTTCTCGAATGGGAGCTCTCCCTCGGCATGGACCGAGCGGTTGAAGAAGTCCGAGGACCACCCCATGAGGGCCCGGACCTTCTTCAGGTCACCGTCGGCCTTCAAGCGACTCTCGCGGAGACCCAACTCCATCGCAGGAAGGCTAGGCAAGAGAAGAAAAGCGAAGCACAAGTTGGGAGTTTGAGCGCAAGATCAGATGGGAGGCATGAAGAACTCCCGACGGTGCGTGCTTTCCTTCTTAAGTAAGCCCTCGTAACGCTTGGATGGAAACCGCAAGGAAGTCGAAGAAACCATTCAAAAATTCCACCCAGCCGATGACAAGGGGGCCCGGGACCACTCCGACGATCAAGTCGAGGTTCTTACCCAGGCGAACAGTTGTCATCAAGAGGCGGGAAACCCGAAGGCGATGGCCTGACAAGGCGCGCGGAACCGATACGGTTTTCGTATCGGGAACCGGCGACCTTCAATTGCGTGAGATCCGCACGCCAAAGATCTCATCTGCCGCACTTAGGACACGCCACGTGGCGAGGATTTAACTCCAAACCCTCGCCAACGACACCTCTCAAGACCTTTGAAGACTCAGTTCAAAAGTCACGAGGATGGACCCACCTCCGGTGGAATGACTTCACCCCAATGGTCTTCTCCGGAGGTAGGTCCAGGGGGCCACAACCGTACACCCCTTGAGGTTACAAAGATATCAAGGAAAAGTCACCCACTTGATTTGAAGACCTTCAGAGGCCCACATGTCAGATGTAACCGGAACTGCTTCTCCAACATGGTTAATCCTAGGGTCGCCACGTGTACTATCAAACCGGAGCTACCGCCTACAAGGGGGAAGCTCCGGGCCATGTACCGAAATGGCACCTCCGGACTTAACCCCAGACCGAGAGAAGCTCCAGACCTGACACGTGTCAGGTAGCTCCGGAGCTTCCTGTTTCCTACAGTATGCTCTGGAGCTGCCACATGTCCACCCATCGGAGCTTCAGCCTCTACCCTCCGGAAGACTTCATAACGGCTCCGGATCTTCAAAGGTGAATCAAGGACTTCAAGACCCAATTAAGTGTCATTAATACCATATTAATGACACACGGTCAGATGACCTTAATCACCAGTAACGGTGCTGTCAAAGCCCATTACCCGGTCATTAAGAGCAATTAAACCTGCTGAATGAATATCAATACTAGTAACCGTCGGGGCCACATGTCGGGCCAGGCTAACTTGTAACGGCCTGCCCTTGTAAGGACAGGCCGACGATGGACTCCGCACGTTGAGTGATGCAACATACGCGCCATAGACGCTCAACACAAGCTCATACAGCTAATACAACACCAACACACCCGTGGAGTAGGGTATTACGCTCAGGCGGCCCGAACCACGTAAACTCCCGTGTCTCCTGCATCACTTATTATTCACCTTCTCGAATCTCCGCGCGCCCACACCGAACATCAAACTCCTCTAACACTTCAGTAGTGTCGGGAGATCTGCCGGTTTCAAACCACCGACACATACTATTTTGACGAGGTCAACCATGGAGGCAGAGCTTACAACATTAGATACAGCTTCTGAAGAAGCAGATTGGCTGAAGGAACTCGTAATGGATTTACTAGTGGTGGAAAAAACCAATTCCTCCAATTCTTATGTACTGTGAAGTCAAACAGTTCTTGCGAATGTGTCAAGTACAAAGGATAATATGAAATCCTCAAGATGAAAAGACAGTTAAAATCTGTTAGAAAATTGAGAAACTCCGGAGTGATAGCCATTGATTATGTTCAAACGGCGAAAAATCTGGCAGATCTGTTTACAAAAGCTCTATCAATAGTGCATCAAAGGAGGTGGGATTGAGACCCACATGAGTTATACACAGTTGTAACCCAAACCTATGTGATTGGAGATCCCGTGAATTAGGATTTGGGAAGAACAAGCTGTATGTATAACTAGGAGAGTACATAATTATGTAGTACCCTCTCCAGTGAAGATGCAACAGTCTCCATTCTGTAAGGAAGGCTGACTTAAGTCTTAATATGTTCGGAGGCTATAGTGCGAGATACTGTTCTACAGAGTATTCTTGTACGAACACACCTATATGAGCCGACTGTTGGTCGCAGTCTGTGAGATTTAGGAATTCTCTAAGAAGCTCATGAAAGAGACACGAGAGTATGACTTATAGGCTCCACCCAAGGACTGGCTCATTAGGCGACTAGTATCAGTTTGATCTTTAAATGAAACCACCTCACGTAAAACTACCAATTCAAGGCATAGTCCATTGTGTAGTTGTGGGTTGACATATTTTTTAGATCTAGATGGATATTCAACCAAATAGATCTCCATCGTTAAACTAATATATCAAATAACATTGTAGACATACGACAAGTAGTGTCAGCTATGCATTGGAATTTGGTGGGGATTGTTGGAATATTTGGGCCTAAACCCAATTATTCTCTATTAAATTCCAAAGGTGTAAAGGAGGCATTTATCCCACATTGAATATTTGAGGAGAGTAGCTCTTATTTATAAGGGAAGCTATTTTCTATGTGTCGAATATGTGAGAGAGGGATGGCTAGAGCCAAAAATAAATCACACGCACGCGCGCGCGCGTATTCACGTATTTTCGCGTGAGTTAACGCGTGACTTGTGACTTGCGACGTGGCGACCGGCGCGGTAATTCTGCTCTCTCTCTCTCTCTCTCTCTTTTTGAATAGACTGACACTAATATGACTTTAATTTTCTGCAATTTTTAGTGCTTTATTAGTCAGTTTCTGGAGAATAATGTCAACGTCTAAGCCCATGGTAAACATATGATGAGCCCAAACTAGAAATCCAAGAACACCTATACTTATCATGGCATAAACCATGCCTAGATTAGTGTGCAGTAACTGACGTGGTCTAATTATGCTTTAAAAACTGAAGATTATTGCATTCAGTTACTAAAGCTTAATTTTGCTGCTTTACTGCATACTTAATTCCTTAAGTTACTAGAGTCTGTCACTATATATACAGAATGAGAACTTTCATTCTGTAACTGAGAGGTGAACAGACTCACTAATCCACTGTGTTGAGCGTCTGCTACAGGCTAGTCCATCCCTCTCATCGGCGTGTCACCGACGTGCGGGAGAGCATTGTCTCTGAAACCACGTCCCGTGAAGAATCTGCATGGATTGGGGCGAATCAGGTTTTTGGGTAGCGTTCGCGCGACTGCTCGATAGAAGATCTGCTTTCTCTACAGTCTTCTTCACACACTCAACTCATCATCTTTCAAGCTGGAAGCGTCAGCACTGTAAGTAAAGATGAGTTTTCTATACATGAATATAATAGATATAATCTGCTTTACTTGCATGTTATTGTTCATGTCCTGTGGATTATGTGTCATGCGTATTGTGATAATTTTGGGAATTAATTTTATCTATAAAGTGCATTGTTTTCTAACAGTGTTCCTGCATGGTAGTAAATCATTTACTCTTTCCAGATCTTTTTTATTTATCACTGGTTAGTTCAAAAATAAATTAAGCAATAACAAATAAAAAGATCCGAAGAAAATATTTTACATGTTAAATCATCCACGTCATCATCCTGGTTTGCTCCACTACTCGGCTGACTGAATCCGTCGAAAACAAGGGCCACTCTGCACATGACGTTCGGCATGCTGCCTCACTGAATGGCAGATATGCACTCACTATGCACCTCGAGACGTAATTATCTTTATTAGGAAAGTAAAATATGCTCTTTATGTTTCTATTTGATCATAGACTACTTGTAATTAACACAACATAGGTAAAGGAACAAAAATACAACTATATAGTAGATTCTACTTGATACATGGATCTTCCACTTCACATTTCTGTGCACTGCTTTACCATGTCGTCAAGTTGAGCTCTAGCTAGCTCAAATTGTGACTTCTTGACTTCGACTAGCTAAACTGCGTTGCGTCTGTCAGTTCAAAAGTCAATATCACGTCCAAGTAATACGAAGGGATGGACTTGCCGTATTATTGATTTACGAAGTCTGGTCCACAGTCGTGTGCTTAACCATCCAGTTATTGTCGTCTTGTTCTAAACAATAGGCTATGAGGTACTCCCTTATAATAAAATTGGTCATAATCTACTCGGAGGGAAAAGGCGAGACATTACCTATCATCTAAAAAATATATTACTATGTGGATTTTGATTCAAAAGCATGCACGAGAAAACGTGGCACAGTGCAAGCAAAGCTCAAGGGTCAAAACCTCGTGCATGGAATTATGGAAAACCAAGCACATCCATGAGCTTTCCTTGAAGCAGGAGAGTACTACGTGACAACGTGACAAATAATTCGGTCTAGGTAGGATACAAGTTTAGGTAGTTTCCTCCTTTCCAAAATATTGGTATATACTACTGGTTATCAGAAACAATTATCTTTAATTAACCTCGATTTCGCTAGCTAGCCCATGGGGTGCTTGATGAGTTTAGACTAACCTGCATGCCTGCCTCTCTGCCCTCTAACTATAAGTGGCCAATGTGTCGAGCTGGCCCAGCTCGAGTCCAACCTTAAAATCTTTGGTCCGACATCAACGGAAATGAATTGTGGGCTGTGTTGGACCGGTCCGACAGGTCTGCACCTCGGCATGAGCACAAACCCGACTCATTTTATTCGTGTCGTGCTATGCCACACTTTAAACGGTGGTGCCCGTCCGATGCCTCTGTTTATTTAAAAAGTACATTAAAATAGTAAAACAATATAATACAGACTTATGCGGACCGGATCGGCCCATGCGGGCTAACCGGACCAGCCGGACCAACCAAAAACGGGTCATGTCGGGCCTTTAGGTCAAGGCCCAAGCACGGCCCGCATCGGGCATCGGACCATCCCGGGTGCATTCTTCGGTCGGACCGTGCTCATGTCAGACCATTTTTATCGAGCTTCAGACCAGCCCGATTGATCGATCCATTTTGCCACCTATACCTCTAACAATGAAAAGGCCTAATAATCGGAACCAATACTTCAAAACAACTAAATATATCTGGAGTGCTTATTAATTAGCTGATCGGTTGTAAGTACATCATGCTACAGTTTTGTTGAGAGCTACTAGGTGTGGCGCACAAACAGTAGGTACATGCTCTGTTTTCTATCAGCAACCTGTCCAAAAATCTTAGCAGCCCATCATTATCTCGGCCACTAAGTAGGCACACCAGCAGCAGATTCACGTGATGTTCCCTTCATCGATTTCTGTTCAACTAACATGATTGACATTGGATCGACAAAATCGTGGATCAAATGCATGCATGCATGGTTTTCAATAAAATCAAATGCATGCATGCTGGTTAGTACATTTGAACTGTGGATGAAACGTCATCTCAGCTCCTATTCTTTTTCACAGAACCACAAACTCCAGATTGCACAATCATGCTTAAATTTGGACGCTTCCAAATTAAAGCATAATGATTAATGCTAGTGTCTCTGCTCAACTGCTATGTTGAAGAAAAATTCGGAGGTTTCCATAGGTAGTCAAAAGTCAACATGCATGGTTGACTGCATGCTGCCTACACTGTTCTCTACAGCTTTTCCGCGTTCAGCTGAGAAGAATTTCAGGAGTCAAATAAGCATGCGTTGACGAAACATCTATACGTACGAACCATCTAAGAACGTGAAAACTTTGGCTGTTTTCGATCACATACTCACAATTTTCTTATATCTAAAAACGCGTTAGGCAATCTGCACTAGCATTCTCTAAAGCATACTCTATACACTATTCTTCTTCTACTTTTACAGTGCATACTCTAAATTTCACTGCGATACAATATATCTAATATGCTTTACAGTGTGCCACTGCAGACGTTTTTACATGCATGTCTCTTAATTTGGTTATGGGCTGGAGAGAGCTGTCTGCGTCATCAGGCACCCCACCCCCGGCCCACTACTAAATTTTGAACGCCTATGATTGATTGCTGCCTCGCCCAGGCAGCTTTCTCATGATCCAAAGTAATAACAAACCCTATCTGCTGGCTGAAATGTTAGAGTTGAAATTATTGGATGCAACAGGAACTTTACGTGTATATTATGATGCGTCGTCATGTCATTTCAATTGAACATGTCATGGAGAACATGTAGGGATAACATAAGCATCATCGCCCATTTATTTGTAGATACTCTCTACCCTCCTTTCCTTTAGATAACATCTAAAATTAACTTCTTCACTTAGTAGTACAAAATCAGATCTGCATTAAGGATGGCAATTAGACCTTTGGGTCTGGGCCCCAGCGAGTTCAGGTGAGGATGCAAGATCCCACCTACCGGTCTATCGGGTCGCGTACCCACAATGAGGGTGGGTTGAATGCAGGTTTTAGATTTCACCCACGAGTACCGCTTAAACCATATGATGCACATAAATATTAGTTCTTTGTTCTTGTTTCTATTTATTTATGCCCATCTTTAGCTAAATATGTTTTTAGATAATATCTTTAGCTAAATATGAGTATTTTGAGCATGAAACTGCCGGCTATAATTACCCTCTTATTGCATGTATTTTGCTTAAATTTGTTAATATTGTCGTAAAGATGTTTACATGAATATATATTTTAAAAATAAATGGTTAGACATCGTGCCCCCCCCCCCCCCCCCAACCCGGTGCGGGTCCAAAGTTTCACTGTGTTCTTGCTGGCACAAACTTCCACAACTTAGCCTATACAGAAATGATTTAAAAACAAAAGGATCCTGCATTTAATATAATTGTGAACTTGTAGTAAGTGTATATTTTTTGAGCCGGAATACTCTGTGATAAAAAATATGATGGAATTTGCAACTAGTCCAAGGGAAGGCATCTAGACCTCCCTGGTATTTTTTTAAAGAACACCTGCACTACTACAAAAAGCATTTTTGCAGGCGTCTCAATTTTTCAAACACATGCGTTCCTTAAAAATATGCGACTGTGATGACGAACGACACAATAACCGCTTGTGATGAAAGAACAACACAGGCGGATTTTAAAAAACAACCGTCTGAGTAAATACTCTATCTTCTGAGGCGGTTATTACTTAAGAACCGCCTGCATAAAATAACATCACAGACGGATTTTAAGAAACAACCGCCTGAGTAAATACATGATGTTCTCAGGCGGTTATTAATTAAGAACCGCCTGTAATGTATTGAACTTCACAGACGGTTCTTAATTAACAAAGGTCTGAGAAGATCATGTATTTTCATCGGCGGTCATTGTGTAAGAACCGTATGTAGTTATTCAATTATCACAAACGGTTTTTATTGAAGAACCGCCTAGGAAAAGTCATTGTTTCCACTCATTTTGTGTCCCCGGAAATGCCAGAGTGCCCTAGATCGTGAGCGTCCGTTGCAGAGATAAACAAACGCAATGACATTGCAATTAAGTGATTTAAATTGAATACAAGGATAAACAAACACAAATGACATTGCAACTCAGAGGTAATTCACAACTCGATGAATTCCATAGATCATACATTGCGTGCCCTCTAAACTAAATTCAAATTTAAACTTATTTCTGAAGCTCCCATCGATCAATCTAAATTGTACCGTCCTGCTTGCTCCCGAACACGTCTCTTATATTCCGCTGGATCCTAAAAATATTGACATTATTTAAATTAACAAATGTCGAAAGAGGAATGAATAACCTACATTGGTCACTAAGTCAAAGTGTCATCTAACCTTGATAAGTAGATTATAGCAATCATTTTCAACATCGGGCACATTTGGCTGATGCAGCAAACGCTGAACTTCAAGTAGTATAGTTTTGATTGTAAGACCACTGCACCACCCCTACGAAATATAATTTAAGCAATATAAGAAACCAATTCAAATAAGTTCGACAAAAATTAAGTATTAATTACATGAGCAAAATATGTCTATCTTACAGTCTCTTGACCAAGAATCCCGATGCAGAGTGATCCCGAACGATGGACATTTGGGTGGAAGAACCCACTTGGAAAGGTGCATCTTGGAGGCACCAAGGAATAGTCCTCAGAGAAAGAGATTGTCAGGGGGTAGTAAACATCTTCCCATTCGGTCCGCAAAAGAAATTTATTAATAGGAGGACGATGGTTAAACTCATATTGTGCTTGTTCTTCATGACTTACCCCTTCTTTACCGGGGACGATGCACTGCCACTTCAATAAATCTCCCGATTCAGGCTTCGCAGAGAAACCCTACACAGAGAAATTGAAAATACCAAAAACAAAAAAGACGGAAAAACAAACTACAGTTAAATTCATCAGTCCATTACAGATACATATGTATATACAACTATGCAACCGGTGTGCCATATGTAGATACATAGGGATGGTTCTTGCGCCACGCCAAGCGCTCCTCCTTCAATCGGCTACATGCCCGGGACATCAATATCTAAAAGACCAAACTTCCAAATTATTGAGTCCAAACGCATATGTACACAAATGCAAAAGGACACAATCCATATACCAACACACAAAACTGGCAGCTTATGAAAATATACAAAGAAAAAGGTAGAATGCAATGCATAGTAAGGTAGCATACAATGCATAGTAAGAAGAAGATGTTTATCTCAGACGGGTTTTACTTACCAACCACCTCTGATGCTTCTAAGCTCCTGTCAAGCTAATCCCTGCACAACAAGCTATTGTAGATGCAAGTAAAATCCGTGGCTCATCATTTGAACTGTTGAAAGCATCAATTTGAAGCCTGACGATCCTTGGAAGGATTTTCCCATCCATTTGAATGATTTCTTTCCCTCCCGTCCATTTGAAAACTTAGGAAGATGCTCCTTTCTCAGTTTTAATGCCTAAATATATTGACTAAAAATCAATACCTACTTTCTTAGTGCTTCACACAAGCGAGTAAGCGAACAACTTCAATCACAAATCTTGTTTTTACACTTTCATAGGGATTTAACCTTAATCTTTCAAGCATAGATTTATCAAATAAGTGAAGCTTCCTTATCACACATGTTAATAGCAGTTATAAGTGAAGGATGTGTCGAAGCTAACGAAATCTAAATCGGACTGAAGATAAAGAGATTCTGCATATAAGTGGCAATGTCAAGGTTAAACAGCGTGAAGCTATGATGACACCTTCAACAACATGAAAAGTGATGTCAAAGTTATGCTTGCATCCACCAAGGCATGTTGTGAGGGTATAACACTTGTTGGGGCAAGCATAACCTTGGCCAAAATCAGAAATCACGCCACCGTGGATTACTTTGAAGCCGCCATGGATTACTCTGAAGTTTTCTTCGTGCGTGCTCGGTAAACTTCAGAGTAATCCATGGCACCTTCAGAGTAATCAACGGTGGCGTGATTTTTGATTTTGGCCAAGGTTATACTTGCCCCAACAAGTGTTATACCCTCACAACATGTCTTGGTTGATGCAAGCATAACCTTGGCATCACTTTTCATGTTGTTGAAGGCTGTCATCATAGCTTCACGCTGTCTAACATGGACATTGTCACTCATATGCAGCATCTCTTTGTCTTCAGTCCCATTGAGATTTCGTTAGCTTCGACACACCCTTCACTTGTAACTGCCATTAACATGTCTGATGAATAAGCTTCAATTATTGATAAATCTATGCTTGAAAGACTAAGGTCAAATTCCTATGAAAATGGTAAAAACAAGATTTGTGATTGAAGTTGTACGCTTCGTCGCTTGTGTAAAGCACTAAGAGAGATGGTACTGATTTGTAGTCAATATATTCAGCCATTAGAATTGATAAAGTAGCATCTTCGTAAGTTATCAAAATGGAGAGAAGAGAAAGAAATCTTGCAGGGCTTGTTTGGGTGTACTCCTATCCAAACAAACCCTCAAATGGACGGGAAGTTACTTGCATCTACAAGAGCCTGTTGTGAAGGGATTAGCTTGACAGGAGCTAGAAATAGAAGCTGAATTTAATAATGTTCGAAACATGCTATCTAAAGTTGAAATAGAACATTGTTCTAAGTTGATTTCAGAAGATACAAATATATACAATATACATCATCTCGCATTGCTATATATATTTTTTTCAGCATTGACATCTTCTCGCATATAGGGTTTCAAATTCTTTTTAATGCTTCTCTCTACGCGCTTGAAAAGGTAAATCTCTTCAAATTCTTTTTAATGCATCTCTCGCATATAGGGTTTCAAATTCTTTTTAAAGGTTTCTGGTTCAGTGAAAAGGTACATCTCTTCATACTGATTATATTCCTCTTCATTATCTCCCATATTCTCAACCCCAACAATATTTTGCTTTGAAACAACTACGTGCATCTTCTCAGTTTCTGGATCTTAACATAAAAAATTTGTGCAACATTATCGGCGAGAAACCACATGTCATCTTTATAACCCACTTTATTCAAGTCAACAAGTGTCAGCCCGTAATTGTCCACTTTCACACCATCAGGATGTTTGACCCATTGGCACTTAAATATGGACATTACCATTCTTTCGCCATAATCGAGTTCCTATATTTCCTCTATGAACCCGAAGTATGTGGTCTTCTGCCCTTGTGAATCATAAGCCTCAATACGAACACCAGTCTTATCGTCTTTTTCTTTAGTGTAAAATGTGTAACCATTGATGTCATATGCTTGCCATGATGTCACCAAAGCAGATGGGTCAGAAGCTAACTTCTTCATTGTTGCCTCTTCTATAGTGTTTCCATATGGTATATTTTTGTCCATTAACCATTCATTGAAACATCTTCTATGCTCTTTCATGATCCAGTCCTCTGTGCGGTCTTGGTTTTTATCAAGCTCAATTTGGTGCTCCTCAATGTACGACTCAGCTATTACGATCTGTTGTAGTACACCAAAATGTGCACGGTGTACATTCTTGTAATTTTGAACGATAAAAGTTTTCTTACCAACTTTGTCTCTCCCACGTAGTTTACCCTCATGTACCGGTATAGGCACACCTATCGATTTTCCACCTTTGATGTAATCAGCGCAACCCTCAATCACTTCTTCAGTGGTGTATCCTTCCATAATTGAACCCTCTGGGTGAGCACGGTTCTGCACATAACCTTTTAATACTCCTAAATATCTCTCCAACGAAAACATATGATGTAAATATAGTGGCCCTAATGCTTTTATCTGATCAACAAGATGTATGATTAGGTGTACTTGCATATCAAAAAAGGATGGTGGGAAACACATCTCAAGCTTGCACATTGTCTCGACGATGTATGTTTTCAGATAGTCTAAATCTTCACGTGCAATCACCTTTTGTGATACTGCATTGAAGAAGTAACACAAACGTGTGATGACAACTTTTATATGCTCAGGTTTGATGACTCTTATTGCAATGGCAAGGAAAACTGTTATCATCATGTGACAGTTGTGAGAATTATAACCGAATAAATACAAGTCTTTCATCGAGACTAGTTTACGAATATTGGATGAGAAACTCGTGGGCACTTTGATTCCACACAAGCATTCACAAATTGCTTTTTTCTCTTCTAGCGTCAAGTTGTAGCTGGCTGGGGGAAGGTAATGCTTCTCGTTCGCCTTTTCTACTAGATGAAGCTCTGTTCTCAAATCAAGATTTAGGTCCATACGTGAATTTAATACGCCCTTTGTTTTCCTCGGCATGTCCAGCAAGGTCCCAATGATGCTGTCAAATACATTCTTTGTAACGTGCATCAAATCAATACTATGGCAAAATTCCAGATTCTTCCAATACGAAAGATACTTGAAAAAAATTGAATGTTTCTTGAAAGCCATGTGAGTTGTATCATCCAAAGATGTACTTTTATTTCTCTTAATTCCATTACAATTTTTGCCCTTACCGAAAGCAATATGAATGTTCTTGACCATTTCAAACACAAGTTTTCCACTGTAAGGTTTTAGTGTAATATCTTTTTCGATTTTGTTATCAAATTGTTCTTTCATCTTCCTATACTTGTGTGTATCTATCAAGAACCGTCGGTGTCTCATGTACACTATTTTTCTGGATGAAGTGAGGTATAGAAATCCAGTTCTATCCACGCACCTTACACAACCTTTCTTCCCTTTCATTTGTCCCGATAATGTAAACAGTCCGGGATAATCATGCACAGTAACGAATATCATTGCTCTTAACGTGAAATACTCCCGCTTGTACTCATCCCATGTATGTACCCCTTTATTCCACAATTTCGCCATATCTTCCATTAAAGGTTCCAAGAACACATCAATTTTGATGCCGGGTTGTTTCGGACCTTGGATAAGAACAGATAACAAGATATATTTCCTTTTGTGACACAACCACGTCGGTAGGTTGTACATCGTTAAGACCACGGGCCATGTGTTGTGTATGCTCCTTTTTTCACCAAATGGATTCATTCCGTCTGTACCCAAGGCAAACCTCATATTTCTGATTTCCTTTGCAAATTCTGGATACTTAATATCAAAATTTTTCCACTGTGTTGCATCACTAGGGTGTCGTATATGTTTTTCATTCTTCTTGCGTTGCTCGGAATGTCAACGCATAAGTTCAGTCTTCCTAGGGTTTGAGAACAAACGCTTCAAGCGATCAATTACCGGAAGGTACCACATCACCAAGGCAGGAATTTTTCTCTTATTCTTCCTATCTGTATTGCCAGAAGTATCGTCATCGTCACCTTCAAGACCAATAATAAACTTCTTATTCTTCTATGACTTTTTCATATTGGTAACATACTGGTGATTGTAGTCCTTCTTATATCTACTGACACCACAAATGGGCATCTAGTTGCGAGCTCATGCTCTTTGCGATACAAAATACAATGGTTCACACAAGCGTGTATTTTTGTCACACCTAGTGCCATCGGGCAAAGAAGTTTCTTCGCTTTATAAGTGCTTCTGGGAAGTTTATTTGGATTTGGAAGAATTTCTGTCAGAAGATTCAAAAGATCAGAGAAACTACAATCGGACCATTCGTGCGTAGCTTTCAACTTTAGTAGTTCTAAGACTGCACGCAATGTAGTAAACTCTTTATCACAACCGTTTGATTCATCATATAAAAGCTCTGCCGCCGCATTCTACAATGTCTCCATTTTACTTAAACCTTTGCTTGCTCCCATAAAAGTCAATACATATGGTTTAACGTGACGTAACATCTCCTCACAATCGAACTCATCATCATCATCACCAGCTTGATTGTCACTACCGTCATCGATATGAACATTATCATCATCTGAACCTCTCTCATCATCTTTATCCACATCATGTCTATCTAACTCACCATGCTCTGTCCATATTGTGTAGTTATTTTTGAAACCTCTTTTCACCAAATGAGATTGAATTACTATAGTATCCGTCCAAGCAATCTTATTTTCGCAGTCGATACATGGACATAATATGTCATCTATCTTTTACAACTTCGCATGTCTCTTGGATGCTTCAATAAAATTTGCAACATTATGAATGTACATAGGATTGGGTCTTGGCACGTTATACATCCACGCTCGACGGTCCATGCTTCAATAATAGAATTTTTGTCAGATTTACAAAATTTGGCCAAAAATATTCCCTAAAGGTCTTCTATAAAATGAATTTACAGAGACATAACAAGTATGATTAGGGCGACTAATGTAGGAGATGGGCGACATCTTGAGGCGGACGGAGCCGAAGGCGTCGAGAGCAGCAAGCGGGGGTGAAGGATTGAAGTCGTGGGGCAAACAGTCCCAGTGGCATGGGCTAGGTCTGGGTGGGATCCGCTCCGTTATATCTTGACGTCGGATCCCATCCAACGATGGTAACTAAATGGGTGAGTTATAATACCATCTCCCTAGAAAGCTAACCCTAATAACTACAATAAGATTATTATAATATAGTCCATACATCAATATCTAAAAGACCAAACTTCCAAATTATTGAGTCCAAACGCATATGTATACACATGCAAAAGGACACAATTCCATGTACCAACACACTATGACACAATCTATATACCAACACACTATGAGAATATACCAACATGCAAAAGGACACAATTCATATACCACAACACTATGACACAATCCATATACCAACACACTATGAGAGTATACCAACATGCCAAAGGACACAATCCATATACCAATACACTATTACACAATCCATATACCAACACACTATGAAAATATACCAACATGCAAGAGGACACAATCCATATACCAACACACTATGACACAATCTATATACCAACACACTATGAGAATATACCAACATGCAAAAGGACACAATCCATATACCAAGACAACATGCAAATGGAAACTATGAGAATTTACTTAGGCGTGAGAATTTACCTTGTGGCGCGATGTGGGACTGGGCAGATCAGACGTGCCTCCGTGGGGCTGGGCGGCGGCGCAGCAGTGCGGTGGCGCGACAGTGCAGGATGGGCGGCGACGCGCCAGAGCAGACGCGGCGGTGAGAAATTTCGGCAGCCTTGCGGCGGTGGAAAATTCTCCAGGGTTACGTTTCGACTGTGGCGAGGGGTCTTTATATAGGCGACAGTTTTTCACAGGCAGTTTTTAAATTTTTCACAAGCGATTGGTAATTAATAACCGCCTGAGAAAACCATTATCTCAAGCAGTTATTCCTAACAAACCGGCTGTGATAATGCCCGAGGCTCTTCAGTTTCCTTATCCCTTGCTTCTATTTTTTAGATTCCAATATAAATACTCAAACCAGTTTAGATTCTGCAAATTGAGTCTAAATTCGATGATTATTTCTTCTATATTTGTATAAAATTAACATCTACCACCTGAACCAAATATTTTATAACTTGTATAGCTGACATTGTAATGTTTTGGTAAATATCATATTAATTTCTACTCACATATTATTCACATTTGTGTATCTCATAAAAAAGGATCATTCACTTAAATTTGGGTGTATGAACATATTTGTATTATTTATACATGTATGAATTTTGTTAATTTTTTTAAAAGCATTCCAACATGTCAAACTTCAAATTATCCATCATTGTAACTAAATGCTCATATACATATGAGGCATTCATCAAATTATGAACACACATTGATTCAAAAAAATTTAAAAAAAAATCTGAAAAAATTCATAGATGTTGGTATGATGAGTAAAAATGTCCATTGAAAAAATAAATGAAAAAAGCATTATATTCATCAAGATAGAAAAATGAAAAATAGCAATTGTTGTATGTTTTGGATGTTCTGACCAATTTCAAAGGATTTATGAAGTGAAATTTAATGGTAACCTTTACTTATCAATAATATTACAAGAAAGTGGAATTTTGCCTTTTTAAAGGACCCACATTTAATAAAGAATATTAATTAAGAAGTAAAGATCTTCACAGACGGTTGGTACTTAATAACCGCCTGAGAAGATTATTATCTCAGACGGGAATTACTTACCAACCGCCTGAGATAATGTCCAATATTGTTCTTCAGTTTCCTTATCCCTTGCTTTTTTAGATTCCAATATAAATACTCAAACCAATTTAGATTATGCAAATTGAGTCCAAATTCGATGATTCTTTCTTCTATATTTGTATAAAATTAACATCTACTCCCTCCGTCCCAGAAACATAGATGTTTTAGCATTTTTAGACATAATAGTGGAGCATGTAAATGACGCATGTGCCCTCAACTTTAACTCTCACTATTGGCTGACATCGAGTTCCTAGGTACGGGAAACAACACTGGTTGGAGCTGATTGGAGGAACCTAACGTTGGCTTTAAATTACTATACACTTTACATGCTAAGAAGTCAGTCTTTGGGGGACAAACTTACAAGGCCAAAACCTCCATCTTTATGAGACGGAGGGAGTACCACTTGAACCAAATATTTTATAACTTGTATAGCTGACATTGTAATGTTTTGGTAAATATCATATTAATTTCTACTCACATATTATTCACATTTGTGTATCTCATAAAAAAAAGGATACTTCACTTAAATTTGTTTGTATGAACATATTTGTATTATTTATACATGTATGAATTTTGTTAATTTTTTTAAAGCATTCCAACATGTCAAACTTCAAATTATCCATCATTCTAACTAAATGCTCATATACATATGAGGCATTCATCAAATTATGAACACACATTGATTCAAAAAAAATTTTAAAAAATCTGAAAAAATTCATAGAGGTTGGTATGATGAGTAAAAATGTCCACTAAAAAAATAAATGAAAAAACATTATATTCATCAAGATAGAAAAATGAAAAATAGCAATTGTTGTATGTTTTTTATGTTCTGACCAATTTCAAAGGATTTATAAAGTGAAATTTAATGGTAACCTTTACTTATCAATAATATTACAAGAAAGTGGAATTTTGCCTTTTTAAAGGACCCACATTTAATCAAGAATATTGATTAAGAAGAAGTAAAGATCTCCACAGGCGGTTGGTACTTAATAACCGCCTGAGAAGATTATTATCTCAGACGGGTATTACTTACCAACCGCCTGAGATAATTGTAGGCGGTTGGTAAGTAAACCCCGCCTGAGTTAACCATCTTCTCAGGCGGTCGGTACTTAAAATCCGCCTGAGAAAATGGGAGTCTATATATACCCCTTTGCAGCGTTGGAAAAATCTAACCCGGGCGAAACACTTAAACGCCGTTAGGCTGCCAAATTTCGTTTGCCGCCAAGTGTTCGCCACCGTCGTCGTCGATCTTCGCAGTCGCCGCTTCCAGGTACACCGAGCGAAGCCATTATCGTCGCCACCGAGCTTCAAGGTAAACCCTAAACCCTTCGACCTTCCATCCTCCGTCGTCGTGCCGCCTCCCTCCCCGCCCTCGCCGCCGCCTTGCATATCCTTGGTTAGGGTTCGCGAATTGGAAAATGGTAGGCATCCTTGGTTAGGGTTCGATGGAATTCGAAAAACTGTCAAGTTCGGTGGCATCATTGGTTAGGGTTCGGTGCGTAGGCATCCTTGGGTTGTCGGTAAATCATAGAAGCGAGGACATTGCTATCGGATCATGTCCTTTTCTTTGGCAAGTAAGATGTTTTAATAAAGGCGTTTGAGGTGCCATTAGATAACACTATACTGCACATACTTGACCATTCAATGTTTTGTGAGTTAGTACATGGAAATATTGCACATGGAAATATGACCATTCAATGATTTTATCCGATATTGCACATGGAAATATTCCAATATGTGATAAAATAAACAAAGAAACCCCTCTTGAGAAAATTAATTTTAGTTAAATGAAGAAGTCACTCTGTTCAGCGAAATAAAGGCTAGTTGGTCATATCTTTAGATGGAAAGGTAAATTAATGGATTTTGAGAAGGATTAAATGCATTACAAATATGTTTTATCACAATAATGAGATCTAAAAAAGAGACTTTTGTTAAATATGCTTACTAAGCATGGCATTGAGTAGATCAGCACGCTTGAAATTGTACTTAGGGTATTGAAATTGTATGAAGAAGCATCTGAATTTTTGCCATAATTATCTGTAGAAAGCTCTTCTAGTCTATTGTGCTACATTTTTTGAAAGCGGAAGAACTATTCTACAACTTTTCTATTCATTGTTACCTCAAATTCGGTTTAAAACTAATTAGAAACTGGAGTTCAAGTTAGTACCTATGTACAATGTTATCTGAAACAGCGACAAAATTTCTGAACTTTGAACAACCATAATTCTTAAATTGAAAAAGCAACCTATGCATATCTATACATGCCTAGAAAGCTTAAAGAGTCCTCTATCAATTTCCTATTCAAGGCTAAGGCTAAAACACGCAATAACTAGGTCTAAATTGAAGTACTATTTAAGGTGTCATAACAATCCAGAATCTGAACAGTTATGTATTCAGTTGCTGTTTGGATCGTAATTTATAGTAGGATCATGAGTGAATAGTAGCATCTGTACTGAAAATAGAGTGTAGCCGCGCCGCACTTCATCTCACGGGGTTGTGCTCCTTCGAGATAGGTGTCGCTATCCTGGTGAGCAACTTTAACATGCTTGTCACCCTCGCAATATATAGGAACCTTTTGGTCAGTCGCCTTAAACCCTAGAATGCCTTATCAAATCCTAGAACGCTTCCATCTTTTTCTTCATGCAACACTTCATGTAGAGTTAATATGCCATTTATTAGATTTTTTGTCTTATTAGTTCTAGCATGGAAAGCCCTAAGAAGACTGGTCCTGGTAGTAACAACAAAGAAGACAATATGGAGTTTATTGACTCCAGCAGTTTAGGCTCCTTTCATAGTCCATCGGATCCTTTTCCTAATATAAAAACTAAAAAGACTTCAGAGGATCTCGACCCAGAATATGATCCTGCCGACGAGGTATGGATCACGAATCTTAACTTTAGCAGTTCAAGTTAATGTTGGTTGTCAAGTATACGAAGTCTTATAATTCTTTTCTACCTAGATTAATCACAAAGACAACAAGGTGACTTTGGCTCCTAAAACCGCAGAAGGTTCTCCAATGGATGAACCCTCAACTTCACTCAAGTGGAAACGAGGACAACTAGGTCCCAATAAGGGTTTATTGGACCGCATCATGTACATAGCAAGGGTCAGTCCAGGTGGGCTTCCCCAAGAACCACTGGATTCAGTTACCAAGTACCATAATGCATGCGGTTTTCTTGTTAGGGAGCTCGTGCCGATCACGACCGAGAATTGGAGGAAATTACCCGAGCAGACCAAGAATGAGTTGTGGGAAAGAATAAAGAAACAGTTCAAGTTCCCGAAAGGCACATAATACGATGTAAAGAAAGCAACATTGGTCTCTTGCGGCAAGAAGTTTCGTGGCTGGAAGAGCGAAATAAATGCTTATGTTAAGGCCGATAAGGTCCCTAGCCCGAGGAAGATGGGAAAAATCACACAAGCTCAGTGGCAAGAGTTTGTTTGTCAAAATATCACACCTGATGCTAAAGCTCTAAGTGCAACTAGGTCAGAGCTTGCAAAAAAGAACAAATACCATCATCGCTTGGGGTCTGCCGGATATGCCCCCAAAGTCCAGAAATGGAATAAGATATTAGACAAAATTACCAGTAAGGGCAATCCTCACCCATTAGAAGGCTGCAATGAGCGAACTCAACGGTGGGTCTTTGCCCAGTCAGGTTTGACCAACGAGGGCATACTTGGAAAGCCCGACTCTATGAATGAAGTAGAGGAAAAAATGAAAGAAGTAATTCAAAAGCAACAGAAGGGTCTCTTCAAGCCGAAGATGGAGATGACCAACTTACCGCTATCTTAGGAAACCCTGAACATAGCGGACGGGTCAGAGCGGTCTCTTCTCAAATGTCTTGGCTAGATGGTTTCCCTAAAGATAAAGACACATATAGAAGACGTGAGAAGTTTAAGAAAACACTTGATGAAATGATTGCTCAAAAGGTCAAAGAAAATATGCAAGAAATAATGGAACAACTTAGACAATCGGGACAATTAGTAGCACCGAGTACAATGATGGTTCCGGTGCAAAAGGAGCAATTAGTATCTCCAACTGCCTACCCTAGCAGCGTTGGTTCTGTGCCAGGCTCAGGGTCAACCCATAAGTTCCCTGTCGATGATATTGCTAACGACAAATCTTGTCGTCTTCTTGTCCCGATCGGCAGAGTAGGGAACAAAACCAAACAAGTTGCTACTGCTATGGCAAAGCCTGATCGTGACTTCAACGGGAATCCACTTTCGTGGTATTATGCTGTGGTGCAAGTTCTTCAGATCATTGATAATGATTATGAAGATTATGAAATACACCACGTCACACCTGAGGGGATCGCGACTCTGGGGTGGGCTATCAACCAATTGATCCTTTGGCACCGATGCGATATCGTATTGGACGATGAGCCAATTTCTAGCCCCGTGACATATCGAAATACTACAACCCCATCTTCTAAGGTGAAAGTGCATGAAGATCCACTCCCAGTCCAGGAAGATCCACTCCCCCTATGTCTCAACAAGGATGATAGTAACTTTGCTAGTAATGATATCCAAGAACAACAAGTTGGAAAACAACTTCAAGCAGTACCAGAGCAAGCTGTTGCTAGTAAAGAGCAACCAGTTGAGCAATAGCTTGAAGAAGTACTAGAGCCAGCTGCTGGGAGTAAAGAGCAATCATTTGAACAACAGGTTCAACAAGCCAGTATCTAATTTCCGACGACTACTCCTCGATCATTAGTGCCTATCAAAGTTAGCTCATACGAAAATAAGAAACCTTCATCAGAAGTGTCAAAGTATTTGGAAACTATGAAGGAAAATATTATAAATTCGAGTGCATCTCGTTCTTCTCATGAGCCAGAATCAGGAAATATCGAGGAGTGGGAAGAAGACGGTGTCATGTATAATCGGCGGATGGATTTAGTTAAACCAGGAGTTCCAATATACAAGCTTGAGGATGTTTCTTCTAAATTTGACAATGGGAAGTCGTTCATGAAATCCATACAACTTAGCAAACAACCCGTCCCGCTCAAAAGAATGCATGAGTGGTACATCCTTGCCAGCACAAGATATGTCTTAATTGCGTCACATTTCGTATTCCAAAAGAAGCATTCTGGAGCACTGGAGAAGATAGATGAGTCATTTTATTTGAAGAGATGCATCCCCTTTTGCATCGGGGCATGCTCGAAATCAACCTGCTGCTCGTCTGGTGCTTGTAAGTGCTCTAATATTTTGTATTTGCTTTTCTTACTACACGCATACGCATTTCATGATATTATAACAATTTTGGACTTCTTCAATAGGATGCAATACTTGGATAATGAAAATTTGGCGCGCAAGACAGGTATCCTTGACCCTACTAGGATTACAAAGGCGCTATTCGATGTCCAGGCGAATCGAGACTCAGCAAAGTTCAAGCACATGATTTTTTTTTGAAAAAGCAATCGCAAAACTTAAGAAGGATAAAAGGACAGAAGTTGCAGCTTACATAAGACATGCAATGTTTAACTTTGTCAGAGACGGCAAGGACCTCGTAAAGGCTCCGTACAACTTCGAGTAAGTTCGACACATGGCATTGAAATAGCGGTTATTGGTAACTGTTAACACGTGTGTTTGTGTGTTTGCAGTGATCACTACATAATGATCTTCATCAAGCCAACGCAGGGAACGACAATAGTCTTGGACTCGGCCGATTTCCCACCAGATCGTTACAAAGATTTCCTTTCCATTTTGAAACTGTACGTTTATTCAATAATTTTAATTTACACACATTTAGAATGTGTTGACAAGTTTTATATGACATTTCTTGTATTACAGTGCTTGACTGTTTTACGCAGAACAGCTTGGCGGTGAGAGACCTTCCGATATGAATGAATTGGACATTAAAACGTATTATGCTTGTCCGAAGCAGCCTGCTGGGAGTGTCTTATGCGGGTATTATGTATGCGAGCATCTTCGGACCGCCGACGTATATAGAGTGAATCGTGAGGATGTAAGTTATCCTTAATGTCGATACCTTATTTTCTTACTTTTGAGTTTCATTTTCATTGTAACTAGCATAGTTTAATACTTATATTCTCTGCTGGTAATATTTTGATTCCAACTTCAAAATTCAATTGCTCATAGTACAACTGCTCCAAAAATACCAACTAAATCCTGTATATTCTCACTTTGATCTATACTTTGAGATTGTTCAAACCAACACACTCTAAACATTGTTATGTGTTATATTGCAGCACACGAAGAATCTGAACGAAGAATGGCCGGTTTGTAGAAGTATTCCTGATGGAGGAGCCGACAAGTTGCTTCAACTCTGTCAATTCATTCGTCGTGAAATTTTGCACAAAAGAGAGAAGTTCTTTGATGAGAATGGTCCAATAGCTGATGTGCCAGAACTTTGCGACTATGCCAATAGAAACAGTTTTTAGTGAAAACTTGTAAACTATGAGATGAATTGTATGTGTATATTGCACATATGTATATTGTTTTAGTAAAATTGACTTCTGTGAGATGACTTCTGTGATGATAATATTGTTGACTTCTATTCTGTGATGATATTGTTGACTTCTGTTCTGTGATTATATTGAATTGACCTGCAAATTAGAAATAACAGCAGTAGTACTGCATATGTTATACCTTATCACATGCGGTTATTTACCAACAACTAGGAATGCCTGTGAAAAACAATTATCACAGGCGGCTAGATATAGGTAAAGAACCATCTGTGATAACCTAATTATCACAGACAGTTACTGTTATGGTAGAAACCGGCTGCGGTAAACAGTCTTCACAGGCGGCTTGATGTAGGTCAACATCTACCTGTGATAACACTATTATCACACGCGGTTAGATATGCTGCAAGACCCACCTGTGATAAGACAATTATCACAGGCGGGTATATATGCTGCACTACCCGCATGTGATAACTTATCTTCACAGACGGCTAGCATAAGTAAAAACCGCCTGTGATAATGTTTCTTCACAGGCGGTATCACTTCTCTGCCTGTGAAATTGCGAATTATCACAAGCTCTTTGTTTCAGGCGGTTTTAAAAACCGCGTGTGATAATAGATTTGGAGCCGCCTGCGATAAGGCTTATTGTAGTAGTGCTCCCTAGTCGTACGTGGTCAAAAGAATATAATCATGTCCTATGTACTTAATTAACCACCTGAAAAACAAAGATGTTTGTCGTGATACCAAGAAAGGGCAACAACAAACGGCTATTAACTTATTATACTCTTGACAAATTGCGCATCGAAAGATATTGTTTATGAAAAATTTAGTAATCTACGTTCCAGACTCTAGCTAGAAATTCCATCGGAATATATATATATATATATATATATATATATATATATATATATATATATATATATACACACACACAAGAGAGAGAGAGAGAGAGTTGACGACATCGTTTATTAAAAATTCAGGCTTCAAGTTAATCTTAGATGCTTGCTATTGTTTCCTTCCAATGCTTCTTGTTTTCATAGAACCAGTCCATGTGGACTACATATGCATACAAATGCGCTTCAACAGATAGTTCTAATGAAGTTAGTTGTACCAATAAGAACAAGATATAGGAACATGAGTGTTGTTAAAACCTAAGCTTAGTTTACTCTCTTATCACGTCCAAAAACTGGAATCTAGGAGCAAAGTACACATTCTCACCTTCTTGATTCCCGTACATGTGTCCTCATGGATATGACGCATGCACAAGAGCCAAAGGGGTCAATTCTCTGTTGCGTTAACTGATAAACAGAGATGCTTGGAGACATAAATTACTAACTACTGTACAACGCATAACTTTAGAAACATCACACAATCATTAGTTGTTGATTGGTAGTCTGGCTAGATAGGCAGCTAGTAATTGTCCAGTCATGCATCGATTCTTTTAACGTGGATAAAATAAAATACTTTCGGCCACGTATTCATTATCCGCCGTCTTCGTAGATTTTGAACTTGAGAAATTGTTTGTACGATGGCACCAAAACGGTGATTACATCCCAGACATTTCCTAGAGTATATGTACCCGGGCAGTGCCATTTCTTTCCATATTGGGAACGTACATAGCCATTAATAAATTTAAAACATGTAAAAAAATACTAGCCACTTGATAGTAGTGCTGTCATATTTTTTGTTCAATGGAAATGTGCCGCTTGTAATATATTTTTCACGACTACATTATTTCAGGCAGCTAGCAATACAAAAATGATCCGATGCAACCTATCTGACCAATCCATATATATAGTATATAGGATATATGCTCACCTTCATCTAAGTCTGTCTAAGCAGATCTCATCCGTGTGAAGCCTCGCTTGGCCAAAACCATCGGGCATGTCGATATTGATTACTGTGGTGTGACATTGTCCAAGTGTGCAGTCAATACTTCTCCCGCTACTACTAAAAAATAGTATGCGAAAGTTCTTTTTTAGGAGGAGCGTAACTCGAAGAACTCAAGGACAGAGGTGACATAGAGATTTTTATGTAGTTCGAGCCGCCTGAGCGTAATATCCTACTCTACGGGTTGTGTTGTATGCTTAATTGAGTGTTACTGAGTCTGAGTCAGTATGCGGGTCAATGAGATCAGAGTTCTACCGTGCAGCTCAGACCTTTAATATGCTAAGGTTTGGCTGTTATAGTGTAACCGGGACCCGGTAGGTGGCCCCGAGCTATTAAGGACCCTATACACGATCTAGACGCTTAACATCGGTTTATTTGTGTAATAACGTGCCTTGATGGCATCATTACTATACTTGAAGACCCTTTGATTGTGCCTCATTAATGCAGGATTAATCACGCATTAACCAGATATTGTAACGGTTGATTTATAGCCACTTGAATGTCCGCATCATTGGAGATCCCAGAGTCCTTCCTGTTGGAGAGGTAGGGTCCAACATGTGGCAGTTCCAGAGCCACCCTTAGCAGGGAGGCAGGTCCGGAGCTGCGGGACACTTGGCAACATCGGAGCCTTCCTTAGGAAGGAAGCAGGTCTGACATCACAGGACATGTGGCAGCATCGGAGCCACCCTTAGGAGGGAGGCAGGTCCATCACTGTTGACGGCTGTTATATACCAATTTCATCCGTTAATATAACTCAATTATGTGAAGAAAATATCATTTCTTGCACACATCACCTTTCTAACCTATTTCCACTTGTCCTTGGAGAAATAGTGCATGTAGACATTTATTGCAGGAAATGAGGTAAAAGAAGGGAAGCAATCTTATAAAATATAGTTTGAGGCAATCAAGCGTCGATATGTGGTATCACATGGATCAGATGGCCCACAAACAGAAGTATCTGAGGCCATCCAATGGTGTATCACCCATATCAGTCAATGGGACCCACCTGAAAGTCACCCCGAGGAAGCACACTAGAATTGGTCCCACCTGAAAGTCACCCCGAGGAAGCACACAAGAATTGGTCCAACTTTTTGTTCGGCCGACGCCTTCCTGGCGCCAAACTCGGTCAGCTTCCACGTATTGACTCCTTGTGGTGCCCCGATCACGATGAAGACTGATTCGTGCTCTTTTGGTGGTTGGAACCGATCCTTCTCCAGCTATAAATAGGACCCCCTACCCTCACTTGACACACACACCACTTGAGTATTCATTCTATTATATCCACTATTCTCCATAGGTTTAGAGGAGTTTAGGCTGTAGAGAGGAGGACCTCTAGTTCATAGTTCAAGTTAGGAAGGAGTATGAGGAGTCTCTCTCTTCCCAATTCCAAATTGGGAAAGGTATAGCTCATATATTTATCTTTGTATTTGTGACTTTGTTCATAATAAATATGTTATATTTAGTCTTCTTTTATTCATATACTTGGATGAAGTGTTTCTTGTTTGATTGTGGATTCCATGTATGTGGTAGGAGTAGTTTTTATGATAATGCCATAACAATCTTATTCTATTATCATAAACACTACAAACTCCCACTATAGTCTAATTAGTCATGATATGACCATGTTAATATGAATAACTTATGCTATGTTCTGATATTGGTTCAACGATGTTTAGGCTAGTCATTGCCTTAGGATAACTTGTGCCTAGGCTCCTAATTAAGGTATTTACTTAATATGCTAGCATGGTGCTAGAATAGTTAAGTAGCGTTGGATGTCTTGTAGACCCGCAGATTGAAGAGGTAGGCAGTAGGTGGTGACAACCCTATGTGTTCTTGTAATCCTCCATGTTCAGCTATGCCGCAGGCTCTTTGCAGGAGTGGTCCTAGTGTTGCTAGGGGTAAAACCGTGCCCGGTGTGTTAAACAACTTAGCATAAGAATTCATCAATGACATATTCATTAGTATCTAACTTAGGCTATGTATATGTATACTAGAAACATTGTAGGACTAACTATCCAACTTTAGCCTAATCCCTCTTTGACCCATTTATCCCCCTTAGAATAGGATGCTCTTGTGTGTGTCACACTACCTTTACATATCTATTACCCATCCTTACTAGAACCTTACCTATACCAATCTACCCTTTTTATTTGATGATTGATATGCTTCCGCTTAGCCTTCCTTTGGGAAAATATAAATGACACCCATGGGAATACCCTTGAAGGGGAAATAGTACTTCGGTAGTTTCTGTGCGCTTGCAGATTTTTATCTGTGACGTAAGAAATGTCAACAAGCAGTGCTAGACAGTGGCAGCACTAAAGCCACTCTTAGTAGGGAGGCAAGTCCGGTACTGCGGTACACATGGCAGCACCAGAACCCACCCTCAGGAGGGAGGCAGGTCCGGTACTGCGTAACACATGGCAGCATCGAAGCCACCCTTTGGAGGGAGGCAGGTCCGACGCTACCGGACATGCGGCCTCTGAAGGTCTTCTCTCCTGGACAGTGGGACTCAACACTTCTCCTTATAGTACGTGAGGGTACCTGGTCCGCAAGGTACCAACAGTGGCCACGGGCCCACCTCGGGGGAGATTTCAATCCCGCAGGTTGGGCCACCATCACTTCTCGTGTTGCTGCTTCAACTTTTTCACTTGGGTGGTTGAAACGATGGCACATTCCTGTGCCACCACTACATGACCCTTCTTGATTTGGCAGGTAATACGCGGCATGCAAATCCCACGTCTTGAAGAGCGTCAGTTCTCAATACGATTTCTGTATTGGTTACCAACACCATCTTTGTAGCCTTGTCGGGCTGCCTTCCTTGGGCTCCCAACTTCTCATCATGACAACGGTTCACCTGGTGTGACTTTTTGACAAAGTGGACCTGGGACCCCTTGTCATCGACGAGATAACTATGCGGTGCATAACCATGGTCCGCGTCTAGTTACCTTAAGCGTCGCGAAGAGTAATAAAGGGAAGAGTTGCGCAGTGAAAGAACTCTTATGCCTCGATCTGTTTCCTTGCGCATAGAACTCTTCACTTCCTTCTCTGCATTGTTCTTGTGCTTTCTGATCTGCTCCACTCGCAGCCATGGAACCTGGCCTTCTCCCCTCCAAGATTGTGAACAAGAGGGACATCGTGAGAGTACGGAAGCTGATGGGCTAGCAAAGCCCTTCATTTGACAACACGATGCACTATGGGAGCCTTCTCTTCATGAAGAAAAGCTCCAGTGACATCGTAATCTTCACAGGGTATGCCATGGTTGGGTTATTCCCGCTAGTTTCCTCCTTCCTGGTGATGCTGCTGGAGGTGTACGGGATTCAACTCCAACACCTCAGCCCTCACTCGATCCTGCTAGTGGCAATCTTCATCCAGTTTTGCGAGATGTGGATCTGTGTAAGGCCTTGCATGCCGCTATTCATTCCGGACCACAGACACCCACTTCTGGGAGATCATTCTGGACCTATCAGCAGAGTACAACCCGATACTCACAAGGATCTGGCACCTGGTTGAAGGAGGCTTGACTTCACTTATGGTGCTCGGCGACTTCTTATCTCGATGTTGGGCTCTCTTAAGCAGCGGGAGTTTCCAGCCTGGGTATACAACAGAGCGATGGACCACAACTAGATTGAGGTTGGCCTAGGAACTAACTTGGACGAGAGGGCTCTACTGTTCAGTTTGGCGAAGTTGTACGTTGGTTCCATCTCCAGAGATGACCTCATGCCTCCTTCAGAGTTCTTGCCAGTGTTTGTTGTGTCAGAGATAAAGAGGCAGCTGGTGCAGGAAATGCCGACCATTGACGACACCAACATCATCGTGCGTCAAAGGAGTGATGCCTCCGGAGGAATTAACATCTCTGATGCTTCGACCCCCAGTTAGTAGAAGAGGTATGACTCAAGCCGAAGAGGAAGCTGGAGTGAGTTGATGCAAGCTCCACCAGGCCAGTTCTAATAGAAGAAGTGTTATCGTCGATGCCTCGCCCAACCTTGAAGTCTGTGGTGGTCGTACTTCCTGTGACTTCAACTTCGGCCCAGGTGCCCAAGGCGAGTTTCGCGTCCGGAAAATCTTCATCATTGGTCTTGGTGCCAACGACGGGCACCGGGTCTGAAAAGTCTTCAGCTTCGTCTCCGGTGCCAATGGTGGGCACCGAGTTTGAAAAGAATCCAACTTCAGTGACTCTGACGGCAGGAGATGGGATGTCGGCTCCAAGGGTCCCAGCGGTTGCGAAGCCGACTTCTTCTGCGAGAACTCCCAGAGTTAAGTGCGAAACATTTGCATCACTGGCGACGGTGGGAGCAGATGACTCCGGCCGCCCAAGGAAGATGTTCTGCATCGATTGGAGCTGCCGAGCTCCAAGCTACAAAGTAACATTATGAACTTGTATTCTTTTTCATTTCTTGCTTCTTGTTGATTCCTCTATTTCTAGAGCTTCGAGGCCAGTTGTTGTCGAGCGCCACCAGCAAGCCTGGCCAACATCACAACCGAAGATACCAGACCAGCTGACCTGCCGGTTGATGTTGTGGCTCCTTCAAGGCTGCGGCGGATACTGCAGCGGAACCAGAGTCAACTGATGTCGAAATGACTTTAGTGCCAGTGGTGATGTCGCATTCATACCGGACCAGTTGGAAGAAGTCGCAGCAGCGCTTGAGTCATCAACAATGCTGGCGCTAACTCTTGAGCTAGTGATGGATGCTAAGGTAACGCCAGAGTTGCTGGCTGGGACCTCGGCAGCACCAGAGCCAGTGATCGACGCCGCGCCTAAGCTGTTGGCTGACCCCGCAACGACGTCAGGGCTAGAATCCGATGTCGCGTCGGAGCTGCTGGCTTACACCATGGAGGCCCCAAAAGCCTCGACTGCTGCTATGCTAGCGTCGCCACCAAGGGAGGACGACCTCCTGAAGATCGATGTGGTTGATGAAGACATGCTGGAGTCCATGCTCGTGCCATGGGTTCCGACAACTATTCCTGATGCGGTGGGGGCACCGACGGACTCGATGGAAGGTCCGGAGCCGATCCCTCTGTCTCTCTCTATAGAGAATGCCCAGTCAAGTGTTTGCCAAGTGTAACTCTACTTCGACCATGAGCGCAATATCCTGGAGGCAAAGCAGGAGACTCTAAGGCACTAGCGAAAGCTTCTGAATTTCAAGACAAAGCTGACACTGACCCGCCTGGACGACGAGAGGGACTGCCTCACAAGTGAGCGGGTGTGGGTGTAGCGCCTAGAGGAGTTGTTGAATGACAAACGGTGGCTACCAATGACTTAGCAATTGCCCGTTTGGAGTCCTTGAATAAGTTGAAGGAGGAGTTTCTCTAACGCCAAGAGGCGGATGATAATAAGGAGCAGGAACTCCAAAGGAGAGACACAGAGATCTCTTAGAAGCTAGAGCGCAGAGAGAAGGATTTAGCTCTCCACGTTGATCTATTTCAATGCCACTATGAAGAGGAGAAAAAGCAAGTATGGCAGGCGTAACAGGAAGTCAACAAGCAGGAGCTTGCTGTCTCTGCTAGGATTAGATAAAGACAGAGGCGAAGAACTTGGTGGCGAGGAAGGATCTCCTAACCCTCCATGAGAAACAAGTTGTGGACCAAGAAAGGCAGCTGGCTGAATGGATGCAACAACATGCTAAGGAGGTCTAACGGTTCTCAAAGGGGGGCTTCTCAGTGCTGAAGACCGCCAAGAAGTCTTTGGAGGAGTTGCTGGCCACGCGGAGAATAGAAGCCCAACATATTTGGGACCTCTTGGGGCATGCAGAAAATGCAGTAGTACATCTGACGTTCAGTCTGGTCCAATCGAGCGACCCTGAGCCAGATGTTGGCCCTGTTTGGCACAACTCGAACTTGTTACAAAAGCAGCTTGTTTGAAAAGCTTGTGAAAAGTAGATTTTGCTTATGTTATGCTTTTAGTTCATTCTGAGAAGTAGATGAACTAATAAGTTGTTACATAAGTTTCTTGTTTGGCACACCCTCAGCTTATTTTTATGAAGAAGCTGCAGCAGAAGCTGCGCCAAACAGGACCGTTGGCCAAGTCCTGACAGCTCTGAACTCCACCTGGACCATGCTGGGAGTGTTGGAAGATGCCATCAGCGACCAGCTTGAGACAGAAGGGAGGAACCTGGCCAAGTCAGTAGCACAATATGCGCTGACTTGCTTCTGCAGCTGGGACCCCTCTATCTCACAAGCTTCGATGCTTGAAGGGCCCGTTGAAGAGACGGAGGAAGCTGCCAGGACCAGCATGTAGGATGCTGCCAAGCAGGTCACCGTGTGGTTTCACTACAACTCCAACAACAATTAGAACCTCTTCACCCTCTTGTATCTACCATTGTATATTCAAACTCTTTGTAAAAAGTTTGGAACTTGAATGAAATTCTTTTCAACTTCATAATTTGTCTTCGTTGTTGTCATTGTCGTAGCTTATTTAGCCCCCTGGTAGATGTACTCAATTGATTGACGAGATCTACCATCAGGAAATGGGCAATGACTTGAAGCTTTTAGGATAGTTCCAAGCTCTATAGTGGCCTCTAAGAGCACCGACGGGACTCCTTGCCAACATGCAAAACGTTAGCATTGGGCTCCCTAGAAGTACCGGAGCTTGTTGACCCGACAGACCTATTGTCAACATGTGGAACATTAACAATAGGGCCCCTAGGAATGCCGAAGCTCCCAGATCAAGCATGTAAATCATTTGTCCTGCACATGAGAGACAAGAAAATAAGTAAAGTGCTTCTTCTTGCCTATAGCTTAGTTGTGGCTTATTGTCCTTTGTTGAACTTTGGGTCCTAATGAGTTCAACATGATATTACTAGTATATTGGTTGTGCTCCATAGGTCTGTTTGCTTCCTGGACCCGCCTACTTTGATGCAACACCAAAATGGGTAGAGTAGCGCACTTAGGGTGATGAACCAGGCTAAGTCTTTAGCACACTCTGGACCTGCTATTTTTGGCATTGGTTTTCAGGCGAGTAGGCCATTCAGCGAACACTAGATCCCGAAAAAGACTTCCAAAAATACTTGAATATGTATCACATGAATTCTTAGAAACCAATTTTCAACAGAATTGCACAGCTTTACTATTGGCAAGAAGGTATAAAAGAGTCAATAAACATGCAAAATGTAAATGCACGTAGAGTCTCTTTTCATGCTATTGTATTCCATAATAGGTCCGAATAATAGGGGAGGCAAGGGTACACACTTAGAGTACGGAACCATGCTAAATATGCTAAACATCTTGGACCAACCCGTCTTCTTGTTCATAGACACTATGAAATACTACAACAAAAACAGACTCACCTCCGTGCAAAGTGTAGAACTTATGGAGGTGCTCTAAATTACAGGGGTTGGGAAGTGGTGTCCCATCCTCTGTTGCCAAGCGAACGCATCCGGAGCGGGACACTTTTATCACTCAGAAGGGACCCTCCCAACTGGGGGAGAGCTTGTTCAGTCCTTCTCGAGAAAGCATGCGCCACAGCACCAGATCACCTTATTCAAGCTGCCGATTACGCACATGCCTTTGTTGATAGCACTAGAGCGCCTGGCGGTACCACGCATTTCAGATAGCTACTTGGCACCTTGCCTCGTCGGCAAGGTCTAGATCATCGCGCTGAAGCTGGTCCTACGCGGCTTCGTCATAGGTTCGGACTCGGAGAGATCCCATGGTAACTTCTGGAGGTTGAACAACTTTCGCTCCATACACTAAGAAGAAGGGTGTCTCTCCTATAGACCGGCTGGGTTTTATCTGGCTTGCCCACAGTGCAGACGAAAGCTCCTCAATCCAATTAGCACCATGCTTTTTCAAGCATTCATAGGTGCGGGTCTTAAGTCCTTTGAGTATTTCAGCATTTGCTCTCTTGGCCTGGCCATTGCTTGCCAAGTGTGCTACTGATGTGTAGCTGATCTTGATGCTGAGTTCTTTGCAATATTCTTGGAATGCTGCACTTGTGAATTGGGTCCTATTGTGAGTGATGACTCTGTTCGTGACTCCAAATCTGAAGATTATGGACTTCAAGAACTTGATTGCTGATTGCTTGTTGATTGTTATAACAGAAGCTGCTTCTGGCCACTTCGTGAACTTGTCTATGCCACATATAGAAACTGGTACCCTCCGACAACTTTGGGAAAAGGTCCCAAAATATCCATCTCCCACACAACAAATGGCCATGAGGGAGGAATCATTTCTAGTGTTTGCGCCAGTGTGTGGATCTGCTTGGCATGAAACTACCATGCCTCGCATCTCTTGACCAGCTCGACTGCATCCTTGAGAGATGTAGGCTAGTAAAATCCATGCCGGAAGGCCTTACTGACCAGTGCAGGATGAAGCATGATTCCCACACTCGCCTCCATGGAATTTTTGAGAAAGTCGCAACCATCTTCTCAAGATATGCACCACAATAGGATGCCATTGGTGCCATGTCGATAGAGATCCACATCTATAAACGTGTATCTCATAGCCAACCGGACAATCTGTTCAGCGGATACATCTTCTTCAGGAAGGATGTTGTCTTTCATGTAGTCTTGGACCTCCGTGATCTATGCATCAGGACTAGCTTGAGCTTCTGGATCTTGCCTGCCAGATTGCACGGAGCCCCCTGTGATGCCTATGATCCTTGGTGGATGCCATGGTAATAGGGACACCATGACAGCCAGCTTTGAGGTGCTGGTCTTGCCACCTTCACCCAGTACGGTAGGCTGGGCAGAAGGTTCTGGTAGTCTCCTTTCAAAAACTCCGTCGGGTGCTGAAGCCTCGGTAGAAGCTTTTGTCGAGAGTTCGTCAGCTTGAGCGTTGTTGGGACGTTGGACATGGCATAGGTCCAGAGCTTGGAATTCTATCTACAGCTTCTGGACTTGAAGAAGATATGCTGCTAATTTTGAATTGTTGCAACAACATTAACTTTTAACTTGCTTGATGATGAGTTGCAAATCCCTTTGACCAGCAGGTGCTGGACACCAAAGGACAGCGTTGTCTTCAGTCTGAAGATGAAAGACCTTCATATTCTGCCATGTTGTTCGTCGCCTTGAAATAAAGGTGGACCAGGTACTTGACTTGCTCCCCAGTTGGTGCGAGGAGCAGAATTCTAGCTCCGGCCCCCTGCTTCTGCACGGAGCCATCAAAGAAGAGGGTCCAGTGAGACTCGATGAAGACCGGGACCTTAGGTTCCGGCATACCGACGTCGAGACCTGCTGGTCCAGATGGAGATGGAGTCAACTCTGCCAGAAAGTCAGCTAGTGCCTCACTCCTGATGGCGTGTCGAGGAAGGAATTCAAGGTCAAATTCAGCTAGCTCTGCAGCCCATTTGGCAATATTTCTCTTTGAATTGGGATTATGAAGTATAGCCCCCAGTGGATAAGAGGTTACCACTGAGATCTTGTGAGCTTGAAAATAGTGACGATGCTTTCTTGATGTGATATGAACTTCGTATAGCAGCTTATGCACTTTAGGATATCTTGTCTTGACATCGTGGAGGATCTCATTGATGAAGTAGACAAGTCGCTTGACAGTCCGAACCCTCTCGAAGGGGTCCAGTCCATCTTCTCCATCTTCCCAGATATTCTTCTTGAGCAGTCAGGACCCTCCCGGAGGAGTTTGAAGTATCTTCTTGTAGAGATAGGCCTAGAGGCCCCTGGCCTTTGGGACCTTCTTCAATGTCTGGGGGTTGGGACCCAAACTTGCCTTGATTTTTCCAAGTGGCTCCAGACCGTCCCGGAGAGGTTCGAGCCTTTGTGAAGAGTAAATCAGAGATGTTTCTGGCCTCTCCGCGACTAGGACCATGCTGACAACCTCTGTTGTTGCAGCAATGTAAAGCAGCAGAGGTTCACCAAGTGTCAGAGCTATCCTGATGGGCAGTGTTGTGAGAGACTGCTTTAGCTCCTGGAACGACTTATCTGCCTGTTCGGACTAGTGGAAAGGTACGTACTTTCACAAAAGCTTGAAGAAGGGAAGAGTCTGCTTAGCTAGTCTAGAGATAAATCGACTTAGTGAGGCCAGACATCCCGTAAGCTTCTGGACGTCCTTGGTGCGGGCAGGAGGCCGCATCGCTTCCATGGCTTTTATCTTTTGTGGATTTGCTTAAATTCCCTGGTGTGTTACCAGGAATCCGAGAAGCTTCCCTAGAGGAAACCCCAAAGACACACTTGTCGGGATTCAGCTTCGTGCGCATCATGTGCAGCTTGTCGAAGATCGTCTGAAGATTATCCGACAAAGAGTCTTTGGTCTTGACTTTGACCACGATGTCATTGACTTAGACTTCCACAAGGTCCCGGATAAGCTCCCCAAATGTTTTATGCATTGCTCGCACAAAAGTTGAGAGAGCATTCTTGAGACCATAAGGCATGGCAGTGTAGACGTACATACCATCTACTGTGATAAAGGTTGTATGTTCTTCATCTTCCTTAGCCATTGATTTTTGATGAAAACCAAAATACACATCTAGCAAGCATAATAATTCACAGCCCAAAGTAGAATCCACTATCAGATCTATTCTTGAAAGTGGAAGAAGGTCTTTTGGATAGGCCTTATTAATAGTGGTGTAGTCGATGCACATCCGATGCTTCCCGCCGTCCTTGGGTACGACGACTAGGTTTGCCAGCCACCGCAGATGATGTACCTCCCGAATGAATCCAACATCGAGCAACTTCTTGATTTTTTCATGGATAAATTTTTGTTGCTCGATGGATTGTTTCCGGGGCTTCTGTTGAATTGGCCGTGCATCGGAGTAGATCTTCAGATGGTGCTCAATCACCTCCCTAGGAATACCAAAAATTTGTGATGGTTGCCATGCAAACACTTTGATACTAGCCCAGAGAAAAGTGATGAGCGCATGTTCCTATTTGTCACCCAGACCTCCAGTGATGGGCGGCTTTAAAACCGATCTGGACGACTTTGATGGGGATGTTGTTGTTGCTGCTTGGCTACACACGGGGTGCAAAGTTTGAGACGCGCTAGCGCGTGCTCGGGGGTTGTTGAGCTGATTTCTCCTTGTTGGAATCAGCCTCTTGCGCAGCAGCTAGCGCATGGAGATTCTACAATGCAGTAACTCCGACAGTGCAGTCTCCTCAGATCTTGAGGATGCATGTTGGTGTCAACATCTTCAACACCAGGTAGCTGTAGTGAGCTACCTCCATGAACCGGTACAGGGCCGGTCTGCCGAGGATGAAGTTGAAGGGAAGGTTGATCTCTGCTACATCGAAGATTAGTTTCTCCGACCGGTAGTTCTCACGAGTCCCAAATGTTATCAGGAGAGAGACACAACCGAGTGGAGTGATAGCTCCTGGACCCACTCCGAAGAATGGTCGCGAGGGCTTAAGGTATGACATGGGGACCTGCAACTTCTTGAAGGCAGCAAAGCTAATGAGGTTGAGAGGCGCCCCACCATCAACCAGAACATGGAAGAGTTGCAAGTTGTTGATAGTCGGTGAGACTATCAACGGAAGTTGCCCAGCTCCCGCCATGTTCTTAGGGCAGTCAGAGGCATCGAAGGTGATCGGGGTGTCCATCCACTTTTGATGGGGCTCCGCCTTGATGGTGGGAGCTACAACAGCTATCTTCTGACGCAAGGTTTTCACCACCCATCGGGAAGTAATGTCCCATGACCCTCCATACCTCATATGGAGAGTGGTCCTCCGCTTGTTATCGGAGCTAGTGTCGGAGTCGTCGACGTTGTTGTAGACCGCCTTCAACGTCTTCTTGGCGTCTTGGAAGCCTAGCTCCTGCTCTACTGGAGCTTCGTCGACCTTATGTTTGCCTTCCCGCTGGTAGAAAGGCGCGTCTTCTCGACGCTTGCGCTGGACATGATTGGCCATCCTTTTGACCTCTCTGCAGTCCTCGAGGCTATGACTCGATGAGTTGTGGATTGGGCACCACATCTTGTTGTTGCTGTCGTTAGACGATGGTCATGGCCGCTTGCCCGGGCGCAGCCCCAGGCCACCTGGAGCCATTGCGTCTACAAATGTAGGAGCGCTGACAAGTGACTTTTTGCCAATTGCCTTCTTCTTCATCTTACCACTACCTTGGGCAGTGGCTCTTGCCTTGGAAGCAGATGGCCCAACTGGTTTAGAGTGCCAGCCACGCCCTTCAGTAGCCCTGACGCATTTGTCTGCCAGGCTGAAGAGCTCCATAACATCATGGATGTTCTTGGTGGTCAGCTTCTCTAACATCTTCTTGTATCTCACGCCATGTCAGGTTGCAACAACAACGAAGGCACCCGAGATAGAAGGAATTGTGTTTCGTACCTGGGAGAACCCCTAGAAGAAAGGTTGCAGTGACTCTCCCAAATTTTGTCGTACGGCAAAGAGATCTATTTCAGTGCCAGAGCAAGTATAGGGACTCCCAAAGTTGGTTGTGAACTGGTGGCATAGCTTCCCCCAACTATAGATGGAATTGGGAGGAAGGCTCATGAACCATGACTAGGCAGTTCCAGTCAAGTCTACGGTGAAGTAGTTGGCCATGACAACCTCATTCCCTCCTGCAGCAAGGATGGCGGTGGAGTAGATCTGCAGGAATTCGACGAGGTTGACAGTCCTGTCATACTTCTCTGGTAGGTGAGGTCAGAACTTAGGTGCCCACTCCAGCATGCGAAGGTGTGGTGCAAGCGCCGCACAGCTACCACTTGCTCCTAGATGGGAAGACTCCTCTAGGATGCGTCGCCTCTCGCGATTATGCTCGATGGTGACACGACCATCTTGCTTCGTGTAACGGCGGCTGAGCTCCGCCCTGAGGTATCCCGTCGGAGTCTGGACACCGTATGAGTACGACGAGCCATCAAGGGGGTACAGGACGTCTCGTGATGCGATAATGCATGTTCCCTCTGCAACGGCCTAGGACCAAGTCATCCCAACAAGCTCTTGTTGCATGTAGGTGTCAGTCTGGGCTTAAGCTGCGGCAGATTGTTCAGAGTTGTGGCTGCAGCGGTGACCAGATGATCAACATTGTTGCGCCACTTCTCTAGCGCTGCTCGAGGTGCATCTGGCACAGGCGGATGCTGAAGAAGAGCCCGCGCTGCAATTAGAGCGTTCTCTGGGCTTGAGGTCGATTCAGTGGCCAACTCTAGGACACCATCCTACAACTGAACAACAGCGGTTGCTGCTGCAACAAGTGGCGGTCTGTTGTTTCCAGGTTGTTGTCCTTGAGCTCTAACTTGTGAATTAGTGGCAGGATTGCCACCAGGGCGACTAGAGGTGTGTTGACGTCTCCTAAGTAACACCAACAATTCATCCCCGGCAACGGTGCCAGAAATTCTTGTTGACGGTTACTAACGTCATAGATCATCTCTTGAAAGAGATGAGGTCCACAAGCGCACGGAAACTGTCGTGTAGCACTTCAACCAATAGTATTCCCAAGGGTATCGTTTTTATCCCAGAGGAAGGCAATGGAGTAAAGTAAACACTACTCTTATGATCAAGCTATGTGATACTAATCAATCATCAAGACAAGCGTAAGTTGATAATATGGGTAGTGTCACGCACACCTAAGCAATCTACTCTAAGGGTAAGGTTGTCCTAGTGAGGGTTAGACTACGAGACCGAGATACTCCTACTATGCTCTAATTACTCATATACATAGCCTAATAAAGTACACATGAATATGCTAATGGTTAATAATGGGGCTTAGTGGTCCAACATATCGGGCACGGGTTTACCCCTAGCAATACTAGGCGACTCCTGCCAAGAGCCTGTGGCATAGCCAAACGTGGAGGATTACAAAAGATAGATAGGATTGTCACAACCTACTGCCTACCTCTTCAATCCGTGGGTCCACAAGACATCCAACGCTACCTAACTATCCTAGCACTATGCTAGGATATTAAGTAAATACCTTAAGAGCCGCGACACAAGCCATCCTAAGGCAATGAACTAAATCATCATTAAACCAATGTTGGGACCAAACACTAATATATTCATATTAACATTATCATATTATTACCTAATCAGACTATAGTGGTGGTGTATGATGTTTATGATAACATGATAATGGAATTATGTATAGATCATAACAACATCTACACCTAGCACATACATGGACTCCACAACCAAACAAGGAACGGTTTGCCCAAGTATATAAGTAAATAAAAACTAATAATGATATTATTATAAAGCACAAAGTCACGAATACATGAGAAGATACATGAGCCATACCTTTCCCAATTTGGACTTGGGACTAGAGGCTCCTCTCTACAGCCTAACCTCCCTAAGGAACTAGGAGAACTAGTGTATACAATAGAGTTATGCTCAAGTGATGTGGGTTGAAGTGAGGGGTGAGGGGTCCTATTTATAGCTTGGAGAAGGGTTGGTTCTTGCTACCAAAAGTGCGCGAATCAGTCACCACTGACTTCTTCAAGCCAGGAGGATCCAACGCGTGGAGTTTGACCAGGTTTGGCACCAGGAAGGGGTCGGTCGACCTGGTCCTGGCTCCAAACGGCCTATTCTTCCTCCATGTGACTGATAGGTGGGTCCCATTCCATGATATGGGTGCTACACCGTTGGATGGTCTCGGATACTTCTGTTTGTGTGCCATTTGATCCATGTGGTGCCACGTGGCGAATCCTAATTGGCTGGGATGGTATTTTATAGGATCCATCCCGTTGTTTCACTTCAATTCTGTATAAAATACCTGCATGCACTAATTTCTCCAAGGACAAGTGGAAATAGGTTAAATCGAAAGGTGATGTGTCAAGAAATGATATTTCCTTCACATAATTGAGTTATATTGACATATTAAATTGGTATATAACACCCATCAACAAACTCCCCCAAGCTTATCCTTTGCTCGTACCGAGCAAAGTCAAGACTTTAGGTTGATGATCAGGAGTTGCTACAATGTTCTATTTTTCACAAGTACCATTTGCACAACAAAATACTCTACATAGTATTGTGAAAATTCGCACGGTACTTCACCCATCTTAAGTCATTATGGGGCTTATGCCATTTCCTATTCATGGGCGGTTGGAAGATAGAACATCAATTAGAGCACACATACCCTATAAATCAAGTTCCACTCAAATTCCAGAGAGTCCAATTTAGTTTTTAAGTACCTCAATTTGATTCTCTCAAGTCTCTCCTTTATGTATAGTGGAAATATTTCCTCACCAAGACATTTTGCCTAAATTCATCCTACTACTAAATAAGGCTTGTATGTGGAGCTTGGTAGGAAATAGAGTAGACATATTTGCAACACATAATATTGCTAAGTCAACAGAGCAAGCCTTAGGAGAAATCAATTCAAAACTATTTGATTCAAGACTTGTGCATGTGTGATGGAATGGAGGTGGATGTGAATATTTGAGATGACTCCTATGTATGTAGACTCTCTTATTTTGCAGGGATGAAACATGGCTACTTTTTTCTCTCTTTTTTTTCTCATGCTTATGATGTAAGCATGCATTTTTTTTCTTTTTCTTGTAGTCATGTCTTCTACTCCCTTTTATGCAATATATTTTGGAGAGAGTACTGAGCAATGAATAATAGGGAGTTTCTCTTTTTATTGTGGAATGGTGGTATGGTGGAAATTTTCTTACTTCTAGTGTAGAAGTGTAGAATGTGCAAGTGAAGTCTTGAATTCAAAAAGTAATGAATAAAATCTCACATAGGTCTATACTAGTTTGATAAAGCTCAATTTGAAGACAAATAGCATATGCATAAGGTCTATCAATATAATGTATCATATGACTTTGGTAGATATTTCCAATCAAATGAGAGTAACTTAAATCTTTTTAGAATTTCTCCAAAAATCTAAGTTCCACTTTCAAACTAGGAATAGCGCCCTATTACTATATCATATCTCACAACAACTTAGAATTGGGTTAAACTTTTGGTACCAACAATTTCTAAGTCAAGGAAAATGTAATTCTAGCCAATAAAGCAATATTTTGGAGAATAGTAAGTTGTAAACTAGGGACTTAGAAAAATTAAAACAGAGCAACTATTCATCATTTCATCTATGTGAATTCCAAACCATTCTTACCGCACATCTTTTATTTTATTTTGAAAGCAAATCTAATCTACTATTTTTAAGTTTTTTATATGCAAGGTGGATGATGGGTGAATGAAAAATAAACATGCAAGGAGTGTGATACAAGTTACCTCAAGTGGGGGTCCTCCCCCAAGCTTGTTCTTGTTCAAGGTCCGCGATAGGGGTTGAAACCCTAACGACGGATGTAGGCCATGGGGTTGCCCTAACCTTGCTGCAGCATGGCTTTGACATTGGAGTGGTTGAGTGTCGATGTTGGGTTGCCTTTCATGGATTCCACAAGTGTGGTGAGGTGAGTGTTGTCGAGGTCGCTCATCCACACCTCAAGGTGTCCACAGGTTGGATGTACCTTGTTTTCCTTGGCTAAGGTAATGATAACCCTTGGCTACAAAGGAATGACGTGCACTCAACATGCGTTGAGTGTGTGTTATCATTCTTTGGCTAAGTTGTATCATACCTTCTTGCCATAATGGAATAAATTGTACCCCTCATGCATTGGGTGTGATCCGTCATTCCATAGCTAAGGTAATGATACCCTTTGGCCACAAAGGAGTGACATGTACCCAACATGTGTTGAGTAGGATCCGTTATTCCTTGGCTAAGGTACAACATATCTATAACCACAAAGGGATGACGTGCACATAACATGAGTTGAGTGTGACCCGTTGTTCCTTGGATAAGGTATAAAATACCTTTTAGCCACATAGGAACAACTTGCACCCAATATACATTGGATGTGATCTTGTCATTCCTTGGTTAAGGTACATCATACCTTTCATCCACAAAGGAATAACTTACACCCAATGATGGTGGCAATTCCCTTGAGCTTGAATGAGTGCTTAGAATAGTTGAGAGCATAATGCTCTCACATATTTGTTGCATCCCATTGGTTGCTCACGGAGGCTTTCCATGTAAAATCTCCGGCCTCGTATAGTTAAAATTGACCTTTGGGCTTAATTTCCGATAGGTAGCAACCATCCTAATTTACTCCTTGGCCAATAGATATTGAAATGGAATTATCTTAGGGGTTCCAACAATCGTATCTTTGAATGCCTGCATAGTTATTTTACTTCTGCAAACTTCCTCTCTATGATAGAGAGGGATGGTTAGCTCCCGATACTTGTACAAATGAATTTTTGGGTTAAGTAACCGAATCTTCATTTGTACGTACGGGGAAGAACAAGACCAAAGATGCATTGGGTCCAATTCCAAGTGTATTTGTGAACAATGTATGAATCATTGCTAGGAGTGGGGCTTTATGGATAAATCAAGTTGAACATTTTCTAAAGCTCCTACTCATGACAATGCAAGTGATATAAATACACTATATGGATCCCTTTATCTTGTAAATTTTCTAACCATCATAGCTTTTTACTCAAGAGAAAATGTTTATCATTTAGGTCATGGCAAACAAGATTCTCAATTTTATCCCCGTGAACATTTTTCATTTATTGCCTAGGAATTTGAATTTTAGTGATCCATGCATTAATGAGTTTCAAATCAAAATTATGGGCACCACTATTCCTAGGTAGCTACATACCAATTCAACCATTAAGTAATTCCATTAGTATTACCTAGGCAAAAAAATGTCTAAGTCAATTTTAGCAATGCTTATGAAATTCTAGGTACTTGTTTAAATTTATTCCCAAGTAAGGTGACATTCCTTTTTGAAGAATTGAAAAGAGTAATGTCAACACTTACTCTCGCGAGGATACATGAGAATTGAATGATGAGAAGGTGTAAACCTTCCTTACCAATGTAAGCAAAAATCATTCAATCTTAATGTAATTCCAACGATGGAAAATTTTAAACTTGTATCTCAATTGAAGAGCAGTCCTGGTTGAAGGTTGTTATGTGAGAAACAACCATGAATTTTGGTGTAGCCTTAATATTCGATGTCTCCTGCCAAGTTGAGGTTGAAGTTGAATGAGTTTCATCTTGTTCCTCTATTGGAACACCATCTTGAGCATTCCTCCATCATGAACTCAAAATGAGATCGATGGAGGGATATGCGCTTGATGAGGACTTCCAACCTCCTTACAATTTTTTGTCTTGGCTGCACTGAAATCAAGAACAAACAAAACAACTCGAAAACGGGTTACGTTAGCTAAAAAGCATGTTGTACCCTTTGTCAAATTCTTTTGCCCAACTTGAAACAACTTGCAAATGAATATTTTTTATTTGAATTAGGAAGACGAATTCAAGTGGTTACGCCCAAGGTTCATATCCAAATAAATTTATTTCCTAGTTCAAAATTTTAGTCTTATGATGGTTGGAAATTTTACTTTCCAACATGCAAGTGTGAAAATTCAAACATGCTAAATGCAAATGCAAAGATTGATGGGAATTTGAAATATGCAATTGGGAAATCAAATATGAGATAACTACCAATTAACCCATTGGAAAGGACTCACCGAATATTTGAAGTCTGATGAGTGGGACTTACCTCCGTCCTATTTGGTTCGATTATTTGTTGTCCAATCACGGAGTTGAAGATGTGACAACTGCTCTTAATTGACATGCCAAGTCTCCTTTGGCATATTTGTTGGACAAGTGGGCCTCATGGTGGCCCTAGCCTCCCCGTCATCTTGATGAAGACTTGTTGATGTAGTGACGGCTTCTCCCTCTTGAAGATTTTTTCTCATGAGCATGGTGAGGCTTGTCCTTCTTTAGGGGTGTCACTTCGACCTTCTTGATGTTCTTTTGAGTTAACCCATACTTTGATCATGGATCAAAAGCTTCCTTGGGCATGGTGACATGTGAACTCCACAATCAAACAAGAAATGCTTCATCCACAATGTCACTTGCCCTAGTTTCCATGGGCTTGGTCGAAGGATAAGAATCCCAACAGTATTTGTGGGACATCTTGGATCTTGAATGCTCTTTAATTTTCTTGTCCTTGGACAAGGGCTTCATGGGGATGTTGTCTTGATTTCTTGCTTGGCCATGGACACGATACTTCAAGGTAGGCTAGTTGAACCTAAATCCCATGGAATCCTCATAGCCTCCTTGATTACAAGGGTGAAATTGATTCACCCTTGACCTCCTTGTAGGTGATAGCCATTGGAGTTGTGTTTGGAAGGAAGAATCCCCATGGGTCTTAGGGAAATGATTCCCCAAGTGGCCCATGTTTGACATGGATTTTCGCAAATCCTGTGAATATCCATAGCTTGGATAATTTCAAACACTTCTCCTTTGACTTAATATATCATGATACTTCAATGGGAGGTGTAGTTCCATAGATAGCATGTCCACCTTGCTAAGTGGTGTGCATGCCAAGCTAAGGGAACTAGAGCATTCTTCAATCCACCCCTTAAGTAGAGACCATATTCTCATCCATGATGAATGAGAATAGGACTCCTTCAACTGCAACACAAATGTAATCATGTATTGGTGGACCAACCCATGGCATGAATGTTGGATCAGGAGCCAACTATCCACCCTATGGTGGAGCCAAACCAAGAAGAATTCTTGGAGCCTTCCCCAAACTTGTGGACAGATGACTTTGGCTCCTACTGGAAGCTGAAATTCTTCCGCGAAAGGCAATGGTGTTGCCTAGCAGACATTTGTTGAGGTACACCTTCAATAATCTTGAAGTTGAGCACTAGCATCCTCGTTGGCCATCCCATAAAATGGGTTATCCAACACTACCCTATTTTCACCACAATAGGAGAAAACAAACAGGGGTAATCTTGTCTAATAACTATTACTACCTATAGTGTAATCACAACTAATAGCTATCCTTCACTTTCTTTGCCTTCTCCGGCAACGGCGCCAGAAATGCTTGTTGACGTCTCCTAAGTAACACCAACAATTCATCCCCAGAAATGATGCCAGAAATGCTTGTTGACAGTTACTAACGTCACAAATCATCTCTCGAAAGAGATGAGGTCCGCAAGCGTATGGAAACTGTCGTATAGCATTTCACCCAAGAGTACTCCCAAGGGTATCGTATTTATCCCAAAGGAAGGCAATGGAGTAAAGTAAACACTACTCTTATGATCAAGCTATGGGATACTAATCAATTATCAAGACAGGGGTAAGTTGATAATATAGGTAGTGTGACACACACATAAGCAATCTACTTTAAGGGTAAGGTTGTTCTAGCGAGGGTTAGACTACAAGACGAAGATACTCCTACTATGCTCTAATTACTCATATACATAGCCTAATAAAGTACACATGAATATGCTAATGGTGAATACTAGGGCTTAGTGGCCCAACATGTCGGGCACGGGTTTACCCCTAGCAATACTAGATGACTCCCGCCAAGAGCCTGTGGTATAGCCGAACGTGGAGGATTACAAAGGACAGATAGGAGTGTCACCACCTACTACCTACCTCTTCAATCTGTGGGTCTACGAGACATCCAATGCTATCTAACTATCCTAGCACCATGCTAGCATATTAAGTAAATACCTTAAGAGTCGCGGCACAAGCAATCCTAGGGCAATGAACTAAATCATCGTTGAACCAATGTTGGGACCAAACACTAACATATTCATATTAACATTATCATATTATTACCTAATTAGACTATAGTGGTGGTGTATGATGTTTATGATAACATGATAATGGAATTATGTATAGATCATAACAACATCTACACCTAGCACATACATGGACTCCACAACAAAACATGGAACACTTTCCCCAAGTATATAAGTAAATAAAGACTAATAATAATATTATTATAAAGCAAAAAGTCACAAATACAAGAGAATATACATGAGCCATACCTTTCACAATTTGGACTTGGGACTAGAGGCTCCTCTCTACAGCCTAACCTCTACTAAGTAACTAGGAGAACAAGTGTATACAATAGAGTTATGCTCAAGTGGTGTGTGTTGAAGTGAGGGGTGAGGGGTCCTATTTATAGCTTGGAGAAGGGTTGGTTCCCGCCACCAAAAGCGCGCGTATCAATCACCACTGACTTCTTTTGTAAGACCTATGTGTGCTGAATACATTGGCTTGTACTGAATACACTTGGCTTTGATGATAAAAGTTTTGAATATCACCAAAACACCTTTTTATCAAGGTCCGACTCTAGCTCCGAGCTACAGCAAGGTCCGACGGTAGGTCCGGCTTGTTTTGGGTAGCTCTGGCTATGTTCGAAGTTAGGTCCGACTTCTTGGTAAGGTCCGACTAGCTTTGGTTAGCTCCGGTGAGCTTTATCTTTAGCTCCGGCATGTCTTTGATAGCTCCGACATATATTTGATAGCTCCGGAATGCTTTTGCTAAGCTCCGACGTACTTTGTCTAGCTCTGGTTTTGGGTTGACTAGTTTTGACTATTTTTTGGTAAGCTCCGGTGCTAGGATCTTCTAGTTTTGGTAAGCTCCGTCAGGTACTTCATTGTACTAGTTTTGGTAAGCTCCGGCAGGGGCTTCATTGTACTAGTTTTTGTAAGCTCCAGCTCAAGCTCCGGCTTGCTGTGGGATGGTCCGGAACTTGACCGCAATACTTCTGCTTTTCATTTGCAATGTTTCGTACTTGCTTTACATTGTTGGAAAGATTGCTTAGTATTCATTTGCTAAATTTTTGGTGCGTTTTGGTTGATATGGATGATATCGTGTTACTGTGGTTTTGCAACATGCTTATGTGAGGTTCTAACGTAGGGTGTTGTGTTCGGAACTAATTTGAGTCAAGTCGAGGACTTGGGCTCGTATGGATTGGTTGTTTATTCATGTGCAGGTGTTGCTTGAGTTCAAGACATGGCTGGTGACGGGATCCATTGGACTAGTCTCAGGGAGGAGATGAGGTTCCAACAACCAAATTCAGGAGGAATTGTGGTTGAGCTGATCAGGAGGTTGCGCAGCATGATTGAATCAAGAACAATGCATATGAAGGTATTGTGGACGACATTGGAAGATGTTTGCACGTGTGCAAGGAGTGCATGGACGAGGCTACATGGTTCCGAGACGTGATGAAGAGATGTGGACGTAAAGAGTTGGTCGGAAAGGTCCAACCGACTAGGTTATGGACTCAGGCTGCGGCTGAGTCGGGTTTGACTCAAATATGGAAAGATTTGAGTTGGTTATGATAAGATTTCGTGTGGGTCACGAATTTGAGTTGTTTAGGAATGTGGGATACGTACCTAAGGTGTTTGGAAGTCTTAAGATTGCTTCTATCTGCGTATAGAAGAATCTTGAGCAGTTATGGAAAGTTACGATTCGTGATTTGAGTAGGATTGGAGTCCTAGTTGATATTGGGTTGGCCTAAGGGCTGGTTATATAAGAAAGGGAGCCCAGAGCTTGTGGGGCACTACTTTGGGGCTGTTCCTCTTGTGTTCTATTGAATAAAATTCATAGTTTGAAGGAACTTTTGTGCCTTGTTCGTCAGACTTGTTCCAGACAAGTTTTACTCGTCGAGTTTCTGGACAACACTACCTTTCGTCGGTGGTTTTATCATAACTCGAGTTTTACTGATACAATTGACGTGATTCTTTTTGGGTTGTCTTCACAACTTGATTTTCTATCATCTGTAAAAATTTCATGGTCATTGGATTTGGGGTGTATGATCTACACGAGTTTCTTTGCAGCGTTCCAAAACTGTTTTTTCTCGGGTAGGTCAGATTGACCTTTGTTTGATCTTTCGATCATAACTTGAGTTTTTCTCAACGGATTTGAGTGATTCTTTTTGTGTTGTCTTCGTGACTTGATTCTCTCTAATATCTATCACTTTTGTCACGGTTAAACATGTTTAGATTACTCTCACACAAGATTTCTTTAACAGATCGTTTTTCTGCCAAAAGAGTTTGGGGTTTAATTGTTTCCGCTGCGTAAGATTTTTAAATCTACCATTCACCCCCCTCTGGTAGCTTTTCACGTGCTCTTCGATCCTACAATTGGTATCAGAGCCACGGTGCTCTAATCTTTGTGATTTGCGCGTGTTTTTGACTAATCATCATGGAGAAGTACTCTGCCAAACCTTGTGTGTTTGCTGGTATTGATTTTCAGGTTTGGAAGGCACGCATGGAGGCTTTCATCCAGGCACAAGGCTTTGAAATATGGGAGAAGGTATACAAGCCTTACGAAGTGCCATCAAACGATCAAGTTACAGCTACAAATCTGAGAGATGTCGACAAAAACAAGAAGGCTCGGAACTTGATCATACAAGGATTAACACAAAGCGACTTCGACCGTGTTGCACACCTCTGATCTGCATACGATGTGTGGAAAGCACTTTGTGACTACCACGAAGGATCCAACACGATCAAAGAGGTAAGGCAAGACATGTTCAAGAAGGAATACATGCGCTTCGAGATGCAACCCGGTGAGTCAATTGATGATCTCTTTGCTCGCTTTAATAAAATTCTCAGCAACTTGCGTAGCGTCAATGTTAATTTTTCAGATGCTGAAAATGCTAGGCAATTGTTAAGTGCATTAGACATGTCAATTTGGGAGATGAAAGTTACATCTATTCGTAAATCTACTGTCATGAGTACACTTACTTTAGATGTGCTATATTCCAAGCTAAAAACTCATGAAATTGATATAATATCACGTAAGAACCCCAACAAGTCTATTGCTTTTGTTTCTCAACGTGATATGCCTAGCTCCGGCCAATCTTCATCTTGTAGTACACTTGCTTTGTTGTCCTCTCTAACCCTTGAACAGATTGAGGAGTTTCCAGAGGAGGAGCTAGCACTTCTCTCTACGAGGTTCTCAAAAGCATTGCAAAATGTGAGAACTAGAAGGAGAGGAAGCTCCGAATCTCAACGATGCTTTGAATGTGGTAAGACAGGACATTTTCGTTCAGATTGCCCTAACCTTTCAGGTCCTACTTCCTGGGATGAAAAGAAAACAAGAACGAAGCACTCCTCTGCAAAAGATACGAAGAAAAAGAAGGGTACCATAGGACGCAAGATGATTAACAGCTTCATCACCGCACTTCAAGAACTTAGTTCAAGTGATGTAGACTTTGAAAGTGATGAAGATGATGACGATCTGGCCAACTTATGCTTCATGGCGGGCAAAACAAGATCAAGATCAAGTCAGGAGGATGCAGAACACAACAGTGAAGACGATGAGGTATGTTCTACCTGCAATGAAATGTGTGATGCTATTTCTCGTGCAACTATTATTGTCAAGAAAAAGGACAAAAAGCTTAGGGATAATGCTGCTAAAATTGAATAACTAGAATCTGAAATTAACCGTTTAAAAACTTTGATTCCTAGTGATGATGCATGTCCCTCATGTGACTTAATCTATGAACAATTGTCCACATTAAGAAGTGCACACTCCTCCACTCTAGATAGACTTGATGAAGAAATTGAAAAGAACAGAGAGCTTGCTGCACTTAATTATAAAAACTTGAAAGATGCTAGCTGTTCTACAATTGATTTGCATTGTTCTACTTGTGATGATCTTGATAAGAAACTACAGGATGCTATAAATGAAATTTCTATATTGAACAATGCTTTACGTTCTCATGAAGTTAAATTTTGTTCCAATTGCAAACTAAAAGGAAAAACTTCATGTGAAAATTGCCTTGGTCTGTCCAACAAACTTGATGACATGCATAGGACATTAGATCGGTTTTGTAATGGGAATAAGAATCTAAACTTACTGCTGAATTCTTCTAAGTCTTGCAATGATAAAACTGGTTTAGGTTTTGATTCTCATGCTCATGCTAAGGAACATCAACCTAAAATTGTAAAGTCATTAGGAAGTGGTTTGATTCAAACAGTTCCTAAACCAAAAAAGAGTGGTTTTCAAATCTGCAGGGGTGTTGCCTCATTCGATTTCAAATAAAAATATTGCTTGCTCATCTAGACATGAACACAAAGTTAAATTTCATTGTACCTTCTGTGGTAGAGATGGTCATGTCATAGATTTTTGTTATAGACTAGCTAAACAACAGAAAAGGGAAAGAATAGTTGCTAGATCTCATAACTTTCATGCAAAATTTGCTGCACACATTGAACCGAATGTACAACTTGCTATATTGAGTCAAAAACATTCAAAGTTTACCTCCGGACCTTCTGTTTTTGCCTCCGGAGCTACTGATTTTTGTGCTACACAAGTAACACCTTATAGGTCAGTAGTTAAGAATAAAAAATCTCAAACTTTGACTCATAAACCTGCTGTTTTGTCTCAGCTTTCGCGTGTTTTCCTGCTGCACGTCGCGTGACTCAGTACTGGATTCCTAAATGCCTTTTGACTAACCCCAGTATTGAGTCATCAACTTATTGTGCTTTTATGTAGGTTACACGTTTGAGGAAGGAGAACATTTGGATTGTGGATTCAGGTTGCTCACGCCACATGACCGGTAACAAAGATTGGTTCTCCTCCCTCTCTTTTGTGTCACGTGTAGAGAATGTTACTTTTGCCGATAATTTTTCAACTCCTATAATTGCTAAGGGTTCGGTAGAGTAAATGATCACTACACTTTGAAGAATGTGGCACTTGTCAAAAATTTGAAATACAACTTGCTTTCTGTTGCACAATTGCTAGATGAAAATCTAGAAATTATTTTCAATAAAAACTGCTACAAAGTTGTAGGTTCAAATAGTGAGCTTATTTTTAACATGTCTCGGTTTGGAAGAGTTTTTAAAGCTGATTTTGATATGTCTTCCTCTAAGCATAGGTGTCTAGTTGCTAATGATTCAAAGGACTTATATTTTTGGCATCGTAGACTTGGTCACGTAGGCTTTGATCACCTAACACGTGTTAGTGCTCTTGATCGCATATGTGGGCTGCCTAAGCTTAAAGGGGACAAAGATATTGTGTGCTCTTCTTGTAGACATGCTAAGATGGTTGTAGGTTCACATACTCCTCTCACAATGATCATGACAACTGAACCATGTCAACTTTTGCATCTTGACACCGTAGGACCTTCACGTGTTCAATCCTTTGGAGGTAAATGGTATGTTCTTGTTATCATTGATGATTATTCTAGATACTCTTGGGTTTACTTTATGGCATCTAAGAATGAAGTTTTTAGTCACTTTAGAACTTTATTCTTAGATTATCAATTGATCACCCAGGATCATTAAAAGCAATTAGAAGTGATAATGGAACTGAATTTAAAAATCAATCTTTTGATCACTTTTGTGCTGAAAATAGAATAGATCATCAATTTTCTTCACCATATGTACCTCAACAAAACGGTGTTGTAGAAAGAAAGAACAGAACCTTAGTTGAGATGGCTAGGACTATGCTTGATGAATATCAAACTCCTAGGAAATTTTGGGCTGATGCGTTAGCAACCGCTTGTTATGTCTCGAATCGTGTTTTCTTGCGTGCTAAGCTAGGTAAAACACCATATGAGCTTCGGTTTGGACATAGGCCTAGTGTTACACACTTTCGGGTCTTTGGTTGCAAATGCTTTGTTAAGAAACATGGTAATCTTGATAAATTGAACCTAGATCCATTGATGGCATGTTTCTTTGTTATCCATCTCATACTAGAGGCTACCGTGTGCTTTTACTTGACACTAACAAAATTGTGGAGACTTGTGAAGTGTCTTTTGATGAAGCTAGCCCAGGTACTAGCTCCGGTGTGGCAGGACCAAATCCGTATCCTCAGGGGGATGGTATTTTTGAAGATGAAGAAGAGCCGGTGATACTGCCTGGTAGTTCCGAAGTTGACACGTGTCCATCTCCGGACATTGAACAAGCTTCGGCTATCACCTATGCTGGTCCTGATCATCCTCAAGCCACAAGCTCATCGATTTGTGATGAACATGAAGAAGAAGAAGAAGCTTGTGAGACATCTGTTCCCCTACGGTTTTACAAAGATCATCCCCCACAACAGATGATTGGAAGCTTGCACGAACGAGTCACACGGTCCAGCAATGATGAGTTCCAAATTTGAAATGAGTATGATGGGTGAACTCAGTTACTTTTTGGGGCTGCAAATCAAGCAAACCAAGGAGGGTACCTTTGTGCATCAAACGAAGTATACCAAAGACCTCCTAAGGCGCTTCAACATGGACAAAAGCAAGCCTCTTCGGACACCAATGAGAACAGCAACAACTCTTGAACTTGATGAAGATGGTGAATCCGTGGATCAAAAAGAATATAGAAGCATGATCAGATCACTTTTGTACCTCACGGCATCAAGACCGGACATACAATTCAGCGTATGTCTTTGTGCACGGTTTCAAGCTTCCCCACGTGTTTCACATCGTCAAGCCGTCAAAAGGATTCTCAGGTACTTACATGGAACCCAAGAATTTGGCATTTTTCTTCCTTCTTCCTCAACCGTTACTTTGCAAGCTTTTTCGGCTGCTGATTTTGGGGGTTGTAGGATTGATAGGAAAAGTACTTCCGGTGCTTGTCATTTTCTTGGTAATTCTCTTGTTGCTTGGTCCTCTAGAAAACAAAATTCAGTTGCACAATCCACAGCCGAATCTGAATATGTAGCTGCTGCTAGTGCTTGCTCACAAATTCTTTGGATTGTTCAAACACTTAAGGACTATGGGGTTGATCTAGATAGTGTTCCACTGTTTTGTGATAACACTAGTGCCATTTGCATTGCTAAAAACCCCGTGCAACATTCTAGAACTAAGCACATTGACATTACGTATCACTTTCTCCAAGATAATGTTGAAAAAGGAAACATTGTGCTTCACCATGTAGATACCGAACAACAATTGGCTGACATTTTTACAAAACCTTTGGATTTCACTCGTTTTTGTTACATTCGTAGTGAAATAGGGGTTATGCATCCTCATGGCTTAAATTGAGGGGGAGTTTTTGAAACTTGGGAAGTCTTTGTGTGAATCTGAAATTAAAATAATATGAGCATAGTATTTCATACATATATGACTCTGTGATTCCTTTTACATGCTGAAAGTTCTTACTACATTACTCGTGTTATACATTTTGTAGTTTTTGCCATGTCTAGTAATTGGAATAATTACTTACACTAAAACTGGTCATGGTCGAACTTTCTTGCTGTTTTGAACTTGTTACATGTTCACAAGTGCTTTTAATCATAAAGAATTAATCAAGTAATCAACTCACATGTTGAGTTTTTATGAACAAATATAAATTGAGAAAAGATCAAGAGAATATGCATGCATCGCACTTCTTTTTCTGAGATGGCTTATCATTGCACTTAGATTTGAACTTGAAAGAAGTTGTGTATGACTAAAACCATGTCCTTAAGCTTCTGATTGTCAAATGACATAGGCTTAGCTTGGTTGGTTAGAATAAGGCAGATGCGCATATAATCTCTTGTAAATATCATATGATCTAAATTTATGCTTTGAAAAATAATAAAATGCAGCAACTAGTGTCATGCTTTCAAGTTTTGTGTAAGAAATTATAGTGCAAGTCTATATGGCAGGCATCATGCAAGACATAAAGTAAATCTATCTTGCCAAGTTTGAACCTTTCAAAGGCTTCTTCAGGGAGAGCCACTCTCCAAACCTTGGGTGAACCCAAAAGACCCTTCATCCCAAGCTAACTCTTGCTCACCCCTATGCTTTGAGAGTTAGGCAAGACCTATATGAAATGCATTCTTACATAACGTTCGTTGCATCTAGCACATTTAATTCACTCCTTAGCCTAGAAAAAGTTTTCTCATCAAGTGGTTTAGTGAAGATATCCGCCAATTGTTCTTCGGACCTAACACCTCTCAAAGAGATGTCTCCCTTAGCTTCATGGTCCCTTAAGAAATGATGGGGAATATCAATGTGCTTAGTGCGGGAGTGTTGAACGGGGTTTTTAGCTATCTTAACCGCACTTTCATTGTCACAAAGGAGAGGCACACAACCAAGTTTAATTCCAAAGTCCAAAAGGGTTTGTTTCATGTAAAGAATTTGGGCACAACATGCACCGGCCGCAATGTATTCCGCTTCCGCCGTGGACAAGGCGACGGAATTTTGCTTCTTGCAAGACCAAGAGACTAGGGAACGCCCAAGCAAGTGGCACCCACCGGAGGTACTCTTGCGATCTACGCGGCATCCGGCAAAGTCCGAATCCGAGTATCCCAAGAGGTGGAAGGTTGTACCTTTAGGGTACCACAAGCCCATACTAGGGGTATGCTTAAGATACCTAAGTATCCTAAAGACCGCCTTCTTATGCGATTCTTTAGGTGCCGCTTGAAAGAGAGCACATAAGCATACACTAAACATGATATCGGGCCTAGATGCGGTAAGATAAAGCAATGAACCAATCATAGAACGGTAGTGAGATTGGTCAATAGGTTTACCGTCCTTATCCGCGTCGAGATGGTAGTTTGTTGCCATTGGAGTGCTTCTTGAGCTACAATCTCCCATCTCAAATTTCTTCAAGAGGTCCTTGGTGTACTTGTCTTGATAGACGAAGGTTCCCTCTTGAAGTTGCTTGATTTGGAATCCAAGGAAGAAGTTGAGCTCACCAATCATTGACATCTCGAATTCCCTAGACATCATTTTGCCAAACTCATGGCTAAAAGCTTCGTTAGTTGATCCAAAAATAATATCATCAACATAAATTTGACAAATGAACAAATCTCCGTTGATGTCCTTGGTAAAGAGTGTGGTGTCCACCCTCCCGATCTTAAATCCTTGCATGATGAGGAAGTCCCGTAGTCGTTCATACCATGCCCTAGGTGCTTGCTTGAGCCCGTAGAGCGCCTTGTGCAACCTATACACATGGTTAGGATTCCTCGGATCTTCAAACCCGGGAGGTTGTTCAACATAAACAAGCTCGTTAATGTAACCATTGAGAAAGGCACTTTTCACATCCATTTGATAAAGTCTAATACTATGATGTGAAGCAAAGGCAAGAAGTATACGGATGGCTTCTAGCCGGGCGACCGGGGCAAATGTCTCCCCAAAATCTAGTCCTTCAACTTGTGAGAACCCTTTGGCCACAAGTCTTGCCTTGTTGCAGACCACAATGCCATTCTCATCTTGTTTGTTGCGGTACACCCACTTTGTTCTGATGACGTTCTTGTCCTTGGGTCGCTCCTCCAACACCCAAACTTCATTGCATATGAATTTGTTGAGTTCTTCTTGCATGGCCATTACCCAGTTTGGGTCTTGGAGCGCTTCCTCAATGTGAGTGGGTTCTACACACGAAACAAAAGAGTAGTGCTCACAAAACGAAGCAACGTGGCGAGAACGTGTACTTACACCCCTTGACGGACTTCCAATGATTTGGTCCATTGGATGCGCCTTGGGGATGCGTCCATGCCTCATAAGCGGTTGTGAAGCACTTGGCGAAGGTTATGCGTGTTGTTCCTCTTGTGGTTGGACTTGATCATGGACTTCTTCTTCTTCTTGATGTTGTTGTGCTTGTGAGTCTTGAGTTGGCAATGGATCATTCTTCTCTTCTTCGTCAACTTGAGGCACTATAGAGTTGTTGTTGGAACTTGAAGCTCCCCCTTGATCATGGCTCTCCTCAACTTCCGGCTTGATGTCTCCAATGGTCATGTTCTTCATGGCTTCTCGTAGAGGCTCATCATCTATTTCATCATGACCAAAACTCTCCTCTTGGGAGCCATTAGATTCATCAAACTCAACATCACAACCTTCTTCAACTAAACCGGAGGTTTGGTTGAATACTCGATATGCTTTTGAGTTTGATGCATAACCAAGAAATATACCAACATCACATCTTCTTTCAAACTTATCAAGCCTTTTCTTGCGGTAGATGTAACACTTGCATCCAAAGACTCGAAAGTAGGAGATTTGGGGCTTTCTCCCAATGAGAAGCTCGTACGGGGTCTTTTGAAGTAGTTGATGTAGGTAGACCCTATTTGCGGCATGGCACGCCGTGTTGATTGCTTCGGCCCAAAATTTCTCCGACGTGCCATAGTCATCAAGCATTGCTCTTGCAAGAGTGATGAGTGTCTTGTTCTTCCTTTCAACGACACCATTTTGTTGGGGGGTGTATGTGGCCGAAAACTCATGTTTTACTCCTTCACGGTCACACCACTCCCCAATGTTGTAATTTTTGAATTCGGTGCCGTTGTCACTCCGAACCTTGATGATGGGAAGTTGAAATTCTCTTTGAGCGCGGTTGGCGAAGGTCTTGAACACTTCCGGAGTTTCACTCTTGTCACCTAGAAACAAAGTCCAAGCATAGCGAGAATAGTCATCAACAATAACGAGACAATAGCGGTTACCACCAAGGCTTTGATATGTGGACGGTCCGAAGAGGTCCATGTGGACTAGTTCAAGTGGCTTGGAGGTTGACACCATTGTCTTCATTGGGTGGTGTGAAGCAACTTGCTTCCCGGCTTGACAAGCGCTACAAAGCTTGTTCTTCTCAAATGTGACATCCTTCACGCCGGTTACCATCCCAAGCTTGAATGACTTCTTGAGTTTGCTCATTCCAATGTGCGCTATGCGTCGGTGCCATAGCCATCCCAAGCTTGTCTTAGTGAAAAGGCAAGTGGTCAAGCTAGCATTCTTGTTGGCGAAGTCCACTAGGTAGAGATGTCCATGACGGAATCCTTTGAAGACTATGTCTTGGCTAGTTTCACTACACACGACAACATCATTCTTGCTAAATGTGCACGTTAGTGCAAGATCACATAGTTGTGCAATAGAAAGTAAATTAAAGCTAAGTGACTTAACGTACAAGACATTAGAAATGGACAAGTCATTTGAAATAGCAATTTTACCTAACCCAATTACCTTTCCCTTAGAGTTATCACCAAAGGTGACTTGTTCATGATTATCGGGGTTTTTTATGGTGGTGAACATACCATCATTGCCGGTCATATGTTGAGTGCACTCGCTATCGAGTACCCAATGCTTTCCTCCGGCTTTGTAGTTCACCTACACACATGAATTCAATTTTTGGCTTTAGGAACCCAAGCCAACTTAGGTCCTTGTATGTGTGATACAAGTGTTTTTGGGACCCAAAGTTGCTTGGGGAGCTTCCCCTTCATGCCCTTCATGTCTTTGCCAATGAACCTAGCCTTCACCTTGCCTTGTACTTTACTCAAGAGATAATAATGATCATTGAAAGTAGATTTATAGTTAGTAGGCAATTTAGGAGAAGGTCGGTTAGGAAGAGGACACTCCCTTGTGTGGTGACCGGTGACCTCACAATGTTGGCAATAAGAACCAACTTCCTTGATGAAGCTTGTTCTTAGCTCCGGTGAGGGCACCTTTCCTTTGTTAGGCACCGGGAAGGATCCAAGTCCTCTCTTGTTGAAGGCCTTAGCTTGTTGGAAGAGAATTTCCTTGTGCTTGACTTCTCCTTTTGAAAGTCTAGCCACACTAGTGCGGAGACTCTCAATCTCCTCCAACAAGTCCTTCTCCCTAGCATTAGCTTTCATAGGCAAAGACTTGTGCAAAGCATTAGTGGCATGAGAAGTAATGGATATCTTATCATTAAGAGTTTTCTTCTTCATATTTTTCAATTCTTGATCAAGCATGTCATGAGCAAGGTTAAGTGTTTGATGTTCTTGTATTAACTTGTTGTGCTCTTCCAAGAGTGTTTGGTGTGCTAAGTCAAGTTCATGATTATCTATCTTAATTTTAGCATTTTCTTCCTCAATTTGCTTGACATGGGATTTGAGCGTGTCATGCTCTTTAAGTATGCTTTCATACTTGTCAAGCAAATCAAGGTTAGTACTCTCAAGCCTAGCACGAGTTTCTTCAAGCACTTTAACCTTACTCTTTTCCCTCTTAATGATAGCATGATATTCATTTATCAAGGAAGTTAAATCATCAGGGGAAAGCTCATCATCGCTAGAGTCATCACATACCTTGGTGTTACCTTTCGCCATGAGGCACATGGGCGGTGGATGAAGAGGTGCATCATCATTGTTGGCGATGGCGAGGCCGGCCAAGCTTTCTTATTCCTCTTCACTCTCTTCATCACTTGTTTCTTCATCGGTGACCCATTCATTTGCCTCACACATGAACACCTTTTGTGGGCCATTTCTCTTCTTTGGGAAGAGTCTTGCCTTCTTGCCCTTGTCTTGTTTCTTCTTCCCAAAGGCTCTTGGTTTGGGTTTGACCTCTTCTTCATCATCATCACTTTCTTCAAGCTTGCGGTGCTTGCCTTTGTAGTTCTCTCTTCTTTTGTCCGGTTTTGGACAATCATAGGAGATGTGGCCTTGATCACCACAATTGTAGCAAGTCTTGCGATCATCTCTCCTTGGTAGGAACGCTTTCTTCTTGGGATCAAAGGTTTACCCCTTCTTGGTAATCTTGGAATTCAAGCATGAGAACTTTCTCATCATTAGTGCAAGCTCATCATCATCATCTTCACTTGATGCTTGGTCTTCTTCACTTGAGCTAGGCTCAACCACCTTCTTCTTCTTGAGGCTTGTTTTCTTGGTGGAGGCCTTTAGAGCAATAGTCTTTGATGATGATTGCTCCATCATCCCAAGTACACTCATCTCATGAGCATGTATTTCTCCAATGAGCTCCGAAACTTCAATGTGATCAAGTGACTCTTTTTGGAGCATGGAGTTGATGATGTTGTACTTTGGTTTGGGAAGAAGCATGAGGATCTTACGGTTGATGAGTCCCTTGCCAAGAGACGCAATGTCAAGAGCATTAATCTCCTCAATAAGAACATTTAAGCGTGAAAACATTTCATTAACATTTTCATGAGGAAGCATCTTAAATTCATCATATTTTGCTTTAAGCATGTGATATTTAAGTTCCTTTACACGAGATGAACCCTCATGAATTTCTATCAAGCAAGCCCAAATTTCACAAGCCTTCCTTACTAGCAATCCTAGAAAAGACATCTTGACTTATGCACTCATAGATTGCATTCCTAGCCTTAGCATCCCATTTAATTTGATCACCAATATAACTATGTTCTCCAAACCCCACATGAGTCGCTTCCCATACTTTGGGAGCAATAGCCTCTAGGTAAGCGCGCATGCGTGCTTTCCAATAGGCAAAGTTCTTGCCCTTGAAGATAGGAACTGAACCCCCAACCTTGGCCATTTTTGCTCTCTAGCGGTGAAGCTAGAATGATCCTATGAGCAACCTCGCTCTGATACCAATTGTAAGGATCGAAAGCCCAAGAGGGGGGTGAATTGGGCTTTCTTTCAAATTTTAAGGTAATTAAAAACTAACGACTTAAAGCCCAATTCCCTATGCGATTACTCAATGCAATCAACGTAAATTTAAGTTGCGGAAAGAAGATTGCATAAATGTAAAAAGAAGGGAGAGGGATGCAAACGCTCAAAGGACACAGAGACACGGAGTTTATGCCATGGTTCGGCAAGATCACAAGGATCTTCCTACGTCCACGTTGTGGCACCCACCGAAGGGTTTTGCCACTCCCAAGTCACCGAGACAAGGGGGTCTTCACTATTCTTCTCCGTTCGCCATCTCCGGCAAGGTGGAGCTCAAGCCTTGTACAATCCTTGATCTTCCGGGCTTCCACACACACCTTGGCAAGCTCCGGAAGGATCTCTTCAACCTCTCACTAGCCTAGAGACTCCAATCACAGAGAATGGACGCACACAAGCTTTTCTCTAGCTAGATCTAGCCTATACAAATGATCTAATGGGTGAAGAAGTGTAAGCTCTTGGTCTTGAGTGCTCTTGAATGTGTTGTTAGCTTCTGAGTGTCAAGACTTTCCGTAATGACTGGCTTAGGGGGTATTTAAAGCCAACCTCCCCGAAATAGCCGTTGGAAAAGTAGGCTGACAGAACTTTATTGTACACATTGGATGATCCGATGTCTCCCCCTTTGCTATCATCGGTCTAATTAAGATGGCTGATGTCATGGTGTCAGATATGACCGTTGTTAGACCGATGTAGCTTCATCTTCATCATCGGATGATCCGGTGGCTCTTCCTTCAGAATTATCTTGAACTTGAGGCTTACTGGAGTAATCAACCGATGTTCACACCTCTGTACATCGGATGATCCGGTGCTTCACTTGGTCCAATGGTGTTGCATACTGTACTAATGGACCGATGTGACTGAGCCATACATCGGATGATCCGGTGAGTGCTTTGCTCTGAGGTCTTCTTCTTCTGTTGACACAACTCGACCGATGTAGTCAACTCAGAAATCATCGGAGGATCCGGTGTGTTCAACTTGTTGACTTCGAGTTGTTTTGAGTTGTTCTTTTGGAATTTGAACTTGTGACCTCTTTGACACTTGTTTGAAATGTTGTTCTGATAGTCTTCAAGCATTGAGTGATGTCAAGTTAGAGCCTTCACTTCTTGTCTTCATATGATTTGATTTGATCTCATTAGTTGATTATATATGGGTCTCCAATGTCATTTTGATTTCATTTGATTGAGTGATTATTTGGACCTTGCATTCACAAATTCATTAGTAAAATCGAATGGTTGTCATTAATCACCGAAACCGTACCTCATGGGGCCTAGATGCTTTCAGGGACCTTGCTGGATATGCCGAGGAAAACAAAGGACGGATTAAATTCATGTATGGACCTAGTAAATCTTGATTTGAGACCAGAGCTTCATCCAGTAGAAAAGGCGAATGGGAAGCATTACCTTCCCCAGCCAGCTACAACTTGATGCTAGAAGAGAAAAAAGCAATCTGTGAATGCTTGCGTGGGATCAAAGTGCCCACGAGTTTCTCATCCAATATCCGCAAACTAGTTTCGATGAAAGACTTGTCTTTATTCGGTTATAATTCTCACGACTGTCACATGATGATGAAAGTATTCCTTGCCATTGCAATAAGAGTCATCAAACCTGAGCATATAAAAGTTGTCATCACACGTTTGTGTTACTTCTTCGATGCAGTATCGCAAAAGGTGATAGCACGTGAAGATTTAGACTATCTGAAAACATATATCGTCGAGACTATGTGCAAGCTTGAGATGTGTTTCCCACCATCCTTTTTTGATATGCAAGTACACCTAATCATACATCTTCTTGATCAGATAAAAGCATTGGGGCCACTATATTTACATCATATGTTTTTGTTAGAGAGATATTTAGGAGTATTAAAAGGTTATGTGCGGAACCGTGCTCACCCAGAGGGTTCAATTATGGAAGGATACACCACTGAAGAAGTGATTGAGGGTTGCGCTGATTACATCAAAGATGGAAAACTGATAGGTGTTCCTATACCAGTACATGAGGGTAGACTATGTGGGAGAGGCAAAGTGGGTAAGAAAACTTTTATCGTTCAAGATTACAAGAATGTACACCGTGCACATTTTAGTGTACTACAACAGATCGCAATAGCTGAGCCATACATCGAGGAACACCAAATTGAGCTTTGTGAAAAAAACCAAGACCGCACAGAGCACTGAATCATGAAAGAGCACAGAAGATGTTTCACGGAATGGTTAATGAACAAAAATATATCATATGGAAACTCTATAGAAGAGGCAACGATAAAGAAATTAGCTTCTGGCCCATCTGTTTTGGTGACATCATGGTAAGCATATGACATCAATGGATACACATTTTACACTAAAGAAAAAGACGGTAAGAGTGTTGCACAAAATAGTGGTGTTCGTATTGAGGCTTATGATTCACAAGGGCAAAAGACCACATACTTCGGATTCATAGAGGAAATATGGGAACTCGATTATGGCGAAAGAATGGTAATGCCCGTATTTAAGTGCTAATGGGTCAAACATCCTGATGGTGTGAAAGTGGACAATTACGGGCTGATATTGGTAGACTTGAATAAAGTGGGTTATAAAGATGACCCGTGGGTTCTCGCCGATAGTGTTGCACAAGTTTTTTATGTTCAAGATTCAGAAACTGAGAAGATGCACGTAGTTGTTTCTGGAAAGCAAAATATTATTGGGGTTGAGAATGTGAGAGATAATGAAGAGGAATATAATCAGTATGAAGAGATGTACCTTTTCACCAAATCAGAAAACATCAAGCGCGTAGAGAGAAGCATTAAAAAGGATTTGAAACCCTATATGCAAGAAGATGTCAATGCTGGAAAAAATTTATGATATATATTTTATATATTTGTATCCTCTAAAATGAACTCAGAACAATGCTCTATTTCAGCTTCAGATAGCATGTTTCGAACATTATTAAATCCAGCTTCTGTTTTGAACATTATTACATTATTATATTTATGACCTTCACTTGTTCCACAAGTTATCAAATTGTATGTGGTATATGAATTTCTTCTAACCTATGATGATCAGGCTTGCCTTCCAACAGCTTGGTTCCAAACAACATCTAGAAGCACAACTCTTGAAGCTCCTGTCAAGCTAATCCCTTCACAGTAAGCTCTTGTAGATGCAAGTAACACCCAGGACTCATCATTTGGATTGTTAAAAGCTTCAATTGAAGTTTGACGATACTTCCCATCCATTTGAGGGTTTGCTTGGATAGGAGTGGATCCACTTAATTATAAGTGGTTTGAGGTGGATTGAGGAGAAAATTACTTCATTCTTCACTTCAATCCAATTAGATTGAGTAAACCCAAACAAGCCCTTAAAGATTTCTTTCTCTTCTCTCCATTTTAAAAGCTTACAAAGATGCTACTTTATCAGTTCTAATTGCTGAATATATTGACTACAAATTAGTATCATCTCTTAGTGCTTCACACAAGCGACAAAGCGAACAACTTCAATCACAAATCTTGTTTTTACCCTTTTCATAGAAATTTGACCTTAATCTTTCAAGCATACATTTATCAATAACTGAAGCTTCCTCACCAGACATGTTAATGGCAATTACAAGTGAAGGGTGTGTCGAAGCTAACGAAATCTCAACGGGACTGAAGACAAAGAGATGTTGTATATGAGTGACAATGTCCAGGTTAGAAAATATGAAGCTATGATGATAGCCTTCAACAATATGAAAAGTGATGCCAAGATTATGCTTGCATCAACCAATGCATGTTGTGAGGGCATAACACTTGTTGGAGCATAACAGTTATGCTTGCCCCAACAAGTGTTATACCCTCACAACAGGCCTTAGTTGATGTAAGCATAACCTTAACATCACTTTTCATGTTGTTGAAGGTTGTCATCATAGCTTCACGCTGTCTAACCTGGACATTGCCACTCATATGCAGATCTCTTTATCTTCAGTCCGATTCAGATTTTGTTAGCTTCGACACATCTTTCACTTATAACTGTCATTAACATGTGTGATAAGGAAGCTTCACTTATTTGATAAATCTATGCTTGAATTAAAGATTAAGGTTAAATCCCTATGAAAGTGTAAAAATAAGATTTGTGATTGAAGTTGTTCGCTTCCTTGCTTGTGTGAAGCACTAAGAAAATAGGTACTTTTAGTCAATATATTTAGGCATTAAAACTGAGTAAGGAACATCTTTCTAAGTTTTCAAATGGACAGGAGGGAAAGAAATCCTTCAAATGGATGGAAAAATTCTTCCAAGGATCGTCAAGCTTCAAATTGATGCTTTCAACAATCCAAATGATGAGCCACGGGTGTTACTTGCATCTACAAGAGCTTGCTGTGAAGGGATTAGCTTATGAGCATCACAGGCGGTTCTTAATTAACAAGCAGCCTGTGAAAATAATGACTTTCCCAGACGATTTTTCAATAAAAACCGCTTGTGATGATTGAACCAGCACATACGGTTCTTAAACAATGACCGCCCATGAAAATCATATATTTACCCATGCGGTTATTAATTAAGAACCGCTTGTGATATTTGATACATCACAAGTGGTTCTTTATTAATAACCGCCTGGGTAAATAATGTACCTAGCCAGGCGGTTCTTTCTTAAAATATGCCTGTGATGTCCAGTCATCACAGGCGGTTATTGTATCACTCGTCATCACAGTCGCATTTTTTTACGAACCGCTTGTGTTTAAAAAATCGAGGCGCCTGTGAAAATGCTTTTTGTAGTAGTGCATCTAAAAAAATGATATCTCTTGACATTATGTTCATGTAGAAGTCAGATGTAATTGATATATTTTTATACTAATATACATCATTTATCAAAAAAATTGTACAAAAATGATAAATTCCTATTATAATAAATGTGACATCCATTGCAGTGTTTTTTTATCATTACAAAATAGACTTGCAGAGACGTGCCAGTGGATCTATACTTTGCTTGTCCCACTGATTAGCTGAACTCCGCGATTCCGAATCAGACCCGTGGCACTGAGGCACTCTAAACCGCCCACTACGGCAAATTTGGAGGCGAGGTCGATTAAGGGTCCCCACACTGGCACGTTTGGAGGGACCTCTTAAGTGATGCGAACTATAGAAGTCAACACAAACAGAGTCTGACACACCCCGCTATGAAGAGAGGAGTTGTGGGAGTCTCGTTGTTTTGTGCGCGGAAGGTAAAATAAGACGTAGTTGAATGAAATGATATAGAGGGCTAAGAGTATGAATAATCTTAGTATTTTGACATCTCACTGCCGCCAATGAAGGCCACATGTTCACCATTGTCATCAGATAAAAACTTGAGCTGAAACACCCACCTTGTTATTTATAAATTGCTCATCATTACACTACAATAAAAAAACATTTTCACAATCGCCTCGATTTTTCAAACACAGGCGGTCCGTAAGAAAATGCGACTGTGATGACGAATGATACAATAACCGTCTATGCTGACTGAACATCACAGGCGGATTTTAAAAAACAACAGCCTAAGTAAATACATTATTTTCTCAGACATCTATTAATTAAGAACCGCTTGTATTGTAACAAACTTCACATGCGGTTTTTAATTAACCACTACCTGAGTAAATACATGATTTTTATAAGCGGTCATTGTTTAAGAACGGCATGTACTGGTTCAAACATCACAAGCGGTTTTTATTGAAGGACCGCCTGGGCAAAGTCATTATTTTTACAGACTGGTTATTAATTAAGAACCATCTGTAATGCTGATAAGCTCCTGTCAAGCCAATCCCTTCACAGCAAGCTCTGATAGATGCAAGTAACACTCAGGACTCATCATTTGGATTGTTGAAAGCCTCAATTGAAGCCTCACGATACCTTGGAAGGATTTTTCCGTCCATTTAAAGGATTTTTTTCCCTCCTGTCCATTTGGAAAACCTAGGAAGATGCTCCTTTATCAGTTTTAATGTCTGGATATGTTGACTAAAAATCAGTACATTCTCTCTTAGTGCTTTACACAAGCGATGAAGCGAACAACTTCAATAACAAATCTTGTTTTTACCCTTTCATTGGGATTTGACCTTAATCTTTCAAGCATATATTTATCAATAAGTGAAGCTTGCTTATCAGAACCGTGATGCCCCAACATAACCTGATGCCCCAACAAGTGTTATGTCCTCACAACATGCTTTAGTTGATGCAAGCGTAACTTTGGCATCACTTTTCATGTTGTTGAAGGTTGCCATAATAACTTCACACTGTCTAACCTGGACATTGCCACTCAAATGCAGGATCTTTTTGTCTTCAGTCCCGTTGAGATTTCGTTAGCTTCAACACACCCTTTGCTTGTAATTGCCATTAACATGTCTGATGAGGAAGCTTCACATATTGATAAATCTATGCTTGAAAGATTAATGTCAAATTCCTATGAAAAGGGTAAAAACAAGATTTGTGATTGAAGTTGTTCGCTTTATCGCTTGTGTGAAGTACTAAGAGAGATGATACTGATTTTTAGTCAATATATTCAGTCATTAGAACTGATAAAGTAGCATCTTCGTAAGTTTTTGAAATGAAGAGAAGAGAAAGAAATATTTCTGGACTTGTTTGGGTGTACTCAATCTAATTGGATTGAACTGGATTGGAGTGGAAAATGAACTAATTTTCTCCTCAATCCACTTAGATTGAAGTGGATCCGCTCCTATTCAAACAAGTCTTGAAATGGATGGGAAAATCCTTCCAAGGTATCGTCATATTTCAATTGAAGCTTTTAAAAAATCCAAATTATGAGTCTTGGATGTTAGTTGCATCTACAAGAGCTTCATATAAAGGGATTAGCTTGACAGGAGCTTCAAGAGTTATGCTTCTAGATATTGTTTGGAACCCAGCTGTTGAAAGGCAAGCCATCAACATCATTGGTTAGAAGAAATTTACATACACATATAATTTGATAACTTATGGAACAGATGAAGGTGATAAATATGATATTCAAGCCGAAAAGGATCACTTGTCCAAATTAGTTTTCTCTACAGAAGATAAATTTAATAATGTTTGAAACATGCTATCTAAAGTTGAAATAGAGTATTGTTCTAAGTTGATTTCAGAGGATACAAATATATAAAATATATATGATACATTTTTTCTAGCATTGACATCTTCTCGCATATAGGGTTTCAAATCCTTTTTAATGCTTCTTTCTACGCGCTTGATGTTTTCTGGTTCGATGAAAAGGCACATCTCTTCATACTGATTATATTCCTCTTATCTCCCACAGTCTCAACTCCAACAATATTTTGCTTTCTAGAAACAACTACGTGCATCTTCTCAGTTTTTGGGTCTTGTACATAAAAAACTTGTGCAACACGATCGGCGAGAACCCACGGGTCATCTTTATAACCCACTTTGTTCAAGTCTACCAGTGTCGGCTCGTAGTTGTCATTTCACACCATCAGGATGTTTGACCCATTAACACTTAAATACGAGCATTATCATTCTTTTGCCAAAATTGAGTTCCCATAATTTCTCTATGAACTCGAAGTATGTGGTCTTCTGCCCTTGTGGATCATAAGCCTCAATACGAACACCACTATTTTGTGCAGCACTCTTACCGTCTTTTGCCTTAGTGTAAAATGTGTAACCATTGATGTCATATGCTTGCCATGATGTCACCAAAGTAGATGGGCCAGAAGCTAACTTCTTCATTGTTGCCTCTTCTACAGAGTTTACATATGGTATATTTTTGTTCATTAACCATTCAGTGAAACAACTTATGTGCTCTTTCATGATCTAGTCCTCTGTGCGGTCTTGGTTTTTTTCACGAAGCTCAATTTGGTATTCCTCGATGTACGACTCAGCTATTGCGAGCTGTTGTAGTACACCAAAATGCGCACGGTCAATACAGGAATCCGTCAATAGAACATCGGGTATGTAAGCGTCGGTTACCTACTGTAGCCGACGCACACAACTTATGTAAGTCGGTTAACCGACGATGATATCCGACGCAATTGTTTCGACACATTTAAATGTTAAGAGCATCGATACCAACACCTTTAAAAAATAAAAGCGTCGATGCCGATGCCTTTAAAAATTAAAAGTGTCAGTTTGAACGTACTGACATATTTACTGGTTAGACCGTCAGTGCCTCTCACCATCGCATTTAATTCGTATGAGCGTTGGTGTGTTGACCAGACGGACACATTGAGTCTCTGACACAAAAGATAAGAAAAACATCCTCTCGCCGCCCGCGGAGCGGCTCGTCGCCGAGGTCCACGACTGCATCATCAAGGCGCTCGACCTCTTCAACATCAGGCTCGACGGCGTCGACCAGGTGCACCGCTGAAGCGCCTCATGAGCATCGCGGCATTCGTGCTGGCTGTGCAGCCGGGGGATATCTACGAGGGCCACCTCCACCACGCGCGCAAGGAGCTCTCGGACCTCTCCGCCCTCCTCGTCGTCAACGACGCATCCTTCCTCACCCACCTCGTCGCGCACACTTCCCCGTCCCACTCTGCCGTGGCCGCCCCGCCGGATCTTCCCCGTCCCATCTCGTTTGAGTGCCAGTAGGTCCGCGCCCTCCTGCGCCCTCGCCGGAGGCAGCAGACCGCGCCAGAGCCGGAGGCGGCAGGCCGTCGTTGCACCCGCAGGATGTGCCAGTGGCGGTAGGCCGAGCCAAATACCACCAAAAGCCGCTCCTTGTTGTCGGGAGACACACCGTGTTGATGTGCGGCTAGTTGCGGTGGTGTGAAATGGTGCCTTAGGGTTTATTTTTGGGGTGAGTGTGCGGTGGGCGGCAGAGTGGAATATAAAACCAGTGCGCGGGAGGCATTCAATAAAAAAATCTTGAGTGCGCGCAGAGATCGTACGGGGGGGGCACTTAGCTACGTCGGTTCTTTTTTGTGGCCGACATATTTTATTATGAATGTCGGTTCTAGTATACTGGCCGACGTATTTAATTATGTATGTCGGTTTTTCTACAAAACCGACAACTATAATCTATGAACGTCGGTGTTTTTGAACCGACATATTTAATTTATTTAAATGCACCGGCACCGACGCATATAAATTCCCCGATGCCCAATTCCAATTTTCCTGTAGTGGGTGTACATTATTGTAATCTTGAACGATAAAAGTTTTCTTACCCACTTTGCCTCTCCCACGTAGTCTACCCTCATGTACTGGTATAGGCACACCTATCAGTTTTCCATCTTTGATGTAATCAGCGCAATACTCAATCACTTCTTCAGTGGTGTATTCTTCCATAATTGAACCCTCTGGGTGAGCACGGTTCCGCACATAACCTTTTAATACTTCTAAGTATCTCTCCAACGGAAACATATGATGTAAATATAGTGGCCCCAATGCTTTAATCTGATCAACAAGATGTATGATTAGGTGTACTTGCATATCAAAAAAGGATGGTGGGAAACACATCTCAAGCTTGCACATAGTCTCGACGATGTACATTTTCAAATAGTCTAAATCTTCACATGATATCACCTTTTGTGATACTGCATTGAAGAAGTAACACAAACGTGTGATGACAACTTTTATATGCTCAGGTTTGATGACCCTTATTGCAATGGTAAGGAACATTGTCATCATCATGTGATATTCGTGAGGATTATAGTCGAATAAAGACAAGTCTTTCATCGAGACTAGTTTGTGGATATCGTATGAGAAACTCATGGGCACTTTGATCCCTTGCAAGCAGTCGCAAATTGCCTTTTTTTTTTCTTGTAGTGTCAAGTTGTAGCTGACTGGGGGAAGGTAATGCTTCCTGTTGGCTTTTACTACTGGGTGAAGATCTAGTCTCATATCAAGATTTACTAGGTCCATACACTATTTTAATCCGTCCTTTGTTTTCCTCGGCATGTCCAGCAAGGTCCCAATGATGCTGTCAAATACATTCTTTGTAATGTGCATCAAATCAATACTATGGCGAAATTCCAGGTTCTTCTAATACGGAAGGTACTTGAAAAAATTGATTGTTCTTGAAAGCCATGTCAGTTGTATCACCCAAAGATGTACTTTTCTTTCTCTTCGTTCCTTTACATTTTTTGCCCTTACCGAAAGCAATATGAATGTTCTTGACCATTTCGAACACGAGTTTTCCACTGTAAGGTTTTGGTGCAGTATCTTTTTGATTTATTTATCAAATTGTTCTTTCATCTTCCTATACTTGTGTGTATCTGTCAAGAACCGCCAGTGTCTCATGAACACCGTCTTTCTGGATGAAGTGAGGTATATAAATCTAGTTCTATCCATACACCTTACACAAGCTTTCTTCCCTTTCATTTGTCCTGATAATGTAAACAGTCCAGGATAATCATAAACGGAAACGAATATCATTGCTCTTAGTGTGAAACACTCCCGCTTGTACTCATCCAATGTATGTACCCCTTCATTCAACAATTTCACCATATCTTCCACTGAAGGTTCCAAGAACACATCTAATTTGATGTCGGGTTGCTTCGGACCTTAGATAAGAACATATCACAAAATATATTTCTTTTTGTGACACAACAACGTCGGTAGGTTGTACATCGTTAAGACCACAGGCCATGTGTTGTGTATGCTCCTTTTTTCACCAAACGGATTCATTCTGTCTATACCCAAGGCAAATCTTACATTTTTGATTTTCTTTGCAAATTCTAGATACTGAATATCAAAAAATTTCCACTAGGTTGCATCGTCGGGGTGTCAAATATGTTTTTCATTCTTCCTGCGCTACTCGGAATGCCAACACATAAGTTCAGCCTACCTAGGGTTTGAGAACAAACGCTTCAAGCGATCAATTACTGGAAGGTGCCACATCACCAAGACAGGATTTTTTCTCTTATTCTTCCCGTCTGCATCGTCAGGAGTGTCGTCATTGTCACCTTGAGGGCCAATGATAAGCTTCTTATTCTTCTGAGACTTTTTCATGTTGGTAACATACTGGTGAATATATTCCTTCTTGTATTTGCTGACACTGCAAATGGGGCATCTAGTTGCGAGCTCATGCTCTTTGCGATACAGAATACAATGGTTCACACAAGCGTGTATTTTTATCACACCTAGTGCCATCGGGCAATGAAGTTTCTTTGCTTTATAAGTGCTTCTTGGCAGTTTCTTTGGATTTGGAAGAATTTCTGTCAAAAGATTCAAAAGATTAGAGAAACTACAATCGAACCATCGGTGTGTGGCTTTCAACTTTAGTAGTTCTAGGACTGCACGCGATATAGTAAACTCTTTATCACAACCGTTTGATTCATCATATAAAAACTCCGTTGCCGCATTCTGCAATGTCTCCATTTTACTTAAACCTTTACTTGCTCCCATAGAAGTCAATACATATAGTTCAATGTGACGCAACATCTCCTCACAATTGAACTCAACATCATCGTCACCATCTTGATTGTCACTACCATCATTGATATGAACATTATTTTCATTTGAACCTCTCTCATCATCTTTATCCACTTTATGTGTATCTAACTCACCATGCTCTGTTCATATTTTGTAGTTTTTTTTTAAACCTCTTTTCACCAAATGAGATTAGATTACTATAGTATCTATTCAAGCAATCTTATTTTCGCAGTCGATACATGGACATACTATGTCATCTATCTTTTGCATCTTCACATGTCTTTTGGATGCTTCAATAAAATTTGCAACATTTTGAATGTACATGGGATCGGGTCTTGGCATGTTATACATCCGCGCTCGACGGTCCATGCTTCAATAACAGAATTTTTATAAGATTTACATAATTTGGCCACAAATATTCCCTTCAGGTCTTCTTTAAAATGAATTTACAGAGACATAACTAGTCTTTATCATATGAGTGAATGCTGGTATCATGTAAGTTTGTTCATAAGGGTTCTGGGAAAATTTGTTTTATAGTCATAATGGATTTTTTAAGTTGGGCTTATTCATTGAAACATTTCATCGAACATGTGATGTGCTTGTATTCATATTCAACCTTTAATCCTTCAAAACTACTTCTTTTTCTACAAAATTCATGGATGAGCTCAAGGGGAGACTCAACTACATCTTTCAACCTTTAATCCTTCAAATCTACTTCTCAAATGCATAAAGTGGAGGGGGGTGGAGCCATGCAAACTCAACAAAACGAAACTAAAAACAGGACAACAAACTGAAAACATGACAGTGAAGAAGAAGTTTCTTCTAACCTTTTCTCTATTCGAAGCTTGATCAACTGATGAATAAAGGATCAGCGCGCACACGTTGGAAAATTTTGGCAGTCTGGTGGCGTCGATGAAAAATTTCTCGGGTTAAGTTTTCTCGTTGCCCGAGGGGCCCTTTATATAGTCGTACATTTTCAAAGACGGATTTTAATGAAAAAACTGCCTGTGAAAAAAATTATTTAAGTTCAGTACAGGCTGCTGTTGCGAAACAACCGCCTGTGATAATGGACCGAGTCTGTTCTTTAGTTTTCTTTTCCCTTGCTTCTTTTTTATTTAGATTCAAATCTAAATACTCAAACATGTATAGATTCTGCAAATTGAGTCCAAATTCGATGATTCTTTTTTTTATATTCTTCAAAATTTAATATCTACCACCTGGACCAAATATTTTAAAACTTATATAGCTAACATTGTAATGTTTTGTTAAATATCAAATTAATTTATACTCACATATTAATCACATTTTTGTATCTCCTAAAAAAATGATCCTTCACTAAAATTGGTTTGTATGAACATATTTGTCTTATTTATACATGTATGAATTTTGTTAATTTTTCAAAGCATTCCAACATGTCACAATTCAAATTATCCATCATTCTAATCAAGTGCTCATATACATATGAGGCATTCATCAAATTTTGAACACACATTGATTCAAAAAAAAAATTAGAAAAATCTGAAAAAAATCATAGAGGTTGGTATGATGACTAAAAAGTTCCATTGAAAAACTAAATGAAAATCATTATATTCATCAAGATAGAAAAATGACAACTAACCAGTGTTATTTGTTTTTATGTTTTGACCAATTTCAAAGGCTTTCCCAAGTGAAATTTAGTGGAAACCTTTAATACTCAAGCATATTACAAGAAAGTAGAATTTTGGCTTTTAAAAGGCCCCTCATTTTAATCAAGAATATTTATAAAGCCTAGACTCACTACATTTTTCAGACGGTTTTTAACTGTTGCACAGGCGGTTGTTGCTAAACAATCGCCTGTGATAATGTTTTGAGCCCGTTCTTCAGTTTTTTCCCTTGCTTCTTTTTTATTTAGATTCCAATATAAATACTCAAACATGTATAGATTCTGCAAATTGAGTCCAAATTCGATGACTCATTTTTGTATATTCTTCAAAAATTAATATCTACCACCTGGACCAAATATTTTAAAACTTGTATAGCTAACATTGTAATGTTTTGGTAAATGTCATATTATTTTATACTCGCATATTATTCACATTTCTGTATCTCCTAAAGAAAAGGGATCATTCACCGAAATTGGTTTGTATGAACATATTTGTCTTATTTATACATGTATGAATTTTGTTAAATTTTTTAAAGCATTCCAACATGTCAAAATTCATCCATCATTCTAATCAAATGCTCATATACATATGAGGCATTCTTCAGATTTTGAACACACATTGATTCAAAAAAATTTATAAAAATCTGAAAAATAAATCATAGATGTTGGTATGATGACAAAAAAGTTCTATTGAAAAATTCAATGAAAAAATCATTATATTCATCAAGATAGAAAAATGATAAATAACCAGTGTTATTTGTTTTTTATGTTCTGACCAATTTCAAAGTTTTTCCCAAGTGAAGTTTAATGAGAACCTTTAATACTCAAGCATATTACAAGAAAGTGGAATTTGGGCTTTAAAAGGGCCCCTCATTTTAATCAAGAATATTTATAAAGCCTAGACTCAGTACATTTTTTCAGACGGTTTTTAACTGCTGCACAAGCGGTTGTTGCTAAACAACCGCCTGTGATAATGGTCCGAGTCTGTTCCTCAGTTTTCTTTCCCCTTGCTTTTTTTTTTATTTAGATTCCAATGTAAATACTCAAACATGTAAAGATTATGCAAATTGTGCCCAAATTCATGATTCATTTTTCTATATTCTTCAAAAATTAATATCTACCACCTGGACCAAATATTTTAAAACGTGTATAGCTAACATTGTAATGTTTTTGGTAAATATCAAATTAATTTATACTCACATATTATTCACATTTCTATATCTCCTAAAAAAGGATCCTTTACTGAAATTGGTTTGTATGAACATATTTGTCTTATTTATAAATGTATGAATTTTGTTAATTTTTTTAAAGCATTCCAACAGTCAAAATTCAAATTATTTATCATTCTAATCAAACGCTCATATACATAAGAGGCATTCTTCAAATTTTGAACACACATTGATTCAAAAAAATTATAAAAATCTGGAAAAATCATAGATGTTGGTATGATGACAAAAAAGTTCTATTGAAAAATTCAATGAAAAATAATTATATTCATCAAGATAGAAAAATGACAAATAACTAGTGTTATTTGTTTTTTATGTTCTGACTAATTTCAAAGGTTTTCCCAAGTGAAATTTAATGGGAACGTTTAATACTCAAGCATATTACAAGAAAGTGGAATTTGAGCTATTAAAAGGCACCTCATTTTAATCCAAAATATTAATTAAGACTACATAAAGATCATTTTAGACGGTTGGTTATGAATAACCGCCTGAGATAAAGACATCTTCTCAGGCGGTTAGTAATTAATAACCGCCTGAGAGAAGTCCTCTGCTCAGGTGATTGATACTTAATAACCGCCTAAGAAGATAGGCGTCTATATATAGCGCTCAGCTTCATTGGAAAAACCTAACCCGAGCAAAATTACTTGGACGTTGTCAGGCTGCCAAAATTTCGTTTGCCGCCAAGTCTTTGCCGCCCTCGCAGCTGAGCTTCGCCGTCGTCGTCGAGCTTCGATCTCGCTACTGAGCTTCACCCTCGCCGCTTCCTTCCCTTCCTTCGAGGTACGCCGAGCTTTGCCCCGCCGTCGAGCTTCGATCTTGCCGCTAGTTACGTTGCTGCTTCCTTCCCTCCTCCGTTCTCGTGCTGCCTCCCTCCTCGCCCTCACCGCCGGCTGAGTCATGTCCTCGCCGCCGCACCCCACGACTTGTGTCAGTTCGAGGAACTTTGATTTTAGGCTGTATCTCGGTTTACTTGCTAGTTATTTCCACAGTCATTACAAATTGCATTAGGTCACACTTATGATTTGAATGACTTGCTGTGGTTCTATGTATTGTTATGTATGATTTGAAATTGCATTAGGTCACATTTATGCATTAAATCACACTTAAGAACTTGCAGTCAAGATTATTCTTTCAAAAAAAATATATAAACCTTAAATTTTCCCTATTTGTCAAAATACCAATATTTGTACCCATTCTACACTTGCAATACCAATACGTAACCCGGTTGAGTCATGTCCTCGCTACCGCCGCACCCTAGAATTTCTAATCAGCCTTTGATACAAGCAATACACATGCCTAGCTAATGCCTTGGTCGGTCGCCTCAAACCCTAGAATGGAACTTGGTCAGTCGCCTGAAACCCTAGAATGTCTTATCGAGCCCTAGAATGCTTCCATCTTTTTCCTTCATGCAACACTTCATGTAGTGTTAATATGCCATTTATGCAACACTTCATATAGAGTTCATGTAGATTGAACCTTGTGAATATGCCATTCAAAATGAAGTTTAAACTTTTGAGAGCATTTATTTGTGTAGCTTTCATTGAAGTGAGACATATTTTTTGTGTTATTAGTTCTAGCATGAAAAGCCCTAAGAAGATTGTTGCTGGTAGTAACAATGAAGAAGGCAATATGAACATTAGTTACTCCAGCAGTTCAGGCTTCTTTCATAGTCCATCGAATTCTTTTCCAAATATAAAAATTAAAATGACTTCAGAGGATCTCGACCCGGAATATGATCCTGCCGACGAGCTATAGATCATGAATCTTAACTCCAGCAGTTCAAGTTAGTGTTGGTTGTCAAGTATATGAAGTCTTATAATTATTTTCTACCTAGCTTAATCGTGAAGACAACAAGGTGACTTCGGATCCTAAAACCACAAAAGGTTCTCCAATGGATGAATCATCAGATTCACTCAAGCGAAAACAAGGGCTACGAGGTCCCAATAAGGGTCCATTGAACCGCATCATGTACATAACAAGGGTCGGTCCAGGTGGGCTTCTCTAAAAACCACTGGATTTAGTTACAAAGTACCAAAATGCATGTGGTTGTCTTGTTAGAGAGCTCGTGCCGATCACAACCGAGAACTGGAGAAAATTACTTGAAGAGAACAAGAATGAGTTGTGGGAGAGGATAAAGAAACTATTCAAGTTCCCGAAAGGCACAGAAGAAGTTGTAAATAAAGCAACATTGATCTCTTGCGGCAAGAGGTTTCGTGGCTGAAAGAGTGAAATAAATGCTTATGTTAAGGCCGATAAGGTCCCTAGCCCGAGGAATATGGGAAAAATCATACAAGCTCAGTGGAAAAAATTGTTCGTCAAAAGATCACACCTGATGCTAAAGCTGTGAGACCTATGTGTCTAAATACATTGACTTTGACGATAAAAGTTTTGAATACTACCAAAACATCTTTGTATCAAGATTCGACGATAGGTCCAGCATGTTTTGGTTAGCTTTGGCAAGGTTTGAAGCTTGATCGCAGTGGTTCTGCTTTTATCTTGCAATGTTTCTAACTTGCTTTACACTTATAGAAAGTTTGCTTGGTATTCTTTTACTAAGTTTTTGGTGTGTTTTTATGGTTATTGTTGATATCATTTTGCTATAGTTTGCAACATGCTTATGTGAGGTGCTCACGTAAGATGTTGTAGTTTTGGAAGTAACGAGAGTCAAGTCGAGGACTTGTGCTCGGAAGTATTGGTTGTTTATTCATGTGCAGGTGTTGCTTGAGTTCAAGACATGGTTGGTGATGGGATCTATTGAACTAGTCTTAGGGAAAAGATGAGGTTCAACAACCAAGTTCGGGAGGAATTGTGGTTGAGTTGATCGGGAGGTTGCACAACATGTTTGTATCAAGAACAATGCATATGAAGGTATTGTGGACGCCGTTGGAAGATGTTTGCACGTGTGTAGGGAGTGCATGGACGTGGCTGCATGGTTCCAAGGTGTGATGAAGAGATATGGATGTAAAAAATTGGTCGGAAAGGTCCAACCGACTAGGTTATGGACTCAGATTGCGGCTGAGTCATGTTTGACTCAAATATGGAAAGTTTTGAGTTGGTTATGATAGTATTTAGTGTGGGTCACGAATTTGAGTTGTTTTAGGAATGTGGGATACGCTCCTAAGGTGTTTGGAAGTCTCAAGATTGCTTCTATCTGCGAATAGAAGAGTCTTGAGCAGTTATGGAAAGTTTTGATTCTTGAACTGAGTAGGATTAGAGTCCTAGTTAGGTTTGGGTTGGCCTAAGGGCTGGTTATATAATCAAGGGAGCCCAGAGCTCGTGGGACACAACTCTGGGGCTGTTTCTCTTGTGTTCTATTGAATAAAATTCGTAGTTTAAAGTCACTTTTGTGCCTTGTTCATCCGACTTGTTCTAGACAAGTTTTTCTCGTTGAGTTTTCTACACAACACTACCTTTCTTTGGTGGTTTTATCATAACTCAAGTTTTACAGATCCAATTGACGTGATTATTTTTTGTTTTTCTTCACAACTTGATTATATATCATATTTCAAAATTTCACGGTCATTGGATTTGTAATTTTTAATCTACACGAGTTTCTTTGCAGTATTGCAGATCTGTTTTTTACTCGGTAGGACAGATTGACCTTTGTTTGATCTTTCGATCGTAACTTGAGTTTCTCTTGATGGATTTGAGTGATTATTGTTGTGTCGTCTTTGTGAATTGATTCTCTATGATATCTATCACTTTTGTCATGGTGAAACACGTTTAGATTAGTCTTACATATGATTTCTTTAACAGATGATTTTTCTACCGAGGGGTTTTCATTGCTTCCGCTGAAAAAAGTTTTAAATCTACCATTCACCCCCCTCTCTGGTAGCTTTTCACGTGTTCTTCGATCCTACAATTGGTATTAGAGCCATGGTGCTCTAATCTTTATGATTCGCATGTGATTTTGACTAATCCTCATGGAGAAATACTCGGCAAAACCTTGTGTGTTTGTTGGTATTGATTTTCAGGTTTGGAAGGCACACATAGAAGCTTTTATCCAGGCCCAAGGCTTCGCGGTACGGGAAAAAGTGTACAAGCCTTTCGACGTGCCGGCGAACGATCAAGTCACGACTACAAAATTAAGAGATGTCGACAACAACAACAAAGCCTGCAACTTGGTAATCCAAGGACTAACTCAGAGCGACTTCGACCGTGTTGCACACCTCCGATCGGCTTACGATGTGTGGAGAGCACTTTGTGACTACCATGAAGGATCCAACACGATCAAGGAGGTAAGGCAGGATATTTTCAAAAAGGAATACATGCGCTTTGAGATGCAACTCAGTGAGTCCATTGATGACCTTTTTGCTCGCTTTAATAAAATCCTCAGCAACTTGCGTAGTGTCAATGTTAATTTTTCAGATGTTGAAAATGCTAAGCAATTGTTAAGTGCATTAGACATGTCAATTTGGGAGATGAAAGTCATATCTATTTGTGAATCTACTGTCATGAGTACACTTACATTAAATGTGCTATATTCTAAATTGAAAACTCATGAAATTGACATAATCTCACGTAAGACCCCAACAAGTCTATTGCATTTGTTTCTCAACTTGATATGCCTAGCTCCGGCCAATCTTCATCTAGCAATACACTTGCTTTGCTGTCTTCACTAACCTTGGAACAGATTGAAGAATTTACAGAAGAGGAGCTATAACTCATCTCTACTCGGTTCTCAAAAGCATTGCAAAATGTGAGAACTAGAAGGAGAGGAAGCTCCAGACCTCAATGATGCTTTGAATGTGGTAAGCCAGGGCACTTTTGTACAAATTGCCCTAACCTTTCAGGTCCTTCTACTCGTGATGAAAAGCAGAATAAAGTCAAGTCCTCTTATGACAACATCAACAAGAAAAAGAAGGGTTTTACAGGACACAAACCGATAAACAGTTTCATCACCGCACTTCAAGAACTTGGCTCGAGTGATGTAGACATTGGAAGCGACGAAGATGAAGATGATTTGGCAAACTTGTGCTTCATGGCGGGCAAGTCAAGATCAAGTATGGAGGATGCTGAACACAACAACGACAATGAAGAGGTATCTCCTACTTGCGAAGAAATGTGTGATGTTATTTCTCGTGCCACTGTTATAGTTAAGAAAAAGGACAAAAAGCTTAGGAACAATGCTGTTAAAATTGAATCACAAGAATCTGAAATTAATCGTTTGAAATCCTTGATTCTAGTGATGATTCTTGGTCCTCATGTGATTTAATATATGAACAATTGTCCTAATTAAGAAGTGTCCACACCTCCACACTTGATAAACTTGAGTTAGAAATTGAAAAGAACAAAGAGCTTGCTGCACTTAATGATAAAAACATGAAAGATGCTAGCTGTTCTACAATTAATTTGCATTGTTCTACTTGTGATGATCTTGATAAGAAACTACAAGATGCTATGAATGAAATTTCTATATTGAACAATGTTTTACGTTCTCATGAAGTTAAACATTGTTCCAATTGTAAACTAAAAGGAAAAACTTCATGTCAAAACTACCTAGACTTGTCTAAGAAAATTGATAACGTGCATAGGACATTAGATTGGTTTGTAATGGGAATAAGAATCTAAACTTGCTGTTGAATTCTTCCAAGTCTTGCAATGATAAAATTGTTTATGTTTTGATTTTTATGCTCATGCTACAGCACATCCACCTAAAATTGTAAAGTCATTAGGAAGTGGTTTGATTCAAACAGTTCCTAAATAAAAAGAAGTGGTTTTCAAATCTACAGGAGTGTTGTCTCATTCGGTTTCAAATAAAAATGTTGCTTGCTCATCTAGACATGAACATAAAGTTAAATTTCATTGTACCTACTGTGGTAGAGATGGTCATGTCATAGATTTTTGTTATAGACTAGCTAAACAACAGAAAAGGGAAAGAATGATTGCTATATCTCATAACTTTCATGCAAAATTTGTTGCAGTTGCTAAAACGAATGATAGGAACAAGCAATCTGCTGTAATGAGTCAAAAACATGCAAATTTTTCTCCAAACCTACTATTTTTCATGCTACACACGCGACATCTCGTAGGACAGTAGTTGGGTACAAAAATTCTCAAGCTTTGGCTCATAAACCTGTTCTTTTATCTTAGCTTTCGCGTGTTATTCCTGTTGGACATTGTGTGACTTAGTACTGGATTCCTAAATGCCTTTTGACTAACCCAAATATTGAGTCATCGACGTATTGTGCTTCTATGTAGGTTACACGCTTGAGGAAGGAAAACATTTGGATTGTGGATTCAGGTTGCTCACGTCACATGACCCGTAACAAAGAATGGTTATTCTCCCTCTCTTTTGTGTCACGTGTAGAGAATGTTACTTTTGCCGATAATTCTTCAACTCTTATAATTGCTAGGGGTTCGGTTAGAGTAAATGATCACTACACTTTGAAGTATGTGACACTTGTTAAAATTTTGAAATACAACTAGCTTTCTGTTTCACAACTGCTAGATGAAAATCTGGAAATTATTTTCACTAAAAATTGCTGCAAAGTTGTAAATTCAAATAGTGAGCTTATTTTTAACATGTCTCGGTTTGGAAGAGTTTTTAAAGCTGATTTTGATATGTCTTACTCTAAGCATAGGTGTCTAGTTGCTAATGATTCAAATGACTTATATTTTTTGCATCATAGACTTGGTCACGTAGGCTTTGATCATCTAACGCGTGTTAGTGCTCTTGATCGCATACGTGGGCTGCCTAAGCATAAAGGGGACAAAGAAATTGTGTGCTCTTCTTGTAGACATGCTAAGATGGTTACAAGTTCACATACTCCTCTCACAATGATCATGACAACTAAACCGGGTCAACTTTTGCACCTTGACACTATAGGACCTTCACGTGTTCAATCCTTCAGAGATAAATGGTAGGTTCTTGTGATTGTTGATAATTATTCTAGATACTCTTGGGTTTACTTTATGGCATCTAAGAATGAAGCTTTTAGTCACTTTAAAACTTTATTTCTTAGACTATCAATTGATCACCCAGGATCTTTAAAAGCAATTAGAAGTGACAATGGAACCGAATTTAAAAATCAATCTTTTGATCGCTTTTGTGCTGAAAATAAAATAGATCATCAATTTTCTTCACCATATGTACCTCAACAAAACGGCGTTGTAGAAAGAAAGAACAAAACCTTAGTTGAGATGGCTAGGACTATGCTTGATGAATATCAAACTCCTAGGAAACTTTGGGCTGATGCGATTGCAACCACTTGTTATGTCTCAAATCGTGTTTTCTTACGCGCTAAGCTAGGTATGAGCTCCAGTTTGAACATAGGCCTAGTGTTACACACTTTCGGTCTTTGGTTGCAAATGCTTTGTTAAGAAACATGATAATCTCGATAAATTTGAACCTTGATCCATTGATGGCATGCTTCTTGGTTATCCATCTCATACTAGAAGCTACCATGTGCTTTTACTTGACACTAACAAAATTGTGGAGACTTGTGAGGTGTCTTTTGATGAAGCTAGCCCAGGTACTAGCTCAAACATTGCAGGTGCGGATCCATATCTGCAGGGGGAGAGTATTTTCGTTGAAGATAGGGAAGATGTGGAGTTGTTGCCTGAAAATTCAGCAGCTAATGACATTGTTCCAGCACCTGATTTTGATTCACAGCCAGCACCGACGACCACCATTGTTGGTCTAGGTCCTCCTCAAGTCACAAGCTCATCGATTTGTGATGAACATGAAGAAGAAGAAGCTTGTGAAGTGTCCACTTCCCTCCGGGTTCTCAAAAGTCATCCTCCACAACAAATTATTGGAAGCTTGCACAAATGAGTCACACGGTCCAGGTTTTGTGATCCAAACTCTCATGCCCATTCTTCTTTTGTTGCTGCTTTTGAGCCCAAAGATATATCACACGCACTCACTAATGAATCTTGTATTATTGCCATGCAAGAAGAGTTAGAAAATTTTGAAAGAAATAATGTTTGGAAACTTGTACCTCCACCTCAAGGTCACACTTTAATTGGAACTAAATGGGTGTTCAAAAATAAACAAAGTGAGGATGGGGTTGTGGTTAGGAATAAGGCTAGATTGGTTGCTCAAGGTTTCACTCAAGTTGAAGGTCCAGATATTGATGAAACTTTTGGTCCTGTTGCTAGATTAGAAGCCATAAGAATTTTGTTAGCTTTTGCTGCATCTAAAGGTTTTAAGCTATATCAAATGGATGTTAAAAGTGCTTTTCTTAATGGCTACATAGATGAGGAGGTTTATGTCAAACAACCACCGGGTTTTGAAAATTTAGATTTTCCTAATCATGCAAACTGTTCAAAGCCTTGTACGGTCTCAAACAAGCCCCTAGAGTATGGTATAATAGGTTGAAAACATTCTTACTTGAAAAGGGGTTTACCATGGGCAAGGTTGATAAAACTCTTTTTGTGCTTAAGCATGGCAATGACTCATTATTTGTTCAAGTGTATGTGGATGATATTATCTTTGGATGTGCTTTTCATGATCTTGTGTCCAAGTTTTCAGCTACGATGAGTTCAGAATTTGAGATGAGTATGATGGGAGAACTCACGTACTTTTTGGGGCTGCAAATCAAGCAAACAAAGGAGGGTACCTTTGTGCATCAAACGAAGTATACAAAAGACCTTCTCAAGCACTTCAACATGGACAAAAGCAAGCCTCTTCGTACACCAATGGGAACAACATCAACACTTGAACTTGATGAAGATGGTGAACTCGTTGATCTAAAAGAATATAGAAGCATGATCGGATCACTTTTGTACCTCACTGCATCAAGACCGGACATACAATTCAGCGTATGTCTTTGTGCACGGTTTCAAGCCTCTCCACATGCTTCACATCGTCAAGCCATCAAAAGGATTCTCAGGTACTTACATGGAACTCAAGAATTTGGCATTTTTCTTCCTTCTTCCTCAATAGTTACTTTGAAAGCTTTTTCAGATGTTGATTTTGGGGTTGTAGGATTGATAGGAAAAGTACTTTCGATGCTTGTCATTTTCTTGGTAATTCATTTGTTGTTTGGTCCTCTAGAAACAAAATTTGGTTGCACAATCCACAGCTGAATCTGAATATGTAGCTGCTGCTAGTGCTTGCTCACAAATTCTTTGGATTGTTCAAACACTTAAGGACTATGGGGTTGATCTAGATAGTGTTCCACTATTTTGTGATAACACTAGTGCCATTTGCATTGCTAAAAACCCCGTGCAACATTCTAGAACTAAGCACATTGACATTAGGTATCACTTTCTCTGTGATAATATTGAAAAAGGAAACATTGTGCTTCACCATGTAGATACCGAACAACAATTGGCTGACATTTTTACAATACTTTTGGATTTCACTCGTTTTTGTTTTATTCGTGGTGAAATAGGGGTTATGCATCCTCATGGCTTACATTGAGGGGGAGTTTTGAAACTTGAGAAGTCTATGTGTGAATCTGAAACTAAAATAATATGAGCATAGTATTTCATACATATATGACTTTGTGATTCCTTTTACATGCTGAAAGTTCTTACTACATTACTCGTGTTATATATTTTGTAGTTTTTGCTATGTCTAGTAATTGGAATAATTACTTACACTAAATCTAGTAATGGTCGAACTTTCTTGCTGTTTTGAACTTGTTGCATGCTCACAAGTGCTTTTAATCATAAAGAATTAATCAAGTAATCAACTCACATGTTGAGTTTTTATGAACACATATAAATTGAGAAAAGATCAAGAGAATATGCATGCATCGCATTTCTTCTTTTGAGATGGCTTATCATTGGACTTAGATATGAACTTGGAAGAAGTTGTGTATGACTAAAATCATGTCTTTAAGCTTCTGATTATCAAATGACATAGGCTTGGCTTGGTTGGTTAGAATAAGGCAGATGTGGCATATAATCTCTTGCAAATGTCATATGTTAAAAATCTGTTCTTAAAAAAATTGTAGCAACAAGTGTCATGCTTTCAGGTATTGAAATAGTTAAGTTTGTGAGATCATGACTTGCTTAAATTGAAAATTACATTTGATCTCTAGCATAGCTTACACTACTTTATGTATCTCATTGTTGTGATAGTGTAAGTTACTTGATAGTATGACTTGGATGAGTTTTGTTTTATATGTATATGTTGTAATATGCTCATAACAATTAAATTTTCTCTTTTATACCTTGTTGAATACATTATCAAAGGGGGAGAAATTGATCACACCTTGCACATATTCACAAGTGCTTTTGGCACGATTCTTCTCAGGAGGAGAAGTATGTATAGGGCGAGAAATTTATTTCTATCTCATTTGATTTTCATAAAAGGGGGAGAAATTGTTTTTCAAAACTTTTCATGTAAATAAGCCAATGTTTGGATTTTAAGTGGTGTTGCCAATGCATTCATCAAGGGGGAGATTGTGAGACCTATGTATGCTGAATACATTGACTTTGGCGATAAAAGTTTTGAAATACTATCAAAACATGTTTTTATCAAGATTCGACGATAGGTCTAGCATGCTTTGGTTAGCTTTGGCAAGGTTCGAAGCTTGATCGCAGTGGTTCTGCTTTTATCTTGTAATGTTTCTAACTTGCTTTACACTTATAGAAAGTTTGCTTAGTATTCTTTTACTAAATTTTTGGTGTGTTTTGGTGGTTATGGTTGATATCATTTTGCTATGGTTTGCAATATGATTATGTGAGGTGCTCACATAAGATGTTGTAGTTTCGGAACTAATGAGAGTCAAGTCATTGACTTGTGCTCGAAAGTATTAGTTGTTTATTCATTTGCAGATGTTTCTTGAGTTCAATACATGGTTAGTGACAGGATCCATTGAACTAGTCTTAGAGAGAAGATGAGGTTCAACAACCAAGTTCGTGAGGAATTGTGGTTGAGTTGATCGGGAGGTTGCGCAGCTTGTTTGAAACAAGAACAATGCATATGAAGGTATCGTGGACGTCGTTGGAAGATGTTTGCACGTGTGCAGCGAGTGCATGGACATGGCTGCATGGTTCCAAGGCGTGATGAAGAGATCTGGACGTAAAAATTTGATCGGAAAGGTCCAATCTACTAGGTTATAGACTCAGGTTGCGGCTGAGTCGTGTTTGACCCAAATATGGAAAGTTTTGAGTTGGTTATGATACGATTTTGTGTGGGTCACGAATTTGAGTTGTTTTAGGAATGTGGGATACACTCCTAAGGTGTTTGGAAGTCTCAAGATTGCGTCTATCTGCGTATAGAAGAGTCTTGAGCAGTTATGGAAAGTTTTGATTCGTGAACTCGGTAGGATTAGAGTCCTAGTTAGGTTTGGGTTGGCCTAAGGGCTGGTTATATAAGCAAGGGAGGTCAGAGCTCGTGGGAGACGACTTTGGGACTGTCCCTCTTGTGTTCTATTGAATAAAATTCGTAGTTTAAAGGAACTTTTGTGCCTTGTTCGTCCGACTTGTTCCAGACAAGTTTTTATCGTCGAGTTTTCTGCACAACACTACCTTTCTTTGGTGGTTTTATCATAACTCGAGTTTTACCGATCCAATTGATGTGATTCTGTCAGTACCCTAAAAACCGTACATCCCCTGAGGTTACAAAGATTTCGAGGGAAGGCCGTCTACACGGATTGAAGACCCTCGGAGGCCCACTTGTCAGACATGACCAGACCTGCTCCTCCAACATGGTTAATCCCTAGGTCGCCACGTGTACTGCCAAACCGGAGTTACCGCCCGCAAGGGGGAAGCTCCGGACCAAGTACCGAAATGGCACCTCCGGACTTAACCCCTGACCGAGAGAAGCTCCGGACCTGACACGTGTCAGGTAGCTCCAGAGCTACCTGCTTCCCACAGCAAGCTCCGGAGCTGCCACGTGTCCAAACGTCGGAGCTGGCAGCCTCTAACCTCCGGAAGACCTTGTAACGGCTCCGGATCTTCAAAGGAGAGCCAAGGACTTCAAGACCCGATTAAATGTCATTAATGCCATATTAATGACACTTAAACGGACGATCTTAACACCTGTAACGGCACTGTCGGAGTCCGTTACAAGATCATTAACAACAATTAATCGTGTATTAATACTAGTAATTGTCGGGGCCACATGTCGGGCTCGGCCAGCTTGTAACGGCCTATCCTTGTACTATAAAAGGACAGGCCGACCATACACACAGGACATGCACACAGACGTGGAGATCATACGTGACAAACTAATACAACACCAACACACCCGTGGAGTAGGGTATTACGCTCAGGCGGCCCGAACCACGTAAATCCTAGTGTCTCCTGCGTTAAACCGCAATTCACCTTCTGGAGTCTCCGCGCGCCCATACCGAACTACAAACTCCTCCAACACTTTAGCAGTGTCAGGAGATCTGCCGACTCCAACAGTTGACAGTTGGCGCGCCAGGTAGGGGGGCGCCTGAGATTTTCGAGAATGGTGAACTCCGCGACTGGATCATCCAACGGTCAACCTGTTGCTCAGGCTGTTGGGGGCAATCCCTCCAACAGGCAGCCACCAGCAGGAGCCTCGGCACCAGCAGGAGCCACACTCCCACCACCACCATTTTCTCCAGCAAATCATGCTGGGCAACGTGATGGTGCGCCGGCGTCACTTACTGCGTCGGCAAGTCATGACAACCCGGAACACGCGCTCCATGCAGCGCGTGCTCTTCTCCAACGACCACCACCTCCGGACGCATCTCGAGATGCAATGGAGCAGTGGAGGGCCGATGTGGAGCATTTGGTCGCAGCAGCAGCCGAACGTCTCAACAACCAGGGTCCTCCTCCTTCGGGACGAGCCCCGTCGCAGCGACGGACTTTGTCTGGAAGACTTGGTCCGCACGTCTCCAACAACAGGAGACGATCTGCATCACAGCAGGTGACGTCGTTGCCTTCTGGGGCACGACGCACCCATACGGTATCCAGGCTTTCGACTCATGACCTCCGGGCGGATCTTGATCGCCGGTACCGCCAACAGGATGGCCGTGTCCATATCGAGCGTGCTCGTGAAAGACAGGAAGCTCAGGACCTTTCTACTCTGGAAGGAGTAGGAGGAGGCTGTTCAACCCTATCCATGCACTTGCGCATGGTTAAATGGCCACAGAAGTTCCGGCCACACCTGCCGGAGAAGTTCGACGGGACTATCAACCCCGCCGAATTCCTTCAGATATACTCCACTGCATTCTTGGCAGCTGGAGGAAACGAGGCTGTAATGGCCAATTACTTTTTAGTGGCCTTGACCAGGACCGCCAGGTCCTGGTTTATGAGCCTTCCACCCAACTCTATCAACAGTTGGGAAGAGCTGTGCCGACAGTTCACTGCCATCTTCGGGAGTTCGTACACCCGACCAGGCACTGAACTAGACCTTTTTACGGTCGTGCAAAAAGGGGGAGAATCTTTGCGGTCCTTCATCCAGAGGTTCTCCTAGGTACGCAACACAATCCCTTCTATCTCAAGCGCTTCTGTCATTGTGGCATTCAGACAGGGCGTACGGGACAAGAAGATGTTGGAGAAGCTGGCGATCAAAGAGATCACCAGCGTCACGGAACTCTTCAGCCTGGCAGACAAATGTGCCAGAGCTGCGGAGGGCCGTGAATGCACTCCAAACCAGCCTCGGAGGATCACAAGAAATCCTCCAAAGAAGAAGCCACTACCTCCGGGGGTGGCAAGAAGAAAAAGAAGACCCACGGCAAGAAGAAGCCGTCGGCCGGCACATCCAACGTTGCAGCTGCTGCAACTCCTGGTGGCCGGGGGCCACGCCCCGAGAAGCGACCTCGACCGTCTTCCGAACACGGTGACAAACCCAAAGTGTGGTGTCCCATTCACAAAACGGGCAGCCACGGATTGGAAGACTGCCGGGAGGTCCAAAACCTTGCCGAGCGCTACAGCAAGCGCCGGGAAGGGTCTCCTTTCTGACAGAGGGAAGGGAAACAGATTGACGACGAAGCTCCGGCTGAAGAGGAGTTAGGGTTTCAGGACCCCAAAAAGGTCTTGAAGGCCGTCTACACCTCCGTCGACGATGACTCTGACGTCTCTGACAACGAGCGTCAGAAAACCATGAACACCATTTTTGGTGGATCATGGGACATCACCTCCCGTCGCGTCATCAAGACTATGCAGCGGGATATGGCCGCTGTAGCTCCTACAGCTAGACCGGAGCCACATCGAAAGTGGATGGACACATCCATCACTTTTGATGCTTCGGACTGTCCTCGAAGCATGGTCGGAGCTGGACAGTTACCTTTGATTGTATCTCCTACCATCAATAACATCCAGCTCCATCATGTTATGGTGGACAGAGGTTCGGGGCTGAACCTCAAAAGCTTTGAAGCTTTTACCAAGCTTCAGCTCCGACCTTCGGATCTCCAGCCCTCTCGACCTTTCTCCGGAGTAGGTCCGGGGGCCATTACCCCACTCGGAGTTATAACTCTCCCCGTCACCTTCGGGACACGGGAGAAGTATCGCACCGAGAAGTTGATCTTCGACGTCGCTCAGATCAACTTACCATTCAACGCCATCCTGGGTAGACCTGCTCTATACAAATTTATGGCAGCTGCTCATTATGGATACCTGGTGTTGAAGATACCAACACCAGTAGGCGTTCTCCGGATCCGCGGAGATCGCACCGCCGGAGTAACTGCTCTGGAGGAGCTCCACGCACTCACCACGGCGCAAGAGGAGGACTCCAGACAGGAGCAAGCTCCGAAACTCCCGAGCATTCGTCAACGAGGCTCAACCTCTGCACCCCGGTTGCAGCCAAGCGGCGACACCGACATTCCCGCCAAATTCGTCCAAATTGGTTCCGATGCCGCTCAAACCACCCGTATATCGGGAGGATTTAACGACAAATAGGAACTCGTGCTCATCACTTTCCTCCGGGCTAATGTTGACGTATTTGCGTGGCAACCGTCACAAATGCCTGGGATCCCCAGGGAAGTGATTGAGCACAATCTGAAGATTTACCCCGATGCTCGGCCTGTGCATCAGAAGCCTCGGAAGCAATCCGTAGAGCAGCAGAACTTCATCCGACAAGAAGTGAAGAAGTTGCTTGAAGCTGGATTCATCCGAGAAGTCTTCCATCCAAAATGGCTGGCGAACCCAGTCGTTGTGCCCAAGGCCGGCGGGAAGCTTCGGATGTGCATCGACTACACCACACTGAATAAGGCATGTCCAAAAGATCCATTCCCACTACCTAGAATAGATCAGATAGTGGATTCCAGCTCCGGGTGCGAGTTACTGTGTTTCCTAGACGCATATTCTGGGTATCATCAAATCAGGATGTCTAGGGAGGATGAAGAGCATACTTCATTCATCACAGTAGATGGATTGTATTGTTACACAGCCATGCCATTTGGTCTTAAGAATGCAGCTTCAACTTTTGTACGAGCTATGTACAAAACTTTTGAAGAACTCATCAGAGACATAGTCGAAGTGTACGTCGATGACATCGTGGTCAAGGTCAAGAACAAGGAGTCCCTCTTGGACACCTTGCAGGCTGTCTTCGACAAGCTGCGGGCCACCCGCACGAAGCTAAACCCAGACAAGTGTGTCTTTGGGGTTAGCTCCGGAAAACTTCTGGGTTTCCTGGTAAGTCACCGGGGCATAGAGGCTAATCCGGCGAAGATAAAAGCCATTGAAGACATGCGGCCACCAACCCGCATCAAAGACGTCCAAAAGTTAACTCGGTGTCTTGCAGCCCTTAGCCGGTTCATATCAAGACTGGCGGAACGGGCACTTCCCTTCTTCAAGTTGTTGAGGAAGTCCGGACCATTCCAATGGTCCGAAGAAGCAGAGAAGGCATTCCAGGAGCTGAAACAGTTCCTCACCACCCTACCAATTCTGGTAGCTCCAAATCCTGGTGAGCCTTTGTTGCTTTACATTTCTGCTACTGACGAAGTTGTCAGTATGGTTCTGGTTGCGGAGAGACCAGAATTACCCCGTACTCAGGAATCCAGACCCCTTCAGGAGGGTCCGGAGGTCCCTGAAAGTGAGTCTGGGTCCCAGCTCCCAGACTCAAATCCACAAGAAGTCACTTCAGAAGACCCAGACCCCTTGGAGAGGGTCCAGGTCATTTCTGAAGAAGCTCCGAGTTCCTCCAGCCAGAACCCGGAGGTCCCCGAAGAGAATCTGGACTCCTCCGACAGGGTCCGGATCAATAGAGAGGAAGCTCCGGACTCCACCGGGAGGGTCTGGACCATTCAACGCCCGGTATACTTCATCAGTGAAGTATTACATGATGCCAAGACTCGATACCTAGAGGTGCATAAGATGCTTTATGTAGTTCTTATTGCCTCCAGGAAGCTCCGACACTACTTCCAAGCTCATAAAGTCTCGGTGGTGACCTCCTATCCACTTCGAGCAGTCTTGCATAATTCCAATTCAACTGGGAATATTGCAAAGTGGGCAGCGGAATTGGCTGAGTTCGATCTCGAATTTGTTTCGAGACAAGCAATCAAGAGTCAAGCGTTGGCAGATTTCGTGGCGGAATGGACTCCCTCTCCATCAAACCCTGGGGGCCCCAGTGAGCAGAAGACGGAACATCAAGTTCCAACCTTCACCGAGCCTCACTGGACCCTTTACTTCGACGGCTCCATGCAGAAGCGGGGGGCCGGAGCTGGAATCCTTCTCCTTGCACCGACTGGGGAGAAGGTAAAATACATGGTACACCTTGACTTCAAGGCAACCAACAACATGGCGGAGTATGAAGCACTCATCTACGGACTAAAAGTGTCACTGTCATACGGTGTCAAGCAATTGTTGGTCAAAGGAGATTCACAGCTCATCATCAAACAGGTGAAGGGTGAATGCTCCTGCAATAATCTCCAGCTAGCTGCTTACCTCCTTGAAGTCCAGAGGCTTCAGAAGGACTTTGAAGTTCTAGACCTCCACCATGTTCAGCGTGCCCACAACGCTGAAGCTGACGAACTCTCGACCAAAGCGTCAACCGGAGCTCCGGCTCCTGACGGAATCTTTATCCGGAGGTTGTCAAAACCCACAGTTCAGCCTGCCGAACTGAACGAAGGGGGCGAGATCAGCATCCCGAAGCTGACGGTCCCGATGGCCCTGTTACCATGGCAGCCATCAAGGGTCGTAGGTGCTGCCGGAAGCTCCGAGCAACCCAGCACGCAAGACTCAAATGCTCAAGTCGGTTCCGATGCATGGATCTCGGAGATCCGGAACTACTTGAAAGACAACATCCTTCCTGACGATGATGTATCCGCTGACCGGGTAGTCAGATTGGCTAAAAGATACACGCTGGTAGAAGGGGATCTCTACCGGCGCGGTGCCAACGGCATCCTAATGCGGTGCATCACAAGGGAAGAAGGCTGCGAGCTCCTCGCAGAAATCCATGGAGGCGAGTGTGGGAACCACGCATCTTCCCGCACACTGGTCGGAAAAGCCTTTCGGCATGGCTTCTACTGGCCTACAGCGCTCCAGGATGCCACTGAGCTGGTGAAGAAATGCGAAGCATGCCAATTTCATGCAAAGCAAATTCATACACCTGCTCAGCCCTTACAAGTGATACCTCCTACATGGCCCTTCGCTGTGTGGGGGATGGACATCTTGGGACCCTTCCCAAGAGCCGTCGGAGGTTACAAGTTCCTGTACGTCGCCATTGACAAATTCACCAAGTGGCCGGAAGCAACTCCAGTTGTGATGATCAACAAGCAATCTGCTATCAACATTCTGCAGTCCATTGTAAGCAGATTCGGAGTCCCAAACAAGATCATCACTGATAATGGGACTCAATTCACAAGCTCCGCATTCCAAGGGTATTGCGAAGACCTCAGCATACAGGTTTGCTACGCTTCCGTAGCTCATCCCGCCAGCAATGGCCAAGCCGGGAGAGCAAATGCAGAAATCCTTAAAGGACTCAAAATGCGCACCTATGAGCGCTTGAAAAAGCACGGAGCCAATTGGATCGAAGAGCTTCCGCCCACTCTATGGGCCAACAGGACTTCTCCAAACCGGTCAACCGGAGAAACACCCTTCTTTCTGGTGTACGGGGCTGAAGCAATCCTTCCTCCGGAAATAACCTTGGGTTCGCTCCGGGTCCGGACCTTCGACGAAGCCGTGCAGACCAGCTCCGGCGTGAAGACCTAGACCTCCTCGAGGAGGGAAGGTGCCAAGCAGCTGTCCGGAATGCCCGATATCGCCAAGCTCTACGGCGTTATCACCAACGGCATGTACACAACCGACAGATCGAGGAAGGCGATCTGGTGCTACGGAGAATACTATCCAGGGAAGGGTTAAACAAACTCTCCCCCGGTTGGGAGGGGCCCTTTCGAGTGATCAAAGTATCCCGTCCCGGAAGCGTTCGCTTGGCTACTGAGGATGGGACACCTCTCCCAAATCCTTGGAACATCGAGCACCTCCGTAAGTTCTACACTTAGTTCCACGGAGGTGAGTCTTAAGTAACTTGAAATGTATGTTATATAGCCATTGTACAGAATCGGGTAGTTCCTCCGGGAGAACAGCCGGACCTTTCCTGAAAGGTCTGCAGAGCTCATGCAGCACTTGTCACAGTCTCCGGACTAAAAGTGTGGCTAACTACCCTGGGTCAAACGAGAAACCAAACACACTTAGCCTGGTTCCGTACCCTAAGAGTGTACTTGTTTCCCCTGTACCCCGGACCTATAATGAAAGGCATCTTCATGTGAAATAGACTCCACGTGCATTCATTTTGTGCAGGCTCGACATTTTTATTTTTCTCTTTCTTGTCTATAACAGAGACGTGCAATTCTTAAGAAATTTTTAGTTCGACCGGTTTATATACGATTCTGGTTGTATTGTCAGATCTTTTAGATTTAAATATCATTTATGGCCAACTCGCCTGAAAGCCGCCAGGCCAATCTAGGGCCGGAGTGCGCTATCGACTTAGCCTGGTCAAGCACCCTAAGTACGCCACTCTACCTACACCCCGGCAGGCCAAAGTAAGGCGGGTCCATGGACAATTGGATCTAAGAGAAAAGGCAACGCATCCAGTTGTATTTAAAATCGCGTTCAACTTAAAATTTTCTTGAGAATCGTAAGCCGCGATGAAATTATAGACAAGGAACGAATTTTACTATTTTTCTTGGCTTAAGTGTGCAGGAAAAATAAACTCTACGTTGATGGAGAAAAGCCGGAGCTAACCAAGCTCCGACACCCCCAAGGGGGTCAACCGTCGGCGCTGAGTAAAAGATGGTGAGAAGACCCCGTAAATGGAGTCTGTTGCCAACAAACCAAGTGTTGGCAAAGGTCACTGCCGGAGCTACTAAGCTCCGACACCTTGGAGGACTAACTATCGACGCTCTATGTGTTGATAGAGGCTATTGCCGGAGCTACTAAGCTCCAGCGATGGACAATGCCAGAGCTTCTAAGCTCCGACAACTTCAGGGAACCATCACTATCAAAAACTTCGGGCCTAAATTCTACAAGTTCGAAGGAAATTCGTCTTCAACAAAACTCAATATCCTTTTGGTACATGTTCACAATCAAATTGTGTACATCTACCAGGGGGCCAAGTGAAGATAAAGATGTTGAAGACAAAAAAATGAAATTCGCAAAAATTTGGGGATTTCATTCATCTGGAGACAGGAGATTACATCTGGAGACAAAGGATTACAAAATTGAGGAAGAAGAAGAGAAAATACAAGGGGGAGCTAAAGAGATGGCCCTAGACCCTATGGAAGAACTCGACGACCTTCTGGGCGACCTCCGATACGCTGGCTCGGGTAGCTTCGCCTTCTCCTTCGACGGGGCCTTCAAGCACCGGGTCCAAAGGAAATTGAGGGTTCCGGCTGGTGTAGCACGTCAACACATATTTTGTGACGTTCTTCGCCAGGGATTGCCCCTCAACCTCCAGTTGGTCCACGATGACGTCGCCCACCTTGGAGAGCTTGCTGCCTGCTGCGCTCAACGCTTGCAGCGCAAGGTCCGGCTCCCGCTCCGGATCATCCGGGCGCACGGGGCTGAAACTCATCGGCGTCAGCGCATCATTAGCCTTGCCCAGGAACTCCCAAATCTGCAGGGAGTCCGCCGTCCTCAGGCTCTTCACCTCTTCCAAGGATCTCTTGGCCGCTGTCAGTTCGGAATTCTCATGGGTGAGGCGCTCAACTTCTTTGGCGTTTTGCTGAATCTTTGCAGCAACCCGCCTCTCAAGTCTTCCGAGCTCCTCCTCCCGGAGGTGGATCTTGTTCTGACGATCGACCAGGTCCTTCTCCCTAGCTTCCACTTTCTTCTCCCGGGAAACAAGGGCACACTCGTATTCGTAGAGTTCCTGCCCTCGCACCCAGGTCTTCTCCTCTTCCTCGAGGCAGCGCTCTTCCAACTTCTTAGTGCGCTCCTCGAGGCCCTTGTCAGCCAGAGCTACTTTCTCGGTGAGCTCCTCTTCCCTTCTCAGGACGTCATCCCGCAGCTCCAGGAGTTTTTGCTCTTCGTCCTCGAGCCGTCTCTCCCTCCCTTCAAGTGCCTCTCGGCGCTTGATGAGTGCGGTGTTGATGGCTTCAAGTTGCTCGAATCGAGCATTGGCCGCGTCGTTGGCAGCCTTGGCCTGATCGTGGATCTCCCGGGATTGAGCGTCGAGAGCATGGGTCATGCTCTCCCTCTCATCCAGCAGCTTCTCCCAGTACTCCAGGCGGATCTTCTCCCGTTTGATCCACTCCTTGTCATCCGCTAGCCTCGACTGCGCCAGCTTAGTCTGGAAGTGGAGCCGATTACGCCACCGCCTAAGGGTTTGGCGCTCCTCTTCAAGAGCCTAGTTGTCGTGGAAGAAGGCCAGTTGGATCTGACGTAGACTGGAGCAGGCGTTTTCGATAGACATCGACAGCGGGATGGGCTCCGGACCTGCTGGGGTCTCCTCCGCTGGTTCCAGCGGGTCTTCACATACAAAAATTGGGTCCCACTCTACGAGAGCGGAACCCTGAGCTTCCAAGGCGCTAGGGCCGTCCTCCGGGATGGCCTCAGTCGCCATCGAAGAAGGCCCCGCCGCCAAGTCTTCATTCGCCCCCTCAGGCAGGGGGCCGACGACTTCGCTTAGGCACTCTGGCTCGGCCACAGGTACCATCGATGTCGTCGCTTCCGGAGCAGGAGCTACTACTAGCTCCGACCGGGACACCTCTTCCGAGGGAGGCTCGAGCTCCCTCGCCTCTTCAACCGCCGGCTCTGTGACCGGCGCTCCAACAACAACCGGCTCAGTGACCGGTACTTCGGAGGTAACCGGCTCAACTGCCGGAACTACCTCAACTTCCGGCTCGCATGCCGGAGCTTCAGTCACCTCCGGTTCAATCGTCGGGGCTTCGACAAGTTCCGGCTCCGAGGCCGGAACTACTGCTTCTTCCAGCTCTACAGCCGGAGCTTCCACTACTGCAGCACCAGGACTTGGAGCTTCAACCTCCAAGACAAGTGCCGCTGGCGTGTCTTCACTCCCGTGGTCCGACGCTACCACGGGAAGTTCTGGGGATGAGTCGAGGTTCATGACCACGACAGCCGGCGCTGGAGCTGTCGCAGCCTCAGCCACCACCTGGGGCGGAACTGGGACAGGAGTAGAAGCTCCCACGGCCTCAAAAATCGTGGCCGAGGGTGGAGCTTCACTCCCCTTCTTGGGGACACTGCAGAGGATGGATAAAGAAAATTAGCAAACAATCGCTACAACTAAAAAGTTAACCAAGGTAAAAATCAGAAATTACCTTGGAAGGCTCCCGCACCAGCTTGCGCGGAACCTTTTTCCCGGACGTTCCGGGCTGGCCATGGTCGGCGTAGGAGCTCCAGGAGGCCCCCCAGAACTTGTCGTAGCCACGGGCGTTTCCCGGGCCGAGGCTCTCCTCCATCGGGAGGAACCCCTGGACCTGGAGGCTCCAACCGCCCCAGGTGCCGGAGTCGTACACCCGGAGCTAGCACCACCGGAGGGTTCCACCACGGAGACAGACGCGCTCCGGGAGGATCCCACTGCAGGAACAGTCACGTTCCGGGAGGACCCCACCACGGGGACAGTCACCACGGCAGCAGAAGATCTTCCCCCCTGGGGAGAAGGAACCAAGGTGGAAGCAGCGGGCCTGACGGACCTTCCGTCGGCATGTCGTAGCTTCCTCTTCCGACTCTCCGGCTCCTCCGCCAGCTCCTTGCCCTTGCCGATGACTTCAACCCTCGGCTGTGGAGCAGGGACCGAGCCATCTTCGGGCACCCCGGGGATTGCCACCCGGGTGGTTGGTCTTCTCTCGACGACACCAAGGTTGTCAAGCGCAGGCATTGTCCGCCGGAGCTCTCTGCTGAACCCCACTTCCACATTCAGAGGGAGAAAGGCCGACGGCGGAGTCAAGTAATCCCCGTCGACGTCGATGCCGTGCTGGAATTTCTTGAGGTGGAACTCCAAGGTCTTCCCCACCATATTGGATTTCAACCCGTTCTCAACCCGGTCCTCGTCCATCACGCTGTTGAGGGCCCAGGCGAGCTTCTCCCTCCTCTTTAGCGGCGCCCACCTGTTGGTCAGGAAGTTGCAGAATACCGCTTGGGGAGTCAATCCTTCCTCCACACATCGGCGGATCCTGGTCAGCACAGGGTCGAAAACTTCCGCCAGCACCGGAACATCACTTCATATCGACGTGTCGATGCCGGGCAGACCATCTGGCAGTTCCAGCCGCTCATGCTCCTCCACCCTCACGACTATCCAATCTTTCTTCCAATCATCCCACTTCCCGGAGGGGAACGACCGCAGGTACTTGAATGGGCACTTCTTGTGCTTCACAAAGTAGTAGAAGCCAAGGTACTCATTGCTCCGGCCGGTGGTGTGAACGGTGAAGAAGGTTCGGAAGAGCTCGACGCAGGGGGGGATGCCCACCCACATCTCGCAGAAGTGGACAAAGATGGACACAAGGAGGATGGAGTGAGGGCCAAGGTGGTATAGCTGCAGACCATAGAAGTGTAGCAGCATCAAGAAGAAAGAAGAAAATGGTGGGATCAGCCCCACCATGGCGTACGAAGAAAAGTACACCATCTCGCCAGCGCACTCCTTCTCAAAAGGGAGCTCTCCGCCGGTACGGACCAAGCGGCTGAAGAAGTCCGAGGACCACCCCATGAGGGCCCGGACCTTCTTCAAATCGTTGTCGGTCTTCAGGCGACTCTCGCGCAGACCCAACTCCATCGCGGCACAGCTAGGCAAGAGAAGAGGAGCAAAGTACGAGTCGGGAGTTTGAGCGCAAGATCAGATGGGAGGCGTAAAGAACTCCCGACGGTGCGCGCTTTCCTTCTTAAGTAAGCCCTCGCAACGCTTGGATGGAAACTGCAGGGGAGTCGAAGATACTACTCAAGAATTCCACCCAGCCGATGACAAGAGGGCCCGGGACCACCCCGACGATCAAGTCGAGGCTCTTACCCAGGCGAACGGTTGTCATCACGAGGCGGGAAACCCAAAGGCGGCGGCCTGACAGGGCGCGCGGAACCGATACGGTTTTCGCGGGAACTGGCGACCTTCAATTGCGTGAGATCCGCACGTCAAAGATCTTATCTGCCGCCTGAGGTGCGCCACGCGTCGGGATCTAACTGTAAAACCCTGCCAACGGCACCTCTGAAGACCCTTGAAGACCCATTTCAAGAGTCGCAAGGATGGACCCACCTCCGAAGGAACGACTTCACCCCAGTGACCTTCCTCGGAGGTAGGTCCAGGAGGCCACTGTCGGTACCCTAAAAACCGTACACCCCCTGAGGTTACAAAGATTTCGAGGGAAGGCCGTCTACACGGATTGAAGACCCTCGAAGGCCCACTTGTCAGACATGACCGGACCTGCTCCTCCAACATGGTTAATCCCTAGGTCGCCACGTGTACTGCCAAACCGGAGCTACCGCCCGCAAGGGGGAAGCTCCGGACCAAGTAACGAAATGGCACCTCCGGACTTAACCCCTGACCGAGAGAAGCTCCGGACCTGACACGTGTCAGGTAGCTCCGGAGCTACCTGCTTCCCACAGCAAGCTCCAGAGCTGCCACGTGTTCAAACGTCGGAGCTGGCAGCCTCTAACCTCCGGAAGACCTTGTAACGGCCCCGGATCTTCAAAGGAGAGCCAAGGACTTCAAGACCCGATTAAATGTCATTAATGCCATATTAATGACACTTAAACGGACGATCTTAACACCTGTAAAGGCACTGTCGGAGTCCGTTACAAGATCATTAACAACAATTAATCGTGTATTAATACTAGTAATTGCTGGGGCCACATGTCGGGCTCGGCCAGCTTGTAAAGGCCTATCCTTGTACTATAAAAGGACAGGCCGACGATACACACAGGACACACACACAGACGTGGAGATCATACGTGACAAACTAATACAACACCAACACACCCGTGGAGTAGGGTATTACGCTCAGGCGGCCTGAACCACGTAAATCCTAGTGTCTCCTGCGTTAAACCGCAATTCACCTTCTGGAGTCTCCGCGCGCCCATACCGAACTACAAACTCCTCCAACACTTTAGTAGTGTCACGAGATCTGCCGACTCCAACAGTCGACATATTCTTTTTGGGGAGTCTTCACAACTTGATTATCTATCATCTATTATAGTTTCACAGTCATTGAATTTGTGGTTTTTGATCTACACGAGTTTATTTGCAGTATTGCAGATCTGTTTTTAACTCGGTAGGACAGATTGACCTTTGTTCGATCTTTCGATCGTAACTTGAGTTTCTCTCGACTGATTTGAGTGATTCTTGTTGTCTCATCTTAGTGACTTGATTCTATATGATATCTATCACTTTTCAAGGTGAAACATGTTTAGATTAGTCTCACACATGATATCTTGAACAGGTCATTTTTCTGCCGAGGGGTTTTCATTGCTTCCGCTGAAAAAAGTTTTAAATCTACCATTCACCCCCTCCCCTCTGGTAGCTTTTCACGTGCTCTTCGATCCTACAAAAGACCTAAGTGCAACTAGGTCAGAGCTTGCCAAAAAGAACAAATACCATCATCGCTTGGGGTCTGCCGGATATGCCCCGAAAGTTCAGAAATGGAATAAGATATTAGAAGAAATTACCAGTAAGGGCAATCCTCACCCGTTAGAAGGATGCGATGAGAGAACTCAGCGGTGGGTCTTTGCTCAGTCAGGTTTGACCTGCAAGGGCAAACTTGAAAAGCCCGACTCTATGAATGAAGTAGAGCAAAAAATGAAAGAAGTAATTGAAAAGCAACAGAAGCGTCTCTTCAAGCAGAAGAGAGATTGACCAACTTACCGCTATCCTAGGAAACCCTGAACACAATGAACGGGTTTGAGCAATCTCTTCTCAGATGTTCTGGCTAGATGGTTTCCCGAAAGATAAAGAGATATATAGAAGACGTGAGAAGTTCAAGAAAACACTTGATGAAACGATTGCTCAAAAGGTCAAGGAAAATGTGCAAGAAATAATGGAAGAACTTAGACAATCAGGACAATTAGTGGCACTGAGTACAACGATGGTTCCTGTGCCAAGGGAGCATTTGGTATCTCCAACTGCCTACCCTAGTAGCGTAGGTTTAGGGTCAACCCATAAGTTTTATGTCGATGATATTATTAAGGACAGATCTTGTCGTCTTCTTATCCCGAATAGCAGAGTAGGGAACAAAACCAAACAGGTTGCCAGTGCTATGGCAAAGTCTGATCGTGACTTCAACAGCAATTCACTTCCGTTGTATTATGTTGTGGTGCAAGTTCTTCAGAGCATTGATAATGATTATGAAGATTATGAAATAGACCACATCACACATGAGGGGATCATGACTCTGGGGCAGGCTCTCAACCAATTAATCATTTGGCACCGACGCGATATCGTTTTGGACGATGAGCCGATTTCTAACTCCATCGCATCTCAAAATACTACAACCTGTCTTATAAGGTGAAAGTCCAGGAAGATCCACTCCACTCTAAGAAGATCCACTCTCACTATGTCTCAGCAAGGATGATAGTAACCTTGATAGTAAAGATAACCAAGAGCAACCATTTGAACAACAGCTTGAAGCAGTACTAGAGCAAGCTGTTGTTAGTAAAGAGCAACCAGTTGAGCAACAGCTTGAAGTAGTACTAGAGCAAGCTGCTAGCAGTAAAGAGCAATCAATTGAACAATAGGTTCAACAACAAGTCAGTGTTCAACTTCCGACGACTACTCCTTGGTCATCAGTGCCTATGAAAGTTAGCTCATACAAAAATAAGAAACCTTCTAAAGAAGGGTCAAAATATTTGGAAAATATTAGAAAATCGAGTGCATCTCGTTCTTCACATGAGCTAGTATTAGAAGGTATTGAGGAGTGGAAAGAAGACAATGTCATGTATAATCGGCGGACGACTTTAGTTAAACAAGGAGTTCCAATATACAAGATTCAGGATGTTCCTCCTGAATATAAGAATGGGAAGCCGTTTATGATATCGGTACAACTTAGCAAATAACATGTCCCAGTCAAAAGAATGCATGAGTGGTACACCACTGCCAGCACAAAATATGATCTTTCTTACGTCACATTTTGTGTGCCAAAAGAAGCATTATGGAACACTAGAGTAGATAAACGAGCCATTTTCTTTAAAGATCTACATAGACTTTTCCATCGAGGCATGCTCGAAATCAACCTGCTACTCATCTAGTACTTGTAAGTGCCTCTAATATTTTGTATTTTCTTTTCTTACTACACGCATACACATTTCATGAGATTATAACAATTCTGGACTTCTTTAATAGGATGCAATACATGGATAATGAGAAGATGAAACGCAAGACAGGTATCCTTGACCCTACACGGATTGCAAAGATGTTATTCGACGTTAAGGTGGATCGAGACTCAGAACAGTACAAGCACATGAAAAAAAAGAATTTGATAAATCAATCGCAAAACAAAAGAAGGATAAAAGGACAGAGGTTGCAGCTTACATAGGAAATGTCACGTTTAACTTTGTTAGAGATGGCAAGGACCTCGTGAAGGCTCCGTACTACTTCGAGTAAGTTCAACACATGACATTGAAATAGAAATTATTGCTAATTGTTAACTTAACACGTGTGTTTGTACGTGTGCAGTAAATACTAAATAATGATCTTCATCAAGCCAACGCGGGGTTTGGCAATAGTCTTGGACTCAGTCGATTACTCAGCAGATCATTACAAATATTTCCTTTTCATTTTGAAATTGTATGTTTATTGATACTTTTAATTTATACATATTTAGAATGTGTTAACAAGTTTTATATGACATTTCTTGTATTACAACGCTTGACGGTTTTACGTGGAACAGCTTGGCAGTCAGAGACCTCCTAATACGGATGCATTGGACATTAAAATATATTATCCTTGTCCCAAGCAGCCTGTTGGGAGCGTCTTATGCAGGTATTATGTATGCGAGCATCTTCGGACCGCCAACGAATATAGAGTGAATCGTGAGGATGTAAGTTATCCTTAATGTAGATATCTTATTTTCTTACTTTTGAGTTTAATTTTTATTGTAACTAGCATATTTTAATACTTCTATTCTCTGTTGTTTAATATTACCAGAAACATTATTTTCAGATTTTGATTTTAACTTCAAAATTTAATTGCTCATAGTATAACTGCTCTAAAAATACCAAATAAATTCCTGTATACTCACTTTGATCTATACTTTGAGATTGTTCAAACCAACACATTCTAAACCTTGTTATGTGTTTCATTGCAGCACACGAAGAATGTGTACCAAGAATGACCAGTTTCTAGAAGTATGTCTGGTGGAGGAGCCGACAAGATTGCCGGTAAACTGTGTCAATTCATGCATTGTGAAATTTTGCACCGAAGAGGGGTGTTCTTTGATGAGGATGGTGTAATAGCTGATGTGCTAGAACTTTGCGACTATGACAATAGAAACAGTTTTTAATGAAATTTGTAAACTATGAGATGACTTGTATGTGTAACTTGTACATATGTATATTGTTTTAGTGAAATGACTTCTGTGAGATGACTTATGTGATTATATTGTTTACTTCTGTGATTATATTATTAACTTCTGTGATTATATTGAATTGACATGAAAATTAAAAATAACAGTACGTAGTACTACATAGGATATACTTTATCACAAGCGGTTCATTACCTACGGCTAGACCTGCATGTGAAATTATATTATCACGGGCGGCTAGTCATAGGTAAAGAACAACTTGTAATAACTCTATTATCACAAGCGGTTACTATTACGGTACAAACCGGTTGCGATAAATTATCTTCACGGGCGGCTTGTCATAGACAAAGATCCGCCTGTGATAACACCATTATCATAGGCGGTTACTTATACTGTACGAACCGCCTATGATAATATTTCTTCACAGGCGGCTAAAGAACCGCTTGTGATAAAATTATTCACAGATGGTTTCACTTTTGCCTGTGAAATTGCTTCACGGTGTCTTCGTTTCAGGCAGTTTTAAAAACCGCGTGTGATAATACGTTTGGAGCCGCCTGAGATGAGGCTTATTGTAGCAGTGTTACCATTATGAAAACTTTTATCTAAACTAACCATTTGTAAGTCTATAAATAAAGCACCAGTGCGGTTATTAGAAAATGCATAATTTGTGACAAACTGCATCCAACTTAGAGATGAACATTACAAGATACATAATGTTTTGAGGTCAAATATAGTAGAAAAACAATAAATGAATGCACGTTATACTATATTAACATGAAGATGTTATGATTATACGCCTATATATTTACAGATTATCCAACAAAGACTACCAGTTCATCATTCGCTGCATGCATACGATGAGATCAACTTTGCAACTCAGCTAATCTTTGACATAAAATAAAATTGAAATAACATAAAAATATTTTTACTGATGAACATTTTGTATATTTTTACAGATAAGCAAGCGAAATGAGACTTAGCCTAGTGGTTAAGTACTCTGAGTAGCACTAGTTAGGTTCTAAGTTCGATTCACGGTAAGAGCGAATTTGAAGCTGGATTTCACAATACTAAATGCAGGTGGGTATCTATATTTGTATTCTCATTTGTAATAAATTGGTCATAATCCCCTTAAAGGGAATGGTCGAGACTTTGCCCATCATCTAAAAACTATATGGACTATTTGGAGATGATCTACGATAAGGTAAGCATACATTGGGTTCCTGATGTAATTAGAAGGCCGCATATATGCCAGCCACTACTCTGCTAGTTGTATCTTGAATCTTGCGTTAACTTATGTAAGGAAAATATATAATACATTTCAACACATATATGTTTCGTTTTGTTTAATTGGACTACTGTCCTTTTTTATGGCTCAAATGTAGACAGCAGAAAAGATATGTCATGGACTAAAACGTCTTGGACTGAACCAAAATACAAAGGTATCCTTTTATTTCCACCTCAATAACTTATATTATTTTTTATCAAAATTTTGATTCAAATTTGACTTTAACGTCAATCACTCTTCTACTACTAATCAAAACAGATTGTTGGAAGTAAAATTTTCTTTTGCTACATGTCTTTCTGTTGTTCTACTAACCATCCATCTGTATCATTTATATTTTATCACAATTGTTTAGATTGACTCAGGAATAGTGTCGTGGATAAATCTGCATCATTTGCATAAATTAAAAATTGTTTTGATTATGTTAGATGTAGTACTAGTGAAATTCTAAATGAACACTCTGATGGTGTGCTATATCACCTTAATCATATTCTTCTACTAATATTTAGTTACAAAACTCTTTTGTGCTATGCAACCAAATGTGATCTAATTAATTATCATACAATACGATTATAACTATCTATCTTTATAAAAGCCTTAAAACAGACACACATTATTGTGGGGTGCGCACAGTACAGTATGCGCCGCAACGTCAGGCGATATCTAAATCCGTGCACATCGATTTCTCGAACCACACGAAGATGAAGCCGGATTTCCATGGAAGCAACACAGTCCAGACTGCTTAGCCGGAACAGGGGGAGCACGATGATCTCTCTTATCACATGGAATATATTGAGTTCGTAACGAAACGAAGAATCTAGATCGTTCCAAATTAACGAGCCCATACCATGGCAGAAACCGCATCATCCGTTGGACTCGTCCATGGAGGAATCGCGTACGCTTGGGGCTAAGCATCTCCTCGTGGTTGCTCTGTTGATTGGTAAGTAGGTACGTGTAATCGATGGGCCAGGTCAGTACATGTGATGTGGAAGTCAGGGTGCATGGTGCGTGGTCTCGCGGACCAAACCAACAAAGCGAAAGGTTTTGGAGGCACGCCCTCTGTGCTATTTGCATCCGTTATTGACCGAGCTTTTAATTAAGTTGAAGTTGATGATAGTTACCAGTAGGACTATTCTCTAGCCAGCTTTGAAGTTCATCTTTTTTAATATTGTAGATTGTACTATATCGTATTATCTATCGTAACAATGCTCTAAGAAGTATTTTTTGACTAAATTCCCCATTTTCAAACACAGAAAATGGGAGAACAATACACATGAAAAAGGCACTAGATATAGTTTTGAGCAGGACCACGGCGTGCATGATTAATTGGATTCATGTTTCATAATCCAAAATTTTTGAGTTTAGTGACTTTATGGATTCTATATTGAGCTACTATACTCATCCGACAATACTTCTACGTGGTCGCGCAACTTGCTGTTAATCTCGTGAGAAGCAGCTTCCCGGAACCAAACTAGGGTTTTCTCGCCTTCTAATCCCCTTCTCGTTTTCCACCTCTACTCATTATTTTTTTCTTGGAAGTGTCTTCAAATTTCAGGCACCAAATAATTAGCAGTTAATTACTATAATTAATCACTAATTTTTGTAATTAACTGTTAACCCTTAAATCTATAGGTTAATCAATCATAAAAATTTTATTTAATTATTTTACAATTAACATAATCGTTACAAGAAAACAGATTAACAATTAAAAAGTAGTTTTATTCACAATGTACTTTGCCTCTGTTCCACTGTTCCGGCGTCGCTGCGCTGGGCCGCTGGCCGTCGCCCGTCGCCTGAATCCCACGGACTTTTCAAGCGCCTGCTTTTTAGCATTCCTGTTTTTTCTTAGTAATACATATAATATTTCCTCAGTGTATGACGTCACTCCTCCCTTCCCACGCGCCTATATTAACCCGCCTGCCCAGTGCTTTCCCCTACAGCTCCTCCACCTCCTCTTCTTCGAGCACCACCTCGCGCCTGCTCCTCCTCCTTCCTCCGCCGCAGGCTAATCAAGCCTCAGTTCGAGCTACTTGAGGCAGTTATTAGCCGCAGCTGTGTAACGAGTGACCGTAGCAGCAACCGCTGCGTCTTGCACGTTTAACGAGATCAGTTGTTGTACATGTCTCCAATGGCGCTGCAGGCATCGACACCGTCCGCGTTCCGCACGATCCCGGCCACCGCCCACGCTTCTTGCCGGCGGCATGTACGGACTCGCTGGAGGATTGTCCTCGCAAAGAACCACGCCCCGTCCTTGTGTTTTCGCGGTGCCGTGCTGACGGACTGGTTGATTTTGGTTCTGTCTCTGCAGCTTCAGGTGCGCGCGAGCGCCGCTGGCGGTAGCGGCGTCAAAGGCGGCGATGGGAAGGTGATGATACGGAAGGAGCCGGCCACGGGCGCGTGGAAGATCGAGTACACCGGCGAGAAGCCGCCGACGCCGCTGCTCGACACCGTTAACTACCCCATCCACATGAAGAATCTCTCCACCACGGTAGGTGAAAAAAACGTTGTCTTCAGTCCTCGTCTTCCTGCTCCGGCAGCCTTGCCGCTCTGAGACTGAGACCGAGATCAGCATGCAACTGAAGTACTGAACCCGGCTTCGTGGCGTGTGACATGTACAGGAGCTGGAGCAGCTGGCGGCGGAGCTCCGCGCGGAGATCGTGCATTCGGTGTCCAAGACCGGCGGGCACCTGAGCTCCAGCCTTGGCGTGGTGGAGCTCGCCGTGGCGCTGCACCACGTGTTCGACACGCCGGAGGACAAGATCATCTGGGACGTGGGGCATCAGGCGTACCCGCACAAGATCCTGACGGGGCGGCGCTCGCGGATGCACACCATCCGCCAAACCTCCGGGCTGGCGGGTTTCCCGAAGCGCGACGAGAGTGCGCACGACGCGTTCGGCGCCGGCCACAGCTCCACCAGCATCTCGGCGGCGCTGGGCATGGCCGTGGGGCGCGACCTCCTGGGACGCAAGAACCACGTCATTTCGGTCATCGGCGACGGCGCCATGACCGCGGGACAGGCGTACGAGGCCATGAACAACTCCGGCTACCTCGACTCAAACATGATCGTGATCCTCAACGACAACAAGCAGGTGTCCCTCCCGACAGCCACCATCGACGGGCCGTCCAAGCCCGTCGGCGCGCTCAGCCGGGCGCTCACCAAGCTCCAGTCCAGCACCAAGTTCCGCCGCCTCCGCGAGGCCACCAAGACGGTTACCAAGCAGATCGGCGGGTCGACGCACGAGGTCGCCGCTAAGGTGGACGAGTACGCGCGCGGCATGATGAGCGCGCCGGGCTCGTCGCTGTTCGAGGAGCTCGGGCTCTACTACATCGGTCCCGTCGATGGCCACAACCTCGATGACCTCGTCTCCATTTTCGAGAAGGTGAAGTCCATGCCAGCGCCGGGCCCCGTGCTCATCCACATCGTGACGGAGAAGGGGAAGGGGTACCCGCCGGCAGAGGCGGCGGCTGACAGGATGCACGGCGTGGTCCGGTTCGACCCGTCGACGGGTAAGCAGTTCAAGTCCAAGGCCCCGACGCTGTCGTACACGCAGTACTTCGCCGAGTCGCTGATCCGGGAGGCGGAGGCCGACGACAAGGTGGTGGCCATCCACGCCGCCATGGGCGGCGGCACGGGGCTCAACTACTTCCAGAAGCGGTTCCCGGAGCGGTGCTTCGACGTGGGCATCGCGGAGCAGCACGCGGTGACGTTCGCCGCGGGGCTCGCCACCGAGGGGCTCAAGCCATTCTGCGCGATCTACTCGTCCTTCTTGCAGCGCGGCTACGACCAGGTGGTGCACGACGTGGACCTGCAGCGGCTGCCGGTGCGCTTCGCGCTCGACCGCGCGGGGCTCGTCGGAGCGGACGGGCCCACGCACTGCGGTGCCTTCGACGTCGCCTACATGGCCTGCCTCCCCAACATGGTGGTCATGGCGCCCGCCGACGAGGCCGAGCTCATGCACATGGTCGCCACCGCCGCCGCCATCGACGACCGTCCCAGCTGCTTCCGCTTCCCGCGCGGCAACGGCATTGGCGCCGTCCTTCCGCCGGACAACAAGGGCACGCCTCTCGAGATCGGCAAGGGCAGGGTGCTCGTCGGAGGCAACCGGGTAGCGCTCGTCGGGTACGGCACGATGGTGCAGTCGTGCCTGAAGGCGGCACAGGCGCTCAAGGAGCACGACATCTACGTGACCGTCGCAGACGCCCGGTTCTGCAAGCCGCTCGACACTGAGCTCATCCGACAGCTCGCCGCCGAGCACGAGGTACTTATCACCGCCGAGGAGGGTTCCATCGGAGGTTTCGGCTCCCACGTGGCACAGTACCTCAGCCTCAGCGGCCTCCTCGACGGACACCTCAAAGTAAGCAATCTACAAACTCCACGTCACTGAAAGCTTCCTCATCATATCACTGAAGTGACTTGATCATTTTAAAACTAACTGGTTGGTTTAGATTTTTTATCATCGTGGTTGTCGCAAATTCTTGCAAGGCTAACCAAGCTCCTTGCGTTCTGCTTTGCAGCTGCGATCCATGTTCCTGCCCGACAGGTACATCGACCACGGTGCCCCACAGGACCAGATCGAGGAAGCAGGGCTGACGCCGCGGCACATTGCCGCCACGGTGCTGTCCCTGCTCGGGAGGCCATTGGAGGCCATGCAGCTCAAGTGAATGTCACCATGCACGCCCACACATCATCAACAGATAAATAAAAACCGAAGCAAAACATCAGTGTGGAGATATCCATATATGCATGTTGCTGCCAGCCACACCCATCCCTAACCCACCCCCCAGTTAACCACACTGTCACGCATATACCTACATGGATCTGCATGCAGCTCTTTGTCCTATGTGGGGCTGTGATTCTTTTCAGTTCGTTGCAATGCTTCCAACTGCAACAGGGTAAGGTTTATGTGTCCTTCTCTGAGCTGAGCTTGTCAGTGACATAAGCATGCATGGCTCCACATGTACGTTCTTTAGATTTGTATAGATGGGAGATGACAAGTATAAACTGAAAAAAATGTATGTATTATTCAGTGTCTCTATAAAATATATATATAAACAAAACAAAAGGAGATGGATGAGTTCTTGTCTGCAGAGAAAGAGACATGGCATTTCTGAATTGTGATCTCCTCCCCTTGGTTTTGTCCTGTTCTACCCTGAAGCTCATGGAATCATGGGAATAGAAGGTTTAGCATCTCTAAGGGTGTGTCATTAAGGGATACAATATTAATTACTCCTCAGGTGCCAGGTTTTTCAAGAGATGTTGTCTGGACTCTTCAAGTTGCATCTAGTACTACAGAGATTCCACACTAGTGATGCCACAGCAAGACGACAGGGATGAACACGGCCATGTATAGCCGCAATCTAAATAATATAAATTTTATGTGTAGAGAGTTTGCTAATGTCTTGAATAGTTGCCTATAATTGTCACGTCCACAAAGATTAGTAATTCGCATATGCTTCTCAAGTGAAACATGGAGTTAGCGCCTGTAACATGATTATGGAAGCACACAGTACATTTGAAAATATAACTACTCGAAAGGTCCAGGGTGTTAAGCTACTATGTGCTGATCAATTGCCCTCAAAAGCTTAAGCTTTTGAGGACAACTGGTCAGCACATAGTAGCTTAACATGGTATTAGAGTCAGAGGTCTTCAGTTCGAATCCTGGCGGCGTAATTTATTAAAAACAAAAATAAAATTTCAGTCGACTTCTATTCTACGTATGCAGCCCAAAAGAGCCTGCACGTGAGGAGATGTGTTGAAATATAAGTGAATTGCCCATCATCCCTCATTAGCTTAAGCTTTTAAGGACAACTGGTCAGCGCATATTAGTTTAACATATAGAACAATGAGTGGCTGCCCCCACCTTGCATCATGCAAACTGTGCAGCTTCAGCTTCCTTCCTTGATTGGGTTGCCAATCTTTCATCTGTCAATGACAAGAAGGTGGCCAAGGCTATCAAATCCATTGTCTTCTTGGTTCTATGGGCTACCTGGCAGGAGCATAATTTGAGGTTTTTTCAAATTGCTGAGCGCGACATCCAGGGAATTGTCCAATTCCTCATCATCCCTCATCAGCTTAAACTTTTAAGGACAACTGATCAGCGCATAGTGACTTAACATATAGAACAATGGGTGGTGGCCCCCAGCTTGCACCATGCAAACTGTGCAGCTTCAGCTTCCTTCTTTGATTGGGTTGCCAATCTTTCATCTGTAAATGACAAGAAGGTGGCCAAGGCTATCAAATCTATTGCCTTCTTGGTTCTATGGGCTACCTGGCAGGAGCACAATTTGAGGATTTTTCAAATTGCTGAGCGCGACATCCAGGGAATTGTCCAATCCATCAAGGAGCAATTCCAAATGTGGGAATTGGCGGGCTCCACTGCTCTCCATGTTTTACTTTCTTAATCTCAGTCTAGTGGCTGTTGTTTTCTTTTCAATCCTACTTGATGTACGACTTGTACCTCATTTTTTTTCTACTTATGAATGAATGCCTGTTTGGCCTTTCAGAAAGAAAGAAAAAGGTCCAGAGAACCATCAAGCAGATCCAGTCTGTTTTCTGAAGATGTTCACATACTGTTTTGTGAAACAGGTGACATCATGCATGTTGTGTTATTTTTTTTTTGAAAGCCAGCTGGTCCAAGCGGCCAGCGGTGCTGATTTAAGAAGGAGGTGGGCACCGGGACGAGCAGCGCTCGAACCCGAGCGGGCGCAGCTCTGCCCCAGCGGGCGCTGGCTAGTCGAGCCCCCGCTCAACTCCCAGGGGTTCTATAAATATATTCAGTTACCCAAGCCGATCAAGTGGATTTGGCGATCTAGGGTCACGAGGAAGTTAAAGATTTTTGCATGGTTGCTCTGCCTGGACAGACTAAATTCTAGGAACCTTCTTCGAAGAAAGAACGTGCAGATTCAAGATGAGGACTACTCCTGTGTGATGTGTGATCAGGGTTCGGAGGAATTCACCTATCATCTATTCTTTCAATGCCCGTTCAGTTTGGCCTGCTGGGATGTTCTTAATATACACTGGAATCATAATATTCACTTCTTTGACGCTCTGGAAGAGGCGAAATGGGCTTGGCCTAGACAAGGTTTCATGGAGGTATTTATTATTGCAGCCTGGGAGATTTGGCTTAGCAGAAATGGCAGGATTTTTAGGAATGCTTCACCCACGATATGCACATGGAAGCAAGGATTCCGTTCTAATCTTCTTAGGCAATGTTGTCGTTTTAAACCCTGTTGTAAGGAGTCCCTGTGGGAATGGATAAATAACTTGTAATCTCGGAAGGATCTTTCTCAGCTCGGGAAGGTCCTAAACGGTACATTGTAATCTGGATCGGTTTTATCAATATATTAAACAGGAGGGGTTTCTCCTGCTGTATTCATGGTCAAAAAAAAAACTCCCTATACAGAAAATCCGGTCCATGTGCCGTTAATCTGTGCGACATGTGGATGACCATAGAATGTTCAGGCTTAAACACAGAGCTCTGCCTTTATGCTTCCAATGTTGCGCCCACTGACCACATTTTATTATCAAGTTGAGGAAATGAGAAAGACAAGCAAGCCCTACTGGTAACTTTGACGAGTGTCATTTTTTTGAGAGGGGCTTGTGTCCACCCTGGTTTAACGTCTAATTAGGGTCAGATAATAGTAGTCGGATTCATAATTTGGTAATTAAATACATCACAGCGCCATCCAATCTATCTAACAAATGTGTCAAAACATGATTAGATACAGATATATCATATTTAAGTTTCAGGCCAAAATAACAACCGTGGGATCTGAGCGACGACTGCATCAGTTGCAGAGAATTAAACATACAGATTTATCGGATTTAAAATCAACCAAAATATGATGTCATGTACTACAAGCCAAACTCTATGTGGTTTCTACAATAGCAGTCACGTAACTCCCAACTTTTTAATAATCCAGTCTGATTCAAAAACAAGAACACGTAATCATGAACTGCGCTCATAACTGCCTAAGTTCCTCGCACAATAATTTGGACAATTCAGTAGTCAATGTGAGAAAAGGAAAATTGGAAACCAGAAGTCATTGTTCCACAGCACGAGTTGCAACTGATCAACACTCCTAAGGGCACCTTCTTTGCATGGAGCTCTCAGACGCACTGACCACAGACCAGGCCTACTTTTTTCAAACCCTGCTTATATGACTCACAAGCTTTGAATCCACTTACACGTTCTGAAAGACATGGGTTGAAATTTTGTCAGCCTTGGTATCCATCTGCAACGGCTTGGGCTTACTATCCCCATTGGCTGCGGAAAGCGGCGAGGAAGTTTCAGGGACAGATCAAATGCATCTCATCGTCACGATATCATTATCATGAGGCAAATAGTTAAGGATTTTTTCCCTGAACGAACTTCGGGAGACATTGAGTTAACACTGAGGGGTATTCCTCACGCCAAATGGAAGTTGTCGTCTGGATCAACAGTTTTAGCTGATGACATATTTGAAGCTGGCAAGCAGGACTGTGAAAAGTGAGAAAGTACAAAAGGCAGTAAAGAGAGTGGCTCAAAGATTAGCTGGGTGGAAGAAGAATTTGCTATCTTACTCCGAGAGAGAACTCTTAATCAGGTCTGTTTTAACAGTCATGCCAACATACTTCATGACCATGTTCGAGCTGCCAGTTTGGGCTTGTCAACAAATCGACAAAATTAGACGAAGTTTTCTATGGAAGGGTGAGGATCATGATTCAGTTCGTGGTGGCAAATGCTTGGTACGATTGAAGGTGTGCACTAGGCCGAGGAAAATGGGCGGCCTCGACATCAAGGATTTAGAGAAATTTGGGAGAGCTCTCAGGCTTCGATGGCTATGGCATGCCTGGGATCATCGCGCTAGACCCTGGAAGACCTTGTTTAATCACCATGATAAAATTGACTGCCAACTCTTCTTTGCTTCCACTATATTCACTGTTGGGGACGGCCAAAACACCCCGTTCTGGGAGGCTCGGTGGCTGCACGGACAGGCTCCGAAGGTCCTTGCACCACTTCTGTTCCAGCAGGCACGATTCAAGAAACGTATTGTGGCAAAGGTGTTGAAAACTGAGATGCCTTAGAACTAATCTAGTAATCCTCTAATCGAGAATACTCAGTCCTAATTCAATTACAATCAACTTAAGCAAGCAGTCTAACTAGCAACCTATGATCACAGTAGACATAATAGGATTACAAGGGGGTACGGTGAGAGGTGAGGATACCTTTAGAGGATCCACTTGCCGCCATTAGGCTCAAGTGGATGGTCGCTGGAGATCGAGTTGAAGCAGGGTGACCGGCGGTGCAGGGAGACCTCGACGCAGTGGCGGCTCGGTGCAGCGCATGCGGCGGCGGCGAAAGATTAGATTAGGTTATGGCGGGGGCCTATGGGAACGTGTGCACTCGTGTGTATACGCCCTGAGGTCCCCCTGCGACTTATACAGCGCGCACCAGGGTGGGGGCGTCAACAGAACGAGTCTGTTGCGCCCCCCCTATAGCAACACGCGTGGCTGAGGAGTACTCAACATGGGATTGTTACCCCACGTCCGATTCTGATGGGGAGGATAGAGTCCTCCCCGTTGGTTGTTGCCCAACGGGTTGGACCGGGATCAACCTAACATTCTCCCCCTTGATCTTGGTACAACTTAATTCTCACTTAGCTTACTCTTATTCTTAACTACTAAACTTATGTATATTTCTTCTTGCTTTGACATAAGGAGCACGACGCATTAGAAACAGCCATTTACGTACTGTTCGACTCGAAGAGCACAATATGTCTCACAATTAGAAATAACCTTATGCTTAGGTGTCCCCTTAGTATCCAGGACTCGTTTCACAGGCTCTCCCCTAATCCCATGCCGACTACGTGTTCTCTGAACACATTGGGAGGGAGACCCTTGGTTAGCGGATCCGCAAGCATTTGATTAGTTCTTATATGCTCGAGACTAATTGAATTATCCTGGATTCTCTCCTTTACAACATAATACTTAATATCGATGTGTTTGGCAGCACCACTTGACTTGTTGTTGTGAGAGTATGTCACTGCTGGCTCATTATCACAGTATAACTTAAGTGGTTTATGAATGCTGTCTACCACTCTTACACTGGGACAAATTTCTTAAGCCAAGATGTATGTCCAGTGGCCTCATAACAAGCTATGAACTCAGCATACATTATGGACGATGCAGTTATGACTTGCTTGGAGCTTCTCCACGATATAGCTCCATTCGCGAGGGTGAATATATAGCCTGATGTGGATTTCTTAATATCCACACAACCCGCGTAATCTGAATCTGAGTAACCCACTATTTGTAATGGGTCTGACTTACTATACTTTAACATGAGGTTCTTAGTACCCTGAATGTATCTTATAGCCTTCTTAAGTGCTTTCCAATGGTCTAAACCTGGATTACTTTGATATCTGCCAAGCATCCCAGTCACGAAAGCTAAGTCAGGGCGCGCACATGTTTGAGCATACATTAAGCTTCCGACAACAGAAGCATACGGAATTCCTCTCATCTGATCAACCTCATATTGATTCTTAGGTGATTGCGATTGTGAAAATTTGTCACCCTTAACTATTGGGACAGGCGAGGGTTTACAACCTTGCATACCGTACTTTCTGAGCACGCTTTCTAAGTATGCCTTCTGAGATAATCCTAATACCCCTTTCTTCGATCTCGGTGAATCTCAATTCCTAGGACATAGGAAGCCTCACCCAAATCTTTCATCTTAAATTTTGAGGATAAAAACTTCTTAGTTTCTAAGAGTAGGTTGACATCACTACTTGCAAGTAGTATGTCATCTACATATAGTATAAGGAAAATAAATTTCCCATTCTTAAACTTAGCATAAATGCAGTTATCCTCCTCATTCTCCTTAAACCCAAACTTTCTTATCGTCTCATCAAACTTTAGGTACCATTGCCTTGAAGTTTGCTTAAGTCCATAAATAGACTTCTTCAAGTGGCATCCCATATGTTCCTTACCCTCAATGACAAAACCCTTTGGTTGAGCCATGTAGACGTCCTCATAAAGATCCCCATTGAGGAACGCCGTCTTTACATCCATTTGATGTAATTCCAAGTCGTAATGTGCTACTAATGCCATGATGATTCAAAACGAATCCTTAGACGACACGGGAGAAAAGGTCTCATTATAATCAATACCTTCTCGTTGCGTGAATCCCTTAGCCACAAGCCTAGCCTTATACTTTTCGATTTTCCCTTTGGAGTCACGCTTAATCTTGTAGACCCATTTACAGCCTACTGTTTTGGCTCCTTTAGGAATCTTTACTAAGTCCCAGACTTTGTTGGCACTCATAGATCTTATTTCATCTTCTATGGCTTTACACCATTCGGATGACTGAGGTCTACTCATGGCATCTTTGAAAGAGGTGGGATCATCCTTAGTATGAATTTCTTCACTTAAGTATAACTGATAATCATTTAGAATTGCCGATCGTCTTACTCTTTGTGATCTTCTTATTTGCACATCGTCTAAGGGTTGAGACTGTTGTTGCACCTCATCTTGTTCGACCACATCCTCAACAGGCTGAGGAGGTGGAACCTCACTTATTTCTGTTGTGGTCAACGGAGGTGCAACGACAGGCGTTGTGTCATTACTGGCAGGCACCTGTGGCACCGACAACAGGTAGGGTGTGTCGGTACCCTGAGTACCGTATACCCCTTGAGATTGCAAAGATCTCAAGGAAATGTCATCTACTAGATTTGAAGACCTTCGGAGGCCCACATGTCAGACATAACCGGACCCGCTTTCCCAACATGGTTAGTCCCAGGGTCACCACGTGTACCATCAAACCGGAGCTACCGCCCACAAGGGGGAAGCTCCGGGCTATGTACCATAACGGCACCCGCGAACCTAACCCCGGACCGAGGGAAGCTCCAGAACTGACACGTGTCTGGTGGCACCGAACCTATCTGTTCCCCACAGTATGCTCCGGAGCTGCCATGTGTCCAACCGTCGGATCTTTAGCCTCAAACCTCCGGTAGAATCCACAACGGCTCTGGATCTTCAAAGGGGAATCAAAGACTTCAAGAACCAATTAAGTGTCATTAATACTATGTTAATGACACACGATCAGACGACCCTTATTACCAGTAACGTCGCTGTCAAAGCCCGTAACTAGGTCATTAAGGGTAATTAAGCGCATCAAATGTGTATCAATACTAGTAGCTACCGGGGCCACATGTCGGGCCAGGCCAACTTGTAACGGCCTGTCCTTGTACTATAAAAGGACAGGCCGATGATACATAGAGAACGGCTGGTCTGATCGGCTAACACGTGCTCTCAACTCACATCACCTGAGTTGAGCTCATACATCCAATACAACACCAACATACCCCGTGGAGTAGGGTATTACGCCAGGCGGCCCGAACCACGTAAATCTTTGTGTCTCCTGTGTCATTTTACACATCACCTTCTTGAATCTCCGTGTTCCCACACCGAACCTCAAACTTCGCAAAAACTTTTAGTAGTGTCGGGAGATCTGCCGGATCAAAACCACTGACAGTTGGCGCGCCAGGTAGGGGCGCCTGAGATTTCAAGAATGGTGAACTCAGCGGCTGAATCATCCAATGGTCATCCTGTTGTTCAAGCTGCTAGGGGCAATCCCTCCAATATTCTACCACCAGTAGGAACCTCGGTTCCAGCAGGAGTCACACTTCCACCACCGGGAATCATGACAACCCGGAACACGTGCTCCATGCAGCACGTGCTCTCCTTCAGCGCCCACCACCTCCGGATGCATCCCAGGATGCAATGGAGCAGTGGAGGGCCGATGTGGAACACCTGGTTGCAGCAGCAGCCGACCGCATCAGCAACCAGGGTCCTCCTCCTTCAGGACGGGCCTCATCGCAGCGACGGACCTTGTCTGGTAGACTCAGTCCGCACGTTTCCAACAACAGGAGACGTGCTGCGTCACAGCAGGTGACGTCGTTGCCCTCCGGGGCGCGACGCAATCACACAGTATCAAGGCTTTCAACTCATGACCTCCGGGCGGAGCTTGATCGCCGATACCGTCAACAAGACGGCCAAGTCCATATTGAGCGTTCTCATGAAAGACGAGAAGCTCAGGACATTCCTGCTCCTGAAGGAGTAGGAGGAGGCTGCTCAGCCCTGGCCATGCATATGCGTATGGTCAGGTGGCCACAGAAATTCCAGCCTCACCTGCCGGAGAAGTTTGACGGGACCGTTAATCCTGTCGAGTTTCTTCAGATTTACTCCACTGCTATCCTGGCAGGTGGAGGAAATGAGGTCGTAATGGCCAACTATTTTCCAGTGGCTTTAACTGGGACCGCTCGGTCCTGGTTTATGAGCCTTCCACCCAACTCCATCAACGGTTGGGAGGAGTTGTGCCGCCAGTTCACCGCCAACTTCGGGAGTTCATACACCCGACCAGGCACCAAACTGGACCTTTTTGCAGTCGTGGAAAAAGGGGGAGAATCCCTGCGATCATTCATCCAGAGATTCTCTCAGGTACAAAACACTATCCCTTCTATCTCTAGCGCTTCTGTCATTGTGGCATTTAGACAGGGCGTACGGGATAAGAAGATGTTGGAGAAACTGGCGATCAAGGAGATCACCAGTGTTAGGGAACTCTTCAGCTTGGCCGATAAATGTGTCAGAGCTGCGGAGGGCCGTGAAATGCACTCCAAACCACCTCCGGAGGATCGCAAGAAATCCTCCAAAGGCAAAGCCACTACCTTCGGGAGTGGCAAAAAGAAGAAAAAGACCAACGACAAGAAGAAGCCGTCGCCCGACGCATCTAATGCTGCAGCTGCTGCAGCTCCGGGTGGCCGGGGGCCACGCCCAGAGAAGCGACCTCGACCGTCTTCTGAAGATGGTGGCAAACCCAAGGTGTGGTGTCCAATTCATAAGACGGACAGCCACAATTTGGAAGACTGTCGGGAGGTCCAAAACCTTGCCGAGCGCTACGCCGGGAAGAAGTTCCTTTTCGACTGAGGGAAGGAAAACAAAAAGTTGACGAAGCTCCGGCTGAAGAGAAGTTAGGTTTTCAGGATCCTAAAAAGGTCCTAAAGGCCGTCTACACCTCCGTCGACGACAATTCTGACGTCTCTGACAACGAGCGTCAAAAGACCATGAACACCATTTTTGGTGGATCATGGGATATCACCTCCCGCTGCGTCCTCAAGACAATGCGTTGGGACATGGTCGTTGTAGCTCCTACAGCCAGGGCGGAGCCTCATCGGAAGTGGATGGACACAACCATCACTTTTGATGCTTTGGACTGCCCTCGAAGCATGGTTGGAGCAGGCCAGTTACCTTTGATGGTATCTCCTACCAACAATAACATTCAGCTCCACCATGTTATGGTAGACGGAGGTTCGGGGCTGAACCTCATAAGCTTCGAAGCTTTTACCAAGCTTCAGCTCCGACCTTCGGATCTTCACCCCTCCCATCTCCGGAGTAGGTCCGGGAGCCATTACCCCACTCGGTGCTATTACTGTCCCCGTTACCTTCGGGACCCGAGAGAAGTATCGCACTGAGAAGTTGGTCTTTGACGTTGCTCAGATCAACTTACCTTTCAACGCAATCTTGGGTAGGCCTGCCTTGTACAAATTCATGGCAGCTACTCATTATGGCTACCTGGTGTTAAAGATGCCAACACCAGTAGGCGTTATCCGGATCCGCGGAGATCGCACTGTCGGAGTAACCGCTCTGGAAGAACTTCATGCGCTTACAACGGCGCAAGAGGAGGACTCCAGGCAGGAGCAAGCTCCAAAACCCCCGAGCATTAGTCAACGAGGCTCGACTTCTGCACCTCGTGTGCAGCCAAGCGGCGACACCGACATTCCCGTCAAAGTCGTCCAAATCGGTTCTGATGCCGCTCAGACCACCCATATATCGGGGGGACTGAATGACAAATAGGAACTCGCGCTCATCGCTTTCCTCCAGGCTAATGTCGACGTGTTTGCCTGGCAACCGTCACAAATGCCTGGGATCCCCAGGGAAGTGATTGAGCACAATCTGAAGATCTACCCTGACGCCCGACCCGTGCATCAGAAGCCTCGGAAGCAATCCGTGGAGCGACAGAACTTCATTCGACAAGAAGTAAAGAAGTTGCTCGAAGCTGGATTCATCCGAGAAGTCTTCCATCCAAAATGGCTGGCAAACCCAGTCGTTGTGCCCAAGGTTGGCGGGAAGCTTCGGATGTGTATTGACTACACAACACTAAATAAGGCGTGTCCAAAAGATCCATTCCCACTACCTAGAATAGATCAGATAGTGGATTCCACCTCCGGGTGTGAATTACTGTGTTTCCTAGACGCATATTCTGGGTATCATCAAATCAGAATGTCTAGGGAAGATGAAGAGCATACCTCTTTCATCACAGTAGATGGATTGTACTTTTATACAACCATGCCATTTGGTCTCAAGAATGCAGCTTCAACCTTTGTACGAGCTATGTACAAAACTTTTGAAGAACTCATTAGAGACATAGTGGAAGTGTACGTCGATGACATTGTGGTCAAGGTTAAGAACAAGGAGTCACTCCTTGACACCTTACAGGCTGTCTTCGACAAGATGCGGGTCACCCGCACAAAGCTAAACCCAGACAAGTGTGTCTTCGGGGTTAGCTCTGGAAAACTTCTTGGTTTCCTGGTAAATCACCGAGGCATATAGGCTAATCCGGCGAAGATCAAAGCCATTGAAGACATGCGGCCACCAGCCCGCATCAAGGATCTCCAAAAGCTGACTGGATGTCTAGCAGCCCTCAGCCGGTTCATTTCAAGACTGGCGGAACGGGCACTTCCCTTCTTCAAGTTATTGAGGAAGTCCGGACCATTCCAATGGTCTGAAAAAGCAGAAAAGGCGTTCCAGGAGCTAAAACAGCTCCTCACCACCCTACCAACTCTGGTAGCTCCGAATCCTAGTGAGCCTTTGATGCTTTACATTTCAGCAACTGACAAAGTCGTCAGTATGGTCCTGGTTGCGGAGAGGCCAGAACTTTCCCATGCTCAGGAATCCAGACCCCTTCGGGAGGTCCGGAGGTTCCTGAAAACGAGTCTGGGTCTCAGTTCCCAGACTTAAGTCCACAAGAAGTTACTTCAAAAGACCCAGACCCCTCCGGGAGGGTCCAGGTCGCTTCTGAAGAAGCTCCGGGTCCCTCCAGCAAGGACCCAGAGGTCCCCGAAGAAGGTCCGGATCCCTCCGGGAGGATCCGGATCAATGAAGAGGAAGCTCTGGGCCCCTCCGGGAGGGTCCGAACCATCCAGCGCCCAGTGTACTTCATCAGTGAAGTACTTCATGATGCCAAGACTCGATACCTAGAGGTGCATAAACTGCTCTATGCAGTTCTTATCGCCTCCAGGAAGCTTCGCCATTACTTCCAAGCTCACAAGATTTCAGTGGTGACTTCTTACCCACTTCGAGCAATCTTGCATAATCCCAATTCAACTGGAAATATTGCAAAGTGGGCAGCAGAATTGGCCGAATTCGATCTCAAATTCATTCCAAGACAAGCAATCAAGAGTCAAGCATTGGCAGATTTTGTGGCAGAATGGACTCCCTCTCCATCAAACCCTGGGGGCCCCAGTGAGCAGAAGCCGGAACACAAGGCTTTGGTGTTCACCAAGCCTCACTGGACCCTCTACTTTGACGGCTCCATGCAAAAGCAGGGGGCCGGAGCTGGAGTCCTTCTCCTCGCACCAACCGGGGAGAAGGTAAAATACATGGTACACCTTGACTTTAAGGCGACCAACAACATGGCGGAGTACGAAGCACTCATCTACGGACTAAAGGTGGCACTATCATATGGTGTCAAGCAACTGCTGGTCAAGGGAGATTCATAGCTCATCATTAAACAAGTGAAGGGTGAATGCTCCTGCAACAATCTCCAGCTAGCTGCTTACCTCCTTGAAGTCCAGAGGCTTCAGAAGGACTTCGAAGTCCTAAACTCCACCACGTCCAGCGTGTCCACAACGCTGAAGCCAACGAACTCTCGACGAAAGCGTCAACTGGAGCTCCAGCTCCTGATGGAACTTTTGTCCGGAGGTTGTCAAAACCCACAGCTCAACCTGCCGAATTGAGCGAAGGGGGCGAGATCAGCATCCCGAAGCTAACGGTCCCGATGACCTTGTTACCATGGCAGCCATCAAGGGTCGTAGGTGCTGCCGGAAGCTCCGAGCAATCCAGCACACAAGACTCAAATGCTCAAGTTAGCTCCAATGCATGGATCTCGGAGATCCGGAGCTACTTGAAAGACAACATCCTTCCTGACGATGATGTATCTGCTGACCGGATAGTCAGATTGGCTAAAAGATACACGTTGGTAGGAGGGGATCTCTACCGGCGCGGTGCCAACGGCGTCCTAATGCGGTGCATCACAAGGGAAGAAGGTTGCGAGCTCCTCGCATAAATCCATGGAGGCGAGTGTGGGAACCACGCGTCTTCCCGCACGCTGGTCGGTAAAGCCTTCCAGCATGGCTTCTACTGGCCTACAGCATTCCAGGATGCAACTGAGCTGGTGAAGAAATGCGAAGCATGCCAATTTCATGCAAAGCAAATTCACATACCGGCTCAGCCTCTACAAATGATACCTCCTACATGGCCCTTCGCTGTGTGGGGGATGGACATCTTGGGACCTTTCCCAAGAGCCGTCGGAGGTTACAAGTTCCTCTATGTCGCCATTGACAAGTTCACCAAGTGGCCGGAAGCAACTCCAGTTGTGACAATAAACAAGCAATCTGCTATCAACTTTTTGCAGTCCATTGTATGCAGATTTGGAGTCCCAAACAAAATCATTACTGATAACGGGACTCAATTCACAAGCTCTGCATTTCAAGGATATTGCGAAGACCTCGACATTCAAGTTTGCTACACCTCCGTATCTCACCCGGCAAGCAATGGCCAGGCCGAGAGAGCAAATGCTGAAATCCTGAAAGGACTCAAAACGCGCACCTATGAGCGCTTGAAAAAACATGGAGCCAACTGGATTGAAGAGTTTCCGCCCACTCTATGGGCCAACAGGACAACTCCAAACTGGTCAACTGGAGAGACACCCATCTTCCTGGTGTACAGAGCTGAAGCAATCCTTCCTCCGAAAATCACCTTGGGGTCACTCCGGGTCCGGACCTTCGACGAAGCCACGCAGGACTAGCTCCGGCGTGAAGACCTAGACCTCCTTGAGGAGGGAAGGTGCCAAGCAGCTGTTCGGAATGCCCGATACCGCCAAGCCCTTCATCGCTATCATCAGAGGAATGTACACAACCGACAGCTCGAGGAAGGCGATCTGGTGCTACGAAGAATACAATCCAGAGAAGGGTTAAACAAACTCTCCCCCAGCTGGGAGGGACCCTTCCGAGTGATTAAAGTATCTCGTCCCGGAAGGGTTTGCTTGGCTACCGAGGATGGGACACCTCTCCCAAATCCTTGGAATATTGAGCACCTCCGTAAGTTCTACACTTAATATCACGGAGGTGAGTCTGTAGTAACTTGAGGTGTATGTTATAGAGTCATTGAACAGAGTCGGGTAGTTCCTCCAGGAGAATAGCCGGACCTTTCCCGAAAGGTCCGCAAAGTTCATGCAACACTTGTCACAGTCTCAGAACTAAAAGTGTGGCTAGCTACCCTGGGTCAAACGAGAAATGAAACACGCTTAGCTTGGTTCCGTACCCTAAGAGTGTACTTGTTTCCCTGTACCCCAGACCTATAATGAAAGACATCTTCATGTGAAACAGACTCCATGTGCATTTATTTTGTACAGGCTCAACATTTTTTATTTTTCTCTTTCTTATCTATAACAAAGTTGTGCAATTCTTAAGAAATTTTAGTTCGACCAGTCATGTACAATTCGAGTTGTATTGTCAATTCTTTTGGATTCAAATATTGTTCATGGCCCACTCGCCTGAATGCCTGTGACACCCGGTTCCGAATATGAACCAAGCGTAACGCATATGTGTGCCCAGGAAGTTCATCACACATATACGGTTGCATCACAAACGATATACAGAATTTAACCACGTCTTAACTATTAAATAAGTACTTTATTATAGTAATCCAATAGTTCACGAATGATAAAACTCTAATTAATGCAGCGGAAAATAAAATAAGCAGCACGACTCCAATCCACAGGCAATTGACGGCGGTACGCAACCTAGTACTCCACGTGATCCTCAGGGTACTCCCAATTGTCTCCAGTAGCTGTTGGGGGGGGGGGAATTGCAAGGGTGAGTACATGTCGTACTCAGCAAGTGTGGAAAGTATGACATGTGGCTTATTCAAATGATGAATGTAATAATGGCTAAGCGCTGAAAAGTACAGTAAAACATTTGAAAAGCATTATACTATGTCTATGTGAAACAATCCCATGATAGCCATCATATTAACATAATATAAACCATATCCAATTATTGCCAACATCATCATTATCCATGTCTAGTTACCATAACTCAAATTCATATCCGTAACCATAAGCCAAAAACCATCCATAACCATTACCAACCCATAACCATAATCCAACCATCCCAATACCAAAATCCTCTAATCATGTAGGTCATCCAGACGCTCATAACCGGGAGCACGACTATCATGATAGTTTTAACACTCTGCAGAGGTTGTACCACTTTACCCACATGTTCGTAATTTTATCACCTTTCGGTGACTAAGAAACCTCCATTATGCCATCTCACACTTCCGTAGGTGTGTGGCCAAGAGATCACAAAATATCCTTTCAAAAGGGACTACTAGTATGTACGGGCCCACTAAGGTTTCACCGGAAGGCTTGAATCTCTATTCTCCCACCCACGGGCCCCCTCGTGTGCCATGCGGATCCCAGGGCAGTCCTCCTCGAATCCCATTCCCCGTGCCATCCAATGGTCCATACAATACTAGCAGCGCTCCTAATTATTCAGCTACGCCACACCCATACTTGGCCTTGTGGTGGCACTGTTGACCTGGCATATTCTCGCATGAACCGGTCCTTAGATCTAAAGCAAGCAAACCACCATAACATCCAACCCATCCACATACCAGGCTTGCTTAGATCACCCATCGTATTGACCAGTTCACATTAACCAGAATATCATTGATGCATAATTAAATGTGTAGTGTTGTTTGCCATCCCAATTAATTAAGCGAAGCAAAAAGGTAAAAACCCTTCCCGACTCTCTAGCATAAATTCCAGGTGACAAGGGTGGTTAAACAAAACTAGTAAACTTCCTACCATAGGATTCCCCATCATATTGACACAAGCATGCAAGTTCGCAAACAAAACATTTAATTTAAAACAGGATCAATATGCTTCAAGGACACTTGCCTTGCTCCGGCGGATGGGGTTGCTCAAGCGCTTCAAAGTCTTGATTTTGGAAATCCTCGTATGCGGCCTCTTGAGCACGTTCCTCTATGCGTGATCATACATACAAGAAAATACATACCATTCAACATGATGCACACTAAATAATCAACATGCGATGATATGCATGCATGCAAAGATCAATTATTAATTAACTATGGTTGTTTATTAATTAGATGCAACTAGTTCATACGTATTCATATGAGTTTACGGGGGTTTTAGAGTGGATTAATGCTGCTGAAAATAAAAAGACGATGCAACTACGATCAATTTATGTCTATTAGATTCAATGTGGTTGCTAAAATTCGCATCAGGAACATGGCCTACCGTAGATGCGATGGCTTCGATGATCGCGGGATGGGGACGATGCTTAGATGAAGTAGATGTGCAAGGTCCTCCGGCGGAACGACGACACCCTCCTCTTTTTCTTCCTCTTCTTCCCCTCTTTTTTCTTCCTTTTCTTCCCCTCGCGCAGCCTTCTGGTTCTCTGTACCGGCGGCTTTTCTTCTCTGGAAGGCGGCGGCGGCTGTTCTGCGGTATCGGGAAAAAACCTACGGAGACCCCGGTTTTTTATAGGCGCGGACGCGTGCGGTATCCAGGGATCGAGTCGGGTGCGGCCGGGCGATTCGCGTGCGGGTGGGGCCCGGTGCGGGAATCGCGCGGGAGTCGGCGAGCGATCCGGTTCGGTGCGGGGCGCGTATCGCGCGGGCGGGGCCGGGGCGCGGTCGCGCTGGGTGAGGCGCGGGAGCGCGATTCGGGGCGGCGGCGGGAATCGCGCGCGGGAGCGGGGCTCGGGGCGCGGGAGCGGGAGGCGGGGCCCAGGCGGGGCGCGTGGTGGCGCGCTGTGCGGGCGTGAGGCGCGTCGGCCGGGGCGGGGCAGGGCGCTCGGTCGGGTGGGCCAGGCGGCAGTGGCGCCCAGCGCACGTGGGCGAGCGCTGCGCGCTCGGGGCTGCGGTGCGGAAGGCGGCGGGGTGGGGTCCAGCGGTGCGCGCGGTCGGGGCGTGGCTGGCTGGGCCGTCGGCCTGGCCAGCAGCGACGGTTTTGTGTTTTTTTTCTCTTTCTTTTTTTATATATTATTATTTATGATTCTTTATATTTTTTTATATATAATTATTATATATATTATTTATAGATGAATTTAAATATATATATTTATTATTATTATTATTTTTATACTTATTCCCTATTACAAATGTTAGGCTATAATTATTATTTTCTCTTTCTTCTTTTTGCTACACCATATATGTATGTTTTATCATTTTTCTTTTATTCTAGTAATATTTAATGCATGAACTTGTATGCAATGCATGATACGAAAATTGAGGGTGTTACAAACCTACCCCCCTTAAAGTGAATCTCGCCCTCGAGATTCGATAGCGTGGGGAAAAGATGAGGGAATTCTGCCTTCAGTTCTTCTTCACGTTCCCATGTAGCTTCGGTTTCCGTATGGTGTTTCCATTGCACTTTGCACCAAAGGATCCTCTTATTTCTCGTGACCCTTTCCTTCATGTCCAAAATTTTGATAGGTTGCTCGACATAGGACAAATCCTCTTGAAGTTCTAACTCGTCCATCGGCACTTGTTCTTCCGGTACCCTGAGACACTTCTTGAGTTGAGAGACGTGAAACACGTCGTGTACATCGGAGAGATACGTCGGCAGCTCAAGTCGATAAGCTACCTCTCATCGCTTGTCCAAAATCTTAAACGGTCCGATGTAATGTGGTGCCAGTTTTCCTTTGTCGTTAAACCGTCGCTGACCTCTGATAGGTGACACTTTGAGGTATACAAAATCTCCAACTTCAAAAGTCAAACTCCTTCGCCTATTATCAGCATAACCATTCTGTCGAGACTGGGCAGCCTTTAAGTTTTCCCGTATTATTTGGACTTGGCTTTCAGCATCTTGTAACACGTCGGGACCAAACACTTGATTCTCTCCGGTTTCATTCCAAAACAAGGGAGTCCTACACTTCCTTCCGTACAATGCTTCATAGGGTGACATTTTCAGACTTTCTTGATAGCTATTGTTGTACGAGAGTTCAGCGTACGACAAACTTTTATCCCAACCTTTCCCATGCTTTAATGCACAAGCTCTTAACATGTCTTCCAAAATTTGGTTGGTCCTCTCGGTTTGTCCATCTGTTTGAGGGTGATACGCCGAATTGAAGTTCAACCTTGTTCCCATTGCTTCATGCAATTTCTGCCAAAATCTGGAGGTAAACTGAGAACCTCTATCCGAGACTATCTTCTTCGGTACTCCGTGTTGACACACAATATGCTCCATATACAATTCTGCAAGCTTCGCGGTGGTATATGTGGTCTTGACAGGGATGAAGTGAGCTGATTTTGTCAATCGATCCACAATAACCCATATTGAATCATAGCCAGACTGAGTTCGCGGTAATCCAACTATAAAGTCCATACCAATCTCTTCCCACTTCCACTCCGGGATCTTCAATGGTTGTAGCAGTCCGGCTGGCCTTTGATGTTCAACTTTAACTCGTCGGCACACATCACAAAGTGCAACATATTCGGCTATGTCCTTTTTCATGCTGGCCCACCAGTAGCATGTCTTTAAATCCTTGTACATCTTCGTACAGCTAGGATGAATTGAGTAAGGCGAGTCATGTGCCTCCTTCAATATTGTTTCCCGAATATGCCTGACATTAAGTACCACAATCCTCTTTCCAACCCATAAGGTACCCTGTTCGTCCTCATCAAACCTGAATTCCCTTCCTTCTTGGGTCCTTTCCTTGATTCCCTGTATTTCCTTGTCCTTTGTCTGTCCTTCCCGTATTTCCTGCTCTAATGTTGGGTTGACTTCCATCATTCCCATCTCATTTATGAATCCAAGGTTCAACTGTTCAAACTCCTTGCATAACTCAGATGGCAGCTCTCGAACTGTGAGTTGATGACTTACTCCTTTTCGGCTCAAAGCATCGGCCACTACATTGGCCTTCCCTGGGTGATAGTTGATTCCCACGTCATAATCCTCGATGAGCTCCAACCATCGGCGTTGCCTCAGATTCAGATCCGTTTGCGTAAATATGTACTTGAGACTCTTGTGATCCGTATAAATCTCACATCGGTGACCAAAAACATAGTGTCTCCATATCTTCAAGGTGTGTACCACGGCTGCGAGTTCAAGGTCGTGTGTAGGATAATTCAACTCATGTTTCTTTAGTTGCCTCGATGCATAAGCTACCACTTGGCCTTCTTGCATGAGCACACATCCTAATCCTTGCCTTGATGCATCACAATATATATCAAAACTCTTGCTCACGTCCGGTAATACTAACACCGGCACGGTTGTCAACCTTTTCTTTAACTCCTCAAAGCTATCCTGACAAGCTTGAGTCCATCGGAATGCCTTCCCTTTCATGAGTAATTCGGTCATAGGCTTGGCTATTTTGGAGAAATCCTTGATGAATCGGCGGTAATATCCAGCCATTCCAAGGAAACTCCAAATTTCCTTGACATTATGTGGCGGTTCTCACTTAAGCACATCTCTCACCTTCCCTGGGTCAACTGATACTCCTCCTCCGGAAATAATATGGCCTAAGAAAGAAACTTCTCGTAACCAGAATTGACATTTACTGAACTTGGCATACAATTGGTGTTCCCGTAGCTTCTGCAATGTAAGCTTCAAGTGTTCTTCATGTTCTTCCTCGCTTCTCAAGTATATCATAATGTCATCGATGAACACTACAATGAACTTATCCAGATATTCCATGAAGACCTTATTCATGAGATACATAAAGTACGCAAGCGCGTTCGTTAATCCAAATGACATGACGGTGTACTCATAAGATCCATATCGTGTCCGAAATGCTGTCTTGGGTATATCTGATGGTCTAATCTTCATTTGGAAGTATCCTGACCGCAAGTCGATCTTGGAGAAGATACAGGCACCCTTCATTTGGTCGAACAAATCCTCTATACGGGGCAGTGAGTACTTGTTCTTAATTGTCACTTCGTTGAGAGACCTATAGTCCACACACATCCTCTGGGTTCCATCCTTCTTATCTACGAAGAGCACTGGGGCTCCCCACGGGGATGAGCTTGGGCGTATAAAACCCTTCTCTAGCTGCTCTTGAATTTGCTTCTTGAGCTCTGCTAATTCCTTAGGAGGCATCCTATACGGCCTCTTAGCTATAGGTGCAGTTCCGGGTATCAACTCAATGGCGAATTCTATGTCACGATCAGGTGGCATACCTGGCAACTCATCTGGAAACACATTCGGGTACTCGCGAACGATCGGAATGCTTTCCAATGTCACTTCTTCCACGTGATTCAACATCGCTTTCTCTCTTGCAGGTTGGGCTGCCTCAACTTCGATGCGTGTACCATGTTCACTCGTCAACTGCACAATCCTCTCGGCACATTGAATGACTCCATTATACTTGCTCAGCCAGTCCATTCCAAGTATTATGTCTATTCCTTGGGAGTCCAAGACTATGAGGTTTGCGAGAAAGTCTACCCCCCTTATTTTAATGCTTACTTTCGGACATACTATATTTGTCCTCATCTCTCCGCCAGGAGAACTTACTAGCATAGTTTGCTTCATATGAGATATAGGCATATTGTACTTGGCAACATACTTTGACGAGATGAATGAATGAGATGCTTCCGAATCAAATAAAACAGTCGCGGGGTTGGAGTTGGCAAGAAACATACCAATCACGACGTCATCAGCTTGCTGGGCTTCCTCAGTAGAGACATGATTCACATTGCCACGAGCCAAATTCTGCTGTCCACGGTTGCCTTGTGGTGCTCCTCCATTTGGTCGCGGGTAATTTGGTCTTGGTGCATTGTTCATAGGTCCATAGTTTCTTCTGGGGCATTGACTTGCAAAGTGTCCGGGTTCTCCACACACATAGCATGTCTTATCGCCCGTAGAATTAGGGAAGTTTGGGCGCAGCTGGTTTTGAGCATTTGCCGCCATGTTAGGACGCAGCGCAGGTGGCACAGGATAGCGAGGCGCTTGCATGGCGGGGCGTTGTTGCGCTGGCTGATTTGGGCGGGGCGGATAAGTAGCGCGGTATGCAGGAGCAGATGGGTTGTAGTGTGGTGCAGTAGGTGGTGCATAGCGGGGGCGAACGTTGCTTCCTTGCTGCGGTCCATGATGTGGCATCTTCCTCTTGTTGTCCTGCTCCATATCACGAATCTTGTTCTCAACCACAATAGCCTTGTCAACCAGCTTTTGGAAGTTTGGATAATCAGTATTGAGCAACTGGGCTTGAATTTCATTGTTGAGACCCCTCATAAACAGATACTGCTTCCTACTATCAGTTTCGATGTCTTCTGGAGCATATCTTGATAATTGAGTGAATTTGTTGAGATACTCACTCACGCTCATCCTTCCTTGCCTGAGATTTTCAAAGTCTTGTCTTCTCAGTATGATAACTCCTTCAGGTACATAGTGGGAACGGAAACTCTGCTTAAACTCAGCCCAAGTGATTGCCTCCTGATTATCATGAGCATTGCAAAGCGCTTCCCACCAGTCAGTGGCTGCTCCAACTAGTTGATGTGATGCAAAGAGAACCTTCTCCCTATCAGTGCACTGGATAATAGCAAGTTTCTTCTCAACGGACTTCAGCCAATCATCAGCTTCCATTGGGTCTGTGGCTTGTGCAAAGGTGGGCGGTCTGGTCCTCATGAACTCTCCCAAACAATTATGAGGAGGCGGGGGTGGCGGTGGAGGCATGTGAGGCTGATTGTTGTTGCCAGCTTGCAGCTGTCCCATAGTTTGTATCATGGTCTGCATGAGCTGGTTCTGCATAGCTAATAGTTGTTCAATATTGATAGCTCCATGAGCATGTCCCTGGTTGTTCTGAGGTACTTCATTGCGCTCCTCCTCATCGTTGGCATCCCTCTGGTTACGAGTTGTCACCATCTGTTGGTAAAAGAAAGGTGGGGACAGAAGGATTTAGAATTTGGAAAGAAACGTCCCAACTATATGCATCAAGGTATGTGACACTAAATAATCCTTTATTAATATAGACCTATATGAGGATGTGGACAAGTGCCGAAGCATTCCACAACTCTCTACTAAGCACACAAGCACTCAAACAAGCACCAAACAAAATTGACAAAAATCCTAAAAGAAGTAACACAACTCAAGGTCACACAAGTATGTCTACGTCGCTCTTACTTAACTAATGAGGGTGTGCCTATCCTTGAGTCGTGGCATAGGTCGAGGACTACTCGTCGTCAAGCGGAAACTCCTCCGGGTCCTCGTCGTCGTCGTCGTCGTCGGGGTCCTCGGGGTCCTGTGGTGGTGAGGCAGCAGGCGGCGGTGGTGCGGCGGACGCCACACTGGAAGGCTCCTCGTCAGAGGACTCCTCAGAAGACGACTCACGCTGACCGTTGCGACGGTCTGGAGAGTCTGGGGTCCATGTCGAGGTGTCGGACGCGTAGTCGCCCGGGTCCTCGTCGGTGATCCGACGATACCTCCTGATTATCGCCTCGTGGCGCTGGGCGAGGTCACGTCCATCCTGAATCTCTTGCTGCGCCCTCTGAAGTCAGGAACTGAGCTGGGCCATGTCGTCAACAGTCTAACGAGACTGCGGGAGGTCCAGGGGTCCCTCCACATGCCTGGAGACGAAGCTCGCAGTGCCACTGGGACGCTGCGGAACGAAGGCGTGCACCGTGTCCTCCAGACGGAAACGGCGGGCGTGACTCCAAAAGGTTGCTGCTTCCCAGCTAGCATCCTGCTCCGCAGATCGGCGGGAGCTCCTCCAAGCAGGACTGCTGTGGGTCTTCACCAACTCATCACCATAGTAGATGTAGATCTTGCAGCTCCACTCCTTCCTGCCGGGGCGCTGCACTCCAGAGGTGTGGTAGGAGAGCGAGAAGCTGTGGTGACGGTAGCTAGCCTCACGGAGTAGGGCACGGAGACGATGTCGCAGTTGTCCTGTGGCCCTGCCGTCAGAACGGATCACCACGGGGTGACGGGGGTCGATGGCCGGAGAGCGACTGACCAACCTACGCGGGGGCACAAGTCCACCGGTCGACTTACGGGGGGTTGTCTTGGTGCGGGCCATCTACAGAAAACGAGAACACATTAGAGGAAAAAAATAACAAAATATAAATCTGAAAATTTCAGCAGCTAAAATGGCGGAAAAAGAGCAGTGCAGCGGTTCCAAAAGAACGAAAAAATAGAGAGAAAAAAAATGCAGCAGCCGACACAATAATTTTACCCACACATAACAGCAGCAAAACACACTTTTTTCGCGAAAATTTAAGCAGCAAAATCAGCAGCACTTAATATTGCTCACTTCTGAAAATTTTTATCAAAAACGCAGCAGCGATCAATACTTTTTGCAGCTGAAAATAAGGGAACAAAACAGCAGCAAAAATTTTCGAAATAGCAGATTAGAAGAGTGTTCCTAAGTGCTCTAGAGTGTCCATTCTACCTAGGCTTGCGTCCTACGGTCAACGCGGCTCTGATACCAATTTGTGACACCCGGTTCCGAATATGAACTAAGCGTAACGCATATGTGTGCCCAGGAAGTTCATCACACATATACGGTTGCACCACAAACGATATACAGACTTTAACCACGTCTTAACTATTAAATAAGTACTTTATTATAGTAATCCAATAGTTCACGAATGATAAAACTCTAATTAATGCAGCGGAAAATAAAATAAGCAGCACGACTCCAATCCACAGGCAATTGACGGCGGTACGCAACCTAGTACTCCACGTGATCCTCAGGGTACTCCCAATTGTCTCCAGTAGCTGTTGGGGGGGGGGGGGGAATTGCAAGGGTGAGTACATGTCGTACTCAGCAAGTGTGGAAAGTATGACATTTGACTTATTCAAATAACGAATGTACTAATGGCTAAGCGCTGAAAAGTACAATAAAACATTTGAAAATCATTATACTATGTCTATGTGAAACAATCCCATCATAGCCATCATATTAACATAATATAAACCATATCCAATTATTGCCAACATCATCATTATCCATGTCCAGTTACCATAACTCAAATTCATATCCGTAACCATAAGCCAAAAACCATCCATAACCATTACCAACCCATAACCATAATCCAACCATCCCAATACCAAAATCCTCTAATCATGTAGGTCATCCAGGCGCTCATAACCGGGAGCACGGCTATCATGATAGTTTTAACATTCTGCAGAGGTTGTACCACTTTACCCACATGTTCGTGATTTTATCACCTTTCGGTGACTAAGAAACCTCCATTATGCCATCTCACACTTCCGTAGGTGTGTGGCCAAGAGATCACAAAATAGCCTTTCAAAAGGGACTACTAGTATGTACGGGCCCACTAAGGTTTCACCGGCAGGCTTGAATCTCCATTCTCCCACCCACGGGCCCCCTCGTGTACCATGCGGATCCCAGGGCAGTCCTCCTCGACTCCCATTCCCCGCGCTATCCAATGGTCCATACAATACTAGCAGTGCTCCTAATAATTCAGCTACGCCGCACCCATACTTGGCCTTGTGGTAGCACTGTTGACGTGGCATATTCTCGCATGAACCGGTCCTTAGATCTAAAGCAAGCAAACCACCATAACATCCAACCCATCCACATACCAGGCTTGCTTAGATCACCCATCGTATTGACCAGTTCACATTAACCAGAATATCATTGATGCATAATTAAATGTGTAGTGTTGTTTGCCATCCCAATTAATTAAGCGAAGCAAAAAGGTAAAAACCCTTCCCGACTCTCTATCATAAATTCCAGGTGACAAGGGTGGTTAAACAAAACTAGTAAACTTCCTACCATAGGATTCCCCATCATATTGACACAAGCATGCAAGTTCGCAAACAAAACATTTAATTTAAAATAGGATCAATATGCTTCAAGGACACTTGCCTTGTTCCGGCGGATGAGGTTGCTCAAGCGCTTCAAAGTCTTGATTTTGGAAACCCTCGTATGCGGCCTCTTGAGCACGTTCCTCTATGCGTGATCATACATACAAGAAAATACATACCATTCAACATGATGCACACTAAATAATCAACATGCGATGATATGCATGCATGCAACGATCAATTATTAATTAACTATGGTTGTTTATTAATTAGATGCAACTAGTTCATACGTGTTCATATGAGTTTACGGGGGTTTTAGAGTGGATTAATGCTGCTGAAAATAAAAAGACGACACAACTACGATCAATTTACGTCTATTAGATTCAATGTGGTCTTTAAAATTCGCATCGGGAACATGGCCTACCGTAGATGCGATGGCTTCGATGATCGCGGGATGGGGACGATGCATAGACGAAGTAGATGCGCAAGGTCCTCCGGCGGCACGATGACACCCTCCTATTTTCTTCCTCTTCTTCCCCTCTTTTTTCTTCCTTTTCTTCCCCTGGCGCAGCCTTCTGGTTCTCTGTACCAGCGGCTTTTCTTCTCTGGAAGGCGGCGGCGGCTGTTCTGCGGTATCGGGAAAAACCTACGGAGACCCCGATGTTTTATAGGCGCGGACGCGTGCGGTATCCAGGGACCGAGTCGGGTGCGGCCGGGCGAATCGCGTGCGGGTGGGGCCCGGCGCGGGAATCGCGCGGGAGTCGGCCAGCGATTCGGTTCGGCGCGCGGCTCGTATCGCGCGGGCGGGGCCGGGGCGTGGTCGCGCTGGGTGAGGCGCGGGAGCGCGATTCGGGGCGGCGGAGGGAATCGCGCGCGGGAGCGGGGCTCGGGGCGCGGGAGCGGGAGGCGGGGCCCAGGCGGGGCGCGTGGCGGCGCGCTGTGCGGGCGTGAGGCGCGTCGGCCGGGGCGGGGCAGGGCGCTCGGTCGGGTGGGCCAGGCGGCGGTGGGGCCCAGCGCACGTGGGCGAGCGCTGCTCGCTCGGGGCTGCGGTGCGGAAGGCGGCGGGGTGGGGTCCAGCGGTGCGCGCGGTCAGGGCGTGGCTGGCTGGGCCGTCGGCCTGGCCAGCAGCGGCGGTTTTGTGTTTTTTTTCTCTTTCTTTTTTTATATATTATTATTTATGATTCTTTATATTATATATATATAATTATTATATATATTATTTATAGATATATTTATATATATATATATATTTATTATTATTATTTTTATACTTATTCCCTATTACAAATGTTAGGCTATAATTATTATTTTCTCTTTCTTCTTTTTGCTACACCATATATGTATGTTTTATCATTTTTCTTTTATTCTAGTAATATTTAATGCATGAACTTATATGCAATGCATGATGCGAAAATTGAGGGTGTTATAATGCCGCCAAGCCAATCTAGGGCCGGAGTGTGCTATCGACTTAGCCTGGTCAAGCACCCTAAGTACGCCACTCTACCTACACCCCGGCAGGCCGAAGTAAGGCGGGTCCAAGTACAATTGGATCTGGAACAAAGAAGGCAACGCATTCGGTTGTATTCAGAATTGTGTTTGACCTAAAACTTTCTTGGGAATCGTAAGCCACGACGAAGTTATAGGCAAGGAGCGAATTTTACTATTTTTCTTGGCTTCAATGTGTAGGAAAAATAAAGAATCCACGTTGATGGAGAAAAGCCGGAGCTAACAAAGCTCCGACTCCCCCTAGGTGGCTTGTGATCGATATTAAACATTGAAAACGAGCATTGCCGGAGCAACCAAGCTCCGACAAAGCTAGGGGGGCCAGCTGTCGACGCAGAATAAAAGATGGTGAGAAGACCCCACAAGCGGAGTCTGCTGCCGACAAGTTACGCATTGGCAAAGGTCACTACCGGAGCTACTAAGCTCCGACACCCCGGAGGGCTAACTATCGATGCTCTACGCGTTGATAGGGACTATTGTCGGAGCTACTAAGCTCCGACGGTAGTCAATGCCGGAGCTTCTGAGCTCTGACAACCTCAGGGGGCCTTCACTATCGAAGACTTCGGACCTACACTCTACAAGTTCGAAGCAAACGAGTCTTCAACAAAATACAATATCCTCTTGGTACATGTTCACAATCAAATTGTGTACATCTACCAGGGGGCCAAGTGAAGACAAAAGTGTTGAAGACAAAAAATGAAATACATTAACAAATTATGGATTTCATTCATCTAGAGACAAGGGATTACAAAATTGGGGAAGAAAAAGAGAGAATACAAGTGGGAGCTACAGAGATGGTCCTAGACCCTATGGAAGAACTGGGCGACCTTCTGAGCAACCTCCGACACGTTGGCTCGGGTGGCTTCACCTTCTCCTTCGACGGGACCTTCAAGCACCGGGTCCAGAGGAAATTGGGGATCCCGGCTGGTGTAGCACGTCAGCACATACTCTGCGACGTTCTTCGCCAGGGACTACACCTCAGCCTCCAACTGGTCCGCGATGGCGTCACCCACCTTGGAGAGTTTGTCACCCGCCGAGCTCAACGCTTGCAATGCCAGGTCCGACTCCGGCTCCAGATCATCCAGACGCACGGGACTGAAGCCCATTGGCGTCAGTGCATCGTTGGCTTTGCTCAGGAACTCCCAAACTTGTAGGGAGTCCGCATTCCTCAAGCCCTTCAGTTCCTCCAAGGATCCTTTGGCCGCCGCCAGTTCAGAATTCTCACGAGCAGGGCGCTCAACCTCTTTGGCATTTTGCTGAATCTTTTCAGCAACCTGCTTCTCGAGTTTTCCGAGCTCCTCCTCTCGGAGGTGGATCTTGTTCCGGCGGTCGACCAGGTCCTTCTCCTGGCCCCTAACTTTCTTCTCCCTGGCAGCGATGGCACACTCTTGCTTGTAGAGTTCCTGCCCTCGCACCCAGGCCTTCTCCTCCTCCTCAACGCAACACTCCTCCAATTTCTTGGTGCGTTCCTCGAGGCCCTTGTCAGCCAGAGCCACCTTTTCGGTGAGCTCCTCCTCCCTCTTCATGACATCATCCTGCAACTCTAGGAGTTTTGCTCTTCGTCTTTGAGCTTCTTCTCCCTCTCCCCAAGTGCCTCCCGGCAGCTTGATGAGGCTAGTATTAATGGCTTCAAGCCTTTCTTGGCGATCATCAGCCGCACTATTAGCTGCCTTGGCCTGCTCATAAATGGCCCAGGATTGAGTGTCGAGGGCACGAGTCAAGCTCTCCCTATCATCCAATAATTTGCCCCAGTATTCCAGGCGGACCTTCTCCTGTTTGATCCACTCCTTGTCGTCTGCCAGCCTCGACTGCGCTAGCTTTCTCTCGAAGTAGAGCCGATTACGCCACCGCCTAAGGGTTTGGCGCTCCTCTTCAAGAGCCTTACTGTCGTGGTAGAACGCAAGCTGGACTTGACGCAGACAGGAGCAAGCGTTGTCAATGGACAACGACAGGGGAATAGGGTCTGGACCTGCTGGGGTCTCCTCCACTGGTTCCAGCGGGTTCTCGCTTACAAAAATTGGGTCCCACTCTACAAGAGTGGTCCCCTGAGCCTCCACGGCACTAGGTCCATCCTCTGGGATAGCCTCAGTCGCCACCGAGGAGGGTCCCACAGAAGAAGTTTCGACCTCCGGAAGTGGTTCCGAAGGCCCTGCCGTCAGGTCTTCATTTGCCCCCTCGGGCAGGGGGCCAGCGACTTCATCAGGGCACCTTGGCTTAGTAGCAGGCACCTCCGCCGTCATCACTTACGGAGTAGGGGCTACTTCCGGCTCCGGCCTGGGCTCCTCCTGCGCTGGTGGCTCGGGTGTTGGCGCCTCGACCATCATAGGTTTGAGTGCTGATGCCTCCGTAATGACCGGCTCGGGCGCCAGAAGGTCAACAACAACCGGCCCTGAGGCTGGAGCTTCAACCTCAACCGGCTCAGGCGCCGGGAGGTCTTCAACTGCAACCGGCTCTGCAGTCGGAGCTTCAGTGGCAACCGGCTCTGAGGCTGGAGCTTCGGAGGTAGCCGGCTCAACCGCCCGAACTTCCTCAACATCTGGCTCGTTCACCGGGACTTCAATAACCTCCGTCTCAACCGTCGGGGCTTCGAAAATTTCCACCTCTGGGGCCGGAATCACTGCTTCCTCTGACTCAGCGGCCGAAGCTTCCAACATCTCAGCATCAAGACCCGGGGCTTCAACCTCCGGGGCAGGTGCCGCTGGCGCATCTTCTCTCCTGTGGTCCGGCGCTACAACGGGAGTCTCGGGGGATGAGTCCAGGTCCATGACCACGACAGCTGGCGCCGGAGCTACCGCAGCTTCAGCCACCACTTGGGGTGGCACCGGGACAGGAGCAGAAGCCTCCGCCCTCACAGCTTCAGCTGCTGTGGCTGAGGGCGGAGCCTCACTCCTCTTCTTGGGGACGCTGCAGATGATGGATGAAGAAACTTAAAAAACAGTTATTACAACAAAACAACTGTCTGAGGTAAAGATTAAAAATTATCTCGGAAGGCTTCCGCACCAGCTTGCACGGAATCTCTTTCCCGAGCGTTCTGGACTGACCATGGCCGCCGCCGGCGTGGTAGCTCCGGAAGGCTCCCCTGGGACTTGTTGCAGCCGCGGGCATTTACTTAGTCAAGGCCCCCTCGACCGGGAAGGACCTCCGGACCCAGAGACCTCAACTCGCCCTGGTACTGGAGTCACATGCCCAGGGCTAGCACCCCGGGAAGACACTACTGCAGGTGCAGTCGCCACAGTTGTAGAAGACCTCCCCCTCCGGGGAGAAGGAGCTGCTGCAGAGGGTGCAGGCCTGACGGACCTTCCGTCGGCATGCTTCAACTTCCTCTTCCGGCTCGAGGGTTTGGCTGCCGGCTCCTTGCCCTTGCCGATGACCTCGGTCCTTGGCTTCGGGGCAGGGGCGGAGCCACCTTCAGAAGCCCCAGGGATCACCACCCTCGAAGTCAATCGCCTCTCGACGACACCGAGGTCGTCAAGCGCCGACATCGTCCGCCGGAGCTCCCTGCTGAACTGTACTTCCACGTTCAGAGGGAGGAAAGCTGGTGGCGGGGTCAAGTCATCACCCGCGACGTCGATGCCGTGCTGGAACTTCTTGAGATGAAACTCCAAGGTCGCCCCCTCCATGTTGGACTTCAGCCCGGTCTCAACCCGGTCGTCGTCCATCACACTGTTGAGGGTCCAAGCGGAGTTTTTCTCTCCTCTTCAGCGGTGCCCACCTGTTGACCAGGAAATTACAAAATACCGCCTGAGGAGTTAATCCTCTCTCCACACATTGGCGGATCCTGGTCAGAGCAGGGTTAAAGGCATCCGACAGCACCGGAGCTTCACTCCAGACTGCAGTGTCGATGTTGGGGAGGCCTTCGGGCAGCTCCAGCTTCTTGTGCTCCTCCACCCGGATGACTATCCAGTCTTTCTTCCAATCGTCCCACTTTCCAGAGGGAAACGACCGGAGGTACTTGAATGGGAACTTCTTGCGCTTCACAAAGTAGTAGAAGCCAAGGTACTCTTCACTCCTTCCGGTGGTATGGACGGTGAAGAAGGTCCGGAAAAGCTCAATGCAGGGGGGGATGCCCACCCACATTTCAGAGAAGTGGACGAAGACGGACACTAGAAGAATGGAGTGGGGGCCAAGGTGGTACAGTTGCAGACCATAGAAGTCTAGCAGCATCAAGAAAAAGGAGGAAAAAGGTGGGATCAACCCCACCATGGCGTACGCAAAAAAGTATACCATCTCGCCGGCGTGCTCCTTCTCGAATGGGAGCTTTCCCCTGACACGGACCAGGTGGTTGAAGAAGTCCGGGGACCACCCCATAAGGGCCCGGACCTTCTTCAGGTCACTTTCGGTCTTCAAGTGGCTCTTGCGGAGACCCAACTCCATCGGAGCACAGCGAGGCAAGGGAGGAAAAGCAAGCACAAGTTTGGGAGTTCGAGCGCAAGTTCAGATGAGAGGCGTAAAGAACCCCAGATGGTGCGCGCTTTCCTTCTTAAGTAAGCCCCCGCAAAGCTTGGATGGAAACCGCAAGGAAGCCAAAGATACTATTCAAAAATTTCACCCTGCCGATGACAAGAGGGCCCGGAACCACCCCGATGATCAAGTCGAGGTTCTTACCCAGGCGAACGGTTGTCATCATGAAAGGCGGGAAGCCTGAAGGCGGCGGCCTGACAAGGCTCGCGGAACCGATACGATTTTCGTATCGGGAACCGGCGACCTTCAATTGCGTAAGATCCGCACGCCAAAGATCTCATTTGCCGCACCCGGGATATGCCACGCGGCGAGGATTTAACTCCAAAACTATCGCCAACGGCACATCTGAAGACCTTTGGAGAATCGGCTCAAAAGTCGAAGGATGGACCCACCTCCGGCGGAATGACTTCACCCAAGGGGTCTTCCCCAGAGGTGGGCCCAGGGGGCCACTGTCGGTACCCTGAATACCGTATACCCCTTGAGATTGCAAAGATCTCAAGGAAATGTCATCTACTTGATTTGAAGACCTTCGGAGGCCCACATGTCAGACATAACCGGACCCGCTTCCCCAACATGGTTAGTCCCAGGGTCGCCACATGTACCATCAAACCGGAGCTACCGCCCACAAGGGGGAAGATCCGGGCTATGTACCATAACGGCACCCCCGGACCTAACCCCAGACCGAGGGAAGCTCCGAAACTGACACATGTATGGTGGCACCGGACCTATCTATTCCCCACAGTATGCTCTGGAGCTGCCACGTGTCCAACAGTTGGATCTTTAGCCTCAAACCTCCGGTAGAATCCACAACGGCTTTGGATCTTCAAAGGGGAATCAAGGACTTCAAGACTCGATTAAGTGTCATTAATACTATGTTAATGACACACGATCGGACGACCCTTATTACCAGTAACAGCGCTGTCAAAGCCCGTAACTCGGTCATTAAGGGTAATTAAGCGCATCAAATGTGTATCAATATTAGTAGCCACCGGGGCCACATGTTGGGCCAGGCCAACTTGTAACGGCCTGTCCTTGTACTATAAAAGGACAGGTCGACGATACATAGAGAACGGCTGGTCTGATCGGCTGACACGCGCTCTCAACTCACGTCACCTGAGTTTAGTTCATACATCCAATACAACACCAACACACCCCGTGGAGTAGGGTATTACGCTCAGGCGTCCCGAACCACGTAAATCTTTGTGTCTCCTGTGTCATTTTACATTTCACCTTCTTGAATCTCCGCGCGCCCACACCGAACTTCAAACTCCGCAAACACTTTTAGTAGTGTCGGGAGATCTGCCGGATCAAAACCACCGACAGGGTGAAATAAGGCTCTTGAGTCACCGGAGCGAGTAGACTAATCCGCTCCTCCTCAAGATCTATTTCACGCTGTACGGTGCTACCCCTGATCATAGTGTCCTCTAAAAACACGGCATGTCTAGTCTCAATAAACTTAGTGTGTCTACCTGGACAATAGAACCTAAATCCTTTACTCTTTTCAGGATAGCCAATAAAATGGCAACTAATTGTTCTAGAATCCAATTTGCTTAAGTTCGGGTTGAACATCTTAGCCTCAGCTGGACATCCCCACACATGTAGATAGTTTAGTGAGGGCTTACGTCACGTCCACATCTCATACGGTGTCTTATGTACTAACTTAGATGGAACACGGTTAAGTACGTGAATGGCGGTCTTTAAGGCCTCCATCCACAAACTAATTGGTAGTGTAGAATAACTTAACATGCTTCTTACCATGTCCATAAGCGTACAGTTTCGTCGTTCCGCTACACCGTTCTGCTGAGGTTCGCCCGGTGTAGAATATTGGGCTACTATGCCATTTTCCTATAAAAACCTTGCAAAAGGTCCAGGGACTTGGCCATAAGGGGTGTATCGACCGTAGTACTCACCTCCACGGTGAGACCTTACTACTTTAATCTTAACATCGTGCTGATTTTCTACTTCAGCCTTAAATATCTTAAACTTATTCTACGCTTCGGATCGCTCCTTGATTGGATAGATATAGCCATAACGACTAAAGTCATCTGTAAATGTTATAAAGGCATCATAACCATCTACCGATGTCACGGGAAAAGGTCCACAGATATCTGTGTGGATTATTTCTAGGACTCCCGAGTTACGTTTGGCATTTTTCTTAATAGTTTTGGAGAATTTTCCTTTAATGCAATCAATGCATTTCTCAGAATATGAAAAATTTAAGTGTGGAAGAATCGATTGAGATACTAATTGTTCGATCCTCCCCCTCGAAATATGGCATAAACGACAATACCATAATTTCGACAAAGTATCTAAATCGCTTATTTTGCGCTTATTACGTCCTAAGTCGTTCTTAGACAAAACTTGTTCATCACATATAGCAAACACATTCTCGTGAGTGGACAATAAGTAGAGCATGTCTTGTCGGAAGGCAAGACCAATAATCTCATTATTATAACTGATAGAACACTTATCATTACCAAAATGACAAATGTATCCTGAATCATCCAAACACGAAACTGAAATCAAGTTCCTTTCTAATGAAGGGACATAAAGAACATTATTTAGCCTAAGTACAAAGCCACTAAGTAATCTAAGAGATAAGTCTCCAATGGCTTCGACTTCTGCTTCACGCCCATCTGCCACCTTAATTACTCTTTCCCTTCTTCTTATAGTTCTCATCGTACTTAATGCCTGCATAGAATTGCAAATGTGCACAATGGCACCTGAGTCAATCCACCAAGTGGATCGCGAATAATTCACATATAAGGCCTCATTTACAAAAGTAATTATATCATTACCTTTCTTAGCACACTACTTAATGAATCCAACACAGTCCTTCTGGAAATGCTCATCTGAGTCATAGAAGTGACACTTATCCTTGTCCCTCTTTTGAGAGGACTTGCCTTTGAACTTATTTGCTGAACTGGAGCCTGAAGCCTTGAAGGAAGGTGGTTTGAGAGAGGTAAAGTATCTCTTTGCTTTTCCCTTACCCTTAGTGTCAGCCAGATTGATGTAATCACCATTCTTAGAGCTCTTTATGCGTTCCTCTTCGTGAACGCACATAGCAACAATCTTATCAATGTTCCAGGTCTCAGGGAGTGAGTTATAATTGACCACAAAAGCCTCAAACTCCTTAGGAAGAGAACTTAGGATGAAGTAAATGAGCATCTCATCTGGCATCACAATGTTTAGGTCCCTAAGCTTAGAGTTATAGTGACCCATCTTATTGATGTGCTCACGCACACCACCTCCAAAATACTTCTCAGTGACAATTTTTCTCATGAGAGTGCTTGCACTTGCCTTAGTAGAGCCAGTGAACTGACTCTGGACTTTCTCTAAGTACTCAGAGGCTGTGTCACAATCAGGGATTCCTCCCTTAATTAAGTCAAATATGGTGCTCCTATGATCACGAGACACCCACTTAGGGAGATCCTTCTCATACTGATCCTTCAAGCTTAGGTACTTAGCCTTCCGCGTAGCGAAAGACTCCTCAAATTCCCCAGTCTCAGCAACGGGGACAGGTGGCTCAGTGGGTCGAGGTGACGTAATCGCAAAATCGAGGTCAGAGACTACTAGAGCCATCTGGATCCTCTCTTTCCATACACTGTAATTTTGACCATTGAGGGTCTCAATTGCGGAGATATAACTAAGTGCTGAGGACAAGCCTGATCCTTCAAAAAATAAAGATTTGAGGATTAATGACCAAAACTTATGATAAAACATGACTTAAGAATAGCATTTTTGCTTTTTCACGTTGGTTACTTAGCAAAAAAATGCCCTTAAACATTAAAACTTAGCATGATAACAAAGCTTAATATGATAAACTCAAAAGCAAACTTAAATTAATCATGGCAATTCAATTTCACGTTGGTTACTTTCAAATTCCATGCATAATTAACTTAACACATCATTTTTCACGTTGGTTACTCAATGAATCTTAAATAATCATAAATATAAACTTAAGCATAAGCTTAAATAAATACACTTAAAATTAATTGGCAAATTCAAACTTTCACGTTGTTTACTCATTTAAATTACCACTGATAAATATAACATAACTTAATTTAAACTCAAAACTTGATAAATTAAAATTTCACTTTGGTTACTCAATTAATTTATCACTTAATTACAGCGGAAGCTAAAACTTAATTTCTTAATTGATGAAAATTGCTTGAAAAAGGCACTTAATAGCATTTAAATAACTGAGAAAATGTTCTTATTGACAATTAATGACATTAAATGCAGAAATAAAGCAATCAAAATGCACACAATCATCACACAAATTTCACAAAATTTTCCCAGTTATTTAACTAAATTTTTCTAACCATTTTCTGATTTTATGGAAATTAAATTCCATATAAACTGATTTCTGTAAATGAAAAGGCTGAAAAATTCTTTAATGGGTTCAAATCCAGAAATCAGCCCAATAAAACATGTGGCCCATCAACCCACTGAATAAATTCCCTGGAAAAAAGGGAAATTCACACACGCGGCCCACTACCCTTAAAAGGCCCAACACAAGATTAAGCCCGGCCAAAAAAATTGCAAAAACCCGAAAAAATTGAAAGGGCAGCCCAAGGCGGCCCATCCCTCTTCTCGCATGGTCTCGGAGCCCACTAAAGCTAAGCGGCGGTGCGCGCGCGCTGATTGTCGTCGGATCTCGATCTGACGGCCCTAATCGGCTGAGCACTTAATACTTGGATTGATCTGGATCACACGTTTTTGGTCGGACGGTCGAGCGATGAGATCAGAGGTATAAAAATCTCTCCGTCGCCGAAACGCCCAAACCTTAATTCATTTTCTCCCTTGCTCTCTCTCTCCTCTCCACTGCGAGCGACGGTGCGGCCGAGGCGAGCGAGTGAGACGGCAGTGCGGGACCTCCGGCGCCATCGCATCGTTGACTCCGGCGAGGGAACGGCACCGCGAGGTGCTTCCTCGTTGGCGTTGGCGACATTGGGGCAGCCGTCGAGGAAAACCGACGCTTCGCCGGATCTGAGTTGGAGGGCTCGCCGTGGGGACTTCCGGCACGGTCGCACTTCTGCTGCCGTCGAGCGACCGAGAGGGTTGCTCATCGTCGGTCGAGGAAGCGGGCCGATCGCCGTTGAAGAAAACCCACGGCTAGGGTTAGGGTTCCAACCCTTAACCCTAGCCCCGGTTCGTCAACGTTGACAATCCCTCTACCATGGCGTGCAGATTGTGCCGCCAATGGTGAGGTTCGCCTAGGGTTAGGGCTTCGGCCCTTAACCCTAGTCTGACGTGCTTAGGCCATTGTGCCGCCGTCGATTTTTCGTCGGTGTGCGCGCTCTTTCGAGTGCGCTGTCGTCGAAGGACCCGACAGGCGGTGCCTCTAATGGTTGCGCCGATGGTGGATCTGACGGCGCTGGATCCCGTGAAGTACGGGTTCACCAAACGCGAAGAAGACGGCGGTAGCAACTCCATCGAAGGAGAAGAGGTACGCCGTTCTTCACTTAAGTCAGATCCATCCTTCTTATTCTGAGTTTCTGAGTTGATCGATCATCATCTATTTGCCTTTCTTTTCTTATTTCTGAGTTTAGATCTAATTGATCTAGGACTAAAAACAAAATCCTCTCCTTCTAATTGCTTAATTGAGACTTAATACTAATTTGAACTTAATATTAATCAACAGAGACCAATTACTTAACTAAAACATGATTAGAAACCAATTAGACTTAATCAAAACTAAATTTCTCAATTAGTGATTAACTAACCTTGCTCTGATGCCAATGTTGAAAATTGAGATGCCTTAGAACTAATCTAGTAATCCTCTAACCGAGAATACTCAGTCCTAATTCAATTACAATCAACTTAAGCAAGTAGTCTAACTAGCAACCTATGATCACAGTAGACATAATAGGATTACAAGGGGGTACAGTGAGAGGTGAGGATACCTTCAGAGGGTCCACTTGCCGCCATTAGGCTCAAGTGGATGGTTGCTGAAGATCGAGTCGAAGCAGGGTGACCGACGGTGCAGGGAGGCTTCGACGCAGTGGCGGCTCGGTGCAGCGCGTGCGACAGTGGCGAAAGATTAGATTAGGTTATGGCGGGGGCCTCTGGGAACGTGTGCACTCATGTGTATACGCCCTGAGGTCCCCTTGGGACTTATATAGCGCACACCAGGGTGGGGGCGTCAACAGAACGAGTCTGTTGCGCCCCCCTATAGCAACGTGCGTGGCTGAGGAGTACTCGGCGTGGGGTTGTTACCCCACGTCCGATTCTTATGGGGAGGATAGAGTCCTCCCCGTTGGTTGTTGCCCAATGGGTTGGACCGGGATCAACCTAACAAAAAGAATTATCAAACTTCAATTAGATTAAAAATATAAGTTCTCTTCATAACACTGAGCTCTTGGAGGAGTTCGTCCTGATGTATCAGACGCTTAGTGGTATCAACCTCTCAACTGATAGGGATAGCATTACTTGGAGATGGACACAAAGTGGGGAGTATTCAGCAGCTTCGGCTTATGAAATTCAGTTTCTAGGGGGCGTCTCCTCTAGCTGGGCTCCATTGCTTTGGGCGGCAAAAACCCAACCCAAATGTTGTTTCTTTGCCTGGCTGGTATTGCACAACAAGGCTCTCATGGCAGATAACCTCGCAAAAAGGAATTGGCCCCATCAAGCTGATTGTGTGTTGTGCTCTTCGGTACCAGAGACAGCCGATCATCTCTTGTTCCAGTGCCCCTGCACGTGCATGGCATGGCGCTGGCTATCTCAATTCCTGCAGCTTCCTGAGACCTTGTGCCAGGTTCCTCCAGAAGGTGTCTTGAGTTGGGTCCAGACCATGGTTCAAATCTGCTCTATAAATCAATGCAAGAAACGTTTGGGCTTGATTCTTCCATTCTGGTGGAAAATATGGAAGGAGCGGAATTGATGTATCTTCCAGCATCAAGACCTCCCCCATTTGCAAGTCGTTCGCTTAACATTGGAGGAAATCAATGTACAAGAGTCTGCCTCGCTACCTTGAGACTCCAGTAGTCTTTGGTAGATACCTTTCAGTAGGCAAATATTGATGCGAGTATTTGTAGCCGGGGTTTTGAACTACTCTATATGTATTGTGTCTAGATGTTGTACCCTTAGGTTGTAATTCTCTCTTCCTGCTTAATGCATTGATAGCGCTCCTGCCTATTATTTCAAAAAAAAACGGCAGTAAAGACGACTGCGTAAGAGTAAAACTGATACAGAATCCGGAGAGGACTTCCATAACATATGTTGTACAAAATGCAAAGAAGTTAAGCGGAATAAAGGTAATGACTAAAATGCAATAAGATGTTTGGTGCAATCTTGTAATCAACCATCCTCAACCATTGGATCTGCATCCTATGACCTGCTAATTAACTGCAGTATTGCAATGCCTATTATGTTAATGTACGCCCTGCTGTGATGTGCCTTTTGGTAATCTTATGACCTCACTTCTTCACCATTCATAGGATGGATCCTAGGCAGTCTTATAATTATGATCCTGTCGTGCATGATTTCATGGATTCTTTTACCCAGTCCCACCCCGCTGAAGAGTTCCCAACCTATGACCCTTTTCGTCATGATGAGGGTGCAGTAAGGACGGGAAAAGAAAAGGGCAATGTTGCGCCCACTAGGGTCAAGAACTCTAACTTCAGCGCTAATGAAGATGTGTTGCTGCTTGTTAATTCGTTTCTTCAAATTTCATGTGACGCTGTCATAAACACCGGTCATAAGATTGCAATTTCTAGACACGTGTTGCGAAGCAATACACTGCTAGGAAGGGTTCATTTCCGGACCGCTTCGTGCGCTCCATTCAAAACCGTTGGGACCACATCAAGTTGTATGTTGGGAAGTTTGTTGACTATCCCACCGCGGAGGCTAGGAAGAAAGCTAGTGGTACCACTGATGCGAACACGATAACATGTTTTGTTGTACTGTCACAATTTCAAAGACGTTTTTGACATATTTTGATGTACTTTTAATTTTGTAGATCACTCGTGCTCTAGCTGAGTATGTGAAGTACGAGCCCGCCCTTTTCAGCTCATGCATTGCTGGCTAATTCTGAAAGATATGCCAAAATGGGCAGAACCGAAGCACATTGACCCAAATGAGTCCCTCTATGAGTCTGACCAGGTGAGCTGATTCTGTGATTTATTGTATTTTTTTTATGTATTGTTCATGTAAACTCTGTATGTGTAACCAGGTTAATATTTATATTATCCTTGTAACCTGTATTTTGTTGGTCAACATTGATTCCAACACACCTAGCTAACCTATGTTCACAGCCCAGCCCGCCATCAACAATGTTGAAAAGTCCTCTTGGGAGAGATGCCTCCAAGGCAGTGGGAAAAAAAGTTGCAGCGCAGCTTCAGATGGCTCTCAATTTGCAGGTAATTTTCAGTTTGCTTCATTCCTTGAGCATATGTAATCTGTGAGGCATTGACTGTGCATGGACCAAACTTCTCCTCTTGCATTTCATAATCTCACATTGTATGGTATAGGAAATTCGTATTGCTACTGTGACTTCTGACTTGCTGTAGTAGTTCCAACTGTGTTTGCACTGTCTTGTGACTTCTGTGTTTCTAACTTTGCAGGACATTTTCATGACGTGACAATAAGGAAGATTGATCAGCTGGAGAAGGAGGCTAAATCAAAGAACAAATGGGCCGAGAAGCATGCAACGTGGTGCGCACCTATCGTGATGTGGAGAACGAAAAGTTGGAGTTAAAAAAAAGAACAGATTGAAGCAAAAAAAAAAAAAAGAATGATGAGGAACGCATCATGGCTACAGACCTCACTGGGCTCGACGAGTACAGTCAAGCCTACTTCATAGAGCGCAAGTAACTTATTCTCAAAAGTCACTTCAATCTTCGCGGTGGATCAAATCAGTGAGCAGGGAGTCATTTTAGGTTCTCTTGAATAAGAATTGTGTTGTGGTTGTTTGTAGACCACCTATGTCATTAAATGTATGCTTCATTATTTGTGTTGGACTTCAAGTAGGACAAATTTAATTGTTGTGCGACTATTGCTATGATGTACTTCAATTTATTTGACCGATCCTGTTTACATTTTCAATGGACTATGAATTGTGGATGTCACCTTTGTTCATTATTATTTTGGATGACACTTTCGTTCACTTTAGTAATTTGTGGGTGAATCTTTTGGTCACTATTTTGGGGCCACTTTTGTTCACTTTGGTGACTTCCGTTGTCACTTTTGTTCGCTTTGCTCACTTTGGTTGTCACTTTTGTTTGCTTTGGTCACTTTGGTTGTCACTTTTGTGTTGAACCAGTGTACAAGGACCATATGTTCTCAGAAGGTATGCTATCGTAGGTTATCCAATGTTATGTCTAAGCATTCATATCTAAGTTTGTCATTTGTTTTTTTAGGTTTCACATGCGATGATACGTTTTCGAGTGTATTTTTCATGACTTAGAAGCTAATAGTTCTTACTTCCAATAAGGGTGTGATTACTTCCAATAAGGGTGTGATGCATCTGGTAAGCCAATATTAAGTGCTCTCCAAAAGGTAGTGGCTTCAGTCAAGATATTAGTAGCGGGTGTCCCAGGAGACTTTGTTGATGATTCAGTCGGTATAGCAGAGTACACATCTCGTGAAGCTGTGCAAGAGTTTTGCAAAACAATAATTAGGATTTGTCGGTACCCTGCGTATCCGATACCCTTTGGGACTGCAAAGAGCTCAAAGGAACTTCATCTGTCTGAGTTGAAGACCTCCGAAGACCCCACGTGTCATACGGAACCGGACCTGCCTCCCTTCTATGGTTAGTCCTAGTGCCGCCACATGTATTATAAAATCGGAGCTACATTCCTTACTTGGGAAAGCTTCGGGCTAAATACCTGTGCGGCACCCCCGGACCTAACACCTGACAGAGGGAAGCTCCGGTACTGACACGTGTACAACAGCACCAGACCTACCCGTCCCAGACGGTAAGCTCCGGAGCTGCCACGCGTCCAACCGTCGGACCTTCAACTTCAACAAGCAGACTGGTGGACCTCCAACGGCTCGGACCTTCAAGGAACATTCAAGACCTCAAGACTCGATTAAGTGTCATTAATGCTATCTTAATGACACACGATCGGAGGGTACTTAATACCAGTAATACCACTGTCAAGGCGCGTTACCACACTATTAAGGATAATTAAGCTCATTAATTGTGTATTAAACATCAGTAACCGCCAGGGCCACATGTCGGGCCAGGCTAACGATGTAACGGCCAGTTCTTATACTATAAAAGGATTGGCCGAGTGATACACAGGGAGGGGGACATGCACGCTGAGAGGCTTCCACACACGCGCTCAAGGCACTCTAGTCTCTAACACTCTAGTGCTCAGACGCTCAATACAACAGCAACACACCCGTGGAGTAGGGTATTACGCTTAGTCGGCCCGAACCACGTAAATCCTTGTGTCAACTTGCCATCTTGTACTGAATCTCTGCGCGCCCACAACCGAACTACAAACTCCGCGGGCTGCCAACGGTAGTACCGGGAGAATTGCCAGATTCACACTCCGACAGTTGGCGCACCAGGTAGGGGGCGCCCGAGATTCAAAGATGGTGAATTCTGCTGCTAATTCTGCTGCTGGATCGTCCAACGACAACCCTGTTGCGCAACCTGCTGGAAGCAATCCCTCCAACATGCAACAGCCAGCAGGTGTTATGGCTCCAGCAGGAGTCATGCCACCACCGCCACCGTCCGCACCGGCGAATCAAGCTGGACAGCGAGATGGGGCGTTCGCGTCCGTCGGTACCCTGCAGACCGGGTACCCCCACACACAGGAGAAAACCGCTAAGGACTCCGCCTCTGCCTAAGAGGCTGACTCTGAGGCTGCCACTATGTTGAGGAGGGAAGGACCAGCTCCTACCTCCCCGTCGGGGGGGGGGGGGGGGGTGGGGGGCTCCCAAGCTGCCACGTGGACGGTAGGACCGGACCAACGCCTCCTCGCAGAGGCGGGCTCCGGAGCCGCCACGTGGCTAATCGGGGTCGCAGGGCCAAGCCCGTACCCTCGTAGGGAAAGGCATCGGAGCTACCACGTGGCCTACATGGCCGAGCCCCCACCCCTCCATAGGGGTGGGCTCCGAATACACCACGTGGCCTGTTCTGCCAAGTGCTATGCTTCCCGCAGAGACAGGCTCCGGTGCAACCACGTGACGGACGGCCAACTCAGTGCGGTAGGAAGCCGCAGTAAAGGAACACGTGCACTGCTTAGACAAGCATTAAGTACGCGCGCCTTCCCTAGGCAAGCTGAGTTGCACTTGCGAAAGTCAAGGCTCCAGTGTCCTGTCTTGTCCAAGTAGCCGGTACAGACCCGCGCCGCAAGACGGACGAATGGGCCGCAAGGATAAGACGGACAAGACGTGCACCACCATCATTACCAACTATGTGTAGCCCTGGCGCACGATGCGGCGGGACAGTGCATTGACATCCCTGACAAAGGAAAGTAGACAACAATTAATCCTAGATCTTGTATAGGATTTGGCTCTCCCCAGGACCACCTGTCGGGTAATGGGACCCACCTTGTGACTGCAGAGTCCTTGAACAATAAAAGGGCTCTGCAGACGGCCTTCACGGAGGACGAAAATTTAGACCAAGGCTCATACACACTCAAGCAAGGCAATACACAAACACTCCCGTGGACGTAGGCTATTACGCTCCGGCGGCCCGAACCACGTAAATCCCCTGTGTTCATCATCCTGCTGTGCTCGATCTCCTGGGACTAGCCCTCGTGAATCCAAAGAACCTCTGCGGGCTGCACTCTAAGCAGGTCCGGGGAAGTGTCGTTTACGACCTTTAACATTTGGCGCGCCAGGTAGGGGGCTTTTTCCCCGTCAAGATCTCCACCAGCAGCAATGGTGAACGACCAATCTAACGCCGGATCATCTAGGGCGTAGTCGCGGCGACAGACAGTGGCGGAGGATCAGGCGTCATCCTGCTCTAGGGCAGGCTACCGCTCTAGGGCAGGAAGGTCAGGACCTTCGTGTCGCCCCGCAGTCACTTCGCCGGCTGCAGGCCGACACGCCACTCCACTGCGTACTCCGGCCGTGACAGCAATCACGGTGCCACCAGCTGCAAGCCTGGAGAGTGCGCTCGCGGTAGCGCGCGCACTACTCCACAACCCTCCTGCTAGGGATGCCCCTCAGGGAGCAGCTCAGCAGTGGATCAACGACGTCGACCACCTCGTCACCGCCGCACTCAACGCGCCTCCGCCGAGGGAAACACATGCCCAACCGATGCATGTGTCATTGTCGCGAACACCGACAGTTGACCAGTGGACGGCAGACTCGCGCTCAACCAGGATCTCAACAACAGATCTGAGAACCGGGCTGCAACGCCGCAGGGCCAGAGAGGACTGCCGAGTCACCATTGAACGCCAGAGGGAACGTCGGCGCAACCTCGAGGTAGATTACAGCGTGCCGGGCCCTGTGCCCCAGGCTCATGCTGTGCCTCCACCACACGAGGCGTACATCGTGCCTCCACCGCACCAGACGTACGTCGCACCTCCTGCACAGGCGTATGCAACACCACTCCAGCACCAGGTGTGTGCAGGCCCGCCTGCTCACCCAGGGTATGCGTTGCCGCCGCCGGCACCAGTCAGCCCTAGCCAAGGGTGTGCAGCGCTAGCGCCTCACCTCCGTTTCGTGGTCTGGCCACGAAAGTTCCGGCCCACATGCCGGAGAAGTACGACGGGAGCGTCAACCCGAGCGAGTTCCTGCAGATCTACACCACCGCGATACTAGCTGCAGGAGGCGACGAGGCCATTATGGCTAACTACTTCCCCGTCGTCCTGACCGGCCCAGCTCGGTCATGGCTCATGAACCTGCCCCAGGGGTCCATAACCTCCTGGGACGAGTTGTGCCGACAGTTCGTGGCTAACTTCGGCAGTTCCTACAAGCGCCCCGGCACCAAGCTTGACCTCCACGCCGTTAGACAGCGCGCTGGAGAGTCGCTGCGATCGTTCATCCAGCGGTTCTCCCAGGTACGGAACACCATCCCTCATGTTGCTAGCGCATCGGTTATCGTCGCATTCAGACAAGGTGTGAGGGACAAGAAGATGCTCGAGAAGCTAGCCACGCACGAGGTGCGTGATGTCTCTGAGCTGTTCTCCCTGGCAGACAGATGTGCTAGGGCAGCTGAGGGGCGCAACTGGCACTCCCAGCCATCTTCAGAAGCAAGGGAAGCCACCCCGACTGAGGAAGGAGCCTCTGCAAGGAGCAGCGGCAAGAAGAAGAAGAAGGGCAGTGGCAAGAACAGGCCAAAGCCCGGAGCCCAGGCAATGGCGGCTGCGGGGCCTGGCGGAGCCCGAGCGTCGCACCGAGACAAGCGCCCTAGGCAGTCGCCTGATCCCGAGGAGCCTGACTTCAAGTGCCCGGTGCACCGTTGTAAGGATCGAAATGCCCAAGAGGGGGGGGTGAATTGGGCTTTCTTTCAAATTTTAAAACGATTAAGAATTAACAACCTCAAGCCCAATTCCCTATGCAATTAAACTATGCAATCAATGTAAATTAAAGTTGCGGAATGAAGATTGCATAAGAGTAAAAGGGAGAGGGATGCAAACGCTCGAGGGACACGGAGTTTATCCCGTGGTTCGGTAAGATCACAAGGATCTTCCTACATCCACGTTGTGGCACCCACCGAAGGGTTTTGCCACTCCCAAGTCACCGAGACAAGGGGCTTCTTCACTATTCTTCTCCGTTCGCCAACCTCGGCAAGGTGGAGCTCAAGCCTTGTACACTTTTGGGATCCTCCGGGCTTCCACAATCCTCTTGGCAAGCTCCGGAAGTTGCACACACCAAGGGACACTCCCTTATGGCTCTCACTACACTAGAGACTCCAATCACCAAGAATGGAGGCACCCAAGCACTATCTCTAGCTAGTTCTAGCCTATCTCTTGGTGTACAAATGATGATCAAATGATGTGAAAGTGGTAGCTCTATTGCTTGAATGCTCTAGGATGTGTAGAGTATGTCTGGGCTTCAAGTCTTGTCGATTTGACAGGTTGAAGGGGTATAAATAGCCAGCCTCCACGAGATAGCCGTTGGAAAAGTAGGCTGACATCACTTCTCTGCGAACACCGGATGATCCGATGTCTCCCCTTCAGTTATCATCGGTCAAAGCCAAATTAGCTGATGTCACTGTGTCAGATATGACCGTTGTTAGACCGATGTTGATCTGTCTTCTCATCGGATGATCCGGTGGCTCTTCCTCCAGAATTTTGCTTGATCTTGAGGCTCACTGGAGTGATCGACCGATGTGTGTAAGTCTGCACATCGGATGATCCGGTGCTTCACTTGGTCCAATGGTATTGCAATCTGTGATGATGGACCGATGTTACTGAGCCACTCACATCGGATGATCCGGTGAGTGCATTTGTCTGAGGTCTTCTTCTTCAGTTGAACCAACTCGACCGATGCAGTCAACTCCAAGACCATCGGATGATCCGGTGTGTTCAACTTGTTGACTTCGAGTTGTTTTGAGTTCTTCTTTTGGAATTTTGAACTTGTGACCTATTTGACATTTGTTTGAAGTGTTGTTTTGATTGTCTTCAAGCATTGAGTGATATCAAGTTAGAGCTTTCACTTCTTGTCTTCATATGATTTGATTTGATCTCATTCGTTGATTTTATATGGGTCGCCAATGTAATTTTGATTTCATTTGATTGAGTGTCATTGAGACCTTGCATTCACAAATACATTAGTAATATCGAATGGTTGTCATTAATCACCGAAACCGTACCTCATGGGGCCTAGATGCTTTCAATCTCCCCCTTTTTGGTGATTGATGACAACACAATAATTTAAAGCGCAATAATAATGAATTCGATGATAATACTCAAGAATATATGCAATGAATACAGCATAGGATACAAGAAATTTGTGGTGCGAAACGCTCAATTGATTAAAATCATAAGCAAATGAGACAAGTGAACGAGTGCTTAATTAAAATTACAAAAGAGTACTCAAGCATGAAACAAAGGATAAGCACACACACACACACTCCCTACACTCCCCCTGAGACTACCACTCCCCCTAACTCTACTACATCTTCTCCCCCTTTGGCATCAAGACACCAAAAAGGGATCAGAACGCCTACGGACCCTGAGAGCTGGGCGCGAGGACGAACTGGGCACCGTCGCCGTCGTCGGAGCTGGAGTCGCCGGACGTAGGAGCTGCCGGGGCGGCGGGAGCTGGAGGGTCCGCTGCCGGTGCTGGAGGAGAGGAAGCAGGTGCCGGTGGAGCTGGAGGAAGTGGAGCGCTCACCACGGACGCCGGTGTCTGCTGGAACAAGATCGTCGCCGGCAGTGGTGAGTGAATCGGTGCGCTAGATGCCAGAAGTGGTGACATACTGATGGAAGGGATGGGAGTAGTGGGCACCTGAGCAACACCTGGAGCCAGTCCCAGTCCAGGCTGCTGTGGAGGAAGGGCGATCCCGGTCTGAGTGTAAAGGTTGGTGATCAACCCTAGGATCCCCATCATGGCCTGCTGGGTCTGCTGCTGCTGGTCGAGGGTACGGCGGTGCATCTGATCTACCAGGTTGGTGAACCGGTCCGTATCCTCTCGCCTCTGACGGGCGATCTCTAGCTGGAGCTCCTGCTGCTGCCGCTGCAGCTGTGCCAGGTGAGCAGCCTGCTCCGCCCTGGCCTGCTCAGCTGCGAGCCTGTCCTGGCGCTGCTGCTCGATCATCTGCTGGAGTAGTGCCGACAGCTCTAACGGCTGTGACACCTGCGCCTCGGACACAGGAGGTGGTGTCGGTGGCGGAGCAGCTGACCCTCCTGCCTCGGCGTCGTGCTGCCTCGGTGAAGGTGGAGGGGGAGGGAAGTACTCCTCGACACTGTCGTCGGTGTCGCTCTCAGACCAGATGTGCTGCAGGTCCTCCCCCTGAGCCTCAGCCTCAGCAAGCCTCTCGTCCTCCCGCTCTAGGTCGGACCAGTCTTCCTCTGACAGACGGGCCCGGACCTGGCGCTCAACTGGACGACCAAGGCAACGGTCTCCAGGAGCAGAGGCACGATAGTGACTGAAGCGAGTCACACTCTCGTCAGCTAGCCGGGCTTGTGCTGAATGTCCCTCAGGCACCACCATAGAGCAAATGAAACTGATCCAGTGCCCATAGACCATCTGCCTCATCATGCCGATTCCATCCGTGATTACGTCTTCCATCTCACAGAGGAGTATGTCCACTATATCAAAATCCATCCCGTTCATTATGTAGAACAGGAGGGTCTGCTGCAGGCTCGTGAACCCCTCCAAGTATCCTGACCTCGGCAGGAGCGTGCGGCGCAAGGCGAGGTGCACAATACGCGCAGCTGGGGTCAGGAGAGCTGGAACTCTCGGCTGGTCTGGAGAGAACGAGGGGCCAAACAAAGAGCGGATCTCGTCCAGCTGTGGTGCTACCCCTCCAGTAAGTGGCCTTCTTGGTGGATCTGCCTGCCCATAGACCTTCTCGTGTATGCTAGTGTCGTGCAGGTCCAAGCCAAGAATATGCCCCAAGGTCTGCCTCGAGAGGTGGTAGTGCTGACCATTGAACATGAAGGCAATCGACCTTCTGCCCTCTGAGATGTACAGGGTCGCGTAGAAGACACGGACCCACTCTTCCACATAGGCACTTCTCTCATAATCCAGTAGCTCCACCAAGCCTCTGTATCTCTCAAAGAAAGGGCGGACCTCAGTCTCCGCTGCCACTGCAAGCTGCCTCCAGTCCAAGTGGTTGTGCTGAAAGAGCTTGTGCCCCCGGCGCTTGTAGGTCTCATAGAGAGACGCCTGGGTGACAGTCCAGAAGCGACTGTCCACAAGAAGCTCTCGGGGCTGTGGGAACCACTCCTCAAGCAGTACACTCCATCTGAGCTTCCGGAGTTGCTTAGCCTTCATCTTCCGGTAGTCCACAAGACGGACTCCTTCACCGACCCGGACGGCCGTGTCCATCTCATGGATGTCCCTCTCAGCCTCCCTGTCCTCACGATGGTCGGCAGCCGTCGGTCTCGGACGAGGAGCAGCCTCGGTGTGACCTCCTCGAGTCCGGGCTGAGCGCCGGCGGACGAGAGGCTCAACTGGCTCCTCTTCGGCGTCGTAGTCGTCGACCACGGGAGGCGGCCTTGGACGGGCCTCGCGAATCCTCAGGGAGCCCCCACGGCCGCGCTCACGCTCCTCGGCGGCGCGAGCGGCCATTAGAGCCTTCTTCTCATCCTTCGATAGTTTGCGCTTCTTTGCGGCGGGCTCCGCGATTGCCTTGCCCTTCCCTTTGCGATCACGACCCATCTAGACGACGGAGAGCTAGGGTTAGGCGACGATGAAAAAGAACGACGAGAGAAGCAACGAGAGACGTCGCACGGCACGGGGCTCACCTTAGCGACGATGGAGCTCGGGAAAGACTAGCGACGGGAGGTGACCGGAGAAGACGACGTTTGGTGGAGGTGCTTCGACGGAGGGAGGAGCGGTGGCGATGCTTGGATGCGGTGGAGAGGTGCTTGGACGCGGGTGGAGCACGGCGGTGGCGGCGCCTAGGGCGGCGGCGGCGGCGGCTGCCGGAGGAGGTGGCGCGGTGCGCGGGCACGTGCAGTGGTGGCGCGGGGGTCGCCGGCGGCGGCGGTGCGAGCAGAGGGACGGCAGCGGCGGCCGGCGGCGGCGCTGCAGGCGAGGGAGAGGCGGCGGCGCGAGGGAGAGGTGGCGGCGCGAGCACGGGGGAGCGAGGCGTCGGGGAGAGAGAAAGAGGCGGCGGCGCGGGTGTTTAAATAGTGGGACCCAAACCCTAGCCGTTATTTAAACACCGGATGGACCGATGATAGGTGAAGTGAGCATCGGTCAATTGCCACAGAAAGGATATTCAAGAAATGCTGTTGACACCGGATGGACCGACGATAGGTGAAGTGAGCATCGGTCAATTGCCACAGAAAGGATATTCAAGAAATGCTGTTGACACCGGATGGACCGACGTCTAGGGTTTGGGTCATCGGTCGAACGGCACAGTAAGGGTGTTCAACAGAGGAATGTAGACACCGGATGATCCGACGTTAGAGGGAGGTAGACATCGGTTGAATAGATCACAGCTCCAGAAGAGTGAACATCGGATGGAGCGATGTTTTCCAGGATGAACGCGTCGGATCATTTGAGGTTCTGACAGAGTTGGGCTTTGAGGATTGAACACCTATTTGACCGATGAGGGATTGACATAGGCATCGGATAATCCGATGACAACAGAGCGAAAACATCCCATATATGTCCTTTGACCGAACAAACAATCGAGGAGAAACACATGTCTTAGGACTTTTTGGGCAACCCTTTACCCCTCAAGAAGCTAATATGCCAATAGCTTGGCTAGACCTTAACGCAAATGGAACACCGAGAAAAGTGAAGGAAAATATCCAAATAAAATGTAAGGCCCATGCTTTGTGAGGTAGAGTATGAAGACTTCTATCTCTTTGAAGCATGATCCTCTAGGCATTAACGTACCTAACATTTTGTTCTTTCCACCTTATATGAGTTGAGATATTGCATTTCAAACAAGTCTCCTTCTCATGAGGTGGGTTCCCCTTTGTGACAATCTACCGTTATGCAATGCCAAACAAATTATAATGCAAGAGATTAAATGAGTGCAAGTTTATATGGCAGGGATCATGCAAGGCATAGAATAAATCTATCTTGCCAAGTTTGAACCTTCCAAAGGCTTCCTCAGGGAAAACTACTTCTAGCTTGCCCCTATCCTTTGGGAGTTAGACAAGACCTATATGATATGCATCCTTACATGAACGTGGCAACTTACATGACGTTAGATGCATCTAGCACATTTAATTCACTTCTAAGTCTAGAAAAGGTTTTCTCATCAAGTGGTTTTGTGAAGATATCCGCCAATTGTTCTTCGGATCTAACACCTTGCAAAGAGATGTCTCCTTTAGCCTCATGATCACGCAAGAAGTGATGGCGAATATCAATGTGCTTAGTGCGGGAGTGTTGAACGGGGTTTCTAGCTATCTTAACCGCACTTTCATTGTCACAAAGGAGAGGCACACAACCAATTTTAATTCCAAAGTCCAAAAGGGTTTGCTTCATATATAGAATTTGGGCACAACATGCACCGGCCGCTATATACTCCGCCTCCGCGGTGGACAAAGCCACGGAATTTTGCTTTTTGCTCGACCAAGATACTAGGGAACGCCCAAGTAAGTGGCACCCACCGGAGGTACTCTTGCGATCCACACGACATCCGGCAAAGTCCGAATCCGAGTGTCCCAAGAGATGGAAACTAGCGTTCTTGGGGTACCACAAACCTACACTTGAGGTATGCTTGAGATACCGAAGTATCCTAAAGACCGCCTTCTTGTGCGATTCTTTAGGTGCCGCTTGAAAGCGAGCACACAAGCACACGCTAAACATAATATCGGGCCTAGATGCGGTAAGATATAACAATGAGCCAATCATGGAACGATAATGAGATTGATCAATAGGTTTACCGTCCATGTCCGCGTCGAGATGGCAATTTGTTGCCATTGGAGTGTTTCTTGAGCTACAATCTCCCATCTCAAATTTCTTCAAGAGGTCCTTTGTGTACTTCTCTTGATAGATGAAGGTCCCCTCTTGAAGTTGCTTGATTTGGAATCCAAGGAAGAAGTTGAGCTCTCCAATCATTGACATCTCGAATTCCCTAGACATCATGGTGCCAAACTCATGGCTAAGAGATTTGTTAGTTGAGCCAAAAATGATATCATCGACATAAATTTGACAAATGAATAAATCCCCGTCGATGTGTTTGGTGAAGAGTGTAGTGTCCACTCTCCCGATCTTGAAACCTTGCATGACCAAGAAATCCCTTAGACGTTCATACCACGCCCTAGGTGCTTGCTTGAGCCCGTAGAGCGCCTTGTGTAACCTATACACGTGGTTAGGATTCCTCGGATCTTCAAACCCGGGAGGTTGCTCAACATAAACAAGTTCGTTAATATAGCCATTGAGAAAAGCACTTTTAACATCCATTTGATAAAGCATTATATTGTGATGTGAAGCAAAGGCAAGGAGTATGCGAATAGCTTCTAACCGAGCGACCGGGGCGAATGTTTCTCCAAAGTCTAGTCCTTCAACTTGTGAAAAACCCTTGGCCACAAGTCTTGCCTTGTTGCGGACCACAACGCCATTCTCATCTTGCTTGTTGCGGTATACCCACTTCGTACCGATGACGTTCTTGTCCTTGGGTCGCTCCTCCAACACCCAAACTTCATTGCGGGTGAAGTTGTTGAGTTCTTCTTGCATGGCCATCACCCAATTTGGATCTTGGAGTGCTTCCTCTATATGAGTGGGTTCTACACACGAAACAAAAGAGTAGTGCTCACAAAATGAGGTGACATGGCGGGAACGAGTACTTACGCCCCTTGAAGGACTTCCTATGATTTGGTCCATTGGATGCGCCTTGGAGATGCGTCCATGCCTCATAAGTGGTTGTGAGTCACTTGGCGGTGGTGAAGCTTGTTGTTCCTCTTGTGGTTGGACTTGATCATGGACTTCTTCTTGTTGTTGGTGTTGTGTGGCTTGTGAATCTTGCGTTGGCAATGGATCATCTTTCTCTTCTTCTTTTTCATCAACTTGAGGCATCATGGAGGTGTTGATGTTGGAACTTGATGCTCCCCCTTGATCATGGCCCTCTTCAACTTCCGGCTTGATGTCTCCAATGGTCATGTTTTTCATGGCTTCTCGTAGAGGCTCATCATCTATTTCATCATGACCAAAACTCTCCTCTTGGGAGCCATTAGTCTCATCAAACTCAACATCACAACTTTCTTCAACTAGACCGGAGGTTTGGTTGAATACTCGATATGCTTTTGAGTTTGATGCATAACCAAGAAAAATACCAACATCACATCTTCTTTCAAACTTACCGAGCCTTTTCTTGCGGTAGATGTAGCATTTGCACCCAAAGACTCTAAAGTAGGAGATGTTGGGCTTTCTCCCAATGAGGAGCTCATATGGGGTCTTTTGGAGTAGTCGGTGAAGATAGACCCTATTTGCGGCATGACACGCCGTGTTGATTGCTTCGGCCCAAAACTTCTCCGACGTGCCATAGTCATCAAGCATTGCTCTTGCAAGGGTGATAAGGGTCTTATTCTTCCTTTCAACGACACCGTTTTGTTGAGGGGTGTATGTGGCCGAAAACTCATGCTTCACGCCTTCACGATCACACCACTCTCCAATGTTGTAGTTCTTGAACTCGGTGCCGTTGTCACTCCGGACTTTGATGATGGGAAGTTGAAATTCCCTTTGAGCACGTTTGGCAAAGGTCTTGAAAACTTCCGGAGTTTCACCCTTGTCACCTAAAAACAAAGTCCAAGCATATCGAGAATAATCGTCAACGATAATAAGACAATAGAAGTTACCACCAAGACTTTGATATGTGGATGGTCCGAAGAGGTCCATGTGGAGTAGTTCAAGCGGCTTGGAGGTTGACACCATTGTCTTCATTGGGTGGTGTGAAGCAACTTGCTTCCCGGCTTGACAAGCACTACAAAGCTTGTTCTTCTCAAACGTGACATCCTTCACGCCGGTTACCATCCCAAGCTTGAACGACTTCTTAAGCTTGCTCATCCCAATGTGAGCAATGCGTCGATGCCATAGCCAACCCAAGCTTGTCTTAGTGAAAAGACAAGTGGTCAAGCTAGCATCCTTGTTGGAGAAGTCCACCAAGTAAAGATGTCCATGCCAAAATCCTTTGAAGATTAGTTCTTTGCTTGATTCACTAGTTACTACAACACCATTCTTATCAAAGGTGCACGTTAGTCCAAGATCACATAATTGTGCAATAGAAAGTAGATTGAAACTAAGTGACTTAACATATAGTACATTGGAAATGGACAAATCATGTGAAATAGCAATTTTACCTAAACCAATTACCTTCCCCTTTGAGTTGTCACCAAAGGTGACTTGTTCATGATTATCGGGGTTCTCTATGGTGGTGAACATACCATCATTGCCGGTCATATGTTGAGTGCACCCGCTATCGAGTACCCAATGTTTTCCTCCGGCTTTGTAGTTCACCTACACACATGAAGTTAGTTTTTGAGTTTAGGCACCCAAGCCAACTTAGGTCCTTGTATGTGTGATACAAGTGATTTTGGGACCCAAAGTTGCTTGGGGAGCTTCCCCTTCATGCCCTTAATATCTTTGCCGATGAACCTTGCCTTCACCTTGCCACCTACTTTGCTTAAGAGATAGTGATAATCATGGAAAGTAGATTTGTAGTTAGGAGGCAATTTGGGAGAAGGACGGTTGGGAAGAGGACACTCCCTCGTGTGGTGTCCGGTGACCTCACAATGTTGGCAATAGGATCCAACTTCTTTGATGAAGCTTGTCCTAAGTTCCGGTGAGGGCACCTTTCCTTTGTTGAGCACCGGGAAGGATCCAAGTCCTCTCTTGTTGAAGCCTTTGGCTTGTTGGTAGAGGATTTCCTTGTGCTTGTCCTCCCCCTTGGAAAGTCTCACCACACTAGTGCGGAGACTTTCAATTTCGTCCATCAATTCCTTCTCCCTAAGGCTTGCTTTCAAAGGCAAAGACTTATCCAAAGTATTAGTGGCATGTGAAATAGTTGATACTTTGCCATCAAGGGTTTCCTTTTTCATGTTTTTCATTTTTAGTTCAATTTCCTCATAAGCAAGGTTAAGCATTTCATGTTTTTGAACCAAGTCATTGTGCTTTCCCAAGAGTGCTTGGTTTGCTAAGTCAAGCTCATGATGATCAAGCTTGATTTGAGCATTTTCCTCCTCGATTTGCTTGACATGTGTTTTGAGCGTGTCATGCTCTTTAAGTATGGTTACATACTTGTCATGCAAATCGAGCTTCGCACTCTCAAGTTTAGCACAAGCTTGTTCAAGTGCTTTAACCTTGCTCTTTTCCCTTTTTATGATGACATGGTATTCATTAATCATAGATGCTAGTTCATCGGGGGAGAGCTCATCATCATCGCTAGAATCGTCACATACCTTAGAGTTACCTTTAGCCATGAGGCACATAGGAGGTGGACGAAGAGGTGAGTTGTCTTTGTCGACGACGGCAAGGCCCGCCAAGTTTTCTTCATCTTCACTCTCTTCATCGCTTGACTCTTCATCCGTGATCCACTCATTTGCCTCGCACATGAAGACTTTTTGAGGCCCTCTTCTCTTCTTTGGAAAGAGCTTGGTTTTCTTGCCCTTGTCAAATTTCTTCTTTCCAAAGGCGCGCTTGGGTTTGACCTCTTCTTCATCTTCATCACTTTCTTCTAGCTTTCTATACTTTCCTTTGTGGTTGTCCTTCCTCTTGTCGGGTCTTGGACAATCATATGATATGTGGCCTTGATCACCACAATTGTAGCATGTTTTGTTTTCATCTTTTCTTGGGAGGAAGGCTTTCTTCTTTGGATCAAAGGAGTATCCCTTCTTTGCGATTTTGGAGTTTAGACGTGAGAATTTTCTCATCATCAACGCAAGCTCATCATCGTCATCTTCGCTTGTTGCTTGCTCTTCTTCGCTTGAGCTAGGCTCAACCACTTTCTTTTTCTTGGGAGTTGTCTTCTTGGTTGAAGCCTTGAGAGCAATAGTTTTTGACGATGACTCCTCCATCATTCCAAGTACGCTCATCTCATGAGCATGAATTTCTCCAATGAGCTCCGAGACTTCAATGTTGTCAAGTGATTCCTTTTGGAGCATTGAGTTGATAATGTTGTACTTGGGCTTAGGTAGAAGCATGAGGATCTTGCGGTTGATAAGTCCCTTACCAAGAGAAGCAATGTCAAGTGCGTTAATCTCCTCAATGAGCACATTTAAGCGAGAAAACATTTGGTTAACATTCTCATGAGGAAGCATTTTGAATTCATCATACTTGGATTTTAGCAAGTGATATTTGAGTTCTTTAACACGAGATGAGCCCTCATGAATTTCAATTAGACATGCCCAAATTTCACAAGCTTTCTCCTTACTAGCAATTCTAGCAAAAACATCTTGACTTATGCATTCATAGATGGCATTTCTAGCCTTAGCATCCCATTTAATTTGATCACCAATATAAGTGTGATCTCCAAATCCCGCATGGGTCGCTTCCCAAACTTCGGGAGCAATAGCCTCTAGGTAGGCACGCATGCGTGCTTTCCAATAGGCAAAGTTCTTGCCCTCGAAGGTAGGAACCGAACCCCCATTCTTGGCCATTTAAGCTCTCTAGCGGTGAAGCTAGAATGATCCAATGAGCAACAAGGCTCTGATACCAATTGTAAGGATCGAAATGCCCAAGAGGGGGGTGAATTGGGCTTTCTTTCAAATTTTAAAACGATTAAGAATTAACAACCTCAAGCCCAATTCCCTATGCAATTAAACTATGCAATCAATGTAAATTAAAGTTGCGGAATGAAGATTGCATAAGAGTAAAAGGGAGAGGGATGCAAACGCTCGAGGGACACGGAGTTTATCCCGTGGTTCGGTAAGATCACAAGGATCTTCCTACATCCACGTTGTGGCACCCACCGAAGGGTTTTGCCACTCCCAAGTCACCGATACAAGGGGCTTCTTCACTATTCTTCTCCGTTCGCCAACCTCGGCAAGGTGGAGCTCAAGCCTTGTACACTTTTGGGATCCTCCGGGCTTCCACAATCCTCTTGGCAAGCTCCGGAAGTTGCACACACCAAGGGACACTCCCTTATGGCTCTCACTACACTAGAGACTCCAATCACCAAGAATGGAGGCACCCAAGCACTATCTCTAGCTAGTTCTAGCCTATCTCTTGGTGTACAAATGATGATCAAATGATGTGAAAGTGGTAGCTCTATTGCTTGAATGCTCTAGGATGTGTAGAGTATGTCTGGGCTTCAAGTCTTGTCGATTTGACAGGTTGAAGGGGTATAAATAGCCAGCCTCCACGAGATAGCCGTTGGAAAAGTAGGCTGACATCACTTCTCTGCGAACACCGGATGATCCGATGTCTCCCCTTCAGTTATCATCGGTCAAAGCCAAATTAGCTGATGTCACTGTGTCAGATATGACCGTTGTTAGACCGATGTTGATCTGTCTTCTCATCGGATGATCCGGTGGCTCTTCCTCCAGAATTTTGCTTGATCTTGAGGCTCACTGAAGTGATCGACCGATGTGTGTAAGTCTGCACATCGGATGATCCGGTGCTTCACTTGGTCCAATGGTATTGCAATCTGTGATGATGGACCGATGTTACTGAGCCACTCACATCGGATGATCCGGTGAGTGCATTTGTCTGAGGTCTTCTTCTTCAGTTGAACCAACTCGACCGATGCAGTCAACTCCAAGACCATCGGATGATCCGGTGTGTTCAACTTGTTGACTTCGAGTTGTTTTGAGTTCTTCTTTTGGAATTTTGAACTTGTGACCTCTTTGACATTTGTTTGAAGTGTTGTTTTGATTGTCTTCAAGCATTGAGTCATATCAAGTTAGAGCTTTCACTTCTTGTCTTCATATGATTTGATTTGATCTCATTCGTTGATTTTATATGGGTCTCCAATGTAATTTTGATTTCATTTGATTGAGTGTCATTGAGACCTTGCATTCACAAATACATTAGTAATATCGAATGGTTGTCATTAATCACCGAAACCGTACCTCATGGGGCCTAGATGCTTTCAACCGTACAAATAGCCACAGTGCTAGCGAGTGTCGGGAAGTGAAGAGATTCGCGGAATGATTCCGCGAATAGAAACAGAGGCAGCAGCGCCAGGAGGGTGCACACCCCCCCCCCCCCCCCCGCCACAGGGAGGGCAAGCAGAAGGCTGAGAAGGAGGATGACAGCGAGATGGGGTTCCAGGAACCCCAGTGGGCGGTCAAGGCCATCTTCGAGGGTGGCGACTCCGACTCCAGCAGTGATAAGGAGTGCCGCAAGACCTTCCATGTCATCTACGGGGGAGCCACCGACCCCACGACGCGAAACGCGGTGAAAACCCTACGACGAGCAGTGGCTGCAGTGGCCCCCGCCCCAAGTCCGGCTCCCCACCACAAGTGGATGAGCACGGCGATCAGCTTCGACGCTTCTGACTGCCCGAAGAACATGGCAGGGGCAGGAGTGCTCCCGCTGCTGGTGTCCCCGACCATCGCCAACGTGAAGGTCTTTCACGTGTTGATAGATGGAGGGGCGGGCCTCAACCTCATCTCCACGGCGGGTTTCCAAAAACTGCAGCTGCCGATGTCCCATCTCACACCCTCGAGCCCGTTCTCGGGTGTCGGACCTGGGCAAATCCTCCCGTATGGTAACATACACCTCCCGGTGACCTTCGGGACCCCGGAGAACTACCGTACGGAGAGCGTTTTATTTGACGTGGCAGACGTCGACCTCCCCATCAGCGCAATCATCGAGAGGCCAGCCCTCTAAAGGTTCATGGCTGTAGCCCACTACGGCTACCTAGTCCTGAAGATGCCGACGCCTTCCGGTGTCCTCAGGATCAGAGGGGACCGCTCAGTCGCAGTGTCAGCCTTGGAGCAGCTCCAAGCACTTGCAGCGGGGAGGGCTCCGGCCCCAGGAGGCTCGAAGGAGAGTCGGCCAGAGCAAGGCCCGGTGCAGCGAGCCTCCACTGCTGCACCTCGTGTGCAACCTGCCAACAACGACGACGACCCTGTGAAGATCGTCAGGATTGGCTCCGAGGCTGCCCAGACAACCCGTATCGCAGGGAACCTGGACAGCAAATAGGAATGCGCGCTCATCACCTTCCTCCAAGACAACGTCGATGTGTTTGCATGGCAACCATCACAAATTCCCAGGATCCCCAGGGAGGTGATTGAGCAACATCTGAAGATTTACCCCGACACCCGACCGGTACAGCAGAAGCCCAGGAAACAGTCCATCGAGCGGCAGAACTTTATACGTGAAGAAATCAAGAAGATGCTCGATGCTGGTTTCATCCGGGAGGTTCACCACCCACGGTGGTTGGCCAACCCTGTTGTTGTTCCCAAGGCTGGCGGGAAGCTCCGGATGTGCATCGACTACACCAATCTCAATAAGGCATGTCCCAAGGATACATTCCCTCTTCCTAGGATAGATCAAATAGTGTACTCAACATCAGGCTGTGACCTTCTGTGTTTCCTAGACGCGTATTCCAGTTTTCACCAAATACCCATGTCTAGGGAAGATGAGGAACACACTGCTTTCATAACAGTAGACGGCCTGTATTGTTATGTCTCCATGCCTTATGGTCTCAAGAATGCTCTCCCCACCTTTGTACGTGCAATGCATAAGACATTCATGGACCTCATTAGAGATCTGGTAGAGGTGTATGTCGACGACATCGTGGTAAAAATCAGGGATAGCACATCCCTATTAGACAACCTAGCCAGAGTCTTCAGCAAGCTGCACACGACACGCACGATGCTGAACCCCGACAAGTGTGTCTTTGGGGTCTCTGCAGGGAAGCTCCTTGGTTTCTTAGTATCGCACCGAGGTATCGAATCTAACCCAGAGAAGATCAAGGTGATAGAGCTGATGCGGCCGCCGACCCGCATCAAGGACGTGCAGAAGCTTGCAGGATGTTTGGCAGCCCTCAGTCGGTTCATGTCAAGACTGGCTGAGCGAGCCCTGCCCTTCTTCAAGATTCCGCGGAAGTCAGGCCCCTTTGAGTGGACTGGGGAAGCTGAAGGGGCCTTCCAGGAGCTCAAGAAACACCTGACGACGCTACCCATTATGGTGGCGCCAGAACCCAGCGAACCGCTCCTGTTGTACATCACCGCAACAACGGAAGTGGTCAGCATGGTCTTGGTTGCAGAGCGGCTGGAGCTACTACCGCAACAATAACCAGAAGGAGCCCCAGAGGGGGAGGCCGAGCCTCAAGGCCCGAACCCAGAAGAGCCCCCCCCCCCCCGCCCCCCCCCCCCCCCCCGCTGTGAGTTCCAGTGACCAAGTGCCTTACGGGTCCCAGCCCCCGGAGGCCCAGCTAGACCTTGGGAGCCACATTCCCCAGGAGGCAGACGCATTGCAAGGAGCCCCGGACCCCCCAGGGAGGGTTCGGACCTCCCAACAGCCAGTCTACTACGTCAGTGAGGTCCTCCATGAAGCAAAAACAAGATACTTGGAGGTACACAAACTGCTGTATGCAGTGCTCATAGCGTCGAGGAAGCTCCGGCATTATTCCAGGCTCACCGGGTTTCAGTGGTCACCTCCTTCCCACTGAAAACCGTACTCCACAGCCCCAATTTGACTGGCAACATTGCCAAGTGGGCAGCGGAGCTGGCTGAGTTTGAGCTGGAGTTCTTACCTCGACATGCAGTCAAAAGCCAAGCACTGGCGGACTTCGTGGCCGAATGGACCCCATCACCAAGCAACCCGGGGGGCCCGGACAACGGCGAAACGGTGCCGAAGGCTCCAGTTTTCACCGAGACCCCCTGGACGCTCTACTTTGACGGTTCCTCGCGGAAGTAGGGGGCCGGTGCTGGGGTCCTGCGTCTCACCCCGACTGGGGAGCAGTTCAAGTACATGGTGCGCCTCGACTTCAAGGCGACAAACAACATGGCGGAGTATGAAGCCCTAATCTTTGGGCTGAAGACTGCCCTGACCCTCAATGTCCGACAGCTTCTAGCTAAAGGTGATTCTCAAATGATCATCAAGCAAGCCAGAGGAGAGTGCAGCTGCAATGACCCTCAATTAGCTGCATACCTACTGCACGTCCGGAAGCTGGAAAAGGACTTTGAAGTCTTGGACTTGTGCCATGTACCCCGAGCCGACAACTCAGTCGCAGACGACCTGTCAACGAAGGCCTCCACAGGGGCCCCAGTGCCCCAAGGAGTCTTTGCAAGGACGTTAACGCGACCAACCGCCCGGGCAGCCGAGCCGGACGAAGGGGGTGAGCCCAACACCTCGAAGCTGGCAGTCCGGGCAACCCTGCTACCATGGAGTCCACCAAGGATCGTATGCGCCACCGAGGGCTCCGAGCTACCGGGCGCCCAAGATCCAGAAGCTCAAGCAAGTCCCGATGCATGGATCTTGGAGGTCCGGGACTACTTGAAGGACAATATCCTTCCTGAAGAACATGCCCTGGCAGAAAGGATTGTTCGCATGGCTAAAAGGTACACGCTGGTGGAAGGAGATCTCTACCGGCGTGGCACCAATGACATCCTACTGCGATGCATTACCCGGGAGGAGGGCTGCGACCTGCTCGCAGAGATCCATGGAGGCGAGTGCGGGAACCATGTGTCCTCCCGCACGCTGGTTGGTAAAGCCTTTCAGCATGGCTTTTTCTGGCCGACAGCACTCTAGGATGCCGCCGAGATGGTAAAGAGATGCAAGGCGTGCCAGTTCCATGCCAAGCAGATCCACACACCAGCTCAGGCGCTGCAGATGATCCCTCCCTCATGGCCATTCGCTGTATGGGGGTTGGACATCCTGGGACCCTTTCCCAGAGCCGTCGGAGGATTCCGACATCTCTACGTCGCCGTAGATAAGTTCACCAAGTGGCCGGAGGCCGCCCCAGTTGTCACCATCAACAAGCAGTCAACAGTAAAGTTCGTTAAGTCGATCGTCTGCCGGTTCGGGGTCCCGAACAGAATCATCACTGATAACGGGACCCAGTTCACAAGTGCAGCGTTCCAAGAATACTGCGAGGACCTGGGGATCCAAGTCTGCTATGCATCTGTTGCTCATCCAGAGAGCAATGGGCAGGTCGAGAGAGCCAATGCAGAGATCCTCAGGGGCCTCAAGACTCGCACATTCTCACACCTTGAGAAGCATGGTGCAAATTGGGTAGATGAGCTTCCGTGTGCGCTGTGGGCTAGCCGGACATCAACCAGCCAGGCCACGGGGGAAACACCTTTCTTCTTGGTGTATGGGGCAGAGGCCGTCCTCCCCCCAGAAATTACCATGGGCTCTCCACGTGCCCGGAGGTACGACGAAGCCGCGCAGGATCAGTTCCGGCGTGAAGACCTGGACCTCGTCGACGAGGGACGAGTGCGAGCAGCTATCCGAAATGCACGGTACAGGCAGGCGCTCCGGCGCTACCATCAGAGGATCGTGCGGAGTAGGGAGCTAAAGGTGGACGACCTGGTGTTGCACCGCATACTCTCCCGAGAAGGGTCTAACAAGCTCTCCCCCAGCTGGGAGGGTCCCTTCTGGGTAACAGAGGTTTGCCGCCCAGGATGCGTTCGCCTAGCTACGGAGGATGGACAGCGATTACCCAACCCATGGAACATCGAGCACCTCCGTAAGTTCTACACCTAGACAAGGGTCGGGGCAATGCTATTTCATTGTAAAGGTTACACATTATCTCAGTACAGCACTTAGGATAGGGGGATGGGGCTCCGAGTGCACATTCCTCTTAGCCTGGTCCAGAACCCTAAGTAGGTGCACTCGGCTCCATCTAACACCCAGACCGGGTTATTCCCCTTGTAAAGTCTGCTTCATCATATGAGAAGCCACAATGAAAGAATGTTGCCCTGCCTGGTATAGGATCTGTCAATTCAGAAATTATCTTAAATTTTTATGATGTTGCTTTAAGCCCGCCATAGCTCGTGATCTATCATGAGCGCTGTCGTTTTTTCCCTGCTCTAGCAATAGTGGGAGCCTTGCTTACTGGACCGCAGGTGGGGTTGCTTGAGGTACTTGCAATGCGCCTGGGACCTCGGATGTTCCAATGCTCGGGGGCCTGTGTCTCCAGATGGTCTCCCCCAGAAAAGGCTTACGCCGAGCGGGAGGTCCAGGGCCACAACCTGCTTAGCCTGGTCCCGTACCCTAAGCCTGTGCACTCTGCCTCCCCAGCGCTACAGCCGAGTACTGGGGGCCAGATGGACCACCCTTGGGTAGTATGGACGACGAGCCCAAGGTGCAGGAGCACTGAATTACCCAAGCCTCACGAGTCAGCCCAGGATCGTAAGTCAAGCGACACTACAAAAAGAGCAGGGGTAAAGTGACCAACGGACAGAATTATTTCTCCTTTTTGATCTATGTACAGGTTGTTGAGGAAGTTATTCCAGCAACCACCGTTAGAGTACCCGCGAAGACAGTGGACACCGCCGGACTGGAGCTCCAGCGGCACCCCCAGGGGGCCCGCTGTCGATGTGCCTGCATACTCAGCTACGGCAATGCAACCTACGCATCCTAGGCTCCCCCTGCACCCGCCCGCCCTAAGTCCTAAGTGTATGACAGGTGTGCCCACAATAACTGGCCACGCCTGTCAGGGGGCCATACTTTGGGGGACGGCAGGTCCTGGAAGTTAACGAACAACAAGCAGCTGGAAGACATTGCTGGAAATAAAAGCAAGCTGAGTATAAAAGGGCACCACAGACAGATTTTTTACCACACAAATAAAGAGTTTGTCATCACAACCAGCCACAAGAGAGAAACAGAAAGACAAAACTTAAACAGACGCCCGGGGAGCCCTCAGCCGCTCCGCTGGAACCTTGAGGCGATGAGTGCCACCGCATCCGAAACTTCAGACTTGGCGGCCTCTTCCCTCTCGGCGATGGGCCCCTCGAGGACCGGCTGTAGGGAGACGTCGAGGTACCAGCTCCGGTAGCAGGACAGGATGTGCGTCGCCACCTCCTTCACCAGCATCCGTCCCTCGGCCTCCAGCTGGTTGTCAAGGATGGCTCCCAGCGAGCGCATCCTCGAGCTGGTGGATTCGAGCGCTGGGAACACCTGACTCACCTCCTGCGCCGGCTCCCCCATGCGCGTCGGGATGAAGTCGAGCGGCACCAGAGACGAGTCGGCACTGCTGAGGAATTCCCAGACCTTCTAGGCCTCGGTGGAGCGCGCTGCCCGGAGCTCCGCCACCTCCTGCTGGGCCGCCGCCAGTGCCTGGGGGACGCCGTCCATGAACCGCTTCTCCTTGGCCGCCAGGGCCCTCTCGCGCTCGCCGACACCCGTCTCACGGCAGTTCAAGTCACCCTCCATGAGGGCGATGTTGAACTCGCGGTCCAGGAGGGCCTGGCGCTCAGCGGACTGGGCCTGCTGCGCCTCAGCCACGGCGGCTTCCCGGCGGTCTAGCTCGGCGGCGCGGACTCTCGCCCCTTCCTGCTGGAGGATGAGCCTGCGGCAGGTCGCCTTCACTTCAGCCTGCTTCGCCGCCAGCTCCTGCTCCCGTTCGGCTAGAGCAGCCTCCCGAAGGGACAGCAGGTGCTGAAGGTCCTCGCAGGCCTGGAGGCGGGAACTAGCCTCAGTGTGGACGGCCTCGGCATCTGCCATCAGCCTTTGGGTGATGGCGTCCAACTGGGCGATGAGGTCGCGCTCCTGCTCGAGGATCTTCATCTCCTCCCGAACGACCGCCTCCCGCTGGGCCGCTCGACTCTTTGCCAGCCGGGTCCGGGCCTCCAGGGCCCTCGCCCACTCTCGGAGCCGGTCGTCCTCGTCCTCGAGCCGCCCTTTCTCCCGGGCAAGGGCCGCCTGGGCCTGCCGGAAGCCGGAGTAGGCCACGGCCATAGCCTCGGACAGGGGGAGGGGCTCCACCGTAGCAGCGGGCCCCTGCCTCCCACTTACTCAATATCGTCCTCCATTTGGAGGACCACTGGGGAGGCGGGGACCAGGGCCCCCTCCTGGATAGCTGCACCCGGGGCGGTGGCGCCAGCCGACGCAGTAGTGTCGGAGGGCGCGGCGGCATCGGCCGGCACGGAGTAGCCGGTGGACGCGGTGTCATTGGTAGACGCGGCGGCGGTCATCGGCGCGCGCGGCTGGGCTTCGGCAGCCGCTGCGGGGGTCTCGGGCACGGGGGCCCGAGGTACCCCAGCAGCAGCAGCCTGGTGCACCGGAGCAGGGCCGAGGCAGCAGACGATCCCCGCGAGCCGGCTGGAGCGGCAGACCCTCCAGCAGAAGTGCCCGCGGGTGGTGGAGTAGCTGTGGTGGCGCTGAAACCAAGCAAACTCAAACCATAAGAGGTTGACAGGGTAGGCGCACAGCAAAGAACACCCAAGGTAAAATCTGAGCAGGCTTACCGGGAGACGCTGAAGTTCCACCGCTTCCCGAAAGGGTTGGGGGGGTCCGGGCCCCCCGAACCCATGACGGGGGCCCCTGAGTGCGCTGGGGGCCCCTGTGGTGGTGGTGTCGGCGGCACCCCCGAGGTCTGGCGCCCCTCCGAACGCAGGGGGAATGCTGGGGTCCCGTCGGTGTTAAGGAGCCTCCCCCTCTTGCGTGTGGAGGACTCGTGCGGCAAGGTGGTGCCATCGGTGCCCCCTGGCGACAAGCGCGGCAGAGCCCCGGAGTCCTGACGAGGGGGAGAAGGGGCTGCCGGCAGTGACCGGACGCGCTTCTTGGAGGACGGGTCCAGCACCGGAACTGGCACCTTCCCCTTCCCCTTGTCGCCGGGGGCAACGACGCCACCCCATGGATGGTGCTGGGGGCCGCTCGAGGAGTCGTCGCTTGAAGAACCAACATCGCTTAAGGGAGCCTTGCCTCCCTCAGCGTCGTCAGCAATGCTAACCCCCCGGAACGGGTCCCCGATCTGGCGATGCGCTAGCCCGGACTCGTCAAGGGTCGACTTCGTCTTCAGCAGCTGCCTCCTCAACTCGGAGTCCGAGCACAAGGGGCGGAAGGCCGATGGAAGAGCAAGTGCCTCAGCGGAGATGTCGTCAGGGCAGACCCGGGTTAGCATGTCGAGTAGCTGCTGCTCGCCCAGGTTGGAGCCGGGGCCGGTCTCGAGCCGGGTGCAGTTCGACACACCTGTGAACATCGACGCCGGGCGGGCACGGTGCTGAAGCGGAGCTATGCGACGGGACATGAAGTCCCTCAGCACCATGGCAGACGACAGCCCGTGGTCCGCCAACATCTGGATTGTAACACCCTAAATTTTCGCATCCTGCATTGCATACATGATCATGCATTAAACATTAGTAGGATAAAATAAAAATAATAAAACATAAAAGATGGAGCATATATATACAAATGTATGTAGCAAAAGAAGAAATAGAAAATAATAATTATAGCCTAAAACTTGTAATAGGGAATAAGTATAAAAATAATAATAATAATAATAATAATAAATATATAAATGTATATAAATAATATATATAACAATATATGAAAATAAATAAAATATTAATATTAATAATATACATTATAATAATAAATAATAAATATATAACATGAATAATATATATATAATATATATATAATAAATTACATAATAATAAAAAAGTATAATAAAAAATAAAATAAATAAATATAAATTATAAAATAATAATAATACTAAATGAAAAAAAAAGCTACCGGCCAGCGGCCGAGCCGCCAGCCGGCCCCACACGCCACCCGCGGCCCCCACGCACCGAGCGCCGCCTGCCAGCCCCCGCCTCCCGGTTCCCGCCGAGGCGCGGACTCCCCCCCTGCCACCCGAGGCGCCCGACCCCGCCCAGCCCCTGTCAGCGCCGCCTGCGCCCGCCCCCCCCCCCCCCCCCCCCCCCGCCTCGATCGCCCCCCCCCCCCCCCACGCCCGGCGCCGCTGGGTCCCGCTCCGCGCCAGCCTCATACGCCGCCCCCGACCGAATCCCGCCTCCCGACAGCGCCCGGCTCGGCTCCCGCCTCCGCTTTTCCCGTCCCACCCCGACTCCGCCCCGAGTCGCGATCCCGCCTGGCCTCCGCACTAACCACCTCCCGCGAATCCTGATTCCCGCGTGGCTCCCCGATCGAGCCGGACTCCGCGATTCCTGCACGTCACGCCCTATATAAACGACCGAAGGCCTCGAGTTTTTCCCAGCCGCCAGCAGCCGCCGGAACAGAGGAAAAAAAGGAGTCCAGAGAGCTGCGCCCAGGGAAGAAAAAGGAGGAAAAGAAGGGAAAGAAGAGGAAGAAAAAGAGGAGGGCCCCACCGTTCGCCAGAGATCGACGTCGACATCGCGCCGCCGTCGTCGTGCCGCCAGAGAACGCATCCACTTCGTCTACACGTTGCCTTCGTTCCGCGACCGTCAAGCCGTCAGATCTACGGTAGGCCATGTTCCCGATGCGAATTTTAGCGACGCATTAGATCTAATAGACATAAATTGATTTTAGTTGCACCATAATTTTATTTTCAGCAGCATTAATCCACGTTAAAATCCCCGTAAACTCATATGAACACATATGAATTAGTTGCATCTAATTAATAAACAACTGTAGTTAATTAATTATTGTACTTTGCATGCATGCATATCATCGCATGTTGATTAATGTGTGTGCATCATATTGAATTGTGTGTATTTTCTCGTATGTGTGATCACGCGTAGAGAAACGTGCTCAAGAAGTCGTGTACGAGGATTTTCAGAATCAAGATTTCGAAGCGCTTGAGCAACCCCATCTGCCGGAGCAAGGCAAGTGTTCTTGAAGCATATTGATCCCGTTTTTAAAATAAATGTTTTGTTTGCAAACTGCATGCTTGTGTCAAATTGATGGGAATCCTATGGTAGGAAGTTTACTAGATTTGTTAAACCAACCTTGTCACCTGGAATATATGGTAGAGAGTCGGGAAGGGATTTTTACCTTTTTGCTTCGCTTAATTAATTGGGATAGAAAAACCAACACTACACATTTAATTATGTATTAATGATATTCTGGTTAATGTGAACTGGTCGATACGGTATGGTGATGGGTGATCTAAGCAAGCCTGGTATGTGGATGGGTTGGATGTTATGGTGGTTTGCTTGCTTTAGATCTAAGGACCGGTTCATGCGAGAATAAGCCAGGACTACAGTGCCACCACGAGGCCAAGTATGGGTGCGGCGTAGCTGATTAATTAGGGCTTTGCTAGTGCTGTTTGGACCATTGTGGATGCTCGGGGAAGGGGTAGTCGGATTGGGTTTGTTGATGATTGGTGGGACTACCCTAGGATCCGAATGGCTCAAGAGGGGGCCCTTGGTTGAAGATGTGCTCAGTTGGAGGCATCGCCACCGGTGAAACCTCAGTGGGGTCTGAATAGACTAGTAATCCCTTTGTAAAGGCTATTTTGTGATCTCTTGGCCATACACCAAAGGAAGTGTAATTGGCATAAGGGAGGTTCTTTAGTAGCCGACGGGTGATGAAATCACAAACACGTGGGTAAAGTGGTACAAACTCTGCAGAGTATTAAACTATCATGATAGCCGTGCTCCCGGTTATGAGCGCCTGGATGACCTACATGATTAGAGTTGGAAATTGGGATTTGGGATGGTTATGGTTTGGTAATGGTTATGGTTGAAATCATTGATTATGGTTATGGTTATGGGATGGAATCATGGTTTATGACATTGATTATGGTTATTGGCAATGGTAAATTATGGACTGGTATTATGATGGTTACATGGTTTATGATGGGTTTACTTCACATAAATATAATATATTGCTTTCCAAATGTTTTACTGTACTTTTCAGCACTTAGCCATTATTATTGTCGTCATTTGAATAAGCCACATGTCATACTTTCCACACTTGCTGAGTACGACATGTACTCACTCTTGCAATCCCCCACCCCAACAGTTGCAGGTCAGAATTATGAGTTTAATGGCGATAATGTGGAGATCTAGGCCGTGTCTACCGTCAGCTTTGCCTGTGGTGTTGCATGGAGCTGCGCTATCCCTTTTGCTTAGTTGCTTAATTAGTTTATTTCCGCTGCATTAGTTGAACCTATCATTAATATTCATTAGAGCTTGTATTCGAGGATATAATGAATTATGTAATAAGAGTACTTATTTAATAATTTGAGCTGTGGTAATTTTCTGTATATCGTTTGTGAATCACTCGTGTATGTGTGTTGAACATCCTGGGCACACATATGCGATAGCTGGGTTCATTTTCGGAACCGGGCGTCACATGGATCCTCTCCAGCACCGGGTTGAACGCCTCCTCCAGCTCTGGGCGCTCCTCCCAGAATGATCGCTCGGAGTAGGGGATCCCGGTGGGAAGGCACATCCGGTCGTGGGCCTCGACCTTGGCGATCATCCAATCTTCGCGCCACAGCTCCCACCTTGCGGAGTTGAAGGAAGCAATGTACCTCGTGGGGACCTTTGTCCGGCGCTGGAAGTAGTAGGTGCCGAGGTGCTCCTTCGAACTCCTGCCGGTGGCCCTCAGTACAAAAAAGTACCAGAAGAGCTTTACTGACGGCATCACCCCCACGAACATCTCGCAGAGGTGAGCGAAGACCGCCAGCATGGTGATCGAGTTCGGCGCGAGGTGGTGGAGTTGGAGGCCGAAGGTCTCCAGGAGCATGGATAGCATGTACGACGAGAAGAGGACCATCTCCCCGGCGGAGAGGCTTAGCGGGAGCCTCCCAGGACGGAGCCACGACTCCCACTCAGGAGTATGCCAACCGAGAAACCGGCGCATGGGGGCCAGGTCGGTGGGCCTGGACAGCCTGGACTTGGGCAAGATGCTCGCCATGAGGGCTGAGGGTGGAAGCTCTGGACGGGGAGACTGGGAACTAGAGCGCAAAAACTGGACTTGAGACAAAAGCACGAGCGCAGGGATGCAGAGGTGGGAGAAAGGACCCTCAGGGGGAAAGTTCTCTTTTTATGCACCCCTGCAGGCCAACAGGCGCAAAAGTGCGGATCGCCGCAGCCTCAGTAGAAGAATAATAAACCCGTATGGACAATGACATGAGGGCTCGGGTCGCTCCACAAAGAAGGTGAGCCAGGCAGCTAGCGATGCGGGAGGTAACTCGGCGGTTTCTAAAAGGGCAAAAGCAGTGGAAGTGCAGGTGCCACCTTGGGAACCACCGCAGCTAAAGCACGATTGAAGGCAGGAGTCACGTCGCGCGGCGCCTGTTTAGCGCCTTCACTTACCGGAAGGAGACACGTCGCCTCAACGGCAGGGGCGTGTCGCCTGGGGAACTGTCTTGAAGTGGAATCGGAAGAGTTGCGCGGGAAGAGAAGGGGAAAGACCCCACCTGCAGTATCGATGATTCTCCTGAGGTGGGCTCGGGGCCACTGTTGGTACCCTGCAGACCGGGTACCCCCGCGCACAGGAGAAAACCGCTAAGGACTCCGCCTCTGCCTAAGAGGCCGACTCCGAGGCTGCCACGTTGAGGAGGGAAGGACCAGCTCCTACCTCCCCGTCGGGGGGGGGGGGGGGGGGGGCTCCCAAGCTGCCACGTGGACGGCAGGACCGGACCAACGCCTCCCCGCAGAGGCGGGCTCCGGAGCCGCCACGTGGCCAATCGGGGTCTCAGGGCCAAGCCCGCACCCTCGCAGGGAAAGGCACCAGAGCTACCACGTGGCCTGCAGGGCCGAGCCCCCACCCCTCCATAGGGGTGGGCTCCGAATGCACCACGTGGCTTGTTCTGCCAAGTGCTATGCTTCCCGCAGAGACAGGCTCCGGTGCAACCACGTGGCGGACGGCCAACTCAGTGCGGTAGGAAGTCGCAGTAAAGGAACGCGTGCGCTACTTAGACAAGCATTAAGTACGCGCGCCTTCCCCAGGCAAGCTGAGTCGCGCTTGCGAAAGTCAAGGCTCCAGTGTCCTGTCTTGTCCAAGTAGCCGGTACAGACCCGCGCCGCAAGACGGACGAATGGGCCGCAAGGACAAGACAGACAAGATGTGCACCACCATCATCACCAACTATGTGTAGCCCTGGCGCACGACGCGGCGGGACGGTGCATTGACATCCCTGACAAAGGAAAGTAGACAGCAATTAATCCTAGATCTTGTATAGGATTTGGCTCACCCCAGGACCACCTGTCGGGTACTGGGACCCACCTTGTGACTGCAGAGTCCTTGAAATATAAAAGGGCTCTGCAGACGGCCTTCACAGAGGACGAAAATTTAGACCAAGGCTCATACACACTCAAGCAAGCCAATACACAAACACTCCCATGGACGTAGGGTATTACGCTTCGGCGGCCCGAACCACGTAAATCCCCTGTGTTCATCATCCTGTTGTGCTCGATCTCCTGGGACTAGCCCTCGTGAATCCAAAGAACCTTCGCGGGCTGCACTCTAAGCAGGTCCGGGGGAAGTGTCGTTGACGACCTTCGACAGCGTCGGTCACTGCATCGGTGAACAACAACCCTGAACATGTGATTAATGTCGCACGTGCTCTTCTCCAACGTCCACCGCCTCCAGGAGCACCCCAAGGTGCGATGGAGCAGTGGAGAGCTGATGTGGAACATCTGGTTGCTGCAGCACTCGATGGCATCAGCAATCAAGGTCCTCCCCCCTCGGGGCGGGCCCCATCGCAACATTGGACTGTGTCGGGTAGACTTGGTCCGCACGCTTCATGGCATAGGAGGCGTGATGCATCTCAACAAGCAAAGTCGCTACCTTCTGGGGTGCGACGTACCCACACGGTAACCAGGCTTTCGACTCATGACCTTCGGGCAGAGCTCGATCGCCGTTACTGTCAACAGGACGGCCTCGTCCACATCAAGCGTGCTCACGAGAGGCGAGAGGCTCGGGACAGCCCTGCTCCTGAAGGAGTAGCAGGAGGTTGTTCTGCCCTGGCCATGCACCTATGCATGGTCAGATGGCCGCAGAAGTTCTGGCCTCACCTGCTAGAGAAATTTGACGGGACTGTCAATCCCTCCAAATTTCTTCAAATTTACTCCACAGCAATCCTTGCGGCTGGAGGAAATGAGGCCGTGATGGCCAACTATTTCCCCGTGGCTTTAACGGGGACTGTCTGGTCTTGGTTCATGAGCCTTCTGCCTGACTCCATCAACAGTTGGGCGGAGTTGTGCCAACAGTTCAGTGCGAAATTTGGGAGTTCATATACCCGACCAGGCACATAACTGGACCTTTTTGCTGTCAAGCAGAAGGGGCAAGAGTCCCTGCGATCCTTCATCCAGAGGTTCTCCCAGGTACGAAACACCATTCCTTCTATCTCAAGCGCCTCTATTACTGTGGCATTCAGACAAGGCGTGCGAGACAAGAAGATGCTGGAGAAGTTGGCGACCAAGGAAGTCACCAACGTCTCGGAACTCTTCAGCTTGGTAGACAAGTGTGCCAAGGCTGCGGGGGGCCGTGAAGTGCACTCCCAACCACCTCCGGAGGACAACAAAAAGTCCTCCAAGGGTGAAGCCGCTACCTCCGGGAGTGGCAAGAAGAAGAAAAAGTCCAACGGCAAGAAGAAGCCGTCGGCCGGCACACCCACTGCCGCTGTTGCTGCAGCTCCGGTGGCCGAGGGCCACACCCCGAGAAACGACCTCGGCCATTGTAAGACAGTGGCAGCTCCAAGATGTGGTGTCCTATACACAAGACGAACAACCACAACCTGGAAGGCTGCCGAGAGGTCCAGAACCTCGCCGAGCGCTACAACAAGCGCCGGGAAGAAGTTCCTTTCCATCAAAGGGAAGGAAAACCAAAAGTCATCAAAGCTCCGACTGAAGAGGAGTCAGGATTTCAGGACCCCAAAAAGGTCATGAAGTTTGTTTACACCTCCGTCAACGACGACTCCGACGTCTCTGACAACGAGCGTCAGAAGACCATGAACACCATCTTTGGTGGTTCGTGGGACATCACCTCCTGCCATGTCCTCAAGAAAATGTGGCGGGACATGGCCTCAGTAGCTCCCATCGCCAATGCAGAGCCTCACCGGAAGTGGATAGACACTCCCATCACTTTCGATGCTTCGGACTGCCCTCGAAACATGATCGGAGCTGGCCAACTTCCACTGATGGTATCTTCGACCTTCAATAACATCAAGCTCCACCATATAATGGTGGACAGAGGTTCGGGGCTGAACCTCATAAGCTTTGAGGCCTTCGTCAAGCTTCAGCTCCGACCTTCGGATCTTCACCCCTCCCGGCCTTTCTCCAGAGTAGGTCTGGGGGCCATCACTCCACTTGGTGCCATTACTCTCCCGGTGACCTTCGGGACTCGGGAGAATTACAGGACCGAGAAGTTGGTCTTCGACGTGGCGTAGATCAACTTGCCATTCAACGCCATCTTGGGCAGGCCAGCCTTGTACAAATTCATGGCTGTTGCTCATTATGGCTACTTGGTGTTGAAGATGCCAACACCAGTAGGTGTTCTCCAGATCGGTGGAGATCGCATAGCCGGAGTTACTACTCTAGAAGAACTCCACGCGCTTGCCACAGCGCAGGAGGAAGAATCCAGAAAGGAGCAAGCTCCGAATCCTCCGATCATTCATCATCGAGGCTCAACCTCCACACCTCGCGTGCAACCAAGCGGCGACAACGATATTCCTGTCAAAGTCGTCCAAATTGGTTCCGATGCCGCTCAGACCACCCGTATATCAGGAGGTTTGAATGACAAATAGGAACTCACGCTCACCACTTTCCTCCGGGCTAATTTCGACGTGTTTTCCTAGCAACCGTCACAAATGCCTAGGATCCCTAGGGAAGTGATTGAGCACAATCTGAAGATTTATCCCGACGCTCAGCCTGTACATCAGAAGCTTCGAAACACAACAGTAGAGTGACAGAACTTCATCTGTCAAGAAGTGAAGAAGTTGCTCGAGGCTGGATTCATCCGAGAAGTCTTTCACCCAAAATGGCTGGCAAACCCAGTCGTTGTACCCAAGGCCGGCGGGAAGCTTCGGATGTGTATCGACTACACTACACTGGATAAGGCATGCCCAAAGGATCCATTCCCACTACCTAGAATAGATCAGATAGTGGATTCACCTCTGGGTGTGAATTACTGTGTTTCCTAGATGCATAATTTCGGTATCATCAAATCAGAATGTCTAGGGAAGATGAAGAGCATACCTCCTTCATCACAGTAGATGGATTATATTATTACACTGCCATGCCATTTGGTCTCAAAAACGTTGCTTCAATGTTTGTACGAGCTATGTACAAAACTTTTGGAGAGCTTATCAGAGATGTAGTGGAAGTGTATGTCAATGACATCGTCGTCAAGATCAAGAACAAGGAGTCATTCCTTGACACCTTGCAAGCTGTCTTCAACAAGTTGCGAATCACACGCACGAAGCTAAACCCGGACAAGTGTGTCTTCGGGGTTAGCTCCGGAAAGCTTCTTGGATTATTGGTGAACCACCGAGGAATAGAGGCGAATCCGGCGAAGATTAAAGCTATTGAAGATATGCGGCCACCAGCCTGCATCAAGGATGTCCAGAAGCTGACTGGATGTCTAGCTACCCTCAGTCGGTTCATCTCAAGACTGGCAGAACGGGCGCTACCTTTCTTCAAATTATTGAGGAAGTTCGGACCATTCCAATGGTCTGAAGAAGCAGAAAAGGCTTTCCAAGAGCTAAAGCAGCTCCTCACCACTCTACCAACTCTAGTAGCTCCGAATCCTGGTGAGCCACTTCTGCTTTACATTTCGGCAACTAACGAAGTTGTCAGCATGATCCTGGTCGCGAAAAGACCAGAACCATCTCCAGTTCAGGAAGCCAGACCCCTCCGGGAGGGTCCGTAGCTACCTGAAGGTAAGTCTGGGTCCCAACCCCCAGACCCGAATCCTCAAGGTGAGACGCCAGAGGATCAACCTCCTTCTCGTGGAGGAGTTACTGTTGCCAAACAATAAGATCCGAACCCCTCCGGGAGGGTCCGGGTCACTTCAGAAGAAGTTCTGGGTTCTTCAAGCAAGAACTTGAAGGTCCCCGAAGAAGGTCCAGACCCCTCCGGGAGGGTCCGGGTTGATGAGGAGGAAGCTTCGGGCCCCTTCGGGAGGGTCCAGACAGTCCAACGCCCATTATACTTCATCAGTGAAGTACTCCATGATGCCAAGACTTGGTACCTGGAGGTGCATAAGCTGCTCTACGCAGTTCTCATTGCCTCTAGGAAGCTTCATCACTACTTCCAAGCTCACAAGCTTTCAGTGGTAAACTCTTATCCACTGCGTGCAATCTTGCATAACCCAAACTCTACTGGGAACATTGCAAAGTGGACAGCGGAATTAGCCAAGTTCAATCTTGAATTCGTCCCAAGACAAGTGATCAAGAGTCAAGCATTAGCGGACTTCATGGCGGAATGGACCCCCTCTCCATCAAATCCTGGGGGCCCTAGTGAGCAGAAGCTGGAACCCAAGGTTCCGGTCTTCACCGAGCCTCACTGGACTCTCTACTTCGATGGATCCGTGCAGAAGCAGGGGGCCGAAGCTGGAGTCCTTCTCCTTGCTCCGATTGGGGATAAGATCAAATACTTGGTTCACCTTGACTTCAAGGTGACCAACAACATGGCAGAGTATGAAGCATTAATCTATGGGCTCAAGGTGGCACTATCATATGGTGTCAAGCAGCTATTGGTAAAGGGTGATTTGCAGCTTGTCATAAAGCAAGTCAAAGGTGAATGCTGCTGCAACAACCCTCAACTAGCTGCATACCTACTTGAAGTCCAGAAGCTTCAGAAGGACTTCGACGTCCTGAATCTTTGCCATGTCCAGCGTCTCAACAACGCTGAAGCCAACAAACTCTCGACGAAAGCTTCAACCGGAGCTCAGGCTCTCGACAGAACCTTCGTTCGGAGATTGTCAAGACCAACAACTTAGCCTGCCGAACTGAGCGAAGGGGGCGAGACCAGCAACTCGAAGCTGGCGGTCCCGATGGACCTGTTACCATGGCGTCCATCAAGGGTCGTAGGTGCTATAGGAAGCTCTGAGCAACCCAGCACGCAAGACTCAAATGCTCAAGTTAGATCCGATGCATGGATCTCGGAGATCCGGAGCTACTTGAAAGACAATTTCCTTTGTGAAGATAATGTATCTGCTGACCGGATAGTCAGATTGGCTAAAAGATACACACTGGTAGAAGGGGATCTCTACCGGCGTGGTGCCAACGGTGTCCTAATGCGGTGCATTACACGGGAAGAAGGCCGTGAGCACCTCGCGGAAATCCATGGAGGCGAGTGTGGGAACCACACGTCTTCCCGCATGTTGGTCGGTAAAGCCTTCTGGCATGGTTTTTACTGGCCTACAACACTCCAGGATGCAACCGAGCTAGTGAAGAAATGTGAAGCATGCCAGTTTCATGCGAAGCAAATTCATACACCGGCTCAACCTCTACACATGATACCTCCTATGTGGCCATTCACTGTGTGGGGGATGGATATCTTGGGACCTTTCCCAAGAGCTGTCGGAGGTTACAAGTTCCTGTACGTTGCCATCGACAAGTTCACTAAGTGGACAGAAGCAACTCCAATTGTGACAATAAACAAGCAATCAGCTATCAATTTCTTGCAGTCCATAGTATGCAGATTTGGAGTCTCAAACAAGATCATAACTGACAATGAGACCCAATTCACAAGCTCTGCATTCCAAGGATATTGCGAAGACCTCGGCATTCAAGTCAGCTACGCCTCAGTAGCTCACCCGGCAAGCAATGGCCAAGCTGAGAGAGCAAATGCAGAAATCCTAAAGGGACTCAAGATGCACACATATGAGCGCCTTAAAAAACATGGAGCCAACTGGATTGAAGAGCTTCCGCCCACCTTGTGGGCAAATAGGACAACTCCAAACCGGTCAACTGGAGAGACACCCTTCTTCTTGGTGTACGGAGCTGAAGCAGTCCTTCCTCCAGAAATCACCTTGGGGTCACTCCGGGTCCGAACCTCGACGATGCCATGCAGGACCAACTTCGGCATGGAGACCTTGACCTCATTGAAGAGGGAAGGTGCCGAGCAGCTGTCCGAAATGTACGATATCGCCAAGCGCTCCGGCGCTATCACCAAAGGCATGTGCATAATCGACATCTCGAGGAAGGCGATCAGGTGCTACGGAGAATACAAACTCGAGAAGGGTTAAACAAACTTTCCCCCAGCTGGGAAGGACCCTTTCGAGTGATCAAAGTATTCCGTCCCGGATGCGTTTGCTTGGCAACCGAGGATGGGACACCGCTCCCTAATCCTTGGAACATTGAGCACCTCTGTAAGTTCTACGCTTAATATCACGGAGGTGAGTCTATAATTACATATGATGTATGTTATAGTGTTATTGTACAGAGTCAGGTAGCTCCTTCGGGAGAACAGCCGAACCTTTCCCGGAAGGTCCGCAAGGTTCAAGCAACACTTGACACAGTCTTAGAACTAAAAGTGTAGCTAGCTACCTTGGGTCAAACGAGAAACGCAATACACTTAGCCTGGTTCCGTAGCCTAAGCGTGTACTTGTTTCCCCTGTACCCCGGACCTATAATGAAATATATCATTGTGTGAAAACAGACTCCACGTGCATTTATTTTGTACGAGCTCATTATTTTTTATTTTTCTCTTTCTTGTCTATAATAAAGTTGTGCAATTCTCAAGAAACTTTAGCTTGAGCAATTCATGTATAATTTAAGTTGCATTGTTAATTCTTCCGGGTCTAAACATTGTTGAGCGGCCTACCCGCCTGAATGCCACCAAGCCAATCTAGGTCCGGAGTGTGCTATCGACTTAGCCTGGTCCTGCACTCTAAGTACGCCACTCTACCTACACCCCGACAGGCCGAAGTAAGGCGAGTCCAGAAACGATCGGACCTGGAGAAAATAAGAAAATGCACTTGATTGTATAATGAATTGCTGTCGACCTAAAAGTTTCTTTTGGGAATAGTAAGCCACAATCGAGTTATAGATAAGAAATGGATGTACTGTTTTTCTTGACTTCAGTGTGCAGGAAAAATAAAGATCTCATGATGATGGTGGATGAAGCCGGAGCTATCAAAGCTCCGACAACCTCAGAGGACCACCTGTCGACGTTCTACATGTTGATAAAGGTCGCTGCCGGAGCTACCAAGCTCCGACAACCTCAAAGGGCCCTACTATCGACGGCTTTCGACCTACAAACTACAAGTTCGAAGCACGCAAGTCTTCAACAAAGTGCTACATCCTCTTGGTACATGTTCACAATCAAATTGTGTACATCTACCAGGAGGCCAAGTGGGACAAAGGTGTTGAAGACAAAAAATGAAATTCATAAAATTCTTGGATTTCATTAATCTAGAGACAAGAGATTACAAAATTGAGGAAAGGAAGAGAAGATACAAGCGGGAGCTACAAGGAGAAAGTCCTAAATCCTGTGGAAGAATGAGGCGACCTTCTGGGCAACCTCCGACATGCTGGCTTTGGCAGCATCTCCCTCTCTGTCAATGGGACCTTCAAGCACCGGATCTAATGGGAAGTGAGGATCCCGACTTGTGTAGCACGTCAGCATGTACTCAACGACGTTCTGCACAAGGGATTTCCCTTCAGTCTCCAATTTATCCGCGATGACATCGCCCATCTTGTTGAGTTTGCTGCCCACTGAGCTCAACGCCTTCAATGCCAGGTCCAGCTCCGGCTCCGGGTCGTCCAGACGCACGGGACTAAAACCCAGCGGTGTCAGCGCGTCATTGGCTTTGCCCAAGAAGTCCCAAACTTGTTGGGACTCTGCAACCCTTGAGCCTTGCACCTCTTCCAAGGACCTCCTGGTCGTTGCAAGCTCCGAATCCTCCCGGGCAAGGCGCTCGACCTCTTTGGCATTCTGCTGAATCTTTTCAGCAACTTGCCTTTCGAGTTTACCAAGATCCTTTTCCCGGATGTGGATCTTGTTCCGACGGTCGACTAGGTCTCTCTCCCGGCCCCGCACTTTCTTCTCCCTGGCAGCAATTTCATTCTCCCTCTTGGTGAGGTCCTGTCCTCGCTGCCAGGCCTTCTTCTCCTCTTTCTCGCAGAGCTCCTCCAGCTTCTTGGTGCGCTCCGCAAGGCTCTTGTCACCCAGAGTCAGCCTCTGAGTAAGCTCCTCCTCCCTCTTCACGAGGTAATCCCACAGCTCCAGGAGTTTTTGCTCTTCATCTTTGAGCTTTTTCTCCCACTCCTCAAGAGCCTCCCGACGCTTGACGAGGCTGTCGTGGATGGCGCCGAGCTTCTCCTGGCGATCATTTGCTGCTTCATTAGTAGTCACCACCTGTTCATGGATGGCTCGGGACTGGTTGTCGAGGGATCGCACCATGCTTTCCCCCTCATCCAGTAGCTGACCCCAGTACTCCAACCGGACCTTCTCCCTTTTCACCCACTCCTTGTCGGCGGCCAGCCTCGTCTGTGCCAGCTTGGTCTCGAATTGGAGCCGGTTGCGCCACCTCCTAAGGGTTTGGCGCTCCTCCTCGAGGGCCTTACTATCGTGGTAAAAGGCCAGCTCAACCTGACGAAGGCTGGAGCAGGCGTTGTCGATGGACAACGACAGGGGGATCGGCTTCGGACCTGCCAAGGTCCTCTCCACTAACTCCAGCGGGCTCTCCATAACAAAATCGGGTCCCACTCCACAAGAGCGGTCCCCTGAGCTTCCGCGGCACTAGGCCCGCCCTCTGGGATAGCCTCAGCCGCCGCCGAGGAAGGTCATGCAACATAAGTTTCTACCTCCGGAGTCGGCTCCGAAGGTCCCACCGCCAGGTCATCGGCAACAAGTCCTTCAGGCGGAGGACCGGCACCTTTATCTTGGCACCCTCTCAGGCACGGGAACCTCCGGAACCACAACCTCCGGAGCAGGCATTGAAGATTTGGCCGGAGCTGAGGCCACTTCCGGCTCTGGTGCTGGTGCATCCTCCACCGCCGGTTCAGGCGCCGGCGCTTCAACCTCCAGCGGTCCTGGTGCTGGCACCTCCGCGACAACCGGCTCAGGCGCTAGAACTTCATCAACCACCGGCTCCACCGTCGAGGCTTCAACAACATCCGACTCTAGGGACAGAACTGCAGCTACCACCAGCTCTGAGGCCGGAGCGTCCATCATCACAGCATCCAAAACCGAAGCTTCAACCTCCGGAGCTGGTGCTGCTGGTACATCTTCATTCCCGTGGTCCGGCACTACCACGGAAGCTTTAGGAGATGACTCGAGGTCAAGGACCACGACAGCTGGCGCCGAAGCTGCCACGACCTCAGCCACCACATGGGGCGGTGCTGGAACTGGAGCCGGAGCCTCCACCTGTGCAGCATCAGTTGCTGTCGTAGGAGCCGGAGCTTCAGCTCCTTTTTTGGGTACCCTGTGGATGAAGGACGAAGAAACTCAAAATATGATTACAACAAAAACAATCAGCTGAGGTAAAAAAATCAAATTTACCTTGGAAGGCTTCCACTCCAGCTAGCGCGGAACCTCTTCACCGGACGCTCAGGACCGGACCCTGTCGCCACTGGCGTAGTAGCTCCAAAAGGCTCCCCAGAGCTTGCTGCCGCCATCAGCGACGTCTTGGTTGAGTCCCCCCTCGACTGAGAAGGACCCTTGGACCTAGAGCCCTTAGCAGGCCCTGGTACCAGAGTCACATGGTCGGAGCTGGCATCCCAGGGAGACGCCGATGCTGGAGTAGGAGTCACCATTGAAGACCTCGCCCTCCGGGGAGAAGGAGCTGATGCGGAAGGAGCAGGTCTGATGAACCCCCCGTTAGAGTGCTTCAACTACCTCTTGCGGCTGGAGGGCTCGGCCAACTCCTTGCCCTTGCCTACGACTTCAACTCTCTGTCTCGAGGCAAAAGGGGGACCACCCTCGGAAGCTCCGGGGATCGCCAACCCGATGGTCGAACACCTCTCTACTTCACCGAGGTCATCGAGCACCGGCATCTTCCGCTGGAGCTCCTTGCTGAACTCTGCCTCCATGTTCAGAGGGAGAAAAGCCGTCGGCGGAGTCAAGTCGTCGCCCTCGACGTCAATGTTGTGTTGGAAACTTCTTTAGGTGAAGCTCCAAAGCTGCGCCTTCCAGGTTGGACTTCAAACCGGTCTCGATCCGGTCGTCGTCCATCACGCTGTTGAGGGCCCAGGCGAGCTTCTCCCTCTTCTTCAGCGGAGCCCACCTATTGACCAGGAAGTTGCAGAAGACTGCTTGGGGAGTCACCCCTCCTTCCACACATTGGCGGATCCTGGTCAGGGCAGGGTTGAAGGTGTCCGATAGCACCGAAACTTTGCTCCAGGCTTCAGTGTCGACGTTGGGCAGGCCTTTAGGCAGTTCCAGCTTCTCATGCTCCTCTGCCGTGATGACAATCCAATCCTTCTTCCATTCGTCCCACTTGCCGGAAGGGAACGACCTCAAGTACTTGTACGGGCACTTCTTGCGCTTCACAAAATAAAAGAAGCCAAGGTACTCGTCACTCTTGCTGGTGGTGTGGATGGTGAAGAAGGTGCGGAAGAGCTCGACGTAGAGGGGATACCCACCCACATCTCAAAGAAGTGGACAAAGGTCGACACCAGAAGAATGGAGTGGGGGCCAAGGTAGTATAGCTGCAGACCATAGAAGTCTAACAGCATCAAGAGAAAGGTGGAGAAAGGTGGGATCAGTCCCACCATGGCGTACGCGGAGAAGTACACCATGTCACCGGTGCGTTCCATCTTGAACGGGAGCTTGCCGGAGTGGACCAGGTGGTTGAAGGAGTCGCTGGACCACCCCATGTAGGTCCGGACTTTCTTCAAAACACCATTGGTCGTCAGACGGCTCTTGTGGAGACCCAACTCCATTGCAGCATGGCAGGGCGAGAGAAGAAGAGCAAGCAAAAGTTTGGAGGATTTGAGCGCAAATTCAAATGAAGGCGTAAGGAATCCCCAAACGGTGCACGTTTACTTCTTAAGTAAGCCTCCGCAACGCTTGGATGGAAACCACAGAGGAGCCGACAATACAGTTCAAAAACTTCACCCTGCCAATGAAAAGGGGGCCTGGGGCCACCCTGACGATCAAGTCGAGGTCCTTACCCCAGGCGAACAGTTGTCATCATGAGAGGAGGGAAACCCGAAGGCGGCAGCCTGACAGAGCGCGCAGAACCGATACGGCTTTCGTATTGGGAACCGGCGACCTTCAATTGCGTGAGATCCGCACGCGCAGATCTCACCTGCCGCATCCTGAAGGCACCACACGGCGGTGGTTTAACTGCGAACCACCACCTCAACGGCACATCCAAAGACCCTTGAAGACCCGGCACGGAAATCGAAAGATGGAACCACCTCCGGCAGAATGACTTCATCCTCCAAAGGCCCCACGTGTCATACGGAACCAGACCTGCCTCCCTTCTATGGGTAGTCCTAGTGCCGCCACGTGTATCATAAAACCGGAGCTACATTCCTTACCTGGGAAAGCTTCGGGCTAAATACCTATGTGGCACCCCCAGACCTAACCCCCGACAGAGGGAAGCTCCGGTACTGACACGTGTACAATAGCACCGGACCTATCCGTCCTAGACGGTAAGCTCCGGAGCTGCCACGCGTCCAACCGCCGGACCTTCAACTTCAACAAGCAGACTGGTGGACCTCCAACGGCTCGGACCTTCAAGGAACATTCAAGACCTCAAGACCCGATTAAGTGTCATTAATGCTATCTTAATGACACATGATCGGAGGGCCCTTAATACCAGTAACACCACTGTCAAGGCGCGTTACCACACTATTAAGGATAATTAAGCTCATTAATTGTGTATTAAACATCAGTAACCGCCAGGGCCGCATGTCGGGTCAGGCTAACGATGTAACGGCTAGTCCTTGTACTATAAAAGGACTGGTCAAGCGATACATAGGGAGGGGGACATGCACGCTGAGAGGCTTCCACACACGCGCTCAAGGCACTCTAGTCTCTGACACTCTAGCACTCAGACGCTCAATACAACAGCAACACACCCGTGGAGTAGGGTATTACGCTTAGGCGGCCCGAACCACGTAAATCCTCGTGTCAACTTGCCATCTTGTACTGAATCTCCACGCCCCCACAACTGAACTACAAACTCCGCGGGCTGCCAACGGTAGTACCGGGAGAATTGCCGGATTCACACTCTGACAGGATTTATAGTCGAGAGTACTCATGCAAGCCTAATGAACAAGATACTTCTAGAATTATAAATATTAACATGAGGCGTGGCTTTCCATGCATGTTAGGTAGCATTGATTATATGCACTGGACTTGGACTAAATGTCCAGCGGCATGGAAAGGCATGTTCACCGGTCGTGGAAAGCACTCATCCATGATTCTTGAGGCTGTTGTGACACAAGAGCTATGGATATGGCACACTTACTTTGGATTGCCAGGTAGCTAGCGGCAACAATCTTATTGTCTTGCACCACTCACCAGTGTTCAAATCCCACATGGTCGGGAACCGACCCGACGTGGTATTTATCGTCAACGGCAACACATACAACATGGGACATTTTCTTGTTGATGGTATATACCTAGACTGGCCTGCCTTTGTAAAGACGGTTAGTCATCCGTATGACCAAAAGTCTCAACACCTTGCAAGGGTGCAAGAAGGTGCAAGAAAGGATATTGAATGTCCTTTTGGAGTCTTACAAGCAAGGTGGGGGGCATACAAAACCCGGCTTATGGTTGGAATCGCGACAACCTCTATGACATTATGATAACATATATAATATTACATAACATGATCATCGAGGATGAGCGCGACGTGAGAGGACTTTCAACGGACACAAATTTTATATCCATAACTGGAGAACCCGAAGAGATGGTGGATCCTTCCCTTGGATGTGTCAAACGCAGGATGGGCTTTGCTCGAATTCTACATCAACTCCGACACAAACAAATGTGTATGAGACTGAAGCGTGATCTTATCGAACACGATTGGAATATATTTATGCGATACTGAAATAATCCTAATATTATCGTTGTACTTGTTTACTGTTTTGTAATATATTTTCGTATGCCTTGCAATGGATTTTCTCTTTTGTATAATATTAGTAGCTTTTATATTTTACTGTAAGGTATTTGTATCCACTCTTTTTTATATTGACAATGTTCCTATGAAGAGTTTTTTTTCTTTTCCATTTCCATTATTTTATATTATATTTAACATCAAACTTGATTTTTAATTTATTTGCAATGTTCATAATATCATATTATTGAAAAAAAAAAGGGAATGACTAGTATGCAGTCTGATTTATGGTGCAATCATGCAATCATCCATCTCCAACTATTGGATGTCCATCCTAATGTGGTTGTGTTTTTTCACTTAATTCCTTCTACGTGAGAAACACATGTGGAGGGGGGTTAAGTATAAAAACTCAATTACCGTGTAGGATCGAAGAGCATGTGAAAAGCTACCAGAGGGATGGTGAATGGTAAATTAAAACTTTTTCAGCAGAAGCAATGAAAACCCCTCAGCAGAAAAACGATCTTTTAAAGAAATCATGTATGAGACTAATCTAAATGTGTTCAACTGTAACAAATCTAGTATATATTGTATATAATCAAGTCACAAATACTTCAAAACAAGAATCACGAAAATCCGTCGAGAGAAACTCAAGTTGCAATCGAAAGATCGAACAAAGGTCAATCTATCCCACCCGAGAAAAATAGTTCTTGGAACACTGCAAAGAAACTCGTGTAGATCAAAAACCGCAAATCCAATGACCGTGAAATTTTGAAAGATGATAGATAATAAAGTTGTGAAGACAAACAAAAAAGAATCATGTCAATCAGATCTGTAAAAGTCGAGTTATGATAAAACCACCGAAGAAAGGTAGTGATTTGCAGAAAACTCAACGAGAAAAACTTGTCTGGAACAAGTTGGGCGAACAAGGCACAAAAGTTCCTTTAAACTACAATCTTTATTCAATACAACACAAGAGGAACAGCCCAAAAGTCATGTACCACAAGCTCTGGCCTCCCTTGCTTATATAACCAGCCCTTAGTCCAACCCAAACCTAAATCAGGACTCTAATCCTACTCAGTTCACGAATCGAAATTTTCCATAACTGCTCAAGACTCTTCTATACGCAGATAGAAGCAATCTTAAGACTTCCAAACACCTTAGGAACGTATCACACATTCCTTAAACAACTCAAATTCGTGAACCACACGAAATCTTATCATAACCTACTCGATACTTTCCATACCGAGCCATAACCGACTCCACCGCAGCCGAAGTCATCAACCGATACGATCCGATCCTTCCAACCAGATCTTTCCTTCCTTAGCCCATCTTTGGAACCATGTTGTCACGTCATGCACCGCATGCATACGTGGAAACACCTTCCTTCGACGTCCAGTAACCTTCATATGCACTGCCCTTGATTCAATCATCCTGCGCGACCTCCTGACCTGCTCAACCACATATCCTCCTAAATTTGGTTGTTGGAACCTCATCTCCTCCCTAAGACTAGTCCAAAGGATCCCGTCACCAGCCATGACTTGAACTCAAACAACACTTGCACATGAACAAACAACCAATCCGTACGAGCCCAAGTCCGCGACTTGACTCAAATTAGTTCCAAACACAACACCTTACGTGAGCACCTCACATAAGCATGTTGCAAAACCACAGTAAAACGATATCAAACATAACACACAAAAAACTTAGTAAAAGAATACTAAGCAATCTTTCCAACAATGTAAAGCAAGTTCGAAACAGTAAAAGCAGAAACATTGCAATCAAGCTCCAAATCTTGTCAAAGCTAACCGTAGCTTGAGCTGGAGCTTACCAAAGCTAGTACAACTTAGCGCTGGAGCTTACCAAAGATAGTACAACCTAGCGCCGGAGCTTACCAAAGCTAGTAGAACCTAGCGCCGAAGCTAGAAAAACATGTCGGAGCTAACCAACATAAGTTGGACCTAGCAAAACATATCGGAGCTTAAAAAATACATGCCGGAGCAATCAAAGACATGCCGGAGCTAAAGACAAAGCTCACCGGAGCTACCCAAAAACATGTTGGACCTTGACAAAGCAAGTCGAACCTATTGTCGGATCTTGCAGAAGCTCGGAGCTAGAGTTGGACCTTGCTAAAAAGGGTGTTTTGGCAGAATTTTAGAACTTATATTATCAAAGCCAATGTATTCAGTATAAGCCAATGTATTCAACACACATAGATCTCACAATCTCCCCCTTGATGAATGCATTGGCAACACCATTTAAAATTCGGACATTGACTTATTTACATTAAAAGTTTTGAAAAAAATTTCTCTCTCTTTGTAAAACGGAAATAAAATGAGAAGAAAAACAAATTCTCCCCCTCAGAAGAATCGTGCCAAAACAATTGTGAATAGCCAAAACAATTGGGAATATGTGCAATGTGTAATCAATTTCTCCCTCTTGCATACTTATCGCTAAAAATGTTAAAAATCCACATATTATCTCTCCCCCTTTGATAATGTATTCAAAGAAAATTTTTAATTGTTATGAGCATATTATAACATATACATATAAAACAGAGCTCATCCAAGTCATACTATCAAGTAACTTACACTATCACATCAATGAGATACATAAAGTAGCGTAAGCCATGCTAGAGATCAAGTGTAATTTTCAATTTAAGCAAGTCATGATCTCACAAACTTAACTATTTCAAAATCTAAAAGCATGACACTTGCTCCTGCATTTTATTATTTTTTAAAGCACAATTTTTGATCATATAACATTTGCAAGAGATTATATGCACATCTGGCTTAATCTAACCAACCAAGCCAAGCCTATGTCATTTGACAATCAAAAGCTTAAGGACATGGTTTTAGTCATACACAACTTCTTCCAAGTTCATATCTAAGTGCAATGATAAGCCATCTCAAAAGAAGAAGTGTGATGCATGCATATTCTCTTGATCTTTTCTCAATTTATATTTGTTCATAAAAACTCAACATGTGAGTTGATTACTTGATTAATTCTTTATGATTAAAAGCACTTGTGAGCATGCAACAAGTTCAAAACAGCAAGAAAGTTCGACCATGACCATTTTTAGTATAAGTAATTATTTCAATTACTAGACATGGCAAAAACTACAAACTTTATAACATGAGTAATGTAGTAAGAACTTTCAGCATGTAAAAGGAATCACAAAGTCATATATGAATGAAATACTATGCTTATATTATTTTAAGTTCAGATTCACACATAGACTTTCCAAGTTTCAAAGCTCCCTCTCAATTTAAGCCTCAAGGATGCATAACCCCTATTTCAGTACGAATGTAACAAAAACGAGTGAAATCCAAAGGTTTTGTAAAAATATCAGCCAATTGTTGTTCGGTATCTACATGGTCAAGCACAATGTTTCCTTTTTCAACATTATCACGGAGAAAGTGATACCTAATGTCAATGTGCTTAGTTCTAGAATGTTGCACAGGGTTTTTAGTAATGCAAATAGCACTAGTGTTGTTACAAAACAGTGGAACACTATCTAGATCAACCCCATAGTCCTTAAGTGTTTGATCAATCCAAAGAATTTGTGAACAAGCGCTAGCAGCAGCTATATATTCAGATTTAGCTGTGGATTGTGCAACTGAGTTTTGTTTTCTAGAGTACCAAGCAACAAGTGAATTATCAAGAGAATGACAAGCACCTTAAGTACTTTTCCTATCAATCCTACAACCCCCAAAATCAGCATCCGAAAAAGCTTTCAAAGTTACGGTTGAGGAAGAAGGAAGAAAAATGTCAAATTTTTGAGTTCCATGAAAGTACCTGAGAATCCTTTTGACGGCTTGACGATGTGAAGCACGTGGAGAGGCTTTAAACCATGCGCAAAGATATACGCTGAATTGTATGTCCGATCTTGATGTTGTGAGGTACAAGAGTGATTCGATCATGCTTCTATATTCTTTTTGATCGACGGGTTCACCATCTTCATCAAGTTCAAGTGTTGTTTCTGTTCCCATTGGTGTCCGAAGAGGCTTGCTTTTGTCGATGTTGAAGCGCCTCAGAAGGTCTTTTGTATACTTCGTTTGATGCATAAAGGTACACTTCTTGGTTTGCTTGATTTGCTCTCAAAAAGTGCGTGAGTTCTCCCATCATACTCATCTCAAATTCTGAACTCATCATAGCTGAAAACTTGGACACAGGACCATGAGAAGCACAACCAAAGATAATATCATCAACATACACTTGAACGAATAATGAGTCATTGCCATGCTTAAGCACAAAAAGAGTTTTATCAACCTTGCCCATAGTAAACCCCTTTTCAAGTAAGAATGTTTTTGACCTATCATACCATGCTCTAGGGGCTTGTTTGAGACCGTACAAGGCTTTGGACAGTTTGTAAACATGATTAGGAAAATTTGAATTTTCAAAACCCAGTGGTTGTTGGACATAAACCTCCTCATCTATGTAGCCATTAAGAAAAGCGCTTTTAACATCCATTTGATATAGCCTAAAACCTTTAGATGCAGCAAAAGCTAACAAAATTCTTATGACTTCTAATCTAGCAACAGGAGCAACAGTTTTATCAAAATCTAGACCTTCAACTTGAGTGAAATCTTGAGCAACCAACCTAGCCTTATTCGTAACCACAACCCCATCCTCACTTTGTTTATTTTTAAACACCCATTTAGTTCCAATTAAAGTGTGACCTTGAGGTGGAGGTACAAGTTTCCAAACATTATTTCTTTCAAAATTTTCTAACTCTTCTTTCATGGCAATAATCCAAGATTCATTAGTGAGTGTGTGTGATATATCTTTGGGTTCAAAAGAAGCAACAAAAGCAGAAAGGGCATGAGAGCTTGGATCACAAAACCTGGACCGTGTGACTCGTTCATGCAAGCTTCCAATAATTTGTTGTGGAGGATGACTTTTGAGAACCCAGAGGGGATTGGACACTTCACAAACTTATTTTTCTTCATGTTCATCACAAATCGATGAGTTTGTGACTTGAGGAGGATCTGGACCAGCAATGGTGGTCGTCGGTGCTGGCTGTGAATCAAAGTCTGGAGCTGGAACAATGTCATTAGCTGCTGAATTTTCGGGCAGCAGCACCACTTCTTCCTCATCTTCAATGAAAATGCTCCCCCTGCGGATATGGATTCGGACCTCCAATGTTTGAGCTAGTACCTGGGCTAGCTTCATCAAAAGACACCTCACAAGTCTCTATAATTTTGTTAGTGTCAAGTAAAAGTACACAGTAGCCTCTAGTATGAGATGGATAACCAAGAAACATGCCATCAACAGATCTAGCTTCAAATTTATCAAGATTACCATGTTTCTTAACAAAGCATTTACAACCAAAGACCTGGAAGTGTTAAACACTAGGCCTATGTCCAAACTGGAGCTCATATGGTGTTTTACCTAGCTTAGTGCGCAAGAAAACACGATTAAGACATAACAAGCAGTTGCAATCGGCATCAGCTCAAAATTTCCTAGGAGTTTGATGTTCATCAAGCATAGTCCTAGCCATCTCAACTAAGGTTCTGTTCTTTCTGTTTACAACACAGTTTTGTTCAGGTACATAAGGTGAAGAAAATTGGTGATCTATTCCATTTTCAGTACAAAAGTGGTCAAACGATTTATTTTTAAATTTGGTTCAGTTAATCACTTCTAATTGCATTTAAAGATCCTGGGTGATCAATTAATAATCTAAGAAATAAAGTTCTAAAGTGACTAAAAGCTTCATTCTTAGATGCCATAAAGTAAACCCAATAGTATCTAGAATAATCATCAACAATCACAAGAACATACCATTTACCTCCGAAAGATTGAACACGTGAATGTCTTACGGTGTCAAGGTGCAAGAGTTGACCCGGTTCAGTTGTCATGATCATTGTGAGAGGAGTATGTAAACCTGCAACCGTCTTAGCATGTCTACAAGAAGAGCACATAATTTATTTGTCCTCTTTAATCTTAGGCAGCCCACGTATGCGATCAAGAGCACTAACACGCGCTAGATCATCAAAGCCTACGTGACCAAGTCTATGATGCCAAAAAAATAAGTCCTTTGAATCATTAGCAATTAGACACCTATGTTTAGATGAAGACATATCAAAATCAGCTTTAAAAACCCATCCAAACCGTGACATGTTAAAAATAAGCTCACTGTTTGAATTTACAACTTTGCAGCAATTTTTAGTGAAAATAATTTCTAGATTTTTATCTAGCAGTTGTGAAACAGAAAGCAAGTTGTATTTCAAATTTTTAACAAGTGCCACATCCTTCAAAGTGTAGTGATCATTTACTCTAATCGAACCCTTAGCAATTATAGGAGTTGAAGAATTATCAGCAAAAATAACATTCTCTACACGTGACACAAAAGAGAGGGAGGAGAACCATTCTTTGTTACCGGTCGTGTGGCGTGAGCAACCTGAATCCACAATCCAAATGTTCTCCTTCCTCAAGCGTGTAACCTACATAGAAGAACAATACGTCGATGACTCAATATTGGGGTTAGTCAAAAGGCATTTAGGAATCTAGTAAGGAGTCACACGACGTCCAGCAGGAATAACACGCGAAAGCTGAGATAAAATAGCAGGTTTATGATCCAAAGCTTGAGGATTTTTGTACCCAACTACCGTCCTACGAGATGTTACATGTGTAGCATGAAAAACAGAAGGTTTGAGAGAAAACTTTGCTTGTTTTCGACTCATTAGAGCAAATTGCATGTCCCTATCATTCGGTTTAGCAAGTGCAACAAATTTTGCATGAAAGTTACGAGATCTAGCAATCATTCTTTTCTTTTTCTGTTGTTTAGCTAGTCTATAACAAAAATCTATGACATGACCATATATACCACAGTAGGTACAATGAAATTTAACTTTGTGTTCATGTCTAGATGAGCAAGCAACATTTTTATTTGAATCTGAATGAGACAACACTCCTGCAGATTTGAAAACCACTTCTTTTAGTTTAGATATTGTTTGAATCAAACCACTTCCTAATGACTTTACAAATTTAGGTGGATGTGCCTTAGCATGAGCATGAGAATCAAAACATAAACTAGTTTTATCATTGCAAGACTTAGAAGAATTCAGCAACAAGTTTAGGTTCTTATTCCTATTACAAAATTGATCTAATGTCCTATGCATGTTATCAAGTTTATTGGACATATCAAGGCAATTTTCACATGAAGTTTTTCCTTTTAATTTTTAATTAGAACAATATTTAACTTCATGAGAACGTAAAGTATTGTTCAATATAGAAATTTTATTCATAGCATCTTGTAGTTTCTTATCAAGATCATCACAAGTAGAACAATTCAAATCAATTGTAGAACATCTAGCATCTTTCAAGTTTTTATCATTAAGTGCAGCAAGCTCTCTGTTCTTTTCAATTTCTAACTCAAGTTTATCAAGTGTGGAGGTGTGCGCACTTCTTAATGAGGACAATTGTTCATATATTAAATCATATGAGGTACATGCATCATCACTAGGAAACAAAGTTTTTAAACGGTTGATTTCAGATTCTAGTGATTCAATTTTAGCAGCACTAACCTTTTTGTCCTTTTTCTTAACTATAATAGTGGCACGAGATATAGCATCACACATTTCTTCGCAAGTAGGACATACCTCTTCATTATCGCTGTTGTGTTCTACATCCTCCATACTTGATCTTGATTTGCCCGCCATGAAGTACAAGTTTGCCAAATCATCTTCATCTTCGTCACTTCCAGTGTTCACATCGCTTGAGCCAAGTTCTTGAAGTGCAGTGATGTAGCTGTTTATCATCTTGTGTCCTATGGTACCCTTCTTTTTCTTGTTGGAGTTTCCAAAAGTGGTCTTGACCTTGTTCTGCTTTTCCTCACGGGTAGAAGGACCTGAAAGATTAGGGCATTCTGTACGAAAGTGTCCTGTCTTACCACATTCAAAACAGCGCTGAGGTTCGGAGCTTCCTCTCCTTCTAGTTCTCATATTTTGCAATGATTTTGAGAATCTAGTAGATATGAGTGTTAACTCCTCTTCTGGAAATTCCTCGATTATCTCCAGGGTTAGTGAGGACAACAAAGTAAGTGTATTGCAAGATGATGATTGGTCGGAGCTAGACATTTCACGTTGTGAGACGAATGCAATAGACTTATTTGGATTCTTTTGTGATAAGATGTCAATTTCATGAGTTTTTAGTTTAGAGTAAAGTACATCTAATGTAAGTGTACTCATGACAATAGATTCACGAATAGATGTGACTTTCATATCCCAAATTGACATGTCTAATGCACTTAGTAATTGCCTAACATTTTTAACATCTGAAAAATTAACATTGACGCTACGCAAGTTGCTGAGAATTTTATTAAAGCGAGCAAAGAGGTCATCAATGGACTCACCGGGTTGCATCTCAAAGCGCATGTATTCTTTCTTGAACATATCCTGTCTTACCTCCTTGATTGTGTTGGACCCTTCGTGGTAGTCACAAAGTGCTCTCTACACATCGTACGCTGATCGGAGGTGTGCAACACGGTCGAAGTTGCTTTGAGTTAGTCCGTGAATGATCAAGTTCTGAGCCTTATTGTTGTTGTCGACATCTCTCAAATTTGTAGCTGTAACTTGATCGTTTGACGGCACTTCGTAAGGCTTATAGAGTACAATGAGTGCAGCAGGAAAATTTAGAGTGCGCTGTAAATGACGCTAGAAGTTCAGTAAGGTCCGCACTTTTAGAGTAGACTGGTGTGAGCCGGTGCGGAAAGTCTTAGACTCTTAGTACCATATATCTCAACATTATAAACAGGGTTATATCCCATAATAAATAGCTAGGCAGCTACATGCATGGTGGTCTTCCTCCTCGACAGTCTCACAGTCTCCTAGCACTGATCTTGGCAGCTAAATAATGATGGCCTCAATCTGCAAGCTGCTCATGGTCATCTGGGGCCTGCTTGTACCTGTACCATTTCGCGCATACGAGGAAGACCAAGAAATTGACGGCGCCGATGAAGCCGATGAGGAAGTAGAAGCAGTCCAGTCTGCCCCGGTTGAGGTCCTCGGCGAGCCACCCATCATCGCCGTGGGCGGGGTCCACCGTCGCCCGGTGCATGACGCTGACAAGCAGCCCGCTGAGGTAGCTGGACAGTGCGAGGCCGCTGAAGAGGAGCGAGCCGGCAACGCTACGCATGTTCTCCGGGAATTGCTTGTAGTAGAACTCCATCTGGCTCACCTGGTTGAACGCCTCGGAGAGGCCTAGCGCCGCCAGCTGCGGCACCAGCCAGAACGCCGACACCGGGGACACGCGGTTGTGCGATAGGGAACCACCGTCCACGGCGGCGTGAAGTACGGCGAGCTCGCGACGGCGCTGCTCCGCCACGCCGGAGATGACCATGCCCACGACGGACAACACCATGCCCACGCCCATGCGCTGGAGCAGAGTGATGCCCTCCTCGCGGCCGGTGAGCCGGTGCAGCCACGGTACGACGAGGCGGTCGTAGAGCGGGATCCAGACGGTGAGTGCAAGCATGGGGAAGATGGTGAACGACGCCGGCGGCACCTCGAAGCCGTGAGTGCCGACGCGGCAGTCAGACTGGGCCGCCTGCAGGACGACGTAGGTGTTCGTCTGCGCGAAGGCGATGTAGTAGACGATGCAGGTGCCCCACACCGGCAGGATGCGGAGGATGCACTTGACCTCCTCCACCTGCTGCAAGCTGCACAGCCGCCATGGGTCCTTGGGGTATCCGCCAGCGTCGTCGACCTCGCTCTTGTTCACCACCACGGCGGCCTTGTCGAGGAAACGGAACTGGTCGGTGTAAGGGAGCCTGGACACGAGAGAGCTTGTGTGGCGCGTCCTGAAGAGCGACGCGGCGGGGTCCTCAGGCGCGGCGACGCGCCGCTTGCGGAACGCGGCGACGGCGACGCGAACGACGCCGGCGATGGGGCTCCCCTCGGGGCGCACTCGGACGTAGAGCCCCTGGCCGATGAAAAAGAGCGCGCACGAGGCGAGCATGAGCGCGGCAGGTATGGCGAACCCGATCCACCAGCTCACATTGCTCTGCACGTAGATGATCCCCGTCGACGAGCCGCAGACGGCGATAGTGAAGGTGAAGTAGTACCAGTTGAAGAAGCTGTTGATGCCGCGGCGGCCGGACTCGGTTCGCGGGTCGAACTGGTCGGCGCCGAACGGCAGGCTGCACGGCCGGATGCCGCCCGCGCCAACCACGATGAACATGAACGCCAGCACCAGCACGGCGAACTGCGCCCTCGTCGCGCCAGCGCAGTGCCCCTCCGCGGCATCGCACGGCGGCGGATGCAGCACCTTCGCGCCAGCCGTTAGTGTCAGGATGATCATGCCCTGTCATTCGCCATCAAAGAAAGACAAGAATCACCACAGACAAACTCGAGTCCAAGTTCAGGCGAAATACCAATGTCGGAAGGGCGGCCGCTTACGATTAGTGTGGAGACGCAGCCGATGCCGACGGTGGCGTAGCGGCCGAGGTAGAGGTCGGAGGCGAAGGCGCCGAAGACGGTGGCGAGGTTGGTGGTGCCGCTGAACGCGTTGAGCGCCACGGCGGCTCGAACGTTGCTCATGTGGAAGACGGAGGTCAGGTACACCATCAGGTTCGCCGCCGTGCCGATGCTGCCCAGTTTCTCGAAGGTCTCGTTGCCGATCACGAACGGCATCGTCTTCCATCCCCGGTACCGGACCTCCGGCGGCGCCGACGTCGCGGTAGAGATAAAACCGTCATCATTGCTTCCGTCATCGTCAGATAGGACCGCGACAATGGTATCGTTGCTGGGTGTCTCGCGGTGGTCGCCGGCGCCGGGAACAGAGGGCGGCGTCATGGCGCGGTCTCGCGACGGGAACACTTGGCAGCAGGAGCTGCTTTTGAATCAGTCAAGCCGCGCCCGTTGAGAGGGCGTGAAGGAAGCTGAGGTAGTTTTGGCGGTTTGAGTCGGTGGAGGCGTCGGTGGCTGCAGTTGGGACCCAGCAATCGTCAGGTAAATAAATCAGATTGGGCACTACAGGCTGACAGGTGGGACTGCGAAATTGAATAGTGGGGAGCCGGCTGGCCGGAACTCAAACCCCGGTCCTCACTCCTCACCTTGGTTGACTCTGAAGGTGCAATGTGAGCTTAGGTTTCGATTCTGAACAAATTTTCGGTGGGTTGGAAACTTGTAATGAAGTTCACATAACTTGTCGTGATCAGGCATTTTTTTCTTCCAATTGTAGCATTAAGTATTTCTTGCCAAGCTATAGTTTTTGGTTTATCCATTTGATAGAGTTAATTAAGACACTTCATCAATGTTTCATATAGGTTCTACAGAGGGATTTTTCTGCAATTTTACGGTACCTTTGGAGAATCTGATACTAGATTTGGAGAGGATGATTAATTTCATTTCATAGGTCTGTGGCTCTTGTGACTGAAGCATTCGAGGAACTTGAAATGTAATTTCACCTGTTTTAGCTAAGAGTATAAATGAAAATCCAACTCGATTTAATGGTAATTTCTTCAAGACAAAAAGAAGCATGAAGCCAACATATATTCATATGAACCTTCACACCAAGATGGTTGCAATTCTCCGAACCTCACCTGTTTTTATTTCAATTACATCGAAGTTCTAACATGCAGGGATCGTCTTGTAAAGAATTTTTTTCCAAAATCAAATGCTTTCAGACCATCCGCAGTGGTACGCTATAAAGCATACTGGATACACTGTTTCACAGTGTAATTTAAAGTACGTACTGTAAAAGCTGAAAGAGAATAGTGTATAAAGTATGCTTTAGAGTATGCTGGTGCGGATGGTCTCATACGCTGGCCATATTGCAGCCATCATTTCAAAGCTGGGCAAGTATAGCATCCGGCAAAGCTCCGATGGGGATCATGGGAGCAAATTGCAGATTTGGGCAGCTTTTGTATGTAAGCATAAAAAAGTATAAAAAAATTAGCATCACGGGAAAATCATAGATCAAGAAACCTTTATTATCAAGGGGTGTTTGAAACGTACATTAGCTTGTTCACACACTGGAACGAAACCCTTCAATTAAATATCCCAAAATCCAAACAGGCCTTTAGGGTTTACTTTTTTTTTTTAAAAAAAAAGCTAGGGTTTACTTCATCTTTGAGGCGTAACGCCACTGACAACTATGGCGTTCTCTCTTTTTTTTTTTTTTGTATCTATTCAAACGTCAAAGATGAAGATTCTGTGGGGAGATGAGCACAGCACACATTCGAAGAACATAGTTTGAGGTAATCAGGACGGAAGAACGAATATACCTCGATTTACATACAGCAGTCTGGTGACAAGTTAACTGAAAGACAGTGTTCGATCAGGACTGATATATTAGCTATCACAAATAAATAAGAGCTCGCTCCTAGCATTAATTCATGCATTGTCTCTCGCAAAAAAAAAAAAATCATGCATTCTGATTCCAATCAAACGTTGTGTTGTTGCCTTGGGACCTTCCTCTCATAGTCCGAACTATGTGTTGCCTCACAGCATTATGGTCCACGTGAAAAATGAATTTCATGTTCCTTATCTGCATGCCAAAATAAAGAGTTGAGTTCGAATTGCTACATTAATCTTGTAACTATCAGTGAAATGAGTTAAGGATTAGTTCAAAACAGAGAAAGTGGCATAAAAGTAGTAGGACCTACTATGATCTATTCGTTATTATAGCATCCATGAATCAAACTCAAAGACTGATTCCGAGTTCCAATGAGCAAAACGATAGCATTTGAAATGGTAAATCTCGACTAACTACAGAAATTCACTAATTCACTACTTTTCAATGGCATAAGCTCAATAAGCTGCAAAAGAAAAACATATGTCCAAATTACTTGTCGTTTTAGTTTTGCCCAAAGTCAAACATTCCCATCTTTGACCATCAATTTATAGAGGTTTAATATAACCAAAGAACAAGTGAATTATCTATTATGAAAATATTTCTCATAATGAATCTAAAAATGTAAATTCTATGGTGTTAAACTAGCCCAAAGTCAAACATTCCCATCTTTGACCATCAATTTATAGAGGTTTAATATAACCAAAGAACATGTGAATTATCTATTATGAATATATTTCTCATAATGAATCTAAAAATGTAAATTATATGGTGCTAAACTATGTAACTTTCTATAAAATTAATGGTCAAAGATAATAATGTTTGATTTTGACCAAAGCGAAAACAACCAAGTATTCACATGTTCTTAAATTATATAAACAGAGTAACTACAAACGAAACAGTAGCTAGTATACTCTGTTATCCAGTTATGCTGCAATGAGTCTGTCCGCTAAAGCGTACTGTAAGAATGTTTAGTACAGCATTGTTAACAGCTTTGTACCCTATTAGTTTTGCAGTTAGATAACAAAATGGGAACCAGTGCCTAGACTAACTCGGGCACAGATATTTACTGCAGCATTGTCATCTAACACCAAACGGAAGGCATATAGAAACTTCTACCATAAGAAGGAATGAAGGCCATACCTCGATTAATGAATCTGGAGTTAATAGGATACGTTTGTTACATGGTACTTCTTTGCTATTCACAAAAATTGAACCCTTGCCGATATTTTTCATGTAGAAAGATCCACCATCGTCCATCCTGATAACTGCCTGAACATCAAAATACAGAATAAGAAAAAGATAGTGCCCTAGGAGAATCATAAATGAATATCATTCTTTCGGTAACAATAGATAAACTTGGAAGGATAATAATTACTTATTGTTACAATGAGCAACCTTCTTAACACATGGTTTTTCAAAGATGCAACTCTGTGTGTACGCAAGCTGAACCAATTCAGCGAGCAGCTATAATCATGCTGGAAACAACCAATATAGTGGATGAGATATCCCTTTGTTATGAATAATCTGGATAACTCATCTATTCTGTGTGTACACAAGCTGAACCAATTCAGCGAGCAGCTATAATCATGTTGGAAACAACAAATATAGTGGATGAGATATCCCTTTGTTATGAATAATCTGGATAACTCATCTATTTTTCTTGCTTGTGCCCCTAGGGTACACCCTGGCCCTCATTATATTGAAGGGATTCACCTAAACCCTAACCCTAGTGCAGCAGGCTTCTAATACCCACGGACCATGAGGCCCACTACTATCCATAACCTTCTATCCCTCCTTTTTGAGCAGCTCCCTCGGACTGCAGCCGAGATGGATTGTTGGATTACATAAATCGACTACACGACTAAAATTAAAATGACCCAAAATCATATCTTTTACATCTCGTCTAAGAATTCATTCGTACCCTATCTAATAGCATTATCCAGGGAAGGTAGCTCCCGAAGGGCATGAGCTACATGTGCTGACCCTTGAACAACCACTGCTTCTTTCTATGCCTTTCTTATTCAACACTGGCCGCCCACGCTTCATCGGACCATAAGGACCCAATGATGGCGGTCGGCATGCCATCTCTGCGTAGGAGACCCTTGTTCTTGATTCCTGCAGCAGCCCTGAATAGCCCACAGCTTGCTGTACTTGCAGCGATGAAGATCGAACTTGAGGCGGTGTCCTTGGTGATGAGTGCCTTCTCTGCATCTTGCCCCGTGCCATCGGAGTCAAGGAGTGGCGGCCAGCTCTGTGACCAGTCCTCCGTCGGATTGAAGTGTATCCAGCCCGGATCGACGTATTTGGTATCTGGTGTGGATCGCTTCGAGTCGACCCACGAGGACCCCTGCAGAGGCATCCAAATCTGAGGACTAAGCCTCCTTCTTCATCCCTAAAGAGATGGCGAGAGGCGGCGGCTTGGGTGACTCCCGGAGAGATGGGCACGCAGGCGAGGATACCTGGGCGCAATCCTGTTTCTTCGGCAGTTGGCGTGATCCCCAACTGAGTGGCTGCTGATCCGGAAGACGCGGGCTGCTGGTTGCCGAGGTGAGGGCCGAGCGACGCATGGCACTGAGGAGCAGCGCTGGCAGGCGTGATGCTCGCGCGGGCTAAGCAGGCGTGGGGCGGTGGTCCCGAGTGGTGCCCCGAAGCTGAGGGAGCTAAGCAGTGCGGGGCACTCAGATCTGTAGGTACACACTGGGGATTGACAGCTCCAATGCTCACAAAAACAAGCAGTGCCGCACACATGGGAGCGGATGGATGGGAGGGTGGCGGGTGGCATAAGGATCGCCGGTCAGTGGCGGCTCTTGGTGCACGCCATGGCAGGCACGTTGAGGTGGCTCCTGGCCGCCATGGTGATTGTGGGCGACAGAAGCATGCTCGAAGAAGAGAGGAGGTGAAGCGTTCGCCTGCTGAGTCGCACGGATGGGGGAGATTGATCACCTTCTCCAAACGCGAAAGATGCTGGTCGTGGTCGTCCAGCCGTGAGTTGATAGCATCAATCTCTGTTAAGATAAGATCCAATTTCTGGGAAAATTTGATGAGAGTCCCAGGATCTTGTTCAGCGGGGGGCATGACCATGAGGGTACCAAATGTTATGAATCTGGGTAAATCATCTATTTTTCTTATTTGTCCTCTAGAGTACATCCTAGCCCTCTTTATATAGAGGGGACTCACTAAACCTTAACTCTAGTGTAGCGGGCTTCTAATACCTGTAGCCCATAAGGCCCACTACTACCATAACACCCCTAAAAAATATAGTGGATGAGATAGAGAGGCATTCTAATGCAAATCACTCATTAAAAAAAGGTAGGTTTGCAAGCTTAAGCTCAAAAGAATAAACATGTGATGATTAGCCGTCAGTTCAAGCTATAGTGGCACAAGGGAAAAGAATGACCCGGAAAACAACATATAGCTCCTTACAGTATTGAAACTTTCATCAGTCCAAGATTATTTTGCATATGTTAGGCAAGCAAGTACCTGTCGACGGGATATTTTATTGGCCTTCCCTTCTTTTCCCAAGTCAATATCAACATGTACCTCTCCTGTGTCTCTCCCAAGAGTTATCTGCATTTCAAGAAGATGAGGTTAAGTTCTACAAGATGGCATCAACGTAATAATGAACTATAACTCATAATTTTAGACGAAAATTTAAAGCTCAATATTGATGATCATTCTTGTAAGTTAAAGTAGTGTACTGAATAATACAATGTGAATAAAAATATTAAAAAAGCTAGGTGAAGGTAGTTTGGCAACAAAAGCAATAAGGTTGTGCACTGTTTTCTCAAAAATAACGTTTGAAAGTAAATGCAGAAACGTAAACACACAATTGGTCATCAACAAGGAATACACCCACGGATTCCTTTCCAATTTTGACCATCAATTCCAGAAGTAATATGTTAGTAAAACAATAAAAAAACTACATCGTGAAAATTCTTCTCATGATAAATATAATAAACTGTTATCATCATTCAAAAGTTTTTTATACATTTATCAGTCCATTAGTCTAATTTAAGGAAGTTTAACAAATCAAAACCCAAGACATTACGTTTTTCAGGGAGAATAAGCTTTACTACTATGTAATGAAGGTTCATGATAGACTTGCTTAATCTTACCTTAGTATCCCTGATGTAGTATCTCAAGCGTTGCCCGTAAATAATTGCGAAAGCACCTTTAGACATGATAGATCTGTTCATATAAGAGCAAGCACCTTTCTCCAACCTTATCAAATCTTTCCGGCTTTCAGGAGAGTGAAACCTTGATACTGATCATGCAAATGGCACAAAAAAAAACCTACTGATTTAGGTATCCAGAAATAAAAACAATGGAAAACACTAAATTGTGAAACGTTGCCCTGCCATAATGTGATGTGGTTCAAGTTGTTTTACGGTAGGCAGAGTCACACAGAACAAGACTAATTAACAAATATTCAACAAAGATGGACTTGAAAAATAAGATGTTTATATAAATTTACCTTCAGGTTGGATGAAGTCAGATTCTTGATCCCATGGAATTAAGTCCTGATCAAGTATCTGCAGAAATATTTAAGAAGTCAGAAGATTCAAAGCACGAAAAGCAAAAAAACTCAACCAAAAAACAACTATAAGTAGTTAAGTACCAATGCTTCAATGTCAAAATAGTCTGGAACACTATTCTCACTGTCAGATCCTTCTGCTTGGCCCGAATTTGACATGGATGCAATGGGATTACGAAATTCTGTATCTGAAAACGCATGAGATATAGCATGGCTTTGGATAGCAGTTTTACAAGCTATTTTGGGCTTATCAACAAGAATCTTGCAATTCATTTGATGGGGCACTTGAGTTGACTTCTCCAAAGTCAAATTCTGCAAGTTACCACAACACTCGTGTTGCAACAAACCACAGGTTGTTTCTTCACCTTCATCAACAGAATGCAAAGCTTTCATATGCACATTTGTATTGTTACCACCAAAGTCACTGTGCATGCCGGGTGGGACATTTTGGACAATACACTCCTGCTCTTTGATGGCTGGTTCCAGCTTTATTATTGGTGGTGTTGAAGATACAACATTTTCCATATTTATTAGTTCAGTGGGAACCAAGCACATATCATGTTGTGAATCCTGGTCCAGAGTAGAGATCGGATGTAAAGAAGACTGGCTACGTATGGGCATATGATCATTGAAAGGGATCTCAGAATCCTGTGTGTTCAATATGCACTGGACTGCCAGGACATCACATCCAGGGTAAAGCACTTCTGCTGAGGCAGTCATAGTATTTACTCCAGAAACACCTGCCACATTATGTTTCCTTTTTACGGGATCTATGTGATTACCACAGTTGGTTGTGCCCAAACGGGTCAGATGGGGTCCTCTAGAACTTCCCTTCAGAAAAACTTTAGTGTGAGGATCACCTGCATCTTCCTGATTTGTGTCTAGGGTGGAATCCAAAGCATGTTCATTGCTGAAGAGCTCAAGGTCTTCTTTCTCAGTGCAACCTTCCAAATTAGAATTCATGAATCCACCTTTTGACACCGTTGCATAGCGTAAACAAGAATCAGACATCCCACCATCTAAATTTACCTGGAATGCAAGTGCATCATTCTTATTCGTTTCCACTTTGCCATCAGAAAGCATAAGAGTTTCCTGTTCAATTTTATGCAAGTCTGTCAGCTCAGGTGAACTAGCACCCAGAAGCTTACACCAAGAAGGAATGGCAGGAGCTTGAGAACAACATCGACCTCTAATAGCATTGAATGCACCTGGCTCAAGCAATCCTCCTGTTCTGTTCCAAGAAAGTTGATCCTGCTTGACACCATCTTGATCAATGCTAGGTAGAGCTTTTGATCCAGCAGCTCCAGTGCCATGCTGATTGACAAGATCTGACCAGTTATCTGTAGAGACTATGTTCCTTTCACCGGTCTGAGGATTTTTCTGAATGTAATCATATCCATATAATTGGTCTACATCCGAGCATCCTTTTAGACTTCCATGGTTACTGTCTGCATCAATCACGATGCTGCCATCACAGTTGGCATTCTCTGTATCAAATGAGTATTGTCCATTACCACTGGATTGTATATATTGTGTATCAGCATAGCTTCCACCTACACATCCACCACTACTTACAGCACCTACAGATGGATCAACTTTGTGAACCAATTGAGGGTTTTCAGAACATTTAAGTTGGCATCCACGTGCAGAACCGCCACCATCTTTTCGAATACATGAGCAGGGTACAACAACATAACCAAAATCCGCAGAGAGACATGGTTCGTGGCAAACTCTCTTTCTCCTTGCATAATAATGTATCTTTACACTATCTATTTTATGCTTGTACACCGAAAACCCCTTTGCCGTTGAGTTGAAAATCTTACTGGCTCTCGCAGGATTGGAGGTCAAAAGCTCAGTCTCATACTTGGCCATGCGGGCAGATGCTTGTGCTGATGTCTCCGAGTCATATAGCAACGAATGCCAACGATCCTGCAACTCCTCAAGGGTGAATTTTTGGGAAAAGCATACAACTCCTTTAGCCAGGGATTCAAGCGAGGCACCAGCCTACAATAATGAGAAAGGTGTGGTTAATAGAGTACAAAAAATAGTATTCACAAACAAGGAAAGAAACTTAACCATGATTAAATAAGCATCCATTTCATCCCCAGTTTTATTGCGGCAATGGTCTAGCATCAGTACAATTGATATTCAATACTATTGTTTGTCTTTCCATATTAAAGTGTGCAGGAACGCAGCCAATTTTGGTTCAATATTAAATATATACTAACAGTATATCACGTCTTTTATGAACATTTCAATCTGTAGTCTAGCTTTAGTTTCCTACATGCTAAAGGTATAAAATTCTAGGCGCGTATAGTGTGATTGGCTTTCAAGTTTTTGTTACTTAGTCTTTACCTGGGTCAGGCTTCTTTTTCAAGAAAGAGCCTGAAATCTAATTCTTCAGTATCAGATGATGGGATCGCCTATGAAATATCAGGTGTATGAAATGAGCACCGGAGGCTGGAGCTCCTCAAACCGTATCCCACTAGAATTGATGACATGGCTCAGAAGCTACACCTCAAGTAGCCTTGGTGCACAGAATCCTAACACGATAATCGGTAACACCAAGAAATGTTGTTTTTTCACGCATAAAAGGTTTTACAAGTAATTCCGGAACATATAGAGTGAATATCCACATTCCATGCAAAACAGATATCACAATCATCAAAATAATGAAAGATGCCAAATTTATTTCCTATCATGAGCGATTTACTCGTTTCACACAAAGGAAAAATTGTGGCACAAGTAAACACAAGTAGGGTACTGTTTTTGTTGGAAATCCGGTCACAATATCCCTGGTATTGCTCTGATCAAGATCCTGATCTGTTCAGATTGGACAGAACAGTAACCAGGTGCAGAACAGAGAAGATCAAAGAGGTTCTGACGTGAGAGCAGAGAGAAACAGGGGTGCTCTTGCTTCTGTTACGGGAGAACAGAACATAGCTGAGGGTTGGCAAGAAGTCAATGCCTTGCTGGTGTTAATCTCCGGCGAGATTAGATAGTAGAGGTGCTTGTTTCTGATCTAGGCGACATGCATGTCAACTAGATCAATTATGTTGCCGTGAGGGCTTGCTGGTACAATAGTTTATTGTTCTCTTGTCTAATGCCGGTGGTACAGGGAGGAGCTGCGGGCTTTATTTATAGCATGAGCACAGGTGTCCTTATCTCGTACAGATAGGACAAAAACAGACTTGGACTCTATTATTATATCTCTAGGACTCAGATTTATCTCTAAGGTAAATACAGACTCCTGGACTCTATATTATAAACTGGCCATAGGCTCCTCCTGCAGAGTCCAGTTTGGACTCTGCAGCTCTGCTGCACGTGTACCAGGGTACCGTACCAACTTGGACTGCTCCAGAGCACCGTACCAGGGTAACCTAGGCAAAATCATGTCTAACATTCTCCTACTGATCCTGACTTAGGTGAACATTCAGGACTCCAATCCTCTTTCTCATATCGACGAACTTCTGTCTTCCAAGCGCCTTGGTCAAGATGTCCGTCATCTGGTCCTTTGTAGAGATCTGCTCAAGTACAATAACACCGTTGTCCACACACTCACGTATGTAGTGGTATTTGGTGTCTATGTGCTTGCTCCTGTCATGGTGTACCGGATTTTTGCTCAAGTCTATGGCAAACCTGTTGTCAACCCGTAGCACTGGCGCCTTCACTTTTCCAGCCAAGTCTTCCATCAGCCGTGTCATCCATACACTTTGACATGCCCATTGAGCTGCTGCAATATATTCTGCTTCACACAAGGACAGGGCCACCACCTTCTGCTTGCTGGACTGCCACGAAACGAGATTGTTTCCAAGACAAAACAGCACCCCACTTGTGCTCTTGCGGTCCTCCACGTCTCCTGTATAGTCGCTATCCGAATAGCCAATCAACTCCATCTTGCCTCCCTTTGGATAGAAGACTCCGAAGTGGATCGTACCCGCTATATAGCGTACGATGTGCTTGACTGCAGCGTAGTGTTCTTCCCTTGGCTCCTCGAAGAACCGACTCACGTACCCAACCGAGTAGGTGAGTCGGGGCGTGTCTTCACCAAATATCGCAGCCCTCCCACCAAACTCCTGTAATCCGATGCGTGAACCAACAGACTGTCACTTGTTTTGTAAAGCTTCAGGCCTTGCTCCATGGAGAATGCACAAGGGTTGCACTCCTCTAGGCCAGCTTTTGAGACAAGCTTGGAAGCGTAGGTCGCCTGCCCAACACTTATCTCCGCTTCAGACTGCCGCACTTCTAGGCCAAGATAATACGACAAGAGGCCCAAGTCGCTCATCTTGAACCGCTTCATCATCTCCTCCTTGAACTTCTTGATGTCGCCCCCTCCTATGATCACGAGACCGTCGACATACACACCGACGATGAGCTTCTCCTCTCCAGCTCCACGAAAGTAAATCCCGTGCTCGCTCGTACTCTTCTGGAAACCAAGCGATAGCAAGCTATCGTTGAGCTTGGCATTCTAGGTCCTGGGAGCTTGACGAAGTCCGTACAATGCCTTCTTGAGTTGGTACACCTTGTGTTCGGCTCTGTCGACGATGAAGCCAGCGGGGTGAGAGACGTACACCTCCTCTGTCAAATCGCCGTTCAGGAAGGCGCTCTTCACGTCCATGTGGTGTACCTCCCATCCCTTATGCGCAACAACTGCAAGGAGCAAGCGAACATACTCGACAGGCTACAGGAGCGAATACCTCGTCAAAGTTTATTCCTTGCTGCTGAACATAGCCTTTAGCCACCAATCAAGCTTTGTGCTTCACCACCTCTCCATGCTCGTCCCTCTTCACCTTGAACACCCACTTGAGGCCAATGGGCTTGTGTCCTACAGGAAGATCAACAAGTTGCCATGTCTTATTCTCTTCTATAGACTCCATCTCCTCGAGCATGGCCAGTCTCCAGCACGGGTGATCCTCGGCATCGGCGAAGGACGTAGGCTCCTCCGCGGTGGTGAACATGAGCTCCCCCTCCTCCAGGCTCGGTGGGCGTGGCGTTCTCCCAAGAGGGGTGAGGGTTCCCAGCACGTTGCGCATCGTGCGGAACCAAAGTGCAACGTTGTCGTTGTGGTAGGCGTTGACGTTGCTGCCGACATCCGTCGGCGGTGTAGCGAAGCGGATGGGTCGTGGAGGCTGCTGGGGGTTGACGAAGGTGCTGGAATCTTCAAAACTAGACCCTCCCGCTGCTGCTGACCCCTGCGCAGGGCTGTCCCAGCTCTGCTCCATGCTGGACAGACCCTGCAGGAGCCTACGGGGAGTCGCGGGGGGTGCTGGTCGCCTACCAGCAGCACTGGTGTGCCGCGTCCCCTGGGGTCTGGACAGACCCTCCTGCGCCCCTCCTAAACGCTGCAGGTGTGCTGTTCGGCCCCTCCAAGCCCTGCAGCACCTCGCCAGGTGCTGGAACAGCAGGTCCAGCAGGTGCTAAACCCATGGAGTCGACATAGAACGTGTCGTAGTCCTCTTCTTCGGCTCCTTCACCCCAGTCCCACTTGGTCGCCTCGTCGAATATCACGTCACGTAATATGTGTGTGCGCCCATCGGCCGGATTGTACATCCGGTAGCCCTCCGTCCCTGCAACATAGCCAAGAAACACCATCGGCGTACTCCGGTCTTCCAACTTTTTCAGGTGGGGGCTTGTATTTTTTACATGCCCCACGCACCCAAAAGTTCGGAAGTAGTTGACGGTTGGTCGCTCCTCGTGCTAGGCTTCATATGGCGTGTTCCCATCGAGGCCGCGAGTGGGGGATCTATTCAAGATGTAGACGACTGTCGGGATCGCCTCACCCCAAAAGAACCCGGACATACTTTTCGCCTTCAACATGCTTCTCGCCATCCCGACCACCGTCTGGTTGCACCGCTCCACAACTACGTTTTGTTGCGGCGAGTACAGGGCTGTGAGTTGACGCTGTACGTCGTGCTAAGCGCAGTACTCGCCGAACTCCTGTGAGGTGAACTCCCCTCCGCGATCAAATACGAAGTAGCTTCAGCCTCCTCCCGAACTCTAATTTAGCTGTCGCCCGGAATTGCTGAATTAAGTCGGGCGCCTTGTCCTTGCTTGCTAGGAGATAGAGCCACATATAGCGGCTCATGTCATCCACTAGCAACAAGAACATCTTGTTGCCGCCTGAAGTCGTCGGCGTGATCGGCCCGCAGATGTCGCCGTGGACGAGGTCGAGCGCGCCCTCCGCGCGCTGACGAGCTTGTGCGGGGAAGCTGGAGCGTCTCTGCTTCCCGGTCAAGCAAGCCTCGCACAATTGATCGACATGATCAATTTGCGAAAGCCCGAGCACCATCTCCTCCTTTGCCAGCTTCCGAAGCGCCTGGAAGCCGACGTGTCCGTGGCGTTCGTGCCAACGACACACAACATCACCACGTCGTGCGGTTAGGCAAACTGGACGCGTGATGTTGAGCCTGACGGAGTACAACTTGCTGTCGTCGCGTCGCACCCGTGTGATGACACGGTTCTGCTCGTCTCGAATGTGCATCATGCCTGCATGCATGGTGACGCTGTAGCCATCCTCATCTAGCTGCCCGAGGTTGATGAGGTTGGTGGTGAGACGCGGGATGAGGTAGATGTCAGTGAGCCGCTGATGCTCACCCGAGTCGCATGCAAACAGGATTGTGCCCTTCCCCTCGATCCGCACGACCGAGTTGTTGCCGATCTTGATGGTTCCAACGGCGTTCTCGTCGAGCTCAGAGAAGACGGCGCGCGAACCAGTCATGTGGTTGGTCGCGCCCGTGTCGAGATACCAAAGGGCGTCGTCGTCGTCGTGGCCACGATGTGCGAAGATGCGTCCCTCCACTATCTCCAGTGGACGCGTGGAGCGCTCGCGTACAAGCTCCTCCTGTACTGAGATCGCCCTTGTCATGAACAAGGCGCCATCCTCCTCTGCCTTTGTCACGTGTGCCTGCTGCTGTGGCTCCTCCTGCTGCTGCTTCTTCGAACGACACTCCTTGGCCTAATAGCCCTTCTTGCCACACTTCCTGCACTGGTCCCGCGGAATGTCCTTCCCGGAACCTTTCTTCTTGGACGCGCCCTTGCGGCCGCCCTTTGAAGAACCCTCATCACCTCGCGCCTCCTTCCGTCGTGCCTCCCGCTCCTCCTGAGTGAGGTACAGCTTGCCGTCGTGCACTCCTCCCTTGCGTCGCGACGTGTCAAAGGCGTTTTCGGCAGGCCTCAACCGCCTCATCACATCTGACAATGTGAGGGTCGACACATCTAGTAGGGTCGAGATCGCCACCACGATCTACTCGAAGCGTTCTGGAACGCTTCGAAGGAGTTTCTCCACAGCAACGACCTCGTTAATCTCCTCCCCTACCACCTCGAGGCGGGCAATGATGCCGCTCAGACGAAGGGAGAAGTCTTCCACACTCTCGCCATCCTTGAACACGGCGTTATCGAACTCCCGCTTGAGTTGGCGCACCGTGGTCTTCTTCACGCGGTCAGCCCTGACCCGTATGAGGGCGATCGTGTCCCACGCCTCCTTCACCGTCTTCTTCTTCCCGATCGTTGTGATCATCTGCGGCGGGACAGCGCTGAAGAGGATGTCCAACGCCATCATGTCCTTCTGCTGCGTCGCCACGCCTTCGGAGCTCACCGCCTCCCACAACATTTGGGCCTTCAACTTGATCTCCATCATGACCGCTCACTCCGCGTAGTTGGTCTTGGTGAGTAGCGGGAACCCGGTCCCCATGTTCACCTCACAAACTACTTGAGGGGTCGTCTTGATCTTGCCGCCGGTCACGGAACTGGTGCCGCTGGTGTTGCTGGGAGGGGTATGCTGGGGTCCCGTCGACATGGCTTTGATACCACGATTGTTGGAAATCCGGTCAAAATATCCCTGATATTGCTCTGATCAAGATCCTGATCTGTTCAGATTGGAGAGAACAGTAACCAGGTGCAGAACAGAGAAGATCAGAGAGGTTCTGACGTGAGAGCAGAGAGAAACAGTGGTGCTCTTGCTTCTGTTACGGGAGAACAGAACAGAGCTGAGGGTTGGGAAGAAGTCAACGCCTTGCTGGTGTTAATCTCCGGCGAGATTAGATAGTAGAGGTGCTTGTTTCTGATCTAGGCGACATGCATGTCAACTAGATCAATTATGTTGCCGTGAGGGCTTGCTGGTACAATAGTTTATTGTTCTCTTGTCTAATGCCGGTGGTACAGGGAGGAGCTGCAGGCTTTATTTATAGCCTGATCACAAGTGTCCTTATCTCTTACAGATAGGACAAAAACAAACTTGGACTCTATTATTATATCTCTAGGACTCAGACTTATCTCTAAGGTAAATACAGACTCCTGGACTCTATATTCTAAACTGGCCGTAGCCTCCTCCTGCAGAGTCCAGTTTGGACTCTGCAGCTCTGCTGCACGTGTCTCTGGTCCATGAGTCCAACTTGGACTGCTCCAGAGCACCGTACCAGGGTAACCTAGGCAGGATCATATGTAACAGTTTTCTGATTGTTTCTTAATGCAGAAATTTTAATATCAGAACGAACAGTTTGGGCAAGTTGGTTTTAGTGTTAGTAAATACAGTAATCTCACTTCAGAAATTATTAGCAGCCATGTTGACACTAGAGAACAGTGAAAGTCTCCTAAGTCAGGATAGGGTGCATGTTAAGTCATGAGAGTAAACGGAAATTATCAAGCACTTTATGTAACACTTCCTATTAAACAGGGAACAGTAACTTCTCAACTTTCGGCAAATATAGGTGGCATGATAACTATTCAGTGTAACTCGAAGACAACAATTGTCTGAAAGATAAACCTATCAAGTGAACAGATCCAGAAAGTTATCAACAAACGAGAAACGGAAAATAATGCATAATATAAATACAAATCAGTGGACTGGATCATATGAATCTTATCGCGAAATTGGCAAATTCCTCTATATCCTGAAAAATTCAGTCATGTATCCACTGCGCCTTTATCAAAATCCACACCCATATCCAGAAACAGATCGAATGGTGATCCATCCATCAGGTAAATTGAACCCTTCAGGAAGTGCCATTTGACAGTAACAAGTAGCGACAACAAGCCGTCTCAACCAACCCATGCACCAAGCGATACCCACAGAAGCTGAATAGAGACAACACGAGTCATGCTATGATGTCATGTTGGTTAACAATCTTGCCATGTCTTCTGCAAGTAATGCTCCAAGGTACAGGCACCCAAGCTGGAAGGTCGCTTCAGTGAGATGCATCAAACAGAATTTAGCAGCCAACCAGTAGCAGAATTGGAAACATCTGAGTTACCAAACAAACTGAATCAGCAAACTAGAGCACTCAGGAACAGAAAAATTTCAGCATACCACACGGCCTAGGGTGGAACAGTAGCAAAACCAGACGCTCAAACCGATACAGGGAACGATTCTCTTAAGGGGGAACCAAAGGAGGAGACGATCGCGACCTCAACTCCTCACCCAGCAACAAACACGCTCCTCAGGAACCGCACCCGCGACGGGGCCAAACGCGACACTTCCGGACTGGATCCGAAATCCACCAAAACGGAACGTGCGCTGGACTATTGTACGGCAGAAAGTGGAGGAGCGACAGAATTCCTCCGCGCGTACGGGGCGAGCGAGAGGCGCGCCGAGCGGAGCGGTTCCTGGGAAGTTCGGGGTTATTAGCGAAGGTGGGAGGTGCTCCTGCGGTGCTGTTACCTCGACGGCGCTCTTGAGTACGACGTCGTCCTCCGCGGTCCATCCCGCCGCGGCCGCCGAGATGGACCCCATGCATGTTGGCGGTGGGAGCATCGATGCGGACTTGCGTTGCGGAGAAGGCGACAGTACTCGGGCAGAGAGGAGGAGAGCAGGGCAGCTTCCTTCCTCTTCCCCAAGCTGAACCAAATCGCAGGCCCAGGTAACCTGGACTCGGCCCAAACCTCACGAGCCTCTTCAGCCCACGTTAGAGGTGGAATAAAATTCGCCGAGATGAAGATGCGGCCCAACATCAACCAACAGTGGCACACGCGTTTGCTTTGCTTGCGGTATTTATGACCGCTTTCAGGTGTCACAGCACGGTTCTCGACCGTAACATCGCCGGCGGCAAACCGGTGAGCCGTCGCCATGCGAGCTGCAGAAAGCATCAGTGCTGGTCACTGTTACTACCTCGGCGGCGGCGTGGGGTACTACTACCTCCTCCTAATGCACGTCGCCGGCAGCGGCTGCAGGTTCTGTGCGGCTGTGCCGTGCCTTTAAGCTACGAACTGAGCGAGCGTCGCTGCTGTGCCGATCGAGCAGCATCTCGTCGGACCGGGTAGGGTACCACGCCGTGCCCGACGAGTACTCCAGCCTATTTTGTCGGAGAAGAGACGCGATGTCTTCTCGTCTGGTCCAATTAAAACACTCGCACGCTAGTAGTGCCTCTGCGAACGCATCCACAGGAATTCTGCAAATAAGCACAAAACTGTTGCAAATAAATAATTTGTGACGGTTTTTTTTATTTGGGATGATTTTTGACCGTCGTAAGTGTTTTGTCGCAATTAACTTTATTTATGACGACATCACAAATAAGATTATTTGCGACGGCTGTCACAAACTATAGTCTGGACCTAGTCAATGGGCCCCACCTGTAGACTGTAGTGATTGATGCACGCTTCACGGAGGAGGAAGTTTGGTCAGCAATAAAGGAAATGTTTCACCGAATCTTTCTATGCTTGTTGGCCGGTGATTGAAGACCAAATATTGGTCGTCTTCCATGTCTATATTCATGGAACGTTGGGCCTCTACCAAAGTTAAACAGAGCAATTATCATCTTGTTGCCAAAGAGTGATTCAGCATAGGCATCGAGAGATTTTCGGCCGATAAGTTTAATACATTCAGTTGCAAAACTAATCTTGAAGGTGTTGGATATAAGGCTCAGGCAAGAGTTGGATAGCGTGATCTTAATGGCTCAGTGTAAAAATGATAATTGCCACTGATTGATTCCATTAACGTGAGAGCTTTATATGGCCAGATTAGAGCAGAGCTGCTCGAGTATCTCGGAGCACAAGAGGGAAAGAGACGGCACGATATCGCTACCGATCCTAACCGCACGGCGCACGTCATGCAGATTGTGCGTGGCCATCTAACAATCAATCGATGATTATGGAATTTTAAAAAATATAAAAACAGTTTCCTAATACCCCCCTCTCAGCCTGAACGTTCGCCAACTTTCAGGCTGCGTCGGAAGTCGATGAATACCTGAGACGACAATCCTTTTGTGAATATATCTGCATACTGGTACGATGATGGCACATGTAGAACTTTGATTTTGCCAAGTTGGACCTTGTCTCGAAAAAAATGCAAGTCAATCTGCACGTCTTTCGTACGTTGATGTTGCACCGGATTAGATGACATGTAGACTGCACTTATGTTGTTGCAGAACACAATCGATTTGGTGAGAGGCCGACACAATTCAGCTAATAGTTGACAAAGCCATGTCGCTTCGGAGACTGCATTGACAACGCCCCTATATTCAGCTTCCGCACTGGATCGCGAGACAGTTGATTGCCGCTTAGATGACCACGTGATTAAATTATCATTGTAGAACACTCCAAAGCCAGATGTGGAGCGTCTCGTGTCTGGACAACCGGCCTAATCAACGTCCGAGTACACAACAAGATCGGATGAAGAAGACTTATTGATGTGAAATCCATGTTTTACAGTGCCCTTCACGTACCTCAGGATTCTTATAGTAAGCTGCATGTGAGGTTCTCTTGGCGCATGCATGAAGAGACATGCTTGTTGTACCGCATAGGTGAGATCAGGTCGAGTCAATGTTAGGTACTGTAATGCTCCTGCAAAATGGCAGTACTCAGATGGATTTGGCAGCAGAGATCCTTCTGATGTAGAAATTTTGACGTGACTTCAATAGGTGTCTTGACAGGGTTGCAATGCAGCATATTGGCTCGTTGAAGAATATCCAGTGCGTACTACTCCTGGCCAAGAAAAAGACGACCGACATTGTGCTGAACATGAATATCAAGGAAATGGTTTAAAGTGCTGAGACCTGTCATTGAAAACTCATGGTATAACCAGTTGATGATCATATTCAACAATGGTTGTGAGTTGGCTGTAAGAATAATATCATCAACGTATAATAACAAATAAGTCGTGTCACACTTATAATGAAGAACAAAAAGTGACGAGTCGGCCTTGGATGCTTTGAAGCCCAGATTGGTGATGAATGATTTGAAGCGAAGAAACCATGTTCTTCGAGCTTGTTTGAGACCGTATATAGATTTGTTGAGCTTGCATACATAATCTGGATGCAAATGATCCACAAAGTCGGCCGATTGGACACAATATACTGTCTCATCAAGCTTCACATTGAGAAAGGTATTTTTGATGTCCATTTGATGAATGGACCAAGAACAAGATGTTGCAATGCTAAGAACAAGTCGTACCATTGCAGGCTTGATGATCGGGCTAAATGTTTCTTAATAATCAACTCCATATTCTTGAGTGAATCCTCTAACGACCCAACGGGTCCCATCGGGATGTAATTTATGCCAGAAAATCCATTTGCCCGAAACAAGATTTACACCTGCAGGTTTGGGTACAAGCAACCAAGTATTGTTCTTCATCAAAGCATCATACAAATTAGGGTCTTTGATTGTAGTTTTGTATGTCTTTGGAATTGGAGAGATAGACTGCTTGGTATGGAGGTTTGAAATTTGTTTAGGCTTGAAGATCCCATGCTTGGCTCGAGTGACCATGGGATGTGCATTTTGTGTTGGCTGTACATCTGGTGGACAAATGGTGGGAGCGACAGACCCAGAAACTTCCACTCGTTCTTGAGTCGGCAGTGAAGAGATGTTAGATATAGAGTTGGGGGGTGTGTTTGTGTGAGAGACGCAGTTGGTGGACGTGAATGGCCTTAGATTGGCTGCGCATGCGCTGCATGGGGAGCACCACTAGGAATGGCTGGTCTCGGCACAAGAACCAGATCATGCATGGGCGACGAGCTGTGCACTTGTGGAGCTCTCGGCTGGGAAGGGACCGAAGGAAAAGTGCACTCGTCAAATACTACGTGCCGAGATATGATTATTTACCCAGTGTTGATATCCATGCACTTGTAGCCCTTGTGCTCAGTCGGATATCATAGAAAATACAAGCAGTGGATCTAAGGGAGAGTTTGTGTTGGGACTGAGCAGTAAGATTCAGATAGCATAAGCATCCGAACACACGCATGAGGGAATAGTCTGGTTGCTGGCCAAAGAGAAAATGGTAGGGAGTGTAGAAGTTTAGCGGCTGTCAGGGTTGTCAGTTGATAATGTACATAGCTGTAAGGAGTGCTTCAACACAAAATCGTGGAGGGAGATTGGCCTGAAAAAGAAGAAAGCGAATGACGTTGTTGATTGTTCACAAAGAACGTTCTGCCTTGCCATTTTGCGCCAAAGTATATGGACAGGAAATTCTATATGTGATGCCATGGTTGGTAAAAAGGTATCTAAGGTTTGAATTAACAAACTCCGTCCCATTATCACATTGGAATGATTGTATGTGAGATTGAAACTGAGTAATGATGACTTTGTGGAAATTTTGGATAGTGTGATAGGCTTCGGACTTGTGGCGAAGGGGAACAATCCACATGCAGTGCGTGTAGTCAACAAGCAATAGAAGGTAGTATTTAACCCAGTGGTGCTATTGTTGACATCTGTTATATACCAATTTCACTCGTCAATATAACTCAATTATGTGAAGAAAATATTATTTCTTGCACACATCACCTTTCTATTTAACCTATTTTCACTTGTCCTTGGAGAAATTAGTGCATGTAGGTATTTTACATAAAATTGAAGTGAAACAAGGGGATGAATCCTATAAAATATCATTCCAGCCAATCGAGCACCGACATGTGGCACCACATAGACCAAATGGGCCACAAACAGAAGTATCAGAGGCCATCCAACGGTGTAGCACCAATATCAGTCAATGGGACCCACTGGAGAAAGCATAGGCTGTTTGGAGCTAGGACCAGGTCGACCGACCTGGTGGTTCTGTCGACCCCTTCCTGGTGCCAAACCTGGTCAACTTCCACATGTTGGCTCCTCCCGGCTTGAAGAAGTCAGTGGTGAATGATTCACACGCTTTTGGTGGCGGGAACCGACCCTTCTCCAAGCTATAAATAGGACCCCTCACCCCTCACTTCAACACACACCACTTGAGTATTCATCTATTGTATCCACTACTCTTCATAGGTTTAGAGGAGTATAGGTTGTAGAGAGGAGAGTCTCTAGTCCATAGTCCAAGTAGGAGAGGAGTAGAAGAAGTCTCTTCCCAATTCCTAATTGGGAAAGGTATGGCTCTTATATTCCTATTTGTATTTGTGACTTTGCTCTTAATAAAGATGATATCTTTAGTCTTCTATTGTTCATATACTTGGATGAAGTATTTCTTGTTTGATTGTGGATTCCATGTATGTGGTAGGAGTAGTATTTATGATTATTCTATACCATTCTCATTATATCATCATAAATACTACAAACCCCCACTATAGTCTAATTGGCCATGACATAATTATGTTAACATGAATCACTTATGCTATGAATTAAAATTGGTTCAACGATGATTTAGTTCATTGTCTTAAGATGACTTGTGCCTAGGCTTCTAATGCAATTACTTAATATGCTAGCATGGTGCTAGGATAGAGAGTAGCGTTGAATGTCTCGTAGACCCACATATTGAAGAGGTAAGCAGTAGGTGGTGATAGCCCTATCTGTCCTTTGTAGTCCTCCATGTTCGGCTATGACACAGGCTCTTGGCGGAAGTCACCCTAGTATTGCTAGGGATAAACCCGTGCCCGATGTGTTAATCCACTTAACATGAGAATTCATAATTAATATAATCATTAGTGTCGGTACCCTACGTACCGGATACCCCTTGAGATTGCAAAGATCACAAGGAAACTCCATCTACCAGATTTGAAGACCTCCGAAGGCCCCACATGTCAGGTGTAACCGGACCTGCTTCCCCGACATGGTTAGTCCCAGGGGCGCCACATGTATCATAAGATCGGAGCTATCGCCCACACATGGGAAAGCTCCGGACTAGATACCAATATGGCATCCCCGGACCTAACCCCAGACAGAGGGAAGCTCTGGTGTCAACACGTGTCCAACAGCACCGGACTTACCCGTCCACGACGGTAAGCTCTGGAGCTACCACGTGGCCAATCGCCGGACCTTCAACTTCAACAATAAGGCTGGTGGACTCCCAACGGCTCCGGACCTTCAAGGAGCAATCAAAGACTTCAAGACCCGATTAAGTGTCATTAATGACACACGATCGGATGGCCCTTAATACCGGTAACAGCATTATTAAGGCCCGTTACCGGGCCATTAAGGGTAATTAACCTCATTAATTGTGTATCAAGCATGTGTAACCGTCGGGGCCACATGTCGGGCCAGGCTAACGATGTAACGACCAGTCCTTGTACTATAAAAGGACTGGTTGACGGTACACAAGGGACGGCTCCAGAGCTCTTCCGGACTCCCTGACCCAGAGTAGCTTCTTCTTCTGGAGCTTCTTCTAGACTCACACGCTCAATACAACACCAACACACCCCGTGGAGCAGGGTATTACGCTCAAGCGGCCCGAACCACGTAAATCTCTATGTCTACTTGTCTGTCGGTGTTTGGATCCAGCAGATCTCTCGATACTACCGTTGGTAGATTGCGGAGTTGTAGTTCGGTAATGGGTGTGCAGAGATTCAAGAAGGTGAATGACAAGTAGACACAGAGATTTACGTGGTTCGGGCCGCCTGAGCGTAATAACCTACTCCACGGGGTGTGTTGGTGTTGTATTGAGCGTGTGAGTCTAGAAGAAGCTCCAGAAGAAGAAGCTTGTCTAGGTCAGGGAGTCCAGAAGAGGTCTCGAGAGGTCCCTTGTGTACTGTCGACCAGTCCTTTTATAGTACAAGGACTGGTCGTTACATCGTTAGCCTGGCCCGACATGTGGCCCCGGTGGTTACACATGCTTGATACACAATTAATGAGGTTAATTACCCTTAATAGCCTGGTAACGGGCCTTAACATTGCTGTTACCGGTATTAAGGGCCATCTGATCGTGTGTCATTAATATGACATTAATGACACTTAATCGGGTCTTGAAGTCTTTGATTGCTCCTTGAAGGTCCGGAGCCGTTGGGTTCCACCAGCCTGATTGTTGAAGTTGAAGGTCTGGCGGTTGGCCACATGGCAGCTCTGGAGCTTACCGTCGTGGACGGGTAGGTCTGGTGCTGTTGGACACATGTCGGCACCGGAGCTTCCCTCTGTCTGGGGTTAGGTCCGGGTATGCCATATTGGTATCTAGTCCAGAGCTTTCCCATATGTGGGCGATAGCTCCGGTCTTATGATACACATGGCGGCCCTGGGACTAACCATGTCGGAAAAGCAGGTCTGGTTACACCTAACATGTGGGGCCTTCAGAGGTCTTCAAATCTGATAGATGGAGTTTCCTTGTGATCTTTGCAATCTCAAGGGGTATCCGGTACGTAGGGTACCGACAGTGGCCCCCTGGGCCCACCTCTGGTAGAGACCTTTTGGATGAAGTCATTCTGCCGGAGGTGGGCCCATTCTTCGGTTTTTGAGCAGTGTCTTCAAGGGTCTTCGGACGTGCCGTTGGTGATAGTTCGTAGTTAAACCACCGCCGCGTGGCATATCCTTGAGGCGGCAGGTGAAATCTTAGCATGCGGATCTCACGCAATTGAAGGTCGCCGGTTCCCGATACAAAAATCGTATCAGTTCTGCGTGCTCTATCAGGCCGCCGCCTTCGGGTTTCCCGCCTTTCATGATGACAACCGTTCGCCTGGAGTAAAGACCTCGACTTGATCGTCGGGGTGGCCCCGGGCCCCCTTGTCATTGGCAGGGTGAAGTTTTTGACTGGTATGGTCGGCTCCTATGCGGTTTCCATCCAAGCATTGTGGGGGCTTACTTAAGAAGGAAAACATGCACTGTTTGGGGTTCTTTATGCCTTTCATTCGAACTTGCACTCAAACCTTCCAAACTTTCGCTTGTTTTCCATCTCTTGCCCTGCTGTGCCGCGATGGAGTTGGGTCTCCGCCATAGCCGACTAAAGACCGACGGTGATTTGAAGAAGGTCCGGGCCCTCATGGGGTGGTCCCCTGACTTCTTCAACCACTTGGTCCACGCCGGCTAGCTTCCGTTCGAGAAGGAACATGCTGGCGACATGGTGTACTTCTCCGCGTACGCCATGGTGGGGCTGATCCCACCTTTCTCCTCTTTTTTCTTGATGCTGCTGGACTTTTATGGTCTGTAGCTGTACCACCTTGGCCCCCACTCCATTCTCATAGTGTCGATCTTTGTCCACTTCTGCGAGATGTGGGTGGGCATTCCCCCCTGCGTTGAGCTCTTCCGCACCTTCTTTACTGTCCACACTACTAGCAGGAGTGAAGAGTACCTTGGCTTCTACTATTTTGTGAAGCGCAAGAAGTGCCCGTTCAAGTACTTGCAGTCGTTCCCTTCTGGGAAGTGGGATGACTGGAAAAAGGATTGGATCGTCATCAGGGTGGAGGAGCACGAGAAGCTGGAGCTGCCTGAAGGCCTCCCCAACGTCGACACTGCAGCTTGGAGTGAAGCTCCGGTGCTATCGGACGCCTTCAACCCTGCTCTGACCAGGATCCGCCACTGCGTGGAAGGAGGGGTGACTCCTCAGGCAGTGTTTTGTAACTTCCTGACCAATAGGTGGGCTCTGCTGAAGAAGAGGGAGAAGCTTGCTTGGCCCTCAACAGTATGCTAGACGACGACCGGATCGAGACCGGTTTGAAGTCCAACATGGAGGGTGCAACTTTGGAGTTCCACCTCAAGAAGTTTCAGCACGACATCGACGTCGAGGGTGACGACTTGGCTCCGCTGGCAGCTTTCCTCCCTCTGAACATGGAGGCAGAGTTCAGCAGGGAGCTCCGGCGGATGATGCCGGTGCTTGACGACCTTGGTGTCGTTGAGAGGTGTAAGGATCGAATGCCCAAGAGGGGGTGAATTGGGCTTCTTTTCAAAAATCTAAGCAATGAAACTTAATTCCTAAAAGCCCAATTCCCTACGCAAACAATCTATGCATTGAAGTAAATAGCAACTTCGCGGAACATAAAATGCATAAATGTAAGGGAGAGGAAGAGGATGCAAACTCCCGAGGAGACACAAGGATTTATCCCGTGGTTCGGCAAGATCGTCAAGATCTTCCTACATCCACGTTGTGGCACCCACCAAAGGGTATAGCCACACCCAAGTCACCGAGACGAGGGATCTCCACTATTCTTCTCCGTTTGCCAACCTCGGCAAGGTGGAGCTCAAGCCTTGTACAACTTCGACCCTCCGGGCTTCCACAAATGCCTTGGCAAGCTTCGGAAGTCTCTCACAGTTACAAACACCAAGGGGCACTCCCTTGAGGCTCTCACTATCCTAGAGATTCCACTCACCCAGAATGGAGGCACACAAGCTCTCTCTCTAGCTAGCTCTAGCCTATCTCTTGGTGTGTAGGTGGTCGAAATGATGTAGAAGTGATGGCTCTTGGTCTTGAACGCTTGTGGATGTGTTGAGAATTTCTGGTGATCAAGACTTGTCGAAATGACAGGTTTAGAGGGTATTTATAGCCAGCCTCCACGAAATAGCCGTTGGAAAAGTAGGCTGACAAAACTTTTCTGCGAACATCGGATGATCCGATGTCTCCCCTTTAGTCATCATCGGTCAAGTTCACTTTAGCTGACGTCATTGTGTCAGATATGACCGTTGTTAGACCGATGTTGCACTTGTCTTCTCATCGGATGATCCGGTGGCTCTTCCTCCAGAATTGACTCAAACTTGATGCTTACTGGAGTGATTGACCGATGTGTATATTTCTGTACATCGGATGATCCGGTGCTACACTTGGTCCAAGGATATTACAAACTGTATTGATGGACCGATGTAGCCTAGCCCTCAACATCGGATGATCCGGTGAGTGCTTTGTTCTGAGGTCTTCTTCTTCTGCTGAACCAACTCGACCAATGTGTTGTTCTCAGGAATCATCGGTTGATCCGGTGAGTTGATTTTGCTTGCTTCAAGTTGTTTCTAAGTGATTCTTTTGTGTCTTGCTCAATTGACCTCTTAGACTTTGTTGGAAATATATTTCTGATGATTGTCAAGCATTAAGTGTCATTAATTGTGGTTGAATGACTTTGTCATAAGAGCTTTCACTTCTTGTCTTCATATCATTGATTTGATCTCATAAATTGATTGTTTAGGGGTCTCCAATGACATATTGATTTGATTTGATTGAGTGATTTTGAGAGACCTTGCATCCACAAATTCATTAGTAAAGTCCAATGGTTGTCATTAATCACTGAAACCATACCTCATGGGGGCCTAGATGCTTTCAGTCTCCCCCTTTTTGGTGATTGATGACAACACAACAATTGAAGCACAATAGTAATGAATTTGATAGTACGAAACTTAAGAGGATATGCAATGAATACAATATTATCACACTTAAAGTTTGAAGGCTCAAAATCAATCAATAACTCAAAAGTGGGAATAAGTACAAGTTCATTAATGCTCAATAAGTAGAAAATGAGTAGCAAACACACCAAATTACAAAAGATAACTCATATAGATAAACTCCCCCTAAAGACAAGTTCATTAATGCTCAATAAGTAGCAAATGAGTAGCAAACACACCAAATTACAAAAGATAACTCATATAGATAAACTCCCCCTAAAGCTAGGACACTCCCCCTGAGGCTAAGCTACCCCCCCCTGACTCTTCTCCCCCTTTGGCATCAAGACACCAAAAAGGGATCCGAGTGCCTAAGGACCCTGAGTACTAGGCGCGATGACGAACTGGTCACCGTCGGGAGTGCTGTCGTCAGAGCTGCTGCCTGCAGAGGTGGAAGGAGCTGTCGGAGCCGTAGGAGCCGCCGTCGGTGCCTGCTGAGTAGGAGCTGCTAGAAGAGGGGCACTGACGACGGATGCCGGCGTCTGCTGGAACAGTGTCGTGGCCGGTAGTGGAGAGTGAGTCAGTGCGCCGGGAGCCAGCAGTGGAGACATGCTGATCGAAGGGATCGGCGTGGTCGGCACCGGAGCGGCAGCTGGAGCAAGGACAGGTGGAGGTGGATCAACTCCTGGCAGCTGCGATGGGAGGGCAATCCCGGTCTGGGTGTAAAGGTTGGTGATCAACCCCAGGATGCCAATCATCGCCTGCTGCGTCTGCTGCTGCTGGTCGAGGGAGAGCTGGTGCATCTGGTCGATCAGCCCAGTCAGCCGGTCAGTGTCCTCTCACCTCTCATGAGCGATCTGGCGCTGCATCTCCTGCTGCTGCTGCTGGAGCTCTAGAAGGCGTGCGGCCTGCTCCGCTCGGGCCTGCTCAGCTGCAAGCCAGTCCAAGCACTGCTGCTCAACCATCTGCTGAAGAAGTGAGGTGAGCTCAGTCGGCTGAGAGACCTGTGCCTCTGTGACGGGAGGTGGAGTAGGGGGTGGCACTGTAGAGCCTCCAGCCTCCGCGTCGTGCTGCCTGGGTGAGGGAGGAATTGGAAAGTACTCCTCAACACTGTCATTAGTGTCGCTCTCGGACCATATATGCTGTAGGTCCTCACCCTGAGCCTCTGCCTCGGCCAACCTCTCATCTTCCTTCTCCAAATCCGAACAGTCCTCCTCACATAGACGAGCCCTGGCCTGACACTCGACTGGACGGCCAAGGCGGCGGTCTCCAGGAGTTGGAGCTCGATAGTGGCTGAACCGTGTGACACTCTCGTCAGTGAGACGGTCATGCACGGCGGACTCCTCAGGAACCATCATGGAGAGCAGGTAGCTGATCCAGTGTCCATACACAAGCTGCCTCATCATGCCCACTCCATCGGTGATCACATCCTCCATCTCGCATATGAGGACGTCCACAATATCAAACCCCATCCCGTTCATGATGTAGAACAGGAGGGTCTGCTGCAGACTGGTGAACCCCTCTAGATACCCGGACCTCGGCAGGAGTGTGCGACGCAAGGCAAGGTGCACTATGCGCGCAGCTGGAGTCAACAGAGCCGGTACCCTCGGCTGGTCTAGAGAGAAGGTCGGTCCGAACAGAGAACGTATCTCCTCCAGTGGTGGTGCCACTTCCCCAGTGAGCGGCCTCCTCGGCGGGTCTGCCTGACCGTATACTCTCTCATGCACGCAAGTGTCGTGTAGGTCCACTCCCAGCAGCTGTGCAAGCGTCTGTCTGGTTAGGTGATGGTGCTGTCCCATGAACATGAAGTCAATCGACCTGTTGCCCTCAGAGACGTAGAGGGTAGCGTAGAACACGCGAACCCAATCTTCCACATATGCACTCCTCTCATAGGACATCAGCTGGACCAGTCCTCTGTACCTCTCAAAGTAGGGCCGTATCCCCGTCTCTGCAGCCAGGGCGAGCTGATCCCAATCCAGAAAGTTATGCTGGAATAACTTGTGGCCTCGGCATCTATAGGTCTCATAGAGTGACGCCTGTGTCACAGTCCAGAAACGACTGTCCACAAGAGCCTCTCTGGGCTGCGGGTACCACTCCTCAAGCAAGATACTCCATCTGAGTCTTCAGAGCTACTTGGCCTTCATCTTCCGATAATCAGTCAAACGGACACCTTCACCGACACGGACGGTGGTGTCCATCTCGTAGATGGCTCTCTGGGCCTCCCTGTCCTCACGATGATCGGCAGCCGTCGGTCTCGGACGTGGTGCTGCCGCGGGATGCCCCCCCACGGGTCCTGGCTGAGCGCCGGCGGACAAGTGGCTCTTCCAGCTCTTCTTCCGCCTCGGACTCATCGATCATGGGAGGCTGCCTCGGGCGAGCCTCGCGGATCCTCAATGATTCTCCTCGGCCACGCTCTCGCTGCTCGGCGGTGCGAGCGGCCATCAACGCCTTCTTCTCCTCCTTCGAGAGCTTCTGCTTCTTTGCGGCCGGCTCCGCAATGGCCTTGCCCTTGTTCTTCTTGTCGCGAGCCATTGCGATCGAGCGATGCATGAGAATGAAGTATAATCGTGGCCGGCAACCCTAGCGATGAAGAGATGACGACGGTGAAAGTTGCCTAGAGGGGGGGGTGAATAGGCTAATCGACCTGCAAATGACTGAATAAAACGAGATTAAATCACAGGGGGCAGACTAGTCCGGTCTGGGGGCGGACTAGTCCGGTCAGCCTGCGTGAAGAACCCTAAAAAGTGTTTCTAGCAAGTTTTAAGGGGATTTTCTCGAGGCTACAAGTGAGGATATGTTTAAGACAAGTTTAGAAACTATCAACACAAGAGTGAGTCAAGTTTTAACAAGATTAGGCAATGTGAGGCACAAGACAAGACTAGCAACCCTAGAGCTAAGTATGCAATAAACAAAATGTGAAGAACACGGAGACACAAGGATTTTATCCCGAGGTTCGATTCCACACAAGAATCTACGTCCCCGTTGAGGAGTCCACAAAGGACCGGGTTCACAAACCCTTCCCTCACCAAGTTTACCTCACGGGCCTAACTTGGTTCTCCACTATCTCAAAGTGCGAATACAAGATTCGTTGGGGCTTCTCACAATCTGAGGCTCTCACACCACAAAGATGATCAACAACACAAAACACACTCAACACACAGCTCACAAAGACTCAATGAGTGCAAGAGATCAAACCGGGAGCACAAGCGCGATGTTCTTCCTCTTCTCCACCTCACTAAACCCTAATCCACACAAGAATTATTTTTAGAGAGAAAGTTGGCAAGAAAGAGGATTAAGAGTGCTCCAAGTTGGCTGTGGCGGCGCTAGGGTTCGAGTGTGTTTAAAATGAGGCCGGGGGGTCCCCTTTTTATAGGAGTCCCAAGCCCAAACTGCTGACCTCAGCAAAAGGGCGGACTAGTCCGGCCTCAGGCCCGGACTAGTCCGGCCTAGGGGACCACTGACCCCTCTGACACTATCTCATTGCGCGGCAATCGTCACGCTACCCGCCAAAGTTCAAATTCAAACGGTAACTTCCACAACGGACTAGTCCGACCCTTACCGGACTAGTCCGATCTCACACAGAACCTTCTGTTCCGTGTGAAAATGGACTAGTCTGGAGACCACGGACTAGTCCGGCCCCAAGGGCGGACTAGTCCGGCCTTCCCAGACTTAGACACAAAACCTCTCTGCACTCGGCACCACGGACTAGTCCGGCCCAAGGACGGACTAGTCCGATCTCACACAGGACCTTTTGATCCGCCCCAAAACGGACAAGTCCGCTCTCTAGGACTTAGTCCCGAAACTCCACTTCAAGGGGTACCCCGGACTAGTCCGGTCCACTATGGACTAGTCCGAAGTCACACAGGACCTTCTGGTCCGTGTGAAAATGGACTAGTCTGGCCAGGAGCGGACTAGTCCGGCCCTAAGGCGGACTAGTCCGACCACTCCTGCCAGACTACTCTAACTTCAACTTCAAATAGGATTTCTACCTCAACCACCACTCTTGAGCTCCTACTTTGATCTCATTGCACTTTACGCACACACCCTCCTATTTCTACGGCTAGTCTAACTCAACACGCTAGAAACCCTAGTTTCTACGCTTCGAGTTGACTCTGTTTCCTTCCTTTTCCTTTTTGAGGGTTTGTGTCTCCGATCGAGTCCACACCTGTGCTAAGATCACATGAGCTCATTAGTGACTTAATTGTCGTCATCAATCATCCAAAACCCACGGGGAACCTAGATGCACTTTCAATCTCCCCCTTTTTGGTGATTGATGACAACACATCAAGTCCTTCACAATTTAGAGTATAAATTTTGGTTTTCATAACTTGTGTGCGTATGAATGACCCCCCCTCAATGTATGCAGCATGTAAAAGAGGTGGAGGAGATCTTTCATACCCACACACGTTATGGTGGGGTGCCTACGTGATGTGCTCAACAATTGTGACAAGACATAAGGTACATCAATATAATCATAAGATTGACAATAAGGGCATTATATTGAGATTGGAAAACATTAACAGGTCTTGCACAAATGTAAACATCAAGTAGCATGAATAAATTACAAAAGAGGTCCAAAAGCCAAGAACACACACACGACAAAGGACTTAACAAAGGACTACCGACTACCTCCCCAACTCCACACAAAGGACTAACTCCCCCTAACTCTCCCCCTTTGGCATCAAGGCACCAAAAAGGAAAAGAATAGGGGGGACAAGGACCCAAAAGCTAGTCCTCGTACTCATCACTGTCGCCATTGCGGGAGTCGCTCTCCGTGGCCTCCGGGTCCTCGACGTCTTCCTCATGATCATCATCGTCGTCGTCGGAGCCCGGTGCGGAGGTACCCTCCGTCTCACCCAAGAGTGCCAACTCCTCGGGGGTGAGAAGGGGGTAGGGAGTGAGCTCGTCGTCGGAGGCCTCAGGGCTCATCGGAATCTCCATCTTGTCGCAGAGCTTCCTCACGTATCTCTCAGTCCGCTGAGCTCACACCTCGGCTTTGCGGCACGAGGTGAAGATGGACCGAAGAAACTTGAGGACTCCGCTGATAGAGGAGCCACCGGGTGAGTGAGTGGCACGGCGAGAGGCTCCACCACGAGGTTCCTCCGGCTGAGAGGGAGGATCCGCGTTCTTCCGACGCGGAGGGATCTGGACAGCAGGAGGCATCTGGGGTCGGAGAGGCTGGTGAGTGGTGTCCTTCACAAACACAAGCCCGGACACCTTCTCGATCAGACACATAATGTACGGGGCATAACCACAGGCACGGTTAGGCGTGTGTGAGATGTTGTAGATATCATCAAAGATGTAATCTACAAGGTTGAACATCTCATGTCCATCGATGAGAGCCAACAGGTGCCTGAGGTGACCCTGGATGATCCCTGCATCCCCTTCCTTCGGAGCCACTGTCCTCCTAAGAATTCTGTTGAGGATGCTGTAGAACGGGAGGATGTTCCTGGCCAGTCCAGCTTCACACTTGACGTGAGGAGGGTACATATAGCTCATGTCATCCCTGTCCATGGCCTTGAGATTGGAGATAATGATCTCATGGTCCAGGTGACTCTCCAGACCAAGAGCCTGAGCAAAAACCTCAAAAGTGGCATAGTACTGCTCACCGTTGGTCATCCAAGTGATTGCACGGTCACCACGAGAGTGGAAGTGAACCGTGGTATAGAACTGAACTATGACCTCCTCATTCTAGTCATACTTGAATCCGAGAATGTCCTTGATTCCATGGCGCTCAGCTGCCTCGATCACTGCGTCAAATGCCTCGTGCTTTTTCTTGGCCATATAGGTCCAGTCCACCCATTGAGCCTGGATCACTGGCTTCTTCATGGCCTGGTAGACTGTGGGATAGTAATCGCAATGGAAGTCACACCAGAACTGAGGGTCAGCGGTGGACCTCTCATACCTATAGACATTCTCGTCTCTGAGCCTCCTGGCCTTCTCAGCTCCTTTTCCTTTGAATGTGTTAGCTGAGAGGTTGGGCTGACGGTTTGGATTACGTGCTGGACTGTGCATCACAAGAGGGCCAACATCTTGGGCCTTCCCTTTTTCATGGATGGCTACCCCTCCAGGTGCCTTCTTGGCGGGCACCTTGACAGTGGGCTTTTTCTTCTTTGGCTCGACTGGAGCCGGAGCCTTTCCTTTCTTAGGGTCACGCTCGACCCTTGGCTCTTCTTCCCTCTGAGCCTGCTCCTCGCCCTTTGCCTTCTCGCCAGCAGTGACGAGTCTCTTCCTTTTGGGAGCATTGGCCTCAGCGGCCCTGGAGTTGTGAGCCTCCCTGTCTTGTCTCTTCTTCTTCCTTAGCTCATTGAGAGATTCGGCAGTTGCTCGTGCAAAGGCTTCTTCCTCATTGTAGATAGTGGCAGCTACTTTGGAGGCTTCGAGTGCCTTCAGCCGCCTTTCTTCTTTTTCCTTCTGCACCTTAATGAGGGCAGCCTTCGTCCTCACTTCGACGATTTGAGTCTTGGTGCGGCCCTCCCGGGGTACTTCCGCATCTCTCTCCTCGGTGCGGCCCCGATAGGTCTCGGGGCGTTCTTCATCACCCACGGGGTTGAGACGAGAAGGGGAGTGCTCCGAGTTCGACATGCTGCGGAAAATACATAGACGGGAAGGTATGAGTCCAAGGAGATGGAAGCATTGCGGAAGAAGTCTCGAGAGAAGACTAGGACTAGGGTTTGCTCTGTGCAAACCGGACTTGTCCGCCAAGGGCCGGACTAGTCCGGGTTGCGCAGGATAAACCCTAACCCTAATCGAATCATCGAAAAATCTTCAGATCAGCGTGCAATACTCCTAGGCTGTGATCACAAGGGTATATGGAGCAATATCTATGAAGGTGTTCCTATCAAAAACCTCAAGAATCAAAAATGGGAAAAGTTTTTGAAAAAGCTAGAATACCTTCTTAAATCCGCGAGAATCGACGAAATCGACGATGGATTGCGAAGGTGAAGCGCGGGGAAATGATCCCTCACTCCCAAGGGATCCAATGCACGGATTGGAATCGAGATTTGGTGGTTGGAGCGAAAAATCGCCAAAAGAGGCCGTTGCTTGAGCGTGGGAGAGGGAGAGGCGCGAGTGAGAGGAAGAGGAGGGGTCTTGGCCGACCCTGGGGGTTTAAGCCCCCAAGGGCCGGACTAGTCCGATGCCAGGACGGACTAGTCCGGTGCGCGGACCAGACGCGGACTAGTCTGCCTCCGGACTAGTCCGGTATGCGGACTAGCCGCGGACTAGTCTGGACCCGGACTTGTCCGTCCAATATGGCAGACTAGTCCGGTCCGACTGGGCTGAAAAACTGTATTTTAGAGCTTTGCCCTCCAATCATTGGTCCTTTTGGACAACAAGCAATGCAAACATGATTAATGAAGAAAATATGATAAAAACATGATCCATTTCCAAGAAAAAGTTCTCTCAAATAGTTTTTTTGAAGAGAAATTAATATAGAGAAGAGTTTTTCGAAATATAGCTCAAAAAGTGAGAAATGTGGTTTAAGCCACATTCCTAGAATCCAAAATGTTGAGCTCACTTCTTAGCTCACAGAAACGCTTCTCATCAAGAGGCTTGGTGAAGATATCCGCGAGTTGATGTTCCGTCCTCACATGATAAATCACAATATCTCCCTTCATTGAGTGATCTCGCAAGAAATGGTGTCGAATGTCTATGTGTTTGGTCCTAGAGTGCTCCACCGGATTATGGGCTATCTTGATGGCACTCTCGTTGTCACACAAGAGTGGAATGTTGTGCAAGTTAAACCCATAATCCCTAAGGGTTTGTCGCATCCAAAGAAGTTGTGCACAACAACTTCTGGCTGCAACATATTCCGCTTCAGCGGTGGAGAGAGCAATAGAGTTTTGCTTCTTGGAGGACCAAGACACTAGAGATCGACCCAAGAATTGGTATGTACCCGATGTGCTCTTCCTATCAACTTTGCACCCCGCATAGTCCGCATCGGAATATCCAATGAGGTTAAACTTAGATCCTTTGGGGTACCAAAGTCCTAGGGAAGGTGTGTGTACTAGATATCTCAAGATCCTTTTAACAGCGGTCAAATGACAAGCCTTAGGTGCCGCTTGAAAGCGAGCACACATACACACACTTAGCATGATATCGGACCTAGATGCACAAAGATAGAGAAGTGAACCAATCATAGACCTATATAACTTTTGATCCACACTTGGACCATCCTCATTTAGGTCTAGGTGTCCATTTGTCCCCATAGGGGTTTTGATGGGTTTTGCCTTATCCATGTCAAACTTCCTTAGAATATCTTGTGTATACTTAGTTTGACTTATGAACGTCCCTTCTTTGAGTTGTTTTACTTGAAATCCTAGAAAGAACTTCAACTCACCCATCATGGACATTTCAAACCTCTCCGTCATTATCTTGGAGAACTCATCACAAAACACCTTATTTGTGGAACCAAATATGATGTCATCCACATATATTTGGCACACAAAAAGATCTTCGTTGAAGTGCTTTGTGAAAAGGGTATAATCCGCTTTGCCTATCCTAAAACCATTTTCAACTAGAAAGTCTCTTAGGCACTCATACCAAGCTCTAGGAGCTTGCTTGAGGCCATAAAGAGCCTTTCGCAATTTGTAAACATGGTTAGGATAGTCTTGGTCTTCAAACCCTGGAGGTTGCTCTACATAAACTTCTTCCTTGATTGGGCCATTAAGGAATGCACTCTTAACATCCATTTGGTAGAGCTTGAAGTCATGATGAGTAGCAAAGGCTAGTAATATCCGAATTGACTCAAGCCTAGCTACAGGAGCAAATGTCTCATCAAAATCCAATCCTTCAACTTGTGAGTACCCTTTTGCCACAAGTCGTGCCTTGTTCCTAGTTACCACGCCATGCTCATCTTGTTTGTTGCGGAACACCCACTTGGTTCCAACAACATTAGCTTGTGGGCGCTTGACAAGCTCCCAAACCTTGTTCCTTTCAAAGTTATTGAGCTCCTCTTGCATGGCAACTACCCAATCCGGATCTCTTAAGGCATCTTCAACCTTATGGGGTTCCAAGGATGAGACAAAGGAGAAATGCTCACAAAAGTTTGCAACACGTGAACGTGTTGTTACTCCTCTTGTGATATCTCTTAGAATGTTGTCAACGGGATGATCCCGTTGAACACTTTGATGAACACGAGTATGCGGAGGTTGAGCTCTTGAATCACTTGCTTCATCTTCTTCACTTTGGTCTCCCCCTTGATCCAAGCCTCCCCCTTGATCTTCATTCCCATTATCATTTTGGGGAGTATCTAGTGGATCTCCAACTTGTCCAATGGGGGTTTGATCTACTTCATAATGATGATGGTCACTTGGGCTTTGAGATGGTTCTTGTGGGCGAACATCTCCAAGTGCCATTCTCCTTAGAGCTTCTAGTGGAGGTTCCTCTTGATCAAGGGCATGTTGATCAACTTGCTCCACTTGAGAGCCATTGGTTTCGTCAAACACCACGTCACGTGCTACTTCAACAATTCCGGAGGATTTGTTGAACACACGATACGCATGAGTGTTTGAGTCATATCCAAGCAAGAAACCCTCATCGGACTTTGAAGCAAACTTCGAAGTCCTAGGCTTCTTGTTGAGGATATAACACTTGCTACCAAAAACACGAAAGTAAGAAACATTGAGTTTCTTACCAACGAGAAGCTCATAAGGAGTCTTCTTGAGGAGGCGATGAAGGTACAATCGGTTTACGGCGTGGCAAGCGGTGTTAACCGCTTCCGCCCAAAACCGGTCCGATGTTTTGTACTCATCTAGCATCGTCCTTGACATCTCAATAAGCGTCCTATTCTTTCTTTCGGCAATTCCATTTTGTTGAGGATAATAGGGAGCGGAAAACTCATGCTTGATGCCGTCCTCATCTAGGAACTCTTCTACTTGCATGTTCTTGAATTCGGTGCCATTGTCACTCCTTATAGCCTTTATCCTTAAGGTGAACTCATTTTGAGCTCTCCTTAGGAATTTCTTGAGGACACCGGGGGTTTCACTCTTATCATGCAAGAAGAACACCCAAGTATATCTAGAGAAGTCATCAACGATGACTAGACCATACTTGTTGCCACCGATGCTAATGTAAGCAATGGGGCCAAAAAGATCCATATGGAGTAACTCCAAAGGTCTAGTTGTCGTCATGACATTCTTAGAGGGGTGTTGAGCTCCTACTTGCTTTCCCGCTTGGCACGCACCACATGGCCTATCCTTTTCAAATACCACATCCTTTAGGCCACGAACGTGCTCTCCTTTAAGGAGCTTTTGAAGGTTCCTCATTCCAACATGGGCTAGCCTTCTATGCCAAAGCCATCCCATGTTGGCTTTTGCCATTAAGCATGTGTCAAGTTGAGCCTTATCCGTGGTAAAGTCCACAAGATACAACTTTCCCTTGAGCACTCCCTTAAAGGCTATTGAGTCATTACCCTCTCTCAGAACATTCACACCCTCACTAGAAAAAACACACTTATATCCTTTATCACAAAGCTGTGATATGGATAGGAGATTATAGTCTAGGGAATCAACATGCAAAACATTAGATAAAGTATGCGAAGAGGAGATAGCAATTTTACCGGAGCCAAGGATTTTCCCTTGGCTATTATCCCCAAAGAAGATTCCTTCACTTGGGTCCTCGTTCTCCTCATACTCTATGAACATGCTCCTCTCTCCGATCATGTGGTTGGTACATCCGCTATCCAGCACCCATTTCGATCCACCGAAGGAGTAAGCCTACAAAACAAGTTTATGCCTTCCTTTTAGTTACCCAAGCGGAGTTGGGTCCTTTCACGTTAGTAGTTAGGCATTTGGGCACCCACACGCAAGGCTTGGGGCTCTTGCGGAGTGGCCCAACATATCTAGCAAACACTTTGCCGTGTTTGTTCCTCTTTAGCACATAAGATGCATCAAAATCATGGAATAGAGGATGCGATTCAGATTTAGGCAATTTGTTGCTAGAGGGTGAGTTCTTTTCAATTTTAGTTGGGGATGAACTCCCCTTAACAAAGACAATCATGTCTTTGCCATACTTGGAGGTTTTGGCGTTATGCCTTCCACCTCTAGTATAGCCAAGACCATCCTTGACATGGGGAGGTCTTGTGTTGGTGTATGCACTTCGTGCATATGCCACCTTCTCCTTGTCAAAGATGGCACCCTTAGGTGCTTGCTTGCCTTGTGCTGAGTTGAGTTCATCCTTAAGCTTAAGGATTAAGTTAGAGCACTTGCAAGGCGGAGTTGCATTGGATGAGGCCTTTGAGAAGGTTGAGCTCTTAGAGGAAGAGGCTACATTGTTCTTGAGAGACTCAACTTGAGTCTCAAGGATTTTGTTAACTTTTGACAAGTTCCCAAGTTCATCCTTGAGCTCAATTGTTTTCTCCTCAAGACTTGAACACGTTTTCTTACTTAGAGCAAGTTCGTGTTTCAATGCCTTACTCTTCTCTCTTTCGAGCTCAAGGAGTTCATCAAGCTCTCGACATCTCTCCTTCTCAAGGATGAGCATGTCCTCTTGTCTATTGATGAGATCCTCCTTCTCAAAGATCTCATCCATAAGCAATTTCATCCTTCGCAAGGTGCTTTTGCTTATGTCCTTAAACATGTGTTCATTCTCACTAGCACTATCAAATTCATCTTGCGAGGAAGTTGTGGAGGAGGGATGAGATGTTACCTTTCTCCTTCCCTCCCTTGCCATAAGGCAAGTAGGTTTGTAGTCGTCGTTGAGGTTGGGGAAGAGCTTGCTTCCCTTGGAGCTCCTCCCGATGGCTATGGTAGCCATCTTCTCCTCTTCTTCTTCGGAGGAGGACTCATCGTTAGAGTCCCACTCCTTCCCCAAGTGAGCTTGTCCGGAGGGCCTCTTCTTCTTGAAGAATTTCTTATCTTGAGGCTTGCCTCCTTCTTCTTCTTCGCTTCTTCATGTGGGCAATCAGCGATGAAGTGCCCATACTCGCCACAATTGTAGCAAGACCTTTTTGATTTGGGACTTGCTCTTTCCTTCCCTTTGCCCTCATGGTTGTATCCACCTTTCTTCCTTCTCATCATTCTCTTGAATTTGTTGATGAAGAAGGCCTCTTCCTCATCGGTGTCGAGGCTCTCCTCATCACTTTCCTCTTGTTCCTTTGAAGAGGGTGTTGCCTTGAGTGCAACGTTCTTCATCTTGGAGGCGGTGAACTTCTGAAGGTCGTTATAGAACAGCGCCTCCTTCTCCATGATCTCATGGTTGATGATCCTGCCAAGGACCTCCTCCGGGGTCATTTGAGTGAACCCGGGGCTTTCTCGAATCATGGAGCAAAGAGCGACGTTCCTAGGCATGAATGCCCAGATCATCCTCTTCACTACCTCGTGGTCGGTCCACTTGGTGCAGCCATATGATCGGCTCTTGTTGATAAGTACCTTCAACCGGTTGTACATGTCTTGGGGGGATTCACCATCCAAGATGGCGAATCTCCCAAGCTCTCCTTCGATGATCTCGATCTTGGCCTCCTTGACCACCCGATTTCCTTCATGCGCCGTCTTGAGGGTGTTCCATATGTCTTTGGCCACCTCAAGGCCATCAATGCGGTTGAACTCATCTCTTGAGAGAGATGAGATAATCACACCCGCAGCTTGAGCGTTGCGGTGGATGAGGATGGCTTGTTCTTGAGTGATGTTGTCCTCATCCTTCGGAATCTCCACCCCGGTCATGACAATTTGCCACAACGCCGGGTTGAGTGACACGAGGTGGATCTTCATATTATGTTTCCACATCCCGTAATCAGTTCCATCGAATTGGGGAGGTTTCCCCAATGGGATGGAGATGTAGTGGTTGTTGGCGGCAAGGCGTTCATAGTTGAACCCTTGTCGGTTGTAGTTGACTCCGCCACTACCACTTGATTGGTTCGACGGATTGATCTTGGAGATGTTCAGCTTCTCCCGGAGCTTCGCCTTGAGTTGGCGAGTCTCCTCATCGTCCGTTGGCTTATCTTGATAGGCCAGCGTCTCCTCACGGGTTGCCTCGTAGTTGCTGCTCGATGCGTCGTCATTCACCACTCCGGCCATCTCTCCGAGTTGTTAGACTCTTTGTGGAGAGTCCTGCTCTGATACCAATTGAAAGTTGCCTAGAGGGGGGGTGAATAGGCTAATCGACCTGCAAATGACTGAATAAAACGAGATTAAATCACAGGGGGCGGACTAGTCCGGTCTGGGGGCGGACTAGTCCAGTCAGCCTGCGTGAAGAACCCTAAAAAGTGTTTCTAGCAAGTTTTAAGGGGATTCTCTCGAGGATACAAGTGAGGATATGTTTAAGACAAGTTTAGAAACTATCAACACAAGAGTGAGTCAAGTTTTAACAAGATTAGGCAATGTGAGGCACAAGACAAGACTAGCAACCCTAGAGCTAAGTATGCAATAAACAAAATGCGAAGAACACGGAGACACAAGGATTTTATCCCGAGGTTCGATTCCACACAAGAATCTACGTCCCCGTTGAGGAGTCCACAAAGGACTGGGTTCACAAACCCTTCCCTCACCAAGTTTACCTCACGGGCCTAACTTGGTTCTCCACTATCTCAAAGTGCGAATACAAGATTCGTTGGGGCTTCTCACAATCTGAGGCTCCCACACCACAAAGATGATCAACAACACAAAACACACTCAACACACAGCTCACAAAGACTCAATGAGTGCAAGAGATCAAACCGGGAGCACAAGCGCGATGTTCTTCCTCTTCTCCACCTCACTAAACCCTAATCCACACAAGAATTAGTTTTAGAGAGAAAGTTGGCAAGAAAGAGGCTTAAGAGTGCTCCAAGTTGGCTGTGGTGGCGCTAGGGTTCGAGTGTGTTTAAAATGAGGCCGGGGGGTCCCCTTTTTATAGGAGTCCCGAGCCCAAACTGCTGACCTCAGCAAAAGGGCGGACTAGTCCGGCCTCAGGCCCGGACTAGTCCGGCCTAGGGGACCACTGACCCCTCTGACACTGTCTCACTGCGCGGCAATCGTCACACTACCCGCCAAAGTTCAAATCCAAACGGTAACTTCCACAACGGACTAGTCCGGCCCTTACCGGACTAGTCCGATCTCACACAGAACCTTTTGTTCCGTGTGAAAACGGACTAGTCTGGAGACCACGGACTAGTCCGGCCCCAAGGGCGGACTAGTCCAGCCTTCCCAGACTTAGTCACAAAACCTCTCTGCACTTGGCACCATGGACTAGTCCGGCCCAAGGACGGACTAGTCCGATCTCACACAGGACTTTTTGATCCGCCCCAAAACGGACAAGTCCGCTCTCTAGGACTTAGTCCCGAAACTCCACTTCAAGGGGTACCCCGGACTAGTCCGGTCCACTACGAACTAGTCCGAAGTCACAAAGGACCTTCTGGTCCGTGTGAAAACGGACTAGTCTGGCCAGGAGCGGACTAGTCCGGCCCTAAGGCGGACTAGTCCGGCCACTCCTGCCAGACTACTCTAACTTCAACTTCAAATAGGATTTCTACCTCAACCACCACTCTTGAGCTCCTACTTTGATCTCATTGCACTTTACGCACACACCCTCCTATTTCTACGGCTAGTCTAACTCAACACGCTAGAAACCCTAGTTTCTACGCTTCGAGTTGACTCCGTTTCCTCCCTTTTCCTTTTTGAGGGTTTGTGTCTCCAATCGAGTCCACACCTGTGCTAAGATCACATGAGCTCATTAGTGACTTAATTGTCGTCATCAATCATCCAAAACCCACGGGGAACCTAGATGCACTTTCAGACGGTAGAAGCACCACGACGGCGATGTGCTTGGGGCGATAGTGGTGCACAGGAGGAGGCGACGCTTGGGTGCTGTGGTGGTGAGGGAAAGCGGCGGTGGCGACTGCGGCGGAGGCGAGTGGCGGCGGTGACTGCGGTGGTGGAAGCGAGTGGCGGCGGCGGTTGCAGTGGTGGAAGCGAGTGGCGGCGGCGGTTGCTCCGGACGACGGCGGTGTGGTGCAGCGACGGCCGGGCGGCGACGGCGGCCGGAGGCGATGGTGGCACGGGTGAGAGGAACGGCGGCGGCGGAGATGAGCGCGGGTGAGTCGGGATCGGGGAGAGAGAAGAAAAAGAGGCAAAGCGCCGTTTAAATAGTGGGTCCCAAACCCTAGCCGAAACTTTAACACCGGATGGACCGACGTTAAACGTTAGAAGCATCGATCGAATGGCACAGTAAGGGTATTCGAAAAGGTGCCGTTGACACCGGATGGTCCGACGTGGAAGGGAATGGGCCTTGGTGGATTTCAGCACAGTTCCAGAAATGTGAACATCGGATGGACCGGTGTTTTTCATAATGAACTCGTCGGTTGATTTGTGTTGCTGAGTGGTCTGACTCTTGGCTTTTGAACACCAACTTATCTGATGATGATCTGACCTAAGCATCGGATAATCCGATGACTACAAAACAGCAACATCCCATATATGTCCTTTGACCAAACAAGCAATCAATGAGAAACACATGTCTTAGGACCTTTTGGGCAACCCCTTACCCCTAAAAAATACTAATATGCCAATAACTTGGCTAGGCCTTAAAGCAAATGGAACACCGAGAAAAATGGAAGGAAATCATCCAAATAAAATGTAAGGCCCATGCTTTGTGAGCTAGAGTATGAAGACTTCTATCTCTTTAGAGCATGTTCCTCTAGGCATCAACGCACCTAATATTTTGTTCTTTCCACCACATATGAGTTGAGATATTGCATTTCAAACAAGTTTTTTTCTCATGAGGTGGGTTCCCCTTTGTGACAATCTACCGTATGCAATGCCAAACATTTTATAATGCAAGAAATTACAAGTCTATATGGCAGGCATCATGCAAGGCATAAAAAAAATCTATCTTGCCAAATTTGAACCTTTCAAAGGCTTCTTCAGGGAGAGCCACTCTCCAAACCTTGGGGAAACCCAAACGAACCTCCATCCCAAGCTAACCCTTGCTCACCCCTATCCTTTGAGAGTTAGGCAAGACCTATATGAGATGCATTCTTACATGACGTTCGTTGCATCTAGCACATTTAACTCACTTCTTAGCCTAGAAAAGGTTTTCTCATCTAGTGGTTTAGTGAAGATATCCGCCAATTGTTCTTCAGACCTAACACCTCGCAATGAGATGTCTCCCTTAGCTTCATGGTCCCTCAAGAAATGATGGTGAATATCAATGTGCTTAGTGCGGGAGTGTTGAACAGGGTTTTTAGCTATCTTAACCGCACTTTCATTGTCACAAAGGAGAGACACACAACCAAGTTTAATACCAAAGTCCAAAAGGGTTTGCTTCATATAGAGAATTTGGGCACAACATGCACCAGCCGCAATATATTCCGCTTCCGCTGTGGACAAGGCGATGGAATTTTGCTTCTTGCTTGACCAAGATACTAGGGAACGCCCAAGCAAGTGGCACCCACCGGAGGTACTCTTGCGATCCACGCGACATCCGGCAAAGTCCAAATCCGAGTATCCCAAGAGATGGAATTTTGCACTTTAGGGTACCACAAGCCCATACTAGGGGTATGCTTAAGATACCTAAGTATCCTAAAGACCGCCTTCCTATGCGATTCTTTAGGTGCCGCTTGAAAGCGAGCACACAAGCATACACTAATCATGATATCGGGCCTAGATGCGGTAAGATAAAGCAATGAGCCAATCATAGAACGGTAGTTAGATTGGTTAATAGGTTTACCGTCCTTATCCGCGTCGAGATGAAAATTTGTTGCCATTGGAGTGCTTCTTGAGCTACAATCTCCCATCTCAAATTTCTTCAAGAGGACCTTTGTATACTTCTCTTGATAGACGAAGGTCCCCTCTTGAAGTTGCTTGATTTGGAATCCAAGGAAGAAGTTGAGTTCTCCAATCATTGACATCTCGAATTCCCTAGACATCATTTTGCCAAACTCATGGCTAAAAGCTTCGTTAGTTGAACCAAAAATAATATCATCAACATAAATTTGACAAATAAACAAATCTCCGTTGATGTCTTTGGTGAAGAGTGTAGTGTCCACCCTCCCGAGCTTGAATCCTTGCATGATAAGGAAATCCCGTAGTCGTTCATACCACGCCCTAGGTGCTTGCTTGAGCCCGTAGAGCGCCTTGTGCAACCTATACACATGATTAGGATTCCTCGGATCTTCAAACCCGGGAGGTTGTTCAACATAAACAAGCTCGTTAATGTAACCATTAAGAAAGGTACTTTTCACATCCATTTGATAAAGTCTAATATTGTGATGTGATGCAAAGGCAAGAAGTATACGGATGGCTTCTAGCCGGGCGACCGGGGCAAATGTCTCCCCAAAGTCTAGTCCTTCAACTTGCGAGAACCCCTTGGCCACAAGTCTTGCCTTGTTGCGGACCACAACGCCATTCTCGTCTTGTTTGTTGCGGTACGCCCACTTTGTTCCGATGACGTTCTTGTCCTTGGGCCGCTCCTCCAACACCCAAACTTCATTGCGGATGAAGTTGTTGAGTTCTTCTTGCATGGCCATCACCCAATTTGGGTCTTGGAGTGCTTCCTCAATATGAGTGGGTTCTACACATGAAACAAACGAGTAGTGCTCACAAAATGAAGCGAAATGGCGAGAACGTGTACTTACACCCCTTGACGGACTTCCAATGATTTGGTACATCAGATGCGCCTTGGAGATGCGTCCGTGCCTCATAAGTGGTTGTGAAGCACTTGGCGAAGGTGATGCGTGTTGCTCCTATTGTGGTTGGACTTGATCATGGACTTCTTCTTCTTCTTGATGTTGTTGTGCTTGTGAGTCTTGAGTCGGCAATGGATCATCCTTCTCTTCTTCGTCAACTTGAGGCGCCATTGAAGTGTGTAAGACCTATGTGTGCTGAATACATTGGCTTGTAGTGAATACACTTGGATTTGATGATAAAAGTTTTTGAATATCACCAAAACACCTTTTTATCAAGGTTTGACTCTAACTCTGAGCTACAGCAAGGTCCAACGGTAGGTCTGGCTTGGTTTGGGTAGCTCCGGTTACATTCGATGCTAGGTCCGACTAGCTTTGGTCAGCTACGGTGAGTTTTATCTTTAGCTCCGGCATGTCTTTGTTAGCTCCGGCATGTCTTTGATAGTTCCGGCGTGTTTTTGCTAAGCTGCAAGTTGATTTTTCTAGCTCCGGCTTTTGGGTTTACTAGTTCCGACTAGTTCTGGTTAGCTCCGGCGCTAGGTCCTGCTAGTTTTGTAAGCTCCGACAGGAGCTTGGTTATACTAGTTTTGGTAAGCTCCGGCGCTAGGTTCTACTAGCTTTTGTTAGCTCCGGCTCAAGGTCCGGGTTGCTCTGGCAAGGTCCGGAACTTGACCGCAGTGCTTCTGCTTTTCATTTGCAATGTTTCGTACTTGCTTTACATTGTTGGAAAGTTTGCTTAGTATTCTTTTACTAAGTTTTTGGTGCATTTTGGATGATATGGTTGATATCGTTTTGCTATACTTTGCAACATGCTTATGTGAGGCTCTCACGTAGGGTGTTGTGTTCGGAACTAACTTGAGTCAAGTCGAGGACTTGGGCTCGTATGGATTGGTTGTTTATTCATGTGCAGGTGTTGCTTGAGTTCAATACATGGCTGGTGACGGGATCCATTGGACTAGTCTCTGGGAGGAGATGAGGTTCCAACAACCAAGTTGAGGAGGAATTGTGGTTGAGCTGATCAGGAGGTTGCGCAGCATGATTGAATCAAGAATAATGCATATGAAGGTATCGTGGACGTCGTTGGAAGATGTTTGCACGTATGCAAGGAGTGCATGGACGTGGCCACATGGTTCCGAGACGTGATGAAGAGATGTGGACGTAAAGAATTGGTCGGAAATGTCCAACCGACTAGGTTATGGACTCAGGCTGCGACTGAGTTGGGTTTGACTCAAATATGGAAAGATTTGAGTTGGTTATGATAGGATTTCGTGTGGGTCACGAATTTGAGTTGTTTAGGAATGTGGGATACGTTCCTAAGGTGTTTGGAAGTCTTAAGATTGCTTCTATCTGCGTATAGAAGAATCTTGAGCAGTTATGGAAAGTTACGATTCGTGATCTGAGTAGGATTGGAGTCCTAGTTGATATTGGGTAGGCCTAAGGGCTGGTTATATAAGCAAGGGAGCCCAGAGATCGTGGTACACGACTTTGGGGCTGTTCCTCTTGTATTCTATGGAATAAAATTCGTAGTTTGAAGGAACTTCTGTGCCTTGTTCGTCCGACTTGTTCCAGACAAGTTTTACTCGTCGAGTTTCTGGACAGCACTACATTTCGTCGTGGTTTTATCATAACTCGAGTTTTACAGATCCAATTGACGTGATTCTTTTTGGGTTGTCTTAACAACTTGATCATCTATCATATTTTAAAATTTCACGGTCATTGGATTTGTGGTTTCTGATCTACACAAGTTTCTTTGCAGCATTCCAGAACTGTTTTTTCTCGGGTAGGACAGATTGACCATTGTTTGATCTTTCGATCATAACTTGAGTTATTCTCGTCGGATTTGAGTGATTCTTTTTGTGTTGTCTTCGTGACTTGATTATCTATGATATCTATCACTTTTGTCACGGTGAAACACGTTTAGATTAGTCTCACACACGATTTCTTCAAACAGATTGTTTTTCTACCGAAAGGGTTTGGGGTTTAATTGTTTCCGCTGTGTAAGATTTTTAAATCTACCATTCACCCCCCTCTGGTAGCTTTTCACGTTCTCTTCGGTCCTACAATTGGTATCAGGGCCACGGTGCTCTAATCTTTGTGATTTGCACGTGTTTTTGACTAATCATCATGGAGAAATACTCCGCCAAACCTTGTGTGTTTGCTGGTAATATTTTCAGGTTTGGAAGGCACGCATGGAGGCTTTCATCCAGGCGCAAGGCTTTGCAATATGGGAGAAGGTGTACAAGCCATATGAAGTGCCGTCAAATGATCAAGTTACAGCTACAAATCTGAGAGATGTCGACAACAACAACAAGGCTCGAAACTTGATCATACAAGGATTAACACAAAGCGACTTTGACCGAGTTGCACACCTCCGATCTGCATACGATGTGTGGAAAGCACTTTGTGACTACCACGAAGGATCCAACATGATCAAGGAGGTAAGGCAAGACATGTTCAAGAAAGAATACATGCGCTTCGAGATGCAACCCGGTGAGTTAATTGATGATCTCTTTGCCCGCTTTAATAAAATTCTCAGCAACTTGCGTAGCGTCAATGTTAATTTTTCAGATGCTGAAAATGCTAGGCAATTGTTAAGTGCATTAGACATGTCAATTTGGGAGATGAAAGTTACATCTATTCGTGAATCTACTGTCATGAGTACACTTACTTTAGATGTGCTATATTCCAAGCTAAAAACTCATGAAATTGATATAATATCACATAAGAACCCCAACAAGTCTATTGCTTTTGTTTCTCAATGTGATATGCCTAGCTTCGACCAATCTTAATCTTGTAGTACACTTGCTTTGTTGTCCTCTCTAACCCTTGAACAGATTGAGGAGTTTCCAGAGGAGGAGCTAGCACTTCTCTCTACGAGGTTCTCAAAAGCATTGCAAAATGTGAGAACTAGAAGGAGAGGAAGCTCCGAACCTCAACGATGCTTCGAATGTGGTAAGACAGGACATTTTCGTTCAGAGTGCCCTAACCTTTCAGGTCCTACTTCCCGGGATGAAAAGAAAACAAGAACGAAGCACTCCTCTGCAAAAGATACGAAGAAAAAGAAGGGTACCATAGGACGCAAGATGATTAACAGCTTCATCACCGCACTTCAAGAACTTAGTTCAAGTGATGTAGACTTTGAAAGTGATGAAGATGATGACGATGTGGCCAACTTATGCTTCATGGCGGGCAAAACGAGATCAAGATCAAGTCAGGAGGATGCAGAACACAACAGTGAAGACGATGAGGTATGTTCTACCTGCAATGAAATGTGTGATGCTATTTCTCGTGAAACTATTATTGTCAAGAAAAAGGACAAAAAGCTTAGGGATAGTGCTGCTAAAATTGAATCACTAGAATCTGAAATCAACCGTTTAAAAACATTAATTCCTAGTGATGATGCATGTTCCTCATGTGATTTAATATATGAACAATTGTCCTCATTAAGAAGTGCGCACACCTCCACACTTGATAAACTTGAGTTAGAAATTAAAAAGAACAAAGAGCTTGCTGCACTTAATTATAAAAACTTGAAAGATGCTAGCTGCTCTACAATTGATTTGCATTGTTCTACTTGTGATGATCTTGATAAGAAACGACAGGATGCTATGAATGAAATTTCTATATTGAACAATGCTTTACGTTCTCATGAAGTTAAATTTTGTTCAAATTGCAAACTAAAAGGAAAAACTTCATGTGAAAATTGAATTGATCTGTCCAATAAACTTGATGACATGCATAGGACATTAGATCGGTTTTGTAATGGGAATAAGGACCTAAACTTACTGCTGAATTCTTCCAAGTCTTGCAATGATAAAACTGGTTTAGGTTTTGATTCTCATGCTCATGCTAAGGCACATCCACCTAAAATTGTTAAGTCATTAGGAAGTGGTTTGATTCAAACAGTTCCTAAACAAAAAGGAGTGGTTTTCAAATCTGCAGGAGTGTTGTCACATTCGGTTTCAAATAAAAATATTGCTTGCTCATCTAGACATGAACACAAAGTTAAATTTCATTGTAACTTCTGTGGTAGAGATGGTCATGTCATAGATTTTTGTTATAGACTAGCTAAACAACAGAAAAGGGAAAGAATGGTTGCTAGATCTCATAACTTTCATGCAAAATTTGCTGCACACATTGAACCGAATGTACAACCTGCTGTTTTGAGTCAAAAACATTCAAAGTTTACCTCCAGACCTTCTGTTTTTTCCTCCGGAGCTACTGATTTTTGTGCTACACAAGTAACGCCTTATAGGTCAGTAGTCAAGAATAAAAAATCTCAAACTTTGACTCATAAACCTGCTGTTTTGTCTCAACCTTCGCGTGTTTTTCCTGCTGCACGTCGCATGACTCAGTACTGGATTCCTAAATGCCTTATGACTAACCCCAGTATTGAGTCATCGACGTATTATGCTTTTATGTAGGTTACACGTTTGAGGAAGGAGAACATTTGGATTGTGGATTCAGGTTGCTCACGCCACATGACCGGACCTTCACATGTTCAATCCTTCGGAGGTAAATGGTATGTTCTTGTTATTGTTGATGATTATTCTAGATACTCTTGGATTTACTTTATGGTGTCTAAGAATGAAGCTTTTAGTCACTTTAGGACTTTATTTCTTAGATTATCAATTGATCACCCAGGATCTTTAAAGGCAATTAGAAGTGATAAGGGAACTGAATTTAAAAATCAATCCTTTGATCACTTTTGTGCTGAAAATGGAATAGATCATCAACTTTCTTCCCCATATGTACCTCAACAAAATGGTGTTGTAGAAAGAAAGAACAGAACCTTAGTTGAGATGGCTAGGACTATGATTGATGAATGTCAAACTCCTAGGAAATTTTGGGCTGATGCGTTAGCAACCGCTTGTTATGTCTCAAATTGTGTTTTCTTGCGTGCTAAGCTAGGTGAAACACCATATGAGCTCCGGTTTGGACATAGGCCTAGTGTTACACACTTTCGGGTCTTTGGTTGCAAATGCTTTGTTAAGAAACATGGTAACCTTGATAAATTTGAACCTAGATCCATTGATGGCATGTTTCTTGGTTATCCATCTCATACCAGAGGCTACCGTGTTCTTTTACTTGACACTAACCAAATTGTGGAGACTTGTGAAGTGTCTTTTGATGAAGCTAGCCCAGGTACTAGCTCCGGTGTTGCAGGACCAGATCCGTATCCTCAGGGGGGGGGTATTTTCGAAGATGAAGAAGAGCCGGTGATACTGCCTAGTAGTTCCGAAGTTGACACGTGTCTAGCTCTGGACATTGAACAAGCTCCGGCTATCACCTATGCTGGTCCTGATTGTCCACAAGTCACAAGCTCATCAATCTATGATGAACCTAATGAAGAAGAAGCTTGTGAGACATCTGTTCCCCTACGTTTTTACAAAGATCATCCCCCACAACAGATGATTGGAAGCTTGCACGAACGAGTCACACGACCCAGGTTTTGCGATCCAAACTCTCATGCTCATTCTGCTTTTGTTGCTTCTTTTGAACCCAAAGATATATCATACGCACTCACTATTGAATCTTGGATTATTGCCATGCAAGAAGAGTTAGAAATTTTTGAAAGAAATAATGTTTGGAAACTTGTACCTCCACCTCAAGGTCACACTTTAATTGGAACTAAATGGGTATATAAAAATAAACAAAGTGAGGATGGGGTTGTGGTTAGGAATAAGGCTAGGTTGGTTGCTCAAGGTTTCACTCAAGTCGAAGGTCTAGATTTTGATGAAACTTTTGCTCCTGTCGCTAGATTAGAAGCCATAAGAATTTTGTTAGCTTTTGCAACATCTAAAGGTTTTAATCTATATCAAATGGATGTTAAAAGTGCTTTTCTTAATGGCTACATAGATGAGGAGGTTTATGTCAAACAACCACCAGGTTTTGAAAATCCAAATTTTCCTAATCATGTTTACAAACTATCCAAAGCCTTATACGGTCTCAAACAAGCCCCTAGGGCATGGTATGATAGGTTAAAAACATTCTTACTTGAAAAGGGGTTACCATGGGCAAGGTTGATAAAACTCTTTTTGTTCTTAAACATGGCAATGGCTCATTATTCGTTCAAGTGTATGTGGATGATATTATCTTTGGTGGTGCTTCTCATGATCTTGGGTCCAAGTTTTCAGCAATGATGAGTTCCGAATTTGAAATGAGTATGATGGGTGAACTCACTTACTTTTTGGGGCTGCAAATCAAGCAAACCAAGGAGGGTACCTTTGTGCATCAAACGAAGAATAACAAAGACCTCATAAGGCGCTTCAACATGGACAAAAGCAAGCCTCTTCGGACACCAATGGGAACAGCAACAACACTTGAACTTGATGAAGATGGTGAACCCGTGGATCAAAAAGAATATAGAAGCATGATCGGATCACTTTTGTACCTTACGGCATCAAGACCGGACATACAATTCAGCGTATGTCTTTGTGCACGGTTTCAAGCTTCCCCACGTGCTTCACATCGTCAAGCTGTCAAAAGGATTCTCAGGTACTTACATGGAACCCAAGAATTTGGAATTTTTCTTCCTTCTTCCTCAACCGTTACTTTGAAAGCTTTTTTGGATGCTGATTTTTGGGGTTGTAGGATTGATAGGAAAAGTACTTTCGGTGCTTGTCATTTTCTTGGTAATTCTCTTGTTGCTTGGTCCTCTAGAAAACAAAATTCAGTTGCACAATCCACAGCCGAATCTGAATATGTAGCTGCTGCTAGTGCTTGCTCACAAATTCTTTGGACTGTTCAAACACTTAAGGACTATGGGGTTGATCTAGATAGTGTTCCACTATTCTGTGATAACACTAGTGCCATTTGCATTGCTAAAAACCCCGTGCAACATTCTAGAACTAAGCACATTGATATTAGGTATCACTTTCTCCGAGATAATGTTGAAAAAGGAAACATTGTGCTTCACCATGTAGATACCGAACAACAATTGGCTGACATTTTTACAAAACCTTTGGATTTCACTCGTTTTTGTTACATTCGTAGTGAAATAGGGGTTATGCATCCTCATGGCTTAAATTGAGGGGGAGTTTTGAAACTTGGGAAGTCTATGTGTGAATCTGGAATTAAAATAATATGAGCATAGTATTTCATACATATATGACTTTGTGATTCCTTTTACATGCTAAAAGTTCTTACTACATTACTCGTGTTATACATTTTGTAGTTTTTGCCATGTCTAGTAATTGGAATAATTACTTACACTAAAACTGGTCATGGTCAAACTTTCTTGCTGTTTTGAACTTGTTACATGTTCACAAGTGCTTTTAATCATTAATAATTAATCAAGTAATCAACTCAAATGTTGAGTTTTTATGAACAAATATAAATTGAGAAAAGATCAAGAGAATATGCATGCATCGCACTTGTTCTTTTGAGATGGCTTGTCATTGCACTTAGATATGAACTTGGAAGAAGTTGTGTATGACTAAAACCATGTCCTTAAGCTTCTGATTGTCAAATGACATAGGCTTGGCTTGGTTGGTTAGAATAAGGCTGATGCGCATATAATCTCTTGCAAATATCATATGATCTTTGAAAAATAATAAAATGCAGCAACTAGTGTCATGCTTTCAGGTTTTGAAATAGTTAAGTTTGTGAGATCATGACTTACCTAAATTGAAAATTACATTTGATCTCTAGCATGGCTTACACTACTTTATGTATTTCATTGATGTGATAATGTAAGGTACTTAATAGTATGACTTGGATGAGCTTTGTTTATATGTATATGTTATAATATGCTCATAACAACTAAAGGGGGAGAGATAATTTGTTTATATGCTCATGACTTGCTGAATACATTGTCAAAGGGGGAGAGATAAGCATGAAGAGAAAGAGAATATGTGCATAAGGAGATATAATATGTGATAATTTTTCTTCTCATTTTACTTTTGATTTACAAAGGGGGAGACATTGCCTTCAAAACTTTTATGTGAATAAGCCAATGTTCGGATTTTAAATGGTGTTGCCAATGCATTCATCAAGGGGGAGATTGTAAGACCTATGTGTGCTGAATACATTGGCTTGTAGTGAATACACTTGGCTTTGATGATAAAAGTTTTTGAATATCACCAAAACACCTTTTTATCAAGGTTCGACTCTAGCTCTGAGCTACAGCAAGGTCCGACGGTAGGTCCGGCTTGGTTTGGGTAGCTCCGGTTACGTTCGATGCTAGGTCCGACTAGCTTTGGTGAGCTCTGGTGAGTTTTATCTTTAGCTCCGGCATGTCTTTGTTAGCTCCGGCATGTCTTTGATAGTTCCGGCGTGTTTTTGCTAAGCTGCGAGTTGATTTTTCTAGCTCCGGCTTTTGGGTTTACTAGTTCCGACTAGTTCTGGTTAGCTTCGGCGCTAGGTCCTGCTAGTTTTGTAAGCTCCGGCGGGAGTTTGGTTATACTAGTTTTGGTAAGCTCTGGCGCTAGGTTCTACTAGCTTTTGTTAGCTCCGGCTCAAGGTCCGGGTTGCTCTGGCAAGGTCCGGAACTTGACCGCAGTGCTTCTGCTTTTCATTTGCAATGTTCCGTACTTTCTTTACATTGTTGGAAAGTTTGCTTAGTATTCTTTTACTAAGTTTTTGGTGCATTTTGGATGATATGGCTGATATCGTTTTGCTATACTTTGCAACATGCTTATGTGAGGCTCTCACATAGGGTGTTGTGTTCGGAACTAACTTGAGTCAAGTCGAGGACTTGGGCTCGTATGGATTGGTTGTTTATTCATGTGCAGGTGTTGCTTGAGTTCAATACATGGCTGGTGACGGGATCCATTGGACTAGTCTCAGGGAGGACATGAGGTTCCAACAACCAAGTTCAGGAGGAATTGTGGTTGAGCTGATCAGGAGGTTGCGCATCATGATTGAATCAAGAATAATGCATATGAAGGTATCATGGACGTCGTTGGAAGATGTTTGCACGTATGCAAGGAGTGCATGGACGTGGCTACATGGTTCCAAGACGTGATGAAGAGATGTGGACGTAAAGAATTGGTCAGAAAGGTCCAACCGACTAGGTTATGGACTCAGGCTGCGACTGAGTCGGGTTTGACTCAAATATGGAAATATTTGAGTTGGTTATGATAGGATTTCATGTGGGTCATGAATTTGAGTTGTTTAGGAATGTGGGATACATTCCTAAGGTGTTTGGAAGTCTTAAGATTTCTTCTATCTGCGTATAGAAGAATCTTGAGCAGTTATGGAAAGTTACGATTCGTGATCTGAGTAGGATTGGAGTCCTAGTTGATATTGGGTAGGCCTAAGGGCTGGTTATATAAGCAAGGGAGCCCAGAGCTCGTGGTGCACGACTTTGGGGCTGTTCCCCTTGTATTATATTGAATAAAATTCGTAGTTTGAAGGAACTTTTGTGCCTTGTTAGTCCGACTTGTTCCAGACAAGTTTTACTTGTCGAGTTTCTCGACAGCACTACCTTTCGTCGGTGGTTTTATCATAACTCGAGTTTTACAGATCCAATTGACGTGATTCTTTTTGGGTTGTCTTCACAACTTGATTATCTATCATATGTCAAAAGTTCACGGTAATTGGGTTTGTGGTTTATGATCTACACGAGTTTCTTTGCAGCATCCCAGAACTGTTTTTTCTCCGGTAGGACAGATTGACCATTGTTTGATCTTTCGATCATAACTTGAGTTTTTCTCGTCGTATTTGAGTGATTATTTTTGTGTTGTCTTCTTGACTTGATTATCTCTGATATATATCACTTTTGTCACAGTGAAACACGTTTAGATTAGTCTCACACATGATTTCTTCAAATAGATCGTTTTTCTGCCGAAAGGGTTTAGGGTTTAATTGTTTCCGCTGTGTAAGATTTTTAAATCTACCATTCACCCCCCCTCTGGTAGCTTTTCACGTGCTCTTCAATCCTACAAAGTGTTGATGTTGGAACTTGAAGCTCCCCCTTGATCATGCTCTCCTCAACTTCAGGCTTGATGTCTCCAATGGTCATGTTCTTCATGGCTTCTCGTAGAGGCTCATCATCTATTTTATCATGACCAAAACTCTCCTCTTGGGAGCCATTAGTCTCATGAAACTCAACATCACAACTTTCCTCAACTAAACCGGAGGTTTGGTTGAATACTCGATATGCTTTTGAGTTTGATGCATAACCAAGGAATATACCAACATCACATCTTCTTTCAAACTTACCGAGCCTTTTCTTGCGGTATATGTAGCAGTTGCACCCAAAGACTCTAAAGTAGGAGATGTTGGGCTTTCTCCCAATGAGAAGCTCGTACGGGGTCTTTTGAAGTAGTCGATGTAGTTAGACCCTATTTGCGGCATGGCACGCCGTGTTGATTGCTTCGGCCCAAAACTTCTCCGACGTGCCGTAGTCATCAAGCATTGCTCTCGCAAGAGTGATGAGTGTCTTGTTCTTCCTTTCAACGACACCATTTTGTTGAGGAGTGTATGTGGCCGAAAACTCATGTTTCACGCCTTCACGGTCACACCACTCCCCAATGTTGTAGTTTTTGAATTCGGTGTCGTTGTCACTCCGGACCTTGATGATGGGAAGTTGAAATTCCCTTTGAGCGCATTTGGCGAAGGTCTTGAACACTTCCGGAGTTTCACTCTTGTCACCTAGAAATAGAGTCCAAGCATAGCGAGAGTAGTCATCAACTATAACAAGACAATAGAGGTTACCGCCAAGGCTTTGATATGTGGATGGTCCGAAGAGGTCCATGTGGAGTAGCTTAAGTGGCTTGGAGGTTGACACCATTGTCTTCATTGGATGGTGTGAGGCAACTTGCTTCCCGGCTTGACAAGCGCTATAAAGCTTGTTCTTCTCAAAAGTGACATCCTTCACGCCGGTCACCATCCCAAGCTGGAATGACTTCTTGAGTTTGCTCATCCCAATGTGCACTATGCGTCGGTGCCATAGCCATCCCAAACTTGTCTTAGTGAAAAGGCAAGTGGTCAAGCTAGCATTCTTGTTGGAGAAGTCTACTAGGTAGAGATGTCCATGCCGAAATCCTTTGAAGACTATGTCTTGGCTTGTTTCACTATTCACAACAACATCATTTTTGCTAAATGTGCATATTAGTCCAAGATCACATAGTTGTGCAATGGAAAGTAAATTAAAACTAAGTGACTTGACATACAAAACATTGGAAATGGATAAATCATTTGAAATAGCAATTTTACCTAACCTAATTACCTTTCCCTTAGAGTTATCACCAAAGGTGACTTGTTCATGATTGTCGGGGTTTTCTATGGTGGTGAACATACCATCATTGCCGGTCATATGTTGGGTGCACCCGCTATCGAGTACCCAATGCTTTCCTCCAACTTTGTAGTTCACCTACACACATGAATTCAATTTTTAACTTTAGGCACCCAAGCCAACTTAGGTCCTTGTATGTGTGATACAAGTGTCTTTGGGACCCAAAGTTGCTTGGGGAGCTTCCCCTTCATGCCCTTCATGTCCTTGCCAATGAACCTAGCCTTCACCTTGCCATCTACTTTACTCAAGAGATAATAATGATCATTGAAAGTAGATTTGTAATTAATGGGCAACTTGGGAGAGGGTCGGTTAGGAAGAGGACACTCCCTTGTGTGGTGACCGATGACCTCACAATGTTGGCAATAAGAACCAACTTCCTTGATGAAGCTTGTTCTAAGCTCCGGTGAGGGCACCTTTCCTTTGTTAGGCACCGGGAAGGATCCAAGTCCTCTCTTGTTGAAGGCCTTTGCTTGTTGGAAGAGTATTTCCTTGTGTTTGACTTCCCCTTTTGAAAGTCTAGCCACACTAGTGCGGAGACTCTCAATTTCTTCCAACAAGTCCTTCTCCCTAGCATTTGCTTTCAAAGACAAAGACTTGTTCAAGGCATTAGTGACATGAGAAGTAATGGATATCCTATCATTAAGAGTTTGCTTCTTTATATTTTTCAACTCTTGATCAAGCACGTCATGAGCAAGGTTAAGTGTTTGATGTTCTTGTACTAACTTGTTGTGCTCTTCCAAGAGTGTTTGGTGTGCTAAGTTAAGCTCATGATTATCTAACTTGATTTTAGCCTTATCTTCCTCAATTTTCTTGACATGGGATTTGAGCGTGTCATGCTCTTTAAGTATGCTTTCATACTTGTCAAGCAAATCGAGGTTAGCACTCTCAAGTCTAGCACGAGTTTCTTCAAGAGCTTTAACCTTACTCTTTTCCCTCTTAATGATAGCATGATATTCATTTATCAAAGAAGTTAAATCCTCGGGGGAAAGCTCATCATCGCTAGAGTCGTCACATACCTTGGTGTTACCTTTCGCCATGAGGCACATGGGCGGTGGATGAAGAGGTGAGTCATCATTGTTGGCAATGGCGAGGCCGGCCAAACTTTCTTCTTCCACTTCACTCTCTTCATCACTTGTTTCTTCGTCGGTAACCCATTCATTTGCCTCACACATGAACACCTTTTGTGGGCCATTTCTCTTCTTTTGGAAGAGTCTTGCCTTCTTTCCCTTGTCATGTTTCTTCTTCCCAAAGGCTCTTGGTTTGAGTTTGGCCTCTTCTTCATCATCATCACTTTCTTCAAGCTTGCGATGGTTGCTCTTGTGGTTCTCTCTTCTTTTGTCCGATTTTGGACAATCATAGGAGATGTGGCCTTGATCACCACAATTGTAGCAAGTCTTGTGTTCATCTCTCCTTGGTAGAAACGCTTTCTTCTTGGGATCAATGGTGTATCCCTTCTTGGTAATCTTGGATTTCAAGCGTGAGAACTTCCTCATCATCAATGCAAGCTCATCATCTTCATCTTCACTTGATGCTTGCTCCTCTTCACTTGAGCTAGGCTCAACCACCTTCTTCTTCTTGAGGCTTGTTTTCTTGGTGGAGGCCTTTAGAGCAATTGTTTTTGAAGATGATTGCTCCATCATCCCAAGTACACTCATCTCATGAGCATGAATTTCTCCAATGAGCTCCGAAACTTCAATGTGGTCAAGAGACTCCTTTTGAAGCATGGAGTTGATGATGTTGTACTTTGGCTTGGGAAGGAGCATGAGGATATTGCGGTTGATGAGTCCCTTGCCAAGAGAAGCAATGTCAAGAGCATTAATTTCCTCAATAAGTACATTCAAGCGAGAGAATATCTCATTGACATTTTCATGAGGTAGCATCTTAAATTCATCATATTTTGCTTTAAGCATGTGATATTTAAGTTCCTTGACTCGAGAAGAACCCTCATGAATCTCTATTAAGCAAGCCCAAATTTCACAAGCCTTTTCTTTGCTAGCAATCCTAGCAAACACATCTTGACTAATACATTCATAGATTGCATTCCTAGATTTAGCATCCCATTTAATTTGATCACCAACATAGTTGTGTTCTCCAAACCCCGCGTGGGTCGCTTCCCATACTTCGGGAGCAATAGCCTCTAGATAAGCGTGCATGCGTGCTTTCCAATAGGCAAAGTTCTTGCCCTTGAAGATAGGAACCGAACCCCCAACCTTGGCCATTTTAGCTCTCTAGCGGTGAAGCTAGAATGATCCTATGAGCTACCTTGCTCTGATACCAATTGTAAGCATCGAATGCCCAAGAGGGGGGGGGTGAATTGGGCTTCTTTTCAAAAATCTAAGCAATAAAACTTAATTCCTAAAAGCCCAATTCCCTACGCAAACAATCTATGCATTGAAGTAAATAGCAACTTCGCGGAACATAAAATGCATAAATGTAAGGGAGAGGAAGAGGATGCAAACTCCCGAGGAGACACAAGGATTTATCCCGTGGTTCGGCAAGATCGTCAAGATCTTCCTACATCCACGTTGTGGCACCCACCAAAGGGTATAGCCACACCCAAGTCACCGAGACGAGGGATCTCCACTATTCTTCTCCGTTTGCCAACCTCGGCAAGGTGGAGCTAGAGACTTGTACAACTTCGACCCTCCGGGCTTCCACAAATGCCTTGGCAAGCTCCGGAAGTCTCTCATAGTTACAAACACCAAGGGGCACTCCCTTGAGGCTCTCACTATCCTAGATATTCCACTCACCCAGAATGGAGGCACACAAGCTCTCTCTCTAGCTAGCTCTAGCCTATCTCTTGGTGTGTAGGTGGTCGAAATGATGTAGAAGTGATGGCTCTTGGTCTTGAATGCTTGTGGATGTGTTGAGAATGTCTGGTGATCAAGACTTGTCGAAATGACAGGTTTAGGTGGTATTTATAGCCAGCCTCCACAAAATAGCCGTTGGAAAAGTAGGTTAACAGAACTTTTCTGTGAACATCGGATGATCCGATGTCTCCCCTTTAGTTATCATCGATCAAGTTCACTTTAGCTGACGTCATTGTGTCAGATATGACCGTTGTTAGACCGGTGTTGCACTTGTCTTCTCATCGGATGATCCAGTGGCTCTTCCTCCAGAATTGACTCAAACTTGATGCTTACTGGAGTGATTGACCGATGTGTATATTTCTGTACATTGGATGATCAGGTGCTACACTTGGTCCAAGGATATTACAAACTGTACTGATGGACCGATGTAGCCTAGCCCTCAACATCGGATGATCCGGTGAGTGCTTTGTTCTGAGGTCTTCTTCTTCTGCTGAACCAACTCGACTGATGTGTTGTTCTCAGGAATCATCGGTTGATCCGGTGAGTTGATTTTGCTTGCTTCAAGTTGTTTATAAGTGATTCTTTTGTGTCTTGCTCGATTGACCTCTTAGACTTTGATGGAAATATATTTCTGATGATTGTCAAGCATTAAGTGTCATTAATTGTGGTTGAATGGCTTTGTCATAAGAGCTTTCACTTCTTGTCTTCATATCATTGATTTGATCTCATAAATTGATTGTTTAGGGGTCTCCAATGACATATTGATTTCATTTGATTGAGTGATTATGAGAGACCTTGCATCCACAAATTTATTAGTAAAGTCCAATGGTTGTCATTAATCACCGAAACCATACCTCATGGGGGCCTAGATGCTTTCAAGAGGCGTTCGATCACCGGGTTGGTGATCTCCGGAGCTCTTGAAGGTGGCTCCATTCCTGCCCCAAAGCCAAGAGCCGAAGTCGTAGGCAAGGACAAGGAGTTGGCCAAGCCTTCGAGCCTTACGAGGAAGCTGAAGCATGTCGACGGAAGGTCCGTCAGACCTGCTTCTTCCGCGGTGGCCCCTTCTCCCTGGAGGGGGAAGTCTTCAACGGCGGCATCTACTCCAGCAGCGACATCTTCCCGGGGTGCTAGCTCCGGCCATGTGACTCCAGCACCAGGGCCAGCTGAGGGCTCTGGGTCCGGAGGTCCTTCCCAATCGAGGGGGCCTCGACCAAGGCAATGCCGAAAGCAGGAGCAAGCTCCGGGGGACCTTTCGGGACTGCCATGCCAGTGGAGGCTGGGGTCAGTCCGGAGCGTCCGGAAAAGAGGTTCCGTGCTACTGGTGCGGAAGCCTTCTGAGGTAATTTTTGATTTTTTACCTCAGTCAGTTGTTTTATTGTTATAACTGTATTTTGAGTTTCTTTGTCCTTCATCCGCAGTGTGCCTAAGAAAAGGGCTGAAGCTCCAGTCTCTGCAGCAACAGTTGAGGATGTGCAGGCTAAAGCTGCGGCTCCAATTCCAGCGCCGCCTCAAGAGGTGACTGAGGCTGCGGCAGCTCTGGCACTGGCTGTCGTGGTCTTGGACCTCGACTCATCCCTAGAAGCTCCTGTGGTAGCGCCGGACCACGGGAATGAAGATGTACCAGCGGTACCAGCCCCGAAGGTTGAAGCTTCGGGCTTGGATGCTGAGATGTTGGACGCTCCAGCCACAGAGCCGGAGGTTGTTGAAGCCCCGACAGTTGAGTCGGTGGTTGATGAGGTCCCGGCGGTGGAGCCGGGTGTTGATGAAGCTCCGGCGCTTGAGCCGATTGTCGAGGAAGCTCCGTCGGTAGAGCCGGTTACTGCAGAAGTTCCGGCTATAGAGTCGGTTGTCAAAGAAGTTCTGGCGTCCGAGCCAGTTGCTGCGGAGGTGTCGGCGCCTGAGCCCATGATGGTCGAAGTGCCAGCACCTGAGCCAGGGGCGGAGGAGGCGCCTGCGTTGGAGCCGGAAGTAGCTTCTGCTCCGACCGAAGCTTCAACACCTGCTCCGGAAGTGGTGATCCTGGGGGTGCCCGCTGCTGAGCCAGGGTGCCAAGATGAAGCTGCTGCCCTCCCGCCTAAGGGGCCAGTTGTTGATGACCTGGTGGTGGGACCTTCAAAGTCAATTCCGGAGGTCGGAACTTCTACTGCAGGACCTTCCTCGGCGGCGGCCGAGGCTATCCCGGAGGACAACCCTAGTGTCGTGGAAGCTCAATGGACTGCTCTTATAGAGTGGACCCAATTTTTGTCACTGAAGATCCGTTGGAGCCAGCGGAGAGGACCCCGACAGGTTCGGACCCGATCCCCCTATCGTTGTTTATTGACAACGCCTGCTCCAGTCTTCGCCAAGTCCAGCTGGCTTTCTACCACGACAGCAAGGCCCTCGAGGAGGAGCGCCAAACTCTTAGGAGGTGGCGCAACCGGCTCCATTTCGAGACCAAGATGGCGCAGTCGAGGCTGGCTGACGACAAGGAGTGGGTGCAGAGGGAGAAGGTCCGCCTAGAGTATTGGGGTAAGCTGTTGGATGAGAGGGAAAGCATGACGCGATCCCTCGACAACCAGTCCCGGGCCATCTACGAGCAGGCCAAGGCTGCTAATATCGCAGCGGATGATCGCCAGGAGAGGCTCGCCGCCATCCACGCTAGTCTTGTCAAGCGCCGGGAGGCTCTTGAGGCGCGGGAGAGAAAGCTCGAAGATGAAGAGCAAAAACTCCTGGAGCTATGGGACGACCTCGTGAAGAGGGAGGAAGAGCTTGTCCAAAAGACAGCTCTGGCTGACAAGAGCCTCGAAGAGTGCACCAAGAAATTGGAGGAGCGTTGTGAGGAAGAGGAGAAGAAGGCCTGGGAGCAAGGGCAAGATCTCTACAAGCAGGAGAATGCCGTCGCCACCAGGGAGAAGAAAGTGCGGGGCCGAGAGAAGGATCTGGTCAACTGCCGGAATGAGATCCACCTTCGGGAGGAAGAGCTCAGTAAACTCGAAAGGCAGGTTGCTGAAAAGATTCAGCAGAATGCCAAAGAGGTGGAGCGTCTTGCTCGGGAGAACTCGGAGCTTGCGGCGGCCAAAAGATCCTTGGAGGAGATGCGAAGCACAAGGGCTGCAGAGTCCCAACAAGTTTGGGACTTCCTAGGCAAAGCCAACGACGCGCTGACACCAATGGGCTTTAGTCCCGTGCGTCCGAATGATCCGGAGCTGGAGCTGGACAAGGCGTTGGAGGCAATGAGTTCAGCAGGCAACAAGCTCACCAAGATGGGCGATGTCATCGCGGACCAACTGGAAACTGAGGGACAGTCCCTGGCAAAGAACGACGCAGAGTTCATGCTGACGTGCTACACCAGCCGGGACCCTCAATTCCCGCTGGACCCGGTGCTTGAAGGCCCCATCAAAGAAGAGGGTGAAGCCGCCCGAGCCAGCGTGTTGGAGGTAGCCCAGAAGGTCGCCCAGTTCTTCCACAGGGTCTAGGACCATCTCTTTGTAGCTCCCGCTTGTATTCTCTCTTCTTCTTCTCCAATTTTGTAATCTCTTGTCTCCAAATGAATGAAATCCAAATTTATTTTATGAATTTCATTTTTTGTCTTCAACACCTTTGTCTCACTTGGCCCCCTGGTAGATGTAAACAATTTGATTGTGAACATGTACCAAGAGGATGTAACAGTTGTTGAAGACTTGCGCGCTTCGAACTTGTAGAATGTAGGTCTGAAGTCTTCAATACTATAGGCCCCCTGAGGTTGTCGAAGCTTAGTGGCTCCGACATTGACCATCGTTGGAGCTTAGTAGCTCCGGCAGTAGTCTCCATCAATGCATAGAGCATCGACGGTTAGCCCTCTGGGGTGTCGGAGCTTTGTAGCTCCGACAGTGACCTCTGTCAACACGTGGTGTATCGACAACAGACTCCACTGTAGAGTCTTTCCACCATCTTTTCTTCACATTGACGGCTTGCCCCCTAGCTTTACTGGAGCTGAGTAGCTCCAGCGACGCTCGATATCAATGTTTGAACATCGACCACAAGCTGCCTAGAGGATGTCGGAGCTTTGGCAGCTCCGGCTTCATTCACCATCATCATGAAATATTTATTTTTCCTGCACATCGAAGTCAAGAAAAATAGTAAAATCCGTTTCCTATCTATAACTTCATTGCGGCTTACTATTCCCGAGAAAGTTTTAGGTCGAACACAATTAAAAATACAATCAAGAGCGCCGTCTTATTTCCTTCAGGTCCGATCATTTTTGGACTCGCCTTACATCGGCCTGCCGGGGTGTAGGTAGAGTGGCGTACTTAGGGTCCATGACCAGGCTAAGTCGATAGCACACTCCGACCCTAGATTGGCTTGACGACATTCAGACGAGTAGTCCATCAGCAATGTATGGACCCAGAAGAATAGACAATGCAACTCAAATTGTACATGAACTGGTCGAGCTAAAGTTTCTTAAGAACGGCACAACTTTGTTATAGACAAGAAAGAGAAAAATAAAAAATATTGAGCCCGTACAAAGTAAATGCACGTGGAGTCTGTTTTCACACAATGATGTCCACATTATAGGTCCGGGGTACAGGGGAAACAAGTACACTCTTAGGGTACGGAACCAGGCTAAGTGTGTTTCGTTTCTTGTTTGACCCAAGATAGCTAGCCACACTTTAGTTTTGAGACTGTGACAAGTGTTGCATGGACGTTGCGGACCTAACGGGGTAGGTCCGGCTGCCCTCCCGGAAGAGCTACCTAACTCTGTACAATGACTCTATAACATACATCACATGTAGTTACAGACTCACCTCTATGATATTAAGTGTAGAACTTACGGAGGTGCTCAATGTTCCAAGAATTTGGGAGAGGTGTCCCATCCTCGGTTGCCAAGCGAACACATCTGAGACAGGATACTTTGATCACTCGGAAGGGTCCCTCCCAGCTGGGGGAGAGTTTGTTTAACCCTTCTCTGGACTGTATTCTCCGTAGCACCAGATCACCTTCCTCGAGCTGTCGGCTGTGAACATGCCGATGGTGATAGCGCTGAAGATCTTGGTGGTATCAAGCATTCCAAGCAGCTGCTCGACACCTTCCCTCTTCAAGGAGGTCAAGGTCTTCACGCCGGAGCTGGTCTTGTGTGGCTTCATCAAAGGTCCGGACCTGGAGCGACTCCAAGGTGATTTCCAGAGGAAGGACTGCTTCAGCTCCGTACACTAGGAAGAAGGGCGTCTCTCCAGTTGACCAGTTTGGAATTGTCCTGTTGGCCCATAGAGTGGGCGGAAGCTCTTCGATCCAGTTGGCTCCATGTTTTTTCAGGCGCTCATATGTGCACGTCTTGAGTCCTTTCAGGATTTCTGCATTTGCTCTCTCGGCTTGGACATTGCTTGCCAGGTGAGCTACGGAGGCGTAGCTGATTTGGATGTCGAGGTCTTCGAAGTATCCTTGGAAAGCAGAGCTTGTGAATTGGGTCCCATTATCTGTTATGATTTTGTTCGGGACTCCAAATCTGCATACTATGGACTGAAAGAAGTTGATAGCTGATTGCTTGTTTATTGTCACAACTGGAGTTGCTTCTGGCCATTTGGTGAATTTGTCAATGGCAACATACAGGAACTTGTAACCTCCGACGGCTCTTGGGAAAGGTCCCAAGATGTCCATCCCCCACACAGCAAAATGCCATGTAGGAGGTATCATTTGTAGAGGCTGAGCCAGTGTGTGAATTTGCTTTGCATGGAACTGGCATGCTTCGCATTTCTTCACCAGCTCAGTTTCATCCTGGAGCGCTGTAGGCCAGTAGAAGCCATGTCGGAAGGCTTTACCGAGCACCGTGCGGGAAGACGCGTGATTCCCACACTCGCCTCCATAGATTTCTGCGAGGAGCTCGCAGCCTTCTTCCCTTGTGATGCACCGCATTAGGACGCCATTGGCATCACGCCGGTAGAGATCCCCTTCTACCAGCGTGTATATTTTAGCCAATCTGACTATCCGGTCAGTGGATACATCATCGTCAAGAAGGGTATTGTCTTTCAAGTAGCTCCAGATCTTCGAGATCCATGCATCGGAGCTAGCTTGAGCATTTGAGTCATGCGTGCTGGGTTGCTCGGAGCTTCCGGCAGCACCTACGACCCTTGATGGCTGCCATGGTAACAGGGCCATCGGGACCACCAGCTTCGAGATGCTGGTCTCGCCCCCTTCACTCAGTTCAGCAGGCTGAGCTGTGGGTTTTGACAACCTCCGGACGAAGGTTCCGTAAGGAGCCGGAGCTTCGGTTGACGCTTTCGTCGAGAGTTCGTCAGCTCCAGCATTATGGACACGCTGGACATGGTGGAGGTCCAGGACTTCGAAGTCCTTCTGAAGCCTCTGGACTTCAAGGAGATAAGCAGCTAGTTGAGGATTGTTACAGGAGCATTCACCCTTCACCTGTTTAATGATGAGCTGCGAATCTCCCTTGACCAACAACTGCTTGACACCATATGATAGTGCCACCTTTAGTCTGTAAATGAGTGCTTCATACTCCGCCATGTTGTTGGTCTCCTTGAAGTCAAGGTGGACCATGTATTTTACCTTCTCCAAGGTTGGAGCGAGGATAAGAACTCCAACTCCGGCCCCCTACTTTTGCATGGACCCGTCGAAGTAGAGGGTCCAGTGAGGCTCGGTGAAGACCGGAGCCTTGAGTTCCGACTTCTGCTCACTAAGGCCCCCAGTGTTTGATGGAGAAGGGGTCCTTTCCTCCACAAAGTCTGTCAATGCTTGACTCTTGATCGCTTGTCTTGGGACGAATTCAAGATCAAATTCAACCAATTCCGCTGCCCACTTTGCAATGTTCCCAGTAGAGTTGGGATTATGCAAGATCGCACACAGTGGATAAGAAGTCACCAATGAGATCTTGTGAGCTTGGAAGTAATGGCGAAGCTTCCTGGAGGCAATGAGAATTGCGTAGAGAAGATTGTGCACCTCTAGGTATCGAGTCTTGGCATCATGTAGTACTTTGCTGATGAAGTACACTGGGCGCTGGACTGTCCGGACCCCCCGGAGGGGCCCGAAGCTTCCTCCTCATTGACCCAGACCCTCTCGGAGGGGTCCAAACTTGCTTCGGGGACCTCTGGGTCCTTGTTGGAGGAACCCGGAGCTTCTACTGGAGCGACCCGGACCCTCCTGGAGGGGTCCAGATCTTCTGGTATAACTCCTTGTAGATCCAAGTCTGGGGGTTGGGACCCAGACTCACCTTCAGGAACCTCCGGACCCTCCCGGAGGGGTCTGGATTCCTGAGCTTGAGATGGTTCTGGTCTCTCCGCAACTAGGACCATGCTGACAACCTCATCGATTGCCGAAATGTAAAGCAGTAAGGGCTCACCAGGGTTCGGAGCTACCAAGGTTGGTAGAGTGGTGAGGAGCTGCTTTAGCTCCTGGAACGCCTTTTCTGCTTCTTCAGACCATTGGAATGGTCCAGACTTCCTAATAGCTTGAAGAAGGGTAGCGCTCGTTCCGCTAGTCTTGATATGAACCGGCTGAGGGCGGCTGAACATCCAGTCAGTTTCTGGACATCCTTGATGCGGGCTAGTGGCTGCATATCCTCAATGGCTTTAATCTTCGCCGGATTTGCCTCTATGCCCCGATGGTTTACCAGAAAACCAAGAAGCTTTTCGGAGCTAACCCCGAAGACACACTTGTCTGGGTTCAGCTTCGTGCGAGTGACTCGCAACTTGTCAAAGACAGCTTGCAAGGTGTCAAGAATTGACTCCTCGTCCTTGATTTTGACGATGATGTCATCAACATACACTTCCACTACATCTCTGATGAGCTCTCCAAAGGTTTTGTACATAGCTGGTACAAATGTTGGAGCTGCATTCTTGAGACCAATGGCATGGCAGTATAGCAGTACAATCCATCTACTGTGATAAAAGAAGTATGTTCTTCATCTTCCCTACACATTCTGATTTGATGGTACCCAGAATATGCATCTAGGAAACACAGTAATTCACACCCGGAGGTAGAATCCACTATCTGGTCTATTCTAGGTAGTGGGAATGGATCTTTTGGGCATTCCTTATTCAGTGTTGTGTAGTCGATACACATCCGAAGCTTCCCACCGGCCTTGGGTACAACGACTGGGTTTGCTAGCCATTTTGGATGGAAGACTTCTCGGATGAATCCAACTTCGAGCAACTTCTTCACTTCTTATCGTATGAAATTCTGTTCCTCTACTGATTGCTTTTGAGGCTTCTGTTGTACAGGCCGAGCGTCAGGATAGATCTTCAGATTATGCTCGATCACTTCCCTAGGGATCCCAGGCATTTGCGACGGTTGCCAGACAAACACGTCAACATTAGCCCGAAGGAAAGTGATGAGCACGAGTTCCTATTTGTCATTCAAACCTCCCAATATACGGGTGGTCTGAGCGACATCGGAACCGATTTGGATGACTTTGACAGGAATGTCGGTGCCACCACTTGGTTGCACGCGAGGTGCGGAGGTTGAGCCTCGTTGACGAATGCTCGGTGGTTTCGGAGCTTGTTCTTGCCTGGACTCTTCCTCCTGCACTGTAGCAAGCGCATGAAGTTTTTCCAGAGCAGTCACTCCGGCAGTGCAGTCTCCGCGGATCTGCAGAACACCAGCTGGTGTTGGCATTTTCAACACCAGGTAGCCATAATGAGCAGCAGCCATAAACTTGTACAAGGCTAGTCTGCCCAGAATGGTGTTGAAGGGCAAGTTGATCTGAGCAACGTCAAAGATCAACTTCTCAGTGCGATAATTCTCCCGAGTCCCAAAGGTCACGGGGAGAGTAATGGCACTGAGTGGGGTTATGGCCCCCGGACCTACTCCAGAGAAAGGTCGGGAGGGGCGAAGGTCCGAAGGTCAGAGCTGAAGCTTTACGAAAGCTTCGAAGCTTATGAGGTTCAACCCCGAACCTCCGTCCACCATTACATGGTGGAGTTGAATGTTATTGATGGTCAGAGATACAATCAATGGGAGTTGACCAGCTCCAATCATGTTCCGAGGGCAGTCCGACGCATCGAAAGTGATGGCGGTATCCATCCACTTCCGGTGCAGCTCCGCCCTGGTGGTGGGAGCTACCAAAGCCATGTCCCGCCGCATGGTTTTGAGGACACGGCAGGAGGTGATGTCCCACGAACCACCAAAGATGGTGTTCATGGTTTTCCGACGTTAATTGTTAGAGACGTCGGAATCATCGTCGACGGAGGTGTATACAACCTTTAGGACCTTTTTGCGGTCCTGAAAACCTAACTCCTCTTCACCTAGAACTTCGTCGACTTTCTATTTTCCTTCCCTTTGTCGGAAAGGAACTTCTTCCCGGCGCTTGTTGTAGCGCTCAACAAGGTTTTGGACCTCCCGGCAGTCTTCCAAGTTGTGGCTATTCGACTTGTGAATAGGACACCACACTTTGGAGTAGCCACCGTCTTCAGAGGACGGCCGAGGTCGTTTCTCGGGACGTGGCCCCCGGGCACCCGGAGCTGCAGTAGTAGATGTGCCGGCCGACGGCTTCTTCTTGCCGTTGGACTTTTTCTTCTTTTTGCCACTCCGGAGGTAGTGGCTTCGCCTTTGGAGGATTTTTACCATCCTCCGGAGGTGGTTTGGAGTGCATTTCACGGCCCTCCGCAGCTTTGGCGCACTTGTCAGCCAAGCTAAAGAAATCCGTGACGCTGGTGATCTCCTTGATCGCCAGCTTCTCCAGCATCTTCTTATCTCGTACGCCCTGTCTGAATGCCAAAATAACATAGGCATCGGAGATAGAAGGGATAGTGTTTCGTACCTGGGAGAACCTCTGGATGAATGAGCACAGGGATTCTCCCCTCTTCTGCACAACAGCAAAAAGGTCCAGTTCGGTGCCTAGTCGGGTGTATAAACTCCTAAAATTGGCGGTGAACTGTTGGCACAATTCCTCCCAACTATTGATGGAGTTGTGAGGAAGGCTCATGAACCAGGACCTGGCGGTCCCAGTCAAGGCCACAGGGAAGTAGTTGGCCATTACGGCCTCGTTACCTCCGGCTGCAAGGATTGCAGTAGAGTAAATATGGAGAAACTCAGCGGGATTGACAGTCCCGTCAAATTTCTCCGGAAGGTGAGGCCGAAACTTTTGTGGACACCTAACCATGCGTAGGTGCATGGCCAGGGCAGAACAGCCTCCTCCTACTCCTTCGGGAGCAGGACTGTCTCGATCTTCTCGCCTCTCGTGAGCACGCTCGATATGGACACGGTCATCTTGTTGACGGTAACGGTGATCAAGCTCCGTCCGGAGGTCATGAGTTTAAAGTCGGGTTACCGTATGAGTGCGTCGCATCTCGGAAGGTAGCGATGTAACTTGCTGAGATGCAACACGCCTCCTATTTTGGGAAGCATGCAGACCAAGTCTACCCGACAAAGTACGATGCTGCGATGGGACCCGCCCCGAAGGGGGAGGACCTTGGTTGCTGATGCGATCGGCTGCTGCTGCAACAAAATGTTCCACATCAGCCCTCCATTGCTCCATTGCACCCTGGGATGCACCTGGAGGTGGTGGACATTGGAGGAGAGCACACGCTGCATGGAGCGCGTGTTCAGGGTTGTTGTTATTCGCTGATGCTGTGACCGATGCAGATGCACCGTCACGCTGCCCAGCTTGATTTGCTGGTGCAAGCGGTGGCGGTGGAGGCATGACTCCTGCTGGACCCGTGGCACCTGCTGGTTGCTGCATGTTGGAGGGATTGCCCCCAACAGGTTCAATAGCAGGATTGCCGTTAGATGATCCAACAGCTGAGTTCACCATCCTTGAAATCTCGGGCGCCCCTACCTGGCGCGCCAACTGTCGGTGTTTGGATCCGGCAGATCTCCCGATACTACCGTTGGTAGATCGCGGAGTTGTAGTTCGGTAATGGGCGCGCAGCGTTGTAGTTTGGTAATGGGCTCGACCTGTACATCAGAAGCCTCGGAAGCAATAAGTAGAGCGACAAAATTTCATACGACAAGAAGTGAAGAAGTTGCTCGAAGCTGGATTCATCCGAGAAGTCTTCCATCCAAGATGGCTGGCAAACCCAGTCGTTGTATCCAAGGCCAGCGGAAAGCTTCAGATGTATATCGACTACACAACACTGAATAAGGCATGCCCAAAAGATCCATTCCCACTACCTAGAATAGACCAGATAGTGGATTCTACCTCCGGGTGTGAATTACTGTGTTTCCTAGACGCATATTCTGGGTACCATCAAATCAGAATGTCTAGGGAAGATGAAGAACATACTTCTTTTATCACAGTAGATGGATTGTACTGCTATACTGCCATGCCATTTGGTCTCAAGAATGCAGCTTCAACATTTGTACGAGCTATGTACAAAACCTTTGGAGAGCTCATCAGAGACGTAGTGGAAGTGTATGTTGATGACATCATCGTTAAAATCAAGGACAAGGAGTCACTTCTTGACACCTTGCAAGCTGCCTTCGACAAGTTGTGTGTCACTCGCACGAAGCTGAACCCAGAGAAGTTATCTTCGGGGTTAGCTCCAGAAAGCTTCTTGGTTTCCTGGTAAACCACCGGGGCATAGAGGCAAATCCGGCAAAGATTAAAGCCATTGAGGATATGCGGCCACCAGCCCGCATCAAGGACATCCAGAAACTGACTCGATGTTTAGCCGCCCTTAGCCGGTTCATCTCAAGACTGGTGGAATGGGCACTACCCTTCTTCAAGCTATTGAGGAAGTCTGGACCATTCCAATGGTCTAAAGAAGCAGAAAAGGCGTTTCAGGAGCTAAAGCAGCTCCTCACCACTCTACCAACCTTGGTAGCTCCAAACCCTGGTGAGCCCTTACTGCTTTACATTTCGGCAACCGACGAGGTTGTCAGCATGGTCCTGGTTGCGGAGAGACCAAAACCATCCCAATCTCAGGAATCCAGACCCCTCCGGGAGGGTCCGGAGATTCCTGAAGGTGAGTCTGGGTCCCAGCCCCCAGACTTGGATCTACAAGGAGTTATACCAGAAGATCTGGACCCCTCCGGGAGGGTCCGGGTCGCTCCAGTAGAAGCTCTGGGTTCCTCCAGCAAGGACTCGGAGGTCCCCGAAGCAAGTCTGGACCCCTCCGGGAGGGTCCGGGTCGATGTGGAGGAAGCTCCGCGCCCCTCCGGGAGGGTCCGAATAGTCCAGCGCCCAGTGTACTTCATCAGAAAAGTACTACATGATGTCAAGACTCGATACCTAGAGGTGCACAAGCTGCTCTACACAGTTCTCATCGCCTCCAGGAAGCTTCACCATTACTTCCAAGCTCACAAGATCTCAGTGGTGACTTCTTATCCACTGCATGCGATCTTGCATAATCCCAACTCTACTGGGAACATTGCAAAGTGGGCAACAGAATTGGCTGAATTCGATCTTGAATTCGTCCCAAGACAAGCGATCAAGAGTCAAGCATTGGCAGACTTTGTGGCGGAATGGACCCCTTCTCCATCAAACCCTGGGGGCCCTAGTGAGCAGAAGCCGGAACTCAAGGCTCCGGTCTTCACCGAGCCTCACTGGACCCTCTACTTCAATGGCTCCATGCAAAAGCAGGGGGCCAAAGTTGGAGTCCTTCTCCTTGCTCCAACCGGGGAGAAGGTAAAATACATGGTCCACCTTGACTTCAAGGCGACCAACAACATGGCGGAGTATGAAGCACTATCATATGGTGTAAAGCAGCTGTTGGTCAAGGGAGATTCACAGCTCATCATTAAACAGGTGAAGGGTGAATGCTCCTGTAACAATCCTCAACTAGCTCCTTATCTCCTTGAAGTCCAGAGGCTTGAGAAGGATTTCGACGTTCTGGACCTCCACCATGTCCAGCGTGTCCATAACGCTGAAGCTGACGAACTCTCAACGAAAGTGTCAACCAGAGCTCCGGCTCCTGACGGAACCTTCGTCCGGAGGTTGTCAAAACCCACAGCTCAGCCTGCCAAACTGAGCGAAGGGGGCGAGACCAGCATCCCGAAGCTGGCGGTCCCGATGGCCCTGTTACCATGGCAGCCATCAAGGGTCGTAGGCGCTGCCGGAAGCTCCGAGCAACCCAGCACACAAGACTCAAATGCTCAAGCTAGCTGCGATGCATGGATCTCGGAGATCCGAAGCTACTTGAAAGACAATATCCTTCCTGACGATGATGTATCCGCTGACCAGATAGTCAGACTGGCTAAAAGATACACGCTGGTAGAAGGGGATCTCTACCGGCGCGGTGCCAACGGTGTCCTAATGCGGTGCAACACAAGGGAATAAGGATACGAGCTCCTCGCAGAAATCCATGGAGGCGAGTGTGGGAACCACACGTCTTCCCGCACGCTGGTCGGTAAAGCCTTCCGGCATGGCTTCTACTGGCCTACAGCACTCCAGGATGCAATTGAGCTGGTGAAGAAATGCGAAGCATGCCAGTTCCATGCAAAGCAAATTCACAAACCAGCTCGGCCTCTACAAATGATACCTCTTACATGGCCTTTCGCTGTGTGGGGGATGGATATCTTGGGACCTTTCCCAAGAGCCGTCGGAGGTTACAAGTTCCTGTATGTTGTCATTGACAAATTCACCAAATGGCCAGAAGCAACTCCAGTTGTGACAATAAAAAAGCAATCAGCTATCAACTTCTTGCAGTCCATAGTATGCAAATTTGGAGTCCCAAACAAAATCATAACAGATAATGGGACCCAATTCACAAGCTCTGCTTTCCAAGGATACTGCGAAGACCTCGGCATCCAAGTCAGCTACGCCTCCGTAGCTCACTCGACAAGCAATGGCCAAGCCGAGATAGCAAATGCAGAAATCCTGAAAGGACTCAAGACGCGCACTTATGAGCACCTAAAAAAACATGTAGCCAACTGGATCGAAGAGCTTCCGCCCACTCTATGGGCCAACAGGACAACTCCAAACCGGTCAACTAGAGAGACACCCTTCTTCCTGGTGTACGGAGCTGAAGCAGTCCTTCCTCCGGAAATCACCTTGGGGTCGCTCCGGGTCCGGACCTTCAATGAAGCAATGCAGGACCAGCTTCGGCGTGAAGACCTTGACCTCCTTGAAGAGGGAAGGTGCCGAGCAGCTATTCGGAATGCCTGATACCGCCAAGCTCTTCGGCGCCATCAACAATGGCATGTTCACAGCCGACAGCTCGAGGAAGGCGATCTGGTGCTACGGAGAATACAATCTAGAGAAGGGTTAAACAAACTCTCCCCCAGCTGGGAAGGACCCTTCCGAGTGATCAAAGTATCCCGTCCCGAATGCGTTCGCTTGGCAACCAAGGATGGGACACCTCTCCCAAATCCTTGGAACATTGAGCACCTCCGTAAGTTCTACGCTTAATATCACGGAGGTGAGTCTGTAATTACATGTGATGTATGTTATAGAGTCATTGTACAGAGTCGGGTAGCTCCTCCGGGAGGGCTGCCAGACCTACCCCATTAGGTCCGCAATGTCTATGCAACACTTGTCACAGTCTCAGAACTAAAAGTGTGGCTAGCTACCTTGGGTCAAACGAGAAACGAAACACACTTAGCCTGGTTCCGTACCCTAAGAGTGTACTTGTTTCCCCTATACCCCGGACCTATAATGAAATACATCATTGTGTGAAAATAGACTCCACGTGCATTTACTTTGTACAGGCTCAATATTTTTTATTTTTCTCTTTCTTGTCTATAACAAAGTTGTGCCGTTCTTACGAAACTTTAGCTCGACCAGTTCATGTACAATTTGAGTTGCATTGTCTATTCTTCCGGGTCCAAACATTGTTGATGGACTACTCGTCTGAATGCCGCCAAGCCAATCTAGGGCCGGAGTGTGCTATCGACTTAGCCTGGTCATGCACCCTAAGTACGCCACTCTACCTACACCCCGGCAGGCCGAAGTAAGGCGAGTCCAGAAACGATCGGACCTGAAGGAAACAAGACGACACTCTTGATTGTATTTAGAATTGTGTTCGACCTAAAACTTTCTCAGGAATAGTAAGCCGCAATGAAGTTATAGATAGGAAACATATTTTACTATTTTTCTTGACATTAGTGTGCAGGAAAAATAAATATTTCATGATGATGGTGAATGAAGCCAGAGCTTCCAAAGCTCCGACATCCTCTAGGCGGCTTGTGGTCGATGTTCAAACATTGATATCGAGCGTCGCTGGAGCTACTCAGCTCTGGTAAAGCTAGGGGGCAAGCCGTCAACGTGAAGAAAAGATGGTGGAAAGACTCTATAGTGGAGTCTACTGTCGATACACCACGTGTTGACAGAGGTCACTGTCGGAGCTACCAAGCTCCGACACCCCAGAGGGCTAATCATCGATGCTCTACGCGTTGATGGAGACTACTGCCGGAGCTACTAAGCTCCGACGATGGTCAATGCTGGAGCCACTAAGCTCCAAAAACCTCAGGGGGACTACACTATCGAATACTTCGGACCTACATTCTACAAGTTTGAAGCGCGCAAGTCTTCAACAACTGTTACATCCTCTTGATACATGTTCACAATCAAATTGTGTACATATACCAGGGGGCCAAGTGAGACAAAGGTGTTGAAGACAAAAAACGAAATTCATAAAAAAAATTGGATTTCATTCATTTGGAGACAAGAGATTACAAAATTGGAGAAGAAGAAGAGAGAATACAAGCGGGAGCTACAAAGAGATGGTCCTAGACCTTGTGGAAGAACTGGGCGACCTTCTGGGCTACCTCCGACACGCTGGCTCGGGCGGCTTCACCCTCTCCTTCGATGGGGCCTTCAAGCACCGGGTCCAGAGGGAATTGAGGGTCCCGGCTGGTGTAGCATGTCAACACGAACTCTGCGACGTTCTTCGCCAGGGACTGTCCCTCAGTTTCCAGCTGGTCCGCGATGACATCGCCCATCTTGGTGAGCTTGTTGCCTGCTGAACTCAGCGCCTCCAACGCCTGGTCTAGCTCCGGCTCCGGATCATTCGGACGCACGGGACTAAATCCCATTGGCGTCAGCGCGTCATTGGCCTTGCCTAGGAAGTCACAAACTTGTTGGGACTCTGCAGCCCTTGTGCTTTGCATCTCCTCCAAGGATCTTTTGGCCGCCGCAAGCTCCGAGTTCTCCCGAGCAAGACGCTCCACCTCTTTGGCATTCTGCTGAATCTTTTCAGCAACCTGCCTTTCGAGTTTAATGAGCTCTTCCTCCCGGAGGTGGATCTCGTTCCGGCGGTTGACTAGATCCTTCTCTTGGCCCCGCACTTTCTTCTCCCTGGCGGCGACATCATTCTCCTGCTTGTAGAGATCTTGCCCTCGCTCCCAGGCCTTCTTCTCCTCTTCCTCGCAATGCTCCTCCAATTTCTTTGTGTGCTCTTTGAGGCTCTTGTAAGCCAGAGCTGTCTTTTGGACAAGCTCTTCCTCCCTTTTCACGAGGTCGTCCCGCAGCTCCAGGAGTTTTTGCTCTTCATCTTCGAGCTTTCTCTCCCGCGCCTCAGGAGCCTCCCGGTGCTTGACGAGACTAGCGTGGATGGCGGTGAGCCTCTCTTGGCGATCATCCGCTACGCTATTAGCAGCCTTGGCCTGCTTGTAGATGGCCCAGGACTGGTTGTTGAGGGATCGCGTCAAGCTTTCCCTCTCATCAACAGCTTACTCCAGTACTCCAGGCGGACCTTCTCCCTCTGCACCCACTCCTTGTCGTTAGCCAGCCTCGACTGTGCCAGCTTGTTCTCGAAATGGAGCCAGTTGTGCCACCTCCTAAGAGTTTGGCGCTCCTCCTCAAGGGCCTTGCTGTCGTGGTAGAAAGCCAGCTGGATCTGGCAAACACTAGTACAGGCGTTGTCAATAGACAATGATAGGGGGATCGGGTCCGGACTTGCCGGGGTCCTCTCCGCTGGCTCCAGCAGATCTTCAGTGACAAAAATTGGGTCCCACTCTATAAGAGCAGTCCCCTGAGCTTCCAAGGCACTAGGGTCGTCCTCCGGGATAGCCTCGACCGCCGCCGAGGAAGGTCCTGTAGCAGAAGTTCTGACCTCCAAAATTGACTCTGAAGGTCCCACCACCACGTCATCAACAACTGGCCCCTCTGGCGGGGGCCCAACAGCTTCATCTTGGCTCCCTGGCTCAGCAGCAGGCACCTCCAGGATCACCACTTCTGGAGAAGGTGTTGAAGGTATGGTCGGAGCAGAAGCTACTTCCGGCTCCAACGCAGGCGCCTCCTCCGCCACTGGCTCAGGTGCTGGCGCTTCGACCATCATGGGCTCAGGCGCCGACACCTCCGTAGCAACTGGCTCGGATGCCAAAACCTCTTCGACGACCGACTCTACAGCCGGAGCTTCTGCAGCAACCGGCTCTACCACCGGAGCTTCCTCGACAACCGGCTCAAGCGCCGGAGCTTCATAAACACCCGACTCTACCGCCGGGACCTCATCAACCACCGGCTCGACTACCGGGGCTTCAACAACCTCCGACTCTATGGCTGGAGCGTCCAACATCTCAGCATCCAAGCCCGCAGCTTCAACCTCCGGGGCTGGTACCGCTGGTACATCTTTATTCCCGTGGTCCGGCGCTACCACGGGAGCTTCTGGGGATGAGTCGAGGTACAATACAACGACAACCAGCGCCGGAGCTGCCGCAGCCTCAACCACCTCTTGAGGCGGCGCTGGAATTGGAGCCGGAGCTTCAGCCTGCACAGCCTCAACCGCTGCTGCAGAGACCGGAGCTTCAACCCTTTTCCTAGGCATGCTGCGGATGAAGGACGAAGACACTCAAAATACAGTTATAACAATAAAACAACTAACTGAGGTAAAAAATCAAAAATTACCTCAGAAGGCTTCCGCACCAGTTAGCACGGAACCTCTTTTTCGGACGCTCCGGACTGACCCCAGCCGCCACTGGCATGGTAGTCCCGGAAGGTCCCCCGGAGCTTGCTGCTGCTATCGGCGTTGCCTTGGTCGAGGCCCCCCTCGACCGGGAAGGACCTCTGGACCCAGAGCCCTTAGCTGGCCCTGGTGCTGGAGTCACATGGCCGGAGCTAGCACCCCGGGAAGATGCCGCTGCTGTAGTAGATGCCGCCGTTGAAGACCTCCCCCTCTAGGGAGAAGGAGCCGCTACGGAAGAAGCAGGCCTGGCGGACCTTCCGTCGGCATGCTTCAGCTTCCTCTTACGGCTCGAAGGCTCGGCCAACTCCTTGACATTGCCTATGACTTCAGTTCTTGGCTTTGGGGCGGGAACGGAGCCACCATCAGGAGCTTCAGAGATCGCCAACCCGGTGATCGAACGGCTCTCAATGACACCAAGGTTGTCAAGCACCAGCATTGTCCGCCGGAGCTCCCTGCCGAACTCTGCCTCCATGTTCAGAGGGAGGAAAGCTGCCGACGGAGCCAAGTCATCACCCTCAACGTCGATGCCGTTCTGGAACTTCTTGAGGTGGAACTCCAAAGTTGCACCCTCCATGTTGGACTTCAAACCGGTCTTGATCCGGTCGTCGTCCAGCATACTGTTGAGGGCCCAAGCAAGCTTCTCCCTCTTCTTCAGCAGAGCCCACCCGTTGGTCAGGAAGTTACAAAACACCGCCTGAGGAGTCCCCCCTCCTTCCACGCACTGGCGGATCCTGGTCAGAGCAGGGTTGAAGGCGTCTGACAACACTGGAGCTTCACTCCAAGCTGCAGTGTCGACGTTGGGGAGGCCTTCGGGCAGCTCCAGCTTCTCGTGCTCCTCCACCCTGACGACGATCCAATCCTTCTTCCAGTCGTCCAACTTCCTAGAAGGGAATGGCCGCAAGTACTTGAACGTGCACTTCTTCAAAATAGTAGAAGCCAAGGTACTCGTCACTCCTGCCAGTAGTGTGGACAGTAAAGGAGGTGCAGAAGAGCTCAACGCAGGGGGGAATGCCCACCCACATCTCACAGAAGTGGACAAAGATCGACACCAGGAGAATGGAGTGGGGGCCAAGGTGGTACAGCTGCAGACCATAGAAGTCTAGCAACATCAAGAAAAAAGAGGAGAAAGGTGGGATCATCCCCACCATGGCGTACGCGGAGAAGTACACCATGTCGACAGCATGTTCCTTCTCGAACGGAAGCTTGCCGGCGCGGACCAAGTGGTTGAAGTAGTCAGGGGACCACCCCATGAGGGCCCGAACCTTCTTCAAATCACCGTCGGTCTTCAGTCAGCTATGGCAGAGACCCAACTCCATTGCGGCACAACGGGGCAAGAGATGGAAAACAAGCGAAAGTTTGGAAGGTTTGAGCGCAAGTTCGAATGAAAGGCATAAAGAACCCCAAACGGTGCGTGCTTTCCTTCTTAAGTAAGCCCTCGCAACGCGTGGATGGAAACCCAAGAGGAGCCGACGATACCAGTCAAAAACTTCACCCTGCCAATGACAAGGGGGCCCGGGGCCACCCCGATGATCAAGTCGAGGTCTTTACCCCAGGCGAACAGTTGTCATCATGAAAGGCGGGAAACCCGAAGGCGACGGCCTGACAGAGCACGCGGAACCGATACGATTTTCGTATCGGGAACCGGCGACCATCAATTGCGTGAGATCCGCACGCTAAGATCTCACCTGCCGCCTCTAGGATATGCCACGCGGCGGTGGTTTAACTGTGAACTATCGCCAACAGCACGTCCGAAGACCCTTGAAGACACGGCTCAAAAACCGAAGAATGGACCCACCTCTGGCAGAATGACTTCATCCAAAAGGTCTCTCCCAGAGGTGGGCCCAGGGAGCCACTGTCGATACCCTACGTACCGGATACCCCTTGAGATTGCAAAGATCACAAGGAAACTCCATCTACCAGATTTGAAGACCTCCGAAGGCCCCACATGTCAGGTGTAACCGTACCTGCTTCCACGACATGGTTAGTCCCAGGGCCGCCAAGTGTATCATAAGACCGGAGTTATTGCCCACACATGGGAAAGCTCCGGACTAGATACCAATATGGCATCCCCGGACCTAACCCCAGACAGAGGGAAGCTCCGGTGCCGACAGGTGTCCAACAGCACCGGACCTACCCGTCCACGACGGTAAGCTCCGGAGCTGCCACGTGGCCAACCGCCGGTCCTTCAACTTCAACAATCAGGCTGGTGGACCCCTAATGGCTCCGGACCTTCAAGGAGCAATCAAAGACTTCAAGACCCGATTAAGTGTCCTTAATGCCATATTAATGACACACGATCGGATGGCCCTTAATACCGGTAACAACACTGTTAAGGCCCGTTACCAGGCTACTAAGGGTAATTAACCTCATTAATTGGGTATCAAGCATGTGTAACCGCCGGGGCCACATGTCGGGCCAGGCTAACGATGTAACGACCAGTCCTTGTACTATAAAAGGACTGGTCAACGGTACACAAGGGATGGCTCTAGACCTCTTCTGGACTCCCTAACCTAGACGAGCTTCTTCTTCTGGAGCTTCTTCTAGACTCACACGCTCAATACAACACCAACACACCCCGTGGAGTAGGGTATTACGCTCAGGCGGCCCGTACCACGTAAATCTTTGTGTCTACTTGTCATTCACCTTCTTGAATCTTTGCGCGCCCATTACCGAACTACAACTCCGTGATATACCAATAGTAGTATCGGGAGATCTGCCGGATCCAAACACCGATAGTTAGTAACTAACTTAGGCTATGTGTATGTACACTAGAAGCATAGTAGGAGTTTCTACCTAACCCTTAGCTTAGTCCCTCTTTACCTGATCTACCCCTGTAGGATAGAATGCTCTTGTGTGTGTCACACTACTCCAAATATCATTTGTCCATCCTTGCTAGAACCCTACCTAGACCAACCTAGCCTCTCCATTTGATGATTGCTTTACTTCCATGTAGCCTTCTTTTGTAAGAATATAAATGACACCCTTTGGGAATACTCTTAAAGGGGAAATGTTACATCGATAGAGTTTGTGCGCTTGCGGATTTACATGTGTAATCTAAAATCTATTAGCAAGCATTTCTGGCACCTCTGCTAGGGATGAATTATTAGTAGTGCATAGGAACCGTCAACAACTATCAACAGGAGAAGTCCAAATATCACAATGTATTAACTGAAATGGAAATTATGTTACAATGATTGAATGCGAGAAAGGAAAATAGACATGTCATCCTTTTTGACAAGCATCACAAACGTGATTTTTATTAACTGGAATTGAAAATTCAGATAAAACACTCCCTAAGCTGTGGTGGCCCGGATGACCAAGGCGGCGATGCCACAACGTACTGATGGAGGCTGTGAGAGCAGTAGTTGTGGTGGAAGGACCATTACCAAAGAAGGGATATAAATCACCATGGCTACTGGACCTCATGATCTCCTGATTGGTGGTTAGATCCTTGATTGTGAAGCCATGAGGATCAAAAGTAATAGAACAGTGTTTGTCAGTAGTAAACTTACAAATAGAGATGATGTTCTTGGTTAAATTCGGTATGTGTAAGACACGAGATAAATGGAAAATGGCATTGGGTGTTTGTAAGTGAACTGAACCAGACCCTTTTATCGGTAGTGTAGAACCGTTTTCCGACAACAATGTGAGAAGAATTATGCAATGAAGAGGGACAATATTTGAGTATTGTACCTAAGTCTGCCGTCATGTGGCCACTTGCACCTGTGTCCATATACCATTCTTGTCCACCAGAACCGCCTGTCTGTTGAGATGTCAAATGAAGAGCCCGTAGTAGACCCGCGGTGTCAAATGCGGGTGTTGAGGATGGAGCAAACTGAGTTGCTGGTTGTTGGAACATGGCATTGTATGCTTGTCCCATAGGATGCCGTGAGCCCAGCATGCCCGGACCAGTGGCACCGGTCCAGGGGGCGCGCCAGGACTGAAGAGACCCGAGCCAGTTGGTGAACCATGGGGGGAGGGTGTTGGACTAGCCACGACCACCACCACCACGCCCGCGCCCACGTCCACGTGAGCCGCCGCTGCACCCGCGTCCACGGAACGTTGATGAAGACTGGCCTCCATCCTTTGGAGAACGGGGAGTGTGCTGGTCGTTGTTCGTAGCCGAAGAAGATTTAGTGGATTGCAACACTATTTCTTCAGAAGACACCTTAGTGGAGGAGAGGGTGTTTCAGCAATGATGAGCTGGTCGCGGGCTTCCATAAACGAGGGAAAGACCGGCATTGCAGGGAGCAACTGTCGAAGTACATGATACTTCGGGTTCAAGCCTCGAATCAGCTGGTGCATGAGTGCATGATCCGATATGGGTTGATCACAATCTGCCAGAGAGTTGGCTAGTGTCTTCAATTTGTGACAATACGCGATGGCAGACATATCACCTTGCTGAAGACCATGAAGTTCTTGTTCCAGATGAACGACGTGACTGGATTTGTTGCCAAGGAAGTAGTTGACGATCTTTTTCCAGACATCATGGGCAGTGATGTCATCCTCCGTAACAAAGTCTAGCATATCGTCAGCCAGCGTGGCATGGATCCACATGAGGACTGTCAGATCTTCTTGAACCCATGCAACATCATCAAGACGAGGTGGGGTGCCGTCAATGTGATGTCGCAAGTTGAAACCGACCAAGAACGACCATGAACAACCTCTTCCAACGGCGATATGTCGTAGAGAACATGTCAAGGCGTACAGTCACCAGACTGGTGATGTTCACAGATTGAACAGCAGTTGCCATGGATGGCAAGACTGTGGCACCATTGCTTGGCAATGTTGTCGATGAAGTCGTTGAGATCATCGTTGTGGAAGATGTCGCACCGGCGGAGTGGCTCACAGCCTAGGAGAATGTGTCGGCCATCAGAGGGAGCGGTGGGTGGGAAGAAGAAAAGAAGGGATTTTAGATTGCTTTGATGACCATGTAAAAATGATAATTGCCACTGATTGATTCCATTAACGTGAGGGCTTTATATAGCCAGGTTACAACAGAGGTGCTCGAGTATCTTGGAGCACAAGATGGAAAGAGGTGGCACGATATTGCTGCCGATCCTAACCGTAAGGCGCACGTCATGCAGATCGTGCGTGGCCAGCTAACAATCAATCGGTGATTATGGAATCTTAACAAATATAAAAACAGTTTCCTAATACTCAGAGCGCATTCCTCAAAGGGAGATGTATCCGAGAGAATTTTCTCTATGTTCGGAACCTTGCCTGTGCCTGTCATCGAACTCGAAAATCAGTCTTGCTGCTCAAACTAGACATATCTAAAGCATTTGACTCAGTGTTTTGGGAGTATCTAATTGAGCTCTTGATGCACAGAGGCTTCCCAACATGTTGGCGAGATTGGTTGTCCTTGCTATTTTCTACGGCCTCCTCGCAGGTTTCCCGAATGGTTCCCCTGGCCCGACAATGTATCACCGGCAAGGTCTTCATCAAGGGGATCCCCTCTCACCATAAATGTTCATCCTTGCAATAGACACCTTACAGCGCATCTTTCAGTTAGCTACTGAAGACCGCAGTCTTTCCCCGCTCACGAGCAGGCACACCCAGTTACACGTTTCACTTTACGTGGATGATGTCATTTTATTTTTGAATCCAAACCGGTCAGATGTTGAAGTGGCACTGGACATCCTTCACTTATTCGAAGACAGCACGGGACTGAAGATTAATGTACACAATAGTTCCATGGCTGCAATCAGATGTGATCAGATTAACCTTGATGAGGTGCTTAGCAGTTTCACCGGCCAAGGAGCCTCATGGCCTCTGTCCTATCTTGGGTTACCGCTCGCGCTGGGAAGGCTTCAAGTGGTGCAACTTCAAAATATTCAGGACCGTGCTCTTGCCAAATTAGCAGGTTGGCAAGGTAAAATGCTGAGCATTGGAGGTCGACGTGTTCTTGTGCACTCGGTACTGAGTTCCCTCTTCACTTATGCCTTGTCAGTGCTCAAAATGCCTCGCAAGTTTTTCAAAGACTTGGATAAAATACGACAACACTTCTTATGGGCGGGGAATCAGCAGATGCAGGGTGGAAAATGCAAGATCAGCTGGGCCCTCGTTTGTCGCCCATTAAATTGTGAATGTCTCAGTATTATGGATTTTCAATGGTTTAGTCGGGCATTGCGTCTCCGCTGGTTATGACTCAGTTGGAGGAACCCAGGATGCCCTTGGCAGGGCATGGAACTGTCTATTGATGCCACTGACATCAACTTGTTCGCGGTGGCCACATCTGTCACCATTCGCAACGACGGGCAGCTAGCCCGATTCTGGCACACAAGTTGGCTTCATGGGCAGGCCCCGGCGCACCGTTTCCCGGCGCTGTTTAGACAAAGCCGTGGGAAGCACAAATCAGTGGCGGATGCGTTGCACAACAACACTTGGATTAGAGACTTACTACCAGACTTCACACCCGACCTGCTTGAAGACTATCTGCACCTTTGGGCAATAATCCAGGACATGCAACTGTCCCTAGAGACAAATTTCCCTGATGAAATAAGATGGAAATGTTCACCATATGGAGAGTATACGGCACAGTCTCCATATTTGCTGCAATTTGAAGGCACAATCAGATCCTCTTTCCCCAAGACGGTATGGAAGGTTTGGGCTCCACCTCGCTATAAGTTTTTCATCGGCTGCTGCTTCAGAACAGAGTATGGACGGTCGACCGTTTTCAACAGCATCAGTGGCCTAACGAATATTTTTGCCCTATCTACCGCCGCAACTTAGAAACAGGGAGCCATCTATTTTCTGATTGCTGCTTGTCAAAGTGTATCTGGTCTGGATTTAGTGATTGGGTAATGGAGCCGGGACTTCACCCATCCAACTGGAGCATGGGGATGCAGCTTGTTGACTAGTTTGAAACGTTATCCATGTCATCTAATGGCAACCGCCGGAAGGGTGTGCAAACACTTGCAATCGCAATAACCTGGAACATTTGGAAGGAGCGGAACACACACATTTTTCAAGCTGAGGAGTGTATGGTGGAAGAGATCATCGCAACGACAAAGGATGAACTTAGGTTATGGGGTACCGCAGGATGCTCGAATCTGAAGACCATACTGCCGAACACTTCTTAGTAATTCATTGACACTATGGGAGCAGTAGACACCGATTTGGATGTTGCTTTGAGGTGTTGTTTCAGTTTCTATATCCTCTGTTATGTACTACTTGTGCATGTAAACATTGCTCCTTCTTATAAATGAAAGCCGTTCTAGGCCTTTCCGATAAAAAAGTAGTGCCTCTGCCAACCTAATCTCCATCACCTCACTTGAATGATGCCAGACAGGTAGGCTGTTGGTGGCGCCGACTTTGGTGGTCGCATGCACCAAGACCTCTACTCTACGGTGCCTTCCATCCTGACGACACCATCGATATCAGTGCCTGTTGATCGTAGGGCAGTTTTCATAACCAACAAATCAACAAAACTGGAGATCGGCGCATGGAACCAAGAGGACGCGGTGCGGGCATGGAAAGATTCTCCCTACGTACAAAGGCCAAACTTTGCCAACAGCCCCACTCGATCCGGTTATAGTGAGCACTACGTAAGAAACCCAAATATGAGACAAAGATGGGCGACGAGCTCAAAGGCGATCGTCTCTGATACGATTAAGTGAGACGAGCCCGCTTCAGCGAGGATCTAACATGGCTCAGTTGAACGTACAAGTAGATGCGTTACTATACAACCCGTCTCAATTAAGTAAGTATTCGAGACGCGCCCTCTTCTCTGACAAACGATAGACAAGCTTTACTTGAGCATGACTCATATTTGTTTCGTAACTGAGATGATCTTTTCTTGGCATTCGTCTCCTTTTATAATCAAAGCCGGCATGTCTCCCATACCCACCGATCAGGCGCATCTCCTTTTGTCATGGAAGCGGCTCGTCTCCCATTCCCTCTACAGAGAGATGTGTGTTAAATTGGTTCGTCTTGATTTTCTATCGCCCTTCTTTGACCTCTCAGCTATGGCAGAACAAGTGGATGTCAGATCTGCCCTGTTATTGCCCTGTTCTTTCCCTCTTTGGAGGTGCCCTTCTAAAAGTCTTGTGGTGATTATCAGTGGATCTTAAAACAAAGGGTTGGTCCTATCCTCCTCTCCTGTTCCTTACTATTTTTTACCCCTTTGGATCTTGACTGCTGACGTTTCTTACGTCACAGATAAAAAATCTGCAAGCGCACGAAAACTGTCATGTAGCACTTCTGTCGGTACCCTACGTATCGGATACCCCTTGGAACTGCAAAGAGTGCAAAGGAACTCCATCTATCTGAGTTGAAGACCCCCGAAGGCCCCACGTGTCACTCGGAACCGGACCTGCCTCCCTCCTATGGTTAGTCCCAGTGCTGCCACTTGTATCATAAAACCGGAGCTACATTCCATACATGGGAAAGCTCCAAACTAGATACCTGTGTGGCACCCCCGAACCTAACCCCCGACAGAGGGAAGCTCCAGTACCGATACGTGTACAACAGCACCAGACCTACTCATCCAAGACAATAAGCTCTGGAGCTGCCATGCGTCCAACCGCCGGATCTTCAACCTCAACAGACATATTGGTGGACCTCCAATGACTCGGACCTTCAAGGAACTTTAAGGACTTCAAGACCTGATTATGTGTCATTAATGCTATCTTAATGACACACGATTGGAGGGCCCTTAATACCAGTAACGCCACTATCAAGGCACGTTACCACGTTGTTAAGGGGAATTAAGTATATTAATTGTGTATTAAACATCAGTAACCGCAAGGGCCACATGTCGGGCCAGGATGATGATCTAATGGCCAGTCCTTGTACTATAAAAGAACTGGCCGAGCGATATACAGGGGGATGGGAGATGCGCCCGAGACAGGCTGAGACTGGCTGGAGACTTTTTTGGCCCCTCTCTCACATTAGCGCTCATACGCTCAATACAACAACAACACACACCCGTGGAGTAGGGTATTACGCTCAGGTGGCCCGAACCACGTAAATCCTCGTGTCAAGTCACAATCTTGTTCTGAATTTCTGCGCGCCCTAACCGAACTAAGAAACTCCGCGAGCTGCCAACGGTAGTACCGGGAGAATGGCTGAAATCAGACTCCGACAACTTCCCCTTAAGAGAGTATTTCAAGGGTATCGAATCTAAGGAACGTGTGTGTAATCTAACGAACTAATCCACCCAATGACAAAAAGTTGTTTGGTAGGTAAGGAAGAGAGAGGAATTCAAAGTATTGATTCTAATTCAAAGGAATTTGCAGTAGCTGCTTGCTTTGGGCACAGATTTACCCCTAGCAACACTGGGCAACTCCTGCCAAGAGCTTATGGCATAGCGAACGTGGAGGATTACAAAGAACAGATAGGGCTGTCACCACCTACCGCCTACCTCTTCAATCCGTGGGTCTACGAGATATACACTGGTGATTTCTAACCTAAGCACCATGCTTACGTTCTAAATCACAACTCTAGTTGTTTCGAACACAAAGCTACAACTAGAGCATCTAATAGATTAAATCAATGAACCCACAAGTAACTACTTGTGCAAACTACTATGAATTGAGAATCAAACTTGAATTGAATTCACAAAGGGCTTACTTTATTTGAGTAACATCTTTGTAGGGGTACAAGTGTAGAAGAGGAACTTGAGAAGCCCAAGCCTCCTTCTCCTAAACTCTTCACCACACTCTCCTTCTACTTGGCACCCTCTAGGACTACTCTAAACCTTTGGAGTGATATTCTACTCTCAAATTTTGGTGTGTGTGTGTGTGTTAAGTGAGATGTGGAGTTCTATTTATAGGGGGAGAAGAGTCGGTTCCCACCACCAAATGTGCGCGAATCAGTCACCCATGACCTCTTTAAGCTGGGAGGAGCCAACACGTGGCGTTTGACCGCGGAAGGTGCTATGACCTAGTCGGCCGACTAGGGGGTTCGACCGACCTGGTCTCAGCCCTGTTGGGGCTGTGCTTCCTCCAGGTCCCTGCCAGGTGGGTCCCATCCCCTTATATGGGTGCTACATCATTGGATGGCCTAGAATACTTCTGTTTGTGGGCCATTTGATCCATGTGATGACACTTGGCATTGCTTGATTCGTCGAAACCCAATTTTTTGGATTACTCCCTGCATGTCTTGGTATTTTGGGTCTAAATTCACCTGCATACAAATAAATACCAACACTTGTGGAATTGGTTTGTTTTTAACCCTACCACTACATTGTGTTTCTCTTTTGTGCACATTATGAGGTGAATTCACGGTCTAAATATGGCACTTAAGGATCGTCAACAAACTCCCCCACACTTAGTCCTTTGCTCGTCCTCGAGTGAAGGCAAGAAAAAGAACTAAGGTGCTGTCATAAATTTGCTTATAAGTTAGAAAAAGGGAATACTAGATATTTCAACTCATACCTCAATTCATGAATTCCCTTTGTGGAGTGTGGCTACCACATCAATCTTGGGTGAGGAGTGGAATGGTTGGGATGTAGTTCTCTTGGATCTTCCCCTGCCAAAATGATCTGACGATTTGCTACATTCGGAAAGTCGAAGGAACAAATGCCCTTATCTCTCATTTGGAATCTCTCAAGTCTCTCAAAGTGTTTTTATCCTTACCTTGGCATAGTGTGCCAATTTGTCCCTATACTTAATATGGCTATATCTGGAGCTTGGGAGGGATAAATGAGGCACACATTGCAATTCATGTATTACTAAGCTAAAAACTTGATCTGATGAGAGACTTATGCAACAAACAAATTGACAGGGGAAATCCTTGTGTACATGAATGGAATGGATACATATGGACTCCATGATTTTCTCTCTTTAAGGATGAAACATGGCTACTCTTTTTCTTTTAGAATTCTGTAGCCATGTCTTCTATTTCTTTTTATTTTTCTAGAGAGATTTTGATGACCAAAATGTATGTAGTTTTCTTTATTGGATGGATGAATGGTGGATGCAAATTCTCGATGTGAGAAATTTTGCATGAATAGGGTGCACAAGAATTTCTAAGTCAAAAGGTTCATGCATGTCACTCAATTGGGTCACGAGTTTGACAAAGTTCGATGAAAGGCAAAGTGACATACGCATGTGGTTTCAAGACCTTGTATCATATGGCCGTGGTGGGTATGTAAATCTCCAATGAGGGAGTCAGGCAAAGTTCAGTACTCCAAATTGTGCAAACATCAAAAATCAATTTCAAGCAAGGAGATATCCCCTCAAGTAACTCATTTACCATATCACACTAGTCAAATACTTAGATGACATGTTTTCCTATTATGCTTGTGGGAATCATAAATAGAGCAATAAATCGAAATATAGAGTATTCAAATTTTTAGTTCAAGCAAATTTTGACTACCAAGTTTTAAATGTTAGTTGTTGAGTTGAATTTCCTTCAAATATTCAGTATTAAATATCAAATCAACTCAAATAGTAACGTAACATGCATATTTAGGGGTAGGAGATCCAAACCGAATTTGTGAAGCGAAACAAAGCCATGTGGGGCCCATAATAGGTCGGCCGACCAGGGGGTTTGGCCGACCCCCATCTGGGCTCTCTGTTGATCTGTTTCGACGTGTTGAGTCTTATAATCAGTTGCGACTTGTTTTGAGATGCAAAGATGCTTTTGCACGTCGGGATTTCGTGAATTTGGGGTACATCCCCCACACTTGTTCCTTGAATTCTTTATTCACACAAAATAAACTAAAGATGGAACTATACCGGGTTAGATGAACCGGTAAGTTCCTTTTATTGAAATCAAATATGGGGATGCTTACATTATTCAACCTAAACTTAATGAAATAAAGATTTTGGAATAAAAATAAATGAAACTAGTAAGCATCCTCTGCGGTTGTGACATCTACACTAAGGAGCATTGTAGATGTCGGACTTCCCAACGGCATTACATATGTGCCGCAGCTTGGCGCCCATGCCACAGCAAACGCAATCAATCTCCTCCTTGAGGGATATGAGTTCATCCTTCAGTTATGCCCTCTCAAAGCGCCTTTCATCCACTAAGTTTGATAGCTTCTTGTTCTTCAAATGGAGAGAAGCTAACTCCTTAGAAAGTTGTGCCACTTTAGGGGCACGAGGAGATTTCCTGTTGCTGTCCTCAAATTGGCTAGGTGGCTCTCTGATAGCAGGCGGTGAGAGGTGATGCCTAATCTTGGAGGGTGATGAACCCGTCGATTCCTCTATCACCAAATTATCCACTTGCTTGAAAAAACCTTTCGCATAGCCTCCGTCAGGCTAGCGCACCCTGTGGATAATGAGGTGGTCTCCCACATGCTCAGGCGAGGTACGCGTAGGTGACTTGTAGTAGTGGCTTACTACGTCACCATCCTTGGTCTTTAGAGTGTACATGAACTCCTCGCCAGGCTGCAACATTGGGAGAGACTCATCTTTTTTAGGAAAATGATGGGTCTTGACTGACTTAAGGCCAGTCGGAGTCTGACAAAGTGCAGGTATTGTCGACTTCATGGGCATTCTCTGAGGGGAGAGCGACCGTGCAGCACCACGAGGTGTGGTGCTACGCCCACACGGAGTCTTCATCGGTGGAGGTATCATGGCGAGGGGCACGCCATCCAATGCCATGACGGACTCCAAAGCGAGGGGGGACTTGTCATTGGCCGGTGTGATGTCTCTGCTCAGGTTGAAGGTTGAGCTAGAGTGGGGAGGAGGCATAATTTTCTTGTCGGCCATGACTTGGAACAGGAGATGAATTTTTCTATGTGGTGCAAGGTTCCCCTCTCTGTCCCCGTCAATAAATAAGCGGGGAAAGTACGATAGCACCAAGAATCTTGTTGAGATATGTCGGGAGAGTCCGCACGCGAAAACAAAAGTTGACGGCACAAGGGGGAGGTCAGCTAACCCTAGGGTTTGGCCGACCCCCTCCTGGCTCCGTACAGGCCAAGTTTTCGTGGGTTGGATTAATGGGCCCCATATATGAATAATAGGATGGGCCCATTAATTGGACGTTGAGAATTTAGACATAATTTAAAGAACAACATGAAAATCAATAAGATTTACAACATCAATTTCTTTTTCCGTCTCATCCTCTTGGGATTTAACAAATAATTTGACTTGGTGCCCATTCACTTTAAATAGATGATCATCATCACCTTGGAGTGTGATTGCTCCATGGGATCAGGTTTCTACTACAGTGAAGGGTCCTTCCCATTTGCTTCTAAGCTTCCCATGTCCAAAGATTTTAACCCTAGAGCTGAAGAGTAGGAGTTTATATCCGGGTTTGAAATCTTTAGACATAATCCTCTTATCATGCCATCTTTTAGTTCTTTCCTTGTAGATTTTGGCACTATGGTATGCCTTATATCTCCACTCTTCCAACTCGGAGAGTTTCTTCAATTAGTGCTTTCCTGCTTCGTGAAGGTCCATGTTCTACCGCTTGATGGCCCAATAGGATCTATGTTCCAACTCTACAGGAAGATGACAAGTCTTTCCATAGACAAGTTGGAAAGAAGACATGCCTATGGGAGTTTTGTAAGCAGTACAGTATGCCCACAATGTGTCGGGTAGCTTATGCTTCCATCCCGTTCCATTTCCAAGATAGTCTTTTGCAGAATATTCTTAAATTGCTTATTAGATGTTTCTGCTTGACCACTTGTTTGTGGGTTGTATGGGGTAGCAATGTTAGGCTGGACACCAAGCTCCCTCAATAAGTTCCGGAAGGTCTTATCTATGTAATGAGACCCTCCGTCACTTATGACCATACAAGGAGTGCCAAAGCGTGGGAAAATGATCTCATGGAACATTTTCCTAGCTTGCTTGGAATCAGCATTTTTGCATGGCAAAGCTTCTACCCATTTTGACACATAATCCATAGCCACCAGGATATACTCGCAATCATAGGATCTAGGGAAGGTCCCATGAAATCAATACCCCACACATCAAATAATTCCATATGGAGATTATAGGTTAGGGGCATCGCATTGCGATCTGAGATTCCTCCATGCTTTTGGCATTTCCAACATCCGCGAATGAATTCTTTTGTGTCTTCATACATAGAAGGCCAATAGAATCCACTTTGCCAGATTTTTTGCCTGGGTACGGTAAACACTGTAACGGCCACCATAGAGGCTAGCATGGCATTTCTCAATAATCTTGGCGCCTTCCATTGATGGGACACACCTTCTAAGAAGGCTATCAACACGAACTCGATAGAGATATGGGTCATCCCAAAGGTGTCTTCAACTCTCATAGATGAGTTTATTTTTGTTTTCCCCTGGTGGTACGTATCCCGTGACTATGAAGTCCACGATATCCGCATACCAAGGGTGAGAGTCAGTCACCTTGAGAAGCATATCATCTCATAGGAGTCATTAATAGGGATGTCCATGGTTTGCGTGACTTCCATACGCGAGAGATGATCTACCACATAATTCTCTACTCCTTTCTTATCCTTGATTTCTAAGTCAAACTCTTGGAATAGGAGAATTCAACAGATTAGCCTTGGTTTAGCATCCTTTTTAGTGAGCAAGTACTTCAAGGTAGCATGGTCTGTGTAGACTATGACCTTGGCTCCAACCAAATAGGACCTAAACTTATCGATAGCAAAAAACTACCGCCAAGAGCTCTTTTTCAGTTGTGGCATAATTGAGTTGAGCTCCGGTTAGAGTTTTGCTAGCATAGGCTATTGCATGATGCTTTTTATCTTTGGTTTTGCCTAGGACCGCACCAACAACAAAATAACTAGCATCACACATGATTTCGAATGGCAGCGTCCAGTCGGGAGGTTGAATGATTGGAGCTAAGATGAGTGCCTTTTTGAATGTTTCAAATTATTTAAGGCATTCATCACCGAAATCAAAGAGAGCTTCCTTAGATAGTAGGTTAGTGAGGGGTCTAGCGACTTTTGAGAAGTATTTGATGAATCACTGATAGAACCTCGTACTAGAAGTCTTTTAGTGAGGTGTCCAAGAACGATGCTTTGGACCATGAAATGTCACTTTTCCCAATTAAGTACGAGGTCCTTCTCTTGGCATCTTTGTAAGACCTTGTCTAAATTTTCCAGACAATGATCAAAAGTTCTCCCATAGACGGAGAAATCGTCCATGAAAACTTCCATGATTTCCTCAATTATGTCTGAAAAGATAGACATCATGCATCTTTAAAAAGAGGCAGGAACATTGCACAGTCCAAATGACATACGCCGGTAGGAATACATTCCATAGGGACATGTGAATGTGGTCTAACTTTGATTGTCAGGGTGGATTGGGATTTGATGATAACCCGAATACCCATCAAGGAAACAAAAGTAGGAGTGTTTTGTGAACCACTTTAACATCTCATCGATGAAGGGCAGCGGAAAATGATCCTTCCTGGTAGCCTTGTTAAGTTATCGGTAATCTACGCACATCCTCCAAACCGTGACAGTTCATTGATGAATTAATTCATTCTTCTCATTTTGAAAGACTGTCATACCTCCCTTCTTGGGCACTACTTGAACTGGGCTTACCCATTCACTATGAGGAATAGGGTAGATAATCCCGGCGTGCAAAGTTTTAAGACTTCCTTCTTGACAACTTCCCACATTGCATTATTCAATCGCCTTTGGGGTTCCCTTGAGAGAACACTCTCGGGATCAATGGGAATGTGATGGGTGCATAACGTTGGACTAATCCCGTTGAGATCCTCTAATGAATAGCCAAAAATAGCTCTGTGCTTTTCTAACATGGCAATGAGTTTGAGTGTCTCATCATCCGAAAGCTTGTCGCTTATGATGACAGGCCTTCCAAATCGCCATTTAGAAAAGGCATAAAGTAAGCCTGGAGGTAGAATTTTTAACTCAATAGGAGGTTTTGGGAAGAACTCTTCTTTTGGCAATTCAATTGCCTCCTGAAATTCATCCTCTTCCTGGATGAAATCTTCTTCTCCTTCAATTTCAGGGGGGGCTAAGTATTGAAGAGTTCTAACCACCTCTAAAGGGTCAACTTGGATGGGAGATTCTACGAATGTGTTCTTGGAACGCAGGACAGGAATAGAAAACTTTCTCCCTCCAAGGTTGACATTGAGGTTTCCTTCCAAAGGAATTTCCATGAGAAATTTCTCAATGGGAATCCCGATCAAAATGTCGAAATCTTGGATTTCGAACACATGGAAATCTTGGATTTCCTCAATATCATTGTGTCTTACAGACAATTGCCGCAAAACCCCGCATCCTTCAAGGATGTTTCCGAAAGAGTCTCGGAAGGATTTACATGTTGGTGCCAATGGCACATCGCCAAGAATGGCGAGAGCACATGAATCAGAAATGAGATTTGCTCCAATAGTGCGGTTGTATAGGACCTTCATTGGTGTCCCTATAATAAAACATAGAATAGTTGCTAAAGGTGAGGTCATCCGAAGAATTTCGGGTGACTGCTCAACTTCTGTAGTCCATTCCCTGCTTAGAATAGAGGTTAACTCCTTGACCGTCTGTTGGATGAACACTCCATCAGGTGGGTCAGGTGGAGTTAATGACAATGATGGTTTCCTATGGCAATAGTACTTCGAGTTATTTCCAAAATCTTGAAATATCTCTTCCTCGAATTAGAAGGGAAACTCCGAAGGTTGAATTTATTCTTCCTTCGTAGTTTTGGGTTCGAGAGAGGATTCATCTGACAAGGTGTGGGATAAGCAAGAGATGGGTTCTTCCTTGTCCATGGATTCATCCTCGCATCTTGACACTATTTCCTCTTGAGGGGGCTCATTTAGACCCATAATGAAGGAAGAATTTTCTAGAATTCGGTCTAGTAGATCATTGCCTTCTTCTGGCGTCTTATGGAGGAAAGATCCTCCAACCATAATGTCAGATGTAGGGAATACTCTTTGTTCAACCCCATATAGAAGTATGTAAGAACAACGGATCAGGGATAGACAAATCTGGGCCAAAATGTCTCAAAAGAGAAAATTTATCCCAAGCTCTACCTATGGATTCCTTCTCCATCAGCTGGAAGCATAGTACTTCCTTCCATAAGGAAACAATTCGGGCAATTGGAAAGAAGGCAAGACAAAATCTGTCTCGTAATTCATTCCAATTTCCATTTGTCTTCCCAACATTGTGGTTGTACCATTGTTTGACTTTTTCTTTAAGGGAAAAAGGAAACAACTTCCCTTTGAGAGTCTCTTGTGTCATACCCTTGATTAGAAGGCATGAACACAATTGTTCGAACTCTCTTAGATGGTGGTAAGGGTTTTTACAATCCGTTCCTAAGAAGGATTGCTCCTGAACCATGGCTATAAAGCCAGGGCGAAGTTCATAGCTAGTAGAACAAATGGGTTCCACTGAAGGCGGAGGCTCACAGAACTTGCCCTTTGGGGCAGAATATAAAAGAATGGTGGGTTGCTCCATATATGTGGTGGTGGTAAGAAAAGGAAAGATAAGATAAGAAGATAGATACGAGGCTGAACAAGGTTTGAAGATTAACAGCAACCGTTCCCCAACAACCGCACCAGAAATGCTTGTTGACGTTTCTTACGTCACACATAAAAAATCCGCAAGCGCACGAAAACTGTCGTGTAGCACTTCCCCTTAAGAGAGTATTCCAAGGGTATCGAATCCAAGGAACGTGTGTGTAATCTTACGAACTAATCCACCCAAGGACAAAAAGTTGTTTGGTAGGTAAGGAAGAGAGAGGAATTTAAAGTATTGATTCTAATTCAAAGGAATTTGCAGTAGCTGCTTGCTTCGGGCATGGGTTTAATCCTAGCAACACTAGGCGACTCCCGCCAAGAGCCTATGGCATAGCCGAGCGTGGAGGATTACAAAGGACAGATAGGGCTGTCACCACCTACTGCCCACCTCTTCAATCCGTGGGTCTATGAGATATTCACTGGTGATTTGTAACCTAAGCACCACGCTTACGTTCTAAATCACAACTCTAGTTGTTTCAAACATTGTCGGTACCTTGCATACCGGGTACCACATGATACCGCAAGTAAATTCACAGAGTCCCACCTGTTCGAGTTGAAGACCTCCGAAGGCTACACGTGTCCCGCAGCATTGGACCCACCTCCCTCGTTCAAGTGGCTCCAGCACCACCACGTGTAACGCAAGGCCGGACCTAACTCCCTATATAGGGAAGCTCCGGTCATGCCATGTGTCCAGTGGCCCCGGACCTAACCCCCATTAGAGGGAAGCTCCGGTGCTGCCACGTGTATAACATCTCCGGACCTGCCTTCCCACAGAGGGAAGCTCTAGAGCTGCCACGTGTCGAGCCTCCGGACCTAAGCCTACAACAAGAAGACTGCTGGATCTCCAGCAACGCGGACATTCAAGGGGCAGTTAAAGCAGCCGTTACAAGACCTGATTACGTGTCATTAATGCCATGTTAACAACACACGATCAGAGGACTGTTAATACTGGTAACGCTGCTATTAAGGCACATTATCACTCTGTTAATTACACTTAATACATGCATATCGTGTATAGGTGATTGAATACCGCCAGGGCCACTTGTCAGGCCAGGCTAATTGTAACACCCTCATTTTCATTCGTCACACCTTGCATACATTCTAATACATGTTTAACATTAATCCACATAAAAAGGAACAACTTTAAAATGAATTAGAAACAAAACCGCACATAAGAATTCTGGGAAGTGCGGACTAGTCCGATTTTGGTGCGGACTAGTCCGATTTCTCTCTGATTTCCATCGGACTTGTCCGTTTTTTTACGGACTAGTCTGTTTTTCCCTCTGGACACTTTCGGACTTGTCCAGTCCTATGCGGACTAGTCCGTTGTTCCAAATCCTAGGAAATTTTGTTAAGTCCCTGGACTTGTCTGGACTAGTCCGATATTCCAGGGGACTTGTTCGTTTTACCCTCTGACTAAAGTCGTACTTGTCCGATTTTAGGCCAGACTTGTCTATTTTTCCCTCTGGATAAGTTTGGACTAGTCCAATATCCAATCCGGACTTGTCCGATTTCTCTCTGTCCACCTTCAGACTAGTCCGATAAATCGTGACTCCGAGTTGATATTTTGTTTCACGACTTATTTCTTGGGTTTTACGTTAAGTGGGCCTAAGGACATCGTGCCTAACTCATTTAGAGCCCATGTGGGACTCAAAACTTACCCCTACTCATCTCAAACTCGAAATCCATCTAACCCTAGCCTCCACCTCTATATAAACAACCCCACCCCTTGACTTGACATCTATTTGCCACTTTTCCACCACGCCCAAACCCTGGCTCATGAATAGCCGCCACCAAGGAGGGAGGAAGAGATCTAGAGCAAGGAGAAGAAGAGGAGGAAATGAAAGAGGATCAATATCTCCTTCAACTTCACGTTCTTTGTCACAATTCATCATCAAGTTCTTCATCAACCCTAAATCGTCAAGATCCAACTGTTATCTCCAAAATCCTTGATTCATTGGAGTTCTAAATACCTGGTATACCTTCTACGTCCTTTTCCTTACGTGAACTCGAACCCGTTTCTCCAAATTCACGTTGATCTAGAAAAACCTAATCCATTGTTCTCGCGCGGTGCAGACTTGTCTGGTCCCCAGCGGACTAGTCTCATTTTCCTGGTTAAATTTTGTCGAATTAATTCTAAAATTAGATTGAATCAACTCCAAACCTGTATAAACTTGTTAAAAGCTATTAGAACTAGTTATTGATCATTAAAAGCAACTCATGAACAAGTTCCACCTTGCATTTGCATTAATCATGCATGTCATGTCATATTGAGTAATATTTGTGCACTCTTTGATTGTGTTCTTGTCTTGTGTGTTTATTGTGCAGATTAGATGGATTTGCGCTAGAGAGTGCCGCGGAGGATCTTTAGCACCAAGAGTTTGAAGGCTTTGACCCGAACCAATCCCAAGAGCAAGGCAAGTGTCCTTGAAGCATATTGATCCTGTTTTACAATAAATGTTTTGTTTGCAAAACTGCATGCTTGTGTCAATTTGATGGAAATCCTATGGTAGGAAGTTTACTAGCGTTGTTTGACAACCCTTGTCACCTGGAATACATGGCAGAGAGTCGGGATGGGATCTTTACCTTTTTGCTTCGCTTAATTAATTGGGATGGAACACAACTATACCACTTAACTTAGTTATGCATTTATGAGATTATGATTAACATGATCTGGTTAATATGATATGGTAATGGGTGATCTAAGCAAGCATGGTATGTGGATGGGTTGGATGTTATGGTGGTTTTGCTTGCTTTAGATCAAAGGACCGGTTCGTGGAGCGATCATCCAGGATTTACAGTGCCACCACGAGGCCAAGTATGGGTGCATCGTAGCTGGTTAATTAGGGCTTTGCCAGTGCTATTTGGACCATTAAGGATGCTCAGGGAAGGGGTTGTCTGATTGGGTTTGTTGAGGATTGGTGGGACTACCCTGGGATCCGAATGGCTCAAGAGGGGGCCCTTGGTTGAATATGTGCTCAGTTGGAGACATCGCCACCGCTGAAACCTCAGTGGGGTCTAAATAGGCTAGCAATCCCTTTGTAAAAGCTATTTTGTGATCTCTTGGCCACACACCTAAGGAAGTGTGAGACGGCATAATAGAGGTTCTAGTCACTGCACGGTGATGAAATCACAAACATGTGGGTAAAGTGGTGCAACCTCTGTAGAGTGTGTCTAAAAACTATCATGATAGTCGTGCTCCTGGTTATGAGCAACTTGTACTCTCACATGATTAGAACGATTTGGGATTTGGGATGGTTTGGTTATGGTTATGGTTTGGTAATGGTTATGGTTAATAATATGGTTATGGTTGGATATGGATTAAATTGTGGTATTGGACATGGTTAATGGTAATGGTGAAACCTGGTATATGTATGATGGATATTGAAACATGGACTGGTACTATGATGATTACATGTGTTATGATGGGTTATTTCACATACATACAATATATTGCTTTCCAAATGTTTTAATGTACTTTTCATCACTTAGCCATTATTATATTCGTCATTTGAATCAGCCACATGTCATACTTTCCACACTTGCTGAGTACAACATGTACTCACTCTTGCAATTCCCCTACCAACAGTTGCAGGTCAGGATTGGGAGTTCAACATTGATAATGCGGAGTTCTAGGCCGTATCTACCGTCAGCTTTGCCTGTGGAGTGTTGGAGCTACGCTATACCCTTTTTGCTTAGCTGCTTAGTTGCTTAATTAGTTTATTTCCGCTACATTAGTTCAAACTTGTCATTAATTTTTATTAGAGCTTGTATTCAAGGATATTATGAATTGTGGAATAAAAGTGGTTAATTAATCTTGTTCCGTGGTAATTTTCTGTATACTCTTTTGTGATTGCACTCGTGTATGTGTGTTGAACGTCTGGGGCACACATATGCGTTCACTTGGTTCATTTTCGGAACCAGGTGTCACAAATTGGTATCAGAGCCACAGGTTGACCGTAGAACGCAGCCTAGATAGAATGGACACTTTAGAGCACATAGGAGCACTCAGGAATCCATGTGTTTTTGCTTGGTGTGCTGTTTGCTATATATTGTTTGCTTGTGTGCTTAATAGAGGATTTTGGGATGCTTTAGCATTGCCATGTCCACATAGGCTAGTGTAGCTAGTTTCTTAGTTTCATACCCCATTATGCATATAGTTAGGGACGTTTTCTAAATTCTTATCTCTTGCTTTTCTTCAGATGGTGAGGACTCGCAACCAGAGGGATGGCAATGATGAGAAGGAGAACAATGGAGCACCTCAAAACAACAATAGACAAGGACCTGCTCAGGGAGCTATCAACATTGAGCAGCTTTTGGCTATGCAAAACCAACTCATGCAGACTATGATACAAACTATGGGACAGCTGCAGGCTGGCAACATCAACAATCAACCCCACATGCCTCCACCACCACCCCCACCTCCACATAACCGGTTGGGAGAGTTCATGAGGACTAGGCCGCCAACCTTTGCTCAAGCTGCTGACCCTGGATGCGGATGATTGGCTCAAGTCCGTGGAGAAGAAGCTAGCTATTGTCCAATGCAGTGACCAAAAGAAGGTCCTATTTGCATCTCATCAACTTGTTGGAGCAACTGCCGATTGGTGGGATCCACTATGCAATGATCATGAGAATCAATAGAGGATCACCTGGGCGGAATTCAAGGAGAGTTTCCGTTCTCATTATGTGCCGGAGGGTGTTATGATTTTGAATAGGCAAGAATTTGAGAACTTGAGGCAAGGAAGATTGAGTGTGGGTGAATACCTCAATAAATTCACTCAACTTTCAAGGTACGCGCATGAGGATGTTAGCTGGGATAGATGGAAGCAATATCTGTTTATGAGGGGCCTTAACATAGAGATTCAAGTACAATTGCTCAATTGTGATTATGCAAACTTCCAAAAGCTTGTGCACAAAGCAATTGTTGTGGAAAACAAGGTCTTTGAGATGGAGCAAGACAACAAGAGGAAGGCGCCATATCAAGGATAGCAACAAGGAAGTAATGTTCACCCTCGCTTTACATCATCCAATGCGCCATATTATAGCTCCTCTGCTCCTATACAGTGCCCTAGTTATGCACCGCGTCCAACTCAGTCTGTGCAGCAACGCCCTGTCATGCAAGCACCTAGGCCTCCAATGCCTTTTGCACCTCGTGCTAATTTTCCTGGTGCAAATGTTCAGAACCAAGCTCGTCCCAATAATTCTGGTGGAGTAAAGAAGTGCTATACTTGTGGAGAAGCTGGACACTTTGCGCATCAATGTCCTAAGTCAGGCCTTGGTCAAGGAAGCAATGCGTCGAGGCAGAATCCAAGACCCAATGGAGGAGCTCCACAAGGGAATCGTGGTCAGCAGAATTTCGCTCGTGGCAATGTGAACCATGTCTCTACGGAGGATGCTCAACAAGCGGATGACATGGTGATTGGTATGTTTCTCGCAAACTCCTACCTGATGACTATGTTATTTGATTCTGGAGCATTACATTCATTCATTGCATCGAAATATGTTGCCAAGTATAGTTTGCCTATCTCTCATATGAAGTTTACTCTATTGGTTAAGTCTCCTTGAGGAGATATGAGGACAAATATAGTATGTCCAAAAGTAAGCCTTAGAATAAGGGGGGTAGACTTCTTCGCCAACCTCATTGTCTTGGATTCACAAGGATTGGACATTATACTTGGTATGGACTGGTTGAGGAAGCACAATGGAGTCATCGAATGTGCCACGAAGACGGTGAAGTTGACCGATGAGGAAGGTATCACCATAGAATTTGAAGCATCTCAGCACGCACTGAGGCAATTGGAACTGAATCATATGGACGGTGCTGCGATGGAGGAGATTCCAGTGGTGTGCGAATTTTTGGATGTGTTTCCGGACGAGTTGCCAGGTATGCCACCTGATCGAGACATTGAGTTTGTTATTGATTTAATACCTGGAACTGCACCTATAGCTAAGAGGCCGTATAGAATGCCTCCTAAGGAATTAGCAGAGCTCAAGAAGCAGATTCAAGAGCAACTAGAGAAATGTTTTATTCGCCCTAGTTCTTCACCTTGCGGAGCGCCCATTCTATTTGTGGACAAGAAGGATGGATCACAAAGAAAGTGTGTGGACTACCGAGCTCTCAATGAGGTGACCATCAAGAACAAGTACACCTTGCCACGTATAGAAGACTTGTTTGATCAAATGAAGGGTGCTTGTGTCTTCTCCAAAATTGATTTGAGGTCGGGATACTTTCAAATGAAGATTAGACCATCGAACATACCCAAGACAGCTTTTAGGACACGATATGGGTCATATGAGTACACTGTGATGTCCTTTGGATTGACAAATGCGCTTGCATACTTTATGTACCTCATGAATAAAATCTTCATGGAGTACTTGGATAAGTTTGTTATGGTGTTCATAGATGACATTATGATCTACTCGAAGGATGAGAAGGAACATGAGGAACACTTGAGGCTCACGCTGCAGGAATTGAGGGAGCATCAATTATATGCCAAGTTTAGCAAGTGTCAATTTTGGTTGAAAGAGGTGTCATTTTTGGGTCACATCATCTCGGGAGGAGGAGTATCGGTCGACCCAGAAAAAGTGAGAGATGTGCTGAAATGGGAACCCCCGCAAACCGTAAAGGAAATAAAGAGTTTCCTTGGGATGGCTGGATATTACCGTCGATTCATCAAGGACTTTTCCAAGATAGCCAAGCCAATGACGGAGTTTCTAATGAAGGGGAAAACATTTCAATGGCAAGCTTGTCAATAAAGTTTTGAAGAGTTGAAGAAAAGGTTAACAACAGCCCTAGTTTTGGTACTGCCGGACGTGAGCAAGAGCTTTGATATCTATTGTGATGCATCGAGACAAGGACTTGGATGTGTGCTCATGCAAGAAGGTCAAGTGGTAGCATATGCATCGAGACAATTGAAGAAACATGAGCAGAATTATACAACACATGATTTGTAACTCGTGACGCTAGTACACACATTGAAAATTTGGAGGCACTACATCCTTGGTCATAGGTGTGAAATTTACACGTATCACAAGAGTCTTAAGTATAAGTTTCACACAAATGGATCTGCATTTGAGGCAACGAAAATGGTTGGAGCTCATCAAGGATTATGATTTGGGAATCAATTATCATCCGGGAAAAGCTAATGTTGTGGCCGATGCCTTGAGTAGAAAAGGAGTAAGTCACCAACTCATAGTTCAAGGGCTGCCATCCGAGTTATGTAAGGAGTTTGAACGGTTGAATCTTGGATTTGTAAATGAGATGGGGATGATGGAGTTAAACCCAAACTTGGAGCAAGAGATTCAAGAGGGCCAAGCGAAGGATGAGGAAATCCAAGAGATCAAGGAAATAACCCAAGAGGGGAGAGAATTCAGATTTGATGAGGATGAACATGGTAGTCTATGGCTTGGTAAGAGGATTGTTGTACCTAATGTGAAGCATATTCGGGAGACAATATTAAAAGAGGCACATGACTCGCTATACTCGATTCACCCCGGTTGTACAAAGATGTACAAAGACTTGAAGACATGCTATTGGTGGGCTAGCATGAAGAAGGACATAGCTGAATATGTAGCGTTGTGTGATGTGTGCCAACGAGTCAAGGCAGAACATCAAAGACCAGCTGGATTATTGCAACCATTGAAGATTCCGGAATGGAAGTGGGAAGAAATCAGCATGGACTTTATAGTTGGATTGCCATGTACACAGTCCGATTATGATTCAATATGGGTAATTGTAGATCGTTTGACCAAATCAGCTCACTCTATTCCCGTCAAGACCACCTTTAATGGAGAGAAATTGGCGGAACTGTATATGGGAACAATAGTATGTTTACATGGAGTTCCAAAGAAGATAGTGTCGGATAGAGGTTCTCAATTTACTTCCAGATTTTGGCAAAAATTGCTGAAGCATTGGGAACAAGCTTAAATTTTAGCTCAGCATATCACCCTCAAACGGATGGACAAACCGAGAGGACCAACCATATTTTAGAGGATATGTTAAGAGCTTGTGCTTTGGAGCATGGGAAGAGTTGGGACAAGAGCTTGCCATATGCAGAATTTTCATACAACAATAATTACCAAGCAAGTTTGAAGATGTCACCTTATGAAGCACTATATGAAAGTAAGTGTAGGACACCCTTGTTTTGGAGTGAGACATGGGAGAATCAAGTATTTGGACCTGACATGTTGCAAGAAGCTGAAAAGCAAGTTCAGGTAATTTGTGAAAATTTGAGGGCTGCTCAATCAAGGCAAAAAGGCTATGCAGATAATAGGCGGAGAAAACTAGCCTTTGAAGTGGGAGACTTCGTTTACCTCAAGGTGTCACCAATGAGAGGTCATAAGAGGCAAGTTAGCACCGATATATATTGGACCATTCAAGATTTTGGACAAAAGAGGAGAAGTAGCATATAAGCTGGATATGCCAACTCACTTATCGGATGTCCATGATGTGTTTCATGTTTCCCAGCTCAAGAAGTGCTTGAGAGTACCGGAAGAACAAGTGCCAATGGAAGAATTGGAACTAGAGGAAGATTTGACTTATGCCGAGCAACCGGTCAAAATCTTGGAAACCAAGGAGAGAGTCACAAGGAACAAGTTGATTCGATGGTGCAAAGTTCAATGGAAGCATCACACAGAATTGGAAGCAACATGGGAGTTGGAGGATGACCTCAAGAAGGAATTCCCGTATCTCTTCTCTTCCGCATCAAATCTCGAGGGCGAGATTCATTTTAAGGGGGATAGGTTTGTAACACCCTCATTTTCATCCGTCATGCATTGCATACATTCTAATACATGTTTAACATTAATACACATAAAAAGGAACAAGTTTAAATGAATTAGAAACAAAACTGCACTTAAGAATTCTGGGAAGTGCGGACTATTCCGATTTTGGTGCGGACTAGTTCGATTTCTCTCAGACTTCCATCGAACTTGTCCATTTTTCTGCGGACGAGTCTGTTTTTCCCTCTGGACACTTTCGGACTTGTCCGGTCCTATGCGGACTAGTCTGGTGTTCCAAATCCTTGGAAATTTTGTTAAGTCTCTGGACTTGTTCGGACTAGTCTGATATTCCAACGGACTTGTCCACTTTCCCCTCTGACTAAAGTTGGACTTGTCCAATTTTAGGCCAGACTTGTCTGTTTTCCCCTCTGGATAAGTTCAGACTAGTCCGATATCCAGTCCGGACTTGTTCGATTTCTCTCAGTCCATCTTCGGACAAGTCCGATCCTTTTCAGACTTGTCCGATAAATCACGACTCTGAGTTGATGTTTGTTTCATGACTTGTTTCTTGGGTTTTATGTTAAGTGGGCCTAGGGACATCATGCCTAACTCATTTAGAGCCCATGTGGGACTCAAAACCGACCCCTACTCATCTCAAACTCAAAATCCATCTAACCCGAGCCTCCACCTTTATATAAACAACCCCACCCTTGACTTGACATCTATTTGCCACTTTTCCACCACGTCCAAACCCTAGCTCGTGAATAGCCGCCACCAAGGAGGGAGGAAGAGATCTAGAGCAAGGAGAAGAAGAGGAGGAAATGAAAGAGGATCAAGATCTCCTTCAACTTCGTGTTCTTCATCAACAATTCATCATCAAGTTCTTCATCAACCCTAAATCGTCAAGATCCAAGTGTTACCTCCAAAATCCTTGATTCATTGGAGTTCTAAACACCTCATATACCTTCTACTTCCTTTTCCTTATGTGAATTTGACCCCGTTTCTCCAAGTTCACGTTGATCTAGAAAAACCTAATCTGTTGTTCTCGCGCAGTGCGAACTTGTCCGGTCCCCAAGGGACTAGTCTGATTTGCCTGGTTAAATTGTGTCGAATTAATTCTAAAATTAGATTGAATCAACTCCAAACCTGTATAAACTTGTTAAAAGCTATTAGAACTAGTTAGTGATCATTAAAAGAACCTCATTAACAAGTTCCACCTTGCATTTGCATTAATCATGCATGTCATGTTATATTGAGTAATATTTGTACACTCTTTGATTGTGTTCTTGTCTTGTGTGTTTATTGTGCGAATTAGACAGATTTGCGCTAGAGAGTGTTGCGGAGGATCTCCAGCACCAAAAGTTTGAAGGCTTTGACCCGAACCAATCCCAAGAGCAAGGAAAGTGTCCTTGAAGGATATTGATCCTGTTTTAAAATAAATGTTTTGTTTGCAAAACTGTATGCTTGTGCCAATTTGATGGGAATCCTATGGTAGGAAGTTTACTAGCATTTTTTGACCATCCTTGTCACCTGGAATACATGTTAGAGAGTCGGGATGGGATCTTTACCTTTTTGCTTTGCTTAATTAATTGGGATGGAACACAACTATACCACTTAACTTAGTTATGCATTTATGAGATTATGATTAACATGAACTGGTTAATATGATATGGTAATGGGTGATCTAAGCAAGCATGGTATGTGGATGGGTCGGATGTTATGGTGGTTTTGCTTGCTTTTGATCTAAGGACCGGTTCATGGAGCGATCATCCAGGATTTACAGTGCCACCACGAGACCAAGTACGGGTGCGGTGTCGCTGATTAACTAGGGCTTTGCCAGTGCTATTTGGACCATTAAGGATGCTCGGGGAAGGGGTAGCCAGATTGGGTTTGTTGAGGATTGGTGGGACTAACCTGGGATCCGAATGGATCAAGAGGGGGCTCTTGGTTGAAGATGTGCTTAGTTGGAGACATTGCCATCGGTGAACTCTCAGTGGGGTCTAAATAGGCTAGCAATCCCTTTGTAAAAGCTATTTTGTGATCTCTTGGCCACACACCTAAGGAAGTGTGATACGGCATAATAGAGGTTCTAGTCACTGCACGGTGATGAAATCACAAACACGTGGGTAAAGTGGTGCAACCTTTGCAAAGTGTGTCTAAAACCTATCATGATAGTTGTGCTCCCGGTTATGAGCAACCTGAACCCTCACATGATTAGAAGGATTTGGGATGGTTTGGTTATGGTTATGGTTTGGTAATGGTTATGGTTAATAATATGGTTATGGTTGGATATGAATTAAATTCTGGAATTGGACATGGTTAATGGTAATGGTGAAACCTGGTATATGGATGATGGATATTGAAACATGGACTGGTACTATGATGATTACATGGGTTATGCTTGGTTATTTCACATACATACAATATATTGCTTTCCGCGGACTATGCTTTAGTAGTACCAGGGGAAGTGTCAATCGAACACTTTGGCATTTGGCGTGCCACGTAGGGGGCGCCTGAGATATTGAGATGGTGAACACCGCCCCATGATTGTCCAACGACCACGCTGAGCAACTTGCTGGAGGAAATCCCTCGAACGTGCAACAGTCAGCTGGTGCTGTTGTCCCGGCGGGCGTCATTCCACCACCGCCACCTGCTCTAGCAAACAACGCTGGACAACAGGATGGTGTCTTCACGTCGGTCACTACATCGATGCACAACAACCTTGAGAACGCGATCAATGCGGCACATACTCTTCTTTAGCGTCCACTGATGCCCGGAGCACCTTAGGGTGTAATGGATCAGTGGCGCGCTGATGTTGAGCATCTGGTTGTAGCACCAGTCGATGCTATCTGTAACCAAGGTCTGCCCCTGTTGGGCAGGCACCTTCAAGAAACAGGACCTTGTTTGGTAGACTTAGTCCTCAGGCGCCACAACACCGGAGGCGCGCACCCTCCCAACAAGTGATGTCACTGCCCTCCGGGGCACGCCGTACTCCCACGGCATCTAGGCTCTTGACCCATGATCTACGGTCAGAGCTTTACCGCCGATACAGGCAGCAGGACACGGTCGCGTCCTCATGAAGCATGCTCATGAGAGGTGAGTTGCACGTGAGAACCCTTCTCCCTTGGGAGTAGGGGGCGGCTGTTCGGCTCTGGCCATGCACCTGCGCATGGTTCAATGGACACAGAAGTTCCAACCTCATTTGCTGGAGAAGTATAACAGGATCGTCAACCCCGTTGGGTTCCTCCAAATCTACTCCACCACCATCCTCATGGCTGGAGGCAATGAGGTTGTGATGGCCAACTATTTCCCCGTGGCTCTGACTGGGACAACAAGGTCCTGGTTCATGAATCTTCCGCCTAACTCCATCATTAGTTGGGCGAAGCTATGCTGCCAGTTCACCGCCAACTTTGGGAGCTCCTACACCCGACCTGGCATAGATCTGGATTTTTTCACCGTACAACAGAAATCAGGAGAGTTGCTGCGATTGTTCATCCAGTGATTTTCTCAGGTATGGAATACAATTCCTTCAATCTCCAATGCTTCTGTTATCGTTGCATTTCGACAGGGTGTTAGAGATAAGAAGATGTTGGAGAAGCTGGCGACGAAAGAAGTGAGCAACGTCACTGAACTCTTCAGCCTAGACGACAAATGTGCTAGGGCTGCAGAAGGCAAAGAGATGCACTCCAAACCAGCTCCACAGGTTGGTAAAAGCTCCTCGAAGGCTGAAGCCACTTCTTTTGGTAGTGGAAAAAAGATGAAAAAGTCCAACGACAAGAAGAAGCCATCAGCTGACATGCCTACTATTGTTGCAGCTGCAGCTCCGGGTGGCCGGGGGCCACACCCCAAAAAATGTCCTCGACCATCGTCTAAAGACGGTGCTGGTCAAAAGATGCCGTGTTCGATAAACAAAACGGGCACTCACAAACTTGAAGATTGCTGCGAGGTCTAGAACCTTGTTTAGCGCTTCAACAAGCGCCAAGAAGAAGCTCCTTTCCGCCAGCAGGAAGGAAAGCAGAATGTCATCAAAGCTCCAAATGATCCGGAGCTAGGCTTCCAGGACCCCAAGAAGGTCCTGAAGGCTGTGTACAACACCGTCGACGATGATTCTGACATCTTTGACAACGAGCGTCGGAAGACTCTCCATACGATATATGTAGGGTCCTGGGATATTACCTCCCACCACATCCTCAAGACCATGCGCTGAGAGATGGCTGCCACAGCTCCCACTGCCAAGGAAGAACCCCATCGGAAGTGGATGAACACTCCTATCACTTTTGATGCTTCAGACTGCCCAAGGAATATGGTTGGAGCTGGTCAACTACCGTTGATGGTTTCTCCTACCATCAATAACGTCCAACTCTACCATGTCTTTGTGGATGGAGGGGCGACACTTAACCTCCTCAGCTATGAAGCGTTTGTGAAGATCGAGCTCTAAGTCTCGGACCTTTGCCCCTCACGTCCCTTCTCTAGAATAGGTTCGGGAGCTATCTCTCCTCTCAGATCAATTACACTCCCGGTGACCTTCGGGACTCGGGAGAACAACAGGGCCGAGAAGCTGGTCTTCGATGTGGCGCACATTAGCCTACCCTTCAATGCCATCCTTGGCAGGCCAACCCTATATAGGTTTATGGACACAGCTCACTACGACTACTTGGTGTTGAAGATGCCGATACCTTCAGGTGTTTTCCGGATCCACGGGGATCGCAGTGCGGGAGTCACTACCCTGGAAGAACTCCACGTGCTTTCAATAGTGTAGAAGGAAGCACCTGGCAAGGAGCAAGCTGCTCAACCTCCGAGCTCTCACCACCGAGGCTCAACCTCAGCACCACGCGTGCAGCCAATCGATGACACTGACATCCCCGTCAAAGTTGTCCATATCGGTTTTGATGCTGCCCAAACCACCCGTATATCAAGAGGTCTGGACAACAAATAGGAACTCGTGCTCATCACTTTCCTCCAGGCAAATGTTGACGTGTTTGCATGGCAACCATCACAGATGCTTGGGATCCCTAGGGAAGTGATTGAGCACAACCTGAAGATATATCCCGACGCACGACCAATACATCAGAAGCTTCGAAAGCAATAAGTTGAATGACCAAACATTATTAGACAAGAGGTCAAGAAGCTGCTCGAAGCTGGTTTCATCCGGGAGGTTCACCATCCACGGTGGCTGGCAAACCCAGTCGTTGTACCCAAGGCTGGCAGGAAGCTTCGGATGTGTATCGACTACACCACCTTCAATAAGGCATGTCCAAAAGACCCATTTCCACTACCTAGGATAGACCTGATAGTGGATTCAACCCCTGGGTGCGAACTATTGTGTTTCCTAGATGCATATTCTGGATATCATCAGATCCAAATGTCTAGAGAAGATGAAGAGCATATCGCCTTCATAACAGTAGATGGGTTGTATTGTTATACTGCCATTCCTTTCGATCTCAAAAATGCCGCTTCAACTTTTGTGCGGGCCATGCACAAAACATTTGGAGAGCTCATCAGGGACTTGGTGGAGGTCTACATCAATGACACCGTCGTGAAGGTGAAGAACAAGGAGTCACTCCTTGACAACTTGCAAGCCATCTTTGACAAGTTGCGCATTACACGCACCAAGCTAAACCCAGACAAATGTGTCTTCGAGGTTAGCTCTAGGAAGCTCCTTGGATTCTTTGTGACTCATCGAGGAATCGAGGAAAATCTGGCGAAGATCAAGGCTATTGAAGACATGCGGCCCCCAACCCGCATCAAGGATGTCCAGAAGCTAACTAAATGTCTAGTTGCGCTCAGCCAGTTCATCTTGAGACTGGCAGAGCGGGCGCTTCCCTTCTTTAAGTTATTGAGGAAGTCTGGACTATTTCACTAGTCTGAAGAAGCAGAAAAGGCGTTCCAAGAGCTCAAGCAGCTCCTCACCACACTACCAATCTTGGTAGCTCTGGAGCCTGGTGAGCCTCTTTTGCTTTATATTTCGGGAACTATGGAGGTTGTCAGCATGGTCTTGGTCACAGAGAGACCGGAGCCATCTTCGATTCAGGAGTACAGACCCCTCTGGGAGGGTCTAGAGCTACCTAAAGGCGAGTCTGGGTCCCAGCCCCCAGGCGTGGATTCTCAAGGCAAGCTGCCAGAGAATCAACCTCTCTCATATGAGGGAATTCTTACGGCTGAAGAAGGAGTTCCAGACCCCTCCGGGAAGGTCCAGAAAGCTCAAGAAGAAAGTCTGGACCCCTCCGGAAAGGTCCAGGTTGATGAAGAAGAAGCACTGGTCCCTTCCTGGAAGGTCTGGACGGTCCAGCGACTAGTGTACTTCATCAACGAGGTACTGCATGACACCAAGACTCGGTACCTTGAGGTGCATAAACTGCTCTACGCAGTTCTTATTGCCTCAAGGAAGCTTTGTCACTACTTCCAAGCCCACAAAATATTAGTGGTAACTTCTTATCCACTACGTGCTATATTGCATAACCCCAACTCTACAGGAAATATTGCAAAGTGGGCAGCGGAGCTAGCAGAATTCGATCTCAAATTCTTGCCACGACATGCTATCAAGAGTCAGGCATTGGCCGACTTCGTGGCAGAGTGGACCCCTTCTTTATCAAGTCCAGGGGGCCACAGTGAGCAGAGGTCCGAACCTAAGGTCCCAGCCTTCACCGAGCCTCACTGGACTCTCTACTTCGATGGCTCCGTGTAGAAGCAGGGGGGCGGAACTGGAATCCTTCTCCCCGCTCGGACCGAGGAGAAGGTCAAGTACATGGTGCACCTTGACTTAAAGGCAACCAACAACATGGCAGGGTATGAAGCTCTCATCTACGGGCTCAAGGTGGCGCTATCATATGGCATTAAACAATTGATGGTGAAGGGTGACTCGCAACTCATCATCAAGCAAGTCAAAGGTGAATGAAGTTGCAACAACCCTCAACTCGCTGCTTACCTCCTTGAAGTCCAGAAGCTCCAGAAGGACTTCGACGTCTTGGACCTCTACCATGTCCAGCGTCTCAACAACGCTGAAGCTGATGAAATCTCGATGAAAGCTTCAACTGGAGCACAAGCTCCCAACGGAGTTTTTGTCAGGAGATTGTATAGACCCAATGCTCAGCCTGCCGAACTGAGTGAAGGGGGCGAGACCAGCACCCTGAAGCTGGCGGTCCCAGTGGCTCTGTTACCATGGCGTCCACAAAAGATCGTAGGCGCTGCAGGAAGCTCCGATCAACCCAACGTGCAAGATCTGGAGGCTCAAGTTATCTCTGATGCATGGATCTTGGAGATCTGGAGCTAGTTGAAAGACAACATCCTTCCTGAAGATGGTTCTTCCACTGAACAAACCATCAGGTTGGCTAAAAGATACACGCTGGTAGAAGGGGATCTCTACTGACACAATGCCAACGACGTTATAATGCAATGCATTGACCGGGAAGAAGGTCACGAGCTCCTCACAAAAATCCATGGAGATGAGTGTGGGAACCACGCATCTTCCCGCACGTTGGTTGGAAAAGCTTTCCGACATGGCTTTTACTAGCCTATAGCACTCCAGGATGTAGTTGAGCTGGTAAAAAAGTGTGAAGCATGCCAGTTCCACGCGAAACAAATTCACACACTGGCTTAGTCACTGCAAATGATACCTCGTAAAAGGCCATTCGCTATGTGGGTGATGGACATTTTGGGACCTTTCCCAAAAGCCGTCAGAGGTTATAGGTTCCTGTACGCCACCATCGACAAGTTCACCAAGTGGCCGGAAGCTACCACAGGTGTGACAATCAACAAGCAATCTGCTATCAAGTTCTTGAAGTCCATAGTCTGCAAATTTGAAGTTCCGAACAGAGTCATAACTGACAACAGAACCCAATTCACAAGTGCAGCATTCCGAGAATATTACAAAGATCTCGGCATACAAGTCAGCTACGCATTAGTGGCTCACTCGGCAAGTAATGGCCAAGCTAAGAGAGCAAATGCAGAGATATTAAAAGGACTCAAGATGTGCATATATGAGCATCTGAAGAAACATGGAGCCAACTGGATAGAGGAGCTTCTGTTCGCACTATGGGCGAGCAGGACAACACCTAACCGGTCAATTGGAGAGACACCCTTCTTCTTGGTGTACAAAGCTGAAGCAATCCTTCCTCCAGAGACCACCATGGGGTCACTCCGGGTCCAGACCTTCGACTAACCCGCACAGGACAAGCTTTGGCGTGAAGACCTTGACCTCATTGACGAGGGAAGGTGCCAAGCAGCTGTTTGGAATGCACGATGTCGCCAGGCGCTCCGACGCTATCACCATAGGCATGTGCGCAACCGACAGCTTGAAGAAGGTGATCTGGTGCTGCGAAGAATACTAACTCGTGAACGGATGAATAAACTGTCCCCCAGCTGGGAGGCCCCTTCCGAGAGATCAAAATATCTTATCCCTGATGTGTTCACTTGACAACATAGGATGGGACTCCGCTTCTCAATCCATGGAACATCGAGCAACTCCGTAAGTTTTATGCTTAGTTTCACAAAGGTGAGTCTGTAATTACACATAATGTAAATTATAGAGTCTATGAGCAAAGTTGGGTAGGTCCTCAAGGAGAACATCCGGACCCCTCCGGGAGGGTCCGGGCAGTTCAAGCACACTTAACTTGGTCCTTATACTTAAAGTGTAGCTTACCTACCCTAGGTTAGAACAAGATGAATAGCACACTTGGCCTGGTTCCGTACCCTAAGTGTGTCCTTGTCTCCCTTGTAATTCGCACATATAATGAAAGACATTGTTGTCTGAAAACAGACTCCACGTGCATTAATTTTGTACAGGCTCGTTTCTTTTATCTTTTCCTTCTTGTATATAATGAAGTTGTGCAATTCTTTTTGAGATTTAGTCTAAGTTATTTATATGATATACAAGTTATATTGTTGATCTTTTTTGGATCTTAGCATTGCTAGATGGTCTACTCACTTGAACGCCAAAGACAATGTCGGGTCCAGAGTGTGCTATCGACTTAGACTGGTCAAACACTCAAAGTACACCACTCTACCTATATTCCGCCAAGCCCTAGTAGGGCGGGTCCGGAAGGCATTGAGATCTGAAGAGATTATATCGATATACTTGTTATTATGTTGAGTTTCTTTGGATCTAAAATTCAAATAAGAACAGTAAGTCACAAAAAGTTATAGATAAGAGGACAAATTTTACTGTTTTTCTTGTCTTTAATATGCAGGAAAAATGAAAAACTCATGGCGATGATGGTTGATGTCGGAGCTTCTAAGCTCCGACAACCCCCAGGGGGCCTGCCGTCAATGTTTATACGTTGAAAGTGGGTGTCCTCGGAGCTAACAAGCTCTGAAAACACCCTTGGGGGCCAACCGTCGACGTGAAAAATTAATGGTGATCTAAACGCAGATGGTGGAGAAATCACCCTGAGGGGGTCTGCCGTCAACTTATTAAATGTTGACAGTGGACACTGTTGAAGCCAGGAAGCCCCGACAATCCCGAGGGCCTGCAGTCAACGCTCTACGCGTTAACAGTGGGCGCCATCGAAGCTACAAAGCTCCAACAACCCCCAGGGGGCCCACCGTCAACGCTCTATGCATTGGCAGTTGGCGCCACCGGACCTACCAAGCTCCGACAACCACCAGGGGGCCTACTGTCGATGCTCTACGTGTTGGCAGTGGGCACCGTCAGACCTACCAAGCTCCGGCAACCCCAAGGGGGCCCGCCGTCGACGCTCTACATGTTGGCAGTGGGCGCCGTCGAACATATGAAGCTCCGACAACTCCTAGGGGGCCCGCCATCGACATAACAAAGGGTCCCTGGAGATGTCAGAGATAAACCTCGGAACTCAGAGCTATCGACTTGGGTACAAGCGAGGAGTGAGGTCCTCAAGACATTGTCAAATACTTTTGGTACATGTTCACAATCAAAATTGTGTACATCCACCAGGGGGCCAACAATATAAAGGACAATGCATTGAATACACACAAAAATTGGAATTCATTCATTCAAAAGATTGGATTTCATTGATTCAAAATGAGGATTACAAGTGAGGGCAGAAGAAAATAAGATCTAATTACTGGAGATCCAATGGAAAAGTGAGGCAACTTTCTGGGTAGCTTCTTTAACACTGGCCCTGACGGCATCATCTTCTTCAATAATGTGTCCTTCAACTACTGGATCCAGAGTCATATGGGGATCCTAGCTTTTGAAACACATCAGCACATATTTGGTGACATTTTTGGCCTAGGATTTCCCCCCATCTCCAGTTGGTCAACGATGACGTTACCCATTGCGTCCAACTTGTTACTGGTAGAGCTCAATGCCACCAGCGCCTTGTCCGGCTCTGGCTCTCCGTCAGCCGGACGTACCGAACTGAAACCAAGCAACAACAAAGCTTTGTTAGCATGCCCCAGGAATTCCCAGAATTGCTGGGACTCAGTCGCCCTCAAGTTCCTAAGTTCCTCCAGTGACCTTCTGGCAGCCGCAAGCTTCGAACCTTCCCGGGCGATGCATTCGACCTCTTTGGCATGTTGCTGAATACTTTCAGCCACCTGCTTTTCGCGGTCAGCAAGCTTCATTTCCCGGAGGTGGATGCAGTTCTGACGGTTTGCCAGATCTTTCTCCCTACCCTTCACTTTCTCCTCCATGGTGGAGACTTCAATCTCTCTTGGAGAGTTCCTGTCCCACCTGCCAAATCTTCTCCTCTTCTTGCTTGCACCGTTGTTCAAACTTTTTGGTGCGGTTGGCCAAGCTCTGCTCCCCAAAAGATAGCCTTTGGGTGAGCTCTTCCTCTCTCTTCAGGAGTTCCTCCTGCTTCTCTAGGAGCTTTTCCTCCCTCTCGTTGAGCGCCTCCCGGTGTTTGAGGAGTACTGCATTTAATTCATTAAGGTTGTCTTGATGGTCGTCAGTAGCCTTGTTGGTCTCCCTAGCATGCTCAAAAATCTTTCGAGTCATCTAGTCGAGAGCTTTGATGGCAGCCTCCCGCTCATTCAGCAAGCGGTCAATCAGTGTTAACCGAGCCTTCTCCTTGGCCACCCATTCCTTCTAGTTAGCCAGCCTCGACTGCGTCAGCTTTGTCTCAAAGTAAAGTCTGCTGCGCTAACGCCTTAAGTTGTTGAACTCTTCTTTGGCGGCTTTGCTTTCGTGGTCAAAGGCAAGCTAGACCTGATGGAGACTGGAGCAGACACTGTCTATGGATAGCACCAAAGGAATTGGCTCCGTACCAGCCGAGATCTCTTCTGCTGGCTCCAGCGGGTCTTCAAAGACGACTGAGGGGCCCCAAGGCGCGAGCTCCATTTGCAACAACTCCACGTCGGCTGGGCCGATCGACGGAAGTTCCTCCACGTCTACAGTACTTGGAGCTGATGTGGAAGGTTCCCCTACCAGATTTTCTATTGTCAGCTCACTAAGGGCAGGACTCACAACCGCCTCTTCTGGGTGCTCCGGCTTGGACATGGACCGCCTTCGGGGGAATCATCTCCGGAGTTGGCACTGTGGCTTCGTTCGGAGCCCCCCCCACCTCTGGCTCAGGTGTTGGGACTTAAACTACCTCCGGCTCGGGTGTCGGAGCTTCAACTTCTTCCAGCTCAGGTGCCGGAGCTTCAACTACTTCCGTCTCTCGAGACAGAGCTTCGGTTACCTCTAGCTCAGGTGCCGGAGCTTCTGCCGCCTCTGGCTCTGATGCCGGATCTTCAATTGCCGACTCTGAAACCATCGATGCTTCATCACAAATCTCTCCCCCGTGGTCCGACACTACCACGGAAGCTTCTGGCGTTGTCACTTGATCCAGGTCCACGACAGCTGGCGCTGTAACTGTCGTGTCATCATCCACCACATGGGGAGGCATCAGGATCGAAGCAGGAACCTTTGCTTGCACAGCCTCAGTTGCTGCAACAGGTGCCGAAGCTTCTTCTTTCTTCTTCTACATCCTGGAAGCAAAGATCAAAAATTTAAAATAGGAAAACGATAAAAACAACAACTCAAGGTAAGAAGACAATGCTTACCTTGGGAGGCTTCCGCCCCAGTCACCGCGGAACTTCTTCTTTTGAGGTCTATGATCAGAGCCCACCAGACCTGTTGAGGCCGAAAACCCGGACCTCGGTTGGGAGCTTGCCGCAGTGGCAGGAGTCGTCTCAGCCGGGACCTCCCTTGGCTGGGAAGGCCCCTTGGACTTAGAGCTCGCAGCTAGCACTTGGGTCGGAGTCGACTTGCCGGATCTAGTGCCCTTCGAGGATGCCAGCCCCGAAGAAGGTGTCGTTGTTGAAACTCTGCTCGGTCGGGGGGAGGAAGCTACTAGAGGAGGAGCCGACTTGAGAGAGCTTCTATCAACATTCCTCAGATTCCTCTTCCCGCCAGAAGATTCAGCCGACTCCTTGCCCTTGCCTTTGCCCCTACCGGCGTCATCGACCCTTTGGCTTGGAGTAGTGGGAGTGATCCTTTTCGAAGCTCTAGGAATGGCAATCCTGGCGGTCCTACGCCTCTCCACCAGGGTGAGGTCGTCCAACCCTGGTATCCCCCTTTAGAGCTCCCTCTTGATCTCCAGAACCATGTTCAGAGAGAGGAATTCCGCCGGCGGGGTCAATGCGTCGTGGGTGATGGCTTTGTGTTGAAACTTCTGGAGATGGAGCTTCAAAGCTTCATCATCCAATTTGGTTTGAAAACCGACTTCTATTCAGTTATGATCCATCTAACTATTGAAGGCCCATGCAGGCCACTCCCTTGTCTTCAGCTGAGCCCACCTGTTCACCAGGAAGTTGTTGAAGAACATCTGAGGGGTCACTCCACCCTCCACACATTGCTGGATCCTTGTCTGGATGGGCTTGTATGCTTTGGACAACTCCGTAACTGTGTTCCAAGCGTTGGTGTTGACATTGGGTATGCTCTTGGGCAACTCTAAACTGTAGTGCTGCTCCACAGCGATGACCACCGAGTCCTTCTTCCAGTTGTCCCACTTCTCGGAGGGGAAAGTCTTCAAGTACTTGAAAGGATAGTTTTTTCGCTTCACGAAGTAGTAGAAGCCGATCAACTCTGTCCCCTTTCCAGTAGTGTGGATCGTGAAGAAGGTCCGGAAGAGCTCATGCACGGCGGAACACCCACCCACATCTCATAGAAGTGGACAAAGGTTGCCACTATCAAGAAGGAGTGGGGGTCGAGGTGATGAAGCTGGAGTCCATAGAAATCCAGTAGCATCAGCAGGAAGCTTGAGAAGGGCGGGATCAGACCCACCATGGCGTACGCCGAGAAGTAGACGATCTCTCCAGTGTGCTCCTTCTTGAAGGGAAGCTTGCCGAAGTGGATCACGTTGTTGAAGGAGTCGCTGGACCACCCCATGTAGGTCGGGACCCTCAACAGATCTTCTTCACTCTTGATCTTGCTGTGGGGAAGACCAAAATCCATCGCGGCAAAGTGGAGCAAAAGTCGGGAAGATATGCAAAGGTGGAGAGGCTATGAGCATAATGTTCGAATGAAAGCGTAAAGAGTCCTCAAACCGCACATGCTTTCCTTTTTAAGTAAGCCTCCGCAACGCTTGGATGGAAACCGCGTCGAGATCCAAATTTCATTTCAAAAGATTACCCCGTCATGACAAATGGGCCCGAGCCCATAATGATGGGAAAGTAAAAGTTATCACACTAGGTGAAGCGTTGTCATGATGGGAAGTTGGAAGCTCAAGGGCGGCGCCTGACAGGGAGCTCGAAACCGATACGATTTTAATATTGGGAACCGGCGACCTTCAATTGTGTGAGATTTGCATGCCCAGATCTCACCTACCACGTCCAGAAGAGCCACGTGGCGATTGTTTAACTGCAGACCGTCGCCCCAACGGCCCATGAAAAGACCTTTGAAGCCGCAGCACGAGAATCGAAGATGGTTCCACCTTTGGTAGAATAACTTCACCCAAAGGGTTTCTCCTAGAGGTTGGCCCGAGAGCCCCTGTCGAAACACTGCGTACCGAGTACCCCATGATACCGCAAGTAAATTGACGGAGTTCCACTTGTCCGAGTTGAAGACCTCCAAAGGCTACACGTGCCCCGCGGCGCTCAACCCGCCTCCCTCGTCCGGGTTGCTCCGGCACCTCCATGTGTAACGCAAGGCCAGACCTAACTCCCTGTATAGGGAAGCTCCGGTCATGGCACATGTCCGGTGGCCCCGGACCTAACCCCTAGTAGAGGGAAGCTCTGGTGCTGCCACATGTATAACAGCTCCAGACCTGCCTCCCCATGGAGGGAAGCTCTAGAGCTGTCACTTGTTGAGCCTCCAGACCTAAGCCTGCAACGGGAAGACTGCCAGATCTCCAACGGTGCGGACATTCAAGGGGCAGTTAAAGCAGCCATTACAAGACCTGATTATGTGTCATTGATGCCATGTTAACGACACACGATCAGAGGACTGTTAATTCTAGTAACGCCGCCATTAAGGCACATTATCACCCAATTAATTACACTTAATACATGCAGATCGTGTATAGGTGATTGAATACCGCCAGGTCCACTTGTTGGGCCAAGATAACATTGTAACGGCCAGTCCTTGGACTATAAAAGGACTGCATCACACGAACAGTGACAACCAAGCTCATACGCACACAAGCATACACATACTCATACAATAACCAGCCACCCCGTGGAGTAGGGTATTATGCTCAGGCGGCCTAAACCACGTAAAAACTCTCGTGTCACTGTCTCACTTTTGATCTTACGCGCGCCCCCACTGAATACGAACCTCCGCAGACTACTCTTTAGTAGTACCAGGGGAAGTGTCGATCATACACTTCGACAAACACAAAGCTACAACTAGAGCCTCTAATAGATTAAAGCAATGAACCCACAAGTAACTACTTGTGCAAACTACTATGAATTGAGAATCAAACATGAATTGAACTCACAAAGGGCTTACTTGATTTGAATAACACCTTTGTAGGGGTACAAGTGTAGAAGAGGAACTTGACAAGCCCAAGCCTCCTTCTCTTAAACTCTTCACCACACTCTTCTTCTACTTGGCAGCCTCTAGGACTACTCTAAACCTTTGGAGTGATATCCTATTCTCAACTTTTGGTGTGTGTGTGAAGTGAGGTGTGGATTTCTGTTTATAGGGGGAGAAGAGTCGGTTCACACCACCAAATGTGCACGAATCAGTCACCCATGACCTCTTCAAGCCGAGAGGAGCCAACACGTGGAGTTTGACCGCGAAAGGCGCCACGACCTAGTCGGCCGACTAGGGGGGTCGGCTGACCTGGTCTCAGCCCCTTTGGGGATATGCTTCCTCTAGGTCCCTGCCAGTTGGGTCCCATCCCCTTATATGGGTGATACACCGTTGGATGCCTCGAATACTTCTGTTTGTGGACCATTTGATCCATGTGATAACACGTGCTGTCGCTTGATTCGTCAAAACCCAAGTTTATGGATTACTCCCTGCATGTCTTGGTATTTTGGGTCTAAATTCACTTGCATACAAATAAACACCAACACTTGTGGAATTGGTTAGTTTTTAACCCTACCACTACGTTGTATTTCTCTTTTGTGCACATTATGAGGAGAATTGGTCTAAATATGGCACCTAAGGACCATCAACATTGACTATCAGTGGCACCAAATTTCTTTGATTTTGTTTTTCTTTTCTGTATGTAGATGTTGTATAATCGAAGTTGGATGTATGAGCAGCACCTTTGCAATGAATATATTCAAGGGATATACGCATTTATCAATTTTTCGAAGAAAGACATGTTGAACAATGTCGATACCCAACATACCAAGTATCCCTTCATACCAGAAGAAGACGTGTCGAGTTCCACCTTCCAGTATCGTGGACTTCCAGAGGCAACACGTGTACTGCAGTGCTGGACCCGCCTCCCTCCTAGGGTGGCTCCGGCGTTGCCATGTGTCCTGCAGTGCCGAACCTGCCTCCCTTCTTAGGGTGGCTCCAGTGCTGCCACGTGTCTTGCAGTACCGGACCTGCCTCCCCGATAGGGGAAGCTCCGGTGTTGCCACATGTCTAGTAGCTCTGGACTTGCCTCCCCATAGAGGGAAGCTCCAGAGCTGCCACGTGTCACACGCCCGAACCTAAGTCTACAACGGGAAGACAACGAGATCTCCAACGGCGCGGACATTCAAGGGCTATCAATTGGCTGTTACAAGACATGGTTAATATGTCATTAATGCTATATTAATTACGCATGATCGGAGGACTATCAAGATATGTAACGCTGCTATTAAGGCACATTATCACACTATTAATCACCCTTAACACCATAAATCATGTATAGGACGGTTAATTACAGCCGGGGCCACCCGTCAGGTCACAGATACTATAACAGCCAGTCCTTGGCATATAAAAGGGTTGTGCTGCATAGTAGAACTCAAGCTCATTCAATCAGGGACACACTCGACGAATCCCAAGCTCAGGATTACGTACATTCAATACACAAACACCCCGTGGAGTAGGTTATTACACTCATGCAGCCTGAACCACGTAAAATCCTCTGTGTTCACCCTTGTTCTTGATCTTGATTAGCACCCCATTCGAATACAAACCTCCATAGACTACTTCTTGGTGGTACTGGGGAAAGTGTCTTAGTGTACACTTCGACATTTGGCGCGCCAGGAATGGGGTGCTCAATTTCAAGATCTCCAAGATGAACTCAACCGCTGCTTCCAACGGATCGGCTGCATAGGCTGTTGTAGGAAACCCCTCCAATGTTTAGCAGCTGGCCAACGTTGTTGTCCTGGTGGGTGCTGTTCCACCACCACCACCACTAACATCTACTGCAGCATCCAATGTTGGACAGCAGGATGGAGAATTCGCGTCGGTCACAACATCAACTAACAATCTAGAGAACACGCTAAATGCAGCGCGGACTCTACTTCAGCATCCTCCAGCGCAAGGAGCTCCCCCGGCCATGTTGGAACAGTGGCACACTGACGTTTAGCACCTGGTTACAGCCGCAACCACAACGCTCAACAACCAAGGTCTGCCCCATGCAAGGCAACAACCTTCACGAAATAGGACCTTGTCTGGAAGGCTTGGTCCTGCGGTGTCGCAGCCCATGAGACATGTGCCCTCTCAACACACAATGTCACTGCCCTTCGGTGCTCGTCGTACTCATACAACTTTAAGGCTCGCGACTCAGGACCTTCGGTGGTTGGAGCTCGACTGCCGGTACATGAGACAGAACGACCGTGTCAACATTGAGCGTACTCGTGAGAGGTGACTTGCTCGAGAAAACCCTTCTCCTTTGGGAGTAGGAGGCGGATGTTTGGCTCTCACCATGCATCTTCGCATGGTGGAAGGGCCACCCAAGTTCTGGCCTCATCTACTGGAAAATATGACGAGACTGTCAACCCTGTCTAATTTCTTCTGATCTGAAGACTATGCATTGGGAGATGGCTGCTGCTGCTCCTACTGCCAAGGCAGATCCTCATCGGAAGTGGATGGATACTTCCATTACCTTTGATGCTTAGGACTTCCTGAAGAACATGGCAAGAGCTGGACAATTGCCCTTGATGGTCTCCCCGACTATCAACAATATCCAACTCTTCCATGTCTTGGTGGATGGAGGCGCGACGCTCAACCTCATCAGCTTTGCAGCCTTTATGAAGCTCCAACTCAGTCTCTTGGACCTTAGGCCCTCACACCCATTCTCCGTAGTGGGTTGAGGAGCTATCACGCCTCTTGGGTCAGTTACTCTACCAGTGACCTTCGGGACACCAGAGAACTATATGTCTGAGAAGCTGGTTTTTGATGTAGCACACATCAATCTTCCCTTCAACGCGATCCTAGGCAGGCTAGCCCTATATAGGTTCATGGCGCTGGCCCACTATGGCTACCTCATGTTGATGATGCCAACTCTGTCAGGTATCCTCCGGTTCCGAGGGGACAACACTGTCGGAGTAACTGTGCTGGAGAAGCTTCATGCGCTTGTGTTAACGACTCCTAAGATATACTAACAAATCATCCCCAGCAACGGTGTCAGAAATGCTTGTTGGTATTTCTTAACACCACAGATCATCTCCGTTAAAGAGATGAGATCCGCAAGCGCATGGAAGATACCATTGTAGCATTTCACCCATGAGTATTCCCAAGGGTATCGTATTTATCCCAAAGGAAGGCAATGGAGTAAAGTATATACTACTCTTATGGTCAAGCTATGGGATACTAATCCATTAGCCGGACAGGGGTTAGTTGATAATAGGGGTAGTGTGACACACACCTAGGCAATCTATTCTAAAGGGTAAAATGGGTCCTAGACGGAGATTGGATTGAGAGTTAGAGAGTTGCTCATACAATGCTCCTAATACATATACATAGCCTACGATAGATACTAATGGTCATGTCAATGATGAATTTATATGCAATACTATTCAACACATCGGGCACGAGCTTACCCCTAGCAATACTAGGGCGACTCCCGCCAAGAGCCTGTGGCATAGCCGAACGTGGAGGATTACAAAGGAGAGATAGGGTTGTCGCCACCTACTGCCTACCTCTTCAATCTGTGGGTCTACGAGACATCCGACGCTACTTAAATACCTACATCTTCAATATGTGGGTCTATGAGACATCCGACGCTACTTAAATACCCTAGCACCATGCTAGCATACTAAGCAAATACCTTAGGAGCCATGGCACAAGCCATCCTAAGGCAATGACTAACCTAAACATCGTTGAACCAATGTTGAAGCATAGCATAAGTCATTCATATTAACTTAATCATATCATAACTACATAGACTATAGTGGGGGTCTATAGTGTTTATGACCATAAGATGTGATCATGAGAGTGAAATCATAAAGACTATATCTTCCACATACATGGACTCCACAATCAAACAAGAAACGCTTTGTCCAAGTATACGCGTAAAAGAAGACTAAAGATAATATCTTTATTGAGCACAAAGTCACAAATACACGAAGGAATACATAAGCCATACCTTTCCCAATGTGGAATTGGGAAGAGAGACTCCTCACTACAGGAATCCGGCGATAGGGCGTCGGCCATATGAGCGTCGGTTGTCTATAGAAACCGACGAATATAAATTAAAGGTGTCGGTGAACCGACGCACTTAGCCAACGACGAATTTTGGACGCCTTTAACGACTAAGTGTGTCGGGGCCGACGCATTTAATGCCTATGTGCGTCGGTTTCGGTAGGCTGACACACTTAAAGTTAAATGCGTCGGCTGGAACGACCGACACACTTAAGACGTTATATGCGTCGGTTCTGCCTTCTACTCCTTTCCCAATTTGGACTTGGGACTAGAGGCTCTCCTCTCTACATCCTAACTCTTCTAAGGACTATGGAAGATAGTGTATACAATAGAAAGATGCCCAAGTGTTGTGTGTTGAAGTGAGGGGTAGGGGGTCCTATTTATACTAGTGTTGAGGTCGGTTCCCACCACCAAAAGCACGCAAATCAGTCACCATTGACTCCAGGGAGCCGGGAGGAGGCAACACGTGGAGGCTGACCGAGTTTGGTGCAAAGACCAGGTCGGCCGACCCCCTAGTTCGGCCAACCTGGTCATTGCACCGTTTCTCGTGTGCTTTCTACAGGTGGCTGTTAGGTGGGTCCCATTGATGTATATGGGTGATACACTGTTGGATCTCCTTGGATACTTCTGTTTGTGGGCCATTTGATCCATGGGATGCCACATGTCGTCGCCTGATTGGCTGGGATGATATTTTATAGGATTGATCCCTCTACATTTCCTCATTTCCCGCATAAAATGATGCATGCACATATTTCTCCAAGTCCAAGTGGAATTGGGTTAGATAGAAAGGTGATGTGTGCAAGAAATGACAAATCCTTCGCATAATTGAGTTAAATTGACGGATGAAATTGGTATATAACAGCCATCAACAAACTCCCCCAAGCTTATCCTTTGCTCGTCCCGAGCAAAGTCAAGACTTTAGGTTGATGATCAGGAGTTGCTACAATGTCTTATTTTCAAAAGTATCTAATGCACAACAAGATACTCTACCTAGTATTGCAGAAATTTGCTATGATACCCTACCTTTCTTTATCATAGGGCTTATGCTTTTTCATATTCATGAGTAGTTGAAAGGTAGAATAGCAAATGGAGCAAACATAGCCTAGAAATCAAGTTCCACTTAAATCCTAGAGAATTCAATTTAGATATTAAGTACCTCAATTTGATTCTCTCAGTCACTCCTTTGTGGATAGTGGAAATATTTCCTCACCAAAGCATTGTGCCTCTACTATTCCTACTCATTGAATGTGGCTTGTATGTGGAGCTTGGTAAGGAAAGTAAGTAGGCATATTCGCGCCACATATATTGCTAAGTCAAAAGAGTAAGCCTTAGGAGAATTCAAATCAAAACTTTTTGATTCAAGACTAGTGCATGTGTGATGGAGTGGAAGTGGATGTGGATACTTGAGATAACTCCTTTTTGGTATAATCTCTCTTTCTTTTTTGCAGGGATGAAACATGGCTACTTTTCTTTTCTCTCTTTTTTTATCATGCTTATGATGTAAGCATGCCTGAATGTAGGCCTAGAGGGGGGGTGAATAGGCCTTCTTGAATTTTCTCGGTTCCTGTAGCACTTCAACAACAAGGTCAAAACCAGATATATCGGACTAGTCCGGTAAAGTGCGGACTAGTCCGGATTTCACGGACTAGGTTGATCAAGTTAGGTCAATTTGATTGTTTCGTTGACGTTTGCAGCGGAAATATAAACTTCAATAACAGTTCAATGATTGTATGTCAAGTTCTATTGCAAGTATGATTCTTGTTCAACTATTTAACTTAAATTCAACAAGATGAATCAAACCCTAGATAATGTTGATCAACTAGAATGATGAACACAAACGAACAAGACACAAGATTTATCCCGTGGTTCGGTTACCACGAAGGCAACCTACGTCCACGTTGAGGAGCCCACAAAAGGACCGCGTCTTCACCAACCCTTCCCTCGTCGGATCGCCACGAAGGCCAATCCTCTTCCACTAAACACACAGGGGTAAATCACCAAGTTGAAGGGGCGATCTCACAAGTTGAGAGCTCCCTTGATTACAAGTTTCAAGACCACCAATAACACACTTCGAAATATACAAATTGAGATGCAAGAGTGTGTTAGAGATTCAAACCAAGAGCTCAATCGTGTGCCAAGTGCCTCTCCAATGATCTACAAGTGATCTTCAATGGATTGATTGATTTTTCACTTAATTTCGTGGAGAGAGATGGTTTTTGAGTCTCTTGGGAGGTGTGACGGCGCTAGGGTTCGAGAGAGGGTGAAAGTGGGCCGTGCACCTCTATTTATATGGGGTTTCTAGAAGTTACCGTTAGGGTTCAGAAAGATCGGACTAGTCCGTGGTGGTGACCGGACTAGTCCGGTGTGCTGTGTGAAGCAAACCCTAAGTGTCCAGGAATCTCGGACTAGTCCGGTTCAAAACGGACTTGTCCGATTTCGCTACTGGAAAGCTTCGGACTAGTCCGATTGTCATCGGACTTGTCCGGACACATGAAACCCTAAGTGTTTAGGATGACAAGTCCGCACTTGGAGGACTTGTCCGATTTAGATCAGGGTGTATATCGGACTAGTCCGTGTAAACACCGGACTCGTCCGAAGTGGATCAGAAAGTATATCGGACTAGTCCGGGTCACAACGGACTTGTCCGATTTTGTGAGACTTGTGCATTGTTTTGAGGACTAGTCTGCACTGGGGAGGACTAGTCCGAAGTGGAACAGAAAGATATCGGACTAGTCCGGTGATGATCGGACTTGTCCGATCTGGTGCAGAATGGGATATCGGACTAGTCCGGCTGATATCGGACTAGTCCGGTCCTGTATAGCTTTGTGCATTGTGTGTGTGTGATTAAATGAGATTGAGCTCTTGGGTGTGTTTCCTTAACACACTCCATGCATACTAAACTACTAATTTCTTCTCCTTGAGCTCAAATTCATTTTCCTTCTCAATTTCCCTCTTTTTGGTACTTTGCTCATTTTTCATCATTTTCCTGCATTCATCTCAACAAACGGATTAGGATCCCAATTGCTTGTCATAAATCATCCAAAACCCACAAGGGAGTCCTAGATGCACTTTCAATGCCCCTTTTTTTTCTTTTTGTAGCCATGTCTTCTACTCCCTTTCTTTGCAATGAATTTTGAAGAGTGCTAAACATGAATAACATGGAGTTTCTCTTTTTGTTGTGGTATGGTGGATATGATGAACGTTTTGCTTACTTCTAGTGTAGAAGTATAGCATGTGCAAGTGAAGTCTTGAATTCAAAAAGAGTTGAATGATTTCTCACATAGGTCTATACTAGTTTGACTAGGCTCATTGTGAAAGCAAATAGCATATGCATAAGGTTTTGTCTATGTATGAACATCATATGGCTTTAGTAGGTATTTTCAATCAAATGAGGGAAACTTAAATCTTGATAGAATTTCTCCGGGAATCTAAGTTTTACTTTAAAACTAGGACTAGCAGCCCTATTACCAATTCTAGTCTTGCAACAACCTAGAATTATATTAAGCTTTTGCTACCCACAACTTCCAAATTAAGATAAAAGTATTTCAAACCAATGAAAGCAATGTTCAGAGTTTAGCAAGTTGTAAACTAGAGACTTAGGAAAATAAAACAGAGCAACTATTCATCATTTCATCTATGTGAATTTTAAATCATTCTTACCGCACATCTTTATTTGATGAAAGCAAATGTAACCTATTTTTATATTTTTTTAAATGCAAGCTGGATGATGGATGGATGGAAAATAAATATGCAATGGAGGATTTGAGATAAAAATGTAGTGAGTGTGATACAAGTTACCTCAAGTGGGGGTCCTCCCCCAAGCTTATTCTTGATCAAGGTCCGTGATAGGGGTTGAAACCCTAACGACGGAGGTAGGCCATGAGTTGGCCTATCCTTGTTGCAGCGTGGCTTTGATAATGGAGGGTTGAGTGTTGATTATTGTGTTGCCTCCCATGGACACCATGAGTGTGGTTGAATAGAGTTTTTTCGATGTTGATCGTCCGCACATCAGGGTCTCCATGTGTTGGGTGTGATTTGTCATTCCTTGGCTAGGATAATGATAACCTTTAGATCCAAAGGAATGATGTGCACTCAACATACATTGAGTATGTTCGTCATTCTTTGGCTAAGGTGTATCATATCTTTTTGCCATAAGGGAGTGACATGTGCCAAACATGCATTGGGTATGATCAGTTGTTCCTTGGGTAAGGTACAACATACCTAGAACCACAAAGGAATGACATGCACTCAACATGGGTTGAGTGTGATCTGTTGTTCCTTGGCTAAGGCATGACATACCTTCTAGCCACATAGGAACAACTTGGACCCAATATAAATTGGATGTGATCTTGTCATTCCTTGGTCATGGTACATCATAACTCCTAGCCATATGGGAACAACTTGTACCCAATGATGGTGGAAAATCCCTTGAGCTTGAATGAGTGCTTAAAATAGTTGAGAGCATAATGCTCTCACCCATTCGTGGCAGCTCATTGGTTGCTCATGGAGGGTTCCCATTTCAAATCTCTAGCCTCGTATAGTTATGATTGACCTTCGACCACAATTTCCGATAGATAACAACCATCTTAATTTACTCCTTGGCCAAGAGATGTTGAAATGGAATCCTCTAGGGATACCAACAATCAGCTTCATGAATGCCTACATAGTAATATTACTCCTACAAACTTCCTCTCTTGAATGGAGAGGGATGGTTAGCTCCCGAGACTTGTATAAATGAACGTTCGCGTTAGGTAACCGAACTTTCATTTGTACATAAGGGGAAGAACAAAATCAAATATGCATTGTATTCAATGTCAAGTGTATCTATGATCAATGTGTTATTCATTGATAAGATTGGGCTTTATGGATAATTCATGTTGCATATTTTCTAAAGCTCCTACTCATAGTAATGCATGTGATAGAAATACACTGTATGGATCCCTACACCTTTTAAAGTTTCTAACCATCTTAGCTTTCAAGAGCAAATTTTTATCGTTTAGACCACGACAAATAAGATTCTCCCCCTGAACCTCACTAGAAATTTGAAATTTAGTGACTCCTCCTAAAAATGCAATTCGATTTCAGAGCAAGAATATCACTTATTCCTAGGAGTTTGAAATCTAGTGACACCATCTATGCATGAAGCTCAATTAAAAATTATGGCTGTCACTATGCCCAAGTTCCTATATGCCAATTCATCAATTAAGTCATGCCCAAAAGTTTTGTTTTCTATACCTCGACAAAAATGACTAAGTTTACAAAACAATCCTTAATGTATTCTAGGTACTTGTTTGAGATTTTTCCAAGTAAGGTGGGATTTCCTTTTGGTGATCCAAAAGTCAATACCCACGCTTAGTCTTGCGAGGATGCTTGAGAATTAAATGATGAGGAAGTGTCAACCTTCCTCACAAATGCAAGCAAATACATTCAATTCTATGGCAAACCAAACAATGGAAAATTCTAAACTCATACCTCATTTGGGGATTAGTTGGTGACGAAGGTCTTTGTGTGAGAAACTCACCACCTTGATTTTTGGCGTAGGCTTGATGGTTGATGTCAAATGCCAAGTTGAGGTCGGATTTGGCGATGGATTTGGTTCTGGCTCCTCCATTGGGTCATCCTCTTGAACATTTCTCTTCCTCAAACTCAAAATGAGTTTGAAGGAGAGAAGTGTTCTCAAATCCTCCCAATGGTGATTTGAGCTTGATGAAATCTTCCACTTTCTTGCCAAACCACTTCTTCACAATTTTGACCTAGGTGCACTTTAATCAGGAACACACAAAACAACTCGAAAACGGGTTACGTTAGCCAAAAGCAAATTGAACCCAATTTTCAAATTTTCTTGCCCAGCTTGAAATAACTTGTAAATGCAATGAGGGTCAAAGCAAATCTTTTTGGTTTGAACTAGGAAGATAAATTCAAGTGGTCATGCACGTAGTTCATATCCAATTAAATTTCTACCCTAATTCAAATTTTTAGTTTTATGATGGTTGGAAATTTTACTTTCCAACATGCAAGTGTGGAATTTCAAACATGCAAATGCAAGGGTTGATGCAATTTGGAAAACAAATATGAGATAACTACCAATTAACCTATTGGCAAGGGTAGGACATACCTCCGTTCTGTTTAGCGCGATGATTTGTTGTCCAATCCTGGAGTTGAAGGTGTGGACGATTTCTTCTTTTTTGACATGCCAAACTCATTTGGCTGTTATTTGGACACGTGGGCCACATGGTGGCCCTAGCCTCTCCCCATGTATTGATATAGACATGTTGTTGTAGCGATGGGTTCTCCCTTTTGAATGTATACCTTCATGAGCATGGTGAGGCTTTGTCCTTCTTAGGGGTGCCACTCTGACCATATTGATATTCCATTGAATCAACCCATACCTTGATCATGGGTCAAAGGCTTCCTTGGGCATGATGACATGTGGACTCCACAATCAAACAAGAAACGCTTCATCCACAATGTCACTTGCCCTAGGTTGAATGGGTTTGGTCGAAGTGTGGGAATCCCAACAAGTGATGCGGGAAATCTTGGACTTTGAATGCTCCTTAAGTTCTTGTCCTTGGCCAACATCTTCATGTGAATGTTGTCTTGATTTCTGTTTGGCCAAGATACTTCAAGGTAGGCTAGTTGAACTTAAATCCCTTGGAAAGCCATAGCCTCCTTGAATACAAGGGTGATGTTAATTCCACCGTTGACCTCCTTGTGAATGGTAGCCATCGGAGTTGTTGTTTGAAAAAGGTCCTCATGGGTCTTAGGGAAATAATTCCCAGGCATCCCATGTTGACATGTATTTTCACAAATCATGTGAATATCCACGACTTGGATTATCCAAACAAATCTCCATTGAATTGGTATTCATGATACTTCAATGGGAGGTGTAGTTCCATAACTAGCATGTCCACCTTGTGAAGTGGTGTGCATGACAAGCTATGGGAACTCGACCATTCTTCAATTCACCCCTTGAGTGAAGACCTTCTTCTCATCCATGATGAATGAGAATAGGACTCCTTCAGCTCCAACATGAATGTGGTCATGGATTGGTGGAGCCAACCCATGACACGAGTGTTGGATGAAGAGCCAACTATCCACCCCATGGTTGAGGCAAACCAAGAAGAACTTCTTGGAGCCTTCCCCAAGCTTGGGTATGGATGACTTTGGCTCCTACCGAAAGCTGAAATTCTCCCGCAAAAAGGCAATGGTGTTGCCTAGCGGACATTTGTTGAGCTACGCCTTAAATCATCTTGCAGTTTAGCACTAGCGTCCTCGTTGGCCATCCCATACAATGGGTTGGCCAACACTACCCTATTTTCACACAAAGGAGAAAACAAACAAGGGTAATCCTGCCTAAGAACTACTAGTACCTATAGCTTACTCACAAGTGATAGCTATCCTTCACTTCCTTTGCCTTCCTTGGCAACGGCACCAGAAATGCTTGTTGACGGCTCCTAAGATATACTAACAAATCATCCCCAGCAACGGCGCTAGAAATGCTTGTTGGTATTTCTTAACACCACATATCATCTCCGGTAAAGAGATGAGATCCGCAAGCGCATGGAAGATACCGTTGTAGCATTTCACCCCTAAGGGGTATCATATTTATCCCAAAGGAAGTCAATGGAGTAAAGTATACACTACTCTTATGGTCAAGCTATGGGATACTAATCCATTATCCAGATAGGGGTCAGTTGATAATAGGGGTAGTGTGACACACACCTAGGCAATCTATTCTAAAGGGTAAAATGGGTCCTAGAGGGAGATTTGATTGAGCGTTAAAGAGTTGCTCCTACAATGCTCCTAATACATATACATAGCCTACGGTAGAAACTAATGGTCATGTCAATGATGAATTCCTATGCAATTCTATTCAACACATCGAGCACGGGCTTACCCCTAGCAATACTAGGGTGACTCCCGCCAAGAGCCTGTGGCATAGCCGAACGTGGAGGATTACAAAAGACGGATAGGGTTGTCGCCACCTACTGCCTACCACTTCAATCCGTGGGTCTACGAGACATCCGATGCTACTTAAATACCCTAGCACCATGCTAGCATACTAAGCAAATACCTTAGGAGCCATGGCACAAGCCATCCTAAGGCAATGACTAACCTAAACATCGTTGAACCAATGTTGAAGCATAGCATAAGTCATTCATATTAACTTAATCATATCATAACTACATAGACTATAGTGGGGGTCTATAGTGTTTATGACCATAAGATGTGATCATGAGAGTGAAATCATAAAGACTATACCTTCCACATACATGGACTCCACAACCAAACAAGAAATGCTTTGTCCAAGTATACGTATAAAAGAAGACTAAAGATAATATCTTTATTGAGCACAAAGTCACAAATAGATGAAGGAATACATAAGACATACCTTTCCCAACGTGGAATTGGGAAGAGAGACTCCTTCTACTCCTTTCCAAATTTGTACATGGGACTAGAGGCTCGCCTCTCTACATCCTAACTCCTCTAAGGACTATGGAAGATAGTGTCTACAATAGATGATGCCCAAGTGGTGTGTGTTGAAGTGAGGGGTATGGGGTCCTATTTATACTAGTGTTGAGGTCAGTTCCCGCCGCCAAAAGCGCACGAATCAGTCACCATTGACTCCAGGGAGCCGGGAGGATCCAACACATGAAGGCTGACCGAGTTTGGTGCAATGACCAGGTCGACCGACCCCTGGTTCGGCCGACCTGGTCGTTGCACTGTTTCTCGTGTGCTTTCTCCACGTGGCTGCCAAGTGGTTCCCATTGATGTATATGGGTGATACACTGTTGGATCTCCTTGGATACTTCTGTTTGTGGGCCATTTGATCCATGGGATGCCACGTGTCATTGCCTGATTGGCTGGGATGATATTTTATAGGATTGGTCCCTCTACATTTTCTCATTTCCTGCATAAAATGCTGCATACACATATTTCTCCAAGTCCAAGTGGAATTGGGTTAGATAGAAAGGTGATGTGTGAAAGAAATGACAAATCCTTCACATAATTGAGTTATATTGATGGATGAAATTGGTATATAACAGCCGTCAACAGCTTGCAACAGTGCAAGAAGATGAAACCGGCAAGGAGCAAACTGCTCAACAACCACCGAGCTCGCACCAGCACGGCTCATCCTTTGCACCTCGTGTGCAACCAAGCAGCGACACCGAAATTCCTGTCAAAGTCGTCCAAATCCATTCTGATGCTGCTCAAACCACCTGTATATCGGGAGGTATGACTGACAAATAGGAACTCATGCTCGTCACTTTCCTCCGGGCGAATGTCGACGTGTTTCCATGGCAATCTTCACAGATGCCTGGGATCCCAGGGAGTTGATCTAGCAGCATCTGAAGATCTACCCTAACGCCCAGATTTTACAACTGAAGCCCCGGAAGCAATCTGTTGAGCGGCAAAACTTCATCCGAGAAGAAGTTAAGAAGCTGCTTGATGCTGGATTCATCCGGGAGGTTCATCACCCAGGTACGGATCCTAAAGGCAAGATGCCTGTGGAACAACTGTTGACGGCTCCTAAGATATACTAACAAATCGTCCCCGACAACGGCGCCAAAAATGCTTGTTGGTATTTCTTATGCACCATTAACTAAACATCTCCAACTGATGTGTCAGAAATGCTTGTTAATGGTTCTATTGGATCACAGCGTGAATTTCGCAAGCGCACGGAGATATTATTGTAGCATTTCCCCTTAAGAGTATTCCCAAGGGTGTCATTTATTTGATCCCAAAGGAAGGCAGGGAAGAGATATAACAATCATCAAGTGGAAAGGATAGAAAGGTCTAGGTAAGAATCTAGTAAGGATGGATAAAATAAAAGTGGAGGTAGTGTGACACACACAAAATCTTTCAAGTTTAAGGGGGGTAATCTAGAGGTTAGTTAAGGTTGAGAGTAATGGAGGTACTCCTACTATGCTCTATTGTACATATACGTAGTCTAAACTAATTATTCATAAGCTATATCAATAGTGAATACTTATGCTATGTGGTTCAACACATCGGGCACGGGCTTACCCCTAGCAATACTAGGGCAACTCCCGCCAAGAGCCTGTGGCATAGCCGAATGTGGAGGATTACAAAGGATAGATAGGGCTTTCACAACCTACTGCCTACCTCTTCAATTCGTGGGTCTACGAGACATCCAATGCTAGTTAGCTATCCTAGCACCATGCTAGCATGTTAAGTTAGTACCTTAATAGCCTAGGCACAATCCATCCTAAGGCAATGAATTGAATCATCATTGAACCAATGTTGATACACAACATAATTATCCATACTAACCTAGTTATGTTATAATTAACTAGACTATAGTGAGGGTCTATAGGTTCTATGATAATGAGATATGTTCATGATGAATTAGTCATAGAAGCTATACCTTCCACATACATGGACTCCACAATCAAACAAGAAATGCTTTGCCCAAGTATATGTATAAGTAGAGACTAAAGATACTATCTTTATTATGCATAAAGTCATAAATACAAGAAAGAATACATGATCCATACCTTTCCAAATGTAGGATTGGGAAGAGAGAGACTCCTTACTCCTTTCTAATTTGGAATTGGGACTAGAGACTCTTCTCTCTACAACCTAACTCCTCTAAGACTATGGATGATAGTGTATACAATAGAGATGAAGGTCAAGTGGTGTGTGTTGAAGTTAGGGGTAGGGGGTCCTATTTATATTAGTGTTGAGGTCAGTTCCCGTCACCAAAAGCGCGCGAATCAGTCACCATTGACTCCTTCAAGCCAGGAGGAGCCAACATGAGTCGTTTGGCCGTGTTTGGCGCCAGGAAGAGGTCAGTCGAACCACTGGTTTGGCCGACCTGGTCATTGCACCAATTCTTGTGTGCTTTCTCCAGGTGGCTACCAGGTGGGTCCCATTGATGTATATGGGTGATACACTGTTGGATCTCCTTGGATACTTCTGTTTGCGGGCCATTTGATCCATGAGATGCCACGTGTCGTCGCCTGATTGGCTGGGATGATATTTTATAGGATTGGTCCCTCTACATTTCCTCATTTCCTGCATAAAATGCTGCATACACATATTTCTCCAAGTCCAAGTGGAATTGGGTTATATAGAAAGGTGATGTGTGCAAGAAATGATCAATCCTTCACATAATTGAGTTAAATTGACGGATGAAATTGGTATATAACAGCCGTCAACAAACTCCCCCAAGCTTATCCTTTGCTCGTCCCGAGCAAAGTTAAGACTTTAGGTGGATGATCAGGAGCTGCTACAATGTCTTATTTTCAGAAGTATCTAATGCACAACAAAATACTCTACCTAGTATTGCAGAAATTGGCTATGATGCCCTACCTTTCTTAAGTTATCATGGGGCTTATGCTTTTTCATATTCATGAGTAGTTGAAAGGTAGAATAGCAATTGGAGCAATCATATCCTAGAAATCAAGTTCCACTTAAATCCTAGAGAATTCAATTTAGATATTAAGTACCTCAATTTGATTCTCTCAGTCACTCCTTTGTGGATAGTGGAAATATTTCCTCACCAAAGCATTGTGCCTCTACTATTCCTACTCATTGAATATGGCTTGTATGTGGAGCTTGGTAAGGAAAGTAAGTAGACATATTTGCATCAAATATATTGCTAAGTCAAAAGAGTAAGCCTTAGGAGAATTCAAATCAAAACTTTTTGATTCAAGACTAGTGCATGTGTGATGGAGTGGAAGTGGATGTGGATACTTGAGATAACTCCTTTTTGGTATATTCTCTCTTTCTTTTGTAGAGATGAAACATGGCTACTTTTTTTTCTTTTCTATTTTTTTTTCTCATGCTTATGCTGTAAGCATGCTTTTTTTTTCATTTTCTTTTTGTAGCCATGTCTTCTACTCCCTTTCTTTGCAATGAATTTTGAAGAGAGTGCTAAACATGAATAACATGGAGTTTCTCTTTTTGTTGTGGTATGGTGGATATGATGGGATTTTGCTTCCTTCTAGTGTAGAAGTATAGCATGTGCAAGTGAAGTCTTGAATTTAAAAAGAGTTGAATGATTTCTCACATAGGTCTATACTAGTTTGACTAGGCTCAATGTGAAAGAAAATAGAATATGCATAAGGTTTTGTCTATGTATAAACATCATATGGCTTTGGTAAGTATTTCCAATTAATTGAGGGAAACTTAAATCTTTTTAGAATTTCTCCGGAAATCTAAGTTTTACTTTCAAACTAGGACTAGCAGCCCTATTACTAATTATAATCTTGCAACAAACTAGAATTAGATTAAGCTTTTGCTACCCACAATTTCCAAATTAAGGTAAAAGTATTTCAAACCAATGAAAGCAATATTCGGAGAGTAGCAAGTTGTAAACTAGAGACTTAGGAAAATAAAACAGAGCAACTATTCATCATTTCATCTATGTGAATTCTAAATCATTCTTACCGCACATCTTTATTTGATGAAAGCAAATCTAACATATATATATATATATATATATATATATATATATATATATATTAAATGCAAGGTGGATGATGGATGGATGGAAAATAAATATGCAAGGAATGTCATACATGTTACCTCAAGTGGGGGTCCTCCCCCAAGCTTGTACTTCAACTACCTCCGTGATAAGGGTTGAACCCTTGATGACGGAAGTATGCTGCAAGATCGGCTTGTTGTTGTTGTAGCGCCGTGTTGAAGCTGGTGAATTGAGCATCCATGTGTTGTTGCCAATCCTGGGTACCTTGAACATGCTCCTGGAGTGTGCTGTAGATGTCACCCGTTCTCACTTCAAGTTCTCCCATATGTCTAGTGAGGTCTGTCATTCCTTGGCTCTAGTCATGATGACTTCTAGCCGAAAAGGAACGACGTCCTCTCATGGACGTTGGGGGCAAGCTGCTAGAGCTTGAAGAGGATAAGGGTGGATCCCTTTGCCATTCTTGCCAAGATGACCCCCTAGTCTCATATGTCGGAGTTTGAGTCCATCCGGGCGCATGACCCGTTGGGTTCTCCTCCTCTTGGTATTCATGGACCAGAGAGATTATCCGTGGCATGCCTGTGGCTGTAGCCCTCGCACGATTCCTTGTTACCCTACCATAGACATTACTTCTTCTTGCTTCCTCAAGGGAAAGAAGATTAATAGTTAGCCTCCGACATTTGTACAAATGAAAATCCGGGTTAGGTAACCGAATTTCATTGACAAAGTCAGGATAGAAAAATATCAAGGAGCCATCATGATCATGCTTAAGAGTATGTCCTTGCACTAATTAGTCTTCATCAATTAATTCTCTTTCAGTTTCAATATATTCAAATGAAGAGTATTTAATTGCTCCTACCCTATCAGCAATATGAGTAATCAATGAAGTGCATTCAAATGGTCCTGATTTTGAAATGTAATCTAACCATTGTGTCATCATGGCTTTGACTGGAGCAACTTTTATCTTTTTAGTCATGGCAAACAAAATTTTCAATTCATCATCTCGCACAACCCTAACATCTCCCCTAGGGAACATAGTCATAGCCACCCATCTATGCATTAAGCGTAAGGTAGGGTTTTGGATGTGGCTATTCCTAGGAGCCCTACATGTGACCTCACTAGTTAGCTCATGCCAAAAACTTTGTTTGTTAAACTTAGGCAAATTGTCTAAATCTAGCAAACACCGTTTATGGAAGCCTAGGATGCCTAATTCTTTCCATAGGATGTTGTATTCTTTTTGAAACAATCTAAAAGTAATACCATCGAATCCTATTCTTATCGTGCAAAGGAATTGGATAGTGAGAAGGCATGAAACTTTCTCCTCTATGTGAGCAAAGTCATCAAATCCAATTGCTTTCCAAATGGAAAGAAATTCGGAGTCCATACCTATTTTGGAGATAAAATGTGGATCGTAAGCCTTGGTGTGGCGGAACTCATGATCTTGGAGAAGCCTGCGTGCTTGATCTTCAACTTCGCTTCGTATGTCGAGGTCGTTGTCATGAAGAAGTTGGTGTGGGTTGCTTCTCTCTTGAATGGAAGTGTCCTCACACACACTTCTCCTCCTTGGGCTTGTACCCATGGAAGAGAGGCGTGCACTAGAACCTTCACCATGGATTGAGCTTGCAGTCCTCTTCCTCTTTTCGAACAACCTCTTCATGTCTTTTTGAGTTCAACAAGCAAGAACAAAACAAGGCAAGGAAAACCCGAAAAGAAGCGATGTTTGGAAAACAAAACTCTCAACGAATTTCCTCCTCTTGAAAGCTTGAGTGTAAAATGCAAATGCAAACAAAAGAAAATCTTTTTGGGTATGGATTTGAGCAAGAGTGTTGCAATGAAGAGCAAGAAAAGCAAGGTGAGCTAGAGAGTGACTTGGGGAGGTGTAAAATGATGTGGTGTGTGAAGAGAGGTGCTCCTCACAGCCACAATTTATAGGGTGCACCCTCCAAAGGTCACTTGGGGTTCAAAATATAGCCATTGGAGGAAGGGGAGCCAATTTGGCTCCACTCCCTATTCGGCCGACCAGGGGGTTCGACCGACCTGACAGGTGGCCCCCCTGGTTCCCCTTTTGGCAAGTGGCTCCCCAACGACTATAAAGTTAGCACGTTGGTGAAATGCCACATGTGCAGCTCAGAAAAAATGGTTTTTCAAAAAAAAACCTTTTTTCAAATCCAATAAAAATTTTCTTTTGAAAAGAAAGAAAGAAAAATGATAGTTGAGAATATAAGATTCTCAACTTGCTAGGAAAAATCAAATATGCAATGGGAAAAAACCAAATGGGGTGGAAAAAGAAGAAAAAAACAAATAAAGTGGGATAACTACAAATTTAACCTATTGGCGTAGGTCTCACCACCGTCCGATGAGATGGACATTCCTCCGTCTTCATTTTACATCCGGGCCCGAAGGGATGGGCTCGGACGGCTAGTCTTGCTTCTTCCGCCATTCCTTCTTTGGCGGCTTGGTGGACTTGGGCCTTCGGGAAGGTCCATATGATTCTGTCGCCTTTGGATATCGGCGTAGTCGAAATGACGGATTCTCCTCGTAGATTAATCTTCTCATGAATGCAATGAGTGAGACCACCTTTGAAGGTGTGACTTCGACCTCTCTGATGTGTTTATCATTCGGCCCATACTTGATTCGAATCATGGAGCATTGCTCTAATCTTGGCCGAAAGATAAATTTTTCCTCCTCACCATTGATATGGAATTGGATTTCTCCAGCTCCCACATCTATGTGAGCTTTTCCAGTGCTTAGGAATGGATGCCCAAGAATGAGTGGTGTATCTTTCTCAGTGTCCATGTCTAGCACCACAAAATCCACGGGTATGAAGCAGTTTCGGATCTTCACCGGGATGTCTTCAACAATACTCGCTGGATAACGGACTGAAGAGTCAGCCAGTTGTAGCTACATTGGTGTTGGAGTCAGCTCTGTGAAGTTCATCTGGTCGAACATAACCTTGGGCATCACACTGACACTTTCTCCCAGATCACAAGGTGCCTTGTCAAAGTGGTGAGCACTAATTGAGCATGAAATGGTAGGACACCTAGGGTCCTTCTGCCAGTTGCTCTCTTGTACGGAAATCATGTTGACATTTTCCATCGGAGGTTGTGGCTGGCCTGGCATCTTGCCATTCTCCATCAGAGGAATAGCAGCTTCCAGCTGAGCCAACTGAGTCTCGAGCATCTTGTTGAAGCTCAGTTGATTCTTGAAGGCTGAGGATAGTCCAGCAATCTTAGCATTAATGTTTTCTAGGATCTTGTCATTAGCTGACAGCTTCGGCATCATTGATCTTGAGCTGGCTAATGGCAAGTTCTCTCAAGTTGGGCTAATTTCTAGGGTTGCCATTGTTGTTGTACCCTCCTTAAAAGAATGGGTGTTGTTGACCCCACCCTTGAACTCCTGGACGATAGCCATTGTTCTTGTTGAAATTTCCGTTGTTGGCGAGGTATAGGGCCTCCTCACGAGTTTCTGGGCAATCATTGCCCATATGACCCATGTTGCCACAAACTTCACACGTGATGTGAGAGTCTAGGGCATAGGCATTGCCAGACACTTCACCACTGGCTTGTCCATCAATTTTCTTCATTAGAAGGTCCAATTTTGCAGCGATCATGTCCACCTCCTTCAAGGTGTGTATGCCTCGCTGTCGGGTATGGAGACGCTCTTTGTTCCATCCCATGTTGGACACCATCTTCTCAATAAGATCTTTAGCTTTTGGCACCGTCAATGAGAAGAAGGCTCCTCTAGCAGCAGCATCCAAATGGTCACGAGCTGATGGGATAAGCCCATTATAGAAATTCTGAATAATGAGCCAGTCATCCATCCCATGATGGGGACAGGCTAGGATGTACTCCTGAAGCCTTTCCCATGCCTCGGGAATAGATTCCTTGAGCTCTTGCTGAAAGCTGGAAATCCTTCCACGTAGGGCATTGGTTTTGCCCAACGAGAAGAATTTGGCAAGGAATGCCGTAGAACACTTCTCCCAAGTGTCTACAGTACTTTGGTTCATGTATAACCACTGTTTCTCTCTCCCAAGGAGAGAGAACGGGAACAGTCTCAGAAGGACCGCATCCGGAGACACGTCCTTGATCTTAAAAGTGCTACAGATCTCGAGGAATTGCAGGTGAGCACTTGCATCCTCGTTAGCCTTCCCACAGAATGGGTTGGCTTGCACCATAGTGATAAGGCCAGTTTTGATCTCAAAGTTCACATCTCCCGTGTTAACAGTGGGCCAAATAGGCACATTGTTAGCAGAGGGAGCTGAGAACTCACGAATGGTCTTCTGAGCCATTGGCGTTTGGATTATTGCGGCAGAAATGCTGGCTTGCTTTGCCGCTCGAATCTTCTAAGGAGTAACAACACGGGGTCGGTCTCTCAGAAGAGATTCGGGATCTTCAACAAAGTTTTCCGGCAGGCGGAAACCAGACATACACTACCCTGTTTTCACATTTAATATAAATGCGAAAACAAAGAATGGTTATTCTACTACAGTCCTACCCAGGGTTCTATCCTATTCACTTAGTCATGTTATATATCTATTTGCCTTCCCCGGCAACGGCGCCAGAAATTCTTGTGTACGGCTCCTAAGATATACTAACAAATCATCCCCGGCAACGGCGCCAGAAATGCTTGTTGGTATTTATTATGCACCATTAACTAAACATCTCCAACTGATGTGTCAGAAATGCTTGTTAATGGTTCTATTGGATCACAGAGTGAATTCTGCAAGCGCACGGAGATATCATTGTATCATTTCCCCTTAAGAGTATTCCCAAGGGTGTCATTTATTTGATCCCAAAGGAAGGTAGGGAAGAGATATAACAATCATCAAGTGGAAAGGGTAGAAAGGTCTAGGTAAGAATCTAGTAAGGATGGATAAAATAATAGTGGAGGTAGTGTGACACAAACAAAATCTTTCAAGTCTAAGGGGGGTAAGAGGATCCTAGAGGTTAGTTAAGGTTGAGAGTTATGGAGGTACTCCTACTATGCTCTATTGTACATATACGTAGTCTAAACTAATTATTCATAAGCTAGATCAATAGTGAATACTTATGCTATGTGGTTCAACACATCGGGCATGGGCTTACCCCTAGCAATACTAGGGCGACTCCCGCCAAGAGCCTGTGGCATAGCCGAACGTGGAGGATTACAAAGGACGGATAGGGCTGTCACCACCTACTGCCTACCTCTTCAATTCGTGGGTCTACGAGACATCCAATGCTAGTTAGCTATCCTAGCATCATGATAGCAAGTTAAGTAATTACCTTAATAGCCTAGGCACAATCCATCCTAAGGCAATGAATTGAATCATCATTGAACCAATGTTGATACACAACATAATTATCCATACTAACCTAGTTATGTTATAATTAACTAGACTATAGTGAGGGTCTATAGGTTTATGATAATGAGATATGTTCATGATGAATTAGTCATAGAAGCTATACCTTCCACATACATGGACTCCACAATCAAACAAGAAACACTTTTCCCAAGTATATGTATAAGTAGAGACTAAAGATACTATCTTTATTATGTATAAAGTCACAAATACAAGAATGAATACATGAGCCATACCTTTCCCAATGTAGGATTGGGAAGAGAGAGACTCCTTACTCCTTTCCCAATTTGGACTTGGGACTAGAGACTCTTCTCTCTACAACCTAACTCCTCTAAGACTATGGATGATAGTGTATACAATAGAGATGAAGCTCAAGTGGTGTGTGTTGAAGTGAGAGGTAGGGGGTCCTATTTATACTAGTGTTGAGGTCAGTTCCCGCCACCAAAAGCGCGCGAATTAGTCACCATTGACTCCTTCAAGCCAGGAGGAGCCAACATGTGTCGTTTGACCGTGTTTGGCGCCAGGAAGAGGTTGGCCGAACCACTGGTTCGGCCGACCTGGTCATTGCACCAATTCTCGTGTGCTTTCTCCAGGTGGCTACCAGGTGGGTCCCATTGATGTATATGGGTGATACACCATTGGATCTCCTTGGATACTTCTGTTTGCGGGCCATTTGATCCATGAGATGCCACGTGTCGTCGCCTGATTGGCTGGGATGATATTTTATAGGATTGGTCCCTCTACATTTCCTCATTTCCTGCATAAAATGCTGCATACACATATTTCTCCAAGTCCAAGTGGAATTGGGTTAGATAGAAAGGTGATGTGTGCAAGAAATGATCGATCCTTCACATAATTGAGTTAAATTGACGGATGGAATTGGTATATAATAGCCGTCAACAACAACCTCTCTCATCTGAGGGAGTATCTACTACTCAAGAAGGAGATTCAGACCCCTCTGGAAGGGTTCGGGTTGATGAAGAAGAAGCTTCGGACCCCTCAGGGAGGGTCCGAACTATCCAGCGGTTGGTGTACTTCATCAGCGAAGTACTTCACGATGCCAAGACTCGTTACATTGAGGTGCATAAGCTGCTCTCCACAATTCTTATTGCCGCAAGGAAGCTTCATCACTACTTCCAGGCCCACAAGATATCAGTGGTAACCTCTTATCCACTGCAAGCTATTTTACATAATCCAAATTCAACAAGAAATATTGCCAAGTGGGTTGCGAAGCTGGCAGAATTCAACCTTGAATTCCTACCCCAACATGCAATTAAGAGTCAGGCACTGGCTGACTTCGTGGCAGAGTGGACACCCTCTTCATCAACTCCAGGGGGCCTAAACGAGTAGAAGCTCGAACCTAAGTTCATGGACTTCACTGAGCCTCACTGGACTCTCTACTTCAATGGCTCCATGCAAAAGCAGGGGCCGGATCTGGAATCCTTCTCCTTACTTCGACCGGGGAGAAGGTCAAGTACGTGGTGCGCCTCGACTTCAAGGCAACCAACAACATGGCGGAATATGAAGCTGTCATCTTCGGACTCAAGGTGGCACTATCATATGGCATCCGGCAGCTCCTGGTGAAGGGTGACTCGCAACTCAACATCAAACAAGTCAAAGGTGAATGTAGTTGCAATGACTCTCAGCTTGCTGCATATCTACTTGAAGTCCAGAAGTTGCAGAAAGACTTCCACGTCCTCGACCTATGCCATGTCCAGCGTCTCAACAACACTGAAGCTGACGATCTCTCGACGAAGGCTTCAACCGGGACTCAAGCACCTAACGGGGTTTTTGTTAGGAGATTACCAACACCTACTGCTCAACCTGCCGAACTGAGTGATGGGGGCGAGATTGTCAGATTGGCTAAAAGATACACATTGGTAGAACTCTACCGATGTGGTGCAAACGACATTCTAATACGGTGCATTTCCCAGGAAGAAGCTTGTGAACACCTCACAAAGATCCATGGAGGCGAGTGCGGGAACCACACATCATCCCACACGCTGGTCAATAAGGCCTTCCGGCATGGTTGTTATTGGCCTACAACACTCCAGGATGCAGTCGAGCTGGTAAACAAGTGTGAAGCGTGCCAGTTCCACGCGATGCAGATACACACACCAGTGCAATCATTGCAGATGATTCCTTCCTCCTACGTGGCCATTTGCTGGGTGGGGGATGGACATTTTGGGACCTTTCCCAAAAGCCGTCAGAGGGTACCTGTTCTTATACGTCGCCATCTACAAGTTCACAAAGTGGTCGGAAGATAATCCAGTTGTGACTATCAACAAGCAATCAGCCATCGAATTCTTGAAGTCCATTGTTTGCAGATTTGGAGTTCCGAATAGAATCATCACTAACAATAGACCCAGTTCACAAGCGCAGCATTCCAAGAGTTTTGCGAAGACCTTAGCATAACAGTCAGCTACACATTAGTAGCTCATCCAGCAAGCAATGGCCAACCTAGGAGAGCAAATGCAAAAATACTCAAGGGACTCAAGACGTGCACTTATGGGCGCTTGCAGAAACATGGTGCCAACTGGATAGAAGAGCTTCCGTCTACACTGTGGGCAAGCCGGACAACATCCAACCAGGCAACAGGAGAGACACCCTTCTTCTTGGTGTACGGAGCTGAAGCAGTCCTTCCTCTGGAGGTCACTATGGGTTCTCTCCGGGTCCGAACCTTCGACGAAGCCACACAGGACCAGCTCCAGCATGAAGACCTAGACCTCGTCAATGAGGCAAGGTGCCAAGCAGCTGTCCGAAACACACACTACCGCCAGGCGCTCCAGCGCTATCACCAGAGGTATGTGCGCAACCAGCAGTTGGAAGAAGGTGATATGGTCTTGCGGCGAATACTTACTCGTGAAGGTATGAACAAACTTTTCCCTAGCTGGGAAGGTCCCTTCCGAGTTATCAAAGTTTCCCGTCCTGGATGCGTCCTCTTGGCAACAGAGGATGGGATACCACTTCCCAACCCGTGGAACATAGAGCACATTCGTAAGTTCTACACTTAGTAACACGAAGGGGGGTCTGTATTTGCATAAAATGTATCTTATGGAGTCTATGAATAGAGTCAAGTCATTTTTAGATCAAAAGCACACTTAACTTGGTCCTGTACTTTAAGTGTGTTTTTACCTTCCCTGGGTTAGTATAAGATGAATAGCACACTTAACTTGGTCCTGTACTTTAAGTGTGTCCTTTTCTCCCCTGTTATTTGGACCTATAATGAAATACATTTATGTGCAAACAGACTCTACGTGGACCTATAATGAAATACATTTATGTGCAAACAGACTCTACGTGCATTAATTTTGCACATGCTCATTATTTTTGTCATGTTGTACCTTCTTATCAATAGCAATGTTGTGCAATCCACTTGAAATTTAGTCCTAGGGATTCATGTGACATATAAGTTTTATTGGTAATCTTCTATCGGATCTTAGTGTTGCTTGATGGTCTACTCGTCTGAAAACCAAAGCCAATGATAGGTCCGGAGTGCTATCGACTTAGCCTAGTCTAGCACCCTAAGTATGCCACTCTACCTATTCTGGTGGGTCCCAGTAAGGTGGGTCCGGAAAGCATTCAGATCTAAGGAAGTTTAATCAATATACTGCTTTTCTTGTCTCTCATGCACAGGAAAAAATGAATAGTTGACAGCAATCAACACGGTGATCATGGATGTTCTCAAAGAAACAAAGCTCCGATAACCCCAGGGGGCCCACCGTCAACGTTTTATGCATTGACAGTGGGCACCGTCGAAGCGAACAAGCTCCGATAACTCCTAGGGGCCCCGCCGTCGAGGTTTTACGCATTGACAGTGAGCGCTGTCAAAGCGAACAAGCCCCGACAACTCCCAGGGGGCCTGCCGTTTACGTTTTACGCGTTGACAGTGGGCGCCGTCAGAACAACTAAGCTCCGACAACTCCCAGGGGGCCTGCCATCGACGTTCTATGTGTTGATAGTGGGCCCCATCGAAGCGAACAAGCTCCGAGAACTCCCAGGGGGCCGACGTCGATGTTTTATACGTTGACAGTGGGCGCTGTCGAAACAACTAAGCTCCGAGAACTCCATGGGGGTGCGTCGTTGATGTTTTACGTGTTGATAGTGGGTGCTGTCAAAGATACTAAGCTCCGACAACTCCCAAAGGGCCCGCCATCGACGTAACAAAGGGTCCTTGGAGATATAGGAAGCAATACTCGGACCATGGAGCTATCATTCTAGCTACGAGTTCAGAGCAATCAAGTTTTTAAGACATTGTCAAATTCCTTATGGTAGATGTCCTCAGTCAATTGAATACATCTACCAAGGGGCCAACAAGATAAAGGGCAATGTATTGAAGACAAAAATGGAATTAGAAAGGATTTCATTCATTCAAAATTGAAGATTTACAAGGTGAAGGTACAAAAAGAAAGGTCCTAGCTACTGTGAGGGTCCATCTTTGGCTCTAGGTCAGCCGGTCGGACCAGGCTAAATTCTAGAGGAACCACAACTTCATTCGCCCAACAGAGGAAGTCCCAGACTTGCTGGGACTCAATTTATCTTACGCTCCGAAGCTCCTCTAGTGACTTCCTTGCAGACGAAAGCTCTGCAGAACCCTCCTTAAAGAATCGCTCGACCTCTTTGGCGTGCTGCTGGATCCGTTGAGCCAACAACCTCTCTTGGTTAGTGATCTGCTTCTCTTGGAGGTCAATGTGACCTATCCTTTCTGCAAGTTACTTCTCCTTCGCCTTCACCTTGTCCTCCCTAATAGAGACAACATTCTCTCTTTTGCTGACTCCTTCTCCTGCCAGCCATACTTGGTGCTTCTCTTGTTCGCACCAGGACTTGAATTTTTCCACGCAGTCAGCCAAGTCCTGCTCGCCACATGCCAACTTCTGAGAGAGTTCATCCTCCCTCTTTTGGATTTAATCCTCTCTTTCTTGGAGTTTATCTTCCTTATTATCCTGCTCATCCTAACACTTCAGGAGCTGGTCCCTCAAAGCTTCGAGACTCTTCGAGCGACCACCAACCACTTAGTTGGCCTTTCAGGCGTGCTCGTAGATCTCCCGGGTCTTCTCATCGAGGGACTTTATGGAAGCCTCCCTTTCATTCAGTGCATTATTCAAACGGATCTGCCGAGCCTTCTCTGCTTCCTTCCACTCCCTTTGGTCCACAAGCCGAGACTGCGTCAGCTTCGTCTTGAAGTACAGCTGTTGGCACCAACGCCTAAGGGTGTCGCGCTCTTCTTCAAGAGACTTGCGCTCGTAGTCAAAGGTGAGCTGGACCTGGCAAAGGCTTGAGGAGGCATTGTTAATCGACAACGTCAGAGGGATTGGCTGCGGACCTACTTGAAGTTCGTCCTTCATTTCCTTTGGGTCTTCTGGGATAGTTGTTGGACCCATGGCACGAGCATGGACTCCAACAGCTCAACATCGGTAGGGCTGATCTTCGGAAGATCATCTACCTCCGACAGAGATAAGGAAGGTCTCACAGCTGGATCTTCAGCCAATGGCACTGTCACCTCTGGAGCTGGTGTTAGAGCTTCAACTACAGCTTTCGAAGTCTCTGGCACTGGCGCTGGTACCTCCGGTGCTAACTCCGGAGCAGTTGAAGCTTGCTCCATCGCAACTATGGCTTCTTCTTCGGGCGCTGGTATCGAGGTTGTCTCGGTGCTAGTAGGCGCCAGAGCTACGGGGTTGACTGCCTCAACCACCGGAGGAGCCGTTTCAACAGCGGAAGATCCGGACGGTGTAGTCTCTAGGGCCGAGGCACTAGCGGGTGCTGGAGCAGAAGCTATCAATACTTTGGAAACACAGAAACAAATACTTTAGGAAAAAAGCAAAAAGCAAAAACAAGACTCAAGTTCAGTTGCCGATAATTACTCGGGGATACTGGCTTTCCAGTCGGCACAAAACTTCTTCCTTGGACGCCTAGAGTCAGAGCCCACCGTTTTTGGTTTGGCAGACGCTCCGGGCTTCGTCCCAGAAGTTGAGGCAGCCACTGGCACTGCTTCAGCTAGTATCTCCATCGTTGGAGAAATTGCTTCGGACCTAGCGCCTCCCGCTGGCGCCAGAACTGCAATAGACTTGCCAGACCTAGTGCCCTCCGTGGACACTTGATCCGAAGATGATTTAGTTATTAGAGCAGGAGCCGCCGATGCTTGGGGCACTACCAGTACCGGCTTGAGGGTTGGGCGAGCCGTCAGCACTACCTCTGTCGGACCTTATCTAACAGAACTATTGTTGGACCTGATCTGACAGAATCAGCTTCCTCTTCCGGCTAGAGGTGCTGAGTGGCTCCTTGCCTTTACCCCAACTCGAGTCATATTTCTTCTTTCTTGAAGCTGTAGGAGCCTTGCCCTCTAAAGCTCTGGGGATTGAAAACCCTGCTGGCAGAGTGCTCCTCTGACGCACCGCAAGACCTATTTCATCAAGCAGCGGCATCTTCTTCTGTAGCTCTCTCCTGACCTCCGAAACTACGTTCAGAGGTAGGAACTCGGCCGGAGGTCCGAGGTCATCCCTCGAAAAAGCCATGCTATTCAGCTTCTGCAAATGGAGCTTCAAAGCATGTTCATCAAGATTGGTACCTTGGCCGACTTCAATCCAGAGGAAATCCATTTCTCCAGAGAAAGACCAAGCTACGAATTATCGCTCCTTGAGAAGCGCCCAACAGTTGTTTAGGAAGTTTCCAAGGACCATCAGAGATGTTAGTCCTCCGTCCACCAATTCCCGGATCCTTGTCAGCACGGGCTTGTACTTATCACACAGCTCTCGGATCTCCACCCAGGAGTCAGAATCTGTCATCAGAGTCCTTCTGGCATCTCCAGCCGATTATGAGGGTCCACTCGGATCACCACCCAATCGGTCTTCCATGTCTCCCACTTCCCGAAAGGAAGGTCTTGATGTACTTGTATGGGGGAATTTCTACGCTTTATGAAATAGTAGAACTCTACGACCACAAAGTGGAGCAAGAGTGGGAGCATGGTGCAAGGGTTCAAGCGGAGAACTCTATGGCAAGAAAGGACTAGTGCGTAAGAGTTCTCTCTCCTTGCAGCGCCTCCCACTTTATTCAGCCTCCGCAACGCTTGGATGGCAACTGCATCTGGACTATAGTCACACTCTGCGGAGTTACCTCATCAATGACAAGGGGTCAAGGGTCCACTTTATTAAAAAGTCGCACCTAGTGAACCGTTGTCATGATGGGAAGTTGGAAGCCAAGGGCGGCGGCCTTACAGGGCTACAAAGATTACGCTGGGGACCGATACAGATATCGTATTGGGAACCGGAATCCTTCAATTTTGTGAGATCCGCACATCATGCGTCTCACCTACCAAATCAAGAAAGACCGTGTGTATCGAGAGGAAAGTTGAAACAACAGCGTGGGAGAGATAATGGCCCCACCTCCGACATCACAACCTCACAATCTCACTTGAGGTGGGCCCGAGGGCCACTTTCGATACCCTGCTTACCAGGTATCCCTTCGTACTAGAAGAAGACGCGTCGAGTTCCACCTTCCAATATCATGGACTACTAGAGGAAACACGTTTCCAGCAGTGTCTTACTTGCCTCCCTTCTTAGGGTGGCTCTGGTGCTACCACGTGTCCCATGGTACCGGACCTGCCTCCCCAACAGGGGAAGCTCCGGTGCTGCCACGTGTCCAGTAGCTCTGTACCTGCCTCCCCAGAGAGGGAAGCTCCAGAGCTACCACGTGTCACACGCCCAGACCTAAGTCTGCAACAGGAAGACAACGAGATCTCCAATGGCGCGGGCATTCAAGCGCTATCAATTGGCCATTACAAGACCTGGTTAAAGTGTCATTAATGTTATATTAATGACACACGATTAGAGGATTATCAAGACCGATAATGATGCTGTTAAGGCACGCTATCACACTATTAACCACCCTTAACACCATAGATCGTGTATAGGGTAGTTTATTACAGCCAAGCCAACCTATTGGGTCATGGCGCATACTGTAACAGCCAGTCCTTGGCATATAAAAGGGTTACGATGCATGGTAGAACTCATGCTCATTCAATCGGAGACACAATCAGTGAATCCCAAGCTCAGGCTTACGTACACTCAATACACAAACACCCATGGAGTAGGTTATTACGCTCATGCGGCCCGAACCACATAAAATCCTTTGTGTTCACCCTTGTTCTTGATCTTGATTAGCGCCCCATCCGAATACGAACTTCCACGAACTACTTCTTAGTAGTATCGGGGGAAGTGCCTTAGTCTACACTTCGACAGACAACATTAGAGGGACTATTTGTTGTCATTGCTGCAACAATGAGAAGAGATATCGCACAGATGAAGTGTTGAGGTCATATTTGATCACGCATGGATTCATGGTGGATTATCGATGTTGGAACAAACATGGGGAGGAGGGGCTTAATGAAGCAGAGATGAGAGATTCATATATGGAGAGGGAGGTCCCTACCAGTGTCGAAGAAGATCACGATGACGATGTGAACATGCCAGATATATCAGGGTTCACAGATGACGACATTGAGTTTCAGGTGCATAACATAGAGGAGATGGTACACAATGTCGAGAGACATGGCGACGATGATCTGTACAGTAATGGTGAACTTGCAAATTACAAGAAGATGCAGGAAGACTCAAAGAAGCCATTGTATCATGGTTGTGCGGCTAGGTACACCAGACTATTTGCGATGATAAATCTTTTCCAGTTGAAGGCGAGCAACGAATGGAGTAATTGTAGTTTTAAGGAATTGTTGATGCTCCTTAAGGACATGTTACCCCAAGGAAACACAGTCCCTACAACAGTTTATGAGGCAAAACACCACCGGGTTTGGAGGTGGAGAAAATTCATGCGTGCAAGAACGATTGCATTCTATATTGTAAACCTGAGTACGAAAACCTCGAGAAATGACCTATTTGTTGAGTAGACCAATTCAATCGTAGGAAAGATGATGGTGATGACGAAAACTATAATAGAAGAAAAAGAGGGCCTAAAAAGGTATTTTGGTACTTTCCTATCATTTCTCGTTTGAAGCGTTGGTTTGCAAACAAGTAGTCAAAATTGTTGCGATGGCACAAAGAGAAGCATAAGCATGATGCTGGAATGATAAGACATCATGTTGAAGCCACATAGTTGCGAAACATAGATTCACGAAATCTTGAATTTGCCATTGATCCTAGGAATATTAGGATCGCAATGAGTACCGATGGCATGAATCCTTTTTTGAACAGTAGCACACATAGCACATGGCCAATTGTGACAACAATTTTGAACCTTCCTCCTTGGTTGTGCAACAAAAGTAAATATATTATGATGCTATGACCAATATCGGGGCCACAACAATATGACAATGACATCGACACTTATTTCAGGCCTTTGGTTGAAGATCTGAAGCAGTTGTGGTACAATGACAGAGTGCGGATCTGGGATGGCCACAAGCGTGAGTACTTTGGCCTCAAAAAGCCATTTTATTTGTGATTGTTAGTGATTCTCCAACAGCACGTAACTTGTTCGGACAGAGTAAGAAAGTAGGTTGCGGATATCCACATTGTTTGAGAGAAAAATACTCACAATAATTGAGCGAGTGACAAAAACTAGTGTACATGGGACATCAACGTTACATTCCAATGAAGCACCTGTTTCAGAGTATCAAGGATAATTTCAATGGTAACACTGGGAAGAGGTGTCCTCGACCTCATCTCACGGGTCATGAAGTCTATGAAATGGTCAAGGATATCTATGTTGTCCTTGGTAAGCAGAAAAGTACTAGCAACAATACTGGCGAAGATGACATGTGGAAGAAGCAATTGATTTTTTGGGAGCTACCGTGATGAGGACATCATAACAGCGGAGACGCACATTGAACTGCATGGACCAATCACAAGAGCACGAGCACGGTTAATAAATCAGCAGGTGAATTCGTTCCTAACTTCTTTTGCATGTGAGTTTGAGAATAGATTGCTATGTGATAATTTAATTGTTATTAAGAATAATGGAGAAGATCAACAAGTGAAGGAAAGAGGCCTTGGGAGCATGGAGAACCAGCTGGGACGTTCACATGTTGATGGAAACAGTTTACAACTCGGACTCGAGTTCAACTCGGAGTCCAGGATCAGTCCACCTTAAAATGGACGCCCAGGAGGCATACGGACTCCGTTTTCGACGTTCTACATATGCACGGAAATAGGAGAAGATAAAATTTCCAATGGTGCTGGTCCCACCTCAAAATTCCTCTGGCGTCATTGGGAATCGTCGAAACAAGTTGAGTCCAGATATCTGTCCGGTGCTGCACCACCAAATTGGGCCTTGTATCCCATAAGAGTCCATTAGGGACGCGTCTAATCGTGTTTTAGTCGAACCCTAGCCTATAAATACTGCAGCCGCCGGTCATATTCGGTGGGTTTTGCTTAGATCAATAATATCGCCGTTCTACGGTTTGTGAGACCCCAACTTCGCGATTTCAGATCGTGCCTTCGACGTTCTTGCTTGTGTTCTCGGTTGCACTTGCAGGGACTAGCCTTCTTGGCGAGGTGAAGCGTGTGAAGCACGGTTGATAACCAATGGAGCCGTGGTGTAGTGATTGCAGGGGTACTCGAACCGCTCGAGTGCCGCGGATCATGAACGTCGAGTTCTCCACCCCAATCGACATACCTTTTGGAAGATTGGACCTAAACCTACTCATCAGTTGGTATCATATTTCCAGGTTGCCCATGAGGTATCTTTGTTTTTCTTCCATTAGATCGATTTTTTTTCGTACCTAGAGTCCACAGAAAAGCCACATAAAAAAATTAGATCATTTTTACTGCTTCCCAGACTATAGTGCCTGCAATTTCGTTTTTCAGTTTGCATTGTTGAGTTTGCATTCGTATGGTCGAGTCTTGTTGCTGGTTTAGCTTTGTGTTTTGGGTCCTAGTTATCGTATTTCGTCTTTGTTTTCTTTCTGTTCGACACCTATGCCACAGTCCCTAAATAACAAACCAATCCACCAGGTTCATCGATTTGCCCTAGCTAGCCACCTTGCGTGAACTCCCGCATCGCCTGCCCTAGTTTACGTGACAAACCTTTGTGCCACTTATCCTTGAATCATCACACACCACCCCATTAGTTGTTGTGCAAATTCCCGATTGTTTTCATATCCGATTGCGAATTTTGTTCTCAAACCCAGTTGGAATCAACATCCAAAAAAACGTAACTCGCACCAGCCAACCTTAAAACAGCCATAACTTTCGCATACGAACTCGAAATCAGGCGATTTTTTTCAAATTCATCTACACGAAATTTTGCATCCGATTTTCCGCCGTGTAGCCGCGTTTGGGGAAATTATATTTCCCAAATTCCCCTCGGAAGATAGGCTATCCGGCCTCTGAAGTTTCAGCACGAATTTTAAAGAATCTTCTTGATTTTCTATAGGCCGCATATTACATCCAGTTGAGCTAAAAATTTGATTGCTTCATATCTTCGTGCTCCCGAGTAAAGAAAAAATATCAAAAAATATTAAAAAAGAAAAAAATAGTGAAGAGCACGCATATTAAATCAATTGGCCTATACTACTTGTGTTGTGATTGTTGGTTATATCATTTTGTCTTCCTTTTGCCTTGCTACTTCCTTGTGTTGTGCTAGGCCCTAGAGCACTTGGTTGACCAGCAACAGTTTCCTGCATTGAAAACTTATTCAGCTTTGTTTACCTGTTAACGATTTCCTGCTTGTTAGCCACCATATTGTGCCATCCAAGCTCCACCTTTCTCTTGAGCATAACATGTAACTTTGCAATCACCCCACGCTTCATTGGTTTATCTCACTGTCCACACCACCTGCTGTGTCGGTAAGAACACTTGTAAGAGCGTGGTAAAACGCTTGAGCGAGAGAGATTGTTTTCTTCTACCTTTCACATTGTCACTGTAGTTGATAGGGATAACATATTTTTTTGTTGTCTTTTGTTTCCTACTAACAATGGCAGGAGAAGACAATGATGAGGAATGTGTTCAACATGCTGAGTTACGTGATATGATAAAGACCATGACAGATATGTTCGCCAAATACAACGGAGGAGTCATTGGCGAACTTGACTCACCAACTTGATGACCTTGCTCTTCGGATGAATAATTTTGAGGCTTGGTTGCCTCTCGCTAGAAGACAAGAAGATAATGCTTATGATGAACTGGAAGATCACAATAATCAGCCAAGACTGCCACTTTATCGTCGAGGTATGGGAGGTAATAATCATAACAATTATAATCGTCCTCCTGATGATCCTTTTGCTAAAGTGAAATTTTCTATACTCTCTTTTTCTGGTGCTTATGATGTTGAGGCTTATCTTGATTGGGAGATGACAATAGAGCAAAAATTTAATTCCCATCTTGTTCCTGAACAACATAGAGTTCGTCAAGCCACTAGTGAGTTTAAGGACTTTGCTATCATATGGTGGAATGAACTAGTTGAAACTAGAACTGATCCTCCAACATGGGATAGATTAAAGGAAGCTATGCGTGTTCGATTTGTTCCTCCATCTTTTTGTAAAGGCCCAAACTTTTGGAAGCTTTTCTCTCCTATGTATGGCACATGAAATAATAGTTTAAGTATGTACAAGGAGGACCATGTTAAAAATGAGAGCAAATAGTCATATTGATGTAAGTGTAAAGTAAAAATGTTAATGTGAAGCTCTAGTTAAAACCTAGAATTCCTTTTGAATTCAGCTAAGCTCAAATTTCCAAAGGTCTTGAATTTTAAATTTAAGACACCTGAAATTATGTGCTTTGATCACAAGGGAAAAATCAAAAGAAATAAAACAAACATGTGTGAATAAAAGTATATATGGAAATGTAAAAATATTCAAATCAATGATCAAGGTACAAAAATATATTCTCCATTTGATCAGGTTAGGCAATTAAAAACATAGGACATTATATACATTAATATTGGGGGAAAGAATTAAATGACATGCATATAGATTATAGAAATTGAATTTGAATCTAATTCAAATTTGCAGGAAACCAAACATGTTATATGTGGAATAAAAATATATTCAAATTAAGTGTTCAATTTCAAATCTGCAGTGGACTAATTATTGAGCACATTATTGGAAACCCATGGCCATTTAAAAAGGCAATAATTGAGAAGATTAAAATACCTACATAAAACATATAAATAGGAATTTGAATCTAATTCAAATTTCAAATTGGCCAATTTGGATATTCAAATTTGTCAAACCATCCAAATATAACAGGACCAATTCTCTTCTGAATTTGGAGTCCTTATCACATCTAGGCTTGGGTAGCAAAAAGAAATAAAAGAATGGAGGGGATAAGAGCAGAGTGGGGCCCACTTGGCAGAGGTATTCGGTTTTGCTTCTACAGCAGCGCCTCAGCTCGAGCGGCTGCACGCGCGCACACCAGAGGAGGCGGCAAGCAGCTCTCCAGGGCGACCTCCAGCCCGATGGTCTCCACGTGCATGCGCGCTACGGCGGTCCACGACGCCACCTGCCCCGCTCCGACGGTCGGGTATAAAAGGGGACCGAGCGCTCGCTATTCTTCCTACTCCCGCATCGCTCTGCTCGGCCGCCCAAATCACAGCCGCCCCCGCTCAAGCAAAGCATCAATTTGGTGCGCGCTCATACCCTCTCGACACCCCGGAACCGAGTCTGCCGTCGGACCTAGCCTCCCAGAGGGAATCGCGGTGTTTCCTTCCGGCGTGCTGTCGACCTACCTCTGTTCCAACGTGGAGCTCTTCCTCCATGGTGAGTAGCTTCACAATTCCAGCCCCCCCAGCATCTACACTTGCGTGCGCACCTTCCTGAGTCGTTAGCTAGCCATAGCCTCATTCCGGTTAGCCGAAATTTCAAATCTTGCCGCCGCCTAGATTCGGTTTCACGGTGCCCCCATATTCCGACCAATTTTAGAGCGATTGGATTGTTGGCCAATGATCAGGGCAGCACCACGAAGCTCCCAGTGCAAGAATCAGCTTCTCCCATGCCTTGTACACCGAGAACGCCATCGTCGATCGTTGAGTTCTGCCGGTCGCTGGTGTAGGCACTTTTCCGGTGTGTTTTTGTCCAATCTGAGGCCACCAATGACTTCCTAAGGGTCAAAAACCCCCGAGTGGCATGTTCCAGCCACGGGGAAGGTGGCTCGGCGCGCTCCGGTGAGTCGCCGGCCGTTCTCCGGCCATGGCGCCGCCACGGGCCAACGGAGTCAGGGGAAAGAAGAAAACAACCCCCGTGGGATTTTCTGTGGCACCCGGATTCCATGTGACAACACGTTTAAACCGTGTGGCCCCGGTGTGGCAGGTGGGAAGATTTAGAGGCCACGTGTCAGTTGATTAAAGGGTTGTCCTTTTCCATTCAAAAAGAATTCTTGAAAAATGCCTAAACTTTGAAATACTATAACTTTGGCTAGGATGCTCCAAATTAGATGAAACAAATTTTGTAATTCTCCTTAGGATCTGTACTTTCCAGTGGTCCATCCACATATTCATGAAAAACCCTAGAGAATATTCTATAAATAAATTAGTTTAATGCATTGTGGAAAATATAGAAAATAGGATTCTATTCAGATAATTCTGGGAATTTACCCAACCAATCATTTTGTTATGTAGAAGCTCCAGTAAAAGTTTCAAGCATAAAAAAGTTGTTTAAGACGGTTTAATTCAAAGTCTTTGCCTAGGTTAATTAAAATTACAGAAAATAACAAATTAAATCCAGGAATTCATAAGGACTTGTAAATTCAATATTTTGCTGTAGGAAGCTTTAAAATTGTGAAACCAATTTTTGTAGCTTCGTTTTGATCAGTACTATCTAGCTGTGCCATTTATGGACATGATAAAACCTCAGGTTTTATCTGCAAATTCCTAAATTATGAAAGCTTGATAGATTTTTGTAGATCATTTTCTCCCATCAAATTCTCTGAAATTTTTATGAGAATTTCTTCATCACATCTGTATACCAAAGTTAAATTATCAGAGTCAATAGAACTCATCTGCATAGGAATTAATTCTGTATAGTTTCCTTATATCCGTGACTATATAGAAATTTCTTATGTACATTCTTATAATATGAAGTAATATCAAATTAACCTACCCAAATCCAATTTAATACCCAACAGTACACCTTATTCATTCTTGATTTACAAACATACTTTCTTGATGAGTATGACAATGCATAATGTGTGCATATTCATTAGTTAGGTTATTAAAGTATATTATGTGTTATATGCATATCCACGCCGTGACGGAAAGGAGTAGAAGAGGACCTGTTCGTTAAGCATCAAGCCGCTGCCTCTTTGACTTGAACTGATTCGCAAACAAGGCAAGCCCCGGTTTGCATTTAAAAGCTTTACAGAGTTTTGCAGTATTTCTCACATTACGTCTTAAGTTTCATATGTGCATTACGTATAGGGTGATTGATACTCCACTTGCATGACCACAAATCCCAGGTTTTGGTTGGAACGAGTTACAGTTTGACCTGTAGTAACTGCTTTGCTAATGTATAGGAAATCCGGTAGAAGTTGAGTAGTTGGAATCTACTCGCGAGAGGGTCACATTTTATTGACCACAAGTCAAGTAGTTTATTCTATTTGCGAGAGAAGTCGAGTAGGGGAATCTACTCGCGAGATGTTACCAAAATGTTCACTCTTAATAATTGGATATGTGGATGGGGATGTTCTTGTAGGACGGGATGCACAAGGTTGTCTGTTCCCGGATGAGGGGGACAATGCTTGCGACCACATTTGGGCCTGGGCCGATAAGGGTAAGGCAAATATGGAGGTTGGTTGTAGCCCCGTCTGTGTCGGTTAAGGACCGTCTCGTGTGTGGCCCTATTTAGCAAGTTTGAACAGTACCGGTTACATAATGGATTAATGGGGTCCATTAAACTGATGTAGCTCGGGCACCCTCGTGCCGTCCTTCGGGGGAAGATGATCATAAGGTGGGAACCTCTAAGGAGCAACTTCGACGTGCTTGGTTAGGGACCTTACTTTTGGGACGGTAGAACTGGTTCGACATTGGGATGACGGGTAAAAGGTGGCCACATACGACGTGGGAGTGGAGTACAGTGAAAGGTACTTCTGAGCAGGCGTATGTGTCGTGTATTCCGGGTGTGTCCTGATTGCAATCACCGTCCCTCGCGGTAATAGAGTACCACTTGTTCACTGAGTTGTGACGTAGTAAATAAGAGCAATGGAATGATGATAAACATTACTGATCTGCTTAATTATTGTATTGCAACCTTGTTTGGCTTAGATATAGTATAATTAAAAGTTTACAGTTTCCCCATACTTTAGCTGTAATAGCATTATGTGCTTTGGGCATGTCATATCATCGACAAAGCGTTTCTTGTTTGATTGTGGAGTCTATGATGTGCCGTGCCTGAAGAATGTCATTTTTTACTTAAAATATGAATATAAGGATCCACTTGTAGGCGAGTCTTTTATGCTATTCCTTACCTATGCTTAGTACTTACCCCTGCATATGTCTAGTGAGACGGTTAAGTCTTGCTGAGCCTTATGCTCACATTTGCGCATTAACGATTTTTGCAGGTATTAGTTTTATTTCTGCTGTTCAGGTTGTACATGAGACTCGAGTTATCGAGATAAATCTCATGTGAACCACGTCGCTGCTAAATGACCATCATGTTGCTAGTGAGAAGCGTCCTAGGGCATGGACGTTTTCTCTTATGCTTAGATAGGTGAGAATATGAGTATGTAATTTCGCTGCGTGTGTACTTCTGATGTACACTGTTTTGTAAACTCTGAATATATTTATGAAATGAAAACTTTGTATATTTTGGTATTCTTTTCGTATGTGCTGTTAGGTGCCGCATCGCACGGCACCACCCAGTGAGATCCTCAGATGTGTGGACTCTGGTCCCCACAGACATGGTATCAGAGCTTCATTGGGAATAGCACGCTCGAAAAGATCCTATTTTTGAAAACTACGAAGTAGTCGAGTGAGGATTAGTTATATGCCCACGTAAGGTCTATATTAAAGCTAACATATGTGTTATTATATTTTGTAACGACGCTCTGACGTCAGGTAAGAGGTAAGGTACGCCACCGCAAGTGGATCGATTGCGGTAAGCTCACCATGCGAGAGGTAGCATGTGATTATTTCCGTGGCTTGTCACGGAAATGTCAATATGAGTCTCTGAAACTTTCCATATTTCTGGGAACATATGACACGCGGTACCCCAGCGTGACACAAAATTAGTGGGAGCACCCGTCGGGTGGGACATAACCTGATGCGCCTCCTACTTGTGCAGCATTACGCAAAGACGTGGGACCCTGTCGGGTGGTAGAAAACCCGGTCATGTACCTCGAGACGTGGCTTAACTCGAGGCGGCCCGTATGGAATGATACAGGACAAATGTTTTTACTTTCTTATATGTTTTTGTGAATTGATCGCCCGTGTGGGCTAGACTGTACCGTACGGTACCATATGATTGATCAGTAGTTTGAGTGTAGTGACAGGTACACTAACCACATTGAACGTATTGCGAGTAGAATACGTTTGCGAGTGATCATTTTAGTGCCACCTATAGTACGTTATGCCGACTAAGAATCCGGTAAAGATTTTCAGTTTGTGAGGTAACGTAGTATCGACATAATTGTTGTGATGCATTCACACCTTACTTCACCCCAAAAATCATTTCTGTTGAAGACAAGTAAAAACTTGAATTGAGAACCAAAATAAAGTTTTAGAATCTAATATTAACTACAGAACTCTGATGTTGAACTAAGATTCAATTGGAGTTTAGTGATTTTCAAAAAGATTCAAAAGCAGAGTTCCCTGTTTTTCTGGCAGAATTTTTGCTGGATTTGTACAGGGCATAACTCTTGCTATATTGAACCAATGTGGATGTGTAATACAGTTTTGGAAAGGTCTTGAAGTTCTCTACAACTTGTATGTAGACTGCCAGAACTGAATCAATTTTCAAATTGGTGAAAATTCCAGTTTGGTAGAACCTGTTGCTGAAAATAGAACTGTCAAAACCTCTCTGGAATGTTTCTGTTTTTCCACCATAACTTCCTGTTGAAAAATTTCTATAGCTCCTAGGTTACACCGTTAGAAATATTATGATATGTGTTACAACTTTGTAATTCAAAGTTTTTCCAAATTTGGGGTAGAACTGTATGGAAATTGATGTTCAAATCAGCCACTTCCAAAAGAGGTGCTGTTGAAATTTTCCAGAATTCTGTCAACTTTGAAATATCATAACTTTTGTTCCAGAGCTGATTAGGAAGCAAAGTAAGATTTTTTCGAAAACTAATGAAGGTGGCTGTAACTTTGGTATTCAAGTTCAGGATTGATTCTACTTTTTACTGTAGTAGAATCTGAGTTCTTTGCAAACTGGTCAATTTTGGACAGCAGATTGGCCAATGCAATTGAAATGGAAACTTGTTTATGGATAGGCATGTTTGAAACTTGCCAAAGTTGTGCAACATGTCAAGAGGTATGTATGTTCAGTTTTTGAAACTTGAGCATTGGAAAAAGCTCGTTAAGAGGTCTAGAAGAAGTTTAGAATCAGAGTGTCGTTTGAACGTATATGAATATGCTGCAAAGTTTTATGATTCATATACGGTTAATGTTTTCAAGCATCGACTGTCATTCAATCTTGGAAAGTAACCGTATTTGGTCATTCTTGCAGTATGGTTCGCACTCGTTCCAGCGCTGAAACGGGAGAGTCTAGTCACAGCAGAAATGACTCGACTCGACCGCAAGAACCGCAGTCAACCCGATTGATGGAGGTTATGGCACAAATGGTTGAGTCTCGTCATGAGAACAACCAGCTGCTTCAGACATTGGTGCAACAAGGCTTTATTCAAGCATCACGACAACAGGATCTGAGTGAAAGTTCTTATTTGAATTTTCTGACAACTCAACCGGCTGTCTTCACGGAAGCAACAAATCCGTTCGAGGCACATCATTGGATCCGGGTTATTGAAGCTAAACTCGATTTGATCCAGTGTGACGAGTATCAAAAGGTGGACTTTGCAGTTCAGCAGCTTCATGGATCTGCTGGAGCTTGGTGGGCAGAGTATCTCGCCATGACCATTGAAGGACATCACGTGAATTGGAATGAATTCCGTGATGCATTCTGTGCTCGGTATATTCCAAGGGGGATTATCAAGTCGAAGCTTGAAGAGTTTGTAGAGTTGACCCAAGGGGGGAGGAGTGCTCTTGAGTACTCCAGAGAATTCAACCGGTTGGCACAATATGCACCAGACTATATGAGAACAGAAGCTTCGATGTGTGACCAATTTCTCCGAGGCTTGACTGCCAAACTTCGTGAAAGATTGGTCCTATTCAACAAAGGAGACTATAACGAATTGGTCAGTAATGCTATATATCAGGAAGATGCTTCTCTTCGTTATCAGGCAGAGATGAGGAAGAGCATCACATCAACGGATGATATTAGTGGTACTCCTCGGAAATATCGACTGGTATATCATTTACCAGCTGGACCGAAAGTTTGGGTAGTTGCAAGACAGCCACCGATGCAGAATTGGTCACCACCATTGCAGTGGATTGAAGCACCAGAGATGAAGCAGCAAGTGAGTTCTTGTGCACCACCGTCACGAGCGGCACGAAAAGTTACTCCACTGCAGGCAATGCAAAGGACAGTACATAGTGGTGGTGATAAAGAGCAGTTAGTTCTAGAAGGTCCTGTAGCTAAACAAGACATCAGTATAGAAGTTGCTCCTCCGAGAAATATTCAATCTCGTAAGCAACAGAAGAAGATGAAAGCCGGCAGCCTCAACTTTATAGCTGTTGTGGATATTCCAGTAGGAGAACCCATGTTAGCGGGTATGTTCAGCTTAAATGCTCAACTGGCATTTGTGTTGTTTGATTCTGGAGCAACACATGATGTCATCAGCAAGGAGTTTGTGTTGAAGCATCAATTATCATCAACAACGCTATCAACACCGTATACAATAAATTCACCTGGAGGAAAAATGTCAGCCAACCAGATTATTGCCCGAGAACCTCTATGTTTGGATCGTAGGATTTACCCTACCACCTTCATTATATTGGACGGGCAGAAGATTGACATTATCTTGGGAATGACCTGGTTGACACATCATGAAGCAATCTTCAATATCAGTACTCGTACCGTGCAACTGAATTCTAAAAGGCACGTGCATCATACTTTGGTTCTGAAGAATGTGACACCACAACCTCTAGTTATGTATAACATGGAAGCCACAAAGCTAGAGGACATTCCAGTTGTTCAGGATTACCCGGATGTGTTTCCTGACGATCTGCCAGGCATGCCACCTGAGCAAGATGTGGAATTCAAGATTGAGTTAATACCAGGAACCACACCCATATCTCGAAGACCTTACAAGATGGCACCCAAGGAATTGGCTGAACTAAAAGAACAGTTGAATGAGTTACTTGAGAAGGGATTCATACGACCCAGCACATCACCTTGGGAATTCTCTGCTCTATTCGTGAAGAAGAAGGACAAGACACTAAGGCTATGTGTCGATTATTGTCCGCTGAATGCTGTGACTATAAAGAAAAAGTATCCACTTCCACAGATTGACATTCTATTCGATCAATTAGTGGGTGCTAAGGTATTTTCGAAGATGGATCTTCGGTCCGGTTATCATCAGATCATGATATGGGCTGAAGATATACCCAAGACAGCATTCTCGACAAGATACGGGCTGTATGAGTATCTTGTCATGTCTTTTGGTCTCACCAACGCACCGGCTCACTTCATGATCTAATGAATTCAGTATTCATGCCGGAGTTGGACAAGTTCATGGTGGTCTTCATAGATGACATCTTGGTTTATTCCAAATCAGAGGAAGAACACACCAAACATCTGAATATCGTGCTTCAACAATTGAGAGACCATAAGCTATATGCCAAATTTAGCAAATGTGAATTTTGGATTAACAAAGTACCATTTCTGGGTCATGTTATCTTAGCAGACGGTATTGTCGTGGATCCAAGCAAAGTGGTACAGGTACTTAAATGGGAATCTCCGACCTCCGTCCATGAGGTCAGAAGTTTCTTAGGTTTAGCTGGCTACTACCGGAGATTTGTTCCAAGTTTCTCCAAAGTGGCTAAGCCTATGACAAAATTGCTGAAGAAAGGAAACAAGTATGTCTAGAGTGAAGCCTGTGAAGAGGCACTCCAGATATTGAAGAAATATCTCACAATGACACCAGTTCTAGCTCAACCAGACACAACAAAGCCGTTTGATATTTATTGCGATGCATCAGGCACTGGTCTGGGAGGCGTCCTGATGCAAGAAGTATGTGTAATCGCATATGGATCAAGACAACTCTAGATTCATGAGCAGCATTATCCGACGCATGACTTGGAGTTGGCTGCCGTGGTAATTGCATTGAAAATGTGGAGAAACTACATAATGGGAAATCTAGTGCATCTCTACACAGACCACAAGAGCCTCAAGTACATATTCACTCAAAAGGATTTGAATATGAGGCAAAGAAGATGGTTAGAGCTTATAAAGGACTATGAACTTGAGATCCATTACCATCTGGGCAAGACAAACGTAGTTGCCGATGCTTTGAGTCGAAAATCTCATGTTCACAACATAACCATCATTCCGGATGAAGAGGAATAACCAAGTCTACGGTTGGTTCCGTACGGAGCTCTATATAATCTTGCTCTCATACCTACAATCCGAGAGGAGATTATTGCAGCTCAAAAGAAAGACAAGGCTATGTCTCACATTCGGAAGAGAATGAGAGACGGAGAGGTGAAATGTTTCTGTGAAGATGAACAAGGAACTATATGGTTCAACGATCACATAGTACTACCCCAAAACATGAAACTCAGAAAGAAGATCTTGGATGAAGCTCACCTGTCGAAATATTCAATTCATCCAGGAAGCAATAAGATGTATCAAGATCTTAGAACGAAATTCTGGTGGACACGAATGAAGATAGAGATTGCAAAGTACGTGTCCGAGTGTGATACATGCGGAAGAGTGAAGGCTGACTATATGAGGAAAGTGGGACCACTACAACCTTTAAGTGTCCCTACATGGAAATGGGAGGATCTCAGTATGGACTTCATTGTTGGATTGCCTCTCACATTCCACAAGCACGATTCTATTTGGGTAATCGTAGACCAATTAACCAAGTTAGCACACTTTATTCCAGTGAACACGGCATACAATGCAAAGAAGTATGTTGAGCTGTATATGTCACGGATCTGTGCTTACACGGAGTTCCCCGCACCATAGTCTCTGACAGAGGATCATTGTTTGTTGCTCGTTTCTGGGAGCAACTACACGCATCAATGGGAACTAAGTTAATCCGAAGCTCGACATACCACCCTCAAACTGATGGACAAACTGAAAGGGTGAACCAGATCCTAGAAGATATGCTAAGGGCATGTGCCATAAATCACGAAAAGAACTGGGATGATCATTTACCGTTGGCAGAGTTATCATACAACAACGGTTATCAGTCTAGTATCAAAATGGCACCTTTTGAAGCTCTCTACAGTCGAAAGTACCGCACACCACTCAATTGGTGTGAGTCTGGAGAGAGAGTAATCTTCGGAGTGGATCTCACTAATGAAGCTGAAGAGTGAGTTAAGCTAATTCAAGCAAACCTCAGAGCAGCTCAGTCTCAGCAGAAGAGTTATGCTGACAAGCGACGTCATCCCTTGAGCTTTAACGTCGGAGACCACGTGTATCTTCGTGTCTCTCCGATGAAAGGAATTCATCACTTTGGAGTAAAGGGAAAGTTAGCTCCAAGATTTATCGTGCCATTTCCCATCACAAAAAGATGTGGACCCGTAGCCTATCGGCTGGAGCTAACCGCATCCTTGTCCGGAGTACACAACGTATTCCACGTATCACAGTTAAGGAAGTGTCTCAAAACTCCAACAGAAATCATATCTGAGGACATGGAAGCACTGAAGCCAGACCTGACCTATGTTGAACAACCGATCCGGATTATTGATGAGAAGACGAGAGAGACAAGAAACCGAACGTTGTGGTTCTATAAAGTGTTATGGAAGAACCACACTGTCGAAGAAGCTACATGGGAGAGTGAAGACTATCTTCGCTCCAACTATCCGGAGTTGCTATCGTCGTCTCAACGGTGATACACTCTGACATTTCTTCTCCTTTTGTAATCTCGGGATGAGATTCTTTTAAGGGGGGAGGAATGTAAAAGCCCAAACTTTTGGAAGCTTTTCTCTCCTATGTATGGCACATGAAATAATAGTTTAAGTATGTACAAGGAGGACCATGTTAAAAATGAGAGCAAATAAAGTCATATAGATGTAAGTGTAAAGTAAAAATGTTAATGTGAAGCTCTAGTTAAAACCTAGAATTCCTTTTGAATTCAGCTAAGCTCAAATTTCCAAAGGTCTTGAATTTTAAATTTAAGACACCTGAAATTATGTGCTTTGATCACAAGGGAAAATCAAAAGAAATAAAACAAACATGTGTGAATAAAAGTATATATGGAAATGTACAAAATATTCAAATCAATGATCAAGGTACAAAAACATATTCTCCATTTGATCAGGTTAGGCAATTAAAAACATAGGACATTATATACATTAATATTGGGGGAAAGAATTAAATGACATGCATATAGATTATAGAAATTGAATTTGAATCTAATTCTAATTTGCAGGAAACCAAATATGTTATATGTGGAATAAAAATATATTCAAATTAAGTGTTCAATTTCAAATCTGCAGTGGACTAATTATTGAGCACATTATTGGAAACCCATCGCCATTTAAAAAGGCAATAATTGAGAAAATTAAAATACCTACATAAAACATATAAATAGGAATTTGAATCTAATTCAAATTTCAAATTGGCCAATTCGGATATTCAAATTTGTCAAACCATTCAAATATAACAGGACCAATTCTCTTCTGAATTTGGAGTCCTTATCACATCTAGGCTTGGGTAGCAAAAAGAAATAAAAGAATGGAGGGGATAAGAGCAGAGTGGGGCCCACTTGGCAGAGGTATTCGGTTTTGCTTCTACAGCAGCGCCTCTGCTCGAGCGGCTGCACGCGCGCACGCCAGAGGAGGCAGCAAGCAGCTCTCCAGCGCGACCTCCAACGCGATGGTCTCCGCGTGCATGCGCGCCACGGCGGTCCACGACGCCACCTGCCCCGCTCCAACAGTCGGGTATAAAAGGGGACCGAGCGCTCGCTATTCTTCCTACTCCCGCATCGCTCCACTCGGCCGCCCAAATCACAGCTGCCCCCGCTCAAGCAAAGCCTCAATTTGGTGCGCGCTCATACCCTCTCGACATCCCAGAACCGAGTCTGCCGCCGGACCTAGCCTCTCGGAGGGAATCGCGGTGTTTCCTTCCGGCGCGCCGTCGACCTACCTCTGTTCCAACATGGAGCTCTTCCTCCATGGTGAGTAGCTTCACAATTCCAGCCTCCCCCAGCATCTACACTTGCGTGCGCACCTTCATGAGTCGTTAGCTAGCCATAGCCACATTCCGGCTAGCCGGAATTTCAAATCTTGCCGCCGTCTAGATTCGGTTCCATGGTGCCCCCATACTCCGACCAATTTTAGAGCGATTGGAGTGTTGGCCAATGATCAGGGCAGCACCACGAAGCTCCCAGTGCAAGAATCAGTTTCTCCCATGCCTTGTACACCGAGAACGCCGTCGTCGATCGTCGAGTTCCGCCGGTCGCTGGTGTAGGCACTTTTCCGGTGCGTTTCAGTCCAATCTGAGGCCACCAATGACTTCCTAAGGGTCGAAAACCCCCGAGTGGCAAGTTCCAGCCATGGGGAAGGTGGCTCGGCGCGCTCCAGCGAGTCGCCGGCCGATCTCCGGCCATGGTGCCGCCATGGGCCGCCGGAGTCGAGGGGAAGAAGAAAACAACCCCCGTGGGATTTTCTGTGGCACTCAGATTCCATGTGACAACACGTTTAAACCCTGTGGCCCCTGTGTGGCATCGGCTAGGTGGGAAGATTTAGAGGCCACGTGTCAGTTGATTAAAGGGTTGTCCTTTTCCATTCAAAAAGAATTCCTGAAAAATGCCTAAACTTTGAAATACTATAACTTTGGCTAGGATGCTCCAAATTAGATGAAACAAATTTTGTAATTCTCCTTAGGATCTGTACTTTCGAGTGGTCCATCCAAATATTCATGAAAAGCCATAGAGAATATTCTATAAATAAATTATTTTAATGCATTGTGGAAAATATAGAAAATAGGATTCTATTCAGATAATTCTGGGAATTTACCCAACCAATAATTTTGTTATGTAGAAGCTACAGTAAAAGTTTCAAGCATAAAAAAGTTGTCTAAGAGGGTTTAATTCAAAGTCTTTGCCTAGGTTAATTAAAATTACAGAAAATAACAAATTAAATCCAGAAATTCATAAGGACTTGTAAATTCAATATTTTGCTGTAGGAAGCTTGAAAAATTGTGAAACCAAATTTTGTAGCTTCCTTTTGATCAGTAATATCTAGCTGTTCTATTTATGGACATGATAAAACCTCAGGTTTTATCTGCAAATTCCTAAATGATGAAAGCTTGATAAAATTTTGTAGATCATTTTCTTCCATCAAATTCTCTGAAATTTTTATGAGAATTTCTTCATCACATCTGTATACCAGAGTTAAATTATCAGAGCCAATAGAACTCATCTGCATAGGAATTAATTCTGTATAGTTTCCTTATATCCATGACTATATAGAAATTTCTTATGTACATTCTTATAATATGAAGTAATATCAAATTAACCTACCCAAATCCAATTTAATATCCAACAGTACACCTTATTCATTCTTGATTTACAAACATACTTCCTTGATGAGTATGACATTGCATAATGTGTGCATATTCATTAGTTAGGTTATTAAAGTATATTATGTGTTATATGCATATCCATTGCGATAGACGCCGTGACGGAAAGGAGTCAAAGAGGACCTGTTCGTGAAGCATCAAGCCATTGACTCTTTGACTTAGAACTGATTCGCAAACAAGGCAAGCCTCGGTTTGCATTTAAAAGCTTTACAGAGTTTTGCAGTATTTCTCACATTACGTCTTAAGTTATATATGTGCATTACGTATAGGGTGATTGATACTCCACTTGCATGACCACAAATCCCAGGTTTTGGTTGGAGCGAGTTACAGTTTGACCTGTAGTAACTGCTTTGCTAATGTATAGGAAATCCGGTAGAAGTCGAGTAGTTGGAATCTACTCACGAGAGGGTCACATTTTATTGACCACAAGTCAAGTAGTTTATTCTATTTGCGAGAGAAGTCGAGTAGGGGAATCTACTTGCGAGATGTTACCAAAATGTTCACTCTTAATAATTTGAGATGTGGACGGGGATGTTCCTGTAGGACGGGACGCGCAAGGTTGTCTGATCCCGGATGAGGGGGACAATGCTTGCGACCACATTTGGGCCTGGGCCGGTAAGGGTAAGGCAAATGTGGAGGTTGGTTGTAGCCCCGTCTGTGTCAGTTAAGGATCGTCTCGTATGTGGCCCTGTTGAGCAAGTTTGAACAGTACCGATTACATAATGGATTAATGGGGTCCATTAAACCGATGTAGCTCGGGCACCCTCGTGTTGAAACTTATACTGCCGTCCTTCGGGGGAAGATGATCGTAAGGTGGGAACCTCTAAGGAGCAACTTCGACGTGCTCGGTTAGGGACCTTACTTTTGGGACGGTAGAACTGGTTCGACATCGAGATGACGGGTGAAAGGTGGCCACATACAACGTGGGAGAGGAGTACAGTGAAAGGTACTTCCGAGCGGGCGTATGTGTCGTGTATTCTGGGTGTGTCCTGATTGCAATCACCGTCACTCGCGGTAATAGAGTACCACTTGTTCACTGAGTTGTGACGTAGTAAACAAGAGCAATGGAATGATGATAAATATTAACGATCTGCTTAATTATTGTATTGCAACCTTGTTTGGCTTAGAGATAGTATAATTAAAAGTTTACAGTTTCCCCATACTTTAGCTGTAATAGCATTATGTGCTTTGGGCATGTCATATCATCGGCAAAGCGTTTCTTGTTTGATTGTGGAGTCTATGATGTGCTGTGCCTGAAGAATGTCATTTGCTACTTAAAATATGAATATAAGGATCCACTTGTAGGCGAGTCCTTTATGCTATTCCTTACGTATGCTTAGTACTTACCCCTGCATATGTCTAGTGAGACGGTCAAGTCTTGCTGAGCCTTATGCTCACGTTTGCGCTTTAACAATTTTTGCAGGTATTAGTTTCATTTCTGCTGTTCAGGTTGTACATGAGACTCGAGTTATCGAGATAAACCTCATGTGAACCATGCCGCTGCTAAATGATCATCATGTTGCTAGTGAGAAGTGTCCTAGGGCATGGACGTTTTCTCTTATGCTTATATAGGTGAGAATATGAGTATGTAATTCCGCTGCGTGTGTACTTCTGATGTACACTGTTTTGTGAACTCTGAATATATTTATGAAATGAAAACTTTGTATATTTTGGTATTCTTTTCATGTGTGCTGTTAGGTGTCGCATTGCACGGCACCACCCAGTGAGATCCTCGAATGTGTGGACTCCGGTCCACACACTTTTCAGCGGGACCTTCGCAAAAAATTACAGCGCTTAGACCAAGGTACCATGTCCGTAGAGGAGTAATATCAAGAGTTACAAAAGGGTATGCTGCATTGTGGGCTAGTAGAGGACATGGATGATAAAATAGCTCGTTTTTATGGGGGGTTGAGGAGTGAAATTCAGGACATTGTTGACTACAAGGAATATGATACTATTAACAGATTGTTTCAGCTTGCTATGTTGGCAGAAAAAGAATTGCAGGGCCGACAACAACAGCAACAATGCACGAGAAGCAACTTCACGCCGCGTGCAGCGACTACAGCATCCAAGACATCACCATCTTTGACCAACTGTGCAGCGACTACACCATCCAATGGCGGCCAACGAACTATACCTGCTGCTCCACCTTCTCGCATGCCGGAAGGTAGCAAGGCGACATCATTCAAGGCTTCATCGTCCACTCCTCGTATGGGTCGTACTTCCGACTTTAGGTGTCACCGCTGCCAGGGACTTGGTCATATGATGAGAGATTGCCCGAGCAAACGAGCATACATAGCATGCGATGATGGCGGGTATGATAGTACTTCAGATGTTGAAGATGAATATTCTCTTGCTACTGACTTTACATATCCAAATGATGAACACACCGAAGAAGAGGTACTTGGTACAGCGGTGACGGAGAACTATAGGAGCATCATTGTGCATCGTGCCTTGAGCTCCAAAGTGGAGACTGACGACAAGCTACAACGACACAACCTCTTCCACATGTTTCTCGTCGTCAAGGGCTGCCGTGTACACACTATAATTGATGGAGGTAGCTGCAATAACTTGGTGAACACGGACGTCATCAAGAAACTCGGTTTGAAAACAAGAGCACACCTTCATCCGTACCACATTCAATGGTTCAACAACAGCGGTAAGGTTCGGGTAACACAAACAGCAATAATACATTTTTCAATTGGTTCATACCATGATTTTGCTGATTTTGATGTTGTTCCTATGGATGCTTGTTCTCTTTTATTGGGCCGTCCTTGGGAATTTGATACAGATGCTATTCGATACAGTCAGCTAAGCTGCACCCATACTTGGCCCTTGGTGGCACTGTAAATCCTAGATGGTCGCTCCACGAACTGGTCCTTAGATCTAAAGCAAGCAAAACCACCAAAAACAGTCCAACCCATTCCACATTACCAACTTGCTTAGATCCCTAGGCACCATGTTGCTAAAGGGTCATTAATATCAATTCTCATCATTCATGTGTTCAACAATTCATAATTAAGGACTATAGTTGATTCCAAAACTCAACTTAGCATTGCGAAGCAGAAAGTGCAAAATACCCTTCCCGACTCTCTACATAGTGTTCAAGCGACAAGGGTGGTCATACAAAACTAGTAAACTCCTACAATTGGGTTTTCCCATTAGTTTCGACACAAGCATGCAATTTTGCAAACAAAACCTTCAAAACAGGATCAATATGGTCAAGGGCACTTGCCTTGCTCCTGAGCTTTATTTGGGTCGAAGGCTTCAAAACTTTGGTTCTGTAGGTCCTCGAAAGCACTCTCTACGACAATTCCTTCTATTCCAAGCGACAAACATGCAAAACACACAATTCAATCAAATAATGCTCATATAGTACTCAATATGCCATGATATGTATGATAATGCAATTATGAGGTAAAACTCATTAATGAGTTGCTAATAATGTTTACTAACTAGTTACAATAGTTTCTAACAAGTCTGGACAAGTTTGGAATTGATTTGAGTCAATTTGGAATTAATTCAATTCAATTCAGGAATCTTACATATTCAGACACCGGACTAGTCCGCTGTCAGGGACCGGACTAGTCCGCACTATGCAGACTGCAAAATTAGAGTTTTTCTGATTTGCGAGAACTAGGGTTGAATTTGCATGAAAACTTGAATGTAGAGGGTATACCAAGTGTTTAGAGATCCAAAGATCAAGGTTTGGGCATGAGACTTTGGATCTTGACGATTAGGGCTTGATGAAGATGAGTTGATGAAGATTTTGGATGAAGAACGTCAATTGTCGAAGAATCGATGAAGATTGATCTTGATTGGCCCTACTTCGTGTTTCTCTCTTCCTCCTTGCTTCTGGACTTGATCTTGATGACGGCACAATGCAAAAGTGGCAGCAAGGGTTTTCAATTGGGGTGGAAAGATGTGGGGTGTTGGGTTGTTTATATAGGGGTGGAGAATTAGAGTTTTGTTGAGAATTCAAAGAAGAATTCTGTGGGCGACGAGTAGGGGCCGTGGTAGGGTCCACTTGGGCTCCTCTGAGGTTGGGCACAACGTTTTTGGGCCCAAATTAGGAAATTACCCAAAAACAATTCGTGGAGAAATAATGGAATCCAAGTTGATTCCCGAAGGATGGACAAGTCTGCAGTTGGGACCGGACTAGTCGGTTTGGCAACAAAGAAAAAACGGACAAGTTTGACCTGATAAGTCCAGGGAACATCAGAGAATAATTCAGACTAGTCCGCACTTTATGCTGGACAAGTTCGGACTCTGAAAGAAACTGAATTCTTCTGAATGAATTTTGGGAGACCGAACTAGTCCGAGGTTATGGCCGAACAAGTCTGCACATTTGAAGAAACTGAATTTTCTCTGAAACAAAAAGGGAATACCGAACTAGTCCGTGGTTCAGACTAGACAAGTCCGCACCCTGACAGACTGAAACTTCCAATTTAAGCCTAAATTCATTTTAATCTTGTTCCCTTCTACATGGCTTAATGTTAAACATGTATGAGGATGCATGCAATGCATTATGCATGAAAATGAGGGTGTTACAAACCTACCCCCTTAAAATGAATCTCACCCTCGAGATTTGATGCGATAGGAAAGAGATATGGAAATTCCTTCTTGAGATCATCCTCTTGCTCCCAAGTTGCTTCTGATTCTGTATGATGCTTCCATTGCACTTTGCACCATCGAATCACCTTGTTTCTTGTGACCCTTTCCTTGGTGTCCAAAATTTTGACAGGTTGCCCAGCATAGGTCAAATCTTCCTCAAGCTCCAATTCCTCCATCGATATTTGCTCTTCCGGTACCCTCAAGCACTTCTTGAGCTGAGAGACATGAAACACTTCATGTACATCGAAAAGGTGCACTGTCATCTCCATTTTGTAGGCTACTTCTCCCCGTTTGTCCAAAATCTTGAATGGTCAAATATAGCGAGGTGCCAACTTGCCTTTGACGTTAAACCACTTGTGACCTCGCATAGGTGATACTTTAAGATATACGAAGTCTCCCACCTCAAAAGACAAGCTTCTTTGTCTATTATCTGCATAACCCATCTGTCTTGACTGAGCACCCCTTACGTTCTCGCAGATGGTCTGCACTTGCTTTTCAACCTCTTGGATCACATCAAGTCCAAATACTTGAGTTTCCCCTCTCTCATTCCAAAACAAGGGTGTTCTACACCTTCTCCCATACAATGCTTCATATGACAACATTTTCAGACTTGATTGATAGCTGTTATTGTAGGAAAATTCAGCATATGGCAGAATTTTGTCCCAACTTCCTCCATAATTAAGCGCATAAGCTCCTAGCATATCCTCCAATATCTGATTTGTTATCTCGGCCTGTCCATCCGTCTGTGGGTGATATGCAGAACTGAAATTCAATCGAGTTCCCATAGACTCATGCAGCTTTTCCCAGAATCTTGGGGTAAATTGAGAACCTCTATTGGACACTATTTTCTTGGGCACTCCGTGTAAACACACTACTCTTCCCATATACAATTCTACCAACTTGGCTCCACTAAAAGTAGTCTTGACAGAAATGAAATGAGCTAATTTCATCAATCGATCCACATTAACCCATATCGAATCATATCCTGCTAAAGTGTGAGGCAAACAAACTATGAAATCCATACCAACCTCTTCCTACTTCCATTCTGGAATCTTCAATGGCTGTAATAATCCGGCTGGCCTTTGATGTTCAGCTTTGACTTGTTGGCATACATCACATAGTGCAACATATTCTGCTATGTCCCTTTTCATACCATCCCACCAATAGCGTGTCTTCAGGTCCTTGTACATCTTCGTAGAGCCAGGATGGATAGAGTAAAGCAAGTCATGTGCCTCCTTCAATATCAACTGTCAGAGACTCTGGTCATTAGGCACAACAATCCGTTTTCCAAGCCATAGAGTACCTTGGTCATTCTCATCAAATCTGAATTCTCTCCCTTCTTGGGTCCTTTCCTTGATTTCTCGGATTTCCTAATCCTTGGTCTGTCCTTCTCTTATCTCTTGCTTCAGGGTTGGATTCACTTTGATTGCTCCCATTTCATTTACAAATCTAAGATTCAACCGTTGAAACTCCTTGCATAGCTCGGGTGGCAATTCCCTAACCGTGAGTTGGTGGCTTGCTCCCTTTTGGCTCAAAGCGCCAGCCACTACGTTGGCTTTTTCTGGATGATAATTAATTCCCACATCATAATCCTTAATGAGTTCCAACCATCTTTGTTGTCTCAAAGTCAGATCCGTTTGCGTTAATATGTACTTGAGACTCTTATGATCCGTGTAAATCACGCATCTATGACCAAGGACATAATGTCTCAAAATCTTCAAAGCATGCACTACGGCTGCAAGTTCAAGATCATGTGTAGGATAGTTCTGCTTATGTTTCTTCATCTGCCTAGATGTGTAAGCTACTACTCGGCCTTCTTGCATCAATACACAACCAAGTCCTTGCCTTGAAGCATCACAATAGATATCAAATCTCTTGCTCACATCTGGCAATACCAACACAGGTGTTGTTGTTAACCTCTTCTTTAGCTCCTCAAAGCTGTCTTGACAAGCTTGAGTCCACTTGAAAAGCTTCTTTTTCATTAAGAATTTAGTCATGGGCTTCACTATCTTGGAAAAGTCCTTGATGAACTGGCGGTAATATCCAGCCATTCCAAGAAAACTCCTGATTTCCTTCATATTCTGCGGCGGTTCCCACTTTAACACGTCTCTAACCTTTCCTGTGTCGACTGACACTCCTCCGCCAGATATGATATGGCCTAGGAATGATATCTCCCTCAACCAGAATTGGCACTTATTGAACTTGGCATACAACTGGTGCTCTCACAATTTCTGCAATGTTAGCCTTAAATGCTCTTCGTGCTCCTCTTCACTCTTCATGTAGATCGTAATGTCATCAATGAACACTACCACGATCTTGTCCAAATACTCCATGAAAACATTGTTCATAAGATACATGAAGTCTACAGATGCATTAGTCAATCCAAATGACATGACCGTGTACTCATAGGATCCATCCGTGTCCAAAAAGTTGTTTTGAGTATGTTTGATGGTCTAATCTTCATTTTGAAATATCTTGACCGAAGATCAATCTTAAAGAATATTCTGGCTCCCTTCATCTAGTCGAACAGATCTTCAATGCGGGGCAGTTTGTACTTATTCTTGATTGTCACCTCGTTGAGAGACCAGTAATCTACACACATTCTCTGGGATCCATCCTTAATATCTCCGAAAAGCACTAGCGCTCCCAAAGGTGATGAGCTTGGGCGTATAAAACCCTTCTCTAACTGCTCTTGAATCTGCTTTTTGAGCTCTGCTAATTCCTTAGGAGGCATCCTATATGGCCTCTTTGTTATAGGTGTAGTTCCAGGTATTAAATCAATGATGAACTCAATGTTACAATCAGCTGGCATACCTGGCCAATTCCTTAGGAAACTCATCTGGGTACTCCCGAACAACTGAAATATCCTCCAAGGTCACTCCTTTTGCATGATTTACCATTGCCTTCTCGGTCGTTGGCTAAACTGTCTTGAAATTTGTACTGACTCCTTCCTCATTTGTCAATTGCATTGTCCGAGTAGCACACTGAAGTACTCCGTTATGCTTCCTTAGACAATCCATTCCAAGGATGATGTCCAAGCCTTGCGAATTCAGGACTATGAGGTTGGCAACGAATTCTACCCCCCTTATGGAAATACTTACTTTTGGACATACTATATTTGTCCTCATCTCTCCTCTAGGAGATTTAACCAAAAAAATAAACTTCAGGTATAATATAGGCATGCTATGCTTTGCAATATACTTTGATGAGATGAATGAGTGGGATGCTCCAGAATAAAATAATATAATCGCGAGGTTGGAGTTTGCGAGAAACATACCAATCACAACATCTTCAGCTCGCTGAGCCTCTTCTGTAGATACATGGTTCACCTTGCCACGAGCGAAATTATGTGGTCCTCGGTTGCCTTGAGTTGCTCCTCCATTGGGCCTTGGATTCTGCTTTGGAACATTGTTTATCTGACCCTGACCTGACCTTGGGCATTGATTAGCAAAACGTCCTGTCTGACCACAAGCATAGCAAGTCTTTCCACCAGTGGCGCTAGCAAAGTTAGGGAGGCTGGTTTTGAGCATAAGCAGGCATATTTGGGTGTGGCACAGGCTGCATAGGTAAGCGAGGTGCTTGCATAGGCGGGCGTTGCTGCATTGGCTGTTGCAGTCGCGGTGGATAAGCAGGGCGATACGCAACATCAAATGGGTTGTAATGGGGTGCAGCATACGGTGCATAGCGAGGATGGACATTGCTTCCTTGCGGCTATCCCTAATATGGCATCTTCCTCTTGTGATCTAGCTCCATCTCCCGAATCTTGTTCTCAACCACAATGGCCTTGTCAACCAGCTTCTGAAAGTTTGCATAGTCAACGTTGAGCAATTGAACCTGAATTTTGCTGTTGAGACCTCTCACGAACAGATATTGCTTCCTGCTATCAGTGCTGATGTCCTCTGAAGCATATCGAGATAGTTGAGTGAATTTATTGAGGTATTCACTCACGCTCATTCCTCCTTTACTAAGATTCTCAAACTCTTGTCTTCTCAGTATCATAACTCCCTCTGGTACATAGTGAGAGCAGAACTTCTCCTTAAATTCAGCCTAGGTGATTCTCTCCTGATTTTTATGGGCATTGCAAAGGGATTCCCACTAGTCTGCAGCAGCTCCAATCAACTGGGTGAGGCAAAGAGAACCTTCTCTTTGTTGCTGCATTGAACAATAGCAAGTTTCTTCTCAACAGACTTCAGCTAGTCATCAACTTCCATAGTATCTGTGGTTAGCAAAGGTAGGCGGTCTGGTCCTCATATACTCTCCCAAACGGTTGTGTTGTGGCGGGGGTGACGGCGGTGGAGGCATGTGGGGTTGATTGTTATTGCCAGCTTGCAGCTGTCCTATAGTCTGTATCATGGTCTCTCAGAGCTGGTTCTACATAGCTAAGAGCTGCTCAAGGTTGATAGCTCCCTGGACAAGTTCCTGGTTGTTCTGGGGTGCTTCATTGTTCTCCTCCTCACCATTGGCATTCCTTTGGTTGCGTGTCCTCGACATCTGTTGGCGAAAGAATAGTAGAGATGGAAGAATTTAGATTTTAAAAAGAAACGCCCCAACTATATGCATAAAGGTATATGTAACTAAACCGCTCCTTTATTAATACTAATAACCCTATTAGAGGATGTGGACAAGCATCTCACAACTCTCTACTACGTGCAGATGTGGACAAAATGCTAAGCGTTCCGCAACTCGCACCAAGCACACACTAAGAAAATTCAACACACCACACTAATATGACTAACATGATCTAAACGCTTTTCTAACTTCTAAACAGGAGACCTACACTTAATTATGTGAGCCGTGGCTGTCCTGGCCGTGAGGCGGCGAAGGCAACAGCGGCGAGGCATACATGGGTGCACGCCAGAGTGAGTTGGCCATCCACGTAGGTGCTGGAGAGGTTGCTACACCATTGACTTCCACGATGGCATGAGCTTCCTCTTGCTTCTCTGTGACAAACAACTTCTTATGGAGGTAACATTTCTCTTCCATAGCATCAGCATAGCGATTTCCCAAATTCACCAATACCGCCTGAGATATGTCAATAGCACAAGAACTAATTTGAGCTCCATCTCGCGGCTTCAAGACTTCCCATGTTCCCTTCTTGCATTGCGGGTGTAGTGTAAACTAGCACCTCCAATCTTCTCTCGATAGACATGGCACAATCTAGTGAGTGTATCCCAAGTGACATCATCAATAGCTTGCTCCCTGGTGGCTCTCCATGTGGATGCAAAGTGTCGGGTGACCACTTCATCTCTAGCAAGAACAGTACCTTGAGCCCTCCATTCTTCGCATCCATGGCGAAGGATATTCTTGACATAGTACTCCGGGTGCATCTTGCATAAATCAAGGAACTCCTTCAATTGCCTAGATGCAAATCCTTCATCAGTGCCATTAGAACAGAATTCTCGGGCATCATGGTAAACTATGCATTTGTCCTCCTTCCTGGCTTCACTTGGTTGTGATGCATTCCCTTGATCTTCAGGTACTTCCTCTTGTGCAGCGGGTTCATCCTCTTGTAGTTCCTCCTCATCTTGCGATTCATCTTCACTCCCCTCATGTATATCATCCTACTCTTCTTCGCTATCATAACATTCTACCATTTCAGGGTCTTCCTCTTCCTTATCATCATCATAGGTTTTCACCATCTCAGGATCTTTCTCCGTCATGTTGGAGTGTTCATGCTCAACTTCCTTAGTGGGAGAACTCACTTTTTCCTCCTATTGGGCTGGTTCCATTCTGGGCTCCTTGCGAGGCCTAAGCTTGCTTCTAAGGGGTGGCAAACGAGCTCTCTTGCGGGCTATCATTTTGGTGTGAGGCATCTACAAGAAAACATGAGAAAATAGAGGAAAAACACAAATATCAGTTCTGAAATTGCAGCAGCCACAAACCTAGATAAGAGGATGTGCATTTGCTCAAAAAGATGCAAAAACTGCAAAAATTGCAGCTGCGGCAGAAGCACGGTTTTTCCCACTTTATATAGCTAGTGGAAGGCAAAATAGTGAAAACGGACTAATTTTGAATAGGAAAGAAGTCCTAAATGACTTGTGGTGTCCATTCTAACTAGGCATGCGTCCTACGTTCAAACACGGCTCTGATACTAGGATGTAGTTCATGTAGTACTCAGCAAGTGTGGGAAAGTATGACATGTAGCTTAAACAAGTAATGATAAGAAAAGGACAATTGCATAAAAATACATTCAAAACAGTTGAAAATACAATTATTTCATTATTAAGTGAGGTCCTTCCCAAATAACCCAAATAACATCAATTACAACATAAATAACCAATACCAGTAATAATATTACATAATCAACTCATAACTGCTCATTTGTCTCAAATTCGTCAATTCCATATGCCAAGGCCAATAAATAGACCATTAACAATTCCCAATCCAATTCCAGCCATTAAACCATATTAAAGTCCAAATTCTAATTATGTGAGGGTTCAGGTTGCTCATGACCGGGAGCACGACTATCATGATAGTTTTAGAACCCTCTGTAGAGGTTGTACCACTTTACCCACAAGTTCGTGATTTCGTCACCTTTCGATGACTATGGAATCTCAATTATGCCGTCTCAGACTTCCTTAGGTGTGTGGCCAAGAGAACACAAAATAGCCTTTACAAAGTGATTACTAGCATATTTAAACCCCACTGAGGTTTCACCGGCGGTGATGTCTCCAACTGAGCACATCCGACCAAGGGCCCCCTCTTGAGCCATTCGGATCCCAGGGTAGTCCCACCAATCTCTACAAACCCAATCTGACTACCCCTTCCCCGAGCATTGTTAATGGTCCAAATAGTACTGGCAAAACACTAATTAGTCAGCTAAGCCGCACCCATACTTAGCCCTTGGTGGCACTGTAAATCCTGGATGGTCGCTCCACAAACCGGTTCATAGATCTAAAGCAAGCAAAACAACCATAAACAGTCCAACCCATTCCACATTACCAACTTTCTTAGATCCCTAGGCACCATGTTGCTAAAGGGTCATTAATATCAATTCTCATCATTCATTTGTTCAACAATTCATAATTAAGCATTATAGTTGATTCCCAAACTCAACTTAGCATTACGAAGCAGAAAGTGCAAAATACCCTTCCCAACTCTCTACATAGTGTTCAAGCGACAAGGGTGGTCATACAAAACTAGTAAACTCCTACAATTGGGTTTTCCCATCAATTTTGACACAAGCGTGCAATTTTGCAAATAAAACCTTTAAAACAGGATCAATATGATCAAGGGCACTTGCCTTGCTCCTGAGCTTGATTTGGGTCAAAGGCTACAATACTCTGGTTCTGTAGGTCCTCGAAAGCACTCTCTATGGAATTTCCTTCTATTCCGAGTGACAAACATGCAAAACACACAATTCAATCAAATAATGCTCATATAGTACCCAATATGCCATGATACGTATGATTAATATAATTACAAGGTAAAACTCGTTAATGAGTTGCTAATATTTTTTACTAACTAGTTAAAATATTTTCTACCAAGTTTGGATAGGTTTAAAATTGATTTGAGTCAATTTGGAATGAATTCGGTTCAATTTAGGAATTTTACAGATTCAGACATCGGACTAGTCTGCTGTCAGAGATCAGACTAGTCCGCACTACGCAGACTGCAAAATTAGGGCATTTTTTTCTAATTTGCGAGAATTGGGGTTGAATTTGCATGAAATATTGAATGTAGAGGGTATATCACGTGTTTAGAGATCCAAAGATCAAGGTTTGGGTGTGAGACTTCAAATCTTGATGATTAGGGCTTGATGAAGATGAGTTGATGAAGATTTTGGATGAAGAACGTCAATTGTCGAAGAATCGATGAAGATTGATCTTGATTGGCCCTTCTTCGTGTTTCTCTCTTCCTCCTTGCTTCTGGACTTGATCTTGACAACTACCCAATGCAAAAGTGACAGCAAGGGTTTTCGATTGGGGTGGAAAGTTGTGGGGTGTTGGGTTATTTATATAGGGGTAGAGAATTAGGGTTTTGAGGTGAATTCCAAGTAGAATTCGGTGGGGGACGAGTAGGGGCCGGGGTAGGGTCCACTTGGGCTCCTCTGAGGTTGGGCACAAAGTTCTGGGCCCAAATTAGGAAATTACCAAAAAACAATTCGTGGAGAAATAATGGAATCTGAGTTGATTCCCGAAGGCCGACTAGTCCGCAGTAGGGACCGGACTAGTAAGTTTGGCAACAGAGAAAAATGGACAAGTCTGACCGGATAAGTCCAGGGAACACTAGAGAATAATGCGGACTAGTCCGCACTTGATGCCGGACAAGTCCGAACCTTGAAAGAAACTGAATTCTTTTGAATGAATTTGGGGACACCGGACTGGTCCGGGGTTATGGCTGGACAAGGACCTCTGAAGAAAACATAATTTCCTCTGAACAGAAAGGGAATACCGGACTAGTCCGTGGTTTAGACCGGACAAGTCCGCACTTTGACATACTAAAACTTCCACTTTAAGCCTAAATTCATTTTAATCTTGTTCCTTTTTACATGTCTTAATGTTAAACATGTATGAGGATGTGTGCAATGCATTATGCATGAAAATGAGGGTTATATAAATTGCTACGATAACACATCCATGGCAAATAGTATGGTACTGCGACGATTTAACATTCGTGGCAAATAGTATTTTATTGCAACGATTTCACAAGCGTGGTGAATAGTACTGTATTGCAACGATTTCATATCCGTGGGAAATATTATGGTACTGCAACGATTTCACATCCGTGGCAAATAGTATGGTATTGCAACGATTTCTTATCTGTGGCAATAGGTTTGTAATGTAACATTTCCTGATCTGTGGTAATAGGTTTGTAATGCAACATTTCCTGATCTGTGGCAATAGGTTCATAATGCAATGTTTTCTGATCTGTGGCAATATAGTTGTAATGCAATGTTTAATGATTTGCAGCCATAGAGGTGTAATGCAACATTTTCTCATCTGTGGCAATAGCGTTGTAATGCAACATTTTCTGAGTGGTGGCAATAGCAGTCTAGTGCAACATTTTTTGAGTCGTGGCCAAATGTTTATACTGCAATGTTTTAAAATTTGTGGCAATAGCTTCCTATTGCAACAGTTTATTATTCATGACAAGAAATTTGTAATGCCACATTTTATAAGCGGTAGTAGAATCCTAATGCAGTAGGTGTGAAAATTAGTGGCAACAGAATCACGAGTTTAACAATAAACATCCATCAATTGATATTGAAACACGCATAATAACACTAAAGAATTACTAAAGCGACATTTATGGAAGTTAAAAGTTTTCCTAAGATGATCGGGACTAACTGGAACAAGTGCCTTTGTTGGCTCTTTTGTTGGTCCTTTTGTGGAGTCTCGAACATTTTGCGCATTTTAGCCATCATTGAGAGGTGCATGTCCTCCATTTCCTGAGCTCTCTGTTCACAATCAGCTTCTATATGACCTTCTAAGTTCTGGACTTGAAGGTTTAACTCTTCATTCTTCTGGTTTATGCAGTCCATCTGGGTGGTTAAGCTATCATTTCTTCCTTCCAACTCCTGCACTTGGTGATTGAGGCCTGCATTTCTATCTTCTAAGTTTCAAACTTGGTCGTTGAGGTGTTCAACCAATGTTCACGTTCAGGACCAGTAGGATTAGCCATATAACCAAGCCCCTAAACCCGTGATCCTGCACAACCGATTGAGGATCTATAACAACGGTGGAAGATGTGGTTTCTTTCCTCATTTGGAATTGGGCCTCTCTGCTCAGCTTCCTTGTCATTCACTTGGGAACGTGCCTGGCTCTATATATGAAAAGAAAAGTCACAGGTACATTGCAAATATTTATTTAATTGAGGATTGCTTGAAGTGTTACTCACATGTACAACTTCTGCCTGCTCATTTGCCCATTCACCATTCTTCAATTGGCTTGCCTCCCACAGTTGTATGTCATTGCGTTCTTCTCCGGTCTCTGGGTCTCGCTACATAAAATACAAGTAAAATTCAACATGTAGGTATACATAATGATTGCAGTGCAAAGTAAAAGCATGATTTATTTATCATACCTTCTCGTAACTAAGTTGGGCGTAGGATTTGGAGCCAAGCAAGTGTTTCGTCTTTTGTCTTCTTCGATTTTGAGAACTGGTCCTGCTTATTGACCACAATAATTTTAACAATTAATTCCACGAATGAATGTAAATCAAATAGTTTTTGTATGATGTGAAGCTATTAAAAAGTTAGCTGACCTTGAATTGCTCAGACCAAAAATATTCTATTAGGTGCAACCACTCGGGTGACGGTACATCATCAGGCTTATTTCGTATACGTTCTTCATCAGTCAAATAACTATTATAGGTGGCATGCAAAGTCGAGCGCCACCCCTTGTAGCGCTCACCAACAATTTTCAAAATTTTTCTTGCGGTCTTCCGTGTGTCCTCCATGTCCCAGAAATTCTATACATTGTACAACACATTGTTGTAAATGTACAATATGGAGATTGCAAGAAAAAATTACTTGTGTGGGGTGTGACGACCCTAACCAGAATGTCTTGTACTATTTCTCTCTTGTTAGTATTGCCAACCTCTGTCCAGTTCCTTGCACCGCTGAGTGGTGCATGTTTTCTTGTTAACATAACCACATCATCGACAAAGTGCCGCTGATTAATACCAACTGCAGCACCCAACCTAGTGGAGAACTGAATTGGTAGCTTCACATTCTCCGTTCTACTAACTTGGGATGCATACTGTATGATGGCAACCTTAAGTCCTTAGCCACACCTCTTCCAAACTTCCTTCCTTCTGTTACATTGATACAAAGGTAAACGATTAAAGCAAGTTACCGCCTGGCCAAGTTTAGTATCATGTGCAAATAGTGTGAAAAGAAGAAAAGTTTGGTGTTCGTACCATCTTCAGTACGAGTACGGATACGATCGTGGGACGACCGCGTCCCAGCAACATTTTGTTCTATATTACTCCCTCCTGGTTTATATTAATTGTCGTTTAAAACAAACAAATGAATTAAAAATGAACTAATTAGGACTGTCTGAACGACAATTATTTTGGTCGGGAGGGATTACATTGTTGACTTCTTTGTTGCTGTTCATACCCTAAAATGAGCTATCTGGTACACATGTCAGTGGCGCTACTGCACCCGTAGTATTGCAAAGATTTTCAGTACAGCAGGGAAGAAGGCAAGACTGAGGGGGCGGGCATTTAGCTGGCCACGCTAGACTAGACAAAGATAGGGTTCACCGGTTCGGTTGACTGACGTTGGCCAGAGTGTGTCTCGAAGAGAATTGGTTGCAGGGCGAGTAATGAATGCCAGTGGTAGTAGGTGGTGAATGTAAGATAGATAAGGTGGGTAGCTTGCGGGATTGAAATCCTTTGCAGTACTGCACCTGCTGTAGCTGCCACTGACATGTGGGCCCATGACACATCGGATCTACTTGTTAGTGGCCGCTACTACAGGTGCAGTACTGCATAGTCCCAGCTTGCGACGCTTAACAAAGCGAGGGTTTGGTCTGGCCGAGATCAATCAGAGCAACTCTCGAGGAGGATTGGTGGTCGGGCGAGTATGGACAGGGATTTGTGGGTGGCGGGGTCATCATGGTACGCGAAGGATGGGACGTGGCGATGGGCGAGAGAGACGCGTCAGGGAGGACAATGAAGTGACCAGCAGCAGGGCGTGGGCGCTGGTGCCGACCGGAGTGGCCGGCGGTGAGAGAGCACAACATGGAGGCATAAAAAAATCACGCCATCACACAGGCTCATGAACTGTTAACTATGAAGACTAGGAAAATAGAATCGCAAGGCATGCTAAAACAATTAGTAGAGCCTAGTACATACTCCCTCCATCACAACTCATCTCTATTCCTAGGTTCAAACATTGTCTCAGCAAAGAATGCAAATGACCATGATACCCATCATCAATATATTTAAAGGACAAAATTTAGTCTCTCAAAATGCTCCAAATTCAACGCCAAAGGAGTAAAAAACTAACACGATCTGCCAAAACAAATGGCATGGGAGAGAGGTAGGCAGTAATGTGATGTGATATGGGTGGTTGGAAGCTACCAATAGAGTTGGAGTGAGACATTTTTTAAGCTCCAAAAGTAAAGTTACGCTAGGACAGACGAAGTATTTCTGGTTTGTATATCTATATCTGATGTTGGTTCATGCATCGTAGTACCAGGGAGTGAAGAACCTCGGGGTTCCTGAACATCATGTGTTGCAATATTCTATGCATACAATGCAAAGGAATTAATGTTTTCTATTGTTTTAATTTTGATAGTAAACACATTTATAGTTATACCAGGTGCTTGTTGGCCACCATGAATGCTTGTAGACGACATCACAGTTTGCTGTCTTGTTCCTAAAGTAAAGAGCATAAGTATATTGTAAGTAGTCATTCTAAATAACAGTGATAATGTTAGATTACATGACCGACATAGATTTTGGATCGGACGGTGTGGTTTCTATAAACTGACAGTGTTTGTTTGGAACGGAGGAATTAGAAATGAATGAATAGGAAAAACGTACGATCCGAGAAAGCCACAAGAAACAAAAAAGTGCAAAAACCATGGGAACTAAAAATCTTAGAAATACAAATTTGTAACAAAGGAATGCGAGTACAACATTTGGAGTGGTTGATTAGATAACCCGTGCGTCATTTACTTCTAAATTAAGAAATTACATACTACCTCCGGTTTTTAATATTTGTCATTCCCAGCCAGAAATTGAACTAGAAATACATTACCGTAATAAGCTGTCGAAGCGACATTTATTTCGGGATAGTTGTAGTATATGATATATATATATATATATATATATATATATATATATATAACTAAATTCGTGAAACATAAGAGCACATCTCTTCTTTGTTAATTTATTTAATCTTCATATATCAGCATGCATCGTGTAGAACTTAACTAGCCCAAAACTGCATGGATCGTGTAGAACCTAGCCAATATAGCTGTATGAAAAGACATCATGGATCGTGTAGAACTTACCTAGCACAAAACTGGAGTCTGGGATGTCGCAGGGAGGTGTCAGCGATGAGGAGGTTCGGTAGAGCCCGTCAAACTTGGTTGCCTGACATTGTACCCACGAGTCGCCACCACCAATATCTTTGATGCATCACTGCGAGATCCATGGGGGAAAATTTGTAAAAGTTGTGGGAAATGAAAATACGGGAATTTCTTAGGAATACAAGTTTGGAACACAGGGCAGAGAGTACAACACATTTGTAGTACTACGAGATCACTGGAAAGGCGGGGCAGCGGTGTGTCGGGAACGGAGGCCAGTGTTTCAATTTATACTCATCGTGGCTGAAATAGGATTACAATAGACAGGACTGAAATTGGAGGCGCAGGAAGTGAAAATTGGATTGTCACAATCTTAATTGTGGTGCGCCAAGAAGAACGAACAAATTTTTGCGGGTAAGGAGAATTTGGCGCTAGCCATTCCCTTGTGCATGCATGCAATCGTGATTAATTACATGTCATGTCGCGTTGATTCCTGTACATGGTGCGTGTAGCTAGAGGGGTAGACTTCTTCGGAAAACTTACTCGCTTCATAATTACAGTATGGCCTAGCTGCTTGCTCGCCGTGTGACCGCTAGCTCCCTTCATCTTTGTTGCCATGCATGAAGATCAAAATCTAAAAGCAGTCACGTGCTAGCTAGTGGGACATTCCAAAAAATACAAAAAAATGAAATGCCAAATGTATGTGTGCTAATGAAAACGACAAGCAAATACAGAACACCCAAGTCCACGAAAGGACAATGGCAAATCCATGGTATAGTAAAAGGTAAACAATCAGCATTCTATAACATTGATCACAATGAAATGATAACATATAGTATATACTACTGCTAAAAATACATTTTCACATGCGCCACGATTTTTTGTCAATGTAGGAGCTATAGAAAAAAAATATCGTCAATTATGAAATTTTACCGGATTAGTGTTACCTAAGGTTGCCTGAATTTTTACCGGATTTCAGTCTTTCTGACACATGCAATATAAATGGTCCCTAGTTACAAACAAATAGGAGATATTTTTTGATACTGCATAGGAGACATTGTTCATGAACATAAAAGACATTTTTCATTAACATAAAAATAACAAATATATTACAAACAAGAAATACAAAAACACATAGAAAACAAGAAAAAGAAAATCTACTCCTAATCCTACTCTACTCGGAGGAGGTCTCCTCAAGCTCCGTCGCCGCTGTCGCCTCATCCTCCTCTGGCACCTGAGTCAGAAGGTGCCGGCGGCCCTCCACCCCAGCCACCTACACGATCGTCTCGTGGAGGGCGTCGAGGCGAGCGGCCACAAAGCTTAACCCGAAGCAGTAGTGGCCGGGGATGCAGAGTCCTTACTGGTGTGGACGGGAAGGGTCCCAAGAACCAGATGTCAACACGAGCAACTGCTTGAAATCGCATCCTTGAAGAGATCATCGAAATCCTTAGAATCCGATGTGTGAAAGGGATGTCACACTCTGTGGCTCCACGCATGAGAGGAAATAACTAAAATTTTAATGTAGACATGCACCGATGAGAACATTGGGAGCCCGATTCAGAGATCGAACCCCAAACTATTAAGTGGCCACCCATCCTTAATGTTGATACATAAGTGTGTTCTCCATGAACTTTTAGTATGAAGAAAACAGTAATCTTAGCCTTGGTGAAGTTTGATCGCCAGATCAATCACGGGCTAAGATTATGTAAAATCAGTAACCATCGGTCTTATTTTTGGAAAGATGATGATAACAACTGCGGTACCTAAACCACCGACTACAAATGAAAAAATTGAGTGAAAGAACACAAAAGAGGATAAACGCAACCTCAACCACGCTCTCAATGGAGTCCCAACCAAGAATCGTCGATTGTCACAACACAACAAATTCTTGGCTAGACATTGAATGCAGTTATCTCGCCCCTTTTCAAAAAAGTAGTGGTTTTTCGATACTGCATAGGATGCATTGTTCATGAACAGAAAATATATTTTTCATTAACATAAAAATGACACATATATTACGAACAAGAACTACAGAAGCACATATAAAACAAGAAAAAGAAAAACTACTCCTAATACTACGCTACTCGGATTCGGAGGATATCTCCTCCACCTCCTTCTCCGCCGCCACCACTGCTGCCGCCTCCTCCTCCAGCAAGTGAGTCCGAAGCTTCCGGACGACAGTGCAGAAGTTGCTGGCAGCCCTCCACCCGAGCCACCTCCCTGATCGTCTCGTGGAGGATGTGGATATGACGGGCCACAAAGCTTAACAAGAAGCAGTAGTTACCGACGGTGTCCATGCTGGTGTAGACGGGAAGTTTCCCAAGACCCAAATGGTCACGCGAGCAAGATATCGGAAAATACATCCCACGCCAATTTGTCGACCTTTTTTGCGCGCTCGTCGATGGCGGACAGGTGCTCGGTGACCTCCTTCAGGCGCCGATTGAGTTCTTTGACGTTGTCCTGGAGGAGGCGGACATACTCCTGAACCCAAATAGATAAGGAGGTGCATGCACCATGGGCGGAGAAGGGGATGGAGGAGGTGTGGGTGCCGCCTCCAGTTCCACCGGCATTGGTGGCGACAAAAATGGAGAAGGAGCTTTGGAGGATGTCGATGGCCTAGAGCGCTTCGGTGTGGGGATACCCATTTGTGCGGCGATGGAGGTGCGGAGAAAGAGTGAGAGGTGGTTGACGGTGGCGCGACGGAGAAGCAAGATGAAAAGTTTGGAGGCTAAAATCGATGGAGCGGTGCAGCAGAGATGCAAGAGGACAGTGTGCCTTTATAGCGGTTTGTTGTCTAAGCGTGAGAGTGGAGATGATCAAACGCATCGAAAACTGTGCTTTCAAATTGGTGGGCGGGTCGGAGTTAGTCCAAGCCAGGGTTTGCCTCCTCTAGGTTATCGCAATGGCTCAACGCGTCCATCTTGGCTTCACGGGCAGTTTTTTAATTTGACACGCAAAGGATCCAGGGTATGCAATGGCCCACCTGGCATACTTTCTAGGTCCGTTCCACGGTGTTTCAGTTTTTCAGTTCTAGTTTTTAAGTTTGACACGCAAAGGGTCCAGGGTATGCAATGTTCCAGTTTTTCAGTTTGTCATGCAAAAGACCTCGATCATGTTTCATGACGTTACGTGTTTTCTCTTTTTGTTGAATGATCATCATATATAGTTGAAAGATCGTCACATAACACAAGAAAAACTACAAGCAGACACAAGAAAAGAAAAAAACAAAAGAAAACCTAAATCCCCCTCCTCCTCCTTAGAGACAACACATCACTGAACTAAGAGCATATTCACTTAGTAACTAAATCATTCATTTGTCCAAAAAATAATCAAATCCTTCCTTATGAATTGTCATTCCTGAGGGACACGATGAACACACAACACATACATTCATTAGCACAATATATATATATATATATATATATATATATATATATATATATATATATATATATATATATATATATATATATATATATATATATATATATATATATATATATATCACAAACCCTCGATCATGTTTTTCAGTTTGACACACAAAAGACCTCGATCATGAATGATTGATGATGTTAGGTGTTTTCTCTTTTTGTTGAAAGATCATCAAATATACATAGTTTGACGCTCATTGATCATATGTTTGGGGCGTAGCATGCATGGACAACTAATAACATGCATGTGAGAGAGAGACCTCGATCATGTATGATGACATTACACGTGTTTTCTCTCTTTTTGTTGAAACATCGTCATGTTTGAGGCTCATTGATCATGTTTGAGGCGTAGCAAGCATGGACAAGTAACATACACCTCGATCATGTTTGATGACAACATTACGTGTTTTCGCTTTGTAAAATCCCACATTTTCCTTCATATGAGGTTCAGTTGTAAGTTGGTTATCAACCTTAATGGAGACCAATTATAACTATGCTTATGAACTTGATCTCATCAAATATTTTCTTCCACTCATGCTTAAATTTTATTAACATGAGGAATGGAATTCACCAATAATCTTAGATAAATTCTTTTGACCTCTCTTGAATGTTTGGAATTATTTGAATGAAGGCTCCTAGGTCAAATTAATATGCAGTACCCAATATATATTCAAATTAATTACAAATTCAATATATATTTGACCCTGTCAAAATTATTCAATTCAGAGGTCATAAATTTTTATATGGTTTACTAATAACCCAAATAGACTTCCTGCAAAGTTTCATAAATTATGAACTCCATTTGCTATTTTATTTGAGACGCTTAGCAAATTCAGACCCTATTAGGAATTCAAATTTTGAATGCTGTTCAACTTAATTGAACATCAAGATTTGAACACACCATCATGGTCAGCATGACTTGCTTGACTTATCCTCATAGTTTCAAAATTCAAATTCGAGTCTGGGCTTGCCTGAATGCGAGTCTGAGCCTATGTTAGTTTCTGGCAGCTGGACCTCCAAAGCTTCCGGCTGCTCCTCGATTTCAGCTACTACACGATATGTATATACTAGGTATGAATGACTCCGAAAATAATTAAAATGCTTGAGGTGGTGTGAATATCCTAGGATGAAAATAAGATAATTATCTTAATTGGCTTTGGGACTTTTATGATAGATACTAGAGACTATAGAGAAGATTCTGGCAAAGAACATATGGTAAGCAATAACCTTCTCTAAATTTTGGTTGAAATTTTGGAGAGCTATCATCGCTACCAGGGGTTGTATCATGTAGAGGGGGTCTCATTGGTTCTAGGAAAATTTGTTCCACTATTTTCTAAGCTTCCTACAGGGAGGAACTGATTTTTCAAGTTTGGGTAAATTTCTGGAAATTGATTTTCCATTTTTCTCAGTTTATAACTACATAGAGATTTGGAATATTGACCAACCCAGTATTTTAAGTTCAAAGAGCTTGAAAATTTTACTGGAGATAAAGGGTATTAAAAATAGTGTTCTGACCAAAATTGGTAATTTTCCAATTAACAGAACTGTGGGAATGAATTCTTTAAGCATTTTGCTTCTCTCAATTATATAGAAATTTCAATGGCTTTTTATGCAAATCCAAGTGCACCACTGTACAGTATTCTTCATGACAGTTCTAACAAAATTTATTTGGGAATTTTTGGATAATTCTACTGGAAGTTAAGGATTTTCCAAGTTTGGATTGAATCTGGATTTATTTTTCTATTGGAAAATTCAAATAAAGGGGCTGGTCCCACTTCATTTTAATCGGACCAATCGGAACAGAGCCACACCGGGAGCCATGGGGTTAACCCGCGCAGCCGCACCGGATCTGTGGTTACAGCTGATCCCACACGAGCGGTGTGACAGGAGGGACCCGCACATTCGTCAACCTCCCGACGTGGCGGCGTCTCTTGCCGGAACCGCGGCGGTGCTTAGCCGGACTTAGGTGTGTCGACCTCCTTTCGGCCTCGCCTTGACCGCTCAACCATAAAATCGACCGTGCAAGCCGATGGTGGTGTCCAATCACGTCGGCGATAGCCGGAGACGGCGATGCGACGGTGACGGCGGAGCGAGGGTTTCAGCATTTGTCGGGAAAGCTCGGAAATGGCGTCATAGGCTCGGGAAAAGGTCGGCGAGGTTCCTGAGAGCACCAGGATGATGATTTGGGGTTCAGAATGGGGTGACATCGCCAGGAAAGTTGAGTTCGACGGCGAAGTACAATTTTTTAACCGGCGGCCGCAAAAACTCAAAATTTGACCCCGTCTCTCGATGTCTTCCTTTCGATTTTGGTGAGGTGATGCGCCGGGAGATCTAGGAGATAATACATTATTGGATTAACAAATCATTGCACGAAGAAACAGAATTTAACCGGTAATCTAGTAATCTCGGTATGAACTGTATTCGGGGAAACTTGAGATAAGGGAGCTAGGAAGCACGATAGTGGCTGAAACTTCACAAGAAGCATCTAGGTACCTTTGCGCGCCTTATTGCTTCAAGGAAGGAGATGGAAACAAGCTTGAAGTGGCCTGTCCTCGTGGAACAGAAGGTTCCCTAACGGCTTCACCCGCGAGCTCCGAGGAAACTTCGAAATACCGCACATATAAGCAGGGAATCAAACAAAGGACTGGATGGAAAGGAAGAGCAACTAGTTAAGCCACCTTTTGCTGTTGGAAGCACCGCGAATCCTTGCATTGTTCGGCCGGCGCGTCAAGAACGGCGGCGGCGATGCGGTGCAGTGGCGGAAAAAGGAAAACAGAGTAGAGCGTGTGCGTGTGTGTCCACTTCGACCGGGGGAGGGTTTATATAGCTCGGGGAGGAGTAGAAGGCACGCCATGAAGCAGGCAGACGAGCAGCTCGGTGGTGGTTTGCATGCGGCGCGGTGTCGAGTAGGGGAGCGCCGGAAAAACGGCATGCAGAGCAGCACCGAGTTTGCCTCTCTGACTGGTGGGTCCCACTACTCTTATCCCTACCCCTTCTCTGCAACATCAATTCCCTTACCAAACTTGATCCAAAAATTCTAGATTTTTGTGGGAAGGCTCAAATAAATATCTGGAATTTGATTCTGCAATTGGATTTCGAATTGGAGCAAGTTCCAATTGAATTTCAAATTTGAATTTGAATTTGGATGAAATTCAAAGGTGTCACTGATTGAAATCCAAAAAATTTGAAACTATGAGGATAAGTCAAGCAAGTCATGCTGACCATGATGGTGTGTTCAAATCTTGATGTTCAATTAAGTTGAACAGCATTCAAAATTTGAATTCCTAATAGGGTCTGAATTTGCTAAGCGTCTCAAATAAAATAGCAAATGGAGTTCATAATTTATGAAACTTTGCAGTAAGTCTATTTGGATTATTAGTAAACCATAGAAAAATTGATGACCTCTGAATTGAATAACATTGACAGGGCCATATATACAGTAGTATATTCAATTTGTAATTAATTTGAATATATATTGGCCACTACATATTAATTTGACCTAGGAGCCTTCATTCAAATAATTCCAAATTTTGAAGAGAGGTCAAAAGAATTTACCTAATATTATTGGTGAAGTCCATTCCTCATGTTTATAAAATTTAAGCATGAGTGGAAGAAAATATTTGATGAGATCAAGTTCATAAGCATAGTTATAATTGATCTCCATTAAGGTTGATAACCAACTTACAACTGAACCTCATATGAAGGAAAATGTGGGATTTTACATTCCCCCCCCCCTTAAAAGAATCTCGTCCCGAGATTACAAAAGGAAGGATAAAAGGAAAAGATCTAATGAACATATGACGTTAACAAGTCCAGATAGTTGGTTCCAAGATATTCCTTACTTTCCCACGTTGCTTCATCAGCGGTGTGGTTTCCCCACAAGACCTTCTAGAAATGCAAAGTGCAGTTTCTTGTGGTACTGTAGGATCGAAGAGCACGTGAAAAGCTACCATAGGGGGGGGGGGGGGTGAATGGTAGATTTAAAAATCTTACGCAGCGGAAACAATTAAACCCCAAACCCTTTCGGCAGAAAAACGATCTGTTAAAGAAATTGTGTGTGAGACTAATCTAAACGTGTTTCACCGTGACAAAAGTGATAGATATCAGAGCGAATCAAGTCACGAAGACAACACAAAAAGAATCACTCAAATCCGTCGAGAAAAACTCAAGTTATGATCGAAAGATCAAACAAAGGTCACTCTGACCTACTCGAGAAAAAAACAGTTCTGGAACGCTGCAAAGAAACTCGTGTAGATCAAAAACCACAAATCCAATGACTGTGAAATTTTGACATATGATATATAATCAAGTTGTGAAGACAACCCAAAAAGAATCACGTCAATTGGATTTGTAAAACTCGAGTTATGATAAAACCACCGACGAAAGGTAGTGCTGTCCAGAAACTCGACGAGTAAAACTTGTCTGGAACAAGTCGGACGAACAAGGCACAAAAGTTCCTTCAAACTACGAATTTTATTCAATAGAACACAAGAGGAACAGCCCCAAAGTCGTGAACCATGAGCTCTGGGCTCCCTTTCTTATATAACCAGCCCTTAGGCCAACCCAATATCAACTAGGACTCCAATCCTACTCAGATCACAAATCGTAACTTTCCATAACTGCTCAAGATTCTTCTATACGCAGATAGAAGCAATCTTAAGACTTCCAAACACCTAAGGAACGTATCCCACATCCCTAAACAACTCAAATTCATGACCCACACGAAATCCTATCATAACCAACTCAAATCTTTCCATATTTGAGTCAAACCCGACTCAGCCGCAGCATGAGTCCATAACCTAGTCGGTTAGACCTTTCCGACCAATTCTTTACGTCCACATCTCTTCATCACGCCTCGGAACCATGTAGCCACGTCCATGCACTCCTTGCGCATGTGCAAACATCTTCCAATGACGTCCATGATACCTTCATATGCATTGTTCTTGATCCAAACATGCTGCGCAACCTCCTGATCAGCTCAACCACAATTCCTCCTGAATTTGGTTGTTGGAACCTCATCTCCTCCCTGAGACTAGTCCAATGGATCCCGTCACCAGCCATGGCTTGAACTCAAGCAACACCTGCACATGAATAAACAACCAATCCATACGATCCCAAGTCCTCGACTTGACTCAAGTTAGTTCCGAACACAACACCCTATGTGAGAGCCTCACATAAGCATGTTGCAAAACATAGCAAAACAATATCAGCCACATCATCCAAAACACACCAAAAACTTAGCAAATTAATGCTAAGAAATCTTTCCAACAATGTAAAGCAAGTACGAAACATTGCAAATGAAAAGCAGAAGCACTGCGGTCATGTTCCGGACCTTGCGAGAGCAACCCGGACCTTGAGACGGAGCTAACAAAAGCTAGTAGAACCTAGCGCCGGAGCTTACCAAAACTAGTACAACCAAGCTCCCGCCGGAGCTTACAAAACTAGCAGGACCTAGCGCCGGAGCTAACCAGAACTAGTCAGAACTAGTAAACCCAAAAGCCGGAGCTAGAAAAATCAACTCGGAGCTTAGCAAAAACATGCCAGAGCTATCAAATATATGCCGGAGCTAAAGATAAAGCTCACCAGAGCTAACCAAAGCTAGTCGGACCTTACCAAGAAGTCGGACCTAGCTTCGAACATAGCCGGAGCTACCCAAAACAAGCCAGACCTACCATCGGACCTTGCTGTAGCTCAGAGCTAGAATCGGACCTTGATAAAAAGGTGTTTTGGTGATATTTAAAACTTTTATCATCAAAGCCAAGTGTATTCACTACAAGCCAATGTATTCAGCACACATAGGTCTTACAATCTCCCCCTTGATGAATGCATTGACAACACCATTTAAAATCTGAACATTGGCTTATTCACATAAAGTTTTGAAGGCAATTTCTCCCCTTTTGTAAATCAAAAGTAAAATTAGAAGAAAAATTATCCCATATTATCTTTCCCCCTTTATTATCTCTCCTTATGCACATATTCTCTTTCTCTTCATGCTTATCTCTCCCCTTTGACAATGTATTCAGCAAGTCATGAGCATGTAAACAAATTATCTCTCCCTCTTTAGTTGTTATGAGCATATTATAACATATTCATATAAACAAAGCACATCCAAGTCATACTATCAAGTACTTTACATTATCACATCAATGAAATACATAAAGTAGTGTAAGCCATGCTAGAGATCATATGTAATTTTCAATTTAAGCAAGACATGATCTCACAAACTTAACTATTTCAAAACCTGAAAGCATGACACTAGTTGCTACATTTTATTATTATTCAAAGTATAAATTTCGATCATATGATATTTGCAAGAGATTATATGCGCATCTGCCTTATTCTAACCAACCAAGCCAAGCCTATGTCATTTGACAATCAGAAGCTTAAGGACATGGTTTTAGTCATACACAACTTCTTCCAAGTTCATATCTAAGTGCAATGACAAGCCATCTCAAAAGAAGAAGTGTGATGCATGCATATTCTCTTGATCTTTTCTCAATTTATATTTGTTCATAAAAACTCAACATGTGAGTTGATTACTTGATTAATTCTTTATGATTAATAACATTTGTGAACATGTAACAAGTTCAAAACAGCAAGAAAGTTCGACCATGACCAGTTTTAGTGTAAGTAATTATTCCAATTACTAGACATGGAAAAAACTACAAAATATATAACACGAGTAATGTAGTAAGAACTTTCAGCATGTAAAAGGAATCACAAAGTCATATATGTATGAATTACTATGCTCATATTATTTTAATTTCAGATTCACACATAGACTTCCCAAGTTTCAAAACTCCCCCTCAATTTAAGCCATGAGGATGCATAACCCCTATTTCACTACGAATATAACAAAAACGAGTGAAATCCAAAGGTTTTGTAAAAATGTCAGCCAATTGTTGTTCGGTATCTACATGGTGAAGCATAATGTTTCCTTTTTCAACGTTATCTCGGAGAAAGTGATACCTAATATCAATGTGCTTAGTTCTAGAATGTTGCACAGGGTTTTTAGCAATGCAAATGGCACTAGTGTTATCATAGAACAGTGGAACACTATCTAGATCAACCCCATAGTCCTTAAGTGTTTGAACAATCCAAAGAATTTGTGAGCAAGCACTAGCAGCAGCTACATATTCAGATTCGGCTGTGGATTGTACAACTGAATTTTGTTTTCTAGAGGACCAAGCAACAAGAGAATTACCAAGAAAATGACAAGCACTGGAAGTACTTTTCCTATCAATCCTACAACCCCCAAAATCAACATCCGAAAAAGCTTTCAAAGTAACGGTTGAGGAAGAAGGAAGAAAAATGCCAAATTCTTGAGTTCCATGTAAGTACCTGAGAATCCTTTTGACGGCTTGACGATGTGAAGCACGTGGGGAAGCTTGAAACTGTGCACAAAGACATACGCTGAATTGTATGTCCGGTCTTGATGCCGTGAGGTGCAAAAGTGATCCGATCATGCTTCTATATTCTTTTTGATTCACAGATTCACCATCCTCATCAAGTTCAAGTGTTGTTGCTGTTCCCATTGGTGTCCGAAGATGCTTGCTTTTGTCCATGTTGAAGCGCCTTAGGAGGTCTTTGGTATACTTCATTTGATGCACAAAGGTACCCTCCTTGGTTTGCTTGATTTGGAGCCCCAAAAAGTAAGTGAGTTCACCCATCATACTCATTTCAAATTTCGGAACTCATCATTGCTGAAAAATTGGACACAAGATCATGAGAGGCACAACCAAAGATAATATCATCCACATACACTTGAACGAATAATGAGTCATTGCCATGTTTAAGCACAAAAAGGGTTTTATCAACCTTGCCCATGGTAAACCCCTTTTCAAGTAAGAATGTTTTTAACCTGTCATACCATGCTCTAGGGGCTTGTTTGAGATTGTATAAGGCTTTGGACAGTTTGTAAACATGATTAGGAAAATCTGGATTTTCAAAACCTGGTGGTTGTTTGACATAAACCTCTTCATCTATGTAGCCATTAAGAAAAGCACTTTTAACATCCATTTGATATAGCTTAAAACCTTTAGATGCTGCAAAATCTAACAAAATTCTTATGGCTTCTAATCTAGCAACAGGAGCAAAAGTTTCATCAAAATCTAGACCTTCAACTTGAGTGAAACCTTGAGCAACCAACCTAGCCTTATTCCTAACCACAACCCCATCCTCACTTTGTTTATTTTTAAATATCCATTTAGTTCCAATTAAAGTGTGACCTTGAGGTGGAGGTACAAGTTTCCAAACATTATTTCTTTCAAAATTTTCTAACTCTTCTTGCATGGCAATAATCCAAGATTCATTAGTGAGTGCGTGTGATATATCTTTGGGGTCAAAAGAAGCAACAAAAGCAGAATGAGCATGATAGTTTGGATCGCAAAACCTGGACCGTGTGACTCGTTTGCGCAAGCTTCCAATCATCTGTTGTGGGGGATGATCTTTGTAAAAACGTAGGGGAAAAGATGTCTCACAAGCTTCTTATTCATTAGGTTCATCGTAGATTGATGAGCTTGTGACTTGTGGACGATCAGGACCAGCATAGGTGATAGCCGGAGCTTGTTCAATGTCCGGAGCTGGACACATGTCAACTTCGGAACTACCAGGCAGTATCACCAGCTCTTCTTCATCTTCGAAAATACCCTCCCCCTGAGGATACGGATCTGGTCCTGCAACACCGGAGCTAGTACCTGGGATAGCTTCATCAAAAGACACTTCACAAGTCTCCACAATTTTGTTAGTGTCAAATAAAAGCACACGGTAGCCTCTAGTATGAGATGGATAACCAAAAAACATGCCATCAATGGATCTATGTTCAAATTTATCAAGATTACCATGTTTCTTAACAAAGCATTTGCAACCAAAGACCCGAAAGTGTGTAACACTAGGCCTATGTCCAAACCGAAGCTCATATGGTGTTTTACCTAGCTTAGTACGCAAGAAAACACGATTTGAGACATAACAAGCAGTTGCTAACGCATCAGCCCAAAATTTCCTAGGAGTTTGATATTCATCAAGCATAGTCCTAGCCATCTCAACTAAGGTTCTGTTCTTTCTTTCTACAACACCGTTTTGTTGAGGTACATATGGTGAAGAGAATTGATGATCTATTCTATTTTCAGCACAAAAGTGATCAAAAGATTGATTTTTAAATTCAGTTCCATTATCACTTCTAATTGCTTTTAATGATCATGGGTGATCAATTGATAATCTAAGAAATAAAGTCCTAAAGTGACTAAAAGCTTCATTCTTAGACGCCATAAAGTAAACCCAAGAGTATCTAGAATAATCATCAACGATAACAAGAACATACCATTTACCTCCGAAGGATTGAACACGTGAAGGTCCTACGGTGTCAAGATGCAAAAGTTGACATGGTTCAGTTGTCATGATCATTGTGAGAGGAGTATGTGAACCTGCAACCATCTTAGCATGTCTACAAGAAGAGCACACAATTTCTTTGTCCCCTTTAAGCTTAGGCAGCCCACGTATGCGATCAAGAGCACTAACACGCATTAGGTGATCAAAGCCTACGTGACCAAGTCTACGATGCCAAAAATATAAGTCCTTTGAATCATTAGCAACTAGACACCTATGCTTAGAGGAAGACATATCAAAATCAGCTTTAAAAACTCTTCCAAACCGAGACATGTTAAAAATAAGCTCACTATTTGAACCTACAACTTTGCAGCAGTTTTTATTGAAAATAATTTCTAGATTTTCATCTAGCAATTGTGCAACAGAAAGCAAGTTGTATTTCAAATTTTTGACAAGTGCCACATCCTTCAAAGTGTAGTGATCATTTACTCTAACCGAACCCTTAGCAATTATAGGAGTTGAAGAATTATCGGCAAAAGTAACATTCTCTACACGTGACACAAAAGAGAGGGAGGAGAACCAATCTTTGTTACCGGTCATGTGGCGTGAGCAACCTAAATCCACAATCCAAATGTTCTCCTTCTTCAAACGTGTAACCTACATAAAAGCACAATACGTCGATGACTCAATACTAGGGTTAGTCAAAAGGTATTTAGGTATCCAGTACTGAGTCACACGACGTGCAGTAGGAAAAACACGCAAAAGCTGAGATAAAACAGCAGATTTATGAGTCGAAGTTTGAGGTTTTCTATTCTTAATTCTTTTAGCACAAGAACCAGTAGCTCCGGAGATAAAAGCAGCAGTTCCAAGAGACAAGGCTGAAGCTCCGGAAACAAAGGCTGATGTTCCAAAGGAAACAACAGAAGGTCCGGGAGCTCTCGGAGCTCTCGGAACTATCGGTGCTGCTTTTGCGGATTTCTTACCAGAAGGTCCGAAAGCTACCTTTTCAAATTTCTGACTCACTAAAGCAGGTTGTGTTTTTCTAATTGCATGAAAGTTATAGGATCTAGCAATTTTTCTTTCCTTTTTCTGTTCTTTAGCTAGTCTATAACAAAAATCTATGACATGACCATCTCTACCACAGAAGGTACAATGAAATTTAACTTTATGTTCTTGTCTAGATGAGCAAGCAATATTTTTATTTGAAACCAAGTGAGACAACACTCCTGCAGATTTGAAAACCACTCCTTTTTGTTTAGGAACTGTTTAAATCAAGCCACTTCCTAATGACTTTACAATTTTAGGTGGATGTGCCTTAGCATGAGCATGAGAATCAAAACCTAAACCAGTTTTATCATTGCAAGACTTGGAAGAATTCAGCAGTAAGTTTAGGTTCTTATTCCCATTACAAAACCGATCTAATGTCCTATGCATGTCATCAAGTTTATTGGACAGATCAAGGCAATTTTCACATGAAGTTTTTCCTTTTAGTTTGCAATTTGAACAAAATTTAACTTCATGAGAACGTAAAGCATTGTTCAATATAGAAATTTCATTCAAAGCATCCTGTAGTTTCTTATCAAGATCATCACAAGTAGAACAATGCAAATCAATTGTAGAACAGCTAGTATCTTTCAAGTTTTTATCATTAAGTGCAGCAAGCTCTTTGTTCTTTTCAATTTCTAACTCAAGTTTATCAAGTGTGGAGGTGTGTGCACTTCTTAAGGAGGACAATTGTTCATATATTAAATCACATGAGGAACATGCATCATCACTAGGAATCAAAGTTTTTAAACGGTTGATTTCAGATTCTAGTGATTCAATTTTAGCAGCACTATCCCTAAGCTTTTTGTCCTTTTTCTTAACAATAATAGTGGCACGAGAAATAGCATCACACATTTCTTCGCAAGTAGGACATACCTCTTCATTGTCGCTGTTGTGTTCTGCATCCTCCTGACTTGATCTTGATTTTGTTTTGCCCGCCATGAAGCATATGTTGGCCAGGTCAACATCATCTTCATCACTTTCAAAGTCTACGTCACTCGAACTGAACTCTTGAAGCGCGGTGATGAAACTGTTGATCATCTTGCATCCTATGGTACCTTTCTTCTTCTTGTTGGAATTTCCAGAGGAGGTCCAGACCTTGCTTTGTTTTTCTTCCCGGGTGGTCGGACCTGAAAGGTTAGAGCATTCTGTACGAAAGTGTCCTGTTTTACCACATTCAAAACAGCGTTGAGGTCCGGAGCTTCCTCTCCTTCTAGTTCTCACATTTTGCAATGCTTTTGAGAATCTAGTAGAGATGAGTGCCAACTCCTCTTCTGGAAATTCTTCAATCTGCTCCAGGGTTAGTGAGGACAACAAGGCAAGAGTATTGCAAGATGATGGTTGGCCGGAGCTAGACATATCACGTTGTGAAACAAATGCAATAGACTTATTTGGGTTCTTACGTGCTAGGATGTCAATTTCATGAATTTTTAACTTGGAATATAGCACATCTAAAGTAAGTGAACTCATGACAGTAGATTCACGAATAGATGTGACTTTCATCTCCCAAATTGACATATCTAATGCACTTAGCAATTGCCTAGCATTTTCAGCATCTGAAAAATTAACATTGACACTACGCAAGTTGCTGAGAATCTTATTAAAGCGAGCAAAAAGGTCATCAATAGACTCACCGGGTTGCATCTCGAAGCGCATGTATTATTTCTTCAACATGTCTTGCCTTACCTCTTTGATCGTGTTAGATCCTTCGTGGTAGTCACAAAGTGCTTTCCACACATCGTATGCAGATCGGAGGTGTGCAACACGGTCAAAGTCGCTTTGTGTTAATCCTTGTATGATCAAGTTTCGAGCCTTGTTGTTGTTGTCGACATCTCTCAGATTTGTAGCTGTAACTTGATCATTTGATGGCACTTCGTAAGGCTTGTATACCTTCTTCCATATTGCAAAGCCTTGTGCCTGGATGAAAGCCTCCATGCGTGCCTTCCAAACCTGAAAATTAATACCAGCAAACACACAAGGTTTGGCGGAGTACTTCTCCATGATGATTAGTCAAAAACACGTGCAAATCACAAAGATTAGAGCACCGTGGCTCTGATACCAATTGTAGGATCGAAGGGCACGTGAAAAGCTACCAGAGAGGGGGGGTGAATGGTATATTTAAAAATCTTACGCAGCGGAAACAATTAAACCCCAAACCCTTTTGGCAGAAAAACGATCTGTTAAAGAAATCATGTGTGAGACTAATCTAAACGTGTTTCACCGTGACAAAAGTGATAGATATCAGAGAGAATCAAGTCACAAAGATAAAACAAAAAGAATCACTCAAATCCGACGAGAAAAACTCAAGTTATGATCAAAAGATCAAACAAAGGTCACTCTGACCTACTCGAGAAAAAAACAGTTCTGGAACGCTGCAAAGAAACTCGTGTATATCGAAAACCACAAATCCAATGACCGTGAATTTTTTACAGATGATAGATAATCAAGTTGTGAAGCCAAACCAAAAAGAATCACGTCAGTTGGATCTGTAAAGCTTGAGTTATGATAAAACCACTGACGAAAGGTAGTGCTGTCCAGAAACTCGACGAGTAAAACTTGTCTGGAACAAGTCGGACGAACAAGGCATAAAAGTTCCTTCAAACTACGAATTTTATTCAATAGAACACAAGAGGAACAGCCCCAAAGTCGTGCACCACGAGCTCTGGGCTCCCTTGCTTATATAACCAGCCCTTAGGCCAACCCAATATCAACTAGGACTCCAATCCTACTCAGATCACGAATCGTAACTTTCCATAACTGCTCAAGATTCTTCTATACGCAGATAGAAGCAATCTTAAGACTTCCAAACACCTAAGGAACGTATCCCACATTCTTGAACAACTCAAATTCGTAACCCACATGAAATCCTATCATAACCAACTCAAATCTTTCCATATTTGAGTCAAACCCGACTCAGCCGCAGCCTGAGTCCATAACCTAGTCGGTTATACCTTTCCGACCAATTCTTTACGTCCACATCTCTTCATCACGCCTCGGAACCATGTAGCCACGTCCATGCACTCCTTGCACACGTGCAAACATCTTCCAATGACTTCCATGATACCTTCATATGCATTGTTCTTGATCCAAACATGCTGCGCAACCTCCTGATCGGCTCAACCACAATTCCTCCTGAATTTGGTTGTTGGAACCTCATCTCCTCCCTGAGACTAGTCCAATAGATCCCGTCACCAGCCATGACTTGAACTCAAGCAACACCTGCACATGAATAAACAACCAATCCATATGAGCCCAAGTCCTCGACTTGATTCATGTTAGTTCCGAACACAACACCCTATGTGAGAGCCTCACATAAGCATGTTGCAAAACATAGCAAAACGATATCAGCCACATCATCCAAAACGCACCAAAAACTTAGCAAATGAATGCTAAGCAATCTTTCCAACAATGTAAAGCAAGTACGAAACATTGCAAATGAAAAGCAGAAGCACTGCGGTCAAGTTCCGGACCTTGCCAGAGCAACCCGGACCTTGACCCGGAGCTAACAAAAGCTAGTAGAACCTAGCGCCGGAGCTTACCAAAACTAGTACAACCAAGCTCCCACCGGAGGTTACAAAACTAGCAGGACCTAGCGCCGGAGCTAACCAGGATGGCACAGGCGCGGAGCATATCCTCTAGCACTTGGTTTACTCGTTCCGTTTGACCATCAGTCTGTGGATGGTAAGCTGAACTTCGAATCAATTTGGTACCCAAAGATGCATGGAGCTGCTCCCAAAATCGAGCAACAAACAAGGTTCCACGATTTGATATGATAGTGTGGGGTACTCCGTGTAAGCATAAGATCCTGGCAATATACAACTCTGCATATTGTCGTGCCACATACTTCACATTGACTGGAATAAAGTGAGCCGACTTGGTGAGTCGGTCGACTATCACCCAAATTGAGTCATGCTTGCGAAAAGTGAGAGGTAATCCAACAATGAAATCCATGCTTATGTCCTCCCCTTTCTAGGTCGGTATGCTTAAAGGTTGTAGTTGTCCGGCTACCTTCAGATGGTCGGCTTTCACTCGTCGACACGTATCACATTCGGATACATACTTCGCTATCTCCCTCTTCATATGAGTCCACCAAAATTTCTTCTTCAAGTCTTGGTACAATTTGGTACTCCCCAGATGAATAGAATATTTGGACAAATGAGCTTCGTCCAAAATTTTCTTACGAAGTTCCACATTGCGGGGTACCGTCATCATCACCTCGAAAACACTTCATTTCCCCCTTTTTCATTCATTGGCGAATATGCAATATGCCCTTGTCCTCCTTCTGAGCCTCCACAATTTCCTCCCTTATGGTAGGAATGAGGGCTAGATTGTAGAGCACCCCATACGGAACCAAGTAGAGACTTTGTTCTTCTTCCTCTATCAAGGTGATAGAAAGGTTATTGATATGGGACTTGCGACTTAGCGCATCTGCGACTACATTTGCCTTTCCGGGATGGTAGTGGATCTCAATCTCATAATCTTTGATTAACTCCAAACATCTTCGTTGTCGCATATTTAAATCTTTCTGGGTGAAGATGTACTTCAAGCTTTTGTAATCGGTGTAGAGATGTACTAGGTTGCCCCATAGATAGTGTCTCCACATCTTTAATGCTAGTACCACAGCAGCGAGCTCAAGATCTTGAGTCAGATAATGCTGCTCATTGTTCCGAAGTTGCCGTGATCCATAAGCGATCACCCTTCTGTCTTGCATTAATACGCAACCCAAACCAATTCCAGATGCATCACAATAAACATCAAAGGATTTAGTTGTGTCTGGTTGGGCTAATATTGGTGCTGTTGTGAGGTGTTTTACTAATGCTTGAAAACCTTCCTCACATTCCTTTGTCCATGTAGTTTAGCTATCTTGGAAAAGCTTGGGATGAACCTCCGGTAATATCCTGCTAAACCCAGAAAACTTCGAAATTCATGCACAGACTTAGGAGACACTCATTTGAGTACTTGCTTAATCTTGCTTGGATCAACTGCAATCCCTTCGGCAGAGATGATGTGCTATAGAAACGGCACTTGGTTGATCCAGAACTCACATTTGCTGAACTTAGTGTACAACTTGTGGTCCCGCAATCGCTGAAGCACGATGTGCAAATGTTGTGCATGTTCTTCTTCGGATTTTGAGTACACAAGGATGTCGTCAATGAAGACCACAACGAACTTGTCCAAATCCGACATGAATACCAAATTCATGAGATACATGAAATGGGCCGGTGCGTTGGTCAATCCGAAGGACATCACAAGGTACTCATATAACCCATACCTCGTCAAGAATGTTGTCTTGGGTATATCCTCTGGTCGGATCCTGATTTGATGATACCCACCAATTGATCGAACAGAATATCGATACGGGGTAGTGGATACTTGTTCTTGATCGTGACAACATTGAGTGGACAATAGTCCACACATAGTCTCAATGTTTTATCCTTCTTTTCCACGAACAATGCAGAACAATCCCAAGGTGATGAACTTGGACCAATGAAACCCTTGTCCAAAAGTTCCTTCAGCTGCTCTTTCAGTTTTGCAAGTTCCTTAGGTGCCATCTTATATGGCTTTCTCGATATTGGCATTGTCCCGGTACAAGTTCAATCTTAAACTCAACATCTCTTTCTGGTGGCATGCCAGGAATATCTTCGGGAAAAACGTCCGGATACTCACATACTACTCGAATGTCTTCGAGTTTACAGGCTTCGGTGTTGTAAGCAGTTGGAGTCACGTGGATATTACTCTCAAGAGTGAGAGTTTGGGGAGAGTGGAGCGGAGAATTTAGATATACCCTCCGAGGAACGATGTCAATAATAGCACAGTTGTATTGCAGCCATGCCATCCCTAAGATGACATCTAACTTCTGATGCTCTAGTATAATGAGAGAGATAGGGTATATGTTCCCAACAAGATTAAGAGGTACCCTATGGACCATCTTGTCTACGACTACTTTTCCCCCCGGAGAACAAATCATATATGGGGTTTTTGTGGAACAGATAGGCAACTGGTATTGACTGACATAAGAATTGCTAATAAAGTTGTGGGAGGCACCGGAGTAAAAAAGGATGACTACAGGATGACCAATGAGAGAGAACGTACCCGTGAGTATGGGTGCGCCTTCTAGAACATCCTCGATGGCGAGGTGGTGGACGTTGCCGGTTCTGGTGGCTGGCTTCTTGGGCTGGTTGCGAGGCTGGTTTGCCCACTGGTACGATGACTGTCCTCCGCTCTACGGGCAGTCCTTGGCAATGTGCCCCGTACGTCCACACGTATAACACGTGTACGGGTTCTGACCGCTACAGAATGGAGGACGGAATCCCGGTGCACGCGGTGGAGGTAGAGGTGCACGCGGAATCATCCCTTGTTGCTGTTGTGGGCGAAAGCCGGCGTTGTTGAATGGGCGACCACGAAACATCGGTGGTCGTGATGGCGGCTGCCACCTCTGGCCGGATGGTGATCGATACACCATGCGATACTTCTGAGGAGTCCCTACTCTACTGCCCCGCGGAGCACTCCTTTTCTTCTCGTCGGAGAACAGCACCCTAGTAGCGTCCTCCTATATGATCACGGCATTGACCATGTTGTTGAAGCTGTCGCTGTTGAACAAGGCAAGCTTATCCTTCATCTTGGGGTTCAAACCCCGATAGAAGCATTCCCGCTTCCGATCTAGTATTCACTTGGTCCTGAGCATATTGGGCCAAGTGGTTGAATATCTTGGAGTACTCGTAAGCACTCCTTCCTCCTTGTTTCAGCTCCATGAACTCTTGAAGCTTCCTCCTCATAACACCGGGAGGTATGTGATAGGCGCGAAACGCCTCCCGAAATTCCTCTCAGCTCGCGGCATGGCCGACTGGTCGTGCGGCAAGGTAATTTGCCCACCACGCACCAGCAGACCCTTGTAATTGTTGGGCCGCGAACAGGGTCTTCTGATGTTCGGTTACTCGTAGCAAACCGAACTTCCCTTCAATGCAGTGGAGCCAGTTGTTTGCCTCCAACGGTTCATCGGCCTCCGCGAAGACTGGAGGGTGCGTTGACATGAAGTCCGAGTATGAACTCGAAGAAAGCTGTCGTGGACCCGCATCTGGTTGCCCTCCTTGACAGGACGAATGCTGGACCAAGGTCCGCAGTAACACTGTTTGCTCGTCGCGCGAGCCAAGCACTACGGCGAGAACCTCCGCTAGACTCCTTCGAAGTTCAGGAGGTGGTGGTGGAGGAACTCGTTGCTGCGGTGTCGTAGCTGTCTCCTGGTTCAGATATTCGTCCTCACGACCACGACTGGATCCTCCCATTTCAGGGTCGAGCGCGTACGCACCATTCTGCATCCAAATGACTTAAAGTCAGCACATGTTTTCTTTTCCTTTATCCATTTCATTATTCAGTAGCACGACTTATTGACAAAGGAATAAGTGCATAACATTCACATATATTGATAAAGTACAAACTTTATACAAGATATATTATCTCATGACCAAGTTTACAGTAGTGTACTCCAGAACGATGGACTCCCCCTACGGGAGTGCATCTCTACCATACTTGGTCCCCATGAGATGTCATACACATCTTGTCATCTTAGACATAACCACTGCTATTCTTAATATGATACAAACATGACCACAAAATAAACACGAGCAACTATTAAACTATATGTTGCCCCGTGACGGCAGAAGTGCTGCCACATCCCACCCCAATACGTCCTACTCAACGTACTCGAGTTCCTGGGGATCTTCTTCTTCGTCATTCCAAGTTGGTGCCACAGGTGTGGTTGCGGAAGCAAGAGTTGCTACCTCACCCACCATTGATGATGTCGCGGCAACTAAAGATTTCACATCAGCTTGCAGAAGAAACATCCTCAAGTCTTCCAGTTCTTTCTGTGCGTTTTTGCAACTGGCCTTCCAATCCTGAGTCTCCCCTCTGGATTTATCCCTTTCCTGAGTCACCTCACTCAGCTGTTCATCCAACAGTTGCACCTCGAGTTGACTCACTTCCAACACGCTTTCCACGTGTTGCGCTTTTATGCGAGCCTCCGATCGAGCTTTAACAACCTGGTGCCACTGATTCTCCCTTAAGTTTAGACGGCGATTTAGGGGAGCAACTGTGGCCCTAAGTGAGTCATTGGCCCCTTCAAAGTGATCCCCTCGAATCAGATCCTGCTTCAAGTCACTCATCATTTTTCCAAGGCTAGCATGCTGATCAAGGCTCTCTTGACACGCTGATGCTGCATATGACGCTAAAATCATCTTGGGTACTTCTTCACTATGCCCATATGCTGCAACCATCCGACCGGCCCACTCATCACCGGCTCTACCGTCGACTGGAAAGAGCGCGTCAGCCATGGAACGGTAATGAAGTTTGCAAAACCTCATTATGGCAACACTTGCGGCATAACACCATGTGCCTTCCAGTTGAATTCCTTGCACTTGGATGGAGAAAGGAGCCCATACAATATTCAATGGAGCAGCAGGCACATCGACATAAATGGTGCATCTTGTCACACCTCCGTCATCGATCTCCTTGCCCCAATAGTCCGGTATTTCACGATACCCGAACCGTTGAAGCATTGCTATCAACAAATCCGGAAACCCCTTCAGAAGAGTACACTTCGTGAACACCCATCCGTTTGGTAAGTATACTATAGAATCAGCCATCTGTGAAAAAGATATTGGAACAATGAGAAGGTTTCCAACTCCCAATAGTTTTAAGAAAATTTTAAAACTGGAGTTGTAATCACAGTCTGTTCCAGCTGACCTTCCTATATAAATTGAAAATTTTCATACAGGAAACGTCAGAACCAGGTGCGGGGTTGAATACAAAAGTTGTATTATACTTCACAAGATTTCCATATTGTACTCATACAGCTCCAGGTGAGCTAGGAAATAAAATCTATACAGGTTTAAAGTTGACCCAAATTTTCTGAAAATTTTGACAGAACCTCTCCTTTATATGTGGTGATTTCCACAATTTATATAGGTATATCATGACAATATATTGAGGTAGTCACAAAATAAATATTGTATAACATCAATTTAACAATCCATAGGTAAAATATTTCGGCCATGAAACATTTGTTACATAGGTATAGTGTGCTAATTCTAAACTATGTGCCAACTATTTTAAGTTCTGATCTGCCAGAACCAAGTTTGCAACCATAGGAATTTAACACAGCTATACCAAGATTTAAGCCATGAGTGCAACACAAAGTTAATAGAGGACTTGCTAAGCTTTCCATAAATGTATATATATGACCATGTCACTATTCTGGAACAAAAGCTAGAGCTATCTAAACTTAACAGACGAACTGACTGTTGTTCAACAGCAGCCCTGAAGTTCACTGTTTTGAGCTCGAAATTTGAATTGCCTCCAATTTGTATCAAGAGAAACTTTAAATAAAAAACTGTAGACCTGCTTCTACCCTTTTTAGATATATATCACAATAAGGGAGAAGATTTTTCTACAGTGAGTTATTGCAAAATTACAGAGACTGGTACAATGGTAGGGTTATCTGGAGTAATTTAAGCATACCCCAAATTTCAACAGATTATCAAGCTTATCTGCCTAGATCATGAACAGAAAAGTTGTAGAGGTCTTCGAGAACTTTTCATCCATATAGCATACGCCTATGTTTATCCCTAAACTAATGAAGATTACAACCTGGCAAATTTGAGCAAACTTTAGCCAGAAATCAAGAATCTTGGTGCTAATCCAATATTGAATCAAAACTCATTTTGCGGAGTCCAAACCTACCAGCACCTGATAGTCAGACTTTCCAAAATATAATGCATCAATTTTTGTCGTTTGGGGACGGTCAAGTATCAAAGTTGATACCGACGGTACTACGTGCCTCACAAAATAAAATTGTAACCGGTATTTCTGGATACGTTTATAGGTGACCCTAGTATCGTTCACTAGCAAACGTGTGCTACACGGGTCGCTACCGTAGTCAATGCTGCAGAAGACAAACAATCCTTTTTCATACCTTCACACCTCAAGGGCGGCACGGGGAAACACGACAGGCAGTCACAATAATATATATGAAAATAAATGCATACGACTCTGGTGTGAGTCGCCCTCGAGCGATGTCATGTCTCGAGGTACATGGCTGTAATACGCCTGTACAACAAAGACTCCCGCACAAACCGGCTTATACACGCTCGGGCATACGTGTTTCGCATGCCCCCATAGAATGTGAATGATTCTAGAGAGGCATACTATCGGATTATACACCACCCGACGGGGGCTCCCACTAACTTTGAAACATGTTGGGGTACCGCATGTCATAGGTTCTTAGAAACATAGAAAGCTCAGAGACTCCTATTAACATTTCCGTGCCAAGCCACAGAAAGACTTTCACGCTACCTCTCGCATGGTGAGCTTACCACCATTGATCCACTTACGATGGCGTACCTTACCTCTTACCTGACGTCAGAGCATCGTTACAAAATTAATAACATGTAAGTTAGTTTACCACCTTTATATCTTATACTAATAATACTCCTTATAAGGGCATATAACTAATTCCTCACTCAAATACTAATTTTTGAAAATATGCTCTTTTCAAGTACATTGTTCCCAATGATGCTCTGATACCATGTCTGTAGGGACCGGAATCCCGACCTCCAAGGATCTCATTGGGTGGTATCGTGCGATGCGACACCCAACAGTATACAAGAAAAGAACGAGAACAATTTACAATACCAAGTCTATATTGAAAAGCACAGTGAAAGTTTTGAAATACTAACGAAAGGAAAGAGAACTATACATCATAGCTACGCTCTCAGCACTAGCTATGCAAAAGTAAAGTCATACATGCCCTGGATACTTCGCACTCGCCACACACAATTCACGGCGGCGTGCAGGGTTCCCACTCGGCCGTAAACCCTGGAGGGGGTGCAACCTCATCATCAAACCCGTCATCAGTCGTATAATCTGCAAAAACTCGTTAACTGCAAACATGAGCATAAGGCTCAACAAGACTAACCCGTCTCACTAGACATATGCAAGGGTGAATACTAAGCATAGGTAAGGTAAAGCATAAATGACTCGCCTACAAGTGGATCCTTATATTCATATTTTAAGTAGCACCTGACATTCTTCAGGCACGGCAAATCATAGACTCCACAATCAAACAAGAAACGCTTTGCCGATGATATGACATGCACAAAGCACATAATGCTTTTACAGGTAAAGTATGGGGAAACTGTAAACTTTTAATTGTACTATCTCTAAGCCAAACAAGGTTGTCCAAGCAATTTGTAAACCAATATATCGTATTCTAGAGCCAGGTTTTTTTGTTAAAAGATCATCATATATAGTTTGAGGCTCGTTGATCATGTTTGGGGCGTAGCATATGCATGACAACTAACATGCATGTCAAAATAATGGCGGACCTAGGATATTTAACCGAAGGGTGTGCGCTTTGAAAAATATATACAACTTGTTAATAATTTGATAAAAATATAAAGTTTATAATTCGATACACAAGTAGTAAATAACATAAAAAATTGTGATAATTTTTCATGATTCAGATCATGCAATCAATTTTTTTTATCAGCGTGTTAATTGTCCAAATGTTACTCAAATTTTCCATCACAACATTAGCTAGAATCTTTTGTCACTTTTTTGCTTCTATAAGGGAATACAATAATATTATGTCAGGTATATAAACTAAATCCTTGTTGTGTGAATATGTGTTGATCAAAGGAATTCATTTGCGATAGCAACACGTAGCAAGGATTAAATTTGTTGGCTAGCTTGTTTAAGGAACGCATGAGTATATTCAAATAAGGCACATTAATTGAGAATTAATAATAGTACGTGCTTCAGTTTAGAAAATGTTTTAGTTCAAGCGAAAATTAGTGTCTAGCTCCTGGTTTCAAATATTTGTCACCGATTAGTTCAGAAATGAACTATCCCGTGACAAATATTTCGAAACAAGAGGGAGTATTAATTAAACAGTAAATACTATAGAAACTAAATAAATTTCATGATGAGTGAATAAAATATAGAGTTTAGGCAAATGCCTTATCCATTCTATTCTTTATTGTTGTAGTTCCGTTCGTTCCTATCCTTGGCTCATAGTTGCTCCATCAAGGGCACTTGTTTCCTCAAGTTTGCATAATCACTTCGTCTTCAAAATGCACTCACGAGTTTGATCTCTCGTGTCATACTCATACTCAATCCGCGACATCAAGGGGTGTTTGCTGTTTCCAAGCACGAAATTCATGGTAGGTGAGGTTGTAGCGCTCTTTGCATGGTGGCCGTTTTTTTTACCAAGGGTCACCGAGCCGTAGGCAACTCAGCACCGCTTATTATTGTTCCGTTGTCCGTGTTAGTGCTAATCCTAACTTGCTGGGCTAATGAACACCTGATGAGTTCTGGTTGTGTTCGTGAGTGCGTGCACAAAAGTGGTCTGGTGCTAATTATTAGTTGCCACATCAGAAGAGCTTGTTTGGCTCTTGGACAAGGAAAATACTCACGTACAAAATAATTTGGTCGGCGTTGCTGTTCGTATGCAAAGATGCGGCCATGTAGTTAGTCTTGCAGGTGTATGCTAAATACGTGAGTGTTTGGCCGGGTCATGTGGTTAGTCCACGATGCACCCTAAACCCGGTGTTGATGCCGTCTGTATGTGCGTACACTAGTGAGATGTGACAAAGTGCTCAATCAATTGTGTTTGGTTTGACATTGAAGTTGGATTGGATAGGCTCATCCATTTCTTTATGTATTGGATCATACAAATTAACGTTTCGTTGGATGGACTGGACGATCAAATTTTTTGTTTGGTAGGTAGGAAACTTGGGTGGATTGAATCATCTAAGTTGATAATTTCATAATATCAATTATTTATATACTAATTATCATATTACTAGCAAATATTAATGTTAATATCATAATTGTAATTATTAATCAACAATAAAAAGTCAATTATCACTAATTACATTACTAAGAAGCATAATTAGATAAGGTGGATGGACTCATCCAACCAAATTTCCTGGACCATCTCATCGAGCATCTGCGAGGAATATTCCTCGAACCTGGATGACCCTGTCCGTCTGACCGTGAAACAAACACATGACTGGACCATCCAATCCAAGTCAATCAAATCCAAGACAAGCAACCAAACACAGATCAAGATGTACTCATTTGTTGAAATGAAAATACGAATAATATAAAAAGAAGTGTTCGTCTCTGGCCTTGTTATCTGTCAATCAAGAGTGTTTTTTGTTTCCTCTGCTATAGTTTGCTCACTCGTTCATCATTAGTTCTAACAGTCCGTCGGCTTTTCCATGCGTGGGTCGCTTCATACTTTGAAATGACATTCATCAATTGTTTGATTGTTGTGTTGTGCCTGTGCACGCTGCTAGATTCAGGGCGTTGGTGTACGTGGCAATCATCAGGGCTGGATAGCACAGTCGCGGGAACCGTGCAATGCGCCCTTAGATGTATGGTTGTAAGATTCAGAGGGTGAACGTACGTGGCAACCATATAAGCAGGGTCGCTCAGAGACGGCTGTGCGGCCCTGCCGCAGAGAATTCAATTCCCCCACCAAGGGGTTAAAGGTAGGCCGAGCTCTAGGCCTAGGCAGGAGGGGCGACTTCCTAGGGCCAGGCTGGGGAAGGGCCCATGATGTCAGCTGTTAAAGAGAAAAGAAACAAAATTAATTAGTATTTGCATTATTCGTATGTGATGTACAATTACACACTCTAGCCTTTTATTTTCGTATTTTTTTGAAATATAATACTACGTCCTAATGTGTTTAATATTTATTAGATATAATATTCTAATGTGTTAATTTTCAATATGCGATGTTTTTTGATAAAAGGAGGAGTTTTTCGTTAATGCAAAGGACACATTTTTCTTGAACATTAAACGCATTTTTTATTAACATAAAAATAGCACATATATTAAAAACAAGAAAAAAAGAAAAACACATCAAAAACAAAAGAAAAAACTACTACTAATCCTACTCCACTCGGAGGACTTGTCCACATCCTCCGCCGCCACCTCCGCATCCGTTGGTTGCGCCTACGCCTCTGCCACCGTATCCGCCGGTGGCGCTTCCGCTGCAACCGCTGGCAGCATCTCCTCCAACACCAGATCGAACTTCCATCCGACGGCGTTCACCAGTTGCTCACGAAACTTGTAACACCCTCATTTTCATGCATAATGCATTGCATACATCCTCATACATGTTTAATATAAAGCAACCTTAAATGGAACAAGATTGAAAAGAATTTAGGCTTAATCAGAAATTCAAATCTGTCAGGGTACGGACTTGTCTGGCCTCAAACCCGAACTTGTGCGGTATTCCCTTTCTATTCAGAAAATTGAGTCTTCTTCAGAGGCTGGACTTGTATGGCACAATGAACGAACTAGTCCGTTTGAGGTTCTCATGTTTTTCCAGACTTGTCCAATTTTGAGCGGACTAGTCCGATCGTGTCTGAATTTCATTCCGGATCAACCTTTCTAGCCAACCCGGACTTGTCCGGCCATGTACACTAGACTTGTCAGAAATAGTCCCTGTTCCAAAATGGACTTATTCGGTCCATATTGCATACTAGTATGGCCTGCTGAATTCCACTCGGATTCTATTATTCTTCCACGATTGGTTATTGGGTAATTGCCTTAATTGGGCCCAAGAACTTCGTGCCCAACCTCAGAGGAGCCCAAGTGGACCCTACCTTGGCCCCTACTCGTCCCCTCACCGAAATCCACTTGGAATTCACCCCAAAACCCTACGTCTCCACCCCTATATAAGCAAGCCAATACCCCACACCTCTCCATCAGCATTGAAAACCCTTGCTGGCACCTTTTGCCTTGCACCGACGTCAAGAAGAAGTCCAGAAGCAAGGAGGAGGAGGAGGAGGAGGAGGAGGAGAAGACGGAGAAGGAACAACCAAGATCAATCTTTATCAACTTTTCGACAATTGACGTTCTTCATCACCAAATCTCCATCACCTCATCTCCACCAACCCTAGTTCATCAAGACTCAAGTTTCAGACCCAATTCTTGATCTTTGGATCTCTAAATACGCGGTACACCCTCTACATACAAGTTTCTACGTGAATTCAACCCTAAAACCTCGCTAATTAGAAAACCCTAATTCACAGTTCTGATCAGGGCGGACTAGTCCGGCCCTGATATCAGACTTGTCTGGCCTCTGAATTTGTATTGTGCTAAATTGAATCCAAATAGACTCAAATAAATTCCAAACTTGTTCAAACTCGTTATAAAGTATTGTAACCATTTAGTAAACATTAATTTCAACTGGGTGGGACTACCCTGGGATCCTAATGGCTCAAGAGGGGGCCCTAGGTTAGATGTGCTCAGTTGGAGACATCACCACCTATGAAACTTCAGTGGGGTCTAAATATGCTAGTAATCACTTTGTGAAGGCTATTTTGTGATCTCTTGGCCACACACCAAAGGAAGTGTGAGACGGCATAAATGAGATTCCATAGTCATCGAAAGGTGATGAAATCATGAACTTGTGGGTAAAGTGGTACAACCTCTGCAGAGTGTCGAAAACTATCATGATAGCTGTTGTCGGTACCCAACGTACCGGGTACCCCATGATACCACAAGAAAAAAGTTAAAGAGTTCCACCTGTACAAGTTGAAGACCTCTGAAGGCCGCACGTGTTGCACAGTACTGGATCCGCCTCCCTCGTTTGGGTAGCTCTGGCACTGACACGAGTAACACAAGGCCAGACCTAACCACTTTATAGGGAAGCTCCGGTCTTGCCATGTGTCAAGTGACCCCGAACCTAACCCCCAGTAGAGGGAAGCTCTGGTGCTGCCACGTGTATAGTGGCTCCGGACCTGCCTCCCCACGATGGGAAGCTCCAGAGCCGCCATGTGTAAAACCTCCGGAGCTAGGAATTCAACAGAAGACAAAGAGATCTCCAACGGCTCGGACTTTCAAGGGATAGTTAAAGGGAAAATTACAAGACCTGATTACGTGTCATTAATGCCATATTAATGACACACGATTTGTGGACTATTAATAGGAGTAACACCATCATTAAGGCGCATTATCACCTTATTAACCACACTTAATATTCGGTGATCGTGTATTAGACAGTTAACTACGCCAGGGCCAATGTTGGGCCAGGCTAGTGATGTAACGGCCAGTCCTTAGACTATGAAAGGGTTGTGCCACTCGATACATAGACAAGCAAGCTCACTCACTTAGAAGCGCCACTCAAATTCATACTTGCAACGCATAACCCGTGGAGTAGGGTGTTACGCTCAGGCGGCCCGAACCACGTAAATCCCTCGTGTCATCATCTTGTTCGTAATCTCACTTGCGCCCAAACCAATCAAGAACCTCCGCAGGCTACAATCTTCTAGTACCGGGGGAAGTGTCAATCACACACTTCAACATTTGGCGCGCCAGGTAGGGGGCTACTGAGATTTCAAGATGGTGAACTCCGCTGCATGATCATCCAGCGGCAATTCTGCACAACCTGCTGAAGGGAATCCCTGCAATGTGCAACAGCCAACAGGTGCTGTTGTCCCAGCGGGCGTCGCACCACCTCCATCTGCTCAAGCTAACAATGCTGGACAATAGGATGAAGTCCTAGTGTCGGTCACTACATCGACCCACAACAACCCCGAGAACGCGCTGATTGCTGCGCGTACTCTTCTGGAGCGCCCACCAGCTTCCGGAGCACCTCATGGTGCGATGGAGCAGTGGCGCGCTGATGTGCAGCATCTGGTTCCAGACGCAGCCGATGCCATTATCAACCAAGGTCCTCCCCCTTCGGGGCAGGCACCTTCTCAGCATAGGACTTTGTCTGGAAGACTTGGTCCTCACGCATCACAGCACCAGAGGTGTGTTGTATCTCAGCAGGTGACGTCGCTGCCCTCCGGGGCACGTCGCACTCACACCGCGTCGAGACTCTCGACGCATGATCTGCGGCCGGAGCACGACCACCGCTACATACAACAAGACGGTCGTGCTCGTGAAAGGCGGGAGACTCGGGAAAACCCTCCTCCTTCGGGAGTGGGAGGGCGGCTATTCAGCCCTGGCCATGCACCTGCGCATGGTCCGCTGGTCCTAGAAATTCCAGCCTCATTTGCTGGAGAAATTCGATGGGACTGTCAACCCCGCTGAGTTCCTACAGATATACTCCACTGCCATTCTAGCGGCGGGTGGCAATGAGGCCGTGATGGCCAACTACTTTTCGGTGGCTCTGACTGGGACTGCCAGATCCTGGTTCATGAGTCTGCCACCTGACTCTATCAACAGTTGGGTGGAGCTGTGCCAACAGTTTACTGCCAACTTTGGGAGTTCCTACACCTGGCCCAACACCGAACTAGACCTTTTTGCTGTGAAGCAAACATTGGGAGAATCGATGATGTCCTTCATCCAGCGTTTTTCTCAGGTACGAAACATCATTCCCTCTATCTCCAATGCATTTTTCATCTTGGCATTTAGACAGGGTGTCAGAGATAAGAAGATGCTAGAGAAGCTGGTGACAAAAGAGGTCACCAGCATTACGGAGCCATTCAGCTTGGCTGACAATTGCGACCGAGCTGCTGAGGGTTGGGAAATGCACTCTAGGCCAGCTCCGGAGGCTAATAAAAAGTCCTCCAAAGCTGAAGCCACTACCTCCGGTAGTGGAAAGAAGAAGAAAAAGTCCAACAGCAAGAAGAAGCCGTCGGCCGGCACACCTATCGCTGCGGCAGCCGCAACTCCGGGTGGCGGGGGCCACGCCCCAAAAAGTGACCTTGACCTTCGTTAGAAGACGGCGGTGGTACAAAGGTGTGGTGGCCGATCAACAAAACGGACAAACACAACCTAGAAGACTGCCGGGAGGTCAAAAATCTTGTCGAGCGCTACAGCAAGCACCAAGAAGAAGCTCCTTTCCGCCAGCGGGAAGGAAAACAAAAAGTCGATGAAGCTCCAGCTAATACAGAGCTAGGCTTCCAGAACCCCAAGAAGGTCCTAAAGTTTGTCTACAACACAGTCAATGACGACTCTGACGTCTCCGACAACAAACGTCGAAAGACCCTCAACACCATCTATGGAGGGTCCTGGGACATCACCTCACGCTGCGTCCTCAAGACCATGCTGCGGGAAATGGCTTCAGTAGCCCCTACCGCCAAGGCAGAACCACATCGGAAGTGGATGGATACTCCCATCACTTTAAATGCAATAGAATGCCCTAGGAACATGGTCGGAGCTGGCCAACTGCCATTGATGGTGTCTCCAACCATCAACAACATCCATCTCTACCATGTCTTGGTTGACGGAGGCGCATCGCTAAGCCTCTTGAGCTTTGAAGCGTTCATGAAGATCCAGCTCCAACTCTCGGACCTTCGCCCCTCTCGACTATTCTCTGGGGTCGATCCGAGGGCCATCAGCCCTATTGGATCCATTACACTCTCAGTGACCTTTGAGACTCGGGAGAAATACAGGACCGAGAAGCTACTCTTCGACGTCGCTCACATCAGTTTGCCCTTCAATGCCATCCTAGGTAGGTCTGCCCTATATAGGTTCATGGCCCCAGCTCACTACGGCTATTTGGTGTTGAAAATGCCGACACCCTCAGGTGTTCTCCGGATCCGCTGAGATCGCACTGCGGGAGTCACCGCGCTGGAAGAACTCCACGCGCTTGCTACAACGTGAGAGGGAACCTCCGGCAAAGAGCTAGCTGCTGAACCTCTGAGCACTCGTCATCGAGGCTCAACTTCTGCACCGCGCATGCAACCAAGCGGTGACACCAATGTTCCCATCAAAGTCGTACAAATCGGGTCCGATGCTACCTAGACCACTCGTATATCGGGAGGTCTGGACAACAAATAGGAACTCGCGCTCAACACTTTCCTATGGGCGAATGTTGACTTGTTTGTCTGGCAACCGTCACAAATGTCTAGGATCCCTAGGGAGGTGATTGTGCATAGCCTGATGATTTATCTCGATGCACGGCCAGTACACTAGAAGCCCCGGAAGCAATCAGTCGAACGGTAGAACTTCATCCAAAAACAAAAATCAAGAAGTTGCTCGACGCTGGTTTTGTTCATCATCCAAAATGGCTGGAAAACCCAGTTGTTGTACCCAAGGCCGGCGGGAAGCTTCAAATGTGTATCGACTACACCACCTTAAATAAGGCATGTCCAAAAGATCCATTTCCACTACCTAGAATAGATCATATAGTGGACTCCACCTCCGGGTGTGAGCTATTGTGTTTCCTAGATGCATACTCCGGATATCATCAAATCCAAATGTCTAGGAAATATGAAGATCATACTGCCTTCATAACAGTAGATGGATTATATTGTTACACTGCCATGCCATTAAGTCTCAAAAATGCTGCTTCAACTTTTGTGCGAGCTATGCACAAAATATTTGGAGAGTTAATCAGGGACTTGGTGGAGGTGTACGTCAACAACATCGTTGTGAAGGTCAAGAACAAGGAGTCACTCCTTGATAACCTATAAGCCGTCTTCGACAAGCTGCGCGTCACGCGCACCTAGCTAAACCCGGACAAGTGTGTTTTCAGGGTTAGCTCCTGGAAGCTCTTCGGATTCTTGGTGACTCACCAAGGAATTGAGGCAAATCCAGTGAAGATCAAGGCTATAGAAGATATGCGGCCCCCAGCCCGCATCAAGGATGTCCAGAAACTATCTGGATGTCTAGCTGCTCCCAGCCAGTTCATCCCAAGACTAGCAGAGCGGGCACTTCCCTTCTTCAAACTATTGAGGAAGCTCGAACCTTTCCATTGGTCCGAAGAAGCATAAAAGGCATTCCAAGAGCTCAAGCAGCTCCTCACCACACTACCGATTTTGGTAGCTCCGAACCTGGTGAGCCTCTACTGCATTACATTTCCGCAACTATGGAGGTTGTTAGCATGGTCCTGGTCGCAGAAAGACTAAAGCCATATCTAGTTCAGGAGCCTAGACCCCTCTGGGAGGATCTGGAGCTACCTGAAGTTGAGTCTGGGTCCCAGGCCCCAAGCACGGAACTTCAAGGCAAAATGCTAGAGGATCAACCTCTCTCATGTGAGGGAGTTCACACGGCTCATCAGAAAGACCCGGACCCCAACGGGAGGGTTCAGATTGAACAAGAAGAAGTTTCAGACTCCTCCAAGAGGGTCCAGGAAAATCAACAAGAAAATTTGGACCCCTCCGGGAAGGTCCGGGTTGATAGAGAAGAAGCTTCGGGCCCCTCCAAGAGGGTCCAAACTGTACAGCGCCCAGTGTACTTCATCAGCGAAGTACTCCACAACGCCAAGACCTGATATATTGAGGTGCATAAGTTGCTTTACATAGTTCTTATTGCCTCAAGAAAGCTTCGCCATTAATTTCAAGCCCACAAGATATCAGTGGTAACCTCCTATCCACTGCGTGCCATACTACACAATCCCAACTCTACTGGGAACATCACCACGTGGGCAGCGGAGCTGGCAGAATTTGATCTCGTATTCCTGCCGAGACATGCTATGAAGAGTCAAGACTTGGCTGATTTTGTGGCAGAGTGGATGCCTTCTCCATCAAATATTGAGGGCCCCATTGAGCAGAAGCCAGAACCAAAGGTCCCGGTCTTCACTGAGCCTCACTGGACCCTTTACTTTGACGGCTCCGTGCAGAAGCAAGGTGCCGGAGCTGGAATGCTTCTCATCGCTCTAACCGGGGAGAAGGTCAAATACATGGTGCACCTTGATTTCAAGGCGACCAATAACATGGCAGAGTATGAAGCTCTCATCTATAGGCTCAAGGTGGCGCTATCTTATGGCATCAAGCAGATGCTAGTGAAGGGTGACTCGCAGCTCATCATAGAGCAAGTCAAAGGCGAATGCAGCTGCAACAACCTTCAACTTGCTGCTTATCTCCTTGAAGTCCAGAAGCTCCAGAAGGACTTCCATGTCCTGGACCTCTGCCATGTCCAGCGTCATAACAACTCATAAGCTGACGAACTCTCGATGAAGGCTTCAACCGGAGCTCCGGCTCCTAACAGAGTCTTTGTCCTAAGATTGTCAAGACCAACTGCTTAGCCCGCTGAACTGAGTGAAGGGGGCAAGACAAGCACCTTGAAGCTGGTGGTCCCGGTGACCCTGTTACCATGACGTCCACCAAGGTTCATAGATGTTGCAGGAAGCTCCGAGCAACCTGGCATGCAAGACTCAGAAGCTCAAGTTAGCTCCGATGCATGGATCTCAGAGATCCAGAGCTACTTGAAAGACAACCACCTTCTTAAAGACGGTGTATCCATCCGCTGACCGGATCCTTAGATTGGCTAAAAGATACACACTGGTAGAAGGGGATCTCTACTGGCATGGTGCCAACGGCATCCTAATGCGGTGCATTGCAATGGAAGAAGGTCGTGAGCTCCTTGCGGAGATCCATGGAGGCGAGTGTGAGAACCGCTCGTCTTCCTGTACGCTAGTTGGTAAAGCCTTTCGACATGGCTTCTACTGGCCTACAACACTCCGGGAGGCAGTTGAGTTGGTGAAAAAGTGTGAAGCGTGCCAGTTCCATGCAAAGCAAATTCACACACCGGCTCAGTCACTGCAAATGATACCTCCTACGTGGCCATTCGCCGTGTGGGGCATGGACATTTTGGGACCTTTCCCAAAAGCTGTCAGAGGTTACCGGTTCCTGTACGTTGCCATTGACAAGTTCACCAAGTGGCTGGAAGCACCTCCAGTTGTGACTATCAATAAGCAATCAGCTATCAAGTTCTTGAAGTCCATAGTCTGCAGATTTGGAGTTCTGAACAAAGTCATCACTAATAACGAAACACAATTTACAAGTGCAGCATTTCAAGAGTATTGCGAAGACCTCGGCATTCAAGTCAGCTACGTGTCAGTAGCCCACCCGACAAGTAATGGCCAAGCCGAGAGAGCAAGATCAGAAATTTTAAAAGGACTCAAGACGCGCACTTATGAGTGCCTGAAAAAACACGGAGCCAACTGGATCGAGGAGCTTCCATCCGCACTGTGGGAAAGTAGGACTACAACAAATCGGTCAACTGGAGAGACTCCTTTCTTTCTGGTGTACGGAGCTGAAGCAATCCTCCCTCCGGAGATCACCATGGGGTCACTCTAGGTTCGGACCTTCTATAAAGCCACGCAGGACCAGCTCTGGCGTGAAGACCTTGACCTCATCGACGAGGGAAGGTGCCAAGCAGATGTTTGGAATGCACGCTATCATCAAAGGCATGTGCACAACCAACAGCTCGAGGAAGGCAATCTGGTGCTGTGAAGAATACTAACTCGTGAAGGGATGAACAAACTTTCCCCTGGCTGGGAAGGTCCCTTCCGAGTGATCAAAGTATCTCATCTCGGATGCATTCGCTTGGCAAATTAGGATGGGACCTCGCTTCCTAATCCTTGGTACATTGAGCGCCTCCGTAAGTTTCATGCTAAATATCACAGAGGTGAGTCTATAATTACACAAAATGTAAGTTATAGAGTCCATACACAGAGTCGGGTAGGTCCTCCAGGAGAACATTCGGACCCCTCCGGGAGGGTTCGGGAAGTTCAAGCAACACTTGATACAGTCACGACACTAAAAGTGTAGCTACCTGCCCTGGGTCAGTACAAGATGTATAACACACTTAGCCTGGTTCTGTACCCTAAGTGTGTCCTTGTCTTCCCTGTAATACGTACCTATAATAAAAGGCATTGTTGTGTGAAAGCAAACTCCACGTGCATTAATTTTGTACAGACTCAATTTGTTTTATTATCTTTTTCTTCATTGTCTATAACGAAGTTGTGCAATTCTTTTTTATATTTAGTCCAAGTTCCTCATATATTGTACAAGTTATATTATGGGTTTTTCAGATCTTAGCATTGCTAGACGACCTACTCGTCTGAACGCCAAGCCAACACAGGTCCGGAGTGTGCTATTGACTTAGTTTGTTCCAGCATCCTAAGTACGCCACCCTACCTACATTCTGACAAGACTCAGTAGGGCGGTCCTAAAGGCATTCAGATCTGGAAAATTTACATCAATGTGCTTGTGAACATATCGTGTTTCTTTGGATCTGAAATTCAAATAAGAATAATAAATCATAAAAGAGTTATAGATGAGAGGACCAATTTTACAGTTTTTCTTGTCTTTGATGCGCAGGAAAAATGTAAACTCATGACGATAGTGGACGATAATGAAGCTACTAACCTCCGACATCACCCAAGGGGGCCCGCCATCGACGTTTCAGACATTAAAAGTGGGCGTCGTCGGAGCTAACAAGCTCCAACAACTCCCATGGGGGGCTGCCGTCGACGTGAAGCATAATGGCAATTCAAGTGAGGATGGTGAAACCATCCAAGGGGATTCACCGTCGACGTATTTTACGATTGATGGTGGATATCGTGGAAGCCGAGAAGCTCCGACAAGCCCAGGGGGGCTGCCATCGAAGTTTAATGCATTAACAGTGGGTGCTGTTGGACCTACCAAGCTCTGACAACCCCAGGGGGCCCGCTGTGGACGTCTTACGCGTTGATAGTGGGTGTCGTCGGACCTACCAAGCTCCTACAACCCCAGGGGGCCCACCATCGATGTCTTACGCGTTGGCAATGGGCGATGTCCGTCGATGTCAAAAAGCGTTCAAGTCATCAAGACATTGTTAAATCTTTTGGTACATGTTTGCAATCAAATTGTGTACATTTACCAGGGGGCCAACAAGATAAATGACAATGTATTGAAGAAAAACACAAAATGGAATTCATTCATTCAAAGAGTGGATTTCATTCATTGAAAGTACTAGATTACAAAATGAGGATTACAGCAAAAGGCAAAAGGAAAAGTTCCTAGCTACCGGATGCAGTAAGACCTGTGGAAAAACGAGGAAACTTTCCCAGCGGCTTCTTGGACGCTAGCCTTGGCCGCATCCTCCTCTTCGGCAATGGGTCCTTCGAAGACCAGATCTAGAGAAAGTTTGGGGTCTAAGCTCTTGTAACACACTAAAACAAATTTAGCGACATTCTTGGCCAGAGATTTCCCCTCCGTATCCAGCTGGTTGGCGATGACATCACTCATCGTGTCGAGTTTGCTACCAGCAGAGCCAAGTGCTACCAGTGTCTGGTCCAGCTCAGGTGTTGGGTTCTCCAGACGTACTGGGCTGAAGCCAAGCGGCACCAAAGCTTTGTCCGCATGCCCCAGAAAATCCCACACCCGCCAGGACTTAGTTGTCCTTGAGCTCTACAGTTCCTCCAGTGACCTTCTGGCTACTGCAGGCTCCAAACCTTTCCGAGCGAGGCGCTCGACCACTTTGGCATGTTGCTAAATACTTTCAGCTATTTGCTTTTCGCCGTCGGTGAGCTCCGTCTCCTGGAGGTGGATGCGATTCTGCCGTTCGGCCAGGTCCTTCTCCCCGCCTCTTACTTTCCCTTCTCTTTTAGAGAGCTTCTGCCCAAGCTTCCAGTACTTCTCTTCCTCTTCCTTGCACTGCAAATCAAGCTTTTGGGTGCGGTCCGCCAAGTTCTTCTCTCCTAGAGTCAGCTTCTGGGTGAGCTCCTCCTCCCTCTTCATGAGATCCTCCTGCATCTCCAGGAGTTTCTCTTCCCTCTCATCATTGCTTTTCTTGGCGTGCTCAAGAATATCTCGAGACTTAGCATCGAGGCTCTGATGGAGGACTCCCTTTCATCCAGCAGCTTGCCCCAATATTCCATCCGGGCCTTCTCCTTCTCGACCCACTCCTTTTGGTCAACAAGCCTCACCTGTGCCAGTTTGGTCTCGAAGTGAAGCCTGTTGTGCCAACACCTCAAGGTGTGGCGCTCTTCTTCGAGTACCTTACTGTCCTGATCAAAGGCGAGCTAGACTTGATGGAGGCTCGAGCAGACATTGTCAATAGACAACGCCAAGCGAATAGGCTCTAGACCTGCCGGGGTCATCTCCGCCGCCTCCAGGGGGTCTTCAAAAACAAAAATTGGGTCCCACGCCACAAGCGTGGTCCCCTGTGGTCCTGCGGCACTAGGGCCGCCCTCAGGGAGCTCCTCAGCCTCCACTGTCGCGGAGGAAGGCCTCGCCGAGGCGACTTCAACCTCCGGAGCTGATATCGAAGGTTCCCCCGCTGTAATTTCCACCTTTGGCTCAGCTGGTGGAGGGCCTGCTGTAGACTCTTTTTGGTGCTCTGGTTTGGACATGGGCGCCTCTGGAGACCTCCGGGGCGGACGCTGGAGCTTCGTCCAGAGCCCCCACTACCTCCAGCTCAGGCGCTGCTACATCAACCACCTCCGGCATGAAGACCGGAACTTCAATAATATCTGACACGGAGGTTGGAGCTTCGAGCACCTCTGGCTCGATTGTCGGATCTTCAATAACTTCCAACACAGGTGCCAGAGCTTTGGTTGCCTCTGGCTCAAATGCCGGAGTTTCCCCATCCCCGTGTCCTGCGCTAGAGCTTCAGCCGCTTGCGCCTCTTCTACTGGCGCATCTTCACAAATGTCTCCCCCGTGGTCCGGTGTTACCACAGGAGCCTCTGGTGTCTCTTCGGGATCCAGATCCACGACAGTCGACGCCAGAGGTGTCGTGACCTCAGCCACCACTTGAGGAGGCGTAGGGGTCGGACTTTAACTTCCTCCTGCACATCCTCAGTTGCTGCGGCGGGTGTTGAAGCCTCCATTCCTTTCCTCGTTGCTCCGCAAACAAAGGATCGAATGATTCAATACATGACAGAAATAAAAAAAGCAACTCAAGGTGCGGACGCCATGTCTACCTTCGAAGGTTACCACTCCAACTAGCGCGAAACTGCTTCATCGGGCAATCGAAGCCAGAGCCCACTGTGGTCAGCGTGGCCGGAGCTCCAGATTGCTGTCCCGAACTTGTTGCCGTCTTCGGCGTTGCCTCAGCTGGGACCTCCCTCGGCTGGGAAGGACCTTCGAACCTAGAGCCCACACCCAACACTGGGACACGAGTTGATCTGCCAGAGCTGGCACCCCTTGAGGACGCCTACACGGAGGAGGCGTGGCTGCGAAAGATCTACCTCACCGGGTACAAGGGGAAGTTGTAGTCGGAGCTGACCTGACGTGGCTCCCATCAGCGTGCCTCAACGTTCTCTTCCGGCGGGAGGATTCGGCAGGTTCCTTGCCTTTGCCTTTGCCCTTGCCCTTGCCGACGTCATCAACTTTCTAGCTCGCAGCAGTGGTAGCCAACATTTCAGAAGCTCCGGGGATTGCAACCACGGAGATAGGGCACCTCTCGACCAGACTCAAGTCATCCAATGATGTCATTCTCCTACAGATCTCTCTGCTGATCTCCGGAACCATGTTCAGAGGTAGGAAGGCAGCCGCCAGAGTCAGGGCGTTGCGGGAGATACCTCCATTTAAAAAAATTGAGATTGATCTTCAGATCTTCATCGTCCAAGTTGGTGTTCAAACCCACTTCGATTTGTTTATGACCCATCTCACTATTAACCCCCATGCAGGCCATTCCCTAGTCTTCAGCGGAGCCCACCTGTTCACGAAGAAATTGTCGAATACCATTTGGGGGGTCACTCCTCCCTCTATGCATTCTTCGATCCTTTCCAAGATGGTCTTGTACGCATCCAGTAGCTCCAAATCTACGTTCCAGGTGTCAGTGTCGACATTGGGAGGGCCATTGGGCAGCTCCAGCTTCTCATGCTCCTCCACAGTGATGATCACCCAACACTTCTTCCAGTCGTCCCACTTGCTGGAGGGGAAGGTCTTCAGGTACTTGAAGGGGCAATTCTTCCGCTTCACGAAGTAGTGGAAGCCGATGAGCTCCGTCCCCTTGCCGGTGGTGTGGACCGTGAAGAATGTCTGAAAAAGCTCAATGCAGGGAGGCACGCCCACCCACATGTCACAGAAGTGGATGAAAGTTGCCACTAGCAAGAGGTAGTGGGGGCCGATATGATAAAGCTGGAGACAGTAGAAATCCAGCAACATCAAGAGGAAACTTGAGAAAGGCGGGATCAGACCCACCATGGCGTACGCCGAGAAGTACACCATATCTCCGGTGCGCTCCTTCTTGAAGGAGAGCTTTCCAAAGTAGATGTCCTTGTTGCAGGAGTTGCTAGACCAACCCATGTAGGTCCGGACACTCGCCATCTCCTTGTCGGTCTTGACCTTGCTGCGGTGCAGACCCAACTCCATCACGGTAAAATGGAGTGCAAGTTGGAGGGCTATGCAAAGGGTGGGAGGCTCTGAGCGCAAGTTCGATCGAAAGCGTAAAGAGTCCTCAAACCGTGTTGCCTTTTCATCTTAAGTAAGCCTCCGCAACGCTTGGATGGAAACCGCAATGGGACCTGGACCGTGTTTTCAAAAATCCACCCTACCAATGACGAATGGGCTCGGGTCCACTTCGGCGGATAGGTCTAAGTTATTACCCTAGGTGAACCGTTGTCATGATGGGAAGTTGGAAGCCCGACAACGGCGACCTGACAAGGCACACAGAACCGATATGCTTTTCACATTGGGAACCGGCGACCTTCAATTGCGTGAGATCCGCACGCAAAGATCTGCCCTGCCGCATTAAAAATAAGACACGCGGTGATGGTTTAACCAAGGACCATCATCCCAACAACACATCAGAAGACCTTTGAAGCCGCAACACGAGAATCAGAGATGGCCCCACCTTCGGTAGAATAACTTAACCAAAAGGGTTTCTCCCGAAGGTGGGCCCAGAAGCCACTGTTGGTACCCTGCGTACCGGGTACCCATGATACTGCAAGAAAAGCTAAGGAGTTCCACCCGTACAAGTTGAAAACCTCTGAAGTCCGCTCGTGTTACACAATACTGGAACCGCCTCCCTCGTTTGGGTAGCTCCGTCACTGACACGCATAACACAAGGCCGAACCTAACCTCTTTATAGGGAAGCTCCGGTCTTGCCACATGTCCAGTGACCCCAGACCTAACCCCCAGTGGAAGGAAGCTCCATTGCTGCCACGTGTATAGTGGTTCCGGACCTGCCTCCCCACGATGGGAATCTCGGAGCCGCCACGTGTCGAACCTCCAGAGCTAGGGCTTCAACAGAAGACAAAGAGATCTCCAACGGCTCGAACTTTCAAGGGATAGTTAAAGCAACAATTATGGGACCTGGTTATGTGTCATTAATGCCATATTAATGACACACGATCAGTGGATTGTTAATAGGGGTAATGCCATCATTAAGGCCCGTTATCACCTTATTAACCACACTTATAATTCAGCGATCGTGTATTAGACAGTTAACTACGCCAGGGCCACATGTCGGGCCAGGCTAGTGATGTAACGGCCGGTCCTTAGACTATAAAAGGGTTGTGCGGCACGATACATAGACAACACTACAAGGATTCTGCCCTTATGCAACGATTGTGCTGCAACGAATACTAAATTGTTGCAGTAAGTTTTTTCTTTTGCCACGATTCACTAGTTCATGGCATTAGCATCTATCGCCATGGAACACGATCGTTGCATTAGGATCTGTTGCCACGATTCACTAGTTTGTGGCATTAGGATCTATCGCCACGAATCTGTTGCCATGATTCACTAGTTCGTGGCATTAGCATCTATCATCACAGAACCCGATCATTGCATTAGGATCTGTTGCCATGATTCACTAGTTCATGGCATTAGGATCTATCGCCACAAATTTGTTGCCACAATTCACTAGTTCATGGCATTAGCATCTATCGCCACGGAACCCGATCGTTGCATTGGGATTTGTTGCCACGATTCACTAGTTTGTGACATTAGCATCTATCGCCACGGAACCCGAGCGTTGCATTAGAATCTGTTGCTATGATTCACTAGTTCGTGGCACTAGCATCTATCACCACAGAACCCGATCATTGCATTAGGATATGTTGTTACGATTCAATAGTTCGTGGCGTTAGAATCTATCACCATGGAACACGATCGTTGCATTAGGATCTGTTGCCATGATTCACTAGTTCGTGGCGTTAGCATCTATTGCCACGGAACACAATCGTTGCATTAGGAACTTTTGCCACGCATCACCAGTTTGTGGCGATAGGATCTATCACCATGAAACACAATAGTTGCATTAGGATCTGTTGCCACGAAATACCGGTTCATGGCATTAGGATCTATCGCCACGAAACACAATCGTTGCATTAGGATCTGTTGCCACGAAATACCGGTTCGTGGTGTTAGGGTCTATCGCCACGGAACACAATCATTGCATTAGGAACTTTTGCCACGATTCACCGGTTGGTGGCGTTACGATCTATCGCCACGAAACACAAACGTCGCGTTAGGAACTTATGCCACGATTCACAAGTTTTTGGCGATAGGATCTGTCGCCACACAACACTACCGTAGTATTAGGATCTGTTGCCACGAAATACCAGTTGGTGGTGTTAAGATCTATCACCACAGAACATAATTGTTTCATTCGGAACTTTTTCCACGGTTCACCAGTTCGTGATGTTAGGATCTATCACCACGAAACACAAACGTTGCATTAGTAACTTATGCCACGATTCACAAGTTCGTGGCGATAGGATCTATCGCCACGAAACACTATCGTTGTATTAGGATCTATTGCCACGAAATACTAGTTTGTGGTGTTAAGATCCATCCCCACAGAACAAAAACGTTACATTACGAACTTTTGCCATGATTTACTAGTTTGTGGTGTTACAATCTATCGCCAGGAAACACAGACGTTGCATTAGCAACTTATGCCATGATTCACCAGTTTGTGGCTTGATTCTAAGCCTGCTACTAAATAGAATAGCAGCTCCTATCTTTTCAAAAAAGAAAATCAAGTAGTTCACGTACAGCTAGCTCACACAATACTTATATAAAAAAATCATCATCTTCGCTGTCCTCCCCCAATATTGGAGGTACAATACCATCATTGATATATGTATCATCATCATCATCGTCGTCATCATCGTCATCTTCATTTGAAAGAGTGGAAGCATCACCGGTTGTTCCCTCAATGTCATTCCTATACCATGCGGTCATATACTCATTTATATCAGTAAGTCGTCGATCATCAAATGTCTCAGCCTCCATCGTCTCAGTGACATTATTTTCACTGTCTCCAGGGGCATGGCAAAAAGGTTTCATGGCTTCGTTTTAACAACTGTAGCCCATTTAGGTTGCTTCACACTTCTAACATAAAAAACTTTTTCTGCTTGGGTGGCTAGAATGTAAGGCTCATACATAAATGGAGAAATTGTAGTGTCAACATCTATCATTCTGTATCGATCCATTTTGTAGCCTCTGCTTTGGCTCTGACCGGAACGGGGCCGATCAAACCATTCACATTCAAATAACATAACCTCTTGATTTTATTTCAAAATCATCAGAAATCATTTTCTTGATTACTCCATACCACTCATGATCACCATCCCGAACAACAACACCACTGTTTTGCGTCTGTAAAACCTTTTCCACTTCCGCTGTTCGAAAGAAGAAGCCATTTATGAATGATCGACTAAAAAAATGTGCCCGACGATCAGGTCCTCCAGATAATGCATAAAAATAATCGGTTACTTTGCCTTCTTTGTGTAATGTCGTAATCTGTACACAATAATTAGTATAAAAGGGGTCATCGATAAACCAACTTCAGAACATATATTTCTTCAATATTTCATCAAAGTAAAAACTTGCATGTACGTACTCATTTCTGAAACCAATAAACAAACTCATCTCTATGGCATTTTTCAACATCACGAGAATGAATCTTTTTTAGCTCTTCAAAATGCTCGCTAAAAAGGTTACAAAATTAAATTAGCCATCGACAATAAGCATGATCCAATATAGTATAGAACATTCGAGTTATACGTACTTTATCCATGGAGCGGCCTCTTCAACATTAGAAATAATATAATGCCTGATGTTATGTAGTTCCACCATAGTAAGTTGGCCCCATTTAAACCCTTTTTTGAATTATCAACTTCTGTAAATATATTAGACTCGAGAGAAGGTTCATTCCTAGCTGCAGCTTCATGACGTTCTGGCCTATTAAGCTTTGTGCTGATATTATCCAAAAACTAACTACAAAAAGTCATACACTCTTCCATAATATATCCCTCAGCTATAGAACCCTCCGGGTGAGCTCTGTTACGTACATACCTCTTCAATGTACCAAGGTACCTCTCAATTGGATAAATCCATCTGTAAGAAACAGGTCCACCCAAGCGAACTTCTTCGCCAAGATGGATTGGAAGATGTACCATGATATCAAAGAAAGCGGGAGGAAGCAACATCTCAAGCTTACAAATTATTCCAGAAAATTGTTCAATCATCTTATCCAAATCTGGTTCCGCCAATTCTTTAGAACAAATCCCAGAAAAGAATTTGCTAAATTCTATTAAAGGTTCAAAAACTTTTTCAGACAATATGTCACGTATTGCAATAGGAAGGAGCTTCTGAAATATAATACAACAGTCATGAGTTTTTAGACCTGATACCTTACGTGCTGTTATGTCCACACTTCTCTTGATGTTTGAGGCATAACCATCGGGCATCTTCACATCCACCAAAAACTTGCACAAGGTGGTCTTTTGATCTTTTTTTGCAAAGTATATGATGTTGATGGACAATCATACTTCCCTTTCATACCCACCGGATCTTGCTTTGGCCGTATACCCATTTCATGCATATCAAAACGAGCTTGTAGGCTATCTTTTGTTTTACCATCCATATTAAGCAACATCCCCAATATGTTATCACAAATGTTTTTCTCAATGTGCATGACATCCATGTTATGCCTTAATAGCAATGTTTTCCAATACGGGAGCTAAAAAATATACTTTCTTCTTCCAACTATGCCACCTATCTTCCTCAGTGCGCTTTCTCTTATTATTTGTTTGTCCATAACTCACTTGATCAAAAGTCTCGTATTTTTGGAGTACTTCATGACCAGAGATTGATGTTGGAGCCTTTCTATTCTCTATTTTGTTGTTGAAAGAAGCTCCCGATGCCACCGGTGATCCTGAGGTAGGAAACGACGATGACCCATATAGCAATACCTTTGTCCATGTTTCAACCACAAGGCGTCATTGTTTACATGGCAGTATGGACATGCTAGCCTACCTTTTGTGCTCCATCCACATAGCATTGCATATGCTGGAAAATCATTTATTGTCCACAATATAGAAGCTCGCATGAGAAATGTCTCTTTCTTTGAACTGTCGTATGTTTCAACACCATCAGACCATAATTTGAGTAGCTCATCAATCAAAGGCTGTAGATACACATCAATGTTGTTTCCAGGTGACTTTGGCCCAGGAATTATCATTGACATCAACCAATAAGGCTGCTTCATACACAACCAAGGTGGTGGATTATAAGGGATTAGAATCACAGGCCATGTACTGTAAGAAACATTCATTACTTCAAAGGATTGAAACCGTCAAATGCTAGCCCAAGTCTTATGTTGCGAGGATCGGATGAGAAATTTGGGTGAATGCTATCAAAATGCTTCCATGCTTTCGAATCTGCAGGATGGCGTAATATTCCATCATCAATACGTTCTTCTTTGTGCCAGTGCATGTTTGATGCCGTTGATTCTGCCATATAAAACCTTTGAAGATGGGGAATAAGAGGGAAGTATCATAGAATCTTGCGTGCTACAAGCTTCTTGGCTTTTCCACAAGGTAAAGCCTCTCTTGCATCCCCACCAGTACTATTTTTCCATCTTAGTTCACCACATTTTGGGCATCGATCCAACAGAGAATAGTCCTTCCGGAATAACACACAGTCATTGACACATGCATCGATCTTTTCGTAGCTTAGCCCGAGGTCACGAACAACCTTCTGAACTTTATCAAGTGTATTAGGAATGCAATGGCCCTATGGAAGCACATATGAGAATAGTTCAAGGATCAACTCACACACTTTTTTTGCTCAGTTAATCACTTTATCTGGTACAACCTGACAATGAAGGATAATTGGGTCACCTTCTCCAACATGGATACAACTCATTTTTTGCATCATTTAATAAGTCATAGAATGCCTTTGCACACCCAGTTGGCTCCTGCTTGTTTATAGCATTTTCTGGATCATCAATATCTGCTGAAGTACCACCATGATCAGTGCCTCTAAGAAGACTGGACAACATATTTTCCATAGCAGCATCATCAGAAATTATCTCCTCATTATTTGCTGATTGCCCAGCAATATTTTTCTGAACTTGTTTTTCTCCATGGTGTACCCAACAAGTATAATCAAATGACATCCTATTACGAAGCAAGTGAAGATGAACTTCCTTGCCTGTCTCGTGGCAAATATTATGACATTTCATGCAAGGACAAGGCTTAGTTCCTTCTTCACGAGTGCCCTGGAATTCTAAATTTAATAATGACTTCATTCCATCATGCCACTCCTTCGTACGCATGTCTTTTCCCATCCATGTCTTATCTTCTGACATCACTTCCTACAATTCAATCAGCGTATCCGTAAGAGGATTGAACTACAATAACATTATGTGAGCAATTGTACCTAGCGTTGTTGCTCCTCCACGTGCGGTGGCAGGCGAATGCTCCTCCACACCGGTGGACGGCAGATGCTCTTCCAAGAGCGTGGCGGTTGGCGGATGCTCCTCCAAGAGCATGGCGTCCGGTGGATGCTCCTCCAAGAGCGTGGCGGCCGGCGGATGCTCCTCCAAGAGCGTGGCGGCCAGCGGATACTCCTCCAAGAGTGTGGCGGCCGGTGAATTCTCCTCCAGGCACGTTTCATGCAATCGGGAGAGGGGCCGTTGTGGATCGAAGGGTTCGACCGGGAGGCAGCCAGGACAAAGCATACGTGAATCTATCAGAGTAGGCCCAACACTGCACTGGGCCGCTTGTTATTCGTGGGCTAAAACTGCGTTGAGTCACTTTGTATTCCTGGGCCAAAACTGTGCTGGGACGCTTGGTGTTCGTCCCCATGACGCGTGAGCCCATGTAGGGGCGCGTGTCCCTGGCTCTAGCAATTTGTAATCTAAATAAGTTTATGTAGCAATGGGGGTGGTAATCCGATCAAAGGGGAAAATTTTGCAGGGTTAAAGGAGATGTTTTTCTATAAAGGAGAAATTTTTAATTTGACACGGAAAGGGCCCAGCGTATGTGGGGACTATAAAAAACTGTAGTTTGCAAACTTCTCGGTTATCGCAACGGCTCGACGTGTCCCATCGGCTTCACTGGCAGTTTTTTAATTTGACACAGAAAGAGCCCAAAGCTTATATAAAAAAACATCCGCCCGGTACACGCCTCATAGACGTTCCATTTGACTTCGACCGGGCGAGTGGACGATGTCGAAAGGAACGTGGCTGAGTCTTGTACGACATATTTTTTCAATCGGATGTCTGCCTACAATAGTGCAAATTGCCTTATATTCTCGTTGCAACGAGCTCAACTTTCCGAGGTGGGACAAATCGTTCACAGCTTGTCAAAATCGCTCACACGAATTCATTATGGACATCGGGTATAGGAGTAGTGGTAATGATTACACAGCGCATAGGGGCATTGGGGCAGTGTTACATTGGGGCCAGTGGTATATAGATGGTGCCACGATCAGGGAACGGCGATTGAAGACACGAGAAGGATGTACGTGTGGCACCATCTGAGAACGGTATGCACTTGCTCTCCGGTGCATTGTTAAAGGGGATGTTTTCGATAAAAGGAGAAAATTTTAATTTGACACGCAAAGGCCCCAGCGTATGCGGGGAAAAAATTATGCGTATAAAGAACTGCAGTTTCCATCCCTCTTGGTTATCGCAACGGCTCGACGTGTCCCATCGGCTTCATTGGAAGTTTTTTAATTTGACGTGGAAATGGCCCAGAGTTTTATATAAAAAACATCCGCTCCGTACACGCCTCCTACACGTTCCGATTGATTTCGACCGGGCGACCGGTCGAAATCGAACGGAGCGTGCAGAAGTCTTGTACGACATGTTTTTTCAATTGAATGTATGACTACAATAGTGTGCGTTGCCTTATATTCTTGTTGCAACGATCTCAACTTTTCGAGGTGGGACAAATCGTTCACATCTTGTGAAAATTGCTCACACAAATTTGTTACGGACACCGGGTATAGGAGTAGTGGTAATGATTACACCGCGTATAGGGGCATTGGGCCGGTGTTACGTTGGGGCCAGTTGTATATAGATGGTGCCACGATTAGGGAACGACAATTGAAGACACGAGAAGGATGTATGTGTGGCACCATCTGAGAACGGTATGCACTTGCTCTCCGGTGCGTCGTTAAAGGAGATGTTTTTCGATAAAAGGAGAAATTTTTAATTTGACACGCAAAGGGCCCAGCTTATGCGGGAAAAAATTATGCTTATAAAAAACCGCGGTTTGCATCCCTCTCAGTTATCGCAATGGCCCGATGTGTCCCATCGGCTTCACTGGCAGTTTTTTAATTTGACACGAAAATGGCCCAGCGCTTTATCTAAAGTACATCCGCCCCATACATGCCTCCTACACGTCCCTTTCGATTTTGACTGGGCGAGCGGACGATGTGAAATGGAGACCGCCAGGTCGAAATCGAACGGAGCGTGCAGGAGTCTTGTACGACATCTTTTTTCAATCGAATGTCTTACTACAATAGCGCGCGTTGACTTATATTCTCGTTGCAACGAGCTCAACTTTCCGAGGTGGGACAAATCATTCACATCTTGTCAAAATCGCTCGCACAAATTCGTTAAGGACATCGGGTATAGGAGTAGTGGTAATGATTACACCGCGTATAAGGGCACTGGGCCAGTGTTACATTGGGGCCAGTGGTATATAGATGGTGCCATGATCAGGGAACGATGATTGAAGACACGAGAAGGAAGTACATGTGGCACCATCTAAGAACGGTATGTACTTGCTCTCCGGTGCATCGTTAAAGGATATGTATTTCGATAAAAGGAGAAATTTTTATTTTGACATGCGAAGGGCCCAGCGTATGCGGGGAAAAATTATGCTTATAAAAAACTGCGGTTTGCATGGAAGTGTTTTAATTTGACATAGAAAGGGCCCAGGGCTTTATCTAAAAAACATTTGCCCCGTACACGCCTCCTACACATTCCTTTCGACTTCGACCGGGCGAGCGGACAATGTCGAACGGAGCGTACAGAAGTCTTGTACGACATATTTTTTCAATCAGATGTCTGACTACAATAGCATGCGTTACCTTATATTTTCGTTGCAACGAGCTCAACTTTCTGAGTTGGGACAAATCGTTCACAGCTTGTCAAAATTGCTCGCACGAATTCGTTATGGACACCGCGCGCGGGGGCAGACGTAGGGAATATGCCAGGTGACCAGTGCACAACCTGGGCCTAGGTGGTGCATAGATTGCAAGTGATGAGGATACGATTCCTGGAATTAACCCTGGCGTTATCTCTGTCATGTCCGACCATCATACGACCTCGTTTGTTCATGTGCACACATGTCACAGTCATGCAACTGCTTCATCCGTCCGTTCATGTGGACACATGTCATAAATGTGGAACGGTATGCACAGCCTTGGATATGCATACTGTATCCATAATTTTTTTTCCTCGTTTGGGTACGAGTGGTTCCACTTCAATCTAAGTGGATTGGAAAGTGTCCGGCCATCATACGACCTGGCGTAATGAATATTTTTAAATCTGATATACTCCTCTTTTTAATTCTTATCGTTATGACTACAAGTTGCATTGTCTCAACCAAACACCACGTACAACAACAATTACTCAACGGAATCGGGAACATGCCAATTAAAATGGAAGTCAGCAGTCTCATGGTTCATAGATCGAAATGTGCGCCATCCTTTTTCTTCTTCCTTTTTTCTATCCATAACCGTGAGACTGTTGAGTTCCATCTTCACCAGCACATATGTACGGTCTGGGTGTGCCAGTGTACCTTAACCCCCGTCGTGCGTCCCCAGTGGTGGTTGGAAGACCCCTACATGTATGTTATTATTCTTGTCCTCCAACTCCATCTATGTAACACCCTAAATCTTTGCATCATGCATTGCATACATGTTCATGCATTAAACACTAATGGAGTAAATGAAAGATAATAAAATATAAAGCATACATGTGCAAATATCTGTAGCAAAAGAAGAAAAAGAAAATTTAGCATAAAACATGTATTAGGGAATAAATATAAATAAATAGTAATCAATAATATAAAAAAAATAAAAATATATATAAATAAATAAAATATAATAATAATAAATACATGTAAATAATAAAATATATGATAATAAAAAAGAGAGTATGTATATAAAATAATAATAATAATATATTAATATTTATATATGAAAGAAAAAAAGAAAAAAAAGAAAAAAAGGAGAACCCCGCCCGCTAGCCAGGCCGAACCGGCCCAACCAGCGGTGACCGCCCGAGCACGCCCCACGCCGCTCGCTCCCGCGCCGGGGCCCGCATGCCAGCCGTGCCCCGCGCTGGCCAAGTCGGCCGTGCGTCCCGTGGCCGGGTCGGACGCACGCGCCCAGCGCGCCGACCGCACCTGCCTCGGCCTCAACCGCGCCAACGCGCCGCACCAGCCTAGCGCCGAGTCGGCCTCTGGCCGATCGATACCATGCCTATAAATACGGCCGAAGACCTCGTATTTTTTCCCAACGCCAGAAAACGCCGCCGCCGCCAGGAAAAGGGAGAAAAGCCCCAGCGGTAGAGAAAAGAACAGAGGCACCAGGAGCTGTGCCGCCAAGGGGAAGAGAAGAGGAGGGTGCCGTCGTCTGCCGGAGTCCGTCACGTCGCGTTGTTGTGCTGCCGGAGGACCTTGCGCCATCTGCTTCGTCTATGCGTCGTCCCCATCCTGCGATTATCGAAGCCATCGCATCTACGGTAGGCCATGTTTTTTATGCGAATTTTAGCGACGCATTGAATCTAATAGACGTAGTTTGATCGTACTCGCACCATCTTTCTATTTTCGGCAACATTAATCCCCGCTAAAACCCCCGTAAACTCATATGAACACGTATGAACTAGTCGCAACTAATTAATAAACAACCATAGTTAATTAATTATTTGACTTTGCATGCATGCATGTCATTGCATGTTGATTAATTTGTGTGCATCATATTGAATTGTATGTATTTTCTTATATGTGTGATCACGTGTAGAGGGACGTGTTCAAGAGGCCGCATACGAGGATTTCCAAAACCAAGACAAAGCGCTTGAGCAACCCCATCCGTCGGAGCAAGGCAAGTGTCCTTGATCATATTGATCCTGTTTTATTAAATGTTTTGTTTGCAAACTTGCATGCTTGTGTCAATATGATGGGAAACCCATACGTAGGAGTTTACTAGCGTTTTTTGCCACCCCTTGTCGACGGGATATACATGATGAGTCAGGTATGGGTATTTTTCTTTTTGCACCGCATCGCTACATGGGTTGTGGGTAACTTAAATAATATGGTTTACAACTTTAATTATGACAACTTGGGATGGTAATAAGATGATGATTAATTTAGCAACATGGAATTTAGGAGATCTAAGCAAGCATGGTTTTGTGGAATGGGTTGGAAGATATGGTGGTTTTGCTTGCCTTAAATCTAAGGACCGGTTCATGCGAGAATATGCCAGGACAATAGTGCCACCACAAGGCCAAGTATGGGTGCGACATGGCTGAATAATTAGGAGCACTGCTAGTATTGTATGGACCATTGGATGGCGCGGGGAATGGGAGTCGAGGAGGACTTCCCAGGGATCCGCATGGAACACGAGGGGGCCCGTGGGTGGGAGAATGGAGATTCAAGCCTGCCGGTGAAACCTTAGTGGGCCCGTACATACTAGTAGTCCCTTTTGAAAGGCCATTTTGTGATCTCTTGGCCGCACACCAACGGAAGTGTGACAGGGCAACATAGAGGTTCTTAGTCACCGAAAGGACATGAAATCACCAACATGTGGGTAAAGTGGTACAACCTCTGCAGAGTGTTAAAAACTATCATGATAGTCGTGCTCCCGGTTAAGAGCACCTGGACAACTTCCATGATTAGAGGGAAATTGAATTTTGGGATGGTTGGTATGGTTTTGGGTTGTCACTTGAGTATTGTTGGTACATGAGAGATTATGGAATTGGCATATGGTATAAATTTTATGGTTGGCTGGTATTAATGGATTGCGATGGTAGATAAGAATCGTTGGATTTATGATATGGTAATTATTTGGGTTATGAAGGGAAATAAACTCACATAGACATGATAGGCTGCTTTTACATGTTTATGAAATGTACTTTTCTGCAATTAGCCTTTTTATTCCAATCATTTGTTTAGCCACATGTCATCTATTTCCACACTTTCTGAGTACGACACGTACTCACCCTTTCAATCTCCCCCCCCCCCCCCCCCAACAGCTACTGGAGATAATTGGGAGTACCCTGAGGATCACGCGGAGTACTAGGTTGCGTACCACCCTCAATTGCCTGTGGAATGGAGTCGTGTTGCTTAGTTTAGCTGCATTATTTAGAGTTTATTCATTTGTGAAATATTGGATTATTGTAATAAAGTACTTATTTAATAGTTGAGACGTGGTTAAATTATATATATTGTTTGTGACACAACTGTATATGTGTGACGAACTTCCTGGGCACACATATGCGTTACACTTGGTTCATATTCGGAACTGGGTGTCACAAATTGGTATCAGAGCCACGTTGACCGTAGGATGCAAGCCTAGGTAGAATGGACACTCTGAGCACTTAGGAACACTCTTCTAATCTGCTATTTTTGAAAAATTTTGCTGCTGTTCCGTTTCCTTATTTTCAGCTGCAAAACGTATTGATTGCTGCTGCGTTTTTGATAAAAATTTTCAGCAGTGAGCAATATTAGGTGCTGCTGTTTTTGACACTTAAATTCTCGCAAAAAAAGTGTGTTTTGCTGCTGTTATGTGTGGGTAAAATTACTGTGTTGGCTGCTGCATTTTTCTCCCTATCTTTTTTGTTCTTTTGGGACAGCTGCACTGCTCTTTTTCCGCTATTTTAGCTGCTGCAATTTTCAGATTTGTATACCTTTATTCTTTCCTCTAATGTATTCTCGTTTTCCATAGATGCCGATCACTAGGAGTGCAGCCCGCAAGAGCACCTGTCCGCCGCTCTTTGGAAGTGAACTTAACCCCATTGAGCTTGACAAGCAGACGCAAGAGGAGGGGAACATCTAGCCCAAGGAGGAGGAAGATAACCAGTCGAACACTATGGAAGAGGATCCGGAGGAGTATGAGCCATTTGAGGAGAACATGGATGAGGATCCTAATAAGGAGTACTACGTGCCAGCTTCAGATGAGAAGGACAACGAAGGTGAAAATGGAGGAGGATCACAACCTGGTGCGAATGAGAATGGACATAAGAGCCCCCAGTTTCCCCAAGTTGAGGAGATTTGTACTACTGGAACCGATGGAGGACATGCATCGCGGGAACTGACGGAATTCCTTTATCCTCATTGCATGTGTACTAACTACTTCATGAAGAGGGTCTCTCGTCCCAGACGCGACGAATGGCATGCTGAGGTTCTCATCTTCTACCTCAACATAGTGGTCTCACAGCATTATGCTCCCACCTGGAGGTCTACTCAGAAGGATGCTATGGATGATGCTGCATGGGCGGCACTGACAAGTTTGTGCTACACTCGCCGCTTTGACCTTGAGAACACCACGTTTGAGCTGCACCCTCAGCGGGTGAGTGGTACAGGGAGGATAATTGGATCACAAGAAGCTTCAGACAATCTTACAACAATGGATAGGTCTCAAAAGACATTATTGGACATGAGCAATCGTATGCAACCGCACAAGGGGAGATCCACTACCTTCGCAAGGAGCTAGCTCGTTTAGAAGCCAACTTGGATAAGAAGGAATGTGAAGCAAGAGGAGAGCCGTGGTCGCCCAAGAGAATCTGGTCACCTACATCACCATGGCGCAACCCCATCCCATCTGCGCAGCCAAGGACGCCCTCACCGCCTCACAATTAGGAAATTAAGTCCTCTATGAGTATTTTGTAATAAGAACGCTTAGAATCATATTAGCTTTAAATAGTGTGGTGTGCTGAAATTTTGTTATTGCTTGTTTGAGTGCTTGTGTGCTTAGTAGAGAGTTGTGGGATGCTTCGGCACTTTTCCACATCCTAATATAGGTCTATATTAATAAAGGATTGTTTAGTGTCACATACCTTGATGCATATAGTTGGGGCGTTTCTTTCCACATTCTAAATTCTTCTATCTCCACTTTTCTTTCGCCAACAGATGGTGAGAACTCGTAACCAGAGGGATGCCAACGATGAGGAGCGCAATGAAGTACCTCAGAACAACCAGGGACATGCTCATGGAGCTATCAATATTGAACAGTTGTTAGCTATGCAGAACTAGCTCATGCAGACCATGATACAGACAATGGGACGGCTGCAAGCTGGCAACAATAATCAGCCTCATATACCGCCACCACCCCAGCCACACCACAACCGTTTGGGAGAGTTCATGAGGACCAGGCCGCCTACCTTTGCACAAGCCACAGACCCAATGGAAGCTGATGATTGGCTGAAGTCCATTGAGAAGAAACTTGCTATTGTCCAATGCACCGATAGAGAGAAGGTTCTCTTTGCATCACATCAACTAGTTGGAGCAGCTGCTGACTGGTGGGAAGCTCTTTGCAACGCTCATGGTAATCAGGAGGCAATCACTTGGGCCGAGTTTAAGCAGAGTTTCTATTCCCACTATGTACCTGAAGGAGTTATGATACTGAGAAGACAAGATTTTGAAAACCTCAGGCAAGGAAGGATGAGCGTGAGTGAGTATCTCATAATATTCACTCAACTATCAAGATATGCTCCAGAAGACATCAACACTGATAGTAGGAAGCAGTATCTGTTTATGAGGGGTCTCAACAATGAAATTCAAGTCCAGTTGCTCAATACTGACTATCCAAACTTCCAAAAGCTGGTTGACAAGGCTATTGTGGTTGAGAACAAGATCCGTGAGATGGAGAAGGACAACAAGAGGAGGATGCCACATCATGGACCGCAGCAAGGAAGCAATGGTCATCCCCGCTATGCACCACCGACTGCACCATACTATATATCCAAATATTCGGTTCGGGTACCAAAATTCCGGTTTGGTCTTCGGTCCTACCCGATATATCCGAATTATACATTATATCCATGTCATGTTTGCACAAATTTAATATGATTAATAAATTTAAATCCCATGAAGTAATTTATTATAAATTAACAAATGAAAAATCAAAAATAAACGTTTAAATCCAACAGCTTCACACATCACAACTTGAAAATAAAATATCTAAATTTGAATTGTTCATAGTTTACCACGCATAATTTAACTTATTATTTGATGTACCGACTATTCGGTTATTTCAGTTACCCGAGAGTAGTACACGAACCCGACATATGTTTTTCGGTTATTTATATTTGCTACCCGAAAAGTACCTGATACGTGATATTTCGGTTTTTTTTGGTTCCGGTCTTGGTTTTGTTGGTTCCGTTCTCGGTTTTTTCGGTTTTGGTTTTTTGTTCTCGTTTTTTTGCCCACCCCTAATTTATGTAGTAGCATATGGGATATACATATTTCTCCTCCATGTTTTTTTTGCAAAACTATCAAGTGATATATCCTATGTGCATATTACATTTGTAAAAATAATGTAAAATATAAAATTTTTCAAAGGGAAGTCTTAGGTTTCGTCAAATCTATCTTTGATCAATGATTTACGCAATTTTGATCTGTTTTAACAATACAAGGATTGTACTTTTAGATTCACCATTAAAATATTCCATAATATACAATCTAGTACTACATGTTATTGAAGTTAATAAATCCCATATAAATCATTGGTCAAAGGTACGTTCGACCAAAATAGAAGTAGAGTTGAGTTGGGGCGGAGGAAGTATTATACGTTGTTGTTTGCCACATAAGGTTTGGTCCTTGAAGCCGTAGCCATTTGTACAGGCGGCTGATGCGACCGGGCGCACCGAGCTTACGTGCGCGCCAGTCACCGAGGCGCCTTAAACGCGCGCAGCGCATGCACATCTTTGATTTCAATTGGAACTGCTCCGTGTCCCATCATCACTACTGCGCATGTCGAGAGACGAACAACCTGGCTGCTACTACGCTATAAGATCACCCGGGCACGCCATCGTCTTCTCCGCACAGCCACTCTTCCTCTCTTCCCAAAACCGCAACAAGAACACCATGGCTGACAAGAAAACGTCGCCGCCAAGCCCGCTGAAGGACGCCAAGGGGAAGCGCCACCGACCGGACTCCCCCATGGAAAAGGAGTGGGCTCTTCGGAAGATGGCGCGCGATGTATTTGACAAACATCACGCTCAATGCATCATCTTGGGCTTGGTCCCCTTCTAGAGTATGCTGCAATGGGGACCACGGGCCACTACGTCTTCGGCATGACGCGCTTGGTAGGTCGCCTCGACGTCCTCTAGGAGATGCTGGCGGATGAGCTCGGCGTAGTCGGCCGCGACAACCTGGTGGCGGTGACGTCCAAGAAACTGGGCTTCCCGTCTCCGCCGTGGAAGGCGCCCCCACCCAGCCAGGAGCCCAAGGAGGAGGAGGAGGAGGAGGAGAAGGAGAAGTAGGTGAAGCGAGGTGGAGAAGTAGTTTTTTGTTCTTGTTCTTAGTTGTGTTGTTTTTCTTTTCTTGTTTGTAGTTTGTGTTTTTCTTTTTTCTTGTTTGTAATGTATCATCTTAAGGTAATGAACTTTATTTTTTTGTTCATTGATGCGAAAAAATAGTTCTAATGTTGTTGTTCTAACGATAAACTAGTGGACTATTTATCTCTTTTATCTTTTAGAATGGAATATATTTCCACTTTCAACTCTACTGAGTTGGAGATCCAGAAAGTGACTACCACCTAGTTTATCTTACAGGACCAGCAGGGAGAAGCCCACTCTCTATGTTCAACCTCAACACGGATCCAACATAATGAGCAATCAAACAGCAAAGCACGTCGTAAATCACAAAAATGCAACAACAGTTTCTGGAGTACGTATCAACTTTAGCCCAGATTAAATGCTCGTTGGCGTGATTGCAAAAGGGTGAAGACAAAAAAGACTTGATTTGGATGGCTTGCAAAAACAAACTAGAAGTCAGGGTCATCAAAATTTTTGCCCAATTTGGATTGAGTCTTAGTTATAGACTTCCATAATAATAAAATGTATCGGGTATTTTACTTTCATAAGTGTGTCGTAAAATGTATCGGGTGTTTTACTTTCACTTGTGTGTCGGGTTGAGTCTTTTGTTGTTGATCTTTACAACTTGGTGTATCAGTGTGGTCGTACCGTACAACATAATTGCATGCCTTGCATAGTATAGTACAATATAATTTCCAACCATGTTGTACTCCTCCTTTCGAAGAAACGACAGCCATAGGCGCTAGCAGCTTTTAGGAACAAATGAACACACTTGTGAAAACACGTACGCCACATCCAATCCTCAACATCATCAAATTCAACAAGGGGAGAACCGTCTCTCCACGACATTCCGCCTGGTGTTGCACACACGGCCCTCGCCTCACGCCGGCCACGTATCCTGATCCAACTGTACAACTTCAAATAAAGGAGGGCTAGAAGAATAATGGAAAATGATATGAACTTAGAAGAAAAAGGGGAAGAAGAAAAAGGATGGTGCGCGTTTTGATACATGAACCGTGACACTGCTAATATCCATCTTCATTGGCCAGTTCCCAATTCTGATGATCTCTCCAACATGCATTCACACTACCTACTCTCTGATGACTGGACCCAGGGTATCCCGTGGCCCACCCGACATACCCAGTGGGTGGGCCCCTGAGAAATTTTGTTGTTGTTGTTGTATGTGGTGTTAGGTTGAGACAATGCAACTTGTGGTCATAACGATAAGAATTAAAAATTAGAAAGAGTATATCAGATTCAAAAATCTTTATTACTCTCTTTACTCTGGGTTGGGCCCGTCAAATTCGGAAACTCCTCCGCTCATATTTTAACTGCATCATTTATATATCCAGGCCCGTTTCCAATTAAAATCCAAACTAAAGGTGTAGACAAAGGTTTTGCACAAGAGAGAAGTTGCGCCGCGGTGCCGCAGACGGCAATCGTAGGGACGACAAGGAGAGAGACCCAATGGGAGGGACTCAGGTGTACAACGTGACGTTCGAGGAAGACGTGATCACCACCACTGTGACGTCCTCCGGCGAGGCCGTGGAGGACTGGCTCAACGAGGTCCTCTCTGTCTACCGATGGTGCCTTCACAAGCTCGTCGTCAGGCTCGATGTCGAGTGGCGCCCCAGCTACTCCGGCGACCAGAACCCCATCGCTGTTCTGCAGCTCTGCGTTGGCCGCCGCTGCCTCATCTTCTAGGTCATCCACACTGACTACTTCCGCGACGAGCTGGAAGATTTCCTCGGCGATTCCGACTACCGCTTCGTCGGCGTGGGCATGGAGGGTGACGCCGATAGACTTTGGAAGGACTGGCAGCTGAAGGTGGCCAAAACGGTGGACCTGGTCGAGCTTGCGGCGGAAGAGATGGATCGCCCGAGCCTCCGTCGCACGGGGCTGAAGGACATCACGAGCGCCGTGATGGGCGCCGACATGGAGAAGCCTTACGGGGTGAGTATGAGCAACCGGGACGCGTACAATCTCTCTGGCGAGCAGATCAGCTATGCGTGCATCGACGCCTTCGTCTTCTTTGAGGTTGGCCGCAAGCTGCTCTCCAGCGACTACTGATCTTACCACCGAGTGTGCGGATTGGCTGTCGTCGATCATCCCGGCATATGGAATTCATAGGTGCATTGCTCAAGTTGTAGCTTTTGTGCTTGTGCGCCCAATCTCTCATAAGATTATTTTTTCTTGAGGAAACACTATATCTTGCTTTTAAAAACATGCATGTTATTTCACATGCATCGAGGTCTTCACATGCATGTTAGTTGTCCATGCATGCTATGCCCCAAATATGATCAACGAGCCTCAATCATGACGATCTCTCAACAAAAAAAAAGAGAACACATAACGTTAGCTAACATGATCGAGGTCTTTCACATGGATGTTAGACGTACATATGCATGCTACGTCCAAAACATGTATTCCAAGAATAGAATAATATTTCCTACCATGTATATATATTTTTATATTTATCATATTCTCTACCATGCATGTGTGTATGCTCTCAACCTATATGGCAGTTTATCTACCACACTAATGAAGGATATTATCCTGTCATCAATAGAGATAACAAATTTGACACAAGGATGTTCCCTCGATGGTACGAGGATAGAATGTGGACTACCATCGTCTAATAAGCACACAGCTCTCACTACGTACGTATGTGGTTCATCAAATTAATCGATCGCATGCTGCCATTATGTATCGATGTACTCGTCTTTTAAAGAAACGACAGGCGTAGGTGCTAGCCGCTACGTGTTCTGATTTTAGGAACAAATGAACATACTTTTGAAAACACGTATGCCACATCTGATCCTCAACGTCATCCAATTAACATGTTCCTCAACAAGGGGGCACAAAAATCCTCAACACGTGACCAAACATGCTTGATCGCGAGTCTCCTTCACATGCATTACATTCATGTCCACCATCATCCATGATCACGACAATTATCAGTTCGATATGGACTCTCGGTCGGCAACGGTCGGATCCTTAAAAAAAAGATATGGACTCTCAGTCGATTGCCACGCGTGTTCATGTCAATCTCCGCACCTCATTGAAATCATTCGCATGAAATGTTACGAACACCGCGATGGACCAACAAAGTATGCTAGGTGGGCCATTGCATATCCTGGGCCCTTTGTGTGTCAAATTAAAAAACTGGATGATGGGACGTGTTTAGCCGTTGCGATAACCAAGAGGAGGCGAACCGGGGTTTGGAGTAACTCTGATCGTCGGTTCAAAAGCAAAATTTTTGAGGCGTTCGATCATCTCCACTTACGCACTTAGACGACGACCCGCTATAAAGGCACACTTTCCTCTTCTTCTTTGCCGCACCTCTGATCGATTTTAGCCTCCAAACTTCTCTTGCTTCTCCTCCGCACCACCTTCGACCACCTCTGTCTCTTTATTCATACCTCCGTCGTCGCACAAATGGGTATCCCCGCGCCGAAGCGCTCCAAGTCATCGACGTCCTCCGAACCTCCTTCTCCGTTTCCGTCACCGCCAAGGCTGGTGGAACTGGAGGCGGCGCCCGCACCTCCTCCACTCCCGTCTCCGCCTGCGGCGCCTGCACCTCTTCCATTCGACTATGATGAGAGTGTCCGCCTCATCGAGGAAAGCATTGACAAACTCGACGGCAAGCTCAAGGAGGTCACCGGCAGCCTGTTCACCAATGACGTGCAAGCAAAAGCGCTCGACAAAATTGCGCAGGATGTATTTCACAATACATCTCACTCCTGTCGGCGACTAGGACTTGGTATCCTTCCCCACCACACCAGCATGGACTCCGCCGGCTACTACATCTTCGGGTTAGGCTTTGTTGCCGCTCGTCTCGACTGCCTCTACGAGACGATCAGTGAGGAGGCTGGGGTGGAGTTTCGCGAGCAACTCGTGAACGCTGTCAGCCGGAAGAAGTTCGATCTGGTGTTGGAGGATGCTCCACCAGCGGTTGCGGCGGAGGTGGAGGTGCCGGCAGTGGATGCGAAGGCGGAGGCGCCACCGGCGGGTGCGGAGGCGGCGGCGGCGGAGGTGGACAAGTCTCCTCCGAGTAGAGTAGGATTAGTAGTAGTTTTTCCTCTTGTTTTCTATGTGTTTTTTTCTTGTTTGTAATATATGTGTTGTTTTTATGTTAATGAAAAATGTCTTTTATTTTATGTTCATGAACAATGTGTCCTACAGTACATGCACTAACGAAAAACTCCTCCTTTTATCAAAAAACATCGCATATGGAAAATTAACACATTAGTAATATTATACTGTATCTAATAAATACTCCCTCCTTATTCTTTTATTTGATGTTTTGGACAAAGCATTGAACTATATATGAACTAGAACTTGCTGTGTGAACGACAATTAAAAAGATAACGAGGGAGTATTAAACACATTAGTAGAACTTGCTCTTCTGATGCGGCTTTGTAGTGAAAAAATGAACTACAAAGCGACAAGTTCATGGAGACGGGGGAGTATATGTGATCACGACGTCTCTCTCACATACATGTTATAGTTGTCCATGCATGCTACCCTACGCCCCAAACATATGATCAACGAGCCAAACTATATATATATACATATATATATATATATATATATATATATATATATATATATATATATATATATATATATATATATATATATAACATGTTAGTTGTCACGCCCCAAACATGATCAACGAGCCTCAAACTATATATGACAATGTTTCAACAAAAAACAGAGAAAACATGTAATAATGTTGTCATCAAACATGATCGTCGCAAAGTTTTCAAGTGCATATGTTACTTGTTCATGCATGCTTGCTACACCCCAAACATGATCAACAAGTCTCAAATATGACGATCTTTCAACAAAATTAGAAAACACCTAACATCATCAAACATGCATGATCGAGGTCTTTTGCATGTCAAACTGAGAAAACATGAATGAGGATTTGTGATATATATATATATATATATACATATATATATATATATATATATATGATGATCTTTCAAAAAAAAGAGAAAACACGTAACGTCATGAAACATGATCGAGGTCTTTTGCATGACAAACAAAAAAAAACTGGAACATTGCATATACCATGGGCCGGTGGGCCCTTTGCGTGTCAAAATTAAAAGCTGGAACTGAAAAACTGAAACACCGCCGGACGGACCTACAAAGTATGCTAGGTGGGCCACTGCATACCCTGGACCCTTTGCGTGTCAAATTAAAAAACTGCCTGTGAAGCGGAGATGGGACGCGTCGAGCCGTTGCGACAACTTAGAGGAAGCCAACCGCGGTTTGGATTAATTCGAAAGCACAGTTTTTGAAGCGTCCGATCATCTCCACTCGCGCGCTTAGATGGCAATGACCGCTATGCAATCTAAATTCATGTGCAAGCGTGTATTCCGTGAATCTCAGCCATTGGACGGACATCCAAGGGTGGCTGACATTTTACACATAGATCCTTCCCTTTACACAGACAGGTGGAAAGATTTATGTGTAAAATGTTAGCCACCCTTGGATGTCTGTCCAATGACTGAGATTCGCAGGCTGCACGCTTGCACAGGAGTCCAAATTTCACAACTGTCCGCTTAGACGATGACATGCTATAAAGGCACAACCGTCCTCTTGCGTCTCCGTCGCACCACTCCATCTCCATCGATTCTAGCCTCCAAACTTCTCTTGCTTCACCGCCGCACCATCGCCAACCACCTCTCTCTCTTTCTTCGCACCTCCGTCGCCGCACAAATTGGTAGCCCCACACCGAAGCGCTCCAGGCCATCGACGTCCTCCGAACCTCCTTCTTCTCCGTTTCCGTCGCAGCCAATGTCGGTGGAACTGGAGGCGGTGCCCGCACCTCCTCCGTCCCCTTCTCCGCCCGCGGCGCCCACACCTCCTCATCCCGTTTGGGTTCAGGAGACTGTCCACCTCACAGAACACTGCTTTGATGAACTCGATCGGCGCCTAAAGGAGGCCACTGAGCACCTTTCCGCCACCGCCGGGCATGCAAAAAAGCTTGAAAAATTGGTGTGGGATGTATTTTCTGATACATCTCACTTGTGTGACCGTCTGGGTCTTGGGAAACTTCCTGTCTACACCAGCATGGACACCGCCGACCACTACTGCTTCGGGTTAGGGTTTGTGGCCGATCGTCTCAACATCCTATATGAGACGATCGAGGAGGTTGCTGGGGTGGAGGGCTGCCAGCATCTTCTGCGGACCATCGCCCGGAAGCTTCGAACTCAATTGCCGGAGGAGGCAGCAGCAGCGGCGGCAGCGGAGGAGGCGACGGCGGCGACAGCGGCGGAGGAGGCGGAGGCAGCAGCAGCAGCGGAGGAGGAGGTGGTGGAGATCTCCTCTGACTCCGAGTAGAGTAGTATTTGTAGTTTTTCTTTTTCTTGTTTTCTGTGTGCTTTTCGTAGTTCTTGTTTGTAATATATGTGTTGTTTTTATGTTAATAAAAATGTCTTTTCTGTTCATGAACAATGCGTCCTATGCAGTATCGAAAAACAACTCCTTTCTGAAAAAGGGGCGAGATAACTATTGTTCAATGTCTAGCAAAGAATTCGTTGTGTCGCGACAATCAACGGCTCTTTGTTGAAACTCCATTGAGATCGTGGTTGAGGCTGCGTTTCTCCTCTTTTGTGTTCTTTCACTCAATTTTTTCATTTGTAGTGCATGGGAAAATGTGTTTTTACTAGTAGTATATACTATATATTATCATTTCATTGTGATTAATGTTACAGAATGCTGATTGTTTGCCATCGTCCTTTCGTGGACTTGGGTGTTCTGTATTTGCATATCGTTTGCATTAGCACATATACATTTGACAATTCATATTTTTTTTCATATTTTTTTGGAATGTCCCACTAGCTAGCAGATGACTGCTTTTAGATTTTGATCTCCGTGCATGGCAACAAAGATGAATTAAAAAGTGAGCAAGTTGTCCTAAGACGAAGTCTACCCCTCTAGCTACACGCACCATGTGTAGGAATCAACGCGACATGACATGTAATTAATCACGATTGCATGCGTGCACAAGGGCACGAGTTGCATCAAATTCTCCACTCCCGTGAAATTTTTTCGTTCTACTTGGCGCGCCACATTTGAGATTTTGGCAATTCAATTTTCACTACCTGCGCCTCCAATTTCAGCCCCGCCTATTATTGTAACCCTATTTCAGCCACGATGAGTATAAATGGAAACACTAGCCTCTGTTCCTGACACACCGCTGCCCCGCCCTTCCGGTGATCTCGCAGTACTCCTAATATGTTGTCTCTCTGTCCTCTGTTCCATACTTGTATTCCTAAGAAGTTCCCGTATTTTCATTTCCCATTGTTTTACAATTTTCCCCCACGGATCTTGCAGTGACGCATCGAAGCTCTTGGTGGTGTTGACTCCTGGGTACAACGTCGCGCGACCAAGTTTGATGGGCTCTACTGAACCTCTTCGTCGCCGACACCTCCCTGCGACATCGCATCCCGGACTTCAGTTTTGTGCTAGGTAAACTACACGATCCATGTTGTCTTTTTATAGAGCTATATTGGCTTGGTTCTACACGATCCATGCAGTTTTGGGCTAGTTAAGTTATACACGATCCATCCTGATATTCGAAGATTAAATAGATTAACAAAGAAGAAATGTGGTATTCTGTTTCACGAATTTATATATATATATATATATATATATATATATATATATATATAGCATATACTACATCTGTCCCTAAATAAATGTCGCTCCGATAGCTTATTACGGTAGTGTATTTCTAGTTCAATTCCTGGACGGCAACGACAAATACTAAAAACCAAAGGTAGTAGTATGTAATTTCTGGATTTGGAAGTAAATGATGCACGGGTTATCTGATCAACCACTCCAAATGTTGTACTCTCATTCCTGTTTTACAAATTTGTATTCCTAAGATTTTTAGTTCCCATGGTTTTTACACTTTCTCTTTCATGTGACTTTCTCGGATCGTACATTTTTTTCTATTCTTTCTTTTCTAATTCCTCTGTTCGTAACAAACATTGTAGTTTATAGAAAGCATACCGTCCGATCCAAAATCTATGTCGGTCATGTAATCTGAGGTTATCACTGTTATTTGGAATGACTACTTACAATGCTCTTTACATTAGGAACAACACATCAAACCGTGATGTCGTCTACAAGCATCCATGGTGGCCAACAAGCACCTAGTATAACTATAAATGTGTTTACTATCAAAATTAAACAAATTTAGACAACATTAAATCCTTTGCATGGTACGCAGAGAATATTGCAGCACATGATGCTCAGGAACCCTGGGGTTCTTCACTCCCTGGTACTACGATGCATGAACCAATAGCAGGTATAGATATACAAACCAGAAATACTCCTTCCGCCCCAGCGTAATTTTACTTTTGGAGCTTAAAAAATGTCCCACTCCAACTCTATCGGTAGCTTCCAACTACCCATATCACATCACATTACTACATGCCTCTCTACCGTGCCATTTGTTTTCGCAGAGCATGTTAGTTTTTTACTCCTTTGGCATTGAATTTGGAGCATTTTGAGAGACTAAGTTCTGTCCTTTAGATGTATTGATGATGGGTGTATCATGGTCATTTGCATTCTTTACTAGGCTCTACTAATTGTTTTAGCATGCCTTGCGATTCTACTTTCTTAGTACTTAGTATTTATAGTTAACAGTTCATCAGCCTGTGTGATGGCATGATTTTGTTATGCGTCTACGCTATGCTCTCTTGCCGCCGGCCACTCCGGCCAGCACCGACACCCACGCCATTATGCTGGTCACTTCAGTGTCCTCCCCGACGCGTCTCCCTCGCCCATCGCCATGTCCCATCCCTCGCGTGCCATGATTACCCCGCCGCCCGCAAATCCCCAGCCATTACTCGCACTGCCACCAATCCTCCTCGAGAGTTTCGGCGAGGCCGAACCCTCGCATTGTTGAGGGTCGCAAGCTGGCACTATACAGTACTGCACCTGCAGTAGCCGCCACTGACAAGTGGACCCGATGTCTCATGGGCCCACATGTCAGTGGCAGCTAATGTAGGTGCAGTACTGCAAGGGATTTCAATCCCTCAAGCTACTTGCCTTATCTGTCTTTGTAGGATCGAAGAGCACGTGAAAAACTACCAGAGGGGGGGTGAATGGTAGATTTAATAATCTTACGCAGTGGAAACAATTAAACCCCAACCCTTTCGGCAGAAAAATGATCTGTTAAAGAAATCGTGTGTGAGACTAATCTAAACGTGTTTCACCGTGACAAAAAGTGACATATATCAGAGAGAATCAAGTCACGAAGACAACACAAAAAGAATCACTCAAATCCGTCGAGAAAAACTCAAGTTATGATCGAAAGATCAAACAATGGTCAATCTGCCCTACCCGAGAAAAAAACAGTTCTGGAACGCTGCAAGGAAACTCGTGTAGATCAGAAACCACAAATCCAATGATCGTGAAATTTTTACAAATGATAGATAAACAAGTTTTGAAGACAACCCAAAAAGAATCACGTCAATTGGATCTGTAAAACTCGAGTTATGATAAAGCCACCGACGAAAGGTAGTGCTGTCCAGAAACTGGACGAATAAAACTTGTCTGGAACAAGTCGGACGAACAAGGCACAAAAGATCCATCAAACTACGAATTTTATTCAACAGAACACAAGAGGAACAGCCCCAAAGTCGTGCACCACGAGCTCCGGGCTCCCTTGCTTATATTACCAGCTCAAAAGCCAACTCAACTGAGATCAGGAACCTAATCCTACTCTAATCACGAATCGTAACTTTCCATAACTGCTCAAGATTCTTCTATACGCAGATAGAAGCAATCTTAAGACTTCCAAACACCTTAGGAACGTATCCCACATTCCTAAACAACTCAAATTCGTGACCCACACGAAATCCTATCATAACCAACTCAAATCTTTCCATATTTGAGTCAAACCCGACTCAGCCGCAGCCTGAGTCCATAACCTAGTCGGTTGGACCTTTCCGACCAATTCTTTACGTCCACATCTCTTCATCACGCCTCGGAACCATGTAGCCACGTCCATGCACTCCTTGCACATGTGCAAACATCTTCCAATGACGTCCAAGATACCTTCATATGCATTGTTCTTGATTTAATCATGTTGTGCAACCTCCTGATCAGCTCAACCACAATTCCTCCTGAATTTGGTTGTTGGAACCTCATCTCCTCCCTGAGACTAGTCCAATGGATCCTGTCACCAGCCATTTCTTGAACTCAAGCAACACCTGCACATGAATAAACAACCAATCCAAACGAGCCCAAGTCCTCGACTTGACTCAAGTTAGTTCCAAACACAACACCTTATGTGAGCACCTCACATAAGCATGTTGCAAAACCACAATAACACAATATCATCCATATCAACCAAAACGCACCAAAAACTTAGAAAATGAATACTAAGCAATCTTTCCAACAATGTAAAGCAAGTACAAAATGTTGCAAATGAAAAGCAGAAGCACTGCAGTCAAGTTCCGGACCTTGCCAGAGCAACCCGGACCTTGAGCCGGAGCTAACAAAAGCTAGTAGAACCAAGTGTCGGAGCTTACCAAAACTAGTACAACCAAGCTCCCGCCGGAGCTTACAAAAACTAGCAGGACCTAGCGCCAGAGCTAACCAGAACTAGTCGAAACTAGTAATCCCAAAAGCTGGAGCTAGAAAAATCAACTCGGAGCTTAGCAAAAACATGTCGGAGCTATCAAAAACATGTCGGAGCTAAAGACAAAACTCATCGGAGCTGACCAAAGCTAGTCGGACCTAGCATCGAACATAACTGGAGCTACCCAAAATAAGCCAGACCTACCGTCGGACCTTGCTGTAGCTCAGAGCTGGAGTCGGACCTTGATAAAAAGGTGTTTTGGTGATATTCAAAACTTTTATCATCAAAGCCAAGTATATTCACTACAAGCCAATGTATTCAACACACATAGGTCTTACAATCTCCCCTTGATGAATGCATTGGCAACACCATTTAAAATCCAAACATTGGCTTATTCTCATTAAAAGTTTTGAAGACAATTTCTCCCCTTTTTGTAAATCAGAAATAAAATGAGAAGAAAAGCAAAAATTCAAAATTCAAAATTCACATATATCTCCCCCTTTATTATCTCTCCTTATGCACATATTCTCTTTCTCTTCATGCTTATCTCTCCCCCTTTGACAATGTATTCAGCAAGTCATGAGCATATAAACAAATTATCTCTCCCCCTTTAGTTGTTATGAGCATATTATAACATATACATATAAATAAAGCTCATCCAAGTCATACTATCAAGTACCTTACATTATCACATAAATGAAATACATAAAGTAGTGTAAGCCATGCTAGAGATCAAATGTAATTTTCAATTTAAGTAAGTCATGATCTCACAAACTTAACTATTTCAAAACTTGAAAGCATGACACTAGTTGCTGCATATTATTTTTCAAAGCATAAATTTAGATCATATGATATTTGCAAGAGATTATATGCGCATATGCCTTATTCTAACCAACTAAGCCAAGCCTATGTCATTTGACAATCAGAATCTTAAGGACATGGTTTTAGTCATACACAACTTCTTCCAAGTTCATATCTAAGTGCAATGACAAGCCATCTCAAAAAAAGAAGTGCGATGCATGCATATTCTCTTGATCTTTTCTCAATTTATATTTGTTCATAAAAACTCAACATGTGAGTTGATTACTTGATTAATTCTTTATGATTAAAAGCATTTGTGAGCATGCAACAAGTTCAAAACAGCAAGAAAGTTCGACCATGACCAGATTTAATGTAAGTAATTATTCCAATTACTAGACATGGCAAAAACTACAAAATGTATAACACGGGTAATGTAGTAAGAACTTTCAGCATGTAAAAGAATCACAAAGTCATATATGTATGAAATACTATGCTCACATTATTTTAATTTCAGATTCACACATAGACTTCCCAAGTTTCAAAAACTCCCCCTCAATTTAAGCCATGAGGATGCATAACCCCTATTTCACTAAGAATGTAACAAAAGCGAGTGAAATCCAAAGGTTTTGTAAAAATGTCAGCCAATTGTTGTTCGGTATCTACATGGTGCAGCACAATGTTTCCTTTTTCAACGTTATCTCGGAGAAAGTGATAACTGATGTCAATGTGCTTTGTTCTAGAATGTTGCACGGGGTTTTTAGCAATGCAAATGGCACTAGTGTTATCACAGAACAGTAGAACACTATCTAGATCAACCCCATAGTCCTTAAGTGTTTGAACAATCCAAAGAATTTGTGAGCAAGCACTAGCAGCAGCTACATATTCAGATTCAGCTGTGGATCGTGCAACTGAATTTTGTTTTCTAGAGGACCAAGCAACAAGAGAATTACCAAGAAAATGACAAGCACCGGAAGTACTTTTTCTATCAATCCTACAACCCCCAAAATCAGCATCCGAAAAAGCTTTCAAAGTAACGGTTGAGGAAGAAGGAAGAAAAATGCCAAATTCTTGAGTTCCATGTAAGTACCTGAGAATCCTTTTGACGGCTTGACGATGTGAAACACGTGGGGAGGCTTGAAACCGTGCACAAAGACATACGATAAATTGTATGTCCGGTCTTGATGTTGTGAGGTACAAAAGTGATCCAATGATGCTTCTATATTCTTTTTGATCCACGGGTTCACCATCTTCATCAAGTTCAAGTGTTGTTGCTGTTCCCATTGGTGTCCAAAGAGGCTTGCTTTTGTGCATGTTGAAGCGCCTTAGGAGGTCTTTGGTATACTTCGTTTGATGCACAAAGGTACCCTCCTTGGTTTGCTTGATTTGCAGCCCCAAAAAGTAAGTGAGTTCACCCATCATACTCATTTCAAATTCGGAACTCATCATTGCTGAAAACTTGGACACAAGATCATGAGAAGCACAACCAAAGATAATATCATCCACATACACTTGAACGAATAATGAGTCATTGCCATGCTTAAGCACAAAAAGAGTTTTATCAACCTTGCCCATGGTAAACCCCTTTTCAAGTAAGAATGATTTTAACCTATCATACCATGCTCTAGGGGCTTGTTTGAGACCGTATAAGGCTTTGGACAGTTTGTAAGCATGATTAGGAATATCTGGATTTTCAAAACCCGGTGGTTGTTTGACATAAACCTCCTCATCTATGTAGCCATTAAAAAAGCACTTTTAACATCCATTTGATATAGCTTAAAACCTTTAGATGCTGCAAAAGCTAACAAAATTCTTATGGCTTCTAATCTAGCGACAGGAGCAAAAGTTTCATCAAAATCTAGACCTTCAACTTGAGTCAAACCTTGAGCAACCAACCTAGCCTTATTCCTAACCACAACCCCATCCTCACTTTGTTTATTTTTAAATACCCATTTAGTTCCAATTAAAGTGTGACCTTGAGGTGGAGGTACAAGTTTCCAAACATTATTTCTTTCAAAATTTTCTAACTCTTCTTGCATGGCAATAATCCAAGATTCATTAGTGAGTGCGTGTGATATATCTTTGGGTTCAAAAGAAGCAACAAAAGCAGAATGAGCATGAGAGTTTGGATCGCAAAACCTGGATCGTGTGACACGTTCGTGCAAGCTTCCAATCATCTGTTGTGGGGGATGATCTTTGTAAAAACGTAGGGGAACAGATGTCTCACAAGCTTCTTCTTCATTAGGTTCATCGTAGATTGATGAGCTTGTGACTTGTGGACGATCAGGACCAGCATAGGTGATAGCCGGAGCTTGTTCAATGTCCGGAGCTGGACACGTGTCAACTTCGGAACTACTAGGCAGTATCACCGGCTCTTCTTCATCTTCGAAAATACCCTCCCCCTGAGGATACGAATCTGGTCCTGCAACACCGGAGCTAGTACCTGGGCTAGCTTCATCAAAAGACACTTCACAAGTCTCCACAATTTTGTTAGTGTCAAGTAAAAGCACACGATAGCCTCTAGTATGAGATGGATAACCACGAAACATGCCATCAATGGATCTAGGTTCAAATTTATCAAGGTTACCATGTTTCTTAACAAAGCATTTGCAACCAAAGACCCGAAAGTTTGTAACACTAGGCCTATGTCCAAACCAGAGCTCATATGGTGTTTTACCTAGCTTAGCATGCAAGAAAACACGATTTGAGACATAACAAGCGGTTACTAACGCATCAGCCCAAAATTTCCTAGGAGTTTGATATTCATCAAGCATAGTCCTAGCCATCTCAACTAAGGTTTTGTTCTTTCTTTCTACAACACCGTTTTGTTGAGGTACATATGGTGAAGAAAGTTGATGATCTATTCCATTTTTAGCACAAAAGTGATCAAAAGATTGATTTTTAATTTCAGTTCCGTTATCACTTCTAATTGCTTTTAATGATCCTGGGTGATCAATTGATAATCTAAGAAATAAAGTTCTAAAGTGACTAAAAATTTCATTCTTAGACGCCATAAAGTAAACCCAAGAGTATCTAGAATAATCATCAATAATAACAAGAACATACCATTTACCTCCGAAGGATTGAACACGTGAAGGTCCTACGGTGTCAAGATGCAAAAGTTGACATGGTTCAGTTGTCATGATCATTGTGAGAGGAGTATGTGAACCTGCAACCATCTTAGCATGTCTACAAGAATAGCACACAATTTCTTTGTCCCCTTTAAGCTTAGGCAGCCCACGTATGCGATCAAGAGCACTAACATGTGTTAGGTGATCAAAGCCTACGTGACCAAGTCTACGATGCCAAAAATATAAGTCTTTTGAATCATTAGCAACTAGACACATATGCTTAGAGGAAGACATATCAAAATCAGCTTTAAAAACTCTTCCAAACTGAGACATGTTAAAAATAAGCTCACTATTCTACAATTTTGCAGCAGTTTTTATTGAAAATAATTTCTAGATTTTCATCTAGCAATTGTGCAACAGAAAGCAAGTTGTCTTTCAAATTTTTGACAAGTGCCACATCCTTCAAAGTGTAGTGATCATTTACTCTAACCGAACCCTTAGCAATTATAGGAGTTGAAGAATTTTCGGCAAAAGTAACATTCTCTACACGTGACACAAAAGAGAGGGAGGAGAACCAATCTTTGTTACCGGTCATGTGGCGTGAGCAACCTGAATCCACAATCCAAATGTTCTCCTTCCTCAAACGTGTAACCTACATAAAAGCACAATACGTCGATGACTCAATACTGGGGTTAGTCAAAAGGCATTTAGGAATCCAGTACTGAGTCACGCGATGTGCAGCAGGAAAAACACGCGAAAGCTGAGACAAAACAGCATGTTTATCAGTCAAAGTTTGAGATTTTTTATTCTTAACTACTGACCTATAAGGTGTTACTTGTGTAGCACAAAAATCAGTAGCTCCGGAGGCAAAAACAGAAGGTCCGGAGGTAAACTTTGAATGTTTTTGACTCAAAACAGCAGGTTGTACATTCGGTTCAATGTGTGCAGCAAATTTTGCATGAAAGTTATGAGATCTAGCAACCATTCTTTCCCTTTTCTGTTGTTTAGCTAGTCTATAACAAAAATCTATGACATGACCATCTCTACCACAGAAGGTACAATGAAATTTAACTTTGTGTTCATTTCTAGATGAGCAAGCAATATTTTTATTTGAAAATGAATGAGACAACACTCCTGCAGATTTGAAAACCACTCCTTTTGTTTAGGAACTGTTTGAATCAAACCACTTCCTAATGACTTTGCAATTTTAGGTGGATGTACTTTAGCATGAGCATGAGAATCAAAACCTAAACCAGTTTTATCATTGCATGACTTGGAAGAATTCAGCAGCAAGTTTAGGTTCTTATTCCCATTACAAAACCGATCTAATGTCCTATGCATGTCATCAAGTTTATTGGACAGATCAAGGCAATTTTCACATGAAGTTTTTCCTTTTAGTTTGCAATTGGAACAAAATTTAACTTCATGAGAATGTAAAGCACTGTTCAATATAGAAATTTCATTCATAGCTTCCTGTAGTTTCTTATCAAGATCATCACAACTAGAACAATGCAAATCAATTGTAGAACAGCTAGTATCTTTCAAGTTTTTATTATTAAGTGCAGCAAGCTCTTTGTTCTTTTCAATTTCTAACTCAAGTTTATCAAGTGTGGAGGTGTGCGCACTTCTTAATGAGGACAATTGTTCATATATTAAATCACATGAGGAACATGCATCATCACTAGGAATCAAAGTTTTTAAACGGTTGATTTCAGATTCTAGTGATTCGATTTTAGCAGCACTATCCCTAAGCTTTTTGTCCTTTTTCTTAACAATAACAGTGGCACGAGAAATAGGATCATACATTTCTTCGCAAGTAGGACATACCTCTTCATTGTCTCTGTTGTGTTCTGCCTCCTCCACACTTGATCTTGACTTGCCCGCCATAAAGCACAAGTTTGCCAAATCATCTTCATCTTCATCACTTCCAATATCCATGTCGCTTGAACTGAACTCTTGAAGTGCGGTGATGAAACTGTTGATCATCTTGCATCCTATGGTACCTTTCTTCTTCTTGTTGGAATTTCCAGAGGAGGTCCGGACCTTGCTTTGTTTTTCTTCCCGGGTGGTCGGACCTGAAAGGTTAGGGCATTCTGTACGAAAGTGTCTGTTTTACCACATTCAAAACAGCGTTGAGGTCCGGAGCTTCCTCTCCTTCTATTTCTCACATTTTGCAATGCTTTTGAGAATCTAGTAGAGATGAGTGCCAACTCCTCTTCTGGAAATTCTTCGATCTGCTCCACAGTTAGTGAGGACAACAAAGCAAGAGTATTGCAAGATGATGATTGGCCGGAGCTAGACATATCACTTTGTGAAACAAATGCAATAGACTTATTGGGGTTCTTACGTGAGATTATGTCAATTTCATGAGTTTTTAACTTGGAATATAGCACATCTAAAGTAAGTGAACTCATGACAGTAGATTTACGAATAGATGTGACTTTCATCTCCCAAATTGACATATCTAATGCACTTAGCAATTACCTAGCATTTTCAGCATCTGAAAAATTAACATTGACACTACGCAAGTTGCTGAGAATCTTATTAAAGCGAGCAAAAAGGTCATCAATAGACTCACCGGGTTGCATCTCGAAACGCATGTATTCTTTCTTGAACATGTCTTGCCTTACCTCTTTGATCGTGTTGGATCCTTCGTGGTAGTCACAAAGTGCTTTCCACACATCGTATGCAGATCTGAGGTGTGCAACACGGTCGAAGTCGCTTTGTGTTAATCCTTGTATGATCAAGTTCCGAGCCTTGTTGTTGTTGTCGACATCTCTCAGATTTGTAGCTGTAACTTGATCGTTTGATGGCACTTCGTAAGGCTTGTATACCTTCTCCCATATTGCAAAGCCTTGTGCCTGGATGAAAGCCTCCATGCGTGCCTTCCAAACCTGAAAATCAATACCAGCAAACACACACGGTTTGGCGAAGTACTTATCCATGATGATTAGTCAAAAACACGTGCAAATCACAAAAATTAGAGCATCGTGGCTCTGATACCAATTGTAGGATTGAAGATCACGTGAAAAGCTACCAGAGGGGGGTGAATGGTAGATTTAAAAATCTTACGCAGCGGAAACAATTAAACGCCAACCCTTTCGACAGAAAAACGATCTGTTAAATAAATTGTGTGTGAGACTAATCTAAACATGTTTCACCGTGACAAAAAGTGATAGATATCAGAGATAATCAAGTCACGAAGACAACACAAAAAGAATCACTCAAATCCGTCAAGAAAAACTCAAGTTATGATCGAAAGATCAAACAATGGTCAATCTGCCCTACCCGAGATAAAACAGTTCTGGAACGCTGCAAGGGAACTCGTGTAGATCAGAAAACACACATCCAATGACCGTGCAATTTTGACAGATGATAGATAAACAAGTTGTGAAGACAAACCAAAAAGAATCACGTCAATTGGATCTGTAAAACTCGAGTTATGATAAAACCACCGACGAAAGGTAGTGCTGTCCAGAAACTCGACGAATAAAACTTGTCTGGAACAAGTCGGACGAACAAGGCATAAAAGTTCCTTCAAACTACGAATTTTATTCAATAGAACACAAGAGGAACAGCCCCAAAGTCGTGCACCACGAGCTATAGGCTCCCTTGCTTATATAACCAGCTTGAAAGCCAACTCAACTCAGATCAGGAACCTAATCCTACTCTAATCACGAATCGTAACTTTCCATAACTGCTCAAGATTCTTCTATACGCAAATAGAAGCAATCTTAAGACTTCCAAACACCTTAGGAACGTATACCACATTCCTAAACAACTCAAATTCGTGACCCACATGAAATCCTATCATAACCAACTCAAATCATTCCATATTTGAGTCAAACCCGACTCAGCTGCAGCCTGAGTCCATAACCTAGTCGGTTGGACCTTTCTGACCAATTATTTACATCCACTTCTCTTCATCACGCCTCGGAACCATGTAGCCACGTCCATGCACTCCTTGCGCACGTGCAAACATCTTCCAATGACGTCCAAGATACCTTCATATGCATTGTTCTTGATTCAATCATGCTGCGCAACCTCCTGATCAGCTCAACCACAATTCCTCCTGAATTTGGTTGTTGGAACCTCATCTCCTCCCTGAGACTAGTCCAATGGATACCGTCACCAGCCATGTCTTGAACTCAAGCAACACCTGCACATGAATAAACAACCAATCCAAACAAGCCCAAGTCCTCGACTTGACTCAAGTTAGTTCCGAACACAACACCTTATGTGAGCACCTCACATAAGCATGTTGCAAAATCACAGTAACACAATATCATCCATATCAACAAAAACGCACCAAAAACTTAGCAAATGAATATTAAGCAATCTTTCCAACAATGTAAAGCAAGTACGAAACATTGCAAATGAAAAGCAGAAGCACTGCGGTCAAGTTCCAGACCTTGCTAGAGCAACCCGGACCTTGAGCCGGAGCTAACAAAAGCTAGTAGAACCTGGCGCCGGAGCTTACCAAAACTAGTACAACCAAGCTCCCACCGGAGCTTACAAAACTAGCAGGACCTAGCGCCGGAGCTAACCAGAACTAGTCGAAACTAGTAATCCCAAAAGTCGAAGCTAGAAAAGTCAACTCGGAGCTTAGCAAAAACATGTCGGAGCTATCAAAAACATGTCGGAGCTAAAGACAAAACTCATCGGAGCTGACCAAAGCTAGTCGGACCTAGCATCGAACATAACCGGAGCTACCCAAAACAAGTTGGACCTACCGTTAGACCTTGCTGTAGCTCAGAGCTAGAGTCGAACCTTGATAAAAAGGTGTTTTGGTGATATTCAAAACTTTTATCATCAAAGCCAAGTATATTCACTACAAGCCAATGTATTCAGCACACATAGGTCTTACAGTCTTGCATTCGCCACCTGCTACCGCTCGTGTTCATTACTTGCTCTGCAACTAATAATTCTCTTCGAGGTACGCTCCAGCTGATGTCAGTCAGACCGAACCGGTGAACCCTTATCTTTGTCTAGTCTAGCGTTGCCAGCTGCATGCCCCCTCACAGTCTTGCCCGCTTCGCTCATGGACTGAAAATCCTCTGCAGTACTACGAGTGCGTACCGCCACTGACATGTGTACCTGATGGCTCATTTTAGGGTATGAACAACAACAAAGAAGTCAACAATGTACCCCCCCCCCCCCCCCGCCCGATCAAAATAGTTGTCGTTTAGACAGTCCTAACTAGTAGTTCATTTTAATTCATATGTTGTTCTGATACGACAATTAATATAAACCAGGAGGGAGTACTATAGAACAAAATGGTGCTAGGACGACGCGGTCGTCCCACGCTCGTATTTGCCGCACTCGTCCTGAAGATGGTATGAACATCAGACTTTTCTTCTTTTCACACTATTTGTACATGATACTAAACTTGTTCAGGCGGTAATTTGCTTTAATCGTTTGCTGTTTGAATCAATGTAATAGAAGGAAGGAAGCTAGGAAGAAGTGTGGCTAAAGGACTTAAGGTTGCCAGAATACGCTATGCATCCCAAGTTAGTAGAACGGAGCATGTGAAGCTACGAATTCAGTTCTCCGCTAGGTTGGGTGATGCGGTTGGTATTAATCAGCGACACTTTGTCGATGATGTGGTCATGTTTACAAAAAAGACATGCATCCCTCAGCGGTGCAAGGAAGTGGGCAAAGGTTGGCTATAGTAACACGAGAGATATAGTACGAGACATTCTGGTTAGTGTTGTCACACCCCCACACAAGTATTTTTTTTCTTGCAATCTCCATCCTGTATGTTTACAGCAACTTGTTATACAATGTACAGGATTCCTGGAATATGGAGGACACATCAGAGAGCACAAGAAATTTTTGAAAATTACTGGTGAGCACTACAAGGGGTGGCGCTCGACTTTGCATGCCACCTATAAGAGTTATTCTACCGATGAAGAACGTATACGAAACAAGCCTACTGATGTAACGGCGCCCGAGCGGTTGCACCTAATAGAATATTTTGGGTCTGAGTGATTCAAGGTCAGCTAACTTTTTAATAGCTTTGCAACGTACAAAAAACATTTCATTTACTTTCATTTGTGGAATTAATTCTTAAAATTATTGCGGTCAATAAGCAGGACCAATTCTCGAAATCGAAGAAGACAAAAGGCGAGTTACTTGTTTGGCTCCAAATCCTACGCCCAACTTAGTTACGAGAAGGTATGAAAAATAAATCACGCTTTTACTTTGTGCTGCAAACAATATGTATACCGACATGTTGAAGTTTACTTGTATTTTATGTAGCGAGATCCAGAGACCAGAACCCGATGACATACAACTGTGGGAGGCAAGCCATTTGTTGGAGAATGGTAGCTGGGAAAACAAGCTGGCAGAAGTTGTACATGTGAGTAACACTTCAAACAATCCCCAATTAAATAAATATTTGCAAATTACCTGTGACTTTTATTTTTGTATATAGATCTAGGCACGTGCCCAAGTGGACGACATGGAAGCAGAGCAGGGAGGCCCAATTCCAAATGAGGAGAGAAACCACATCTTCCAGCGTTGTTATAGATCCTCAATCGGTTGTGCAGGATCACAGGTTCGGGGGCGTGGTTATATGGCTAACCCAACTGGTCCCGAACGTGAACGTATGTGTATCCAGATGTCTGAACACCTCAACGACTAAGTTTGAAACTTAGGAGATAGAAATGCATGCCTCAATCAAATATTGCAAGAGTTGGAAGGAAGAAATGATAGCTTAAACACCCAGATGGACTGCATAAACCAGAAGAATGAAGAGTTAAACGTTCAAGTCCAGAACTTACAAGGTCAGATAGCAGCTGATCGTGAACAGGCAGCTAAGGAAATGTAGGACATGTGCTCCTCAATGGCTGAAATGCACAAAATGATGATGGAGACCACGCCACAAAAGGTCCACCAAAGGAACCGCCAAAAGCCACCTGCTCTAACAATTAGTCCCGGTCAGCTTAGGAAAACTCTTAGCATGCAAACATGTCGTTTTAGTAATCCTTGAGTGTTGTTATGTGTGTTGTAATATTAATTGATAGATGTTTATTGTTAAACTCGTGATTTTGTTGCCACTAATTTTCAAACCTGGTGCATTCGGGTTCTACTGCTGCTAATTATAAAACGTGGCATTACGAATTTCTTGTCACGAATGATAAATTATTGCAATAGGAAGCTATTGTCAGGAATTACAAAATGTTGCAGTGTAAAAATTTGGCAACGACTAAAAAAATGTTGCACTAGACTGCTATTGCCACCACGCAGAAAATGTTGCATTAAAACCCTATTGCCACAGATAAGAAATCGTTGCAATACGGTACTATTCGCCACGTTTGTGACTCGTTGCAATACAAAACTATTCGCTACGGATGCAAAATTGTTGCAGTACCAGACTAGTTCTCACATATCTGAAATCGTTGCAATACGATACTATTCGCCATGTTTGTTGACTCATTGCAATAACATACTATTTGCCATAGACGTTAAACCGTCACAGTACCATACAATTTGCCACGACTGTTACATCGTTGCAGTACCATACTATTTGCCACGAATGTGAAATTGTTGCAATACCGTGATATTCGTTGCAATATGGTAAATCGTCGCAACACCATAACTCGTTGCAATATGGTACTATTTGCCACGGCTGTGAAAATTGTTGCAATACTGTAGTATTTGCCACGAATGTGAAAATCGTTGCAATCACATACTATTACCATGAACTCGAAATCGTTGCAATACAATGTTATTCATTGCAATACGTTAAATCGTCGCAATACGCTAAACCGTTGCAATAACATACTATTTGCCACGAATGTGATATCATTACAATACCATACTATTGCCACGCTTGTGAAATCATTGCAACCACATACAATTACCACGAATGTGAAATCATTGCAATACCATGCTATTTGTTGCAATCGTTAAATCATCGCAATACGCTAAATCATTGTAACAACATACTATTTGCCACGAATATGAAATCTTTGCAATACCGTACTATTTGCCACGATCGTGAATCCGTTGCAATACCGTACTATTCATTGTGATACGTTAAACTATCGCAATACATGAAAATGTTGCAATAGCGTCCTATTTGCCACCGATGTGAAATCGTTGCAATACCATACTATTCTCCACAGATGACAAGGTGTCGCAATAACCTATCGCCATGGGTATTATTACGACGATTCGTAAAAACTATCGCCACACTCTTTTTTGTTGCAACAGCGACCTATTGCGACGAAAAACAACCTATTGTGACGAATTTTTTAGCGATAAACCGGAATCCTTGCAGTGCAAGCAAGCTCACCCGCTCAGAAGTGCCACTCAAATTCATACGTACAACACATAACCCGTGGAGTAGGGTGTTACACTCAGGTGGCCCGAACCACGTAAATCCCTCGTTTCATCATCTTATTCGTAATCTCACTTGCGCCCCAACCAATTAAGATCCTCCGTGGGCTACAATCTTGTAGTACCAGGGGAAGTGTCGATCGCACACTTCGACAACCATGCTCCCAGACATGAGCAACCTGGACCCTCACATGATTAGAGTTATGGACCTTGAACTTGACTTAATAGCTGAAAATGAATTGGGAATTGGTAATGGTTTATTAATTGGCTTTATGAGTTGATGAAAATGAGACACATGAGCAGTTATGAGTTGATTATGGGTTATTATAGCTAGTATTTGTTACTTAAGTTGGAATTGATGTTATTTTGGTTATTTTGGGAAAAACCACACTTAATGATGATATAATTGCATTTTCAATTGTTTTGACTGTACTTTTATGCAATTAGCCATTGTTTATTATCGTTCCTTGTTTTTAGCTACATGTCATACTTTCCCACACTTGTTGAGTACGACATGTGCTCACCCTTGCTGCCCCCCCCCAACAAATTCAGATGCAGATGTCATTGAGGAGTACCTGGAGGTCTTTGAGGAGTTCTAGGCATGCGTGTTACCGTCAAGCTTGCCTGTGGAGTTTGGAGTCATTAGTGTTTAGTATTTTCTGCTGCAGTTATTTAGAGCTTGTATTTGAGACTATTTGGCTTGTAATAAGGTACTATTAATAGCGTTATTATTTGATACATTGTTCTATCTATTTATCATTTGTGAATCGCTTGCGTATGTGTGTTAAACATCCTGGGCACACATATGCCATACGCTTGGTTCATTTTTGGAACCGGGTATCACAAAACTACACCCCAGACTCCTCACTGATCGTCTCGTAGAGGAAGTTGAGACGAGCGGCCACAAATCCTAACCCGAAGACATAGTAGCTGGCGGAGTCCATGCTGGTGTGGTGGGGAAGGATCCCAAGTCTCAGGCGGCGACAAGAGCGAGACGTATTGTCAAATACATCCTCTGCTATTGTGTCGAGCGCTCTTTCACCCACGTCGGTGACGTACAGGTCATCGGTGACAACCTTAAGCTGGCCCTCGAGTTTGGCGATGCGGTCCTCGAAGAGGTGGATAGTCTTAACACCGTCGGGCTGAGGAGGTGCGGGTGCCGCTGGCAGAGGAAGTGCGGGCGCTGCGGCCAGAGACGGGGGCAGAGGAGGTGTGGGCGCCGCCTCCAGTTCCACCGGCATTGGTGGCGACAGAAACGAAGAAAGAAGTTCAGAGGACGTCGATGGCCTAGAGCGCTTCGGTGCAGGGCTACCCATTTGTGTGGCTACAGAGGTGCGGAGAAAGAATGAGAGGTGGTTGACGGTGGTGCGGCGGAAAAGCAATAGGAGAAGATTGGAGGCTAACATCGATGGAGAGGTGTGACAGCGAAGAAGAGGATGGTGCCTTTATAGCGGGTCGTCGTCTAAGCGCACTAGTGGAGATGATCGGACGCCTCGAAAATAGTGTGTTTGAATCGACGATCGGAGTTACTCCAAACCGCAGTTTGCCTCCTCTCGGTTATCGCAACGGCTCAACACGTCCCATCAATCAGTTTTTTAATTTGACACGCAAAGGGCCCAGTGTATGCAATGGCCCACCTGACATACTTTATAGGTCCGTCCCACGGTGTTCATAACATTTCGTGCGAACGATTTCAATGAGGTGTGGAAGATTGATGTGAACGCGCGTGGCAATCGACCGAGAGTCCATGTCTTTTTTCTTGAAGGATCCGACCATTGTCGACCGAGAGTCCATATCAAACCGATGATAATTGTCAGGATTATGTATGATGGTGGACATGAATATAATGAATGTGAAAGAGAGCTCGCGATCAAGCATGTTTGATCATGTGTTGAGGATTTTTGTGCCCCCTTTTTGAGGATCATATTAATTTGATGACGTTGAGGATCGGATGTGGCGTACGTGTTTTCACAGTGTGTTCATTTGTTCCTAAAATTAGAACACGTAGCGGCTAGCGCCTATAGCTGTCATTTCTTTGAAAGGACGGGCATAGCATGTTAGAAATTATATTGTACAAGGCATGTGATTAATTTGATGAACCGCGTAGTGAGTTGTCCCTAGATGGTACATTCTATCCTCAAACCCTCGGGGGAACATCCATCATGTCAAACATGCACGCCGAGAGTGAGGACGGCGCTCGGTGGACGGCGATGGCGAGGGTGAGGACGATGCTCGACGCAGCGAGAAGTGAAAAGTGCTCCAAAAAATGATCGTGAATGGAGTCGATGCTATTTTGCTATGCTGCTTCTAGGACCTGTGGTTTGTTATGTTTAGCTTTGTTAATATGGCCTAAAGTTGAGACTCCAGAAACTATTCTGGCGTCTTTTGTGATTTACTACGTACTTTGCTTAGCTCGATGTAGTTGGCTATGACTGTTTGATCGCTCATTATGTTGGACCTGTGTTGGGTTTCAACATAGAGAGTGGGCATAGGGTGAGGGGGAAGGTTCTCCCTGGTGCCATCAGATGAACTGATTGTATGTCACTTTTTGGATCTCCAACTCAGCTACAGTTGTTAAAATGAAGCCACAAAACCTTTTTGCCATGCCCCCTGGACACAACGAAAATAATGTGATTGAGACGATGGAGGCTGAGACATTTCATGATGATCTGCTTACTGATGTCAATATGATGCCACACATAAATGAGGATACGACTGCATGGGCTGGGAATGACATTGAGGGAGCAAGCGGTGATGCTTCCACTCTTCTAATGACAACATCAGGTGATCGGTTTGAGGAGATGGAGTTGCATCTGAAAATGAAGACGACAACGACGATGATACATATATCAATGATGGTCATATAGCTCCATTGTGGGGGGACAACAGCGACGATGATGATTTTTTTGTATAATTAAGTACGTACTATACGTGTGAGTTGTGAACTGGAGTATTTGTGATGATACGCTAATTTATGGAAGTGCGATTAATTAATCATTTATTACATGTGGGATTAATCATTTATTACATTCCTATTGTTGCATTAATTTGTGGGTGCTTCTCTCAATCGTTGCCACTGGCAAGTCGCCCAGCCAGCGTCAGCACCCTCGCCCGCCTTGGATCCCTTTGGCACACGAACTACTGAATTATGGCAACAGAACCTGATACAACGATTGTGTTCCATGGTGATAGATGCTAATGCAATGGAGCAGTGAATCATGGCAACACATTCTAATGCAACAATTGTATTTCATTGCATTAGGATCCTAACGCCACGAACCAGTGGATCGTGGCAACACATCCTAATGCAAAGATTGGGTTCCATTGCATTAGTATCCTAACGCCACGAACCAGTGGCTCGTGGCAACACATCCTAATGCAACGATTGTGTTCCGTTGCATTAGGATCCTAATGCCATGAACCAGTGGCATGTGGCAACACGTCCTAATGCAACGATTGGGTTCTGTTGCATAAGGAGACTAACGCCACGAACTAGTGGATCGTGCCAACACAACCTAATGCAACGATTGTGTTCCGTTGCATTAGTATCCTAACGTCACGTACTTGTGAATCGTGGGAGCACGTCCTAATGCAACGATTGCGGTCCTTGGCGATAGATACTAACGACGAACCCGAGAATTATGTCAACACAGCCTAATGCAATGATTGGGTTCCGTTGCATTAGTGTCCTAACGCCATGAACCAGTGAATCGTGGCAACACATCCTAATGCAACAATTGTGGTCCGTGGCGATACATACTAACGCCACGAACCAGATAATCATGGCAACACATCCTAATGCAACGATTGTGGTCCATGGCAATAGATCCTAACGCCACAAACCAGTGAATCGTGGCAACACAACCTAATGAAATGATTGTGGTCTGTGGCGGATACTAATGCCATGAACTAGTGAATCGTTGCAACACATCCTAATGCAAAGATTGGGTTCTGTTGCATTAGTATCCTGATGCCACGAAATAGTACAATCGTGGCAATAGATCCTAATGCAACGATTGTGTTTCATTGCATTACGATCCTAATGCAATTGTTTACTGATTCGTGACAACAGATCCTAATGCAACGATTGTGTTTTGTGGCAATACAACTCTAACGCCACAACCAGTGATTCGTGGCAACAGATCCTAATGCAACGATTTAGTATTTGTTGCAGTACAATCGTTGCAACAAGACGGAATCCTTGTAGTAGTTGGAAGTGGAAATATATTCCATTCTAAAAAAATAAAAGAGATAAATAGTACACTAGTTTACCGTTAGAACATCAACATTAGAACTATTTTTGTGCACCAATGAACAGCGAAATAAAGTTCATTACCTTAAGACGATATATTACAAACAAGAAAAACACAAACTAGAAACAAGAAAAGAAAAACAACACAACTAAAAACAAGAAAAAAACATCTTCTTCTTCTTCTTCTCCTCCTCCTCCTCCTCCTTCTCCTTGAGCTCCTGGTAGGGCGGGGTGCCTCCTGCGACGGAGACGACAAGCCCAGTTTCTTGGACATCGTCACCACCAGGTTGTCGTGGCCCGCGACGCCGAGCTCGACCGCCAGCATGTCCCAGAGGACGTCGAGGCAACCGACCATGTGTGTAATGTCGAAGACATAGTGGCCTGTGGTCCCCATTCCAGTGTTCTCTAGAAGGGAACCAAGCCCAAGGTGGCGCATGGAGCGCGATGTATTGTCAAATACATCGCGCGTCATCTTATGGAGAGCCCACTTCATGTCCGGGGGGGGGAGTCCTGTCGGGGACGCTTCCCCTTGGCGTCATTCGGCGGGCTTGGCAGCGGCGTTTTCTTGTCAACCATGGTGTTCTTGGCGCGGTTTTGGGAACACTACAAGGATTCCTCTCTGATGCAACGATTGTACTGCAACGAATACTAAATCATTGCAGTAAGCTTGGTCTTTTGCCACGATTCACTAGTTCTTGGAATTAGCATCTATCACCACGGAACACAATCGTTGCATTAGGATCTATTGCCACAATTTATTAGTTCGTTGCATTACGATCTATTGCCACGAATCTGTTGCCACAATTCACTAGTTCGAAGCATTTGCATCTATCACCACGAAACACGATCGTTGCATTAGGATCTGTTTCCACGATTCACTACTTCGTGGCATTAGGATCTATCACCACGAATCTGTTGCCACAATTCACTAGTTCATGGCATTAGCATCTATCGCCACGGAACCCGATCGTTGCATTAGGATCTGTTGCCATGATTCACTAGTTCGTGGCATTAGCATCTATTACCACGGAACCCGATCGTTGCATTAGAATCTGTTGCCACGATTCACTAGTTCGTGCCATTAGCATCTATCGCCGTGGAACCCGATCGTTGCATTAGGATATGTTGCTACGATTCAATAGTTTATGGCATTACCATCTATCGCCACAGAACACAATCGTTGCATTAGGATCTGTTGTCACGATTCACTAGTTCGTGGTGTTAGCATCTATCGCCACAAAACACAATAATTGCATTAGGAACTTTTGCCACGCATCACCAGTTCGTGGCGATAGGATCTATCGCCACGAAACACAATAGTTGCATTAGGATCTGTTGCCACGAAATACCGGTTCGTGGTGTTAGGATCTATTGCCACGAAACACAACCGTTGCATTAGGATATGTTGCCACCAAATACCAGTTCGTGGTGTTAGGGTCTATCGCCACGGAACACAATCGTTGCATTAGGAACTTTTGCCACGATTCACCAGTTCGTGGCATTATGATCTATCGCCGCGAAACACAAACGTCGCGTTAGGAACTTATGCCACGATTCACAAGTTCGTGGTGATAGGATCTGTCGCCGCGCAACAGTATCGTTGTATTAGGATTTGTTGCCACGAAATATCGGTTGGTGGCGTTAAGATCTATCGCCATAGAACATAATCGTTGCATTAGGAACTTTTGCCACGATTCACCAGTTCATGGCGTTAGGATCTATCACCACGAAACACAAATGTTTCATTAGGAACTTATGCCACGATTCACAAGTTCGTGGCGATAGGATCTATCGCCATGAAACACTATCGTTGTATTAGGATTTGTTGCCACGAAATATTGGTTGGTGGCGTTAAGATCTATCGCCACGGAACACAAACGTTTCATTACGAACTTTTGCCACGATTTGCAAGTTCGTGGCGTTAAAATCTATCACCAAAAAACACAAACGTTGCATTAGGAACTTATGCCACGATTCACCAGTTTGTGGCTTGCTTCTAAGCTTGCTGCTAAATAGAATAGCGGCTTCTATCTTTTCAAAAAAGAAATTCAAGTAGTTCACGTACAGCTAGCTCACACAGTACTTATGTAAAAAAATCATCATCTTCGCTGTCCTCCCCCAATATTGGAGGAACAATACCATCACTGATATATGTATCATCATCATCGTCGTTGTCGTCGTCGTCATCTTCATTTGAAAGAGCGAAAGCATCACCGGTTGCTCCCTCAATGCCATTCCTATCCCATGCGGTCATACCTCATCTATATCAGTAAGTCGTCGATAATCAAATGTCTCAGCCTCCATCGTCTCAGTGACATTATTTTCACTGTTTCGTGGCCTCATTTTAACAACTGTAGCCCATTTTGGTTGCTTCACACTTCTAACGTAAAAAACTTGTTCTGCTTGGGTGGCTAGAATGTAAGGCTCATACTTAAATTGAGAAATAGTAGTGTCAACATCTATCATTCTGTATCGATGCATTTTGTAGCCTCTGCTTTGGCTCTGACCGGAACGGTGCCGATCAAACCATTCACATTCAAATAACAGAACCTCTTGATTTTTTTCAAAATCAACAGAAATCATTTTCTTGATTACTCCATACCACTCATGATCACCATCCCAAACAACAACACCATTGTATTGCGTCCGTAAATCTTTTTCCACCTCTGTTGTTCGAAAGAAGAAGCCATTTATGAACGATCGACTAAAAAAACGTGCCTGACGATCAGGTCCTCTAGATAACGCATACAAATAATCGGTTACTTTGCCTTCTTTGTGTAATGTTGTAATCTGTACACATTAATTAGTATAAAAGGGGTCATCGATAAACCAACTTCAAAACATATATTTCTTCAATATTTTACCAAAGTAAAAACTTGCATGTACTTACTCGTTTCTGAAACCAATAAACAAACTCATCTCTATGGCGTTTTTCAACATCACGAGAATGAATATTTTTAAGCTCTTCAAAATGCTCACTGAAAAGGGTACAAAATTAAATTAGCCATCGATAATAAGCATGATCCAATATAGTATAGAACATCTAAGTTATACGTACTTGATCCATGGAGCGGCCTCTTCAACATTAAAAATAATATAATGTCTGATGTTATGTAGTTCCACCATAGTAAGTTGGCCCCATTTAAATCGTTCTTTAGAATTATCAACTTCTGTAAATATATTAGACTCGAGAGAAGGATCATTCCTAGCTGCAGCTTCATGACGTTCTGGCCTATTAAGCTTGGTGCTGATGTTATCGAAAAACTGACTACAAAAAGTCATACACTCTTCCATAATATATCCCTCAGCTATAGAACCCTTCGAGTGAGCTCTGTTACGTACATACCTATTCAATGTACCAAGGTACCTCTCAATTGGATACATCCATCTATAAGAAACAGGTCCACCCAAGTGAGCTTCTTTTCCAAATGAATTGGAAGATGTACCATGATATCAAAGAAAGTGGGAGGAAGCAACATCTCAAGCTTACAAATTGTTTTAGAAAATTGTTCAATCATCTTATCCAAATCTGGTTCCGCCAATTCTTTAGAACAAATCCCAGAAAAGAATCTGCTAAACTCAATTAAAGGTTCAACAACATTTTCAAGCAATATGTCACGTATTGCAATAGGGAGGAGCTTCTGAAATATAATATGGCAGTCATGAGTTTTTAGACGTGATACCTTACGTGCTGTTATGTCCACACTTCTCTTGATGTTTCAGGCATAACCATCGGGCATCTTCACATCCGCCAAAAACATGCACAAGGTGGTCTTCTGATCTTTTTTGCAAAGTATATGATGATGATGGACAATCATACTTCCCTTTATTAGCAAATGTTGCGTTGGCTGTATACCCATTACCTGCATATCAAAACGAGCTTGTAGACTATCTTTTGTTTTACCATCCATATTAAGCAATGTCCCCAATATGCTATCACAAATGTTTTTCTTAATGTGCATGACATCCAAGTTATGCCTTATTAGCAATGTCTTCCAATACGGGAGCTGAAAAATATACTTCTCTTCTTCCAACTATGCCACCTATCTTCCTCAGTGCGCTTTCTCTTATTATTCGTTTGTCCAAAATTCACTTGATAAAAAGTCTCGTATTGTTGGAGTACTTCGTGACTAGAGAGTGATGTTGGAGCCTTTCTATTCTCTATTTTTTTGTTGAAAGAAGCTTTGTCCCGATGCCACCGGTGATCCTGAGGTAGGAAACGACGATGACCCATGTAGCAATACTTTCGTCCATGTCCCAACCACGAGGTGTCAGTGTTTACATGGAAGTATGGACATGCTATCCTACCTTTTGTGCTCCATCCACATAGCATTGCATATGCTGGAAAATCATTTATTGTCCACAATATAGAAGCTCGCATGAGAAATGTCTGTTTATTTGAACTGTCGTATGTTTCAACACCATCAGACCATAATTTCAGTAGCTCATCAATCAAAGGTTGCAGATACACATCAATGTTGTTTCCAGGTGACTTTGGCCCAGGAATTATCATTGACATTAACCAATAAGGCTGCTTCATACACAACCAAGGTGGTAGATTATAAGGGATTAGAATCACAGGCCATGTATTGTAAGAAACATTCATTACTCCAAAAGGATTGAAACCATCAAATGCTAGCCCAAGTCTTATGTTTCGAGGATCAGATGGGAAATTTGGGTGAATGCTATCAAAATGCTTCCATGCTTTCGAATCTGCAGGATGGCGTAATATTCCATCATCAATAGATTCTTCTTTGTGCCAGCGCATGTCTGATGCCGTTGATTCTGCCATATAAAACCTTTGAAGACGGGGAATAAGAGGGAAGTATCGTAGAATCTTGCGTGCTACAAGCTTCTTGGCTTTTCCACAAGGTAAAGCCTCTCTTGCATCCCCACCAGTACTATTTTTCCATCTTAATTCACCACATTTTGGGCATCGATCCAGCAGAGAATAGTCCTTCCGAAATAATACACAGTCATTGACACATGCATCAATCTTTTCATAACTCAGCCTGAGGTCACGAACAACATTCTGAACTTTATCAAGTGTATTAGGAATGCAATGGCCCTCTAGAAGCACATATGAGAATAGTTCAAGGATCAACTCACACGTTTTTTTGCTCAAACCAGTTAAACACTTTATCTGGTACAACCTGACAATGAAGGATAATTGGGTCACCTTCTTACAACCTGGATACAACTCCTTTTTGGCATCATTTAATAAGTCATAGAATGCAATTGCACACCCAGTTGGCTCCTACTGGTTTATAGCATTTTCTGGATCATCAACATCTGCTGAAGTACCACCATGATCAGTGCCTCTAAGAAGATTCGACAACATATTTTCCATAGCAGCATCATCAGAAATTATCTCCTCATTATTTGCTGATTGCTCAACAATATTTTTCTCAACTCGTTTTTCTCCATGGTGTACCCAACAAGTATAATCAAATGACATCCCATTACGAAGCAAGTGAAAATGAACTTCCTTACGTGTCCCGTGGCAAATATTACGACATTTCATGCAAGGACAAGGCTTAGTTTCTTCTTCACGAGTGCCCTGGAATGCTAAATTTAAAAATGACTTAATTCCATCCTGCCACTCCTTCGTACGCCTGTCTTTTCCCATCCATGTCTTATCTTCTGACATCGCTTCCTACAATTCAATCAGCGTATTCGTAAGAGGATTGAACTACAATAATATTATGTGAGCAATTGTACCTAGCGTTGTTGCTCCTCCACGTGCGGCGGCCGGCGGATGCTCCTCAATGCCAGTGGACGGCAGATGCTCTTCCAAGAGCGTGGCGGCCGACGGATGCTCCTCAATGCCGGTGGACGGTAGATGCTCTTCCAAGAGCGTGGCGGCCGGCGGATGCTCCTCCAATAGTGTGGCAGCCGGCGGATGCTCCTCCAAGAGCGTGGCGGCCGGCGGATGCTCCTCCAAGCGCATTTCGTGCAATCGAGGGGCAGTTGTGGATCGAAGGGTCCGGCGGGGAGGTAGCCAGGACAAAGTGTACGTGAAGCTATCAGAGTAGGACCAATACTGCATTAGGCCGCTTGTTATTCGTGGGCTGAAAATGCGCTGAGTCACTTTGTATTCCTGGGCCGAAACTGCATTGGGACGCTTGGTGTTCGTCCCCATGATGCGTGAGCCCATGTATGGGCGTACGTCTTTGGCTCTGGCAATTTGTAATCTAAATAAGTTAATGTAGTAATGGGGGTGGTATTCCGATCAAAGGGGAAAATTTGGCAGGGTTAAAGGAGATGTTTTTCGATAAAAGGAGAAATTTTTAATTTGACACGGAAAGGGCCCAGCGTATGCGGGGAAAAGTTATGCTTATAAAAAACCGCGGTTTGCATCCCTCTCGGTTATTGCAACAGCTCGACGTGTCCCATCGGCTTCACTGGCGGTTTTTTAATTTGAAACGAAAAGGGCCCAGAGCTTATATAAAAAAAACATCCGCCCAAAACACGCCTCATACACGTTCCATTTGACTTCGACCGGGCGAGCGGTCGATGTTGAAGGGATTCTGGCTGAGTCTTGTACGACATATTTTTTCAATCGGATGTCTGACTACAATAGCGCACGTTGCCTTATATTCTCGTTGCAACAAGCTCAACTTTCCAAGGTGGGACAAATCATTCACAACTTGTCAAAATCGCTCGCACGAATTCATTACGGACACCAGGTATAGGAGTAGTGGTAATGATTACACCGCGCATAGGGGCATTGTGGCAGTGTTACGTTGGGGCCAGTGGTATATAGATGGTGCCACAATCACGGAACGACGATTGAAGACACGAGAAGGAAGTACGTGTGGCACCATCTGAGTACGGTATGCACTTGCTCTCTGGTTTGTCGTTAAAGGAGATGTTTTTCGATAAAAGGAGAAATTTTTAATTTGACACGCAAAGGGACCAGCGTATGCGGGGAAAAATTATGCTTATAAAAAACCGCGGTTTGCATCCCTCTCGGTTATCGCAACGGCTCAACGTGTCCCATCGGCCTTACTGGTAGTTTTTTAATTTGACGCGGAAATGGCCCAGGGTTTTATATAAAAAACATCCGCCCCGTACACGCCTCCTACACGTTCCAATTGATTTTGACCGGGCGACCGATCGAAATCGAACGGAGTGTGCAGAAGTCTTGTACGACATGTTTTTTTTATCGAATGTCTGACTACAATAGTGCGCGTTGCCTTATACTCTCGTTGCAACGAGCTCAACTTTCCGAGGTTGGACAAATCGTTCACAGCTTGTCAAAATCGCTCGCACAAATTCGTTACGGACATCGCGCGCAGGGGCAGACGTAGGGAATATGCCAGGTGACCAGTGCACAACCTGGGCCCAGGTGGTGCATAGATTGCAAGTGACGAGGATATGATTCCTGGAATTAATCCTAGCGTTATCCTTGGCATGTCCGGCCAACATACGATCTCGTTCGTTCATGTGCACACATGTCACAGTCATGCAACTACTTCATCCGCCCGTTCATGTGGACACATGTCACGAATGTGGAGCGGTATGCATAGCCTTAGATATGCATACCGTATCCATAAATTTTTTTTCCTCGTTTGGGTAGGAGTGGTTCCACTTCAATCTAAGTGGATTGGAGAGTGTCCAGCCACCATACGACTTGGCGTAATGAAGATTTTTGAATATGATAAACTCCTCTTTTTAATTTTTGTCGTTATGACCACAAGTTGCATTGTCTCAACCAAACACCACGTACAACAACAATGACTCAGCGGAATAGGGAACTGGCCAATTAAAATGGAAGTCAGCAGTCTCACGGTTCATAGAGCAAAACGTGCACCATCCTTTTTCTTCTTCCTTTTTTTCTATCCATAACCATGAGACTGTTGATTTCCATCTTCACCAGCACATATGTACGGTCTGGGTGTGCTGGTGTACCTTAACCCCTGTCGTGTGTCCCCGCTGGTGGTTGGAAGACCCCTACAGGTATGTTCTGATTCTGTCCTCCAACTCCATCTAGGTTTCCGATGACGCATGCAGTTCACCACTGACAAACCATCAAAGCCTCGGTGATGAGCAGCATGCAAGTTTCTTGATGAAAAACTAACTGCGGGGGCCTCCCGTTCTGTCCTCCCATGCGTCATCCCGCTGATGTGTCAAAATGTTATTGGTTCCTTTATTAATGCTTAGTTTAACTACCATACTTTTACAACAAATAAGATGATGACACGTCAGCGGGAGTATGCATGGGAGTACAAATCGGAGGAGGCAAGCAGGCGGCATGCAAGTTTTTTGTTGAAAAATTGACTGCGGGGCTTTGTTGGTTTTTCATCAAAAAACTTGCATGCTGCTCAACACTGAGGCTTTGTTGGTTTGCCTGATGGTGAACCGCCTGCGTCATCGGAAACCTAGAGATGGAGTAGGAGGACAGGAATCAGAGCATACCCATAAGGCTCTTCCCAGCAACCACCAGGGACAGACGGCGGGGGGTTAAGGTACACCGGCACACCCGTACCATACGTGTACCCAGCCAGCCGTTTACTAGTTTCCTTCGAACCTCCGGCAGAGGAAAGCGGAAGCATGCAGGGAAAGATTACTGGTCTCGAGACTATTCTGTATGGAGAATGTTTGTTGTGTATTCATCAGGGAACACAGATACACTTTATATAGGCTAGCTAGTGTAGGGTGAAACCAAAACTAAACCCTTTCACACTACACAGATTCAAAAGCTAGCGTAAATGACTAAACGTAGGCCAACGCAGTCAAACAATGACGTTAGACCAACGCAGTCAACAATGACTGTTACATGTGTGCGTGCTTATCCTTTCTACAGCCTGGTGGTGAACCACCTGCGTCATTGAAAGCCTAGATGGAGTTGGAGGACAGGAATCGAAGCATTCCTGCCTGGACCAGGATCGCCTGACGTAGCGACATTTTACTGCATGTGTGCCGTAAAGACTGCATGCACCATTTGTTTTGATCTGACGGTTGTACTTCCCAGCTATCCAACTAAGGGGTCCATTGAAATCATTTCTTAAACTCTTGCCTGCTTGCTTCAACATGAGAAAGAGTTTACATGCATATAATGATGCAAACTTCAAATATCTAAATAAAACAAACTTCTATAACAAATTAACAGGATTAAAAACACATTAACTATCGAGGACATTAGGGAGGGTTCCAATGCTTTCATTTTGTAAACTTGATAAGAACTCAAGAGTTTTTGTTCTCATTGCCTCTTGTTTGCATCAGCATGAAGTACAATCTTGTTTCTTTTTTTTGCCTAGAGCATGAAGTTTCGTATAGATCGACCGCAATAATTATTGAGAAAATGCCATATTTAAAAAGACTCCTGAAAATAGGATGCAATAAAATTCACTACGTCAGGCGATCCTGGTCTGCCTGCAAGGGTCTTCCCAACAACCACCGGGGACGACACACGACAGGGGTTAAGGTGCACCGGCACACCGGCCCGGACTGTACGTGTACCCGGCCAGCTGCGTAGCTTCGTTTTATATTTTATTCCCTAGGCTCAAAGATTTTCATCCGTTGGATCTATACATCCTATGGTTATTACATATTTTCACTTAACCCCTTCCACCACCACCACCACCCCTCTACCTAGTGGAGGGGGTTAAATAAAAATATTCAACGACCGTAATGTAGATCGATCCAACGGTTGAATACAATTGATTGCATGATTGCACCAAACATCTGATTACATTCTAGTTCAACACAACTTTAAAACATGAAATCTTTTGACACTGATTAATCCAGTCGTGATGTTTTTCTCTTCTTGTTTTTGTGATGTTTTATTTTTTTTCTTGTTTTGTGATGCTGATTTTCATGTTTTGTAATTCCTCCTTCCCATATTACTTGTCGTTAATAATTAGGACAAGTTTTCTAGTTCAAATACGAACTAAAAAACTTGTTCTAACGACAAGTAATATAAGTACGAGGCTGTAATGTTTTATGATAATGAACTCAATGTTGTTCATATGTTCCATCTGTTATTTTGTTTTCTATCTGCTGTTTAGTGAACTATCTGTTCTATCTGTATTTTCTGTTAATGAACAACCCTCCACACCGCCGGTGGCTTGTAAAGTTGCTTGTACGATACTTTAGCCGCTGGAGGTGCCAGGAGATCGCCCGCAGCAGGGCTTGCAAAGCGGTCTGTAATGTAGTATACAATACTAACAGGTAGCGACGACTGGAAAGAAAAGTGGAGACAATCAATGGAGAGAAAAGATAAGAAAGGACGAGAAAAATGATAGAAAAAAATAGGTAGCACTCCAACGTACCACTGGCCCTATGCCCCTATACGCGGTGTAATCATTACCACTACTCCTATACGCGGCCAAAAATTATTACCACTGCTTCAAGGGAAGTGCTGCGGACTAGATGTGCCGATTAGTTTATTTTGGGTTTATTGAGGATTATGTAACCACTAGTTCTGTCGATAAGCGATGACTGGAATGACAAGTGGAGACAATGAACAGAGGGAAGGGAACACTGATTTCCTTTGTTCCAAACTACTATATGATTGAATGTATTCATTTCCGAAAGAATCCATTTCTTTAAACTGTCCCGTGAGTTTCCTTTGATGCAAACGGGGCTAAACAAAAGACGAGTGCGTGTAAGGATTGAATGCCCAAGAGGGGGGGTGAATTGGGCTTCTTTTCAAAAATCAAAGTAATAAAACTTAATTACTAAAAGCCCAATTCCCTACGCAAACAACCTATGCATTCAAGTAAATAGCAACTTCGCGGTATATAAAATGCCGAGTGTAGGGTGAGAGGAAAAGAATGCAAACTCCCGAGGAGACACGAAGATTTATCCCGTGGTTCGGCAAGATCGTCAAGATCTTCCTACATCCACGTTGTGGCACCCAACAAAGGGTATAGCCACACCCAAGTCACTGAGACTAGGGATCTTCATTATTCTTCTCCGTTTGCCAACCTCAGCAAGGTGGAGCTCAAGCCTTGTACAACTTGGATCTTCCGGGCTTCCACAATCCTCTTGGCAAGCTCCGGTAGTCACTCTCAGTTACAAACACCAAGGGACTCTCCCTTATAGCTCTCACTACACTAGAGATTCCAATCACCAAGAATGGAGGCACACAAGCACTATCTCTAGCTAGTTCTAGCCTATCTCTTGGTGTACAAGTGGTGAAAATGATATGGAAGTGGTAGATCTATGTCTTGAATGCTTGAGGATGTGTAGAGTATGTCTGGTAGTCAAGGCTTGTCGATTTGACAGGTTGAAGGGGTATAAATAGCCAGCCTCCATGAAATAGCCGTTGGAAAAGTAGGCTGACATCACTGCTCTGCGAACACCGGATGATCCGATGCTCTCCCTTCAGTTATCATCGGTCAAGTTCACTTTAGCTGATGTCACTGTGTCAGATATGACCGTTGTTAGACCGATGTTACTCTTGTCTTCTCATCAGATGATCCGGTGGCACTTCCTCCAAAATTGGTTCTGACTTGATGCTTACTGAGTGATTGACCAATGTGTATATTTCTGTACATCGGATGATCCAGTGCTACACTTGGTCCAGGGATATTGCATACTGTAGTGATGGACCGATGTAACACTGCCCTAAACATCGGATGATCCGGTGAGTACTTTGTTCTGAGGTCTTCTTCTTCTGCTGAATCAACTCGACCGATGTGTTGTTCTCTGGGAACATCGGTTGATCCGGTGAGTTGATTTTGTTTGCTTCGAGTTGATCTAAGTGATTCTTTTGGAATTTTCTCGATTGACCTCTTAGACACTTGTTGTTAATATTCTTCTGATGATTGTCAAGCATTGAGTGTTGTCAATTATGGTTGAATAACTTTGACATATGAGCTTGTACTTCTAGTCTTCATAACATTGATTGATCTCATAAAATGATTGTTTAGGGGTCTTCAATGATCATTAGTTGATGTTCATATTCATATAGATTTCATTTGATTGAGTGATATGGGAGACCTTGCATCCAAAAATTCATTAGTAAAATCCAATGGTTGTCATTAATCACCGAAACCGTACCTCATGGGGACCTAGATGCTTTCAATCTCCCCCTTTTTGGTGATTGATGACAACACAACAAGTGAAGCATAATAATAATGAATTTGATAGTACGATACTCAAGAAAATATGCAATGAGTACAAGATATGGCATTTTAAACTTGAAGACTCAAAAGAGATTAATAACGCGAAAGCTCAATCAATGAATAACTCAGGAGAATGAGTGGCACATGAATACATAATGAATAGCAAATGAGTAGCAAAAGCACCAAATTACAAAAGATATATAGATAAAGACTCCCCTGAGACTAAGACACTCCCCATGAGGCTAGTCTCCCCCTGAGGCTAGGCTATCCTCCCCCTGGCTCTACTCTAACTCTTCTCCCCCTTTGGCATCAAGACACCAAAAAGGAAGCCGAGTGCCTAAGAGCCCTGAGTGCTCGGAGCGATGACGAACTGGTCACCGTCGGGGGTGCTGTCGTCGGAGCTGCAGTCTGCTGCTGCGATTGAAGCTGGAGTGGAAGTGGAGGGAGCTGTAGGAGCCATAGGAGGTGCCTGCTGAGTCGGAGCTGCTGGCAGTGGAGCACTGACAACGGATGCGGGCGTCTGCTGGAACAACATCGTAGCCGGTAGTGGAGAGTGGATCGGTGCGCCCGGAGCAAGCAGTGGAGACATGCTGATCGTCTGGATCGGCGTGGTCGGCATTGGAGATGCAGCTGGAACAAGGACAGGCGCGGGTGGAGCAAAGCCTGGCAGCTGCGACGGCAGGGCAATCCCGGTCTGGGTATAGAGGTTGGTGATCAACCCCAGGATGCCCATCATCGCCTGCTGCGTCTGCTGCTGCTGGTCGAGGGAGCGCTGGTGCATCTGATCTATGAGCCCAGTCAGCCGGTCAGTGTCCTCTCGCCTCTCGCGGGCGATCTGGCACTGCATCTCCTGCTGATGCTGCTGGAGCTCCAAAAGTCGTGCTGCCTGCTCAGCTCGAGCCTGCTCAGCTGCAAGCCGGTCCAGGCGCTGCTGCTCAACCATCTGTTGGAGGAGGGATGTGAGCTCGAACGGCTGAGAGACATGTGCCTCTGAGACGGGAGGTGGAGTAGGGGGTGTCACGGTCGAGCCTCCAGCCTCCGCATCGTGCTGCCTGGGTGAGGGAGGAGGTGGGAAGTACTCCTCAACACTGTCGTTTGTGTCGCTCTCAGACCATATATGCTGAAGGTCCTCACCCTGAGCCTCTACCTGAGCAAACCTCTTGTCTTCCTTCTCCAGGTCAGACCAATCCTCCTCGGATAGATGAGCCCGGACCTGACACTCGACTGGACGGCCAAGGCGGCGGTCTCCAGGAGCTGGAGCACGGTAGTGGATGAACCGTGTGACACTCTCGTCAGTGAGACGGTCATGCACGGTGGACTCCTCAGGAACAACCATGGAGAGAAGGTAGCTGATCCAGTGTCCAAACACAAGCTGCCTCATCATGCCAACTCCGTCAGTGATCACATCCTCCATCTCACATATGAGGAGGTCCACAATATCGAACTCCATCCCGTTCATGATGTATAACAGGAGGGTCTGCTGCAGGCTGGTGAACCCCTCTAGATACCCGGACCTCGGCAAAAGTGTGCGACGCAAGGCAAGGTGCACTGTGCGCGCAGCTGGAGTCAGCAATGCCGGTACCCTCGGTTGGTCTGGAGAGAAGGACGGTGCAAACAGAGATCGTATCTCCTCCAGTGGTGGTGCCAATCCTCCAGTGAGCAGCCTCCTCGGCGGGTCTGCCTGTCCATACACTCTCTCGTGCAGGCAAGTGTCGTGGAGATCCACTCCTAGCAACTGTGCCAAAGTCTGTCTCGTCAGGTGATGGTGCTGGCCCATGAACATGAAGTCTATAGATCGGCGGCCCTCAGAGACATAGAGGGTGGCGTAGAAAACACGGACCCAGTCCTCCACGTAGGCACTCCTCTCATAGGACATCAGCTCCACCAGCCCTTTGTTCCTCTCAAAGTAGGGGCGTATCTCCGTCTCGGCTGCTAGTGCAAGCTGATCCCAGTCCAAGAAGTTGTGCTGGAAGAGCTTGTGGCCTTGGCGTCTATACGTCTCGTACAGCGACGCCTGAGTCAAGGTCCAGAACCGGCTGTCCACAAGTGCCTCTCTAGGCTGCGGGAACCACTCCTCAAGCAAAATGCTCCATCTGAGTCTTCTGAGCTGCTTGGCCTTCATCTTCCTATAATCTGTCAATCGGACACCTTCACCAACATGGACGTTGGTGTCCATCTCGTAGACGGCTCTCTCTGTCCTCTCGAAGGTCGGCAGCTGATGGTCGTGAATGTGGTGCTGCCGGCGGATGACCCCCACGGGTCCTGGCTGAGCGCCGGTGCACAAGCGGCACTTCCGGCTCTTCTTCTTTCTCGGACTCATCCAGCACGGGAGGCTGCCTCGGACGAGCCTCGCAGATCCTCATTGTTCCTCCTCGGCCACGCTCTCGCTCCTCGGCGGCGCGAGCGGCCATCAAAGCCTTCTTTTCCTCCTTTGAAAGCTTTTGCTTCTTTGCGGCCGGCTCCGCAATGACCTTGCCCTTGTTCTTCTTGTCACGAGCCACTGAGACGATGCGCGAGAATGAAGTTGACGATGTCATGTGCACGAAGCGGCGACGTGAAGATTTGTCACGACCGGAAACCCTAGCGGCGTAGTGGCGGCCGTAGAGGGAGGCACCACGACGGTGAGGGTGGTGGTGTGGCGCCTAAGCTTGGGGCGGCGGCGGTGGTGCTTGGGTGGAGCGGCTGCGGCGGTGGAGGAGAGCGGCGGCGGCGGCGCTGGACAAAGCGGCGGTGGCCGGAGGGCGGCGGCGGCCGGAGGGCAGCGGCGGCTGGAGGCGGCGGTGGCGGCGCTTGGGTGAGAGGAGCGGCGGCCGGAGGTGAGGGAGCGTCGGGGTTGGGGAGAGAGAAAACCGGAAGGTGAAGGGGTGTTTAAATAGTGGGTCCCAAACCCTAGCCGAAAATTTAACACCGGATGGACCGACGTTATAAGATAGGAGCATCGGTCGAATGGCACAGTAAGGATATTCAAAAAGGTACCGTTGACATCGGATGGACCAACGTGGAAAGGGATAGCATCGGTGGATTTCAGCACAGTTCCAGAAATGTGAACATCGGATGCACTGATGTTTCTCAGAATGAACTCGTCGGTTGATTTGTGTTACTGACTGAGCTGACCCTTGGCTTTTGAACACAAAGTGATCCGTTGATGATCTAGCCTAAGCATCAGATAATCCGATGACTACAAAACAGCAACTTCCCATATATGTCTTTTGACCAAACAAACAAACAATGAGAAACACATGTCTCAGGACTTTTTGGGCGACCCCTTACCCCTCAAAAATGCTAATTGCCAATAGCTTGGCTAAGCCTTAATGAAAATAGAACACCGAGAAAATAGGAAGGAAATTATCCAAATAAAATGTAAGGCCCATGCTTTGTGAGCTAGAGGATGAATCCTTCTATCTCTTAAAAGCATGTTCCTTTAGGCATTAACGCACCTAACATTTTGTTCTTCCCACATTATATGAGTTGAGATATTGGATTTCAAACAAGTCTCTTTCTCATGAAGTGGGTTCTCCTTTGCGACAATCTACCGTATGCAATGCCAAACGATTTATAGTGCAGGAGATTTAAGTATGAGTGCAAGTCTATATGGCAAGTATCATGCAAGACATAAAGTAAATCTATCTTGCCAAGTTTGAACCTTTCAAAGGCTTCGTCAGGGAGAGCCACTCTCCAAGCCTCGGGGAAACCCAAAAGAACCTTCATCCCAAGCTAACCCTTGCTCACCCCTATCCTTTGAAAGTTAGACAAGACCTATATGAGATGAATTCTTACATGATCATGGCAACTTACATGACGTTCGATGCATCTAGCACATTTAACTCACTTCTTAGCCTAGAAAAAGTTTTCTCATCAAGTGGTTTAGTGAAGATATCCGCCAATTGTTCTTCGGACCTAACACCTCGCAATGAGATGTCTCCCTTAACTTCATGGTCCCTTAAGAAATGCTGGCGAATATCAATGTGCTTAGTGCGGGAGTGTTGAATGGGGTTTTTAGCTATCTTAACCGCACTTTCATTGTCACAAAGGAGAGGCACACAACCAAGTTTAACACCAAAGTCCAAAAAGGGTTTGCTTCATATAAAGAATTTGGGCACAACATGATATCGGGCCTAGATGCGGTAAGATAAAGCAATGAACTAATCATAGAACGGTAGTTGGATTGATCAATAGGTTTACCGTCCTTATCCGCGTCGAGATGTCAATTTGTTGCCATTTGAGTGCTTCTTGAACTACGATCTCCCATCTCAAATTTCTTCAAGAGGTCCTTGGTATACTTCTCTTGATAGACGAAGGTCCCCTCTTGAAGTTGCTTGATTTGGAATCCAAGGGAGAAGTTGAGCTCTCCAATTATTAACATCTCGAATTCCCTAGAAATCATTTAGCCAAACTCATGGCTAAGAGCTTCGCTAGTTGAATAAAAAATGATATCATCAACATAAATTTGACAAATTAATAATTTTCCGTCAATGTGTAGATGTTGGAACTTGAAGCTCCCCCTTGATCATGGCTCTCCTCAACTTTAGGCTTGTCACAACAGCATCATTTTTGCTAAAGGTGCATGTTAGCCCAAAATCACAAAGTTTGTGCAATAGAAAGCAAATTGAAACTAAGTGACTTAACATGCAACATATTTGAAATGAATAAACCATGAAAAATACAATCTTACCCAACCGAATTACCTTCCCCTTAGTATTATCACCAAAGGTGACTTGTTCATGATTGTCGGGGGTCCTCTATAGATGTGACATACCATCATTGCCGGTCATGTGTTGAGTGTACCCGCCATTGAGTACCTAATGCTTTCCACTGGCTTTGTAGTTCACCTACACACATGAATTCAATTTTTGATTTTTGGCACCCAAGCCAACTTAGGTCCTTGTATGTGTGATACAAGTGTCTTTGGGACCCAAAGTTGCTTGGGGAGCTTCGCCTTCATGCCCTTTATGTCCTTGCCGATGAACCTGGCCTTCACCTTGCCATCTACTTTACTTAAGAGATAATAATGATCATTGAAAGTAGACTTGTAGTTAGTAGGCAATTTTGGAGAAGGTCGGTTAGGAAGAGGACACTCCCTTGTATGGTGACCGGTGATCTCACAATGTTGGCAATAAGAACCAACTTCCTTGATGAAGCTTGTTCTAAGCTATGGTGAGGGTACTTTTCCTTTGTTAGGCACCGGGAAGGATCCAAGTGCTCTCTTGTTGAAGGCCTTTGCTTGTTGGAAGAGGATTTCCTTGTGCTTGACTTCTCCTTTTGATAGTCTAGCCACACTAGTGCGGAGACTCTCAATTTCTTCAAACAAGTCCTTCTCCCTAGTGTTCTTTTTCAAGGGCAAAGACTTGTACAAGACATTAGTAGCATGGGAAGTAATGGATACATTGTCATTAAGAGTTTGTTTCTTTATATTTTCAACTCTTGATCAAGCACTTCATAAGCAAGGTTAAGTGTTTGATGTTCTTGTATTAACTTGTTGTGCTCTCCCGAGAGTGTTTGGTGTGCTAAGTTAAGCTCATGATGATCTAGCTTGATTTTAGCCTTATCCTCCTCAATTTGCTTGACATGGGATTTGAGCGTGTCATGCTCTTTAAGTATGCTTTGATACTTGTCAAGTAAATTGAGGTTAGCACTCTTAAGCTTGGCACGAGTTTCTTCAAGAGCTTTAACCTTGCTCTTTTCCCTCTTAATGATAGTATGATATTCATCTATTAATGAAGTTAAATCATCGGGGGAAAGCTCATCATCGCTAGAATCATCACATACCTTGATGTTACCTTTAGCCATGAGGCACATGGGTGGTGGATGAAGAGGTGAGTCATCCTTGTTGGCAATGGCAAGGCCGACCAAACATTCTTCTTCCGCTTCACTCTCTTCATCACTTGATTCTTCGTCGGTGACCCATTCATTTGCCTCACACATGAACACCTTTTGCGGACCATTTTTCTTCTTTGGGAAGGGTTTTGCCTTCTTGCCCTTTTCATGTCTCTTCTTCCCAAAGGATCTTGGTTTGGGTTTGTCCTCTTCATCATCCTCACTATCTTCAAGCTTGCGATGGTTGCTCTTGTGGTTCTCTCTTCTTTTGTCCGGTTTTGGACAATCATAGGAGATATGACCTTGATCACCACAATTATAACAAGTCTTGTTGTCATCTTTCTTTGGTAGAAATGCTTTCTTTTTGGGATCAAAGGTGTATCCCTTCTTGGCAATCTTGGAGTTTAAGCGAGAGAACTTTCTCATCATTGATGCAAGCTCATCATCATCATCTTCACTTGATGCTTGCTCTTCTTCACTTGGGCTAGGCTCAACCACTTTCTTTTTGTTGATATTTGTTCCCTTGGTGGAGGCCTTTAGAGCAATTGTCTTTGAAGATGATTGCTCCATCATCCCAAGTACACTCATCTCATGAGCGTGAATATCTCCAATGAGTTCCGAAACTTCAATGTGGTCAAGAGATTCTTTTTGGAGCATGGAGTTGATGATGTTGTACTTTGGCTTAGGGAGGAGCATAAGAATCTTGCAGTTGATGAGTCCCATGTCAAGAGAAGCAATGTCAAGAGCATTAATTTCTTCAATAAGCACATTTAAGCGAGAAAACATTTCATTGACATTTTCATGAGGTAACATTTTGAACTCATCATATTTGGCTTTAAGCATATGATATTTTAGTTCTTTGACACGAGAAGAATCCTCATGAATTTCTATTAAGAAAGCCCAAATTTCACATGCCTTTCTTTGCTAGCAATCCTAGCAAACACATCTTGACTAATGCATTCATAAATTGCATTCCTAGTTTTGGCATCCCACTTAATTTGATCACCAACATAATTATGCTCACCAAACTCCGCGTGAGTCGCTTCCCATACTTCGGGAGCAATAGCCTCTAGATAAGCGCGCATGCATGCTTTCCAATAGGCAAAGTTCTTGCCCTCGAAGATAGGAACCGAACCCCCAACCTTGGCCATTTTAGCTCTCTAGCGGTGAAGCTAGAATGATCCTATGAGCAACCTTGCTCTGATACCAATTGTAAGGATCGAATGCCCAAGAGGGGGGGGTGAATTGGGCTTCTTTTCAAAAATCAAAGTAATAAAACTTAATTACTAAAAGCCCAATCCCTACGCAAACAACCTATGCATTCAAGTAAATAGCAACTTCGTGGTATATCAAATGCATAAGTGTAGGGTGAGAGGAAGAGAATGCAAACTCCTGAGAAGACACGAAGATTTATCCCGTGGTTCGGCAAGATCGTCAAGATCTTCCTACATCCATGCTGTGGCACCCACCAAAGGGTATAGCCACACCCAAGTCACCGAGACTAGGGATCTTCACTATTCTTCTCCGTTTGCCAACCTTGGCAAGGTGGAGCTCAAGCCTTGTACAACTTGGATCTTTCGGGCTTCCACAATCCTCTTGGAAAGCTCTGGTAGTCACTCTCAGTTACAAACACCAAGGGACTCTCCCTTACAGCTCTCACTACACTAGAGATTCAAATAACTAAGAATGGAGGCACACAAGCACTATCTCTAGCTAGTTCTAGCCTATCTCTTGGTGTACAAGTGGTGAAAATGATATGGAATTGGTAGCTCTATGTCTTCAATGCTTGAGGATGTGTAGAGTATGTCTGGTAGTCAAGGCTTGTCGATTTGATAGGTTGAAGGGGTATAAATAGCCAGCCTCCACAAAATAGCCGTTGGAAAAGTAGGCTGACATCACTGCTCTGCGAACACCGGATGATCCAATGCTCTCCCTTCAGTTATCATTGGTCAAGTTCACTTTAACTGATGTCACTGTGTCAGATATGACCGTTGTTAGACCGATGTTACTCTTGTCTTCTCATCGGATGACCTGGTGGCACTTCCTCCAGAATTGGTTCAGACTTGATGCTTACTGGAGTGATTGACCAATGTGTATATTTCTGTATATCAGATGATCCGGTGCTACACTTGGTCCAGGGATATTGCATACTGTACTAATGGACCGATGTAACACTGCCCTAAACATCGGATGATCCGGTGAGTACTTTGTTCTGAGGTCTTCTTCTGCTGAATCAACAAGACCGATGTGTTGTTCTCTGGAAACATCGGTTGATCCGGTGAGTTGATTTTGTTTGCTTCGAGTTGATATAAGTGATTCTTTTGGAATTTTCTCGATTGACCTCTTAGACACTTGTTGTAAATATTCTTCTGATGATTGTGAAGCATTAAGTGTTGTCAATTATGGTTGAATAACTTTGACATATGAGCTTATACTTCTAGTCTTCATAACATTGATTGATCTCATAAAATGATTGTTTAGGGGTCTCCAATGATCATTAGTTGATGTTCATATTCATATAGATTTCATTTGATTGAGTGATATGGGAGATCTTGAATCCACAAATTCATTAGTAAAATCCAATGGTTGTCATTAATCACCGAAATCGTACCTCATGGGGGCCTAGATGCTTTCAGCGCGCATAGGGGAGACACAACAAGTGCAACATTCATCAGAGATGAGCTTGCATAGGGTAAACATATATACTACAAGTCTATTTTATATACTCCCTTTGTTCTCTTTTAATTGGCGTTGGGAGAACAAGAGGTGCATCCAAACGGCAATGGAGGGAATATAACCCATAGAGTAAAACACCTGACGGCAGAACAGGTCATGCTCGTGCTTAATCCTACAGTTCTTAGTATAGAAGACTCTACACTCCTCCCACGTAGGCCTACCACAGTGGGGAGTTCCCTGGTTCCCCCCTATTGAGCAGCCCCAAGTGTCATCCTCAATGTTGGGCACCGCCACCGGCAACGCTTGCGGATGAGGCCTGCCCAAGAACCTCCAGACGACACCGTCGATACTATTCATGGCTTCATGGCGACACCAGCAGTACTCCTTGTTGGTCCACTTCATTGCGATGGACCCGGTCGCGTTGTAGCCGACGTGGGCCTCACCTTCGACCTGTTGGACATACTCGAAGGCATCGTGAGCCCCGCAGTCAGCGTCATAGCGGAGCATGGCGAGGATGTAGGCCGCCACCATGTGGCCATTCGCGGCCGCCCGGGCAAGGAACTGGGTGCCCGGCTACACGCGACCATACAGGAAGACGAGGTCGAACCCAGTGATGTAGCACACATGAGGGTTGCTGACGATTGCCAGGCGCTCCACGAGGCGGTCATAGATCCAGTTAAGCTTCCAGATGCTCTCTCGCTCCAGCGCCATGCGCCTGCCCACAGAGCGATCCTGGCATGCTGCATGCATGGCCTTGCAGGTGGCGCGCAGACTGGAGAGGTCATCTATGGGCTGCGGGGAGGTTGCGGCGACCCACCCCACGATCAGGACTGCAATATCGTGCGGCAAGGGAACTCCATGGGCTTGGAAGGGAACCAATGAGGGCGTGTGATGGAGACAAAGAGGAAGAGTATGCGTCGAGAAGAGGATGGCATGTGTGCCTTGAGGAGAAGAGGATGGTGTGTCTTTATTAGTATGCACGGAGAAGACGATGAGAGGCGTGCAGTGATGGTTATGGCTTCTAAAGTGCACCGTTTGGAATGCTACTTACGAAACTCGTATGAATGTCTTTCCCTTCTGGAGGATTCCATTCCTTTAAACTGTCCAATGAGTTTCCTTTGATGCAAATTGGGGTTATGGCTTCTAAAGTGCAGCTGTACGCTACTTTAGCCGCCGGAGTTGTCAGCAGGCAGGAGATCGCCCACAGCGGGGTCTGCAAAGCGGTCAGTAAAAAGTACTCCTCCCTCCGTCCCAACTCAACTCTATTTTTAGCTTTGGTCAAACTTACCTTTGACCAATGATTTCATGCCTGGTCCTTATCCTGATGATCAAGGTCCTCCGGCTGCTGCCCCAGATGACTTGGGGCAGAGTGATCCTGGCGACCAGAATGAAGTGTCGAATATGTTGTCCATGTTGCAGGGTTATTCAACACAAGCAATAGGTAGCATATCCTAATCTCTCTGAATGTGGCCTAGAGGGGGGGTGAATAGGACTTTTGAATTTCCTGCACACTTAATAGAATAGTCAAAAACTTGGTTGGTCGGACTAGTCCGGTTGCTTGGGCGGACTAGTCCGGTGTGCAAGAAGTATGTGTGTTGATCAGGTGTTAATTGAGAAATTAAATTTCTTTAGCAGCGGAATTAAGAACAACTGATATTTATACTTGAAATTAATCTAAGAATGCAGGTGTAACTTCAAATTGCCTTAAGTTAATGTTTAGCACTTAAGTGATCTAATGAACAAAATCTAAAGTAAATGAGACACGAGACACAAGAATTTTTCCCGAGGTTCGATCTCACAACGAGATCTACGTCCTCGTTGAGGAATCTCACACAGAGCCGGGTCTCCAACCCTTTTCCTCCTCAAGTCATCATGAAGGCCGACTTGATTCCACTATCACGGGTAATCACCAAGTTTGTGGGGCAACCTCACACGTTGAGGGCTCCCACGAAAATTACAATGAACAAGTGATCAAATACACTCAAAAGTATTACAATGTAGAGTATGAGTGTAGAAAGATCAAACCCCAAGAGCTCGCGATGAAAGAACGACGATCTCCCAATCCCAAATCCAAGTGTTCAATTGATTTCACTCTTTTTGAACTTTAGATGTGTGGGGAGATGTGTTTTGGGCTCTTGGGACTGAGTGGCGGCGCTAGGGTTTGCTCCTTTTTCAATATTCGACGTGTCTTTTTATGGGAAAGTCGTGGATCATCTATTTATTGGGTTTCCGAAAGCTAGCCGTTGAAAAACCCTAACACCGGACTAGTCCGGTGCAAGTCCGGACTTGTCCGGTCTCAACATGTTTTGAGGTCCAGAAAGTCGGTCGGACTAGTCCGGTCCAACCTCGGACTAGTCCGGTACTGTGTAAAGATGACTCCAGAAAGTTCATCGGACTAGTCCGCGGACTAGTCCGATCTCCACAAAAGGGAGTTTACAGAAAGTTCAACGGACTAGTCCGGTCCCTCAGTATGAGAGACTCCAGAAAAATCAACGGACTAGTCCGGTGGATGCACGGACTAGTCCGGTCTCCTTGTGAGTGTGATTCCAGAAAGGTGAACAGACTAGTCCGGTCCATGATCGGACTAGTCTGGTGCTTTGTGAAAGTTATGTTAATTTTAATCCCTTATCCTCGCGCAAAGTTGTGAGCTCTTGGAGTGTGTCATTCATACACTCCCTATACATTCAAATCTATTTTGGTCTTCCGAGCTTCATCAAAGTATATCTATTTGAACACCACTTCATTTTTCACCTTTTTGTGTGCACCGATATGTCTCACTTGTTTGTCCTGCAATCATCTCAGTAGTTTCATTAGGATCTCATATGTTTGTCATCAATTAGCCAAAACCCACAAGGGATATCCTAGATGCACTTACAATCTCCCCCTTTTTGGTGATTGATGACAACCATTTGAGATATCACAATTGAGAGTAAAATCTTGATTTTCATAAGGTGTCCACATATGAGAATAATGATAAGTCCACAAAAATCTTCTCACATATGCACACACCTTATGGTGGGGTGCCTAACAAGTGTGTGATCAATAGGGTGTGATGTAGTAAATATAATCAACAATGAGTATAAAGATAATCATCCAAGCAACAGTAAGCATCACACATAAGAGAGGGAATAGTGCATTACAAGGTTTTAAAATTAAGTACACATGTCCTTGATCACAAAAACATAAAGACACCAACTACTCTTAAACTAGTAGTCTTAATCTCTCCTAGTCTCAATCTCTCCCCTTTGGCATCAAGGCACTAAAAAGGGAAAAAATGAGGGAAATCACTCATCGCCACTCTCTTCCTCCGTTTCAGTCCGGTCCCTGAAAACCCTAGGAAAAGGGATTATCCGGACTAGTCCGGTGGCAAACCTGACTAGTCCGGTGATCCTTGACAACCTAAGTATTTGAAGATAACTAATAGTGATCCAAGGATAAGTTTTGCAAATAATCTTGGTGTTTATGACCAGAAAGCAATACACACAAAAACATGGTCATAAATTTCAAGATTTCTTCATTAAAAGTAGTTTTCTTAGGAGAAAAAGAGGTGAAGGGCAGTTTTAGCAATAAAATGCAACATTTGAAGTATCAACTAGACGTGCAACGTTTCAAGCCACATTTCGAGAGTCAAGAATATTAAGTTCATTCCTAAGTTCACTAAACCTTTTCTCATCCAATGGTTTGGTAAAAATGTCCGCAAGTTGTTTTTCAGTTCTGACATGTGAAATAGTAATGTCACCTTTTAATGAATGATCTCTAAGAAAATGATGACGGATATCTATGTGCTTAGTTCTTGAGTGCTCTACTGGGTTGTGTGCAATTTTTATAGCACTTTCATTGTCACATAGAAGTGGGATATTGTTAAGATTGTAGCCGTAGTCCCTAAGTGTTTGCCGCATCCAAAGTAATTGGGCGCAACAGCTACCGGCTGCAATATATTCTGCTTCTGCTGTTGAAAGGGCAATGGAGCTTTGCTTTTTAGATGACCAAGATACCAGGGACCTACCAAGAAGCTGACAAGTCCCGGACGTGCTCTTTCTATCGACTTTGCATCCTGCATAGTCGGCATCGGAATATCCTATCAAGTTAAATTTGGACCCTTTGGGATACCAAAGGCCCAAGTTGGGTGTGTGCACAAGGTACCTTAGGATTCTTTTTACAGCAACTAAATGACACTCTTTAGGTGCAGCTTGAAACCTTGCACACAAGCAAACACTAAGCATAATATCTGGCCTAGATGCACATAAATAAAGTAAAGAGCCAATCATGGACCGATATACCTTTTGATCTACATTTGGATCGTCTTCATTGAGGTAGAGATGTCCATTTGTGGCCATGGGTGTCTTGATGGGCTTGGCTTTGTCCATATTGAATTTCTTGAGAATGTCTTGTGTATATTTTGTTTGGCTTATAAATGTACCTTCTCTTAGTTGCTTGACTTGGAATCCCAAGAAGAACTTTAATTCGCCCATCATTGACATCTCGAACCTATCTGTCATAATTTTGCTAAACTCTTCACAGAAGGATTTGTTAGTTGATCCAAAGATAATATCATCAACGTAAATTTGACACACAAATAAATGATCATCACAATGTTTAGTGAAAAGTGTATAGTCAGCTTTACCAATTTTGAATCCATTCTGAATTAGAAAATCTCTAAGGCACTCATACCAAGCTCGAGGAGCTTGTTTGAGGCCATAGAGAGCCTTACGCAGTTTGTAGACATGGTTTGGATACTTCGGGTCTTCAAATCCTGGTGGCTGCTCCACATAAACTTCCTCCTTGATTGGGCCGTTTAAGAAGGCACTTTTGATGTCCATTTGATACAACTTAAAATTACGGTGAGTAGCATATGCCAATAAAATACGAATGGACTCAAGTCTAGCTACAGGAGCGAAAGTTTCATCGAAGTCCAAACCTTCGACCTGAGAATAACCTTTGGCCACCAGTCTTGCCTTATTTCTTGTCACTACTCCATGTTCATCTTGCTTGTTCCGAAATACCCATTTAGTTCCGACTATGTTCGCCTTTGGTCTCTCCACTAGCTCCCATACTTCATTTCTCTTGAAGTTGTTCAGCTCCTCTTGCATTGTAATCACCCAGTCTGGATCCCCTAAGGCTTCTTCTACCCTGTATGGTTCCAGAAAAACACAAAAGAGTAGGATTCACAAAAATTTGCAACTCGAGATCTAGTAGTTACTCCCTTTGCAATATCTCCAATGATGTTGTTGACAGGGTGGTCTCTTTGCACGCTCTGGTGTACTCTTGGGTGTGGAGCTTGTGTAGTTGCTTGTTCTTCATGTACATTGTCTCCCCCTTGATCGTTGCTTCCATGATGGTCCTGCTCTTCTTGATCTTCCTCCTCTTGATCTTGTGCAAGGGCTCCCCCTTGATCATTGCTTCCGTGTTGAGGTTCATCTTGTGCATTTGGGTCAAATGTTTGCTCTTGTGGTAAGATATCACCAAGTCCCATTTTCTTCAGTGCTTCATATGGAGCTTCCTCATCATCTAGCACACACTTGTCAACTTGCTCCACTTGTGAGCCGTTAGATTCATCGAACACTACGTCAGTTGCTACTTCAACAAGGCCGGACACCTTGTTGAAGACACGATAGGCGTAGGCATTCGATTCATAACCGAGCAAGAATCCTTCATTGGACTTTGAAGCGAACTTCGAGGCCCTCTGTTTCTTGTTCAGAATAAAACATGTGCAACCAAAAACTTTAAAATAAGAAACATTTGGCTTTTTACCGGTAAGGAGCTCATATGGAGTTTTCTTCAGTAGTCGATGGAGGTATAGTCGATTAGTGGCATGGCAGGCGGTGTTCACCGCTTCTGCCCAAAATCGATCTGATGTCTTGTATTCATCCAACATAGTTCTGGCCATTTCGATCAATGTTCTGTTCTTCCTTTCTGCCACTCCATTTTGTTGAGGGGAGTAGGGTGCTGAGAATTCATGCTTTATCCCTTCTTCATCAAGAAACTCTTTAACTTGGATATTCTTGAATTCTATCCCGTTGTCACTTCTGATGTTCTTTATGGTTGATGAGAATTCATTCTAAGCTCTTTTTAAGAACTTCTTAAGGATCCCCTGAGTTTCTGATTTATCATACAAGAAAAACACCCAGGTAAATCTAGAAAAATCATCAACAATTACTAAACCGTATTTGTTACCGCCGATGCTGATGTACGAAACTGGACCAAAAAGATCCATATGGAGAAGTTCCATCGGTCTCGCGGTAGTCATCACGTTCTTGGCGGGGTGTGGTGCTCCGACTTGTTTTCCTGCTTGACAAGCGCTGCACGGCCTGTCCTTTTCAAAAACCACATCCTTAAGACAATGGATGTGACCACCTTTTAGAAGTTTTTGTAGATTTCTCATCCCAACATGGGCTAGCCGTCTATGCCACAGCCATCCCATGTTGGTTTTAGCAACCAAGCAAGTGTTGAGTTCGGCTTTATTTTTGTTGAAGTCAACAAGATAGAGCTTGCCCTTCAACATTCCCTTGAATGCAATCGAGCCATCGCTTCTTCTAAAAACTGTCACACCCTCATTAGTGAATAAACAGTTATAACCTTTGTCGCATAGTTGGGATATTGACAAAAGGTTATAATCTAGAGAATCTACATGTAAAACATTTGATAATGTATGTTGAGAAGAAATTTCAATGTTACCGCTACCAAGGACCTTTCCTTGGCTGTTGTCTCCGAAGTATATGCATTCACCTGGATCCTTGTTGTACTCGTACTCCACAAACATACCTCTCTCTCCGGTCATGTGATTCGTGCATCCGCTATCAAGTACCCATTTTGTTCCGCCGGAGGAGTAAGCCTGCAAAAAAGAATCATTTCTTGGTTTTAGGTACCCAAGCTTGCTTGGGTCCTTTCAGGTTAGTCACAAGAGTCTTAGGCACCCACACACAAGTTTTCAAGTTCTTGTGGCGTGGCCCTGTATATTTGGCAATGACTCTTCCACTTTTGGCCTTCATAAGAACATAATAAGCATTAAATGTGTGAAACAACATTTGAGGTTCAGATTGATGAGACTTCTCTTTGACAAAGACAATTCTATTCTTAGCGTGATTAGAAATAGCCATGTGTTTGTTCTTATCAAAACCAAGGCCATCTTTGACATTGGGAGGTCTAGTGACCATATATGCACTGCGTGCATATTTGATCTTCTCCTTATCAAAGATGCCGCTTGGGGGGGGGGCATGCATATTACGAGAAGTTGATGTATTAGAAATAGTATTCTTCTTACTAGAGCAAGTGCAAGTCTCGATTGTTGTCGAACTCATATCTTTGGAGGAAGAGCTCTTGGAGGAAGAAGAGTCACTTTGCTTGAGCGACTCAACTTGCACCTCAAGGATCTTGTTAACCTTTGACAAGTTAGCAAGTTCTTCCTTGATTGCAATATGCGAGTCTTTTAGCTTTGAGTAAGTTTCCTTACTCAAGGCTAGCTCAACTTCAAGCAACTTGTTCTTCTCTCTTTCAAGCTCGAGAAGTTTCTCAACTTCTTGATATCTCTTCCTTTCATGGATGAGCATATCTTCTTGTCGATCAAGAAGTTCTTCCTTCTCAAAAATTTCGTTCGACAACATTTCCATTTTCTTTAGAGCAATTTTACTTAGTCCTCTAAACATTTCTTCGTTATCGCTAGAGCTGTCAAAGTCATCAATGGAAGAGTTTAGTGTGGGAGGAGTGAGCCGTACCTTTTTCTTGCCTTCCTTAGCCATAAGGCAAGTGTGGTTGTTCATGTCCCGTCCTCACATGTTTGGAAAGAGTGTGGCCTTCATAGTAGGTTTCTTGATTGCAATAGTGGCCATTTCTTCTTCTTCATCAGAGGAGGACTCGTCGTTTGAGTCCCACACCTTGCCAATGTGAGCTTGATGGTTTTGCCTTCTTTTTCTGAAATTTTTCTTTTCTTGAGATCTTGTTTCCTTCTTCTTTTTGTTTTCTTCATAGGGGCAGTCCATCATGAAGTGACCATACTCTCCGCAGTTGTAGCAAGTGCGTCGAGCTTTGGATTTTCCTTTGTCCTTGCTTTTGCCTTCATTTGAGTTGTTGCCGTGTCTTCTTTTCATCATTCGCTTGAACTTCTTGATAAAGAGTACCATCTCCTCATCATCAAGATTCGGTGCTCTCGTCACTTGTGTGCCCATTGTCTTGATCTCCACGAGCTTCTTTGAGTTTGGGTCGGCATGTAGCTTTGAGAGCGACCTCTTTCCTTTTGGAGGAAGTGAGTTCGGCCATGTCTTTGACGTATTTTGCCTCTTTTTCCATCATCTCATGGTTTATGATCTTCCCCAACAGCTCATCGGGGGTCAATTTGTGGAAACCGGGGCTTTCTCTAATCATTGAGCAAAGTGTGACATTTCTTGGCATGAAGGCTCTAATCATTCTCTTGACTACCTCATGATCCGTCCATTTCTTACTTCCATAGGCACGTAACTTGTTGATAATTGCCTTCATTCGGTTGTACATGTCTTGAGGTGATTCGCTGTCTTCAATAGCGAACCTCCCCAACTCTCCTTCAAGCATTTCGATTTTTGCTTCACGAACTGATCTATTTCCTTCGTGAGCCTTCTTAAGTGTATCCCAGATTTCCTTTGCACTTTCTAAGCCATCAATCTTGGTGAATTCTTCTCTACTTAATGATGATGTGATCACGGCGACGGCTTGTGCATTTCTGTGAATCTCTTGTTCTTGTTCTGGGGTGAGTTCTTCATCCGTGTCCAGGATATCTATGCCAGTGCAGACGATGTGCCATAGGCTAGGATTTAGGGATATTAGATGCATCTTCATGTTGTACTTCCACATTGTATAGTCGCTTCCGTCAAACTGTGGAGGTTTTCCCATGGGAATGGAAAGATAATGATCGTTGGAGTTGAGACGGTTGTAGTTGTAAGGCTGTCGGGAGTAGTCATGATGACCACTCCCCGTCGTCTTCTCTTCTTCTTTTCCCTTTTGTCCTAGCAGTTTCTTTCTCAGGAGTGCCTTCAATTGTCGCACTTCTTCATCATCGTGTGGGCTCTCTTTCAGCACATCAAAAGCCTTAGTTTATTGTTCCTCCTCATTAATGTTCATCTTCGAGATATCGTTGTTCTTCTCAGAGGCCATTGATCTCTCCGAGATGTGAGTCTCGTTGGTGGAGAACCAAGCTCTGATACCAATTGAATGTGGCCTAGAGGGGGGTGAATAGGCCTTTTGAATTTCCTGCACACTTAATAGAATAGTCAAAAACTTGGTTGGCCAGACTAGTCCGGTTGCGTGGGCGGACTAGTCCGGTGTGCAAGAAGTATGTATGTTGATCAGGTGTTAATTAAGAAATTAAATTTCTTTAGTAGCGGAACTAAGAACAACTGATATTATACTTGAAATTAATCTAAGAATGCAGGTGTAACTTCAAATTGCCTTAAGTTAATGTTTAGCACTTAAGTGATCTAATGAACAAAATTTAAAGTAAATGAGAGACGAAACACAAGAATTTTTCTCGAGGTTCGATCTCACAACGAGATCTATGTCCTCGTTGAGGAAGCTCACACAGAGCCGGGTCTCCAACCCTTTTCCTCCTCAAGTCACCACGAAGGCCGACTTGATTCCACTATCACGGGTAATCACCAATTTTGTGGGGCAACCTCACACGTTGAGGGCTCCCACGAAAATTACAATGAACAAGTGATCAAATACACTCAAAAGTATTACAATGCAGAGTATGAGTGTAGAAAGATCAAACCCCAAGAGCTCGCGATGAAAGAACGACGATCTCCCAATCCCAAATCCAAGTGTTCAATTGATTTCACTCTTTTTGAACTTTAGATGTGTGGGGAGATGTGTTTTGGGCTCTTGGGACTGATTGGCGGCGCTAGGGTTTGCTCCATTTTCAATATTCAATGTGTCTTTTTATGGGAAAGTCGTGGATCATCTATTTATAGGGTTTCCGAAAGCTAGCCATTGAAAAACCCTAACACCGGACTAGTCCGGTGCAAGTCCGGACTTGTCCGGTCTCAACATGTTTTGAGGTCCAGAAAGTCGGCCAGACTAGTCTGGTCCAACCCCGGACTAGTCCGGTACTGTGTAAAGATGACTCCAGAAAGTTCATCGGACTAGTCCGCGGACTAGTCCGATCTCCACAAAAGGGAGTTTACAGAAAGTTCAACGGACTAGTCCGGTCCATGATCGGACTAGTCCGGTCCCTCAGTATGAGAGACTCCAGAAACATCAACGGACTAGTCTGATGGATGCACGGACTAGTCCGGTCTCCTTGTGAGTGTGATTCCAGAAAGGTGAACGGACTAGTCCGGTCCATGATCGGACTAGTCCGGTGCTTTGTGAAAGTTATGTTAATTTTAATCCCTTATCCTCGCGCAAAGTTGTGAGCTCTTGGAGTGTGTCTTTCATACACTCCCTATACATTCAAATCAATTTTGGTCTTCCGAGCTTCATCAAAGTATATCTCTTTGAACACCACTTCATTTTTCACCTTTTTGTGTGCACCGATATGTCTCACTTGTTTGTCCTGCAATCATCTCAGTAGTTTCATTAGGATCTTATATGTTTGTCATCAATTAGCCAAAACCCACAAGGGATATCCTAGATGCACTTACACTCTCTCCTCATATATTGCGTGTTAACTAATTTTCTGGCCCCAAATGATATAGAAAAATTACTCCAGATTTGATGATGCCATAAACTAATCGCTGCTCAAAACAATGACGGTGCTCATCAAGATCGCAAGCTCAACTTCATTCATCCTCAAACTAGCTAATTAATTCAGGTGGATTTACGTTAGGGGTGTGCATTCGGTCTACCCGATATTTTGGTTCCGGTATTTCGGTCTTTTTCAAAATTCGGTTTCTTAAAATCACTACCCGAATTGTTGTAATAATATTAGGTACCCGAACATTTTGGGTACCAAAACTCCGGTTCGGTCATCGGTCCTACCTGATATATCCGAATTATACATTATATCCATGTCATGTTTGCACAGATTTAATATGATTGATAAATTTAATCCCATGAGGTAATTTACTATAAATTGACAAATGAAAAATCAAAAATAAACGTTTAAATCCAACTTCACAAATCACAACTTGAAAATAAAATATCTAAATTTGAATTGTTCATAGTTAACCACGCATAATTTAACTTATTATTTGATGGACCGACTATTCGGTTACTTCAGTTACCCGAGAGTGGTACCTGAACCCGACATTTATTTTTCGGTTATTTATATTTGCTACCCGAAAAGTACCCGATACCCGATATTTCGATCTTTTCGGTTCTGGTCTCGGTTTTTTTGATTTCGGTTTTTCAGTCTCGTTTTTTTGCCCACCCCTAATTTACGTAGTAGCATATCGGATATAAATATTTCTCCTCCATGTTTTTTTTGGAAAACTATCAAGTGATATATCCTATGTGCATATTACATATGTAAAAATAATGTAAAATATAAAACTTTTTCAAAGGGAAGTCCTAGGTTTCATCAAATCTATCTTTGATCAACGATTTATGCAATTTTGATCTGTTTTAACAATAAAAGAATTGTACTTTTAGATTCACCATGAAAATATTTCCATAATATACAATCTAGTACTACATGTTATTGAAGTTAAAAAATTCCATATAAATCAGTAGTCAAAGATAAGTTCGACCAAAACAGAAATAGAGTTGAGTTGGGGCAGAGGAAGTATTATACGTTGTTGTTTGCCACATAAGGTTTGGTCCTTGAAGCCGTAGCCATTTGTACAGGCGGCTGATGCAACCGGGCGCACCGAGCTTACGTGCGCGCCAGTCACCGAGGCGCCTTAAACGCGCGTAATGCATGCGTATCTTTGAATTCAATTGGAACTGCTCTGCATCCCATCACCACTACTGCACGTCGAGAGACGAACAACCAGGCTGCTACTATGCTATAAGATCACCCGGGCACGCCATCCTCTTCTCCGCATAGCCACTCTTCCTCTCTTCCCAAAATCTCGCCAAGAACACCATGGCTGACAAGAAAACGCCGCCGCCAAGCGCGCCGAAGGATGCCAAGGGGAAGAGTCCCCGACCGGACTCCCCCCCAGACAAGGAGTGGGCTCTCCGGAAGACGGCGCGCGATGTATTTGACAATACATCGCGCTCCATGTGTCGCCTTGGGCTTCGTCCCCTTCCAGAGTATGCTGCAATGGGGACCACGGGCCACTACGTCTTCGACATGACGCACTTGGCTGGTTGCCTCGACGTCCTTCTAGGAGACGCTGGCAGACGAGCTCGGTGTCGTTGGCCGCAACAACCTGGTGCCGGCGACATCCAAGAAACTGGGCTTCCCGTCTCCGCTGTGGGAGGCGTCCCCGCCCAGCCAAGAGCCCAAGGAGGAGGAGAAGGAGAAGTAGGTGGAGCGAGGTGGAGGAGAAGTAGTTTTTTTTCTTGTTCTTAGGTGTGTTATTTTTCTTTTCTTGTTTGTACTTTGTGTTTTTCTTTTTTCTTGTTTGTAATGTATCGTCTTAAGGTAATGAACTTTATTTTTCTGTTCATTGGTGCGCAAAAATAGTTCTAATGTTGCTGTTCTAACGATAAACTAGTGGACTATTTATCTCTTTTATCTTTTAGAATGTAATATATTTCCACTTCCAACTCTACTGAGCTGGAGATCTAGAAAGTGACTACCACCTAGTTTATCTGACAAGACCAGTAGGGAGAAGCCCACTCTCTATGTTCAAACCCAACACGTATCCAACATAATGAGCAATCAAACAGCAAAGCACGTAGTAAATCACAAAAAATGCAACAACAGTTTCCGAAGTACGTATCAACTTTAGCCCAGATTAAATGCTCGTGTGCGTCATTGCAAAAGGGTGAAGACAAAAAAGACTTGATTCGGATGGCTTGCAAAAACAAACTAGAAGTCAGGGTTGTCGAAATTTTTGCCCGATTTGGATTGAGTCTTAGTTATAGACTTCCACAATAATAAAATGTATCGGATATTTTACTTTCACAAGTGTGTCATAAAATGTATCGGGTGTTTTACTTTCACTAGTGTGTCGGGTTGAGTCTTTTGTTGTTGATCTTTACAAATTGGTGTATCAATGTGGCCGTACTGTATAATATAATCACATGCCTTGCACAGTACAGTACAATATAATTTCCAACCATGCTGTACTCCTCCTTTCGAAGAAATGACAGCCGTAGGCGCTAGCCGCTTTTAGGAACAAATGAACACACTTGTGAAAGCACGTACGCCACATCCGATCCTCAACATCATCAAATTCAACAAGGGGAGCAACATCTCTCCACGACGTTTCGCCTGGTGTTGCACACACGGCTCTCGCCTCACACCGGCCACGTATCATGATCCAACCGTACAACTTCAAATAAAGGAGGGCTAGAAGATTGGTGGAAAATAATACGAACTTATAAGAAAAAGGGGAAGAAGAAAAAGGATGGTGCGTGTTTCGATACATGAACTGTGACACTGCTGACATCCATCTTTATTGGCCAGTTCCCGATTCCGCTGATCTCTCCAGCATGCATTCACACTACCTACTCTCTAGTGACTGGACCCAGGGTATCCCGTGGCCCACCCGGCATACCAGTGGGTGGGCCCCTGAGAAATGTTGTTGTTGTTGTACGTGGTGTTAGGTTGAGACAATGCAACCTGTGGTCATAACAATAAGAATTAAAAATTAGAAAGAGTATATCAGATTCAAAAATCTTCATTACTATATTTACTCCAGGCTCGGGCCCGTCAAATTCGGAAACTCCTCCGCTCATATCATAACTGCATCAGTTATATATCCATGCCCATTTCCAATTAAAATCCAAACTAAAGGTGTAGATGAAGGTTTTGCACAAGAGAGAAGCTGTGTTGCGCCGCCGCAGACGGCAACCGTAGGGACGACAAGGAGAGAGACCCAATGGCGGGGACTCAGGTGTACAACGTGACGTTCGAGGAAGACGTGATCACCACCACCGTGACATCCTCCGGAGAGGCAATGGAGGACTGGTTTGATGAGGTCCTCTTTGTCCATCGTTGGCGCCTTTACAAGCTTGTCGTCGGGCTCGACATCGAGTGGCGCCCCAGCTACTCCGCCGACCAGAACCCCATCACTGTTCTACAGCTCTGCGTTGGCCGCCGCTGCCTCATCTTCCAGGTAATCCACGCTGACTACTTCCCCGATGAGTTGGAAGATTTCCTCGGTGATTCTGACTACCGCTTCGTCGGCGTGGGCGTGGAGGGTGACGTCGACAGACTTTGGAAGGACTGGCAGCTGAAGGTGGCCAAAACGGTGGACCTGGATGAGCTCGCGGTGGAGAAGATGGATCGTCCGAGCCTCCGCCGAGCAGGGCTGAAGGACATCGCGATCGCCGTGATGGGTGCCGACATGGATAAGCCTTACGGGGTGAGGACGAGCAACTGGGACGTGTACAATCTCTCCAACGAGCAGATCAGCTATGCGTGCATCGATGCCTTCATCTCCTTCGAGGTTGGCCGCAAGCTGCTCTCCAGCGACTACTGATCTTACCACCGAGTTTGCGGATCGGCTGCCGTCGATCATCCCGGCATATGGAATCCGTAGGTGTATCACTCAAGTTCTAGCTTTTGTTCTGTGCGCCCAATCTCTCATAAAATTATTTTTTCTTGAGGAAACACTATATCTTGCTTTCAAAAACATGCATGTTATTTCACATGCATCGAGGTCTTTCACATGCATGTTAGTTGTCCATGCATTCTACGCCCCAAACATGATCAACGAGCCTCAAACATGATGATCTCTCAACAAAAAAGAGAACACGTAATGTTAGCAAACATGATTGAGGTCTTTCACATGGATGTTAGATGTACATATGCATGCTACATCCCAAACATGTATTCCAAGAATAGAATAATATTTCCTACCATGTATATATATTTCTATATTTATCATATTCTCTACCATGCATGTGTGTATGCTCTCAATCTATATGGCAGTTTATCTACCATAGTAATGAAGAATATTATCCTATCATCAACAGAGATAACAAATTTGACACACATATGTTCCCTCGACAGTACGAGGATAGAATGTGGACTACCATCGTCTAATAAGCACACAGCTCTCACTACTTACGTGTGTGGTTCATCAAATTAATCGATCGCATGCTGCCATTATGTATCGTTGTACTCGTCTTTTGAAGAATCAACAGGCGTAGGCGCTAGCTGCTACGTGTTCTGATTTTAGGAACAAATGAACACACTTGTGGAAACACATACGCCACATCCAACCGTCAACGTCATCCAATTAACATGTTCCTCAACAAGGGGGCACAAAAATCCTCAACACGTGACAAAACATGCTTGATCGCGAGTCTCTTTCACATGCATTACATTCATGTCCACCATCATCCATGATCACGACAATTATCAGTTTGATATGGACTCTCGGTCGGCAATGGTCGGATCCTTAGAAAAAAAGATATGGACTCTCGGTCGATTGCCACGTGCGTTCACGTCAATCTCCGCACCTTGTTGAAATCATTCGCACGAAATGTTACGAACACTAAGACAGACCTACAAAGTATGCCAGGTGGGCCATTGCATATCCTGGGCCCTTTGTGTGTCAAATTAAAAAACTGGTCGATGGGACGTGTTGAGCCGTTGCGATAAACGAGAGGAGGTGAACCACGGTTTGGAGTAACTCTGAACGTCGATTCGAAAGAATAATTTTTGAAGCGTCCGATCATCTCCGCTCACGCGCTTAGACGACGACCCGCTATAAAGGCACACCGTCCTCTTCTTCTATGCTGCACCTCTCGGTCGATTTTAGCCTTCAAACTTCTCCTCTTGCTTCTCCGCCGCACCACCATCGACCACCTCTCTATCTTTGTTCGCACCTCCGTCGCCGCACAAATGGGTAGCCCTGCACCGAAGCGCTCCAGGTCATCAATGTCCTCCGAACCTCTTTCTCCGTTTCTGTCGCCGCCAAGGCCGATGGAACTGGTGGCGGCGCCCGCACCTCCTCCACTCCCATCTACGCTCGCGGCACCCGCACATCTTCTGTCCGACTATGATGAGACTGTCTGCCTCATCGAGGAAAGCATTGACAAACTCAATGGAAAGCTTAAGGAGGTCACCGGCAGCCTGTTTGCCGCCGATGTGCAAGCAAAAGCGCTCGACAAAATGGCGCAGTATGTATTTCACAATACATCTCACTCCTGTCGCCGACTGGGACTTGGTATCCTTCCCCACCACACCAGCATGGACTCTGCCGGCTACTACATCTTCGGGTTAGGCTTTGTTGCCGCTCGTCTCGACTGCCTCTACAAGACGATCGGTGAGCAGGTTGGGGTAAAGTTTTGCGAGCAACTCGTGAATGTTGTCAGCTGGAAGAAGTTCGATCTGGTGTTGGAGGATACTCCACCAGCGGTTGCAGCGGAGGCGGAGGTGCCGGCGGCGGATGCGGAGGCAAAGGTGCCGCCGGCAGGTGCGGAGGCGGCGGAAGCGGAGGTGGACAAGTCCTCCTCCAAATAGAGTAGGATTAGTAGTAGTTGCTCCTCTTGTTTTCAATGTGTTTTTTTCTTGTTTGTAATATATGTGTTGTTTTTATGTTAATGAAAAATGTCTTTTATTTTATGTTCATGAACAATGTGTCCTACAGTACATGCACAAGCGAAAAACTCCTCCTTTTATCGAAAAACATCGCATATGGAAAATTAACACATTAGTAATATTATACTGTATCTAATAAATACTCCCTCCTTATTCTTTTATTTGACATTTTGGACAAAGCATTGAACTATATGTGAACTAGAACTTGCTGTCTGAACGACAATTAAAAAGATAAGGAGGGAGTATTAAACACATTAGTAGGACGTACGTAGTATAATTATATTTCAAAAAAAATATGAAAATAAAAAGCTACACACTAATTAATTTTATTTGTTTTCTCCTTACCGGTTGTCATCGTGCCCGCCCCACCATCCCCACCCACCGGCCTGGCCGTAGGCAGTAGCCCCTCCCGCCTAGGCCCAGAGCCCAGCCTGCCTTTAAGACCATCCGCAGTGGTTCACGGTAAAGCATAGGCTGTGTTTGGGAGCACAGTTTTTCAATACTAAAGTTTTGGAAACCACAGTTTTTAAAATGACATGGCAATACCAAAGTATTTCAATAACACAGTTTTGTAATACCACGATTTTGCAATACATAGGACTGTTTGGTTGACAAACACCATTCTGTAAAAAATACTATAGTAATCTCAAATACCACGGTATTGCTCTAAAACTCCAAAAATATCGTATTCTCAAACACCATTACTGGACTGCAGCCTGTGAATTAGACGGTCTTATCTCTTAACCCCTTGGTGCAAAAATCGAATTCTCTGCGGCCCTTCCGCACAGCCATCACTATGCGACCCTGCCCAGATGGTTGCCACGTACGTTCATGCTCCAAATCTTATATCCAAGGGTGCACTGCACGGTTCCCGCGACTGTGCCACCCCGCCCTAATGATTGCCACATACGCGAACGCACCGAATCTTGCAACGCGCACGGGCACACGAACTCCACGTTCGAAATTTGCTCAGCGATCCGAATAACTCGACGCTAGGCGTGCACAATCCATCATCATGAACGAGAACGTTCGACGCGGCCAAAAAGATCTGTGTTTGGTTGCTTGTCTTGGATTGAATTGACTTGGATGGTCCAGTCATGTGTTATTTGTTTCGCGGTCAGACGGGTGATCCAGGTTTGAGAAATATAAAATATTCCTCGCAGATGCTGGATGAGATGGTCCGAGATATTTGGTTGGATGTGAGTCCATCCACCTTATCTAATTATACTTCTTAGTAATATAATTAGTGATAATTACCTTGTTTATTGTTGATTAATAGTTACAATTATGATATTAACATTAATATTTGCTAGTAATATGATAATTAGTATATAAACAATTAATATTATGAAATTATCAACTTAAATGATTCAATAATCCAATCAAGTTTCACCCAACCTACCAAAAAATAATTGGATCGTCCAGTCTATCCAACCAAACGTTAATTTGGATCATCCAAGACATAAAGAAATGGATAATCCTATATCTCCAATCCTACTTCAACGTCAAACCAAACGCAATTGATGACTGAGCACTTTGTCACATGTCACTAGGGTGTACGCACAAATGACAAATACACGGCCTCAACACCGGGTTTAGGGTGCATCATGGACTAACCACATGACCCGACCAAACACTCACGTAATTAGCATACACCTGCAAGAGCAACTACCTGACCGCATCCTTCGCGTACGAACGGCAACGCTGACCAACTTATACTTTTTGTACTACGTACAAAGAATTTTCCTTGTCCATGAGCCAATAAACAAGCTCTTCTGATGCAGCTTTGTAGTGAAAAAATGAACTACAAAGCGACAAGTTCATGGAGACGGGGGAGTATATATGATCATTGACGTCTCTCTCACATGCATGTTATAGTTGTCCATGCATGCTACCCTACGCCCCAAACATATGATCAGTGAGCCAAACTATATATATATATATATATATATATATAACATGTGATCGTGGTGAGGTTTTCAAGTGCATATGTTACTTGTCCATGCATGGTTGCTACACCCCAAACATGATCAATGAGTCTCAAATATGACGATCTTTCAACAAAATTAGAAAACACCTAACATCATCAAACATGCATGACCGAGGTCTTTTTGCATGTCAAACTGAGAAAACATGAACGAGGGTTTGTGATATATATATATATATATATATATATATATATATATATATATATATATATTTGTGTGTGTGTGTGTGTGTTAATGAATGCATGAATGTGTGTGGTGTGTTCATCGTCTTGTACTTTTTTTGTGTTTTCTGACGATCTTTCAAATACACACACACACACACACACACACACACACACACACATATATATATATATATATATATATATATATATATATATATATATATATGACGATCTTTCATAAAAAAGGGAAAACATGTAATGTCATAAAACATGATCGAGGTCTTTTGCGTGACAAACTGAAAAAACTGGAACATTGCATATACCTTGGGTCGGTGGGCCCTTTGCGTGTCAAACTTAAAAACTGGAACTGAAAAACTGAAACACAGTCGGTCGGACCTACAAAGTATGCCAGGTGGGCCACTGCATACCCTAGACCATTTGCATGTCAAATTAAAAAACTACTTGTGAAGCAGAGATGGGACGTGTCGAGCCGTTGCGACAACTTAGAGGAAGCCAACCGCGGTTTGGATTAATTCGAAAGCGCAGTTTTCGAAGCGTCCGATCATCTCCACTCGCGCGCTTAGATGGCAATAACTTCTATGCAATCTGAATTCCTGTGCAAGCGTGTAATCCACGAATCTCAGCCATTCGACGGGCATCCAAGGGTGGCAGACATTTTACACATAGATCCTTCTGTTTACACAGACAGGTGGAAAGATTTATGTGTAAAATGTCAGCCACCCTTGGATGTCCGTCCAATGACTGAGATTCGCGGATTGCACGCTTGCACAGGAGTCCAGATTGCACAGCTGTCCGCTTCGATGAGGACCCGCTATAAAGGCACACCCGTCCTCTTGTGTCTCTGCCGCACCAATCCATCTCCATTGATCGTAGCCTCCAAAATTCTCTTGCTTCACCACCACACAATCGCCGACCACCTCTCGCTCTTTCTCCGCACCTCCGTCGCCGCACAAATGGGTAGCCCCGCACCGAAGCGCTTCAGGCCGTCGACGTCCTCCGAACCTCCTTCTTCTCCGTTTCCATCGCAGCCAATGCCAATGGAACTCGAGGCGGCACCCGCACCTCCTCCGTCCCCTTCTCCGCCCACGGCGCCCGCACCTCCTCATCCCGTTTGGGTTTAGGAGACTATCTGCCTCGTTGAACACCGCTTCAATGAATCGATCGGTGCCTGAAGGAGGCCACCGAGCACCTTTCTGCCACCGCCGGGCGTGCAAAAAAGCTCGACAAATTGGTGCGGGATGTATTTTCCGATACATCTCGCTCGTGTGACCGTCTGGGTCATGGGAAACTTCCCGTCTGCACAAGCATGGACACTGCCGGCCACTACTGCTTCGGGTTAGGGTTTGTGGTCGGTCGTCTCAACGTCCTCTACAAGATGATCGGAGAGGTGGCTGGGTTGGAGGGCCGCCATCATCTTCTGTGGACCATCGCCCGGAAGCTTCGAACTCAATTTCCAGAGGAGGAGGCAGCAGCGGCGGCAACGAAGGAGGCGGCGGCAGCAGCAGCAGAGGAGGAGGCGGCAGCGGCGGAGAAGGAGGTGGAGGAGATCTCCTCCGACTATGAGTAGAGTAGTCTTTTTAGTTTTTCTTTTTATTGTTTTCTATGTACTTTCGTAGTTCTTGTTTGTAATATATGTGTTGTTTTTATGTTAATGAAAAATGTCTTTTATGTTCATGAACTATGCGTCCTATGCAGTATCGAAAAATAACTCCTTTCTAAAAAAGGGGGCGAGATAACTGTTGTTCAATGTCTAGCCAAGAATTTGTTGTGTTGCGACAATCGACAACTCTTGGTTGAAACTCCATTGAGATCGTGGTTGACGCTGCGTTTCTCCTCTTTTGTGTTCTTTCACTCGATTTTTTCATTTGTAGTCGGCGCATGGGAAAATGTATTTTTAGTAGTAGTATATACTACATGTTATCATTTCATTGTGATTAATGTTACAAAATGTTGATTGTTTGCCATCGTCCATTCGTGGACTTGGGTGTTCTGTATTTGCATATCGTTTGCATTAGCACATATACATTTGGCAATTCATTTTTTTCGTATTTTTTTGGAATGTCCCACTAGCTAGCAGATGACTGCTTTTAGATTTTGACCTCCATGCATGGCAACAAAGATGAATTAAGAAGCGAGCAAGTTGTCCTAAGATGAAGTCTACCCCTCTAGCTACACGACCATGTGCAATAATCAACGCGACATGACATGTAATTAATCACGATTGCATGCGTGCACAAGGGCATGGCTTGCGTCAAATTCTCCACTCCCACGAAAATTTTTTCGTTCTACTTAGCGCGCGACATTTGAGATTTTAACAATTCAATTTTCACTACCTGCGCCTCCAATTCAGTCCCGCCTATTATTTTAACCCTATTTTAGCCACGATGAGTATAAATGGAAACCCTAGCCTCCGTTCCCAACACATCGCTGCCTCGCCCTTCCAGTGATCTCGTAGTACTCCAAATGTGTTGTCTCTTTGTCCTGTGTTCCATACTTGTATTCCTAAGAAATTCCCGGGTTTTCATTTCCCACGGTTTTTACAGTTTTTCCCCCATGGATCTGGTAGTGACGCATCGAAGCTCTAGGTGGTGTTGACTCTTGGGTACAACGTCGGGTGACCAAGTTTGACGGGCTCTACCGAACCTCTTCATCGCTGGCACCTCCCTGCGACATTGCATCCCGTACTCCAGTTTTGTGCTAGGTAAACTACAGGATCCATGCCGTCTTTTTATGGAGCTATATTGGCTTCGTTCTACACGGTCCATGCAGTTTTGGGCTAGTTAAGTTATACACGATCTATCCTGATATACGAAGATTTAATAAATTAACAAAGAAGAAATGTGGTCTTGTGTTTCAGGAATTTAGTTTTATATATATATATATATATATATATACATATATATATATATATATATACACACACACACACTACATCTGTCCCTAAATAAATGTCGCTCTGACAGCTTATTACGGTAGTGTATTTCTAGTTCAATTCCTGGCCGGGAACGACAAATACTAAAAACCAGAGGTAGTAGTATGTAATTACTGGATTTAGAAGTAAATGACACACGGGTTATCTGATCAACCAGTCTAAATGTTGTATTCTCATTCCTGTTTTACAAATTTGTATTCCTAAGATTTTTAGTTCCCATGGTTTTTACACTTTTTTCTTTCATGTGGCTTTCTCGGTTCGTACGTTTTTTTTCTATTCTTTCTTTTCTAATTCCTCCATTCGTAACAAACACTACAGTTTATAGAAAGCACACCGTCCGATCCAAAATCTACGTCGGTCATGTAATCTGACGTTATCACTGTTATTTGGAATGACTACTTACAATGCTCTTTACATTAGGAACAAGACATCAAACCGTGATGTCGTCTACAAGCATTCATGGTGGCCAACAAGCACCTGGTATAACTATAAATGTGTTTACTATCAAAATTAAACAAATTTAGACAACACTAAATCCTTTGCATGGTATGCAGAGAATATTGCAGCACATGATGTTCATGAACCCCGAGGTTCTTCACTCCCTGGTACTATGATGCATGAACCAACATCAGGTATAGATATACAAACCAGAAATACTCCTTCCGCCCCAGCGTAACTTAACTTTTGGAGCTTAAAAAATGTCCCACTGCAACTCTATCGGTAGCTTCCAACTACCCATATCACATCACATTACTACCTGCCTCTCTACCGTGCCATTTGTTTTGGCAGAGCGTGTTAGTTTTTTACTCCTTTGGCATTGAATTTGGAGCATTTTGAGAGACTACTTTCTGTCCTTTAGATGTATTGATGATGGGTGTATCATGGTCATTTGCATTCTTTCCTAGGCTCTACAAATTGTTTTAGCATGCCTTGCGATTCTACTTTATTAGTACTTAGTCTTTATAGTTAACAGTTCATCAGCCTGTGTGATGGTGTGATCTTTTTATGCCTCTATGCTGTGCTCTCTCGCCGCCGGCCACTCCGGCCAGCTCCGGCGCCCACGCCCTGCTGCTGGTCACTTCAGCGTCCTCCCCAATGCGTCTCCCTCGCCCATCGCCACATCCCATACTTCGCGTGCCATGATTACCCCACCGCCCGCAAATCCCTGGCCATTACTCGCCCTGCCACCAATCCTCCTCGAGAGTTTCGGCGAGACTGAACCATCACTTTTTTTAGCGTCGCAAGCTGGCACTATGCAGTATTGCACCTGCAGTAGCCGCCACTGACAAGTGGACCCGATGTCTCATGGGCCCACATGTCAGTGGCAGCTAATGCAGGTGCAGTACTGTCGAGGATTTCAATCCCGCAAGCTGACTGCCTTATTTGTCTTGCATTCGCCACCTACTACTGCTGGCATTCATTACTTGCCCTGCAACTAATAATTCGGGTCCACTTGTCAGTGGCGGCTACTGCAGGTGCAGTACTGCGGAGGATTTCAATCCTGCAAGCTGCATGCCTTATCTGTCTTGCATTCGCCACCTGCTACCGCTGGCATTCATTACTTGCCCTGCAACTAGTAATTCTCTTCGAGACGTGCTCCGGCTGATGTCAGTTAGACCGAACCGGTGAACCCTATCTTTGTCTAGTCTAGTGTTGCCAGCCGCATGCCCCTCACAGTCTTACCTGCTTCGCTCATGGACTTAAAATCCTCTGCAGTACTATGAGTGCGTACCGCCACAGACATGTGTACCTGATGGATCATTTTAGGATATGAACAACAACAAAGAAGTCAACAATGTAACCCCCCCCCCATCAAAATAGTTGCCGTTCAGACAATCCTAACTAGTAGTTCATTTTTAATTCATTTGTTGGTCTGATACGACAATTAATATAAACCAGGAGGGAGTACTATAGAACAAAATGGTGCTGGGATGACGCGGTCGTCCCACGCTCATATTTGCCGCACTCGTCCTGAAGATGGTATGAACATTAGACTTTTCTTCTTTTCACACTATTTGTACATGATACTAAACTTGTTCAGGTGGTAATTTGCTTTAATCGTTTGCTGTTTGAATCAATATAATAGAAGGAAGGAAGCTAGGAAGAAGTGTGGCTAAAGGACTTAAGGTTGCCAGAATACGCTATGCATCCCAAGTTAGTAGAACGGAGCATGTGAAGCTACCAATTCAGTTCTCCGCTAGGTTGGGTGTTGCGGTTGGTATTAATCAGCGGCACTTTGTCGATGATGTGGTCATGTTTACAATAAGACATGTATCCCTCAGCGGTGCAAGGAAGTGGGCAAAGGTTGGCCATAGTAACAAGAGAGATATAGTACGAGACATTCTGGTTAGTGTTGTCACACCCCCACACAAGTATTTTTTTTCTTTCAATCTCCATCCTGTACGTTTACAGCAACTTGTTATACAATGTACAGGATTCCTGGGACATGGAGGACACACCGGAGAGCGCATGAAAAATTTTGAAAATTGCTGGTGAGCACTACAAGGGGTGGCACTCGACTTTGCATGCCACCTATAAGAGTTATTCTACCGATGAAGAACGTATACGAAACAAGCCTGCTAACGTAACGGTGCCCGAGTGGTTGCACCTAACAGAATATTTTGGGTCTGAGCGATTCAAGGTCAGCTAACTTTTTAATAGCTTCGCATCATACAAAAAATATTTCATTTACTTTCATTCGTAGAATTAATTCTTAAAATTATTGCAGTCAATAAGCAGGACCAATTCCCAAAATCGAAGAAGACAAAAGGCAAGTCACTTGCTTGGCTCCAAATCCTACGCCCAACTTAGTTACAAGAAGGTATGAAAAATAAATCACACTTTTACTTTGCGCTACAAACAATATGTATACCGACATGTTGAAGTTTACTTGTATTTTATGTAGCGAGGCCCACAGACTGGAGAAGAACCCGATGACATACAACTGTGGGAGGCAAGCCATTTGTTGGAGAACAATAACTGGGCAAACAAGCTGGCAGAAGCTGTACATGTGAGTAACACTTCAAACAATCCCCAATTAAATAAATATTTGCAAATTACTTGTGACTTTTCTTTTCGTATATAGATCCAGGCACGTGCCAAAGTGGACGACATGGAAGCTGAGCAGGGAGGCCCAATTCCAAATGAAGAGACAAACCACATCTTCCAGCATTGTTATAGATCCTCAATCAGTTGTGTAGGATCACAGGTTTGGGGGCGTGGTTATATGGCTAACCCAACTAGTCTCAACCGTGAACGTATGTGTATCCAGATGTCTGAGCACCTCAACAACCAAGTTCGAAACTTAGAAGATAGAAATGCAGGCCTCAATCAAATAGTGCAGGAATTGGACAGAAGAAATGATAGCTTAAACACCTAGATGGACTGCATAAACCAACATAATGAAGAGTTAAACGTTCAAGTCCAAAACTTACAAGGTCAGATAGCATCTGATCGTTAACAGATAGCTAAGGAAATGTAGGACATGCGCGCCTCAATGGCTAAAATGCACAAAATGATGATGGAGACCACTCCACAAAAGGTCCACCAAAAGAACCGCCAACAGCCACCTGATCTAACAATTAGTCCCGATCAGCTTAGGAAAACTCTTAGCATGCAAACACGTCGTTTTAATAATCCTTGAGTGTTGTTATGCTTGTTGTAATATCAATTGATGGATGTTTATTGTTGAACTCATGATCCTGTTGCCACTTATTTTCAAACCTGGTGCATTTGGGTTCTACTGCCGCTAATTATAAAACGTGGCATTACAAATTTCTTGTCACGAATGATAAATTATTGTAATAGGAAGCTATTGCTAGGAATTACAAAATGTTGCAGTATAAACATTTGGCAACGACTCAAAAAACGTTGCCCTAGACTGCTATTGCCACCACGCAGGAAACGTTGCATTAAAACACTATTGCCACAAATAAGAAATCGTTGCAATACCAAATTATTCGCCACGGATGCTAAATCGTTGCAGTACCATACTAGTTCCCACAGATCTGAAATCGTTGCAATATGATACTATTCGCCACGTTTGTGGACTCATTGCAATACCAAACTATTCGCTACGGATGCGAAATCGTTGTAGTACCAGACTAGTTCCCACGGATCTGAAATCGTTGCAATACGGTACTATTCGCCACATTTGTTGACTCGTTGCAATAACATACTACATGCCACGAACGTTAAACCGTCATAGTACCATACTATTTGCCACGGTTGTGACATCGTTGCAGTACCATACTATTTGCCACGAATGTGAAATCGTTGCAATACCATGATTTTCGTTGCAATATGGTAAATCGTCGCAACACCATAACTCGTTGCAATATGGTACTATTTGCCATGGCTGTGAAAATTGTTGCAATACTGTAGTATTTGCCATGAATGTGAAAATCCTTGCAATCAGATACTATTACCACGAACTCAAAATCGTTGCAATACAATGCTATCCGTTGCAATACGTTAAATCATCGCAATACGCTAAACCGTTGCAATAACATACTATTTGCCACGAATGTGATATCGTTACAATACCGTACTTTTGCCACGCCTGTGAAATCGTTGCAATACCATGCTATTTGTTGCAATACGTTAAATCGTCGCAATACGCTAAATTGTTGTAACAACATACTATTTACCACGAATATGAAATCGTTACAATATCGTACTATTTGCCACGATCGTGAACCCGTTGCAATACCGTACTATTCGTTGCGATACATTAAATCGTCGCAATACATGAAAATGTTGCAATAGCGTCCTATTTGCCACCGATGTGAAATCGTTGCAATACCATATATTCGCCACAGATGACAAGACGTCGCAATACCTATCGCCACGGGAATTATTACGACGATTTGTAAAAACTATCGCCATGCTCTTTTTCATAGCAACAACGACCTATTGCGACGAAAAACAACCTATTGCGACGAATTTTTTCGTTGCGATAAACCGGAATCCTTGCAGTGCAAGCAAGCTCACCCGCTCAGAAGTGCCACTCAAATCATACGTACAACACATAACCTGTGGAGTAGGGTGTTACACTCGGGCGGCCTGAACCACGTAAATCCCTCGTGTCATCATCTTGTTCATAATCTCACTTGCACCCTAGCCAATTAAGAACCTCCGTGGGCTACAATCTTGTAGTACCGGGGGAAGTGTCGATCGCACACTTCGACAGCCATGCTCCCGGACATGAGCAACCTGGACCCTCACATGATTAGAGTTATGGACCTTGAACTTGACTTAATAGCTGAAAATGAATTGGGAATTGGTAATGGTTTATTAATTGGCTTTATGAGTTGATGAAAATGAGACACATGAGCAGTTATGAGTTGATTATGGGTTATTATAGCTAGTATTTGTTACTTAAGTTGGAATTGATGTTATTTTGGTTATTTTGGGAAAAACCACACTTAATGATGATATAATTGCATTTTCAATTGTTTTGACTGTACTTTTACGCAATTAGCCATTGTTTATTATCATTCCTTGTTTTTAGCTACATGTCATACTTTCCCACACTTGTTGAGTACGACATGTGCTCACCCTTGTTATCCCCCCCCCCCCCCCCCCCAACAAATTCAGACGCAGACGTCATTGAGGAGTACCTGGAGGTCTTTGAGGAGTTCTTGGCATGTGTGTTACCGTCAAGCTTGCCTGTGGAGTTTGGAGTCATTAGTGTTTAGTATTTTTCGATGCAGTTGTTTAGAGCTTGTATTTGAGACTATTTGGCTTGTAATAAGGTACTATTAATAGTGTTATTATTTGAGACATGGTTCTATCTGTTTATCATTTGTGAATCACTTGTGTATATGTGTTAAACATCCTGGGCACACATATGCCATACGCTTGGTTCATTTTGGAATCGGGTGTCACAAAACTCCACCCCAGACTCCTCACCGATCGTCTCGTAGAGGAAGTCGAGACAAGCGGCCACAAAGCATAACCCGAAGACGTAGTAGCCGGCGGAGTCCATGCTGGTGTGGTGGGGAAGGACCCCATGTCTCAGGAGGCAACAGGAGCGAGATGTATTGTTAAATACATCCTCCGCCATTCTGTCAAGCACTCTTTCACCCACGGCGGTGACGTACGGGTCATCGTTGACCACCTTAAGCTGGCCCTCGAGTTGGTACTCGAAGAGGTGGATAGTATCAACACAGTCGGGCTGAGGAGGTGCGGGTGCCGCTGGTAGAGGAGGTGCGGGCGCTGCGGCCAGATACGGGGGCCGAGGAGGTGCGGGCACCGCCTTCAGTTCCACCGGCATTGGCGGCGACTGAATCGAAGAAAGAAGTTCGGAGGACGTCGATGGCCTAGAGCGCTTCAGTGCAGGGCTACCCATTTGTGCGGTGACAAGGTGCAGAGAAAGAGCGAGAGGTGGTTGACGGTGGTGCGGGGGAAAAGCAATAGGAGAAGATTGGAGGCTAAGATCGATGGAGAGGTGCAGCGGAGAAGAACAGGACAGTGCCTTTATAGCGGGTCATCGTCTAAGTGGAGCTGATCGGACGCTTTGAAAATAGTGTGTTTGAATCGACGACCGGAGTTACTCCAAATTGCGGTTTGCCTCCTCTCGGCTATCGCAACGGCTCGACACGTCCCATCGGTCAATTTTTTAATTTGACACGCAAAGGGCCCAGGGTATGCAATGGCCCACCTAGCATACTTTGTAGGTCCGTCCCATGATGTTCGTAACATTTAGTGCGAACGATTTCAACGAAGTGCGGAAGATTGACGTGCGCGCCTGGCAATCGACCGAGAGTCCATGTGTTTTTTTTAAGGAACCGACCATTATCGACCGAGAGTCCATATCGAGCCGATGATAATTGTCAGGATTTTATATGATGGTGGACATGAACATAATGCATGTGAAAGAGAGTGTTGACAGCTCCTAAGATATACTAACAAATCATCCCCAGCAATGGCGCCAGAAATGCTTTTTGGTATTTCTTAACACCACAGATCATCTCCGGTAAAGAGATGAGATCCGCAAGCGCACGGAAGATACTGTTGTAGCATTTCACCCATGATTATTCCCAAGGGTATCGTATTTATCCCAAAGGAAGTCAATGGAGTAAAGTATATACTACTCTTATGGTCAAGCTATGGGATACTAATCCATTATCCGGACAGGGGTAAGTTGAAAATAGGGGTAGTGTGACACACACCTAGGCAATCTATTCTAAAGGGTAAATGGGTCCTAGAGGGAGATTGGATTAAGAGTTAGAGAGTTGCTCCTACAATGCTCCTAATACATATACATAGCATAAGGTATATACTAATGGTCATGTCATTGATGAATTCCTATGCAATGCTATTCAACACATAGGGCACGGACTTACCCCTAGCAATACTAGGGCGACTCCCACCAAGAGCCTGTGGCACAGCCGAACGTGGAGGATTACAAAGGACAGATAGGCCTGTCACCACCTACTGCCTACCTCTGGAATCTGTGGGTCTACGAGACATCCAACGCTACTTAAATACCCTAGCACAATGCCAGCATAATAAGCAAATACTTTAAGAGCTGCAGCACAAGCCATCCTAAGGCAATGAACTAAATCATCATTGAACCAATGTTGATTGCATAGCATAGTTATTCATATTAACATAATCATATCCTATCATAACTACATAGACTATAGTGGGGGTCTATAGTGTTTATGATCATAAGATGTGATCATGAGAGTACAATCATAAAGACTATACCTTCCACTTACATGGACTCCACAATCAAACAAGAAACACTTTGTCCAAGTATATGTATAAAAGAAGACTAAAGATAATCTCTTTATTGAGCACAAAGTCACCAATACAAGAAGGAATACACGAGACATACCTTTCCCAATGTGGAATTGGGAAGAGAGACTCCTTCTACTCCTTTCCCGATTTGGACTTGGGATTAGAGGCTCTCCTCTCTACATCCTAACTCCTCTAAGGACTATGGAAGATAGTGTATACAATAGAATGGTGCCCAAGTGGTGTGTGTTGAAGTGAGGGGTATGGGGTCCTATTTATACTCGTGTTGATGTCGGTTCCCGCCACCAAAAGCGTGCGAATCAGTCGTCATTGACTCCAGGGAGCCGGGAGGAGCCAACACGTGGAAGTTGACCGCGTTTGGCGCCAGGACCAGGTCAGCCGACCCACTGGTTCGGCTGACCTGGTCAGGGCTCCAAACGGCCCGTACTTCCTCCAGGTGGCTGCCAGGTAGGTCCCATTAACTTATATTGGTGCTACACCGTTGGATGTCCTCGGATACTTCTGTTTGTGGGCCATTTGATCCATGTGGGGCCACGTGTCGTCGCCTGATCGGCTGGGATGATGATTTATAGGATTGCACCCCATACTTGTCCTCAATTCCTGTATAAACATCTGCATACACATATTTCTCCAAGTACAAGTGGAAATAGGTCAAGTAGAAAGGTGATGTGTGCAAGAAATTATCAATCCTTCACATAATTGAGTTATATTGACGGCTGAAATTGGTATATAACAGCCGTCAACAAACTCCCCCAAGCTTATCCTTTGCTCGTCCCGCGCAAAGTCAAGACTTTAAGTTGATGATCAGGAGTTGCTACAATGTTCTACCTTTCGAAAGTACCAAGTGCACAACAAAATACTCTACTTAGTATTGCAAAAAGTGGCTATGGTACTTCACCCTTCTTAAGTCATTATGGGAGTTATGCCTTCTTCTATTCATGGGTAATTGAAAGATAGAACAGCAAATGGAGCAAGCATAGCCTAGATATCAAGTTCCACTTAAATTCCTGAGAGATTCAAATTAGATTAAAGTACCTCAATTGATTCTCTCAATCACTCCTTTGTGTTTAGTGGAAATATGTCCTCACCAAAGAATTATACCTATACTATTCCTACTCTTTGAATATGCTTGTATGTGGAGCTTGGTAGGAAAAGTATGTAGGCATATTTGCAACACATAATATTGCTATGTCAAAAGAGCAAGCCTTAGGAGAAATCAATTCAAACTTTTGAATAAAGACTTGTGCATGTGTGATGGAATGGAGGTGGATGTGGAAAAATTGAGATGACTCCTTTTGATGTGGACTCTCTTTATTGCAAGGATGAAACATGGCTACCCCTTTTTTTATGCTTATGGACTAAGCATATTTTTTCTTCTTTTTTTTTCTCATGCTTATGATATAAGCATGCATTTTTTTTCTTATTCTTGTAGCCATGTCTTCTACTCCTTTTTATGCAATAACTTGAAGAGAGTGCTAACTATGAATGGCATGGAGTTTCTCTTTTTATTGTGGAATGGTGAATATGATGGAATTTTGCTTCCTTCTAGTGTAGAAGTATAGCATGTGTAAGTGAAGTCTTGAATTCAGAAAGAATCGAATGATTTCTCACATAGGTCTATACTAGTTTGACTAGGCTCAATGTGAAAGCAAATAGCATATGCATAAGGTGTTGTCTATGTATGAATATCATATAGCTTTGGTAAGTATTTCCAATCAAATGAGGGAAACTTAAATCTTGATAGAATTTATCCAAAAATCCAAGTTTCACTTTCAAAATAGGAATAGCAGCCCTATTACTAATTCAAATCTCCCAACAACCTAGAAGTAGATTAAACTTTTGCTACCCACAATTTCTAAATCAAGGCAAAGTTAATTTTAGCCAATTTAAGCAATATTCAGAGAGTAGCAAGTTGTAAACTAGGGACTTAGGAAAAATAAAAGAGAGCAACTATTCATCATTTCATCTATGTGAATTCTAAATCATTCTTACCGCACATCTTTATTTGATAAGCAAAGCAAATATATGTTCCTGTTTTTATGTTTTTTTAGATGCATGGTGGATGGTGGATGAATGGAAAGTAAATATGCAATGGATGATTTGAAATAAAAATGCAGTGGGTGTGATACAAGTTAACTCAAGTGGGGGGTCCTCCCCCAAGCTTATTCTTGATCAAGGTCCGTGATTGGGGTTGAAACCCTAACGATGGAGGTAGGCCACGAGTTGGCCTATCCTTGTTGCAGTGTGGCTTTGACAATGGAGGGTTGAGTGTTGATTGTTGTGTTGCCTCCCATGGACACCATGAGTGTGGTTAAATCGAGTGTTTTCGATGTTGATTGTCCACACATCAGGGTCTCCATGTGTTGTGTATGATTTGTCATTCCTTGGCTTCTAGCCACATAGGAACAACAATTGATGGTGGCAAATCCATTGAGCATGAATGAGTGCTTAGAAGTTGAGAGCATAATGCTCTCACCCATTCGTGGCAGCCCATTGGTTGCTCATGGAGTGTCCCCATTTCAAATCTCTAGCCTCATATAGTTATGATTGACCTTCAGGCATAATTTCCGATAGATAGCAACCATCCTCATTTACTCCTTGGCCAAGAGATGTTGAAATGGGATCCTCTAGGGATCCCAACAGTCAGCTTCTTGAATGCCTGCATAGTAATATTACTCCTGCAAACTTCCTCTCTTGAATAGAGAGGGATGGTTAGCTCCCGATACTTGTACAAAAGAACGTTCGGGTTAGGTAACCGAACATTCATTTGTACATAAGGGGAAGAACAAAATCAAATATACATTGGTTCCAATATCAAGTGTATCCATGATCAATGTGATATTCCTTCATAAGAGTGGAGCTTTATGGATAATTCATGTTATATATTTTCTAAATCTCCTACTCATAGCAATGCATGTGATACTATATGGATCCCTACATCTTTTAAAGTTTCTAACCATCTTAGCTTTCAAGAGCAAATTTTATCATTGAGACCATGACAAACAAGATTCTCAATTTTATCCTCCTGAACTTCAATAGGAATTTAAAATTTAGTGACTCCTCCAAAAAATGCAATTCAATTTTAAAGCAAGGATATCACTTATTCCTAGGAGTTTGAAATCTAGTGACACCATCTATGCATGAAGCTCAATTAAAAATTATGGCTGTCACTATGCCCAAGTTTCTATATGCCAATTCACCAATTAAGTCATGCCCAAAAGTTTTATTTTCTAAACCTAGACAAAAATGACTAAGTCTCAAAACAATGCTTAAAGGATTCTAGGTACTTGTTTTAGATTTTTCCAAGTAAGGTGGGATTTCCTTTTGGAGATCCAAAAGTCAATACTCACACTTACTCTTGTGAGGATGCATGAGAATTAAATGATGAGGAAGTGTCAAACTTTCTCACGAATGCAAGCAAATGCATTCAATTCTATGGCAAAACAAACAATGAAAAATTTTAAATTCATACCTCATTTGAAGAGCAGTTGGTGATGAAGGTCTTTGTGTGAGAAACTCACAACCTTGATTTTTGGCGTAGGATTGATGGTTGATGTCAAATGACAGGTTGAGATTGTATTTGGCAATGGATTTGGTTCTGGCTCCTCCATTGGGTCATCATCTTGAACATTTCTCTTCCTCAAACTCAAAATGAGTTTGAAGGAGAGAAGTGTTCTCAGATCCTCCCAATGGTGACTTGAGCTTGATGAAACCTTCCACTTTCTTGCCATACCACCTCTTCACAATTTTGACCTAGCTGCACTTTAATCAAGAACACACAAAACAACTCGAAAATGGGTTACGTTAGCCAAAAGAAAATTGAACCCAATTTTCAAATTGTCTTGCCCAACTTGAAATAACTTTTAAATGCAATGAGGGTCAAAGCAAATCTTTTTGGTTTGAACTAGGAAGATAAATTCAAGTGGTCATGCACGTAGTTCATATCCAATTAAATTTCTCCCCTAATTCAAATTTTTAGTTTTATGATGGTTGGAAATTTTACTTTCCAACATGCAAGTGTGGAACTTCAAATATGCAGATGCAAGGGTTGATGCAATTTGGAAAACAAATATGAGATAACTACCAATTAACCTATTTGCAAGGACTCACCGAATTTTTGAAGTCCGGTGAGTGATAACTACCAATTAACCTATTGGCGTGGACTCACTGAATTTTTGAAGTCCAATGAGTAGGACTTACCTCCGTTCTGTTCAGCGCGATGATTTGTTGCCCAGTCCCGGAGTTGAAGATGTGGATGATTTCTTCTGTTTTGACATGCCAAACTCATTTGTTTGTCATTTGGACATGTGGGCCACCTGGTGGCCCCAGCATCTCCCCGTTGTATTGATGTTGTTGTAGCGACGGGTTCTCCCTCTTGAATGTATTCCTTCATGAGCATGGTGAGGCTTTGTCCTTCTTAGGGGTGCCACTCTGACCATATTGATATTCCATTGAATCAACCCATACCTTGATCATGGATCAAAGGCTTCCTTGGGCATAATGACATGTGGACTCCACAATCAAACAAGAAACGCTTCATCCACAATGTCACTTGCCCTAGGTTGAATGGGTTTGATCGAAGTGTGGGAATCCCAACATGTGATGTGGGATATCTTGGACTTCAAATGCTCCTTAAGTTATTGTCCTTGGCCAAGATCTTCGTGTGAATGTTGTATTGATTTCTGCTTGGCCAAGATACTTCAAGGTAGGCTAGTTGAACTTAAATCCCTTGGAAAGCCATAGCCTCCTTGAATACAAGGGTGATGTTAATTCCACCCTTGACCTCCTTGTGAATGGTAGCCATTGGAGTTGTTGTTTGAAAAAGGTCCTCATGGGTCTTAGGGAAATAATTCCAACGCGTCCCATGATGACATGGATTTTCACAAATCATGTGAATATCCATGACTTGGATTATCCAAACAAATCTCCAATGACTTGGATATTCATGACACTTCAATGGGAGGTGTAGTTCCATAACTAGGATATCCACCTGGTGAAGTGGTGTGCATGACAAGCTATGGGAACTCGAGCATTCTTCAATCCACCCCTTGAGTGGAGACCTTCTTCTCATCCATGATGAATGAGAATAGGACTCCTTTAGCTCCATCATGAATGTGGTCATGGATTGGTGGAGCCAACCCATGACACGAGTGTTGGATGAAGAGCCAACTATCCACCCCATGGTGGAGGCAAACCAAGAAGAACTTCTTGGAGCCTTCCCCAAGCTTGGGTATGGATGACTTTGGCTCCTACTGAAAGCTGCAATTCTCCCGCAAAAGGCAATGGTGTTGCCTAGCGGACATTTGTTGAGGTACGCCTTGAATCATCTTGCAGTTTAGCACTTGCGTCCTCGTTGGCCATTCCATACAATGGGTTGGCCAACACTACCATGTTTTCAGACAAAGGAGAAAACAAACAAGGGTAATCCTGTCGAATAACTATTAGTACCTATAGCTTAATCACAAGTGATAGCTATCCTTCACTTCCTTTGCCGTCCCCGACAACAGCGCCAGAAATGCTTGTTGACGGCTCCTAAGATATACTAACAAATCATACCCAACAACGGCGCCAGAAATGCTTGTTGACGGCTCCTAAGATATACTAACAAATCATCCCCGGCAATGGCGCCAGAAATGCTTGTTGGTATTTCTTAACACCACAAATCATCTCCGGTAAAGAGATGAGATCCGCAAGTGCACGGAAGATACCATTGTAGCATTTCACCCATGAGTATTCCCAAGGGTATCGTATTTATCCCAAAGGAAGGCAATGGAGTAAAGTATATACTACTCTTATGGTCAAGCTATGGGATACTAATCAATTATCCGGACAGGGGGTAAGTTGATAATAGGGGTAGTGTGGCACACACCTAGGCAATCTATTCTAAAGTGTAAATGGGTCCTAGAGGGAGATTGGATTAAGAGTTAGAGAGTTGCTCCTACAATGCTCCTAATACATATACATAGCCTAAGGTAGATACTAATGGTCATGTCAATGATGAATTCCTATGCAATGCTATTCAACACATAGGGCACGGGCTTACCCCTAGCAATACTAGGGCGACTCCCGCCAAGAGCCTATGGCATAGCCAAACGTGGAGGATTACAAAGGACAGATAGGGTTGTCACCACCTACTGCCTACCTCTTGAATCCGTGGGTCTACAAGACATCCAACGCTATTTAAATACCCTAGCACCATGATAGCATACTAAGCAAATACCTTAAGAGCTGCAGCACAAGCCATCCTAAGGCAATGAACTAAATCATCGTTGAACCAATGTTGATTGCATAGCATAGTTATTCATATTAACATAATCATATCATAACTACATAGACTATAGTGGGGGTCTATAGTGTTTATGATCATAAGATGTGATCATGAGAGTACAATCATAAAGACTATACCTTCCACTTATATGGACTCCACAATCAAACAAGAAACGCATTGTCCAAGTATACGTATAAAAGAAGGCTAAAGATAATATCTTTATTGAGCACAAAGTCACAAATACAAGAAGGAATACATGAGACATACCTTTCCCAATGTGGAATTGGGAAGAGAGACTCCTTCTACTCCTTTCCCAATTTGGACTTGGGACTAGAGGCTCTCCTCTCTACATCCTAACTCCTCTAAGGACTATGGAAGATAGTGTATACAATAGAATGGTGCCCAAGTGGTGTGTGTTGATGTGAGGGGTATGGGGTCCTATTTATACAGGTGTTGAGGTTGGTTCCCGCCACCAAAAGCGAGCGAATCAGTCGTCATTGACTCCAGGGAGCCGGGAGGAGCCAACACGTAGAAGTTGACCGCGTTTGGCGCCAGGACCAGGTCGATCGACCCCCTGATTCGGCCGACTTGGTCAGGGCTCCAAACGGCCCGTACTTCCTCCAGGTGGCTGCCAGGTGGGTCCCATTGACTGATATTGGTGCTACACCGTTGGATGGCCTCAGATACTTCTGTTTGTGGGCCATTTGATCCATGTGGGGCCACATGTCGTCGCCTGGTTGGCTGGGATGATATTTTATAGGATTGCACCCCATACTTTTCCTCAATTCCTGTATAAATATCTGCATACACAAATTTCTCCTAGTACAAGTGGAAATAGGTCAAGTAGAAAGGTGATGTGTGCAAGAAATGAGCAATCCTTCACATAATTGAGTTATATTAACGGCTAAAATTGGTATATAACAGCCGTCAACAAACTCCCCCAAGCTTATCCTTTGCTCATCCCGCGCAAAGTCAAGACTTTAGGTTGATGATCAGGAGTTGCTACAATGTTCTACCTTTCGAAAGTACCAAGTGCAACAAAATACTCTACCTAGTATTGCAAAAAGTGGCTATGGTACTTCACCCTTCTTAAGTCATTATGGGAGTTATGCCTTCTCCTATTCATGGGTAATTGAAAGATAGAACCGCAAATGGAGCAAGCATAGCCTAGATATCAAGTTCCAATTAAATTCCTGAGAGATTCAAATTAGATTATAAGTACCTCAATTGATTCTCTCAATCACTCCTTTGTGTATAGTGGAAATATGTCCTCACCAAGGTATTATGCCTATACTATTCCTACTCTTTGAATATGCTTGAATGTGGAGCTTGGTAGGGAAATTATTTAGGCATATTTGCAACACATAATATTGCTAATTCAAAAGAGCAAGCCTTAGGAGAAATCAATTCAAACTTTTGAATCAAGACTTGTGCATGTGTGATGGAATGGAGGTGGATGTGGAAACATTGAGATGACTCCTTTTGATGTGGACTCTCTTTATTGCAAGGATGAAACATGGCTACCCCTTTTTTTATGCTTATGGAGTAAGCATATTTTTTCTTCTTTTTTTTCTCATGCTTATGAAATAAGCATGCATTTTTTTCTTTTTCTTAGCCATGTCTTCTACTCCTTTTTATGCAATAACTTGAAGAGAGTGCTAACTATGAATGGCATGGAGTTTCTCTTTTTATTGTGGAATGGTGGATATGATGGAATTTTGCTTCTTTCTAGTGTAGAAGTATAGCATGTGCAAGTGAAGTCTTGAATTCAAAAAGAATTAAATGATTTCTCACATAGGTCTATACTAGTTTGACTAGGCTCAATGTGAAAGCAAATAGCATATGCATAAGGTGTTGTCTATGTATAAATATCATATAGCTTTGGTAGGTATTTCCAATCAAATGAGGGAAACTTAAATCTTGATAGAATTTCTCCAGAAATCCAAGTTTCACTTTCAAAATAGGAATAGCAGCCCTATTACTAATTCAAATCTCCTAACAACCTAGAAGTAGATTGATAGGAAAATTGGTCCCGATCTTCCGAAAGGTAATGATAAGTCGATTGATGGAGATCTCGACGTTGATGATCCGAGGCTCTCGAGTAGAACACGAACAACCTCTGCAATCACTACACCACCGTTCCGTTGGTTATCAACCGTGCTTCACACGATTGACCTCGCCAAGAAGGCTAATCTCTGCAAGTGCAACCGAGAACACAAGCAAGAACAAGGTAGACACGATCTGAAATCGCGAAGTTGGGGTCTCACAAACCGAAGAACGGCAATATTATTGATCTAAGCAAAACCCAATTGTCTATGGCGGCTACCATGGAGTATATATAGGTGGAAGGACGTTCAAGGGGGTGTTAGGGTCGTGACCTAACCCTAAGACACGAAAATAATGGACTTAGACTTGATACAAGGCCCAATGGCCCAATACGGTGGCGCAGCACCCTGACAGATTCTGTACTTGATTTTGTTTCGACGATTGCCCTCGACTCCGAACGTATTTTGACATGGGACCGGCTCCATTGGAAAGTTTATCCTCTCCCCTTTCCGTTCATATGTAGAACGTCCAAAACGGAGTTCGTATGCATCTTGGGCGTCCGTTTTAGTGCGTACTGCTCCTGGACTCCGAGTTGGATACGATTTGGAGTTTGGTTCGGTTTCCATCTTCTTTGAACGAATTGTCTGGTCTTCCACGTCCCTAATACTCCCTCCAAGTACTCCTTGAACCTCTCCATGGATCCTAATCACAAATAAATCATAAAGTAGCAATCTATACTCAAAAACATATAAGGAAATATATAAGAACGAGTTCACCTCTGAAATTAATTGTTGTATATGAACTCTATTGATTGCATCTTGTATATTCAGTGGAGTGTTGTTTGTATCCATATAAGTGATGTCCTCATCATCCTCCCCTTCTTGAATTGGAGTCGTCCTCGACTCAAGTTCATCTTCTCTCATGTGTTGGTCCAAATATGCAATGCCATCAAATCTTTTTGTGTGCATCAAAGGAGGAGGCCAAGGTGGTGGACGACATAATGGGCCATCTTGATCTTGTCCATCAAATAAGAGTGCACACTTACTTGAGCCAGGATCCCAAACAAATAAACATTGTGTCATGTTTTTAGGTGCAATAATAATATGCATGATCTCATCATTCTCCCCTTCTTTATGACAAGCCATCCTCGGCTTGCTCGTATGTCCAGCAAAAAGTCTTGCTTTGGGGGTAGAGTTTAGGCCCGAGTGAGCACTGTCCATATTGCACAACCGTAGTGAAAAATATTTTTGTTGTCCCTACTGCAAGGAAAAAATACTAGAAAAACTTGACAAGATATTATTAGCGTTAGTACATTCATTTACTTGACCATGTTGTTGCAGCACAAAAGGAGCTTCCTCATTTGAGCATATGTAAACTTTATGCACCATAAACATACCACTATGTTCATATTTGCCTATAGCGTGAAAAATATTTCTACTTAATAAAGGCAATTCAGATTGAGAAAATATTATCTTCTCTACGATAACCAGTGAGTGATAAAGTATCAAATTCATTTGGTTGTTCTAGCATAGGTATAATATAATTATCAGCACACAACTCATTTTTGTTATAAGAATCAGTAGGAAAATCAACTAATCGTAAAGGTGTATTATGAAAAGGTTCATCTTGTTGCTGCTCATCGATAGCATGATTGGTGGTAAAATTCAGCACATCTGAAAATTTCATACCTTGGATAAATGTAGAGCATTGTCCATTAACACTACTCTCTTTTTCAGCAAGAAATTCAAATGCATTATCAGTTGATTCATCAAAAAATTCAGAAGAGTTGTTCAACACCTCACTCTCATTTGCATCTATATTTATTTGTTCATGTTCCTGCAAAAGGTTAGGCAAAGGAGGAGGTACAACAAGAAAATTCTTCTCAAATTCATGTATTTCATCTTTGCAATTAGATACATTAGCAAAAGTTTCTCGCATAAGAATTTTCATATCTTTCCATGTTCGAGGTTTTTCTATATCGCTTAAGTTGTCCCACCAAGTTAATGCACAATCAACTAACGCACTAGCAATATTTCTAATCTTTCTCCTCTCACACATATGCCATTGTCCAAAAATTTTATCCAACTCTATTTCCCAAGCAATATATTCATCGTAACCAAAACCATCATAAGAAGGAAGAGATGGGAGAATGTAATTACTTCTTGAGGAAGTTGTTGTAAAGGTGGTCTGAATGTCATGTGAAACCTTGGTTGATGTTTGATTTTTAGTGAGCAACTCCATCGCCGTCTTCATCATGTCCATCATCTCAGCATATAATGCATGATTCTTGCTTTTACCTGACATTGTTAGTAGCAAACAGAAGACAACACAAAAAATATGTTATCCCTATCAACTACAAAGGATAATGGCAAAGTGGAAGTGGAATCACACACTCTCAAGCGTCTTACCACGCTCTTACAAGTGTTCTTACCGACACTGCAGCTGGCAAACGGTGGACGGTATGAAGAAACCAATGAAGCATGGGATGATTGCAAAGGTGTATCGATTCTGCTCAAGAGTAAGGTGTAGCTTGGATGGCACTTTCTATGTAGCAATGATTAGCAACAAACAAATCAGATAGTAAAGTTGAATAAGTGCCCAAAGTATTTGTCAAAGTTGCTGGTCTAAATGTGTTCCTAGTAGTTCAAGCTAGCAAGACATGAGACAAAACTAGATGACACAAAGAATGCAAGCACTTCTGTTTTTTTTGTTGTTTTTTTTCCTCTTTTTTTGTGCGGCTTTTGTTTCTTGTTTTGCACTTGCCTTTTTCTTTTTTCTTCTTTTTTTCAGAATGTGCTGCAAGGGAAGAACACAATGAAAATCAATCCAAGATATCTCGTGTGTCTGTCGCAGATTTTTTGCTCAATCTTCCAAGGACAAATAGGCACACTTATAGGCTCTAAATTGGAAAGCATAGAACAGCAAGATTGTAGATATATCTCTCCTCTTTAATTTCAATATATGGAAGACCTATTTTGGAAAAGAACAATAGTAGATACTGCCCCCGAAATACAGACTGTTTAGAATTTTTAGGTCAATAACAGATTCTGATGTAATACAATTTCGACATAGATAAATATATTTTCTGGGAAAATGATGAATAAGAAAGTTATAGAGAACTTCTTAAGCTTTCCAGAAAGTACAAGAACACGAAAATACGAGTCCGTATGAGCTAGATATGATGAATATACTAAACTGGACAGAGATGAATTTAATCTGGACGTGATGATGTGATTCAAAAGGATGAATCAACACAATGCAAAACTCAAACTAAGACTAAAAACACTTCTAAACCAGCAATATGACTCAACCACGGACACAAACTCAACAAAACCAAACTGAATAACAAAGTTGGAAAGGCTTAATGTGGTTTGGACAAAGTAATGAACAGATCTACAAAACTGCAAGTTTTTTTGTGGCTTTTTTGTGGACTCTAGGTATGAAAAACAAAACCAATGTAATGGATAGATGAATTACCTAACGGGAAACCTGGAAATATGATACCAATTGATAGAAAAAGATGAGTTCCGATCTTCCGAAAGGTAATGATAAGTCGATTGATGGAGATCTCGACGTTGATGATCCGAGGCTCTCGAGTAGAACACGAACAACCTCTGAAATCACTACACCACCGCTCCGTTGGTTATCAACCATGCTTCACACGATTGACCTCACCAAGAAGGCTAATCTCTGCAAGTGCAACCGAGAACACAAGCAAGAACAAGGTAGACACGATCTGAAATCGCAAAGTTGGGGTCTCACAAACCGAAGAACGGCAATATTATTGAACTAAGCAAAACCCAATTGTCTATGGCAGCTACCATGGAGTATATATAGGTGTAAGGACGTCCAAGGGGGTGTTAGGGTCGTGACCTAACCCTAAGACACGAAAATAATGGACTTAGACTTGATACAAGGCCCAATGGCCCAATACGGTAGCGCAGCACCCTGACAGATTCTGTACTTGATTTTGTTTAGACGATTGCCGTCGACTCCGAACGTATTTTGACATGGGACCGGCGCCATTGGAAATTTTATCCTCTCCCCTTTCCGTGCATATGTAGAACGTCCAAAACGGAGTTCGTATGCATCCTGGGCGTCCGTTTTAGTGCGTACTGCTCCTGTACTCCGAGTTGGATACGATTTGGAGTTTGGTTCGGTTTCCATCTTCTTTGAACGAATTCTCTGGTCTTCCACATCCCTAATACTCCCTCCAAGTACTCCTTGAACCTTTCCATGGATACTAATCACAAATAAATCATAAAGTAGCAATCTATACTCAAAAACATATAAGGAAATATATAAGAACGAGTTCAGCTCTGAAATTAATTGTTGTGTATGAACTCTATTGATTGCATCTTGTATATTCAATAGAGTGTTGTTTGTATCCATATAAGTGATGTCCTCATAATGGATTAAGCTTTTGCTACCCACAATTTCTAAATCAAGGCAAAGTTAATTTTAGCCAATTTAAGCAATATTCGGAGAGTAGCAAGTTGTAAACTAGGGACTTAGGAAAAATAAAAGAGAGCAACTATTCATCATTTCATCTATGTGAATTCTAAAACATTCCTACCGCACATCTTTATTTGATAAGCAAAGCAAATCTAAGTTCCTATTTTTATGTTTTTTTAGATGCATGGTGGATGATGGATGAATGGAAAGTAAATATGCAATGGATGATTTAAAATAAAAATGCAGTGGGTGTGATACAAGTTACCTCAAGTGGGGGTCCTCCCCCAAGCTTATTCTTGATCAAAATATGTGATTGGGGTTGAAACTCTTACGACGGAGGTAGGCCATGAGTTGGCCTATCCTTGTCGCAGCGTGGCTTTGACAATGGAGGGTTCAGTGTTGATTGTTGTGTTGCCTCCCATGGACACCATGAGTGTGGTTGAATAGAGTGTTTTTGATGTTGATTGTCCGCACATCAGAGTCTCCATGTGTTGGGTGTGATTTGTCATTCCTTGGCTTCTAGCCACATAGGAACAACAATTGATGGTGGAAATCCCTTGAGCGTGAATGATTGCTTAGAAGTTGAGAGCATAATGCTCTCACCCATTCGTGGCAGCCCATTGGTTGCTCATGGAGGGTTCCCATTTCAAATCTCTAGCCTCGTATAGTTATGATTGACCTTCGGGCATAATTTCCGATAGGTAGCAACCATCCTCATTTACTCCTTGGCCAAGATATGTTGAAATGGGATCCTCTAGGGATCCCAACAGTCAACTTCTTGAATGCCTGCATAGTAATATTACTCCTGCAAACTTCCTCTCTTGAATAGAGAGGGATGGTTAGCTCCCGATACTTGTACAAATGAACGTTCGGGTTAGGTAATCGAACATTCATTTGTGCATACGGGGAAGAACAAAATCAAATATACATTGGTTCCAATATCAAGTGTATCCATGATCAATGTGTTATTCCTTGATAAGAGTGGAGCTTTATGGATAATTCATGTTGCATATTTTCTAAAGCTCCTACTCATAGCAATGCATGTGATACTATATGGATCCCTACATCTTCTAAAGTTTCTAACCATTTTAGCTTTCAAGAGCAAATTTTATCATTTAGACCATGACAAACAAGATTCTCAATTTTATCCTTCTGAACTTCACTAGGAATTTAAAATTTAGTGACTCCTCCAAAAAATGCAATTCAATTTTAGAGAAAGGATATCACTTATTCCTAGGAGTTTGAAATCTAGTGACACCATCTATGCATGAAGCTCAATTAAAAATTATGGCTGTCACTATGCCCAAGTTTCAATATGCCAATTCACCAATTAAGTCATGCCCAAAAGTTTTATTTTCTAAACCTAGACAAAAATGACTAAGTCTCAAAACAATGCTTAAAGGATTCTAGATACTTGTTTTAGATTTTTCCAAGTAAGGCGGGATTTTCTTTTGGAGATCCAAAAGTCAATACTCACACTTACTCTTGTGAGGATACATGAGAATTAAATGATGAGGAAGTGTCAACCTTTCTCACAAATGCAAGCAAATGCATTCAATTATATGGCAAACCAAACAATGAAAAATTATAAACTCATACCTCATTTGAAGAGTCTTTGTGTGAGAAACTCACAACCTTGATTTTCGGCGTAGGCTTGATGGTTGATGTCAAATGCCAGGTTGAGATTGGATTTGGCAATGGATTTGGTTCTGGCTCCTCCATTGGGTCATCATCTTGAACATTTCTTTTCCTCAAACTCAAAATGAGTTTGAAGTAGAGAAGTGTTCTCAAATCCTCCCAATGGTGACTTGAGCTTGATGAAACCTTCCACTTTCTTGCCATACCACCTCTTCACAATTTTGACCAAGCTGCACTTTAATCAAGAACACACAAAACAACTCGAAAACGGGTTACATTAGCCAAAATAAAATTAAACCCAATTTTCAAATTGTCTTGCCCAACTTGAAATAACTTGTAAATGCTATGAGGGTCAAAGCAAATATTTTTGGTTTGAACTAGGAAGATAAATTCAAGTGGTCATGCACGTAGTTCATATCCAATTAAATTTCTCCCCTAATTCAAATTTTTAGTTTTATGATGGTTGGAAATTTTACTTTCCAACATGCAAGTGTGGAACTTCAAATATGCAAATGCAAGGGTTGATGCAATTTGGAAAACAAATATGAGATAACTACCAATTAACCTATTGGCAAGGACTCACCGAATTTTTGAAGTCTGGTGAGTTATAACTACCAATTAACCTATTGGCGAGGACTCACCGAATTTTTGAAGTCCGATGAGTAGGACTTACCTCCGTTCTGTTCAGCGCGATGATTTGTTGCCCAATCCCGGAGTTGAAGATGTGGACGATTTCTTCTGTTTTGACATGCCAAACTCATTTGCCTGTCATTTGGACATGTGGGCCACCTGGTGGCCCAAGCTTCTCCCCATTGTATTGATGTTGTTGTAGCGTTGGGTTCTCCCTCTTGAATGTATTCCTTCATGGGCATGGTGAGGCTTTGTCCTTCTTAAGGGTGCCACTCTGACCATGATATTCCATTGAATCAACCCATACCTTGATCATGGATCAAAGGCTTCCTTGGACATGATGAGATGTGGACTCCACAATCAAACAAGAAACGCTTCATCCACAATGTCACTTGCCCTAGGTTGAATGGTTTTGGTCGAAGTGTGGGAATCCCAACAAGTGATGTGGGATATCTTGGACTTTGAATGCTCCTTAAGTTCTTGTCCTTGGTCAAGATCTTCGTGTGAATGTTGTCTTGATTTCTGCTTTGCCAAGATACTTCAATGTAGGCTAGTTGAACTTAAATCCCTTGGAAAGCCATAGCCTCCTTGAATACAAGGGTGATGTTAATTCCACCCTTCACCTCCTTGTGAATGGTAGCCATTGGAGTTGTTGTTTGAAAAAGGTCCTCATGGGTCTTAGGGAAATAATTCCCACGCTTCCCATGATTACATGGATTTTCACAAATCATGTGAATATCCATGACATGGATTATCCAAACAAATCTCCAACGACTTGGATATTCATGACACTTCAATGGGAGGTGTAGTTCCATAACTAGGATATCCACCCGGTGAAGTGGTGTGCATGACAAGCTATGGGAACTCGAGCATTCTTCAATCCACCCCTTGAGTGGAGACCTTCTTCTCATCCATGATGAATGAGAATAGGACTCCTTCAGCTCCGGCATGAATGTGGTTATGGATTGGTGGAGCCAACCCATGACACGAGTGTTGGATGAAGAGCCAACTATCCACCCCATGGTGGCGGCAAACCAAGAAGAACTTCTTGGAGCCTTCCCCAAGCTTGGGTATGGATGACTTTGGCTCCTACCGGAAGCTGCAATTCTCCCACAAAAGTCAATGGTGTTGCCTAGCGGACATTTGTTGAGGTACACCTTAAATCATCTTGCAGTTTAGCACTTGCGTCCTCGTTGGCCATCCCATACAATGGGTTGGCCAACACTACCCTATTTTCACAGAAAGGAGAAAACAAACAAGGGTAATCCTGTCTAGTAACTACTAGTACCTATAGCTTAATCACAAGTGATAGCTATCCTTCACTTCCTTTGCCTTCCCCGGCAATGGCACCAGAAATTGTTGTTGACGGCTCCTAAGATATACTAACAGATCATCCCCGGCAACGGCGCCAGAAATGCTTGTTGACGGCTCCTAAGATATACTAACAAATCATCCCCGACAAGGGCGCCAGAAATGCTTGTTGGTATTTCTTAACACCACAGATCATCTCCGGTAAAGAGATGAGATCCGCAAGCGCACGGAAGATACCGTTGTAGCATTTCACCCATGAGTATTCCCAAGGGTGTCGTATTTATCCCAAAGTAAGGCAATGGAGTAAAGAATATACTACTCTTATGCTCAAGCTATGGGATACTAATCAATTATCCGGACAGGGGGTAAGTTGATAATAGGGGTAGTGTGACACACACCTAGGCAATCTATTCTAAAGGGTAAATGGGTCCTAGAGGGAGATTGGATTAAGAGTTAGAGAGTTGCTCCTACAATGCTCCTAATACATATACATAGCCTAAGGTAGATACTAATGGTCATGTCAATGATGAATTCCTATGCAATGTTATTCAACACATTGGGCACAGGCTTACCCCTGGCAATACTAGGGTGACTCTCGCCAAGAGCCTGTGGCATAGCCGAACGTGGAGGATTACAAAGGACAAATAGGACTGTCACCACCTACTGCCTACCTCTTCAATCTGTGGGTCTAGGAGACATCCAACGCTACTTAAATACCCTAGCACCATGCTAGCATACTAAGCAAATACCTTAAGAGCTGCAGCACAAGCCATCCTAAGGCAATGAACTAAATCATCATTGAACCAATGTTGATTGCATAGCATAATTCTTCATATTAACATAATCATATCATAACTATATAGACTATAGTGGGGGTCTATAGTGTTTATGACCATAAGATCTGTTTATGACCAAGTATACGTATAAAAGAAGGCTAAATATAATATCTTTATTGAGCACAAAGTCACAAATACAAGAAGGAATACATGAGACATACCTTTACCAATGTGGAATTGGGAAGAGAGACTCCTTCTACTCCTTTCCCAATTTGGACATGGGACTAGAGGCTCTCCTCTCTACATCCTAACTCCTCTAAGGACTATGGAAGATAGTGTATACAACAGAATGGTGCCCAAGTGGTGTGTGTTGAAGTGAGGGGTATGGTGTCCTATTTATACTAGTGTTGAGGTCGGTTCCCGCCACCAAAAGCGCGTGAATCAGTCGTCATTGACTCCGGGGAGCCAGGAGGAGCCAACACATGGAAGTTGACCGTGTTTGGCGCCAGGACCAAGTCGGCCGACCCCCTGGTTCGGCCGACCTGGCCAGGGCTCCAAATGGTCCGTACTTCCTCCAGGTGGCTGCCAAGTGGGTCCCATTGACTGATATTGGTGCTACATCGTTGGATGGCCTCAGATACTTCTGTTTGTGGGCCATTTGATCCATGTGGTGCCACGTGTCCTCGCCTGATTTGTTGGGATGATATTTTATAGGATTGCACCCCATACTTTTCCTCAATTCCTGTATAAGTATCTGCATACACATATTTCTCCAAGTACAAGTGGAAATAGGTCAAGTAGAAAGGTGATGTGTGCAAGAAATGATCAATCCTTCACATAATTGAGTTATATTGACAGCTGAAATTGGTATATAACAGCCGTCAATAGAGAGCTTGCGATCAAGCATGTTTGATCATGTGTTGAGGATTTTTGTGCCCCCTTGTTGAGGATCATATTAATTTGATGATGTTGAGGATCGGATGTGGCGTATGTGTTTTCACAGTGTGTTCATTTGTTCCTAAAATTAGAACACGTAGCGGCTAGCGCCTACAGTTGTCATTTCTTCGAAAGGACGAGCATAGCTTGTTAGAAATTATATTGTACAAGGCATGCAATTAATTTGATGAACCGCGTAGTGAGTTGTGCCTAGATGGTACATTCTATCCTCAAACCCTCAGGGGAACATCCTTCATGTAAACATGCACGCCGAGAGTGAGGACGACGCTTGGTGGACGGCGACAGCGATGGTGAGGACGATGCTCGATGCGGCAAGAAGTGAAAAGTGCTCCAAAAAATGATCGTGAATGGATCCGATGCTATTTTTCTATGCTACTTCTAGGACCTGTGGTTTGTTATGTTTAGCTTTGTTAATCTGGCCTAAAGTTGAGACTCCAAAAACTGTGCTGGCATCTTTTGTGATTTACTACGTACTTTGCTTAGCTTGATGTAGTTGGCTATGACTGTTTGATCGCTCATTATGTTGGACCCGTGTTGGGTTTCAACATAGAGAGTGGGCATAGGGTGAGGGGGAAGGTTCTCCCTGGTGCCATCAGATGAACTGGTTGTAAGTCACTTTCTGGATCTCCAACTCAGCTACAGTTGTTAAAACGAAGCCACGGAACCTTTTTGCCATGCCCCCTTGACACAGCGAATATAATGTGACTGAGACGATGGAGGCTGAGACATTTCATGTTGATCTGCTTACTGATGTCAATATGATGCCATACATAAATTAGGATACGACCGCATTGGCTAGGAATGACATTGAGGGAGCTCCACCCTTCTAATGACAACGTCAGGTGATCGGTTTGAGGATATGGAGTTGTATCAGAAAATTAAGACGACGACGATGATACATATATCAATGATGGTCATGTAGCTCCATTGTGGGGGGACAACAACGACGATGATGATTTTTTTGTATAATTAAGTACGTACTATACGTGTGAGCTGTGAACTGGAGTATTTGTGACGATAGGCTAATTTATGGAAGTGCGATTAATTAATCATTTATTACATGTGGGATTAATCATTTATTACATTCCCACTGTTGCATTAATTTGTGGGTGCTTCTCTCAATCGTTGCCACTGGCAAGTCGCCCAGCTAGCGTCAGCACCCTCGCCCGCCTTGGATCCCTTTGGCACACGAACTACTGAATTGTGGCAACAGAACCTAATACAACGATTGTGTTCCGTGGTGATAGATGCTAACGCAATGGAGCAGTGAATCATGGCAACGCATTCTAATGCAACGATTGTGTTCTGTTGCCCTAGGATCCTAACGCCACGAACTAGTGGATCGTGGCAACACATCCTAATGCAAAGATTGGGTTCCATTGCATTAGTATCCTAACACCACAAACCAGTGGCTCGTGGCAACACATCCTAATGCAATGATTGTGTTCCATTGCATTAGGATCCTAACGCCATGAACCAGTGGCATGTGGCAACACGTCCTAATGAACGATTGGGTTTTGTTGCATTAGGAGCCTAACGCCACGAACCAGTGGATCGTGCCAACATAGCCTAATGCAATGATTGGGTTCCATTGCATTAGTATACTAACACCACGTACTAGTGAATCGTGGCAACACATCCTAATGCAACGATTGCGGTCCGTGGTGATAGATACTAACGCCGAACCGGAGAATCATGGCAACACATCCTAATGCAACGATTGGGTTCCGTTGCATTAGTGTCCTGACGCCATGAACCAGTGAATTGTGGCAACACATCCTAATGCAACAATTGCGGTCCGTGGCGATAGATACTAACGCCACAAACCAGATAATCATGGCAACACATCCTAATGCAACGATTGTGGTCCATGGCGATAGATCCTAACGCCAAGTGAATCGTGGCAACACAACCTAATGAAACGCTTGTGGTCTGTGGCGATAGATACTAATGCCATGAACTAGTGAATCATTGCAACACATCCTAATGCAACGATTGGGTTCCGTTGCATTAGTATCCTAACGCCACGAGATAGTACAATCGTGGCAATAGATCCTAATGCAACGATTGTGTTTCGTTGTATTATGATCCTAATGCAACTGTTTACTGATTCGTGGCAACAGATCCTAATGCAACGATTGTGTTCTGTGGCAATAAAACTCTAACACCATGAACCAGTGATTCGTGGCAACAGATCCTAATGCAACAATTGTGTTTTGTGGCGATAGATCTTAATACCACGAACTAGTGAATCGTGGCAAAAGACCAAGCTTACTGCAACGATTTAGTATTTGTTGCAGTACAATCGTTGCAACCAGATGAAATCCTTGTAGTGGTTGGAAGTGGAAATATATTCCATTCTAAAAAAAATAAAAGAGATAAATAGTACACTAGTTTACCGTTAGAACATCAACATTAGAACTATTTTTGCGCACTAATGAACAGCGAAACAAAGTTCATTACCTTAAGACGATATATTACAAACTAGAAAAACACAAACTAGAAACAAGAAAAGAAAAACAACACAACTAAAAACAAGAAAAAACTTCTCCTCCTCCTCCTCCTCCTCCTCCTCCTCCTCCTTGGGCTCCTGGCAGGGCGGGGCACCCCTCGCGACGGAGACGGCAAGTCCAGTTTCCAGACATTGCCGCCACCAGGTTGTCGCGGCCGGCAATGCCTAGCTCGATCGCCAGTGTGTCCCAGAGGACGTCGAGGCAACAGGCCAAGTGCATAATGTCGAAGACGTAGTGGCCTGTGGTCCCCATTCCAGTATGCTCTAGAAGGGAACCAAGCCCAAGGCGGCGCATGGAGCGCGATGTATTGTCAAAGACATCGCGCACCATCATCTGGAGAGCCCACTTCATGTCCGGGGGGGGGGGGGGTCCGGTTGGGGACGCTTCCCCATGGTGTCATTCGGCGGGCTTGGCATCGGTGTTTTCTTTTCAGCCATGGTGTTCTTGGCGCTGTTTTGGGAACACTACAAGGATTCTGCCCTGATGCAATGATTGTACTGCAACGAATACTAAATTGTTGCAGTAAGCTTGGTATTTTGCCACGATTCACTAGTTTGTGGCATTAGCATCTATCGCCACGGAACACGATCGCTGCATTAGGATATGTTGCCACGATTCACTAGTTTGTGGCATTAGGATCTATTGCCACGAATCTGTTGCCACGATTCAATAGTTTGTGGCATTAGCATCTATCGCCACAGAACCCGATCACTGAATTAGTATATGTTGCCACAATTCACTAGTTCATGGCATTAGGATCTATCGCCATGAATCTGTTGCCACGATTCACTAGTTCGTGGCATTAGCATCTATCGCCACGGAACCCAATCGTTGCATTAGAATTTGTTGCCATGATTCACTAGTTTGTGGCATAAGCATCTATCGCCATGGAACCCGATCGTTGCATTAGGATATGTTGCTACGATTCAATAGTTCGTGGCGTTAGCATCTATCGCCATGGAACACAATCGTTGCATTAGGATCTGTTGCCACGATTCATCAGTTCATGGCATTAGCATCTATCGCCATGGAACACACTCATTGCATTAGGAACTTTTGCCACGCATCACCAGTTCATGGCGATAGGATCTATCGCCACAAAACACAATAGTTGCATTAGGATCTGTTGCCACGAAATACTGGTTCATGGCATTAGGATCTATCACCACAAAACACAATCTTTGCACTAGGATCTGTTGTCACGAAATACCGGTTCATGGCGTTAGGGTCTGTCGCCACAGAACACAATCATTGCATTAGGAACTTTTGCCATGATTCACCAGGTCGTGGCGTTACGATCTATCGCCACGAAACACAAATGCCGCGTTAGGAACTTATGCCACGATTTAAAAGTTCATGGCGATAGGATCTGTCGCCACGCAACACTATCATTGTATTAGGATATGTTGCCACGAAATACTGGTTGGTGGCGTTAAGACCTATCGCCACGAAACATAATCGTTGCATTAGGAACTTTTGCCATGATTCACCAGTTCGTGGCGTTAGGATCTATCGCCACGAAACACAAACGTTGCATTAGGAACTTATGCCACGATTCACAAGTTCGTGGCGATAGGATCTATCGCCACGAAACACTATCATTGTATTATTATCTGTTGCCATAAAATATCGGTTGGTGGCGTTAAGATCTATCGCCACGGAGCACAAATGTTGCATTACGAACTTTTGCCACGATTTACCAGTTCGTGGCATTACAATCTATCGCCACGAAACACAAACGTTGCATTAGGAACTTACGCCACGATTCACCAGTTCGTGGCTTGCTTCTAAGCTTGCTGCTTAATAGAATAGCGGCTTCTAACTTTTCAAAAAAGAAAATCAAGTAGTTCACGTACAGCTAGCTCACACAGTACTTATATAAAAAGATCATCATCTTCGTTGTCCTCCCCCAATATTGGAGGTACAATACCATCATTGATATATGTATCATCATCGTCATCGTCGTCGTCATCTTCATTTGAAAGAGCGGAAGCATCACCAGTTGCTCTCTCAATGTCATTCCTATCCCATGCGGTCGTACCCTCATTTATATCAGTAAGTCGTCGATCATCAAATGTCTCAGCCTCCATCGTCTCAGTGACATTATTTTCACTGTCTCCAGGGGGCATGGAAAAAAGGTTTCATGGCTTCGTTTTAACAACTGTAGCCCATTTAGGTTGCTTCACACTTCTAACGTAAAAAACTTGTTCTGCTTGGGTGGCTAGAATGTAAGGCTCATACTTAAATTGAGAAATAGTAGTGTCAACATCTATAATTATGTATCGATCCATTTTGTAACCTCTGCTTTGGCTCTGACCAGAACGAGGCCGATCAAACCATTCACATTCAAATAACAGAACCTCTTGATTTTTTCAAAATCAACAGAAATCATTTTCTTGATTACTCCATACCACTCATGATCACCATCCCGAACAACAACACCACTATTTTGCGTCCGTAAATCTTTTTCCACCTCTGTTATTCGAAACAAGAAGCCATTTATGAATGATCGACTAAAAAAACGTGCCTGACGATCAGGTCCTCTACATAATGCATACAAATAATCGGTTACTTTGCCTTCTTTGTGTAATGTCATAATCTGTACATATTAATTTGTATAAAAGGGGTCATCGATAAACCAACTTCAGAACAGATATTTCTTCAATAATTCATCAAAGTAAAAACTTGCATGTACTTACTCGTTTCTGAAACCAATAAACAAACTCATCTCTATGGCGTTTTTCAACATCACAAGAATGAATCTTTTTCAACTCTTCAAAATGCTCACTAAAAAGGGTACAAAATTAAATTAGCCATCTAAAATAAGCATGATCCAATATAGTATAGAACATCTGAGTTATACGTACTTGATCCATGGAGCGGCCTCTCCAACATTAGAAATAATGTCTGATGTTATGTAGTTGCACCATAGTAAGTTGGCCCCATTCAAACCCTTTTTTAGAATTATCAACTTCTGTAAATATATTAGACTCGAGAGAAGGTTCATTCCCAGGTTCATACCCAGCTTCATGACGTTCTGGCCTATTAAGCTTGGTGTTGATGTTATCCAAAAACTGACTACAGAAAGTCATACACTCTTCCATAATATATCCCTCAGCTATAGAACCCTATGGGTGAGCTCTGTTACGTACATACCTCTTCAATGTACCAAGGTACCTCTCAATTGGATACATCCATATGTAAGAAACAGGTCCACCCAAGCGAGCTTCATTGCCAAGATGGATTGGAAGATGTACCATGATATCAAAGAAAGCGGGAGGAAGCAACATCTCAAGCTTATAAATTGTTTCAGGAAATTGTTCAATCATCTTATCCAAATCTGGTTCCGCCAATTCTTTAGAACAAATCCCAGAAAAGAATCTGCTAAACTCAATTAAAGGTTCAACAACCTTTTAAGGCAATATGTCACGTATTGCAATAGGAAGGAGCTTTTGAAATATAATATGACAGTCATGAGTTTTTAGACCTGATACCTTACGTGCTGTTATGTCCACACTTCTCTTGATGTTTGAGGCATAACCATCGAGCATCTTCACATCCGCCAAAAACTTGCACAAGGTGGTCTTCTGATCTTTTTGCAAAGTATATGATGCTGATGGACAATCATACTTCCATTTCATACCCACCGGATGTTGCTTTGGCCGTATACCCATTTCCTGCATATCAAAACGAGCTTGTAGACTATCTTTTGTTTTACCATCCATATTAAGAAATGTCTCCAAGATGCTATCACAAATGTTTTTCCCAATGTGCATGACATCCAAGTTATGCCTTTTTAGCAATGTCTTCTAATACGGGAGCTGAAAAAATATACTTTTGTTCTTCCAACTATGCCACCTATCTTCCTCAGTGCGCTTTCTCTTATTATTCGTTTGTCCAAGAATCACTTGATCAAAAGTCTTGTATTGTTGGAGTACTTCGTGACCAGAGAGTGATGTTGGAGACTCTCTATTCTCTATTTTGTTGTTGAAAGAAGCTTTGTCCCGACGCCACCGGTTATCCAGAGGTAGGAAACGACGATGACCCATGTAGCAATACTTTCGTCCATGTTTCAACCACAAGGCATCAGTGTTTACATGGCAGTATGGACAGGCTAGCCTACCTTTTGTGCTCCATCCACATAGCATATCATATGCTGGAAAATCATTTATTGTCCACAATATAGAAGCTCGCATGAGAAATGTCTCTTTCTTTGAACTGTCGTATGTTTCAACACATCAGACCATAATTTCAGTAGCTCATCAATCAAAGGCTGCAGATACACATCAATGTTGTTTCCAGGTGACTTTGGCCTAGGAATTATCATTGACATCAACCAATAAGAATGCTTCATACACAACCAAGGTGGTAGATTATAAGGGATTAGAATCACAGGCCATGTACTGTAAGAAACATTCATTACTCCAAAAGGGTTGAAACCATCAGATGCTAGCCCAAGTCTTTTGTTGCGAGGATCAGATGAGAAATTTGGGTGAATGCTATCAAAATGCTTCCATGCTTTCGAATCTGCGGGATGGTGTAATATTCCATCATCAATACGTTCTTCTTTGTACCAGCACATGTTTGATGCTATTGATTCTGCCATATAAAACCTTTGAAGATGGGGAATAAGAGGGAAGTATCATAGAATCTTGCGTGCTACAAGCTTCTTGGCTTTTCCACAAGGTAAAGCCACTCTTGCATCCCCACCAGTACTATTTTCCATCTTAATTCACCACATTTTGGGCATCGATCCAGCAGAGAATAGTCCTTCCAGAATTACACACAATCATTGATACATGCATCGATCTTTTTGTAGCTCAGCACGAGGTCACGAACAACCTTCTGAACTTTATCAAGTGTATTAGGAATGCAATAGCCCTTTGGAAGAACATATGAGAATAGTTCAAGGATCAACTCACACGCTTTTTTGCTCAAAACGGTTAAATACTTTATCTGGTACAACCTGACAATGAAGGATAATTGGGTCACCTGCTCACAACCTGGATACAACTCCTTTTTGGCATCCTAATGCAACGATTGTGTTCCATTGCATTAGGATCCTAACGCCATGAACCAGTGGCATGTGGCAACACGTCCTAATGAACGATTGGGTTTTGTTGCATTAGGAGCCTAACGCCACGAACCAGTGGATCGTGCCAACATAGCCTAATGCAATGATTGGGTTCCATTGCATTAGTATACTAACACCACGTACTAGTGAATCGTGGCAACACATCCTAATGCAACGATTGCGGTCCGTGGTGATAGATACTAACGCCGAACCAGAGAATCATGGCAACACATCCTAATGCAACGATTGGGTTCCGTTGCATTAGTGTCCTGACGCCATGAACCAGTGAATTGTGGCAACACATCCTAATGCAACAATTGCGGTCCGTGGCGATAGATACTAACGCCACGAACCAGATAATTGTGGCAACACATCCTAATGCAATGATTGTGGTCCATGGCGATAGATCCTAACGCCAAGTGAATCGTGGCAACACAACCTAATGAAACGCTTGTGGTCTGTGGCGATAGATACTAATGCCATGAACTAGTGAATCATTGCAACACATCCTAATGCAACGATTGGGTTCCGTTGCATTAGTATCCTGACGCCACGAGATAGTACAATCGTGGCAATAGATCCTAATGCAACGATTGTGTTTCGTTGTATTATGATCCTAATGCAACTGTTTACTGATTCGTGGCAACAGATCCTAATGCAACGATTGTGTTCTGTGGCAATAAAACTCTAACACCATGAACCAGTGATTCGTGGCAACAGATCCTAATGCAACAATTGTGTTTCGTGGCGATAGATCTTAATACCACGAACTAGTGAATCGTGGCAAAAGACCAAGCTTACTGCAACGATTTAGTATTTGTTGCAGTACAATCGTTGCAACCAGATGAAATCCTTGTAGTGGTTGGAAGTGGAAATATATTCCATTCTAAAAAAATAAAAGAGATAAATAGTACACTAGTTTACCATTAGAACATCAACATTAGAACTATTTTTGCGCACTAATGAACAGCGAAACAAAGTTCATTACCTTAAGACGATATATTACAAACTAGAAAAACACAAACTAGAAACAAGAAAAGAAAAACAACACAACTAAAAACAAGAAAAAAAACTTCTCCTCCTCCTCCTCCTCCTCCTCCTCCTTGGGCTCCTGGCAGGGCGGGGCACCCCTCACGACGGAGACGACAAGTCCAGTTTCCAGACATCGCCGCCACCAGGTTGTCGCGGCCGGCAATGCCTAGCTCGATCGCCAGTGTGTCCCAGAGGACGTCGAGGCAACAGGCCAAGTGCATAATGTCGAAGACGTAGTGGCCTGTGGTCCCCATTCCAGTATGCTCTAGAAGGGAACCAAGCCCAAGGCGGCGCATGGAGCGCGATGTATTGTCAAAGACATCGCGCACCATCATCTGGAGAGCCCACTTCATGTCCGGGGGGGGGGGGGGGGGTCCGGTTGGGGACGCTTCCCCATGGTGTCATTCGGCGGGCTTGGCAGCGGTGTTTTCTTGTCAGCCATGGTGTTCTTGGCGCTGTTTTGGGAACACTACAAGGATTCTGCCCTGATGCAATGATTGTACTGCAACGAATACTAAATTGTTGCAGTAAGTTTGTATTTTGCCACGATTCACTAGTTTGTGGCATTAGCATCTATCGCCACGGAACACGATCGCTGCATTAGGATATGTTGCCACGATTCACTAGTTTGTGGCATTCGGATCTATTGCCACGAATCTGTTGCCACGATTCAATAGTTTGTGGCATTAGCATCTATCGCCACAGAACCCGATCACTGAATTAGTATCTGTTGCCACAATTCACTAGTTCATGGCATTAGGATCTATCTCCATGAATCTGTTGCCATGATTCACTAGTTCGTGGCATTAGCATCTATCGCCACGGAACCCAATCGTTGCATTAGAATTTGTTGCCATGATTCACTAGTTTGTGGCATAAGCATCTATCGCCATGGAACCCGATCGTTGCATTAGGATATGTTGCTACGATTCAATAGTTCGTGGCGTTAGCATCTATCGCCATGGAACACAATCGTTGCATTAGGATCTGTTGCCACGATTCATTAGTTCATGGCATTAGCATCTATCGCCATGGAACACAATCGTTGCATTAGGAACTTTTGCCACGCATCACCAGTTCATGGCGATAGGATCTATCGCCATAAAACACAATAGTTGCATTAGGATCTGTTGCCACGAAATACTGGTTCATGGCGTTAGGATCTATCACCACAAAACACAATCGTTGCACTAGGATCTGTTGTCACGAAATACCGGTTCATGGCGTTAGGGTCTATCGCCACAGAACACAATCATTGCATTAGGAACTTTTGCCACGATTCACCAGGTCGTGGCGTTACGATCTATCGCCACGAAACACAAATGCCGCGTTAGGAACTTATGCCACGATTTAAAAGTTCATGGCGATAGGATCTGTCGCCACGCAACACTATCATTGTATTAGGATCTGTTGCCACGAAATACTGGTTGGTGGCGTTAAGACCTATCGCCACGAAACATAATCGTTGCATTAGGAACTTTTGCCATGATTCACCAGTTCATGGCGTTAGGATCTATCGCCACGAAACACAAACGTTGCATTAGGAACTTATGCCACGATTCACAAGTTCGTGGCGATAGGATCTATCGCCACGAAACACTATCATTGTATTAGGATCTGTTGCCATAAAATACCGGTTGGTGGCGTTAAGATCTATCGCCACAGAACACAAATGTTGCATTACGAACTTTTGCCACGATTTACCAGTTTGTGGCATTACAATCTATCGCCACGAAACACAAACGTTGCATTAGGAACTTACGCCACGATTCACCAGTTCGTGGCTTGCTTCTAAGCTTGCTGCTTAATAGAATAGCGGCTTCTAACTTTTCAAAAAATACAATCAAGTAGTTCACGTACAGCTAGCTCACACAATACTTATATAAAAAGATCATCATCTTCGTTGTCCTCCCCCAATATTGGAGGTACAATACCATCATTGATATATGTATCATCATCGTCATCGTCGTCGTCATCTTCATTTGAAAGAGCGGAAGCATCACCAGTTGCTCTCTCAATGTCATTCCTATCCCATGCGGTCGTACCCTCATTTATATCAGTAAGTCGTCGATCATCAAATGTCTCAGCCTCCATCGTCTCAGTGACATTATTTTCACTGTCTCCAGGGGGCATGGAAAAAAGGTTTCATGGCTTCGTTTTAACAACTGTAGCCCATTTAGGTTGCTTCACACTTCTAACGTAAAAAACTTGTTCTGCTTGGGTGGCTAGAATGTAAGGCTCATACTTAAATTGAGAAATAGTAGTGTCAACATCTATAATTATGTATCGATCCATTTTGTAACCTCTGCTTTGGCTCTGACCAGAACGAGGCCGATCAAACCATTCACATTCAAATAACAGAACCTCTTGATTTTTTCAAAATCAACAGAAATCATTTTCTTGATTACTCCATACCACTCATGATCACCATCCCGAACAACAACACCACTATTTTGCGTCCGTAAATCTTTTTCCACCTCTGTTATTCGAAACAAGAAGCCATTTATGAATGATCGACTAAAAAAACGTGCCTGACGATCAGGTCCTCTACATAATGCATACAAATAATCGGTTACTTTGCCTTCTTTGTGTAATGTCATAATCTGTACATATTAATTTGTATAAAAGGGGTCATCGATAAACCAACTTCAGAACAGATATTTCTTCAATAATTCATCAAAGTAAAAACTTGCATGTACTTACTCGTTTCTGAAACCAATAAACAAACTCATCTCTATGGCGTTTTTCAACATCACAAGAATGAATCTTTTTCAACTCTTCAAAATGCTCACTAAAAAGGGTACAAAATTAAATTAGCCATCTAAAATAAGCATGATCCAATATAGTATAGAACATCTGAGTTATACGTACTTGATCCATGGAGCGGCCTCTCCAACATTAGAAATAATGTCTGATGTTATGTAGTTGCACCATAGTAAGTTGGCCCCATTCAAACCCTTTTTTAGAATTATCAACTTCTGTAAATATATTAGACTCGAGAGAAGGTTCATTCCCAGGTTCATACCCAGCTTCATGACGTTCTGGCCTATTAAGCTTGGTGTTGATGTTATCCAAAAACTGACTACAGAAAGTCATACACTCTTCCATAATATATCCCTCAGCTATAGAACCCTATGGGTGAGCTCTGTTACGTACATACCTCTTCAATGTACCAAGGTACCTCTCAATTGGATACATCCATATGTAAGAAACAGGTCCACCCAAGCGAGCTTCATTGCCAAGATGGATTGGAAGATGTACCATGATATCAAAGAAAGCGGGAGGAAGCAACATCTCAAGCTTATAAATTGTTTCAGGAAATTGTTCAATCATCTTATCCAAATCTGGTTCCGCCAATTCTTTAGAACAAATCCCAGAAAAGAATCTGCTAAACTCAATTAAAGGTTCAACAACCTTTTAAGGCAATATGTCACGTATTGCAATAGGAAGGAGCTTTTGAAATATAATATGACAGTCATGAGTTTTTAGACCTGATACCTTACGTGCTGTTATGTCCACACTTCTCTTGATGTTTGAGGCATAACCATCGAGCATCTTCACATCCGCCAAAAACTTGCACAAGGTGGTCTTCTGATCTTTTTGCAAAGTATATGATGCTGATGGACAATCATACTTCCATTTCATACCCACCGGATGTTGCTTTGGCCGTATACCCATTTCCTGCATATCAAAACGAGCTTGTAGACTATCTTTTGTTTTACCATCCATATTAAGAAATGTCTCCAAGATGCTATCACAAATGTTTTTCCCAATGTGCATGACATCCAAGTTATGCCTTTTTAGCAATGTCTTCTAATACGGGAGCTGAAAAAATATACTTTTGTTCTTCCAACTATGCCACCTATCTTCCTCAGTGCGCTTTCTCTTATTATTCGTTTGTCCAAGAATCACTTGATCAAAAGTCTTGTATTGTTGGAGTACTTCGTGACCAGAGAGTGATGTTGGAGACTCTCTATTCTCTATTTTGTTGTTGAAAGAAGCTTTGTCCCGATGCCACCGGTTATCCTGAGGTAGGAAACGACGATGACCCATGTAGCAATACTTTCGTCCATGTTTCAACCACAAGGCATCAGTGTTTACATGGCAGTATGGACAGGCTAGCCTACCTTTTGTGCTCCATCCACATAGCATATCATATGCTGGAAAATCATTTATTGTCCACAATATAGAAGCTCGCATGAGAAATGTCTCTTTCTTTGAACTGTCGTATGTTTCAACACCATCAGACCATAATTTCAGTAGCTCATCAATCAAAGGCTGCAGATACACATCAATGTTGTTTCCAGGTGACTTTGGCCTAGGAATTATCATTGACATCAACCAATAAGAATGCTTCATACACAACCAAGGTGGTAGATTATAAGGGATTAGAATCACAGGCCATGTACTGTAAGAAACATTCATTACTCCAAAAGGGTTGAAACCATCAGATGCTAGCCCAAGTCTTTTGTTGCGAGGATCAGATGAGAAATTTGGGTGAATGCTATCAAAATGCTTCCATGCTTTCGAATCTGCGGGATGGTGTAATATTCCATCATCAATACGTTCTTCTTTGTACCAGCACATGTTTGATGCTATTGATTCTGCCATATAAAACCTTTGAAGATGGGGAATAAGAGGGAAGTATCATAGAATCTTGCGTGCTACAAGCTTCTTGGCTTTTCCACAAGGTAAAGCCACTCTTGCATCCCCACCAGTACTATTTTCCATCTTAATTCACCACATTTTGGGCATCGATCCAGCAGAGAATAGTCCTTCCAGAATTACACACAATCATTGATACATGCATCGATCTTTTTGTAGCTCAGCACGAGGTCACGAACAACCTTCTGAACTTTATCAAGTGTATTAGGAATGCAATAGCCCTTTGGAAGAACATATGAGAATAGTTCAAGGATCAACTCACACGCTTTTTTGCTCAAAACGGTTAAATACTTTATCTGGTACAACCTGACAATGAAGGATAATTGGGTCACCTGCTCACAACCTGGATACAACTCCTTTTTGGCATCCTAATGCAACGATTGTGTTCCATTGCATTAGGATCCTAACGCCATGAACCAGTGGCATGTGGCAACACGTCCTAATGAACGATTGGGTTTTGTTGCATTAGGAGCCTAACGCCACGAACCAGTGGATCGTGCCAACATAGCCTAATGCAATGATTGGGTTCCATTGCATTAGTATACTAACACCACGTACTAGTGAATCGTGGCAACACATCCTAATGCAACGATTGCGGTCCGTGGTGATAGATACTAACGCCGAACCAGAGAATCATGGCAACACATCCTAATGCAACGATTGGGTTCCGTTGCATTAGTGTCCTGACGCCATGAACCAGTGAATTGTGGCAACACATCCTAATGCAACAATTGCGGTCTGTGGCGATAGATACTAACGCCACGAACCAGATAATTGTGGCAACACATCCTAATGCAATGATTGTGGTCCATGGCGATAGATCCTAACGCCAAGTGAATCGTGGCAACACAACCTAATGAAACGCTTGTGGTCTGTGGCGATAGATACTAATGCCATGAACTAGTGAATCATTGCAACACATCCTAATGCAACGATTGGGTTCCGTTGCATTAGTATCCTGACGCCACGAGATAGTACAATCGTGGCAATAGATCCTAATGCAACGATTGTGTTTCGTTGTATTATGATCCTAATGCAACTGTTTACTGATTCGTGGCAACAGATCCTAATGCAACGATTGTGTTCTGTGGCAATAAAACTCTAACACCATGAACCAGTGATTCGTGGCAACATATCCTAATGCAACAATTGTGTTTCGTGGCGATAGATCTTAATACCACGAACTAGTGAATCGTGGCAAAAGACCAAGCTTACTGCAACGATTTAGTATTTGTTGCAGTACAATCGTTGCAACCAGATGAAATCCTTGTAGTGGTTGGAAGTGGAAATATATTCCATTCTAAAAAAATAAAAGAGATAAATAGTACACTAGTTTACCATTAGAACATCAACATTAGAACTATTTTTGCGCACTAATGAACAGCGAAACAAAGTTCATTACCTTAAGACGATATATTACAAACTAGAAAAACACAAACTAGAAACAAGAAAAGAAAAACAACACAACTAAAAACAAGAAAAAAACTTCTCCTCCTCCTCCTCCTCCTCCTCCTCCTTGGGCTCCTGGCAGGGCGGGGCACCCCTCACGACGGAGACGACAAGTCCAGTTTCCAGACATCGCGGCCACCAGGTTGTCGCGGCCGGCAATGCCTAGCTCGATCGCCAGTGTGTCCCAGAGGACGTCGAGGCAACAGGCCAAGTGCATAATGTCGAAGACGTAGTGGCCTGTGGTCCCCATTCCAGTATGCTCTAGAAGGGAACCAAGCCCAAGGCGGCGCATGGAGCGCGATGTATTGTCAAAGACATCGCGCACCATCATCTGGAGAGCCCACTTCATGTCCGGGGGGGGGGGGGGGGGGGTCCGGTTGGGGACGCTTCCCCATGGTGTCATTCGGCGGGCTTGGCAGCGGTGTTTTCTTGTCAGCCATGGTGTTCTTGGCGCTGTTTTGGGAACACTACAAGGATTCTGCCCTGATGCAATGATTGTACTGCAACGAATACTAAATTGTTGCAGTAAGCTTGTATTTTGCCACGATTCACTAGTTTGTGGCATTAGCATCTATCGCCACGGAACACGATCGCTGCATTAGGATATGTTGCCACGATTCACTAGTTTGTGGCATTCGGATCTATTGCCACGAATCTGTTGCCACGATTCAATAGTTTGTGGCATTAGCATCTATCGCCACAGAACCCGATCACTGAATTAGTATCTGTTGCCACAATTCACTAGTTCATGGCATTAGGATCTATCTCCATGAATCTGTTGCCATGATTCACTAGTTCGTGGCATTAGCATCTATCGCCACGGAACCCAATCGTTGCATTAGAATTTGTTGCCATGATTCACTAGTTTGTGGCATAAGCATCTATCGCCATGGAACCCGATCGTTGCATTAGGATATGTTGCTACGATTCAATAGTTCGTGGCGTTAGCATCTATCGCCATGGAACACAATCGTTGCATTAGGATCTGTTGCCACGATTCATTAGTTCATGGCATTAGCATCTATCGCCATGGAACACAATCGTTGCATTAGGAACTTTTGCCACGCATCACCAGTTCATGGCGATAGGATCTATCGCCATAAAACACAATAGTTGCATTAGGATCTGTTGCCACGAAATACTGGTTCATGGCGTTAGGATCTATCACCACAAAACACAATCGTTGCACTAGGATCTGTTGTCACGAAATACCGGTTCATGGCGTTAGGGTCTATCGCCACAGAACACAATCATTGCATTAGGAACTTTTGCCACGATTCACCAGGTCGTGGCGTTACGATCTATCGCCACGAAACACAAATGCCGCGTTAGGAACTTATGCCACGATTTAAAAGTTCATGGCGATAGGATCTGTCGCCACGCAACACTATCATTGTATTAGGATCTGTTGCCACGAAATACTGGTTGGTGGCGTTAAGACCTATCGCCACGAAACATAATCGTTGCATTAGGAACTTTTGCCATGATTCACCAGTTCATGGCGTTAGGATCTATCGCCACGAAACACAAACGTTGCATTAGGAACTTATGCCACGATTCACAAGTTCGTGGCGATAGGATCTATCGCCACGAAACACTATCATTGTATTAGGATCTGTTGCCATAAAATACCGGTTGGTGGCGTTAAGATCTATCGCCACAGAACACAAATGTTGCATTACGAACTTTTGCCACGATTTACCAGTTTGTGGCATTACAATCTATCGCCACGAAACACAAACGTTGCATTAGGAACTTACGCCACGATTCACCAGTTCGTGGCTTGCTTCTAAGCTTGCTGCTTAATAGAATAGCGGCTTCTAACTTTTCAAAAAATACAATCAAGTAGTTCACGTACAGCTAGCTCACACAATACTTATATAAAAAGATCATCATCTTCGTTGTCCTCCCCCAATATTGGAGGTACAATACCATCATTGATATATGTATCATCATCGTCATCGTCGTCGTCATCTTCATTTGAAAGAGCGGAAGCATCACCAGTTGCTCTCTCAATGTCATTCCTATCCCATGCGGTCGTACCCTCATTTATATCAGTAAGTCGTCGATCATCAAATGTCTCAGCCTCCATCGTCTCAGTGACATTATTTTCACTGTCTCCAGGGGGCATGGAAAAAAGGTTTCATGGCTTCGTTTTAACAACTGTAGCCCATTTAGGTTGCTTCACACTTCTAACGTAAAAAACTTGTTCTGCTTGGGTGGCTAGAATGTAAGGCTCATACTTAAATTGAGAAATAGTAGTGTCAACATCTATAATTATGTATCGATCCATTTTGTAACCTCTGCTTTGGCTCTGACCAGAACGAGGCCGATCAAACCATTCACATTCAAATAACAGAACCTCTTGATTTTTTCAAAATCAACAGAAATCATTTTCTTGATTACTCCATACCACTCATGATCACCATCCCAAACAACAACACCACTATTTTGCGTCCGTAAATCTTTTTCCACCTCTGTTATTCGAAACAAGAAGCCATTTATGAATGATCGACTAAAAAAACGTGCCTGACGATCAGGTCCTCTACATAATGCATACAAATAATCGGTTACTTTGCCTTCTTTGTGTAATGTCATAATCTGTACATATTAATTTGTATAAAAGGGGTCATCGATAAAACAACTTCAGAACAGATATTTTTTCAATAATTCATCAAAGTAAAAACTTGCATGTACTTACTCGTTTCTGAAACCAATAAACAAACTCATCTCTATGGCGTTTTTCAACATCACAAGAATGAATCTTTTTCAACTCTTCAAAATGCTCACTAAAAAAGGTACAAAATTAAATTAGCCATCTAAAATAAGCATGATCCAATATAGTATAGAATATCTGAGTTATACGTACTTGATCCATGGAGCGGCCTCTCCAACATTAGAAATAATGTCTGATATTATGTAGTTGCACCATAGTAAGTTGGCCCCATTCAAACCCTTTTTTAGAATTATCAACTTCTGTAAATATATTAGACTCGAGAGAAGGTTCATTCCCAGGTTCATACCCAGCTTCATGACGTTCTGGCCTATTAAGCTTGGTGTTGATGTTATCCAAAAACTGACTACAGAAAGTCATACACTCTTCCATAATATATCCCTCAGCTATAGAACCCTATGGGTGAGCTCTGTTACGTACATACCTCTTCAATGTACCAAGGTACCTCTCAATTGGATACATCCATATGTAAGAAACAGGTCCACCCAAGCGAGCTTCATTGCCAAGATGGATTGGAAGATGTACCATGATATCAAAGAAAGCGGGAGGAAGCAACATCTCAAGCTTATAAATTGTTTCAGGAAATTGTTCAATCATCTTATCCAAATCTGGTTCCGCCAATTCTTTAGAACAAATCCCAGAAAAGAATCTGCTAAACTCAATTAAAGGTTCAACAACCTTTTAAGGCAATATGTCACGTATTGCAATAGGAAGGAGCTTTTGAAATATAATATGACAGTCATGAGTTTTTAGACCTGATACCTTACGTGCTGTTATGTCCACACTTCTCTTGATGTTTGAGGCATAACCATCGAGCATCTTCACATTCGCCAAAAACTTGCACAAGGTGGTCTTCTGATCTTTTTGCAAAGTATATGATGCTGATGGACAATCATACTTCCATTTCATACCCACCGGATGTTGCTTTGGCCGTATACCCATTTCCTGCATATCAAAACGAGCTTGTAGACTATCTTTTGTTTTACCATCCATATTAAGAAATGTCTCCAAGATGCTATCACAAATGTTTTTCTCAATGTGCATGACATCCAAGTTATGCCTTTTTAGCAATGTCTTCTAATACGGGAGCTGAAAAAAATATACTTTTGTTCTTCCAACTATGCCACCTATCTTCCTTAGTGCGCTTTCTCTTATTATTCGTTTGTCCAAGAATCACTTGATCAAAAGTCTTGTATTGTTGGAGTACTTCGTGACCAGAGAGTGATGTTGGAGACTCTCTATTCTCTATTTTGTTGTTGAAAGAAGCTTTGTCCCGACGCCACCGGTGATCCTGAGGTAGGAAACGACGATGACCCATGTAGCAATACTTTTGTCCATGTTTCAACCACAAGGCATCAGTGTTTACATGGCAGTATGGACAGGCTAGCCTACCTTTTGTGCTCCATCCACATAGCATATCATATGCTGGAAAATCATTTATTGTCCACAATATAGAAGCTCGCATGAGAAATGTCTCTTTCTTTGAACTGTTGTATGTTTCAACACCATCAAACCATAATTTCAGTAGCTCATCAATCAAAGGCTGCAGATACACATCAATGTTATTTCCAGGTGACTTTGGCCTAGGAATTATCATTGACATCAACCAATAAGAATGCTTCATACACAACCAAGGTGGTAGATTATAAGGGATTAGAATCACAGGCCATGTACTGTAAGAAACATTCATTACTCCAAAAGGGTTGAAACCATCAGATGCTAGCCCAAGTCTTTTGTTGCGAGGATCAGATGAGAAATTTGGGTGAATGCTATCAAAATGCTTCCATGCTTTCGAATCTGCGGGATGGTGTAATATTCCATCATCAATACGTTCTTCTTTGTACTAGCACATGTTTGATGCTATTGATTCTGCCATATAAAACCTTTGAAGATGGGGAATAAGAGGGAAGTATCATAGAATCTTGCGTGCTACAAGCTTCTTGGCTTTTCCACAAGGTAAAGCCACTCTTGCATCCCCACCAGTACTATTTTCCATCTTAATTCACCACATTTTGGGCATCGATCCAGCAGAGAATAGTCCTTCCAGAATTACACACAATCATTGATACATGCATCGATCTTTTTGTAGCTCAGCACGAGGTCACGAACAACCTTCTGAACTTTATCAAGTGTATTAGGAATGCAATAGCCCTTTGGAAGAACATATGAGAATAGTTCAAGGATCAACTCACACGCTTTTTTGCTCAAACCGGTTAAATACTTTATCTGGTACAACCTGACAATGAAGGATAATTGGGTCACCTTCTCACAACCTGGATACAACTCCTTTTTGGCATCATTTAATAAGTCATAGAATGCCTTTGCACACCCAGTTGGCTCCTGCTGGTTTATAGCATTTTCTGGATCATCAACATCTGCTGAAGTACCACCATGATCAGTGACTCTAAGAAGACTGGACAACATATTTTCCATAGCAGCATCATCAGAAATTATCTCCTCATTATTTGTTGATTGCTCAGCAATATTTTTCTCAACTCGTTTTTCTCCATGGTGTACCCAACAAGTATAATCAAATGACATACCATTACGAAGCAAGTGAAGATGAACTTCCTTGCGTGTCCCTTGGCAAATATTATGACATTTCGTCCAAGTAAAAGGCTTAGTTTTTTCTTCACGAGTGCCCTAGAATGATAAATTTAAAAATGACTTCATTCCAACCTGGCACTCCTTCGTACGCCTGTCTTTTCCCATCAATGTCTTATCTTCTGACATCGCTTCCTACAATTCAATCAGCGTTGTGTAAGAGGATTGAACTACAATAACATTATGTGAGCAATTGTACCTAGAACTGTTGCTCCTCCACGTGCGGCGGCCGGCGGATGCTCCTCCATGCCGGTCGATGGCGAATGCTCTTCCAAGAGCGTGGCGGCCAGCAGATGCTCCTCCAAGAGCATGGCAGCCGGCGTATGGTCCTCCAAGAGCGTGGCAGTCGGTTGATGCTCCTCCAAGAGCGTGGCGGCCGACGGATGCTCCTCTAGGCGCGTTTTGTGCAATCAGGAGAGGGGCCGTTGTGGATTGAAGGGTCCGGCGGGGAGGCAGCCAAGACAAAGTGTACATGAAGCTATCAGAGTAGGCCCAACACTACGTTGGGCCGCTTGCTATTTGTGGACTGAAACTGTGCTGAGTCACTTTGTATTCCTGGGCCGAAACTGCGCTGGGACACATGGTGTTCATCCCCATGACGCGTGAGCCCATGTACAGGCACGCGTCTCTAGCTCTAGCAATTTGTAATCTAAATAAGTTAATGTAGCAATGGGGGTGGTATTCTAATCAAAGGGGAAAATTTGGCAGGGTTAAAGGAGATGTTTTTCGATAAAAGGAGAAATTTTTAATTTGACAGGGAAAGGGCCCAACATATGCGGGGAACAAATATGCTTATAAAAAACTGCGGTGTGCATCCCTCTCGGTTATCGCAACGGCTCGACGTGTCCCATTGGCTTCACTGGCAGTTTTTTAATTTGACACGGAAAGGGCCCAGAGCTTATATAAAAAAAACATCCGCCCGGTACATGCCTCATACACGTTCCATTTGACATTGACCGGGCGAGCGGACGATATCGAAAGGAACGTGGCTGAGTCTTGTATGGCATATTTTTTCAATCGGATGTCTGACTACAATAGCGCGCGTTGCTTTATATTTTCATTGCAATGAGCTTAACTTTCCGAGGTGGGACAAATCATTCACAGCTTGTCAAAATCGCTCGCACGAATTCGTTACGGACACCGGGTATAGGAGTAGTGGTAATGATTACACCGCGCATCGGGGCATTGGGCCAGTGTTACGTTGGGGATAGTTGTATATAGATGGTGCCACAATCAGGGAACGACGATTGAAGACACGAGAAGGATGTACGTGTCGCACCATCTGAGAAGGTATGCACTTGCTCTCCGATGCGTCGTAAAAGGAGATGTTTTTTGATAACAGGAGAAATTTTTAATTTGACACGCAAAGGGCCCAGCGTATGCGGGGAAAAATTATGCTTATAAAAAACCGCGGTTTGCATCCCTCTCGGTTATCGCAACGGCTCGATGTGTCGCATCGGCTTCACTGGCAGTTTTTTAATTTGACACAAAAATGGCCCAGGGCTTTATCTAAAAAACATCTGCCCTGTACACGCCTCCTACACGTCCCTTTTCATTTCGACCGAGCGAGCGTACGATGTCAAATGGAGCTCGCCAGGTCGAAATCGAACGGAGCGTGCAGGAGTCTTGTACAACATATTTTTTCAATCGAATGTCTGACTACAATAGCGCACGTTGCCTTATATTCTCATTGCAACGAGCTCAACTTTCCGAGGTGGGACAAATCGTTCACAACTTGTCAAAATCGCTCGCACGAATTCGTTAAGGACACAGGGTATCGGAGTAGTGGTAATGATTACACCGCGTATAGGGGCATTGGGCCAGTGTTATGTTGGAGCAAGTGGTATATAGATGGTGCCACGATCAGGGAACAATGATTGAAGACACGAGAAGGAAGTACGTGTGGCACCATCTAAGACTGGTATGCACTTGCTCTCCGGTGCGTCGTTAAAGGAGATGTTTTTCGATAAAAGGAGAAATTTTTAATTTGACACGCGAAGGTCTCAACGTATGCGGGAAAAAATTATGCTTATAAAAAAGCGCGATTTGCATGGCAGTTTTTTAATTTGACACGGAAAGGGCACAAGGCTTTATCTAAAAACATCTGCCCCGTACACGCCTCCTACACATTCCTTTCGACTTCGACTAGACGACCGGGTGAGCGGACGATGTCGAATGGAGCGTGCAGAAGTCTTGTATGACATATTTTGTCAATCAGATGTCTGACTACAATAGTGCGCGTTTCCTTATATTCTCGTTGCAACGAGCTCAACTTTCCGAGGTGGGTCAAATCATTCACAGCTTGTCAAAATCGCTCGCATGAATTCGTTACGGACACCGCGCGCGGGGGCAGACGTAGGTAATATGCCAGGTGACCAGTGCACAACCTGGGCCCAGGTGGTGCATAGATTGCAAATGACGAAGATACGATTCCTGGAATTAATCCTAGCGTTATCCCTGTCATGTCCGACCATCATACGACCTTGTTCGTTCATGTGCACACATGTCACAGTCATGCAACTGCTTCATCCGTCTGTTCATGTGGACACATGTCACAAATGTGGAACGGGATGCACAGCCTTGAATATGCATACCATATCCATAAATTTTTTTTCCTCGTTTGGGTAGGAGTGGTTCCACTTCAATCTAAGTGGATTGGATAGTGTCCGGCCATCATACGACCTGGCGTAATGAAGATTGTTGAATCTGATATACTCCTCTTTTTAATTCTTATCTTTATGACTACAAGTTGCATTGTCTCAACCAAACACAACGTACAACAACAATGACTCAGTGGAATTGGGAACTGGCCAATTAAAATGGAAGTCAGCAGTCTCACGATTCATAGATCGAAACGCGCGCCATCCTTTTTCTTCTTCCTTTTTCTATCCATAACAATGAGGCTGTTGAGTTCCATCTTCACCGGCACATATGTATGGTCCGGGTGTGCTGGTGTACCTTAACCCCCTTCGTGCGTCCCCGGTGGTGGTTGGAAGACCCGTGCAGGTTTGTTCAGATTTCTGTCCTCCAACTCCATCTAGTTTCCGATGACGCATGCAGTTCACCATCAGACAATTTATCAAAGCCTCAGTGATGAGAGGCATGCAAGTTTCTTGATGAAAAACTGACTGCGGGGGCCTCCCGTTCTGTCCTCTCATGCGTCATCCTGGTGATGTGTCAAAATGTTATTGGTCCCTTTATTAATGCTTAGTTTAACTACCATACCTTCACAACAAATAAGATGATGATACGTCAGCGGGAGTACGCATGGGAGTACAAATGGGAGGAGGCAAGCGGGCGGCATGCAAGGCTTTTGTTGAAAAATTCACTCCAGGGCTTTGCTGGTTTTTCATCAAAAAACTTGCATGCTGCTCAACACCGAGGCTTTGTTGGTTTGTTTGGTGGTGAACCGCCTGCGTCATCGGAAACCTAGAGATGGAGTAGGTGGACAGGAATCAGAGCATACCTGTAAGGCTCTTCCCAACAACCACTGGGGACGGACGACTTGGGGTTAAGGTACACCGGCACACCTGCACAGTACGTGTACCCGACCAGCCGTGTACTAGTTTCATTCGAACCTCCGGCAGAAGAAAGCAGAAGCATGCAGGGAAAGATTACTGGTCTCGAGACTATTCTGTATGGAGAATGTTTGTCGTGTATTCATCAGGGAACACAGATACACTTTATATAGGCTAGCTAATGTAGTGTGAAACCAAAACTAAACCCTTTCGCACTACACAGATTCAAAAACTAGCGTTAATGACTAAACGTAGGCCAACGCAGTCAAACAATGACGTTAGACCAACGCAGTCAACAATGACTGTTACATGTGTGCGTGCTTATCCTTTCTACAGTCTGGTGGTGAACCGCCTGCGTCATCAGAAGCCTAAATGGAGTTGGAGGACAGGAATTGGAGCATACCTACCTGGACCAGGATCGCCTGATGTAGCGACATTTTACTGCATGCGTGCAGTAAAGATTGCATCCATCGTTTCTTTTGATCCGACGGTTGTACTTCCCAGCTATCCAACTAAGGGGTCCATTGAAATCGTTTCTTAAACTCTTGCCTGCTTGCTTCAACATGAGAAAGAGTTTACATGCATATAATGATGCATACATCAAACATCTAAATAAAACAAACTTCTATAACAAATTATTAGGATTTAAAACACATTAACTATCAAGGACATTAGGGAGGGTTTAGATGCTTTCATTTTGTAAACTTGACAACAACTCAATAGTTTTTATTTTCGTTGCCTCTTGTTTGCATCAGCATGAAGTACAATCTTGTCTCTTTTTTGCCTAGAGCATGAAGTGTCGTATAGATCGACTACAATAATTAATGAGAAAATGACATATTTAAAAAGACTCCTGAAAATAGGATGCAGTAAAATTCACTATGTCAGGCGATCCTGGTCTGCCTGCATGGGTCTTCCCAACAACCACTGGGGACGACGCACGATAGGGGTTAAGGTGCACCCACACACCGGCCCGGACTGTATGTGTACTCGGCCAGCCGCGTAGCTTCGTTCTATATTTTATTCCCTAGGATCAAAGATTTTCATCCGTTGGATCTATACATCCTACGATTATTACATCTTTTCATTTAACCCCTTCCACCACCACCACCCCTCCACCTGGTGGAGGGGGTTAAATAAAAAGATTCAACGATCATAATGTAGATCGATCCAACGGTTGAAGATGGTTGGTTGCACGATTGCACCAAAGATCTGATTACATTCTAGTTCAACCCAACTTTAAAACAGGAAATCTTTTGACACTGATTAATCCAGTCGTGATGTTTTTCTATTCTTGTTTTTGTGATGTTTTATTTTTTTCTTGTTTCATGATGCTGATTTTCATGTTTTGTACTTCCACCTCCCATATTACTTGTCGTTAATAATTAGGACAAGTTTTCTAGTTCAAATATGAACTAAAAAATTTGTTCTAACGACAAGTAATTTAGGTACGAGGCTGTAATGTTTTATGATAATAAACTCAATGTTGTTCGTCTGTTCCATCTGTTATTTTATTTTCTTTCTGGTGTTTAGTGTACTATCTGTTCTATCTGTATTCTCTGTTAATGAACAACCCTCCACACCGCCGGTGGCTTGTAAAGTTGCCTGTACGATACTTTAGCCGCTGGAGGTGCCAGGAGATTGCCCGCAATGGGGCCTGCAAAGCGGTCTGTAAAGTAGTATACAGTACTAACAAGTAGCGACGACTGGAAAGAAAAGTGGAGACAATCAATAGAGAGAAAAGAAAATAAAGGACGGGAAAAATGTTAGAAAAAGATTGGTAGAACTCCAACGTACCACTAGCCCTATGCCCCTATACGCGGTGTAATCATTACCACTACTCCTATACGCGGCCAGAAGTAATTACCACTGCTTCAAGGGAAGTGTTGCGGACTAGATGTGCCGATTAGTTTATTTTGTGTTTATTGGGGATTATGTAACAGCTAGTTCTGTCGATTAGCCACGACTAGAATGAAAAGTGGAGACAATGAACAGAGAGAAGGGAACACTGATTTCCTTTGTTCCAAACTACTGTATGATTGAATGTATTCATTTCTGGAAGAATCCATTTCTTTAAACTATCCTGTGAGTTTCCTTTGATGCAAACGGGGCTAAACAAAAGACGATCGCGCATAGGGGAAACAAAACAAGTGCAACATTCATCAGAGACGAGTGGGCATAGGGGAAACATATATACTACAAGTCTATTTTATATACTCCCTTTGTTCTCTTTTAATTGGCGTTGGGAGAACTAGGGGTGCATCCAAACGAGAATGGAGGGAATATAAGTCATAGAGTACAACGCCTGACGGAAGAACAGGTCATCCTCGTGCATAATCCTATAGTTCTCAGTATAGAAGACTCTCCACTCCTCCCACGTAGGCCTGCCGCAGCGGGCAATTCCCTGGTTCCCCCCTATTGAGCAGCCCCAAGCATCGTCATCAATGTTGGGCACCGCCACCGGCGGCGCTTCCGGACGAGGCCTGCAACGGAACCTCTAGACGACACCATCGATACAATTCATGGCTTCATGCTGATAGCGGCAGCACTCCTTGTTGGTACACTTCATCACGATGGATCCAGCCGCGTTGTAGCCGACGTGGGCCTCACCTTCGACCTGCCGGATATACACGAAGGTGTCACGGTCCCCGCAGTCGGCGTAGTAGCAGAGCATGGCGAGGATGTAGGCTGCCACCATGTGACCTTTCGCGGCCGCCCGGGCAAGGAACTGGGTGCCTGGCTACGCACGACCGTGCATGAAGACGAGGTCAAACCCGGTGACGTAGCACGCATGAGGGTTGCCGACGATTGCCAGGCGCTCCACGAGGCGGTCGTAGCTCTAGTTAAGCTTCCAGATGCTCTCCCTCTCCAGCGCCACGCGCCTGCCCACGGCGCGATCCCGGCACGCCGCGTGCATGGCCTTGCAGGTGGCACGCAGACTGGAGAGGTCGTCCATGGGATGCAAGGAGGTTGCGGCGACCCACCCCGCGATTAGGACCGCAATATCGTGCAGCAAGGGGAACTCCATGGGCTTCAAAGGGAACCAATGAGGACACGCGCGACGAAGACAAAGAGGAAGAGTACGCGCGGAGAAGAGGATGGTATGTGTGCGTTGCGGAGAAGAGGATGGTGTGTCTTTATTAGTACGCGCGGAGAAGACGATGAGACGCGCGCAGTGATGGTTATGGCTTCTAAAGTGCACCATTTGGAATGCTACTTGCGAAACTCGTATGAATGTCTTTCCCTTCCGGAGGATTCCATTCCTTTAAACTGTCCCGTGAGTTTCCTTCGATGCAAACTGGGGTTATGGCTTCTAAAGTGCAGTTGTACGCTACTTTAGCCACTGGAGTTGTCAGCAGGCAGTTGATCGCCCGCAGCGGGGCCTGCAAAGCGGTCTGTAAAAAGTACTCCTCCCCCGTACCAACTCAACTCTACTTTTAGCTTTGGTCAAACTTACCTTTGACCAATGATTTCTTGCCTGGTCCTTATCCTGATGATCAAGGTCCTCCGCCTGCTGCCCCAGATGACTTGGGGCAGAATGATCCTGGCGACCAGAATGAAGTGTCGGATATGTTGTCCACGGCGCAGGGTTATTCAACACAAGCAATAGGTAGCATATCCTAATCTTTCTCCTCATATATATCGTGTTAAATAATTTTTTGGCCCCAAATGATCTTGAAAAATTACTACAGATTTGATGATGTCATAAACTAATCGCTGCTCAAAACAATGACGGTGCTCATCAAGCTCGCATGCTCAACTTCATTCATCCTCAAACTAGCCAATTAATTCAGGTGGATTTACGTTAGGGGTGTGCACTCGGTCTACCAGATATTTTGGTTCGGGTATTTCGGTCTTTTTCAAAATTCGGTTTCTTGAAATCACTACCCGAATTGTTGTAATAATATTAGGTACCCGAACATTTTGGGTACCAAAATTCTGGTTCAGTCTTCGGTCCTACCGGATATATCCGAATTATACATTATATCCATGTCATGTTTGCACAAATTTAATATGATTGATAAATTTAATCCCATGAGGTAATTTATTATAAATTGAAAAATGAAAAATAAAAAATAAATGGTTAAATCCAACAACTTCACACATCACAACTTGAAAATAAAATATCTAAATTTGAATTGTTCATAGTTTACCACGCATAATTTAACTTATTATTTGATTGACCGACTATTCGGTTATTTCAGTTACCCGAGAGTGGTACCCGAACCCGACATTTATTCTTCGGTTATTTATATTTGCTATCCGAAAAGTACCCGATACCCGATATTTCGGTCTTTTCGGTTCCGGTCTCAGTTTTTTCGGTTTTGGTTTTTTCGGTCTCGTTTTTTTTCCCACCCCTAATTTACGTAGTAGCATATGGGATATACATATTTCTCCTCCATGTTTTTCTGCAAAACTATCAAGTGTTATATCCTATGTGCATATTACATATGTAAAAATAATGTAAAATATAAAATTTTTTCAAACGGAAGTCTTAGGTTTCGTCAAATCTATCTGTGATCAATGATTTACGCAATTTTGATCTGTTTTAACAATACAAGAATTGTACTTTTAGATTCACCATGAAAATATTTCCATAATATACAATCTAGTACTACATGTTATTGAAGTTAATAAATTCCATATAAATCATTGGTCAAAGGTAAGTTCAACCAAAACAGAAATAGAGTTGAGTTGGGGCGGAGGAAGTATTATACGTTGCTGTTTGCCGCATAAGGTTTAGTCCTTGAAGCCGTAGCCATTTGTGCAGGCGGCTGATGCGATCGGGCGCACCGAGCATACGTGCGCGCCAGTCATCGAGGCGCCTCAAATGCGCGCAGCCCATGCGCATCTTTGAATTCAATTGGAACCGCTCCACGTCCCATCACCACTACTGCGCGCGTCGAGAGACGAACATCCAGGCTGCTACTACGCTATAAGATCACCCGGACATGTCATCGTCTTCTCCGCACAGCCACTCTTCCTCTCTTCCCAAAACCGTACCAAGAACACCATGGCTGACAAGAAAACACTGCCGCCAAGCCTGCCGAAGGACGCCAAGGGGAACGTCCCCGATCGGACTCCCCCCGGGACAAGGAGTGGGCTCTCCGGAAGATAGCGTGATGTATTTGACAATACATCACGCTCCAAGCCTCTCCTTGGGCTTGGTCCCCTTCAAGAGTATGCTGCAATGAGGACCATGGGCCACTACGTCTTCGGCATGACTCACTTGGCCGGTCGCCTCGACGTCCTCTAGGAGACGCTGGCGGACGAGCTCGGCATCGCCGGCCGTGACAACCTGGTGGCAGCGACGTCCAGGAAACTGAACTTCCCGTCTCCGCCGCGGGAGGCACCCCCGCCTAGCCAGGAGCCCAAGGAGGAGGAGGGGGAGAAGGAGAAGTAGAAGTAGGTGGAGCGAGGTGGAGGAGAAGTAGTTTTTTTCTTGTTCTTAGTTGTGTTGTTTTTCTTTTCTTTTTTGTAGTTTGTGTTTTTCTTTTCTCTTGTTTGTAATGTATCGTCTTAAGGTAATGAACTTTATTTTTCTATTCATTGGTGCGCAAAAATAGTTCTAATGTTGTTGTTCTAACGATAAACTAGTGGACTATTTATCTCTTTATCTTATAGAGTGGAATATATTTCTACTTCCAACTCTATTGAGCTGGAGATCCAGAAAGTGACTACCACCTAGTTTATCTGACAGGACCAGCAGGGAGAAGCCCACTCTCCATGTTCAAACCCAACGCGGATCCAACATAATGAGCAACCAAACAGCAAAGCACATAGTAAATCACAAAAAACGCAACAAAAGTTTCTGGAGTACATATCAACTTTAGCCCAGATTAAATGCTCGTGGGCGTCATTGCAAAAGGGTGAAGACAAAAAAGACTTGATTCGGATGGCTTTCAAAAACAAACTACAAGTCAGGTTCATCGAAATTTTTGCCCGATTCGGATTGAGTCTTAGTTATAGACTTCCATAATAATAAAATGTATTGGGTCTTTTACTTTCACAAGTGTGTCATAAAATGTATCGGGTGTTTTACTTTCACTAGTGTGTCAGTTTGAGTCTTTTGTTGTTGATCTTTACAACTTGGTGTATCAGTGTGGCCGTACTGTACAATATAATCGCATGCCTTGCACAGTACAATACAATATATTTCCAACCATGTTGTACTCCTCCTTTCGAAGAAACAACACCCGTAGTTGCTAGCCGGTTTTAGGAACAAATGAACACACTTGTGAAAACATGTACGCCACATCTGATCCTCAACAACATCAAATTCAACAAGGGGAGCAACGTCTCTCCACGACATTCTGCCTGGTGTTGCACACATGGCTCTCGCGTCACGCCGGCCACGTATCCTGATACAACTGTACAACTTCAAATAAAGGAGGGCTAGAAGATTGGTGGAAAATGATACGAACTTATAAGAAAAAGGGGAAGGAGAAAAAGTATGGCGCGCGTTTTGATACATGAACCATGACACCGCTGACATCCATCTTCATTGGCTAGTTCCCGATTCCGCTGATCTCTCCAGCATGCATTCACACTACCTACTCTCTGGTGACTTGACCCAGGGTATCCCATGGCCCACCCGGCATACCCAGTGGGTGGGCCCCTGAGAAATGTTGTTGTTGTTGTACGTGGTGTTAGGTTTAGACAATGCAACGGTAAGAATTAAAAATTAGAAAGAGTATATCAGATTCAAAAATCTTCATTACTCTCTTTACTCCGGGCTCGGGCCCGTCAAATTCAAAAACTCCTCCGCTCATATCGTAACTGCATCAGTTATATATACAGGCCCGTTTAAAATCCAAACTAAAGGTGTAGACGAAGGTTTTGCACAAGAGAGAAGTTGCGTCGCGCTGCCGTAGACGGCAACCATAGGGACGATAAGGAGAGAGACCCAATGGCAGGGACTCAGGTCTACAACATGACGTTCGAGGAAGTCGTGATCACCACAACTGTGATGTCCTCCGGCGAGGCCGTGGAGGACTGGCTTGACGAGGTCATTTCCGTCCACCGTTGGCGCCTTCACAAGCTCGTCATCGGGCTCGACATCGAGTGGCACCCCAGCCACTCCGCTGACCAGAACCCCGTCGCTGTTCTGCAGCTCTGCGTCGGCTGTCGCTGCCTCATCTTCCAGGTCATCCACGTTGACTACTTCCCGAACAAGATGGAAGATTTCCTTGGCGATTCTGACTACCGCTTCATCGGCGTGGGCGTGGAGGGTGATGCCAACAAACTTTGGAAGGACTGGCAGCTGAAGGTGGCCAAAACGATGGACCTGGCCAAGCTCGCAGCGGAGGAGATGGATCGCCAGAGCCTCCGCCGCGCGGGGCTGAAGGACATCGCGAGATCCGTGATGGGTGCCAACATGGAGAAGCCTTACGGGGTGAGGACCAGCAACTGGGACGCGTACAATCTCTCCGGCGAGCAGATCAGCTATGCGTGCATCAACACCTTCGTCTCCTTCGAGGTCGGCCGCAAGATGCTCTCCGGTGACTACTGATCTTACCACCAAGTTTGTGGATCGACTGCCTTCGACCATCCCAGCATATGGAATTCATAGGTGCATCGCTCAAGTTCTAGCTTTTGTGCTTGTGCGCCCAATCTCTAATAAAATTATTTTTCTTGAGGAAACACTATATCTTACTTTTAAAAACATGCTTGTTATTTCACATGCATCTAGGTCTTTCACATGCATGTTAGTTGTCCATGCATGCTACACCCCAAACATGATCAACGAGCCTCAAACATGACGATCTCTCAACAAAAAAATAGAACATGTAACGTCAGCAAACATGATCGAGGTCTTTCACATGGATGTTAGACGTACATATACATGCTACGTCCCAAACCTGTATTCCAAGAATAGAATGTTGGAATTACGAACCTCAATGACTTGTTTATTCCTCGAGTATTCCCGGCTATTTATAGACTATTACAGATTAGACTCCTTCCTAATCACGAATATGACTCTTTTAAACTACCTCAACTAGATTTAGGACTCTTATCTCTATCTCTATTAGGTACGTCCAAATCTGGACGCGATTTTCCTTCTAGAAACATGATTATTTTCAACACACCCCCTAATCTTGTTTCTAGGACACACTTAGGACGGAGACACACCTACCCATCCTACACTTTTCGGGTAGACACAACTACACCCTTGGGATGGACATAACTACATCCCAAACACACTTAATTTTGGGTGGCACAAACTACACCCTGGGGTGGACACGACTACACCCCCTGAGACAGACACATCTGTCCCGAATACAAATTTGGGTTTTATCCCTAGAGTGAACACAACTATACCCCCTGGGCATGGACACTTCCATCCCAAATATACTTCGATGTGAGATCAAAATAATTCTCCCCCCGATGCAAAAAGCGCCTTCTCATCTTCTGCTTTCTCATCTTTCTCATTATTTGAATACTCACTTGCAAAGTGTCCAAACTTTTGACAGCTGAAGCATCAAATCTTCGACTTGTCTATTTTATTCTTTTTCCTCTCTTTTGCCCCTCTTGCTCTCCACTATTCCTTTGTCAAAAGAAGCTTCTCTTCATCCTTCACCTCGCTTGTCTTCCACTCCTCTCTGGTTAAATAGAGTTTCTCTTCATGCTCTTGGTTGTTGAAGCCATTCCCTCGTTCTTCATGTGCTTAGAGTCTGTCAACAGGTTCTTCCATGGTCATCGTCTTCATATCAACAAATTTCTCAATAGTAGATGCAATGTGGAGAAATTTCGAAGGCAAAGCACGTAGCAATTTCTTCACAATGTAACTTTCTTTAACTTCACCCCCAAGACCACAAATTTATGTGACGATGGTCATCACCTTTGTTGCAAAGTCGTCAATGGATTCACCTCCGTTCATACAAATCATATCAAGATCGTTTTGAAGAGTTTGAATTCTTAATTCCATCACGTGTTCTTCTCCCAAGAACTTGGCCTTTATCATCTCCCATGTGTCTTTTGCCGTCTCTTGTTCCGAAATTCGCATGAGAGTGTCTTCATCAATTGCATGGTAGATGGCCGCAAGAGCCAACTGATCTTGTTTTGGATCAATTTTGCCTTTCGTCTCCTCCACGGCTTCCCAAACTCCTTGTTCCTTCAAAAATACCTTCATCTTGATGGCCCAAGCTGTATGGTTCGTCTTAGTTAGCATAGGGTAATGCAGTGCCATTAATTTTCCCTCCATGTTGAGTACACCTCCTGTGTACGTTTAGCAAATAAGTATGAGCTTCTGGGTGCAATTGTCTGGTGTCCCTAGCAAATTTCAGTGGCACTCGACCCAACCCAATAGCGGCCCTGCAAGTTCTTTATGCGGCTCGGCCCAGTATGGTTCGACCCAGCCAAAAACCCGACGATGTGATTCCTCCCGAGCCGCCTCCTCTCCCGGATGCCGCCGCCGCTCCTCTCTTTCCGCCAAGTATGCCGCCCCGCCTCCTCTCTCGGACGCCGCCGCCACTCGTACTTCGCTCGCCAACTGCCGTAGCCGCCGAAGCCCAACAGCCAATGACTCTAACACTGAGTTCCGCCTCACGCCTCGCCGTCACCGAGCTCCAGTCGACACGCGCGCGGCTTCCAGCCGACGTCCCGGTTGGATCTGCGGCGGTCTACTCAACACGTGTCATCCTCTAATTCCGATGCGAATCCGCCGACGCCATATCTGCCTCACGCGCCGCCGACGAGGTACGCCCCTTATTCGTTGGTTTTGTTTCCCTCGATTTCAACCGGCTCTGATGCCAATTGTTGGAATTTCGAACCTCAATGACTTGTTTATTCCTCAGGTATTCCCGTCTATTTATAGACTATTACAGATTAGACTCATTCCTAATCACGAATATGACTCTTTTAAACTACCTCAACTAGATTTAGGACTCTTATCTCTATCTCTATTAGGTACGTCCAAATCTAGACGCGATTTTCCTTCTATAAACATGATTATTTTCAACATAGAATAATATTTCCTACCATGTATATATATTTCTATATTTATCATATTCTCTACCATGCATGTGGTTATTGGTTATGCTCTCAACCTATATGGCAGTTTATCAACCACACTAATGAAGAATATTATCCTATCATCAATAGAGATAACAAATTTGACACAAGGTTGTTCCCTCGTCGGTACGAGGATAGAATGTGGACTACCATCTGCTAATAAGCACATAGCTCTCACTACATACGTACGTGGTTCATCCAATTAATCGGTCGCATGCTGCCATTACGTATCGTTGTACTCAGCTTTTGAAGAAACGACAGGTGTAGGCGCTAGCCGCTACGTGTATTGCTTTTAGGAACAAATGGACACACTTGTGAAAACACGTACGCCACTTCCAATCCTCAACGTCATCCAATTAACATGTTCCTCAACAAGGGGGCACAAAAATCCTCAACACGTAACCAAACATGCTTGATCGCGAGTCTCTTTCACATGCATTACATTCATGTCCACCATCATCCATGATCATGACAATTATCAGTTTGATATGGACTCTCGGTCGGCAATGGTCGGATCCTTAAAAAAAGATATGGACTCTCGGTCGATTGCCACGCACGTTCATGTCAATCTTCGCACCTCATTGAAATCATTCGCACGAAATGTTAGAAACACCACGACGGACCTACAAAGTATGCCAGGTGGGCCATTGCATATCCTGGGCCCTTTGTGTGTTAAATTAGAAAACTGGCCGATGGGACGTGTTGAGCCATTGCGATAACCGAGAGGAGGCGAACCGCGGTTTGGAGTAACTCTGACCATCGATTCAAAAGCACAATTTTTGAAGCGTCTGATCATCTCCACTCACGCGCTTAGATGACGACCAACTATAAAGGCACACCATCATCTTCTTCTCCGCCGCACCTCTCCATCGATTTTAGCCTCCAAACTTCTCCTCTTGCTTCTCCGCCGCACCACCGTTGACCACCTCTCTCTCTTTGTTCGCACCTCCGTTGCCACACAAATGGGTAGCCCCGCACCGAAGAGCTCCAGGTCATTGACGTCCTCCGAACCTCCTTCTCCGTTTCCGTCGCCGCCAAGGCCAATGGAACTGGAGGCGGTGCCCGCACCTCCTCCACTCCCGTCGCCGCCCGCGGCGCCCGCACCTCTTCCGTCTGACTATGATGAGATTTTCTACCTCATCGAGGAAAGCATCGACAAACTCGACGGCAAGCTTAAGGAGGTCACCGGTAGCCTGTTCTCCGCCGACGTGCAAGCAAAAGCGCTCGACAAAATGGCGTAGGATGTATTTCACAATACATCTCACTCCTGTCGCCGACTGGAACTTGGTATCCTTCCCCACCACACCAGCATGGACTCCGCTGGCTACTACATCTTCGGGTTAGGCTTTGTTGCCGCTCGTCTCGACTGCCTCTACGAGATGATCGGTGAGGAGGCTGGGGTGGAGTTTCGCGAGCAACTCGTGAATGCCGTAAGTCGGAAGAAGTTCGATCTGGTGTTGGAGGATGCTCCGCCACCGGAGGCGGGTGCGGAGGCGACGGCGGCGGAGGTGGACAAGTCCTTCTCCGAGTAGAGTAGGATTAGTAGTAGTTTTTCCTCTTGTTTTCTATGTGTTTTTTTCTTGTTTGTAATATATGTGTTGTTTTTATGTTAATGAAAAATGTCTTTTATTTTATGTTCATGAACAATGTGTCCTATAGTACATGCACTAATGAAAAACTCTTCCTTTTATAGAAAACATCGCATATGGAAAATTAACACATTAGTAATATTATACTATATCTAATAAATACTCCCTCCTTATTCTTTTATTTGATGTTTTGGACAAAGCATTGAACTATATATGAACTAGAACTTGCTGTCTGAACAATAATTAAAAAGATAAGGAGGGAGTATTAAACACATTAGTAGGACGTACGTAGTAGAATTATATTTCAAAAAATTATGAAAATAAAAAGCTACACACTAATTAATTGTATTTCTTTTCTCTTTACCAGCTGTCATTGTGCCCGCCCCACCACCCCACCCACCGGCCTGGCCCTAGGAAGTAGCCCCTCCCGCCTAGGCCCAGAGCCGGGCCTGCCTTTAAGACCATCTGCAGTGGTTCATGGTAAAGCTTAGGATGTGTTTGGGAGCAAAATTTTTCAATACTAAAGTTTTGGAAACCACAATTTTTAAAATGACATGGCAATACTAAAGTATTTCAATAACACAGTTTTGTAATAACACGATTTTGCAATACATAGGACTGTTTGGTTGACAAACACCATTCTGTAAAAAATACCATAGTAATCTCAAATACCACGGTATTGCTCTAAAAATCCAAAAATACCATGTTTCCAAACAACATTACTGGGTTGCCGCCTACGAATCAGATGGTCTTATCCCTTAACCCCTTGGTGCGGAAATCGAATTCTCTGCGGCCCTTCCACACAGCCGTCTCTTTGTGACGCTGCCCAGATGGTTGCCACGTATGTTCACGCTCCAAATCTTACATCCATGGGCGCACCGCACGGTTCCCACGACTGTGCCACCCTGCCCTGATGATTGCCACGTACGCGAACGCACCGAATCTTGCAGCGTGCACGAGCACACGAACTCCACATCCAAAATTTGCTCAACAATCCGAATAACTCGGTGCTCGGTGTGCACGATCCATCATCATGCGCACGAGCACATACGACGCAGCCAAAAAGATCTGTGTTTGGTTGCTTGTCCTGGATTGAATTGACTTGGATGGTCCAATCATGTGTTATTTGTTTCGCGGTCAGAAAAGTGATCCAGGTTTGAGGAATATAAAATATTCCACGCAGATGCTGGATGAGATGGTCCAGGATATTTGGTTGGATGTGAGTCCATCCACCTTATCTAATTATTCTTCTTAGTAATGTAATTAGTGATAATTACCTTGCTTATTGTTGATTAATAATTACAATTATGATATTAACATTAATATTTGCTAGTAATATGATAATTAGTATATAAACAGTTAATATTATGAAATTATCAACTTAGATGATTCAATAATCCAATCAAGTTTCACCCAACCTACCAACAAAAAATTGGATCGTCCAGTCCATCCAACCAAACGTTAATTTGGATCATCCAAGACATAAAGAAATGGATAATCCTATATCTCCAATCCAACTTCGACGTCAAACCAAACGCAATTGATGATTGAGCACTGTGTCACATGTCACTAGAGTGTACGCACAAATGACAAATACACGGCCCCAACACCGGGTTTAGGGTGCATCGTGGACTAACGACATGACCCCACCAAACACTCACGTAATTAGCATACACTTGCAAGAGCAACTACCTGGCCGCATCCTTCGCGTACAGACGGCAATGTCGACCAACTTATACTTTTTATACTACGTCCAAAGAATTTTCCTTGTCCATGAGCCAATAAACAAGTTCTTCTGATGTGGCTTTGTAGTTAAAAAATGAACTACAAAGCGATAAGTTCATGGAGATGGGGGGAGTATATATGATCATCGACGTCTCTCTCACACGCATGTTATAATTGTCCATGCATGCTACCTTACGCCCCAAACATAAATGAACGAGCCAAACTATATTTATATATATGACGATCTTTCAACAAAAAGAGAAAACTATATATATAACATGTTAGTTGTCACACCCCAAACATGATCAACGAGCCTCAAACTATATATGACGATGTTTCAACAAAAAACATAGAAAACACGTAATAATGTTGTCATCAAACATGATCGTCGCGAGGTTTTCAAGTGCATATGTTACTTGTCCATGCATGCTTGATACACCCCAAACATGATCAACGAGTCTCAAATATGACGATATTTCAACAAAATTAGAAAACACCTAACGTCATCAAACATGCATGATCGAGCTCTTTTGCATGTCAAACTGAGAAAACATGAACAAGGGTTTGTGATACATATATATATATATATATATATATATATATATATATATATATATATATATATATATATATATATATGACGATCTTTCAAAAAAAAGAGAAAACACGTAACATCATAAAACATGATCGAGGTCTTTTGCATGACAAAATTAAAAAAAAAATTGGAACATTGCATATACCTTGGGCCGGTGGGCCCTTTGCATGTCAAACTTAAAAACTGGAACTGAAAAACTGAAACACCGCCAGACGGACCTACAAAGTATGCCAGGTGGGCCACTACATACCCTGGACCCTTTGCGTGTCAAATTAAAAAACTGCCTGTGAATCAGAGATGGGACGCGTCGAGCCGTTGCGACAACTTAGAGGAAGCCAACCGCGGTTTGGATTAATTCAAAAGCGCAATTTTTGAAGCGTCCGATCATCTCAACTCGCGCGCTTAGACGGCAATGACTGCTATGCATCTGAATTCTTGTGCAAGCGTGTAATCCGCGAATCTCAGCCATTCGACAGACATCCAAGGGTGGCTGACATTTTACACATAGATCCTTCCCTTTACACAGACAAGTGGAAAGCTTTATGTGTAAAATGTTAGCCACCCTTGGATGTCCGTCCAATGACTGAGATTTGTGGATTGCACGCTTGCATAGGAGTCCAGATTGCACAACAGTCCACTTAGACGAGGACCCGCTATAAAGGCACACCCGTCCTCTTGCGTCTCCGCCACACCACTCCATCTCCATCGATCGTAGCCTCCAAACTTCTATTGCTTCACCGCCGCACCATCGCCGACCACCTCTCTCCCTTTCTCTGCACCTCCGTCGCTGCACAAATGGGTAGCCGCGGACCGAAGCGCTCCAGGCTGTTGACGTCCTCCGAACCTCCTTCTTCTCCGTTTTTGTCGCAGCCAATGCTGGTGGAACTGGAGGCGGCACCCGCACCTCCTCTGTCCCCTTCTCCGCCTGCGGCGCCCACACCTCCTCATCCCGTTTGGGTTCAGGAGACTATCCGGCTCGTTGAACACCGCTTCGATGAACTCGATCGACGCCTGAAGGAGGCCACCGAGCACCTTTCCGCCACTGCCGAGCGCGCAAAAAAGCTCGAAAAATTGGCGCAGGATGTATTTTCTGATACATCTCGCTCGTGTGACCGTCTAGGTCTTAGGAAACTTCCCGTCTGCACCAGCATGGACACCGCCGGCCACTACTGCTTCGGGTTAGGGTTTGTGGCCGGTCGTATCAACATCCTCTATGAGACGATCAGGGAGGTGGGTGGGTGGGTGGAGGGCCGCCAGCATCTTCTGCGGACCTTCGCCCGGAAGCTTCGGACTCAATTGCCGAAGGAGGCGGCAGCAGTGGCAGCAGCGGAGGAGGCGGCGGCGGCAGCGGTGGAGGAGGTGGCAGCGGCAGCAGCGACGGAGGAGGAGGAGGCGGCGGCGGAGAAGGAGGTGGAGGAGATCTCCTCCGACTCTGAGTAGAGTAGTATTTGTAGTTTTTCTTTTTCTTGTTTTCTATGTGCTTTCGTAGTTCTTGTTTATAATATATGTGTTGTTTTCATGAACAATGCATCCTATGTAGTATCGAAAAATAACTCCTTTTTGAAAAAGGGGCGAGATAACTGTTGTTCAATGTCTAGCCAAGAATTCATTGTGTTGCGACAATCGACGACTCTTGGTTGAAACTCTATTGAGATCGTGGTTGAGGCTGTGTTTCTCCTCTTTCGTATTCTTTCACTCAATTTTTTCATTTGTAGTCGGCACATAAGAAAATTTATTTTTAGTAGTAGTATATACTACATGTTATCATTTCATTGTGATTAATGTTACAGAATGCTGATTGTTGTCCATCGTCCTTTCATGGACTTGGGTGTTCTGTATTTGCATATCGTTTGCATTAGTACATATACATTTGGCGATTCATATTTTTTTCGTACTTTTTTGGAATGTCCCACTTGCTAGCATATGACTACTTTTAGATTTTGATCTCCATGCATGGCAACAAAGATGAATTAAGAAGCGAGCAAGTTGTCCTAAGACAAAGTCTACCCCTCTAGCTACACGCACCATGTGCAGGAATCGACGCGACATGACATGTAATTAATCACGATTGCATGCATGCACAAGGGCACGGCTTGTGTCAAATTCTCCACTCCCGCGAAAATTTTTTCGTTCTACTTGGCGTGCCACATTTGAGATTTTGACAATTCAATTTTCACTACCTGCACCTCCAATTTCAGTCCCGCCTATTATTGTAACCCTATTTCAGCCACGATGAGTATAAATGGAAACACTGGCCTCCGTTCCTGACACATCACTGCCCCGCCCTTCAGGTGATCTCGCAGTACTTCAAATGTGATGTCTCTATGTTCTGTGTTTCATACTTGTATTCCTAAGAAATTCCCGTGTTTTCATTTCCCACAGTTTTTACAATTTTTTCCCCCATGGATCTCGCAGTGACGCATTGAAGCTCTTGGTGTTGTTGACCCCTAGTACAATGTCGGGCAACCAAGTTTGACGGGCTCGGTATAAACTACACGATCCATGTCGTCTTTTTATAGAGCTATATTGGCTTGGTTCTACACAATCCATGCAGTTTTGGACCAGTTAAGTTATACACGATCCATCCTGACATATGAAGATTAAATAAATTAACAAAGAAGAAATGTGGTCTTCTGTTTCGCGAATTTAGTTATATATATATATATATATATATATATATATATATATATAGCATATACTACATCTGTCCCTAAATAAATGTCGCTCCGACAGCTTATTACTTTAGTGTATTTCTAGTTCAATTCCTGGCCGGGAACGACAAATACTAAAAACCAGAGGTAGTAGTATGTAATTTCTGAATTTAGAAGTAAATGATGCATGGGTTATCTGATCAACCACTCCAAATGTTGTACTCTCATTCCCGTTTTACAAATTTGTATTCCAAAGATTTTTAGTTCCCATGGTTTTTACACTTTTTTCTTTCATGTGGCCTTCTCAGATCGTACGTTTTTTTCTATTCTTTCTTTTCTAATCCCTCCGTTCGTACAAACACTGCAGTTTATAGAAAGCACACCGTCCGATCCAAAATCTACATCGGTCATGTAATCTGACGTTATCACTGTTATTTGGAATTACTACTTACAATGCTCTTTACATTAGGAACAAGACATCAAACCGTGATGTCGTCTACAAGCATTCATGGTGGCCAACAAGCACCTGGTATAACTATAAATGTGTTTACTATCAAAATTAATCAAATTTAGACAACATTAAATCCTTTGCATGGTACGTAGAGAATATTGCAGCACATGATGTTCAGGAACTCCGAGGTTCTTCACTCCCTGGTACTACGATGCATGAACCAATAGCTGGTATAGATATACAAACCAGAAATACTCCTTCCGCCGCAGCCTAACTTTACTTTTGGAGCTTAAAAAATGTCCCACTCCAACTCTATTGGTAGCTTCCAACTACCCATATCACATCACATTACTACCTGCCTCTCTACCGTGCCATTTGTTTTGGCAGAGCGTGTTAGTTTTTTACTCCTTTGGCATTGAATTTGGAACATTTTGAGAGACTACGTTCTGTCGTTTAGATGTGTTGATGATGGGTGTATCATGGTCATTTGCATTCTTTCCTAGGCTCTACTAATTGTTTTAGCATGCCTTGCGATTCTACTTTCTTAGTACTTAATCTTTATAATTAACAGTTCATCAGCCTGTGTGATGGTGTGATTTTTTTATGCCTCTACGATGTGCTCTCTCGCTGCCGGCCACTCCGGTCGGCTCCGGCACCCACGACCTGCTGCTGGTCACTTCAGTGTCCTCCCCGACGCGTTTCTCTCGCCCATCGCCACGTCCCATCCTTCGCGTGCCATGATTACCCCATCGCAAATCCCTGGCCATTACTCGCCCTGCCACCAATCCTCCTTGAGAGTTTTGGCGAGACCGAACCCTCGCTTCGTTGCGCGTCGCAAGCTGGCACTATGCAATATTGCACCTGCAGTAGCCGCCACTGGCAAGTGGACCCGAAGTCTCATGGGCCCACATGTTAGTGGCAGCTAATGCAGGTGCAGTACTGTGGAGGATTTCAATCCCGCAAGCTGCCTGCCTTATCTGTCTTGCATTCGCCACCTGCTACCGCTAGCGTTCATTACTTGCCCTGCAACTAATAATTCTCTTCGAGACGCGCTCTGGCTGATGTCAGTCAGACTGAACTGGCGAACCCTATCTTTGTCTAGTCTAGCATTGCCAGCTGCATGCCCCCTCATAGTCTTGCTTGCTTCGCTCATGGACTGAAAATCCTCTGCAGTACTAGGAGTGCGTACCTCCATTGACATGTGTACATGATGGCTCATTTTAGGGTATGAACAGCAACAATGAAGTCAACAATGTACCCCCCTCGTTCAGACAATCCTAACTAGTAGTTCATTTTTAATTCATTTGTTGGTCTGATACGACAATTAATATAAACCAGGAGGGAGTACTACAAAACAAAATGGTGTTGGGACGACGCAGTCGTTCCACACTCGTATTTGCTGTACTCGTTCTAAAGATGGTATGAACATCAAACTTTTCTTCTTTTCACACTATTTGTACATGATACTAAACTTGTTCAGGCGGTAATTTGCTTTAATCGTTTACTCTTTCAATCAATGTAACAGAAGGAAGGAAGCTAGGAAGAAGTGTGGCTAAAGGACTTAAGGTTGCCAGAATACTCTATGCATCCCAAGTTAGTAGAACGGAGCATGTGAAGCTACCAATTCAGTTCTCCGCTAGGTTGGGTGCTGTGGTTGGTATTAATCAGCGGCACTTTGTCGATGATGTGGTTATGTTTACAAAAAGACATGCATCCCTCAGCGGTGCAAGGAAGTGGGCAGAGGTTGGCCATAGTAACAAGAGAGATACAGTACGAGACATTCTGGTTAGTGTTGTCACACCTCCACACAAGTATTTTTTTTCTTGCAATCTCCATCCTGTATGTTTACAACAACTTGTTATACAATGTACAGGATTCCTGGGACATGGAGGACACACCGGAGAGCGCAAGAAAAATTTTGAAAATTGCTGGTGAGCGCTTCAAGGGGTGGCGCTCGACTTTGCATGCCACCTATAAGAGTTGTTCTACCGATGAAGAATGTATACGAAACAAGCCTGTTGACGTAACAGCGCCCGAGTGGTTGCACCTAATAGAATACTTTGGGTTTGAGCGATTCAAGGTCAGCTAACTTTTTAATAGCTTCGCATCATACAAAAAATATTTCATTTACTTTCATTCGTGGAATTAATTCTTAAAATTATTGTAGTCAATAAGCAGTACCAATTCTCAAAATCGAAGAAGACAAAAGACGAGTCACTTGCTTGGCTCCAAGTCCTACGCCCAACTTAGTTATGAGAAGGTATGAAAAATAAATCATGCTCTTACTTTGCGCTGTAAACAATATGTATACCGACATGTTGAAGTTTACTTGTATTTTATGTAGCAAGACCCAGAGACTGGAGAAGAACCCGATGACATACAATGTGGGAGGCAAGCCATTTGTTGCAGAACGGTAACTGGGCAAACAAGCTGGCAGAAGATGTACATGTGAGTAACACTTCGAACAATCCCCAATTAAATAAATATTTGCAAATTACCTGTGACTTTTCTTTTCGTATTTGGATCCAGGCACGTGCCCAAGTGGATGACATGGAAGCTGAGCAGGGAGGCCCAATTCCAAATGAGGAGAGAAACCACATCTTCCAACGTTGTTATAGATTCTCAATCGGTTGTGCAGGATCACAGGTTTGGGGGCATGGTTATATGGCTAACCCAACTGGTCCCGAACGTGGACGTATGCATATCTAGATGTCTGAACACCTCAACGACCAAGTTCAAAACATAAAAGATAGAAATGCAGGCCTCAATCAAATAGTGCAGGAGTTGGAAGGATGAAATGATAGCTTAAACACCCAGATGGACTGCATAAACCAGAAGAATGAAGAGTTAAACGTTCAAGTCCAGAACTTACAAGGTCAGATAGCAGCTGATCGTGAACAGGCAGCTAAGGAAATGCAGGACATGCACGCCTCAATGGCTGAAATGCACAAAATGATGATGGAGACCACTCCACAAAAGGTCCACCAAAGGAACCGCCAAAAGCCACCTGCTCCAACAATTAGTCCCAGTCAGCTTAGGAAAACTCTTAGCGTACAAACACGTCGCTTTAGTAATCCTTGAGTGTTGTTATGCATGTTGTAATATCAATTGATGGATGTTTATTGTTAAACTCGTGATTCTGTTGCCTCTAATTTTCAAACCTGGTGCATTCGGGTTCTACTGCCACTAATTATAAAACATGGCATTACGAATTTCTTGTCGCGAACGATAAATTGTTGCAAGCTATTGCCAGGAATTACAAAACGTTGCAGTATAAACATTTGGCAACAACTCAAAAAACGTTGCACTAGACTGCTATTGCCACCACGCAGAAAACGTTGCACTAAAACACTATTGCCACAGATAAAAAATCATTGCAATACCAAACTATTCGCCACAGATGCGAAATCATTGCAGTACCATACTAGTTCCCATGAATCTGAAATCGTTGCAATACGGTACTATTCGCCACGTTTGTGGACTCGTTACAATACCAAACTATTCGCTACGAATGCAAAATCGTTGCAGTACCAAACTAGTTCCCACGGATCTGAAATCGTTGCAATATGGTACTATTCATCATGTTTGTTGACTCGTTGCAATAACATACTATTTGCCACGGACGTTAAACCGTTGCAATACCATACTATTTGCCACAGTTGTGACATCGTTGCAGTACCATACTATTTGTCACGAATGTGAAATCGTTGCAATATCGTGATATTCATTGCAATATGGTAAATCGTCGCAACACCATAACTCGTTGCAATATGGTACTATTTGCCACGGCTGTGCATGCAATACTGTAGTATTTGCCACGAATATGAAAATCGTTGAAATCACATACTATAACTACGAACTCAAAATCATTGCAATACGATGCTATTCGTTGCAATACGTTAAATCATCACAATACGCTAAACCATTGCAATAACATACTATTTGCCACAAATGTGATATCGTTACAATACCGTACTATTGCCACACCTGTGAAATCGTTGCAACCACATACAATTACCACGAATGTGAAATCGTTGCAATACCATGCTATTTGTTGCAATACATTAAATCGTCGCAATACGCTAAATCGTTGTAACAACATACTATTTGCCATGAATATGAAATCGTTGCAATACCGTACTATTTGCCACGATCGTGAACCTGTTGCAATACCGTACTATTCGTTGGGATACGTTAAATCGTCGCAATACATGAAAACATTGCAATAGCATCCTATTTGCCACCGATGTGAAATCGTTGCAATACCATACTATTCTCCACGGATGACAATGCGTCACAATAAACTATCGCCACGGGAATTATTACGATGATTCGTAAAAACTATCGCCACGCTCTTTTTCGTTGCAACAGCGACCTATTGCGACGAAAAACAACCTATTGCGACAAATTTTTTCGTTGCGATAAAACAGAATCCTTGCAGCAGGAGAGACGAAGAATGATTGTGCAGAGAAGAGGATGGCGTCCCCGTGTGATCTTATAGCATAGTTGCAGCCTGGTGGTTCATCTCACGACGTGCGCAGTAGTGATGATGGGACGTGGAGCGGTTCAAATTGAATTGAAAGATGTGCATGTGATGCACGCGTTAAGTTGCCTCGGTAACTGGCGCGCATGTACGCTCGGTGCGCCCGGTCGCATCAGCCGCCTATATAAAAGTTTACTGCTTCAAGGACCAAACCTTAGCGGCAAATAGCTACATAATACTCCCTCCGTCCCAACTCAACTCTATTTCTAGTTTTGGTCAAACTTACCTTTGACCAATGATTTATATAGATTTTGTTAACTTCGATAACATGTAAATTGTATATTATGGAAATATTTTTCATAGTGAATCTAAAAGTACAATTCTTGTATTGTTCAAACTGATCAAAATCACGTAAATAATTGGTCAAAGATAGATTTCACCAAACCTAAAAATAAAGTTGACATGGGACGAATGTAGTAGCTTATGTGGCATGCCAATGTGGATGTCCAACTCAGAGTAAGGATGAAAGTGAAACGATTGTGTGAAGTTGAGACTAAATTGACCCATTTGAATGTTCAAGGACCAAATTGAGTTTTGATTGAAAGTTTGAAGATGAATTTGAGTATCGTGTCAATTCTCAATGAGCCAAGCTTGAGCTTGATGAGCTAAAGCTCGAGTAAGCTCATTTATTGTTGTCATCTATGACATGTATGTATGATTAACTAAACCATATAATTCTATTAAAAATGTTCTATGGAACACAATTTTTATATATCATAGCAACTGTAGGATCGAAGAGCACGTGAAAAGCTACCAGAGGGGGGGTGAATGGTAGATTTAAAAATCTTACGCAGCGGAAACAATTAAACCCCAAACCCTTTCGGCAGAAAAACGATCTCTTAAAGAAATCGTGTGTGAGACTAATCTAAATGTGTTTCACCATAACAAAAGTGATGGATATCAGAGAGAATCAAGTCAAGAAGACAACACAAAAAGAATCACTCAAATCCGACGAGAAAAACTCAAGTTATGATCGAAAAATCAAACAATGGTCAATTTGTCCTACCCGAGACAAAACAGTTCTGGAACAATGCAAAGAAACTCGTGTAGATCATAGACAACAAATCCAATGACCGTGAAATTTTGACATATGATAGACAATCAAGTTTTGAAGACAACCCAAAAAGAATCACGTCAATTGGATCTGTAAAACTCGAGTTATGATAAAATCACCGACGAAAGGTAGTGCTGTCAAGAAACTCGACAAGTAAAACTTGTCTGGAACAAGTCGGACGAACAAGGCACAAAAGTTCCTTCAAACTACGAATTTTATTCAATAGAACACAAGAGGAACAGCCCCAAAGTCGTGCACCACGAGCTCTGGGCTTCCTTGCTTATATAACCAGCCCTTAGGCCAACCCAATATCAACTAGGACTCCAATCCTACTCAGATCACGAATCGTAACTTTCCATAACTGCTCAAGATTCTTCTATACGCAGATAGAAGCAATCTTAAGACTTCCAAACACCTTAGGAACGTATCCCACATTCCTAAACAACTCAAATTCATGACCCACACGAAATCCTATCATAACCAACTCAAATCTTTCCATATTTGAGTCAAACCCGACTCAGCCGCAGCCTGAGTCTATAACCTAGTCGGTTGGATCTTTCCGACCAATTCTTTATGTCCACATCTCTTCATCACGTCTCGGAACCATGTATCCACGTCCATGCACTCCTTTCACACGTGCAAACATCTTCCAATGATGTCCATTATACCTTCATATGCATTGTTCTTGATTCAATCATGCTGCGCAACCTCCTGATCAGCTCAACCACAATTCCTCCTGAATTTGGTTGTTGGAACCTCATCTCCTCCCTGAGACTAGTCCAATGGATCCCGTCACCAGCCATGTATTGAACTCAAGCAACACCTGCACATGAATAAACAACCAATCCATACGAGCCCAAGTCCTCGACTTGACTCAAGTTAGTTCCGGACACAACACCCTACGTGAGAGCCTCACATAAGCATGTTGCAAAGCATAGCAAAACGATATCAGCCATATCATCCAAAACGCACCAAAAACTTAGTAAAAGAATACTAAGCAAACTTTCCAACAATGTAAAGCAAGTACGAAACATTGCAAATGAAAAGCAGAAGCACTGCGGTCAAGTTCCGGATCATCCCACAGCAAATCGGAGCTTGAGCCGGAGCTTACCAAAACTAGTACAATGAAGCACCTGTCGGAGCTTACCAAAACTAGTAGATCCTAGCACCGAAGCTTACCAAAAACTAGTCAAAACTAGTCAACCCAAAACCGGAGCTAGACAAAGTACGTCAAAGCTTAGCAAAAGCATTCCGGAGCTATCAAATATATGCCGGAGCTATCAAAGACATGCTGGAGCTATCAAAGACATGTCGGAGCTAAAGATAAAGCTCACCGGAGCTAACCAAAGCTAGTCGGACCTTACCAAGAAGTCGGACCTAGCTTCGAACATAGCCGGAGCTACCCAAAACAAGCCAGACCTACCGTCGGACCTTGCTGTAGCTCAAAGCTAGAGTCGGACCTTGATAAAAAGGTGTTTTGGTGATATTCAAAACTTTTATCATCAAAGACAAGTGTATTCACTACAAGCCAATTTATTCAGCACACATAGGTCTTACAGCAACAAATAATGTGCAACATCGTCCACCTTCCTACTCTATTAGTTGTGAACCTAAATTAAGTAGATTCTATTGTATATACATGAATTCTGGGCTCGACTCTAGATTGACTTGGTGTTTTTTCAAACTCAAGCTTAGAAAGACAAGATCGCTCAAGTTCGACTCGTTGACAGCCCTAGATGCAATTAAAGTTTTGGTGCAATCGTGTAATCAACGATTTTCATCCGTTGGATGTGCATCTTACGGTTATTACATCTTTTCATTTAATCCCTTCCACCACGCCTATGGAGAGGTAATCGGAATCATCGAGGAAATCTTCCAGCTCGTCGGGGAAGATAGTGTGGATGACCTGGAAGATGAGGCAACGGCGGTTGACATAGAGCTGCAGAATGGCGACGGGGTTCTGGTCGGCGGAGTAGCACAGGCACCACTCAATGTCAAGCCCGACAACGAGCTTGTGAAGGTGCTGACGATGGACGGAGGACCTCGTCGAGCCAATCCTCCACGGCCTCACCGGAGGACGTCACAGTGATGGTGATCTCGTCGTCCTCGAACGTCATGTTGTACACTGAGTCCCCGCCATTGGGTCCTCTCCCTTGTCCCTACGGTTGCGGTCTGCGGTGGTGCAGCACAAGTTCTCTCTTGTGCAAACCTTTGTCTACACCTCTAGTTTGTATTTTGGAAACGGACGTGGATATATAACTGATGCAGTTACGATATGAGTGGAGAAGTTTCCAAATTTGACGGGCCTAGGTCCAGCCACCAGAGAGTAGATAGTGTTAATGCATGCTGGAGAGATCAGCAGAATTGGGAACTGGCCAATTAAGATGGAAGTCAGAAGTCTCATGATTCATGGATCGAAAAATGCACCATCCTTTTTCTTATTCCTTTTTTCTATCCATGAACTGTGAGACTGTTGACTTCCATCTTCATCGGCACACGTACGGCCCAGGTATGCCGGTGTACCTTAACCCCAGTCGTGCGTCCCCGGTGGTGGTTAGAAAGAGCCTTGCAGGTACACTCTGATTCCTGTCCTCCAACTCCATCCAGGTTTCCGATAACGCAGGTGGTTCACTGCTAGACAAACCAGCAAGGCCTCGATGATGAGTGGCATGCAAGTTTCTTGATGAGAAACTGACTGCGGGGGCGGCCCGACATGCATTTTTGATAGGAAGGATATTCCCTTGGGGGTTTGAAGATAAAAGGTATACCATCTAGGCAGCCAACCGGAGGTTCGAACGAAGCTTTGTGTAGCTTCGTGTAGGCAGCCATCTAGGAAGCTTCGTGTAGCTTCGTTCAAACCTCTGGCTGGCTGCCTAAATGGTATGCCTTTTATCCTAAAAGCCTCGAGGAAACATCCTTCCTATAAAACATGCATGCCGGGGCCGCCCCCGCAGTCAGATTCTCATCAAGAAACTTGCATGGCGCTCATCACTGAGGTTTTGCTAGTTTGTCTGGTGGTGAACCGCCTGCATCATCAGAAACCTAGATGGAGTTGGAGGATAGGAATCAGAGCATACCACCAGCACACCCAGACTGTATGTGTACCCGGCCAGCCGTGTAGCTTCGTTCAAACCTCCAACTGGCTGCCTAGATGGTATACCTTTTATCCTCAAACTCTCGAGGGAACATCCTTCCTGTCAAACATGCATGTCAGGAGCTGCCTTCGCAGTCAGTTTCGCATCAAGAAACTTGCATGCCACTCATCATCGAGGCTTTGCTGGTTTCTCTAGTGGTGAACCGCCTGCGTCATTGGAAACCTGGATGGAGTTGGAGGATAGGAATCAGAGCATACCTGCAAGGCTCTTCCCAACCACCACCGGGGACACACGACGGGGGTTAAGGTACACAGCACACTCGGACCGTACGTGTACCCGACCAATCGTGTAGCTTCATTCAAACCTCTGGCTGGTTGCCTAGTTGGTATACCTTTTATCCTCAAACCCTTAGGGAACATCCTTCTTATCAAACATGCATGCCAAGGGCTGCCCGCTTAGTCAGTTTCTCATCAAGAAACTTGCATGCCTCTTATCAGCGAGGCTTTGTTGGTTTGTCTAGTGGTGAACCGTCTGATCATCAGAAACCTAGATGGAGTTGGATGACAGGAAACGGAGCATATTTACAAGGCTATTCTCAACCACCACTGGGGACGCATGACGGGGTTAAGGTACACTAGCACACCCGAACCGTATATGTACCCGGCCAGCCGTGCAGCTTCATTTGAACCTCTAGCTGGCTGCCTTGATGGTATACCTTTTATCCTCAAACCCTTGAGGGAACATCCTTCCTGTCAAACATGCATGTCGGGGGCCGCCCCGCAGTCAGTTTCTCATCATGAAACTTGCATGTTGCTCATCACTTATGCTTTGTTGGTTTTGGACTTGATGCCATGGCAGAAGAAAGCGGAAGCAGGGAAAGATTATTATTCTCGTAGTACCATATAGAGAATTGTTACTAGACTAATCTGTATGGAGAATGTTTGTTGTGTATTCATCAGGGAAAATAGGTACACTTTATATAAGCTAGCTAGTGTAGTGTGAAATCAAAACTAAACCCTTTCACACTATACATATTCAAAGGCTAGCATTAATGACTATACGTAGGCCAACATAGTCAAACAATGCTTGTTAACGTAGACCAACACAGTCAACAATGATTGTTACATGTGTGCATGCTTATCCTTTCTATAGTCTGGTGGTGAACCGCCTGTGTCATCGGAAGCCTAGATGGAGTTGGAGGACAGGAATCAGAGCATACCTGCAAGGGTCTTCCCAACCACCACCGGGGACGCACGACAGGGGTTAAGGTGTAGTGGCACACCCGGATCGTACGTGTACCCAACCAGCCGTGTAGCTTCATTTTATATTTTATTCCCTTGGCTTAAAAGTTTGCTCTTCCTCTCTATTTTCTCTGTTTGCTCTTCCCTAGGGTTATAAGTTTTATATTTTACAATATTTTTACATATGTAATATGACATAGGATATATCACTTGATAGTTTTGCAAAAAAATGGAGGAGACATACGTATATCCCATGTAACTACGTAAATCCATCCCAATTAGTTAGCTAGTTATTTTTTAAGATGATAAAAAATTATTATCTTTTTCTAAGTGAGGTGGCCAGGGTAGATGTTGTGGCATAATAGATTATGTGGCATGCCAATATGGATGTCTAACTCAGACTAAGGATGAAGATGAAACGTTGTTGTGTGAAGTTGAGGGACTAAATTGACCCATTTGAAAGTTCAAGGACCAAATTGAGTTTTGATTGAAAGTTTGAGGATGAAGTTGAGTATTGTGCCAATTCTAAATGAGCCAGGCTCGAGCTTGCGAGCTTGATGAGCTCAAGCTCGAGTAAGCTCATTTATTGTTGGCATCTATGATATGTACGTATGATTCACTAAACTATATAATTCTATTAAAAATGTTTTATGGGACACCATTTTTATATATGATAGCAACAAATAATGTGCAACATTGTCCAACTTCCTACTCCATCAGTTGTGAACCTATATTTAGTAGATTCTATTGTATATACATGAATTCTTAGCTCGACTCAAGATCGACTCGGTGTTCTATCAAACTCAAGCTTAGAAAGACAAGCTCGCCCGAGTTCGGCTCGTTGACAACCTAGATGAATTAAAGTTTTGGTGCAATCGTGTAATCAACGATTTTCATCTGTTGGATCTACATCTTATGGTTATTACATCTTTTTGTTTAACCCCTTCCACCACCACTCCTCCACCTGGTGAAGGGGGTTAAATAAAAAGATTCAACGACCGTAAGATATGTAGATCGATCAACCAGTTGAAGATGGTTGATTGCACGCTTGCACAAAACATCTGATTACATTCCAGTCGAACCCAACTTTAAAACAGGAAATCTTTTGACACAGATTAATCCAGTCGTGATGTTTTTCTCTTCTTGTTTTGTGATGTTTTAGTTTGTCTTGTTTCGTGATGTTGTTTTTCTTGTTTTGTACTTCCTCCTTCCTATATTACTTGTCGTTAAAAATTAGGACAAGTTTTCTAGTTCAAAAATGAACTAAAAAACTTGTTCTAATGACAAGTAATATAGGAAGGAGGGAGTAATGTTTTATGATAATGAACTCAATGTTGTTCGTCTGTTTCATCTGTAATTTTGTTTTCTATCTGCTGTTTAGTAAACTATCTGTTCTATCTGTATTCTCTGTTATTGAACGACCCTCCACACTTTTGGTGGCCTCTAAAGTGGCCTGAATGATACTTTAGCCGCTGGAGGTGCCAGGAGATCGCCCGTAGTGGGGCCTGCAAAGTGGTCTGTAAAATAGTATAGTAACCAGAAAACACAACAGGTAGCAACGACTAAAAAGAAAAGTGGAGACAATGAACAGATAGAAAAGAAAAGAAAGGACGAGAAAATTTTTATAAAAAGATAGGTAGTACGTACGGATTGAAGTGAAAGAGCATGGAGAACCAAACTGTAAAACAGAAATATTTTGGCGCAGATTACTGTCAAAGATAGTATGTTTTTTTCTATTGATGATAGGATATTATTCTTGTGATGTTGAAAATAGAGCGGTTCCATTACTTCGCAAGTCCCATCAGTGCATGCAGAGAGGCATGGGTCCCATAGGCTGTGGTGTTCACATGTCAGCCACCCTTAAGCTGAAAACTCATTGCGCGCGTCCCCATCAGTACACGCAGAAAAGACGATGACGTGTGTCTTTTATATAATGTCTCCATCGTCTTCCCTGCGCGTACTCTAAAGACGCACCATCGTCTTCGCGCATACTCTAGCTTCCTCTTTGTCTCCGCCGCACACCCTCATTGGTTCCCTTCGCAACACGGTGACGCTGAAGTTTATGGAGTTGATGTTCACGCACGATAGTGCAGTCAAGATTATCGGGCGCCTCGCCGCAAGCTCCCTACGACCCTTGGACGACCTCTCCACCCGCGTGCCACCTGCAAGGCCATGCACGCGGCGTGTCAGGATGGCGTCGTGGACAGGCGCGTGGCGCTGGAGCGTGAGACCCGGAGGATGTGGCGTGACCCGGGGCACTACGAAGCCCTCGTGGAGAACCTGGCCATCGTCGGCAACCCTCGTGCGTGCTATTTCACCGGGCTCGAGCTCGTCTTTGTGGATGACCGCACGCAACAGGGCGCCCAGTTTCTCGCCCGGGCGGTCGGGGCCGACCATATGGATGCAGCCAACGTCCTTGGCCTCCTCTGCCACGACGCCGACTATAGGGCCTGCGACACCGTCAAGTATATCCGGCAGGTCGAAGGTGAGGTTGATGTTGGTGAGAAAGCAATTGGATCCGTCACCATCATAAGGACCAACAATGAGTGCAGACGGTGTCGGATTCAAGCCATGGCTGAAATCAGTAATATGATGTGGGCGCATCCGCGCCCGCCTCCGAGACCACTGATGGTGTCGCTGCACAACAAGGAGGTTGACCCATGCATGGCTGCTGGCTATGGGAATCAAGGGTGGAGCGGCTGTAGGGTCTTCTATAGTGAAGACTGTGGAATTAGGCACGAGCAAGTCACATTCTGTCGTGCGGTGTTATCCGATATGGGCTATATATAAAATAGACTTATTATGATGTGTTCTCGTTTTTCTTATTTCATTATGTTGTTTTTCTTGTTTTTTAGTAATTTTTTATGTTAATGAACTCAATGTTGTTTGTCTGTTATTCTGTTTTCTATCTTTTTGTTTAGTTAACTATCTGTTCTATCTGTATTCTCTGTTAATGAATGACCCTCCACACTGCCGGTAGCCTCTAAAGTGGCATGTACGGTACTTTAGCTGCTGGAGGTGCCGGTGGAGATCTCCCGTAGCGGGGCCTGCAAAGTAATCTATAAATTAGTATACAGTACTAGTACGTAGTAACATGAAAACGCAACAGGTAGCGATGACTGGAAAGAAAAGTGGAGACTGTGATTCCTATGTCTGCTGAATACATTGGCTATGACGATAAAAGTATTGAATTTTGCCAAAATACCCGTCTCATCAAGGTCTGACTCTAGGTACGAATTCCTGCAAGGTCTAACGATAGGTCCGGCTTGTTTTGTGTAGCTCCGGCAAGGTCCGACGTAAGGTCCGACTTGCTTTGGCTTGGTCCGACTTTTTTGTCTAGGTCCGACTTATTTTGGTTAGGTCCGACTTGTTATGGCTAGGTCCGACTAGCTTTTATCAGCTCTGGCGCTAGGTTTGAATACCTTTGGTAAGCTATGGCGCTAGGTCCGACTAGATTTGGTAAGCTCCGGCGCTAGGTCCTGCTAGCTTTGGTAAGCTTCGTCTCAAGGTGCGGTTAGCTTTGGAAGGTCTAGTGCTAGATTGCAATGGTTCTACTTTTAACTTGTAATGTTTCGAACTTGCTTTTTGGATTATAGAAAGCTTGCTTAGTATTCTTTTACTAAGTTTTTTGTGTGTTGGTGGTTATGGCTGATATCGTTTTTGCTATGGTTTGCAACATGCTTATGTGAGGTGCTCATGTAAGGTTTGTGGTTTCGGAACTAACGTGAGTCAAGTCGAGGACTTGTGCTCGGAAGTATTGGTTGTTTATTCATGCGCAGGTGTTGCTTGAGTTAAAGACATGGATGGTGACGGGATCCATTGAAATAGTCTTAGGGAGAAGATGAGGTTCAACAACCAAGTTCGGGCGGAACTGTGGTTGGGTTGATCGAGAGGTTGTGCAGCATGTTTGAATTATGAACAATGCATTTGAAGGTATCATGGATGTTGTTGGAGGATGTTTGCACATGTGCATGGAGTGCATGGACGTGTCTTCATGGTTCCAAGGCGTGGTGAAGAGATGTGGACGTAAAAAATTGGTCAGAAAGGTCCAACCGACTAGGTTATGGACTCAGGCTGCAGCTGAGTCGGGTTTGACTCAAATATAGAAAGATTTGAGTTGGTTATGATAGGATTTCGTGTGGGTCACGAAGTTGAGGTTTTTTTTAGGAATATGTGATATGTTCTTAAGGTGTTTGGATGTCTTAAGATTTCTTCTATTTACATATAGAAGAATCTTGAGCGGTTATGGAAAGTTTCGGTGGAAACTGAGTAGGATACGAGTCCTAGTTTTGTTTGGGTTGGCCTCGTGGCTGGTTATATAAGCAAGGGACACTAGAGCTCGTGATGTACAGATTTTGGTCTATTCCTCTTGTGTTCTATTGAATAAAGATCGTAGTTTAAAGGAACTTTTGTGTCTTGTTCGTCCAACTTGTTTCAGACAAGTTTTTCTCGTAAGGTTTCTGCACATCACTACCTTGCTTCGGTGGTTTTAGCATAACTCGAGTTTTACAGATCCAATTGACGTGATTCTTTTTGGGTTGTCGTCAAAACTTGATTATATATCACCTGTGAAAATTTTACAGTCATTGAATTTGTGATTTTTGATGTACACGAGTTTCTTTGCAGTGTTCCAAATCTATTATTTTTCTCGAGTAGGACAGATTGACCTTTGTTTGATATTTCGATCGTAACTTGAGTTTTTCTCAACGGATTTTCGTGGTTCTTGTTGTGACGTCTTCGTGACTTGATTCTCCACAATCTATACTGGTTTTTTCACAATTGATCACGTTTAGATTATTCACACAAATGATTTCTTTAATAGATCAATTTTCCACCGAAGGGTTTTTGTTGCTTCCGCTAAAAAGTTGTAATCTACCATTCACCCCCCCCCTCTGGTAGCTTTTCCCATGCTCTTCGATCCTACAATTGGTATCAAAGCCACGATTCTCTAATCTTTGTAATTTCCACGTGTTTTTGACTAATCATCATGGAGAAATACTCCGCAAAACCTTGTGGGTTTAGTGGTATTGATTTTCAGGTTTGGAAGGCACGCATGGAGGCTTTCATCCAGGCGCAAGGCTTTGAAATATGGGAAAAGGTGTACAAGTCTTACGAAGTGCCGCTAAACGATCAAGTTACAGCTAAAAATCTGATAGATGTCGACAACAACAACAAGGCTCGGAACTTGATCATACAAGGACTAACTCAAAGCGACTTCGACCGTGTTGCTCACCTCTGATCTGGATACGATGTTTTGAAAGCTCTATGTGATTACCACGAAGGATCCAACATGATCGAGGAGGTAAGGCAAGATATGTTCCAAAAGTAATACATGCGTTTTGAGATGCAACCAGGTGAGTCCGTCGATGATTTTTTTGCTCACTTTAATAAAATTCTCAGCAACTTGTGTAGTGTCAATGTTACTTTTTCAGATGCTGAAAAGGCTAGACAATTGTTAAGTGCATTAGATATGTCAATTTGGGATATGAAAGTCACATATATTCGTGAATCTAATGTCATGAGTACTCTTACATTAGGTGTTCTATATTCTAAATTGAAAACCCATGAAATTGACATAATCTCACGTAAGAACCCCAGCATGTCTCTTGCATTTCTTTCTCAACGTGACATGCCTAGCTTCGGACAATCTTCATCTTGTGGAACACTTGCTTTGTTGTCCTCTCTAACCCTTGAACAGATTGAAGAGTTTCTAGAGGAAGAACTTGCACTCATCTCTACTAGGTTCTAAAAAGCATTGCAAAATGTGAGAACTAGACAGAGAGGAAGTGTCGGACCTCAACGTTGCTTTGAATGTGTTAAGACAGGACATTTTCGCATGGATTGCCCTAACCTTTCAGGTACTACTTCCCGTGATGAAATGCAAACAAGGACGAATCACTCCTCTGCAAATAACAACAAGAAAAAGAAGGGTTTTACAGGACGCCAATTGGTGAATAGTTTTATCTCCGCACTTCGAGAACTTGGCTCGAGCGATGTGGACATCGTAAGTGATGAAGGTGAAGATGATTTGGCAAACTTGTGCTTCATGGCGGCCAAGTCAAGATCAAGTATGGAGGAGGCAGAACACAACAATGATAATGAAGAGGTATGTCGTACTTACGAAGAAATGTGTGATGCTATTTCTCGTGCCACTGTTATAGTTAAGAAAAAGGTCAAAAAGCTTAGGGACAATGTTGTTAGTCACTAGAATCTGAAATTAATCGTTAGAAATCTTTGATTCCTAGTGATGATTCTTGTTCCTCATGTTATTTAATATATGAACAATTGTCCTCTCTAAGAACTGCACACACCTCCACACTTGATAAATTTGAGTTATTGAAAAGAACAGGGAGCTTGCTGCACTTAATGATAAAAACTTGAAAGATGCTAGCTGTTCTACAATTGATTTACATTGTTCTCTGAAAATTGCCTTGATCTGTCCAATAAACTTGATGATATGCATAGGACATTAGATCAGTTTTGTAATGCAAATAAGAACCTAAACTTGCTGCTAAATTCTTCCAAGGCTTGCAATGATAAAACTGGTTTAGCTTTTGATTCTCATGCTCATGCTAAGGCACATACACCTAAAATTGTAAAGTCATTACGAGGTGGTTTGATTCAAACAGCTCCTAAACAAAAAGAAGTGGTTTTCAAATCTGTAGGAGTGTTATCTCATTCGGTTGCTAATAAACATGTTGATCGCTCAACTAGACATGAACACAAAATTAAATTTCATTGTACCTACTGTGTTAGAGATGGTCATGTCATAGATTTTGTTATGGACTAGATAAACAACAGAAAAAGGAAAGAATACAAGCTAGATCTCATAACTCTCATGCAACATTTGCTTTTCATGCTAAACCGAATATCAGGAACATGCAACCTGCTGCTATGAGTCTAAAACATGCAAAGTTTGCTCCCAAACCTATCGTTTTTTGTTCTACACATGTAACACCTCGTAAGTCGGTAGTTGGGTACAAAAATTCTCAAACTTTGGCTCATAAACCTACTGTTTTGTCTCAGCTATCGCGTGTTTTCCTGCTGTGTGACTCAGTACTGGATTCCTATATGCCTTTTGACTAACCTCAGTATTGAGTCATCGACGTTTTGTGCTTCTATGTAGGTTACACATTTGAGGAAGGAGAACATTCGGATTATGGATTTAGGTTGCTCATGCCACATGACTGGTAACAAAGATTGGTTCTCCTCCCTCTCTTTTGTGTCACGTGTAGAGAATGTTACTTTTGCCGATAATTCTTCAACTCCTATAATTGCTAAAGGTTCAGTTAGAGTAAAAAATCACTACACTTTGAAGGATGTGGCACTTGTCAAAAAATTGAAATACAACTTGCTTTCTGTTTCACAATTGCTAGATGAAAATTTGGAAATTATTTTTACTAAAAATTGTTGCAAGGTTGTAGATTCAAACAGTGAGCTTATTTTTAATATATCTCTGTTTGGAAGAGTTTTTAGAGTTTATTTTGATATGTCATCCTCTAAGCATAGGTGTCTAGTTGATAATGATTCGAAAGACTTATATTTTTTGCATCGTAGACTTGGTCACGTAGGCTTTGATCATCTCATGCGTGTTAGTGCTCTTGCTCGCATACGTGGGCTGACTAAGCTTAAGGGGGACAGAAATTGTGTGCTCTTCTTGTAGACATGCTAAGATGGTTGCAGGTTCACATGCTCCTCTCACAATGACCATGACAACTGAACCGAGTCAACTTTTGCACCTCAAGACTGTAGGACCTTCACGTGTTCAATCCTTCGGAGGTAAATGGTATGTTCTTGTGATTGCTGATGATTTTTCTAGATACTCTTGGGTTTACTTTATGGCATCTAATAATGAAGCTTTCAGTCACTTTAGAACTTTATTCTTAGATTATCAATTGATCACCAAGGATCTTTAAAAGCAATTAGAAGTGATAACGGAACCGTATTTAAAAATCAATCATTGATCACTTTTGTGCTGAAAATGGAATAGATCATCAATTTTCATCACCTTATGTACCTCAACAGAATGGTGTTGTAGAGAGAAAGAATAGAACCTTAATTGAGATGGCTAGGACTATGCTTGATAAATACCAAACTCCTAGAAAATTTTGGGCAGATGCAATTGCAACCGCTTGTTATGTCTCAAATCGTGTTTTCTTGCGTGCTATGCTAGGAAAAACACCATATGAACTTCGGTTTGGACATAGGCCTAGTGTCACACACTTTTGGGTCTTGTGGTTTAAATTCTTTGTTAAGAAACATGGAAATCATGATAAATTTGAAGCTAGATCTGTTGATGGCATGTTTCTTGGTTATCCATCTCATACTAGAGGCTACCTTGTGCTTTTACTTGATACTAACAAAATTGTGGAGACTTGTGAGGTTTCTTTTGATGAATCTAGCCTAGGTACTTGCTCAAATATTGCAGATCCAGATCCATATCCACTGGGGGGGAGTATTTTCATCGAAGAAGATGAAGAAGTAGTGCTGCTGCCCAAAAATTCAAAAGCAAATGTCATTGATCACGCTGCTGATTTTGCACCATAACCAGCACCAACAACTACCGCAGCTAGTACAGATTGTCCTCAAGCCACAAGTTCTTTGATATGTGATGAACATGAAGAACAGGGAGCTTGTGAAGTGTCTAGTCCCCTCCGAATCCTCAAAAGTCATCCTCCACAACAAATCATTGGGAGCTTGCACGAACGAGTCACACGGTCCAGGTTTTGCAATCCAAACTCTCACGCTCATTCTGCTTTTGTTGCTTCTTTTGAACCCAAAGACATATCACACGCACTAACTAATGAATCTTGGATTATTGCCATGCAAGAAGAGTTAGAAAATTTTGAAAGAAATAATGTTTTGAAACTTTTACCTCCACCTCAAGGTCAAACTTTAATTGGAACTAAATGGGTGTTTAAAAATAAACAAAGTGAGGATGGGGTTGTGGTTAGGAATAAGGCTAGGTTGGTTCCTCAAGGTTTCACACAAATTGAAGGTCTAGATTTTGATGAAACTTTTCCTCTTGTTGCTAGATTAGAAGCCATAAGAATTTTGTTAGCTTTTGCTGCAACTAAAGGTTTCAAGTTATATCAAATGGATGTTAAAAGTGCTTTTCTTAATGGCTACATAGATGAGGAGGTTTATGTCAAGCAACCATCAGGTTTTGAAAATCTAGATTTTCCTAATCATGTTTACAAACTGTCAAAAGCCTTGTACGGTCTCAAACAAGCCCCTAGAGCATGGTATGATAGATTAAAAACATTCTTACTTAAAAAGGTGTTTACCATGGGCAAGGTTGATAAAACTCTTTTTGTGCTTAAGAATGGCAATGACTCATTATTCATTCAAGTGTATGTGGATGATATTATCTTTGGTTGTGCTTCTCATGATCTTGTGTCCATGTTTTCAGCTATGATGAGTTTAGAATTTGAGATGAGTATGATGGGAGAACTCACGTACTTTTTGGGGCTGCAAATCAAGCACACCAAGGAGGGTACTTTTGTGCATCAAACGAAGTATACAAGAGACCTTCTTAAGCACTTCAACATGGACAAAAGCAAGCCACTTCGGACACCAATGGGTACAACAACAACACTTGAAATTGATGAAGATGGTGACCCGCTCGATCAAAAAGATATAGAAGCATGATTGGACCACTTCTGTACCTCACGGCATCAAGACCGGACATACAATTCAGCGTATGTCTTTGTGCACAACTTCAAGCTTCCCCACGTTCTTCACATCGTCAAGCCGTGAAAAGGATTCTCAGGTACTTACATGGAACTGATAAATTTGGCATTTTTCTTCCGTCTTCCTCAACCATTTCTTTGAAAGCTTTTTCGGATGTTGTGACACCCAGTTCCGAAAACGAACCAAGTGAACGCATATGTGTGCCCAGGACGTTGAACACACATACACGAGTGCATTCACAAAAGAGTATACAGAAAATTACCACAAAACAAGATTAATTAAGCACTTCTATTACAAATTCAGAATATCCTCAAATACAAGCTCTAATGAATAATGATGACAAGTTTGAACTAATGCAGTGGAAAACATCTAAATAAAGCAAACTAAGCAACTAAGCAGCATAAGCAAATGGGGTATAGCGCAGCTCCAACCAACACCACAGGCAAAGCTGACGGCAGACACGGGCTAGAACTCTGCATTATCATCGTTATACTCCCAAATCTGACCTGCAACTATTGGTGGGGGAATTGCAAGGGTGGGTACATGTCGTACTCAGCAAGTGTGGAAAGTATGACATATAGCTGATTCAAATGACGACAATAATAGGGGCTAAGTGCTGAAAAGTACATTAAAACATTTGAAAAGCAATATATTAGATTTATGTGAAGTAAACCCATCATAAACCATAATTATTAACGTAGTACAAGTCCATATTCCATATCCATCACCAATATACCAGATTTCACCATTACAATTAACCATGTCCATTGCCATAAATCATTATTCAATTCATGACCAGCCATAATCATATTATCAACCATATCCCGTACCAAACCATAACCATAACCAAAACCTCTCAAATCATGTAGGTCATCCAGGTGCTCATAACCAGGAGCACGGCTATCATGGTAGTTTTGATTTGAATCATATTAGAATTTAATTTAAAAGAATATAGATTGAAAATCGGACAAGTCCGCAGCAGGGTTGGACTAGATCGCACTACGCAGGAACAACAAATCAGGGTTTTATAGATCGACATGAATTTGGAAAAACAGGGTCGAATTCACGTGAGAAAAAGAGAATAGAAGGTATACCAGGTGTTTAGGACTCCAATGAATCAAGGGTCTTGTAGGTAACACTTTGATCTTGGCGATCTAGGTTGATGAAGAATTTAATGGTGACTTGTTGATGGAGAATGAAAGCTTGATGGAGATCTTGCTCCTCTTTCGTTTCCGTCTCTTCTTCTTCTTGTTCGGAATCTCCTTCTCCCTCCTTGATGGTGGCACCCACGAACTAGGCTTGGGTGGTCTTTCAATTGAGGCAAAAGGATGAAAAGTGAAGGGGTGGGGTTGTTTATATAGAGGTGGAGGCTAGGGTTTCAATGATATCGAGTTTGGGGAGGGTTGAGGCCGATGTGGGGTCCCACATGAGCTCCAAAAAGAGTTAGACACGACGTACTTAGGCCCACTTAAGGTAGAACCCAAAAATAGATCGTGGGACAGAAGATCAACTTGGATTCACGATTTATCGGACAAGTCCGAAAAGGACCAGACTAGTCCGAAGTTAAACAGAGAGATATCATACAAGTCCGGACTATATCAGACAAGTCCAAACTTGGTTAGAGGGAAATCAGATAAGTCTGGCAAGAATTGGACAAGTTTGATTTTACTCTAAGGGAAAACGGACAAGTCCGCTGGAATATCGGACAAGTCCAGTGACTTAGCAAAATCTCCAAGGAATTGGAATGGAATACCAGACTAGTATGCAATGGACCGTACAAGTCCAACATTGTTCAGAGGCAAAAACAGACTAGTCCACCACAAAAACAGACTAGTCCGATGGAGGTGAGAGAGAAATCGGACTAGTCCGCACTAAAAATGGACTAGTCTGCACTTCCCAGAACTCATTAGTGCGGTTTTGCTCTAAATTCATTTTAAACTCATTCCTTTTATGTGGGTTAATGTTAAACATGTATTAGAATGTATGCAATGCATGATGGATGAAAATGAGGGTGTTACAAACCTACCCCCCTTAAAATTAATCTCGCCCTCGAGATTTGACGCAGAAGGAAAGAGGTAGGAAAATTCCTTCTTGAGATCATCCTCCAGCTCCCATGTTGCTTCCAATTCTATATGATGCTTCCATTGCACCTTGCACCATCGAATAACCTTGTTCCTTGTGACTCTCTCCTTGATTTCCAAGATTTTGACTGGTTGTTCAATATAAGTCAAAACTGCCTCTAGTTCCAATTCTTCCATTGGAACTTCTTTTTTCGGTACCCTTAAACACTTATTGAGCTGGGAAACATGAAACACATCATGAACATCCGATAAGTGAGCTGGCATATCCAACTTATAGGCTACTTCTCCTCTTTTGTCCAAAATCTTGAATGGTCCAATATAGCGAGGTGCTAGCTTGCCTCTTATGTTAAACCTCTTATGACCTCACATAGGTGACACATTAAGTAAACAAAATCTCCCACTTCAAAGGCTAGTTTCCTTCTCCTATTGTCCGTATATCCTTTTTGCCTTGATTGAGTAGCCCTCAAGTTCTCGCGAATAACCTGAACTTGTTTCTCAGCTTCTAGCAACACATCCGGACCAAATACTTGAGTCTCTCCTGTCTCATTCCATAACAAAGGTGTCCTACACTTCCTCTCATATAGTGCTTCATAGGGCGACATCTTCAAACTTGATTGGTAACTATTGTTATATGAAAATTCTGCATATGGCAAGCTCTTATCCCAACTTCTTCCATGCTTCAAAGCACAAGCTCTTAGCAAGTCCTCCAAAATATGACTGGTCCTCTCAGTTTGTCCGTCCGTTTGAGGGTGATATGCTGAGCTGAAATTCAACCTTGTTCCCAAAGCTTCATGCAAGTTTTGCCAGAACCTAGAGGTAAATTGAGAACCTCTATCCGAGACTATCTTCCTTGGAAACCCATGTCTGCACACAATGTGCTCCATGTATAGCCCTACCAGCTTCGCGGTGGTATAGGTGGTCTTGACAGGAACAAAATGAGCTGACTTGGTCAATCGATCCACGATTACCCAAATTGAGTCATAACCAGACTGTGTACGTGGCAATCCAACTATAAAGTCCATACCGATCTCTTCCCACTTACATTTCGGGATCTTCAATGGCTGCAATAATCCCGCTGGCCTTTGATGTTCCACCTTGACTCATTGGCACACATCGCACAAAGCTACATATTCGACTATGTCCTTTTTCATGGTAGCCCACCAATAACATGTCTTCAGGTCCTTGTACATCTTTGTACAATCTGGATGGATTGAGTATGGCGAGTCGTGTGCCTCCTTTAGTATTGTCTCCCGAATATGCTTCACGTTGGGCACGACGATCCTTTTTTCCAAGCCATAGGGTACCCTGTTCATCCTCATCAAATCTGAATTATCTTCCCACTTAGGTCCTTTCCTTGATTTCATGGATTTCCTCATCTTTTGTTTGACCCTCTCGAATTTCTTGCTCCAAGGTCGGATTTAACTCCGTTATTCCCATCTCATTTAAAATCCGAGATTCAACCATTCAAACTCCTTACATAACTCGGATGACAGCTCTCGAACCGCGAGTTGATGACTTACTCCTTTCCGGCTCAAGGCATCGGCCACTACATTGGCTTTTCCCGTATGATAATTGATTCCCAAATCATAATCCATGATGAGCTCCAACCATCTTTGTTGCCTCAAATTCAGGTCCATTTGTGTGAAAATATACTTAAGACTTATGATCCGTATAAATTTCAAACCTATGACCAAGGATACAATGTCTCCAAATCTTCAATGTGTGTACCACGGCTGCAAGTTTCAAATCATGCGTTGGGTAATTCTGCTCATGTTTCTTCAATTGCCTCGATGCATACGCTACCACTTGACCTTCTTGCATGAGCACACATCCAAGTCCTTGTCTCGATGCATCACAATAAATATCAAAACTCTTGCTCACGTCCAGCAATATCAAAATTGGGACTGTTGTTAACCTCTTCTTCAACTCCTCAAAACTCACTTGACAAGCTTGAGTCCATTGAAACGCTTTCCCTTTCATTATCAACTCCATCATTGGCTTGGCTATCTTGGAAAGTCCTTCATGAACCTACGGTAATATTCAGCCATCCCAAGGAAACTCCTTATTTCCCTTACATTTTGCGGTGGCTCCCATTTCAACACGTCCCTCACCTTTCCGTGGTCAACCGATACTCCTCCTCCGGAGATGATATGACCCAGAAACAACACTTCTTTAAACCAAAACTGACACTTGCTAAACTTGGCATACAATTGGTGCTCCCTCAATTTATGCAATGTGAGCCTCAAGTGTTTCTCATGTTCCTTCTCATCATTCGAGTAGATCATAATGTCATCAATGAACACCACAACAAAGTTATCCAAGTACTCCATAAAGACCTTATTCATGAGGTACATAAAGTATGCAGGCGCATTTGTCAATCCAAAGGACATCACGGTGTACTCATAGGATCCATATCGTGTCCTGAAAGTGGTCTTGGATATGTCCGTCGGTCTTATCTTCATTTGAAAGTGTCCTGATCTTAAATCAATCTTAGAGAAGACACAAGCACCCTTCATCTGATCAAACAAATCCTCTATGCGGGGCAAAGTGTACTTGTTCTCGATTGTTACATCATTGAGAGCTCGGTAATCAACACACATTCTTTGCGATCCATCCTTCTTATCCACGAAAAGAACGAGCGCTCCCCAAGGTGAAGAGCTTGGGAGAATAAAACCCTTCTATAGTTGCTTTTGAATCTGCTTCTTGAGCTCCGCTAACTCCTTAGGAGGCATCCTATATGGCCTCTTAACTATGGGTGCTGTTCCAGGTATTAAATCATTAACAAACTCAATGTCTCCGTCAGGTGGCATACCTGGCAACTCATCCTGAAACACATCCAAAAATTCACACACCACTGGAATCTCCTCGATTGCGGCAACGTCCATGTGATTCAGCTCCAATTGCTTTCGTGCGTGTTGAGATGCTTCATATTCTATGGTGATCCCTTCCTCATTGGTCAACTTCACCATCTTTTTGGCACATTCAATGGCTCCATTGTGCTTTCTCAACCAGTTCATACCAAGTATAATGTCCAATCCTTGAGAATCCAAAACAATGCGGTTGGCAAAGAAGTCTACCCACCTTATTCTAAGGCTTACTTTTGGACATACTATATTTGTCCTCATCTCTCCTCTAGGAGACTTAACCAATAGAGTAAACTTCATATGAGAGATAGGCAAACTATACTTGGCAACACATTTCGATGCAATGAATGAATGTGATGCTCCAGAATCAAATAACATAGTCGTCGGGTTGGAGTTTGCAAGAAACATACCAATCACCACGTCATCCGCTTGTTGAGCATCCTCCGTAGAGACATGGTTCACGTTGCCACAAGTAAAATTCTGCTGTCCATGATTTCCTTGCGGTTGTCCTCCATTGGGTCTTGGGTTCTGTCTTGGCGCATTGCTTCCTTGACCAAGGCCTAACTTGGGGCATTGATGTGCAAAGTGTCCCGCTTATCCACATGTATAACACTTCCTTACTGCACCAGAATTATTGGTACGAGCTTGATTTTGAACATTTGCACCAGGAAAGTTGGCACGAGGTACAAAAGGCATTGAAGGCCTAGGTGCTTGCATGACAGGGCGTTGCTGCACCAATTGAGCTGGGCGTGGTGCATAACCAGGGCGATGAGCAGGCGCAAGGCGCTGAAATATGGCACAATGGGTGGCGCAAAGCGAGGGCACACATTACTTCCTTGTTGGTGTTCATGATATGACGCCTTCCTCTATTTGTCTTGCTCCATCCCACGGACCTTGTTCTCAACCCCAATTGCTTTGTCCACAAGCTTCTGGAAGTTGGCTTTGTCACAATTCAGCAATTGTACTTGGATCTCGTTGTTCAAGCCTCTCATGAACATGTATTGCTTCTGGCTGTCCTGGCTCACATCCTCGGGCACATATCTTGAGAGTTGAGTGAATTTATTGAGGTATTCACCCACACTCAATCTTTCTTTCCTCAGGTTCCCAAATTCTTTCCTCTTCAAAATCATAACACCCTCAGGTACATAATGAGAACAGAAACTCTCCTTGAACTCAGCCCAAGTAATTCTCTCTTGGTTCTCATGAGCATTGCATAGCGAATCCCACCAATCCGCAGCTGCTCCAACAAGTTGATGAGATGCAAATAGTACCTTCTCCCAGTCACTGCATTGGACTATAGCAGCTTCTTCTCCACAGATTTGAGCCAATCATCGGCATCTATAGGGTCAACAGCTTGAGCAAAGGTCGGCGGCCTAGTCCTCATGAACTCTCCCAACCGGTAATGAGGAGGCGGGGGCTGGCGGTGGAGGCATGTGGGGCTGATTGTTGATGTTGCCAGCCTGCAGCAGTCTCATAGTCTGTACATGGTCTGCATGAGCTGGTTTTCCATAGCCTATAGCTGTTCAATATTGATAGCTCCCTGGGAGGTCCTTGTCCATTGTTGTTCTGAAGTGCTCCATTGTTCTCCTCCTCATCATTGCCATCACTATGGTTGCGAGTCCTCACCATCTGAAGAAAAGCAAGAGATAAGAATTTAGAAAATGTCTCCAACTATATGCATCAAGGGATATGAAACTAAGCAACTAACTATACTACCCTATGTAGACATGGCAATGCTAAAGAATCCCAAAATCCTCTAATAAGCACACAAACAACCAATATATAGCAAACAACACACCAAGCAAAAACACATCCACTCCTGAGTGCTCCTATGTGCTCTAAAGTGTCCATTCTATCTAGGTCGCGTCCTATGGTCAACCTGTGGCTCTGATACCAATTTGTGACACCCGGTTCCGAGAATGAACCAAGTGAACGTATATGTGTGCCCAGGATGTTCAACACACATACACGAGTGCATTCACAAAGGTGTATACAGAAAATTACCACAGAGCAAGATGAATTAAGCACTTTTATTACAAATTCAAAATATCCTCAAATACAAGCTCTAATGAATAATGATGACAAGTTTGAAATAATGTAGCGGAAATCATCTAAATAAAGCAAACTAAGCAACTAAGCAGCATAAGCAAATAGGGTATAGCGCAGCTCCAACCAACACCACAGGCAAAGCTTATGGCAAACACGGCCTAGAACTCCGCATTATCATCGTTATACTCCCAAATCTGACCTGCAACTGTTGGTTGGGGGACTGCAAGGGTGAGTACATGTCGTACTTAGCAAGTGTGGAAAGTATGACATGTAGCTGATTCAAATGACGACAATAATAAGGGCTAAGTGCTGAAAAGTACATTAAAACATTTAAAAAGCAATATATTATATGTATGTGAAGTAAACCCATCATAAACCATAATTATTAATGTAGTACAAGTCCATATTCCATACCCATCACCATTATACCAGATTTCACCATTACCATTAACCATGTCCATTGCCATAAATCATGATTCAATTCATAACGAGCCATAACCATATTATCAACCATAGCCAGTACCAAACCATAACTAAAACCCCTCTAATCATGTAGGTCATCCAGGTGCTCATAACCAGGAGCACGACTACCATTATAGTTTTAGACACACTCTACAGACGTTATACTACTTTACCCACGTGTTTGTGATTTCATCACCCGTCGGCGACTAAAGGAAACCTCCATTATGCCAAAACACTACCATTGGTGTATGGCCTAGAGATCACAAAATAGCATTTACAAAGGGACTACTAGCATGTATGGACCCACTGGGGTTTCACCGGTGGTGATGTGTCCAACTGAGCACATCTTCAACCGAGGGCCCCTCTTGTGCCATTTGGATCCCAGGGAGTCCCGCCAACCATATCCAAACCCAATACGACTCTACTTCCCCGGTGCGCCAAATGATCCATGCAATACTAGAAATAACCTAGTTAATCAGCTAAGCCGTACCCATACCTGGCCTCATGGTGGCACTGTTGTCGTGGCTTATTCTCGCATGAACTGGTCCTTAGATCTAAAGCAAGTGAAACCACCATAACATCCAACCCACTCCACATACCATGCTTGCTTAGATCACTCATTACCATATCATATTGACCAGTTCATATTAACCATAATCTCATTAATGCATAATTAAATGCATAGTGTTGTTCTCCCAACCCAAGTAATTAAGCAAGGAAAAAAGGTAAAAAAGTCCTTCCCAACTCTCTACCATGAACTCCAGGTGGCAAGGGTGGTTAAACAAAGCTACTAAACTTCCTATCATAGGATTCCCATCAAATTGACACAAGCATGCAGTTTTGCAAACAAAACATTTATTGTCGAAATATGATCAATATATTCAAGGACACTTGCCTTGCTCCTGGGCTTGATTTAGATCAAAGACTTCAAACTCCTGGTGCTGGAGATCCTCCGCAACACTCTCTAGCTCAAATCCGTCTAAACCACGAAATAAACATACAAGACAAGAATTACAATCAATAAGTGCACAAATATTACTCAATATGGCATAATATGCATGATTGATGCATTTTGCAAAGAAAAACTAGTTAATGAAGTATTAATGATGTTTAATAACTAGTTCTAATAGTTTAAACAAGTTTATACAAGTTTAGAATTGATTCGAATCAATTTAGAATTTAATTTAATAGAATACAGATTGCATGATCGGACAAGTCCGTAGCAGGGTCGGACTAGTCTGCACTGCGCAGGAACAACGAATTAGGGTTTTCTAGATCGACGTGAATTTGGAGAAACGGGGTTGAATTCACATGAGAAAAAAAAAGAGAATAGAAGGTATACCAGGTGTTTAGGACTCCAATGAATCAAGGGTCTTGGAGGTAACACATGGATCTTGGCGATCTAGGGTTGATGAAGAACTTGATGGTGACTTGTTGATGGAGAATGAAAGCTTGATGGAGATCTTGATCCTATTTTGTTTCCTCCTCTTCTTATTCTTGTTCGGGATCTCATTCTCCCTCCTTGATGGCGGCTCCCACGAACTAGGGTTGGGTGGTCTTTCAATTGAGGCAAAAGGATGCAAAGTGAAGGGGTGGGGTTGTTTATATAGAGATGGAGGCTAGGGTTTCAATGAATTCGAGTTTGGGGAGGGTTGAGGCCGGTGTGGCGTCCCACATGGGCTCCAAAAAGAGTTAGAAACGATGTCCTTAGGCCCACTTAAGGTAGAACCCAAAAACAGATCGTGGGACAGAAGATCAACTTGGAGTCACGATTTATCGGACAAGTCTGAAAAGGACTAGACTAGTCTAAAGTTAGACAGAGAGATATTGGACAAGTCTGGACTATATTAAACAAGTCTGAACTTGGTCAGAGGAAAATTAGACAAGTCTGGCAAAAATCGGACAAGTCTGATTTCGGTTAGAGGGAAAACGGACAAGTCCGCTAGAATACCAGACAAGTCCAGGGACTTAGCGAAATTCCAAGGAATTGGAATACCGGACTAGTACGCAATGGACTGGACAAGTCTAACTTTGTTTAGAGGCAAAAACAGACTAGTCCGCAGCAAAAATAGACTAGTCCGATGGAGGTCAGAGAGAAATCGGACTAGTTCGCACCAAAAACGGACTAATTCGCACTTCCCAAAATTCTTAAGTGCGGTTTTGCTCTAAATTCATTTTAAACCCATTCCTTTTTATGTGGGTTAATGTTAAACATGTATTAGAATGTATGCAATGCATGATGGATGAAAATGAGGGTGTTACAGATGCTTATTTTGGGGGTTGTAGGATTGATAGGAAAAGTACTTTGGGTGCTTGATATTTTCTTGGTAATTCAATTATTGTTTGGTCCTCTAGAAAACAAAGTTTAGTTGCACAATCCACAGCCGAATATGAATATGTAGCTGCTGCTAGCGCTTGCTCACAAATTCTTTGGATTGTTCAAACACTTAAGGACTATGGGATTGATTTAGATAGTGTTCCACTGTTTTTTGTTAACACTAGTACCATTTGCATTGCTAAAAACCTCGTGCAACATTCTAGAACAAAGCACACTGACATTTGGTATCACTTTCTACGTGATAATGTTGAAAAAGGAAAAATTGTGCTTCATCATGTAGATATCGAACAACAATTGGCTAACATTTTTTACAAAACCTTTGGATTTCACTCGTTTTTGTTACATTCATAGTGAAATAGAAGTTATTCATCCTCATGGATTAAATTGAGGGAGAGTTTTGAAACTTGGGAAGTCTATGTGTGAATCTGAATTTAAAATAATATGAGCATAGTATTTCATACATATCTGACTTTGTGATTCTTTTTACATGCTGAAAGTTCTTACTACATTACTCATGTTATACATTTAGTAGTTTTTGCCATGACTAGTAATTGGAATAATTACTTACACTAAATCTGGTCATGATCGAACTTTCTTGCTGTTTTGAACTTGTTGCATGCTCACAAGTGCTTTTAATAATGAAAAATTAATCAATCAACTATCCACATGTTGAGCTTTTATGATCAAATAAAAATGAGAAAAGATCAAGAGAATATGCATGCACCGCGCTTCTTCTTTTGAGATGGCTTATCATTGCACTTAGATATGAACTTAGAAGAAGTTGTGTATGACTAAAACCATGTCCTTAAGCTTCTGATTGTCAAATGACATAGGCTTGGCTTGGTTGGTTAGAATAAGGCGGATGCAGCATATAATCTCTTGCAAATGTCATATGACCAAAATTTGTACTTAAAAGAAAATAAAATTGCAGCAACAAGTGTCATGCTTTTAGGTCTTGAAATAGTTATGTTTGTGAGATCATGACTTACTTAAATTGAAAGTTACATTTGATCTCTAGCACGGCTTACACTGCTATATGTATTTCATTGATGTGATAGCATAAGTTACTTGATAGTATGACTTGAATGAGCTTTGTTTTATATGTATATGTTATAATATGCTCATAACAAATTAAAATTTCTCTTTTGTACCTTGCTGAATACATTGTCAAAAGGGGAGAAATTGATCACACATTGCACACATTCACAAGTGCTTTGGCATGATTCTTCTCAATGGGAGAACTTTTGTTTTTCTTCTCATTTTACTTCTGATTTACATAGGGGGAGAATTTTTTTTTGAAATTTCTTTCTCATTTGATTGTTTTCAAAACTTTTCATAAGCCAATGTTCGGATTTTAAGTGGTGTTGCCAATGCATTCATCAAGGGGGAGATTGTGAGACCTATGTGTGCTGAATACATTGGCTATGACGATAAAAGTTTTGAATTTTGCCAAAACACCCATCTCGTCAAGGTACGACTCTAGGTCCGAGTTCCTGCAAGGTCCGACCATAAGTCCAACTTGTTTTGGGTAGCTCCAGAAAGGTCCGACGTGAGGTCTGACTTGCTTTGGCTAGGTCCGACTTCTTTGTCTAGGTCCAACTTATTTTTGGTAGGTCTAACTTCCTGTGGCTAGGTCCGACTAGCTTTGGTCCGCTCCAGCGCTAGGTCCGACTAGCTTTGGTAAGCTCCATCGCTAGGTCCGACTAGCATTGGTAAGCTCTGGCGTAGGTCCTGCTACGTAAGCTTCGTCTTAAGGTCCAGTTAGCTTTGGGAAGGTCCGGTGCTAGATTGCAATGGTTCTGCTTTTAACTTGTAATGTTTCGAACTTGCTTTTTGGATTATGGAAAGATTTCTTAGTATTCTTTTACTAAGTTTTTGGTGTGTTGGTGTTTATGGCTGATATCGTTTTTGCTATGCTTTGCAACATGCTTATATGGTGCTCATGTAAGGTCTTGTGGTTTCGGATCTAACGTGAGTCAAGTCGAGGACTTGTGCTCTGAAGTATTGGTTTTTTATTCATGTGCATGTGTTGCTTGAGTTCAAGACATGGCTGGTGAAGGGATCCATTGAACTAGTCTTAGGGAGAAGATGAGGTTCAACAACCAAGTTCGCGAGGAATTGTGGTTGAGTTGATCGGGAGGTTGCGCAACATGTTTGAATCGAGAACAATGCATATGAAGGTATCATGGACATTATTGGAGGATGTTTGCATGTGTGCATAGATCGCATGGACGTGACTGAATGGTTCCAAGGCGTGGTGAAGAGATGCGGACGTAAAAAATTGGTCGGTAAGGTCCAACCGACTAGGTTATGGACTCAGGCTGCAATTGAGTCGGGTTTGACTCAAATATAGAAAGATTTGAGTTGGTTATGATAGGATTGTGTATAAGTTACTAAGTTGAGCTAGTTTTAGGAATGTGGGATACATTCTTAAGGTGTTTAGAAGTCTTAAGATTGCTTCTATCTGCGTATAGAAGAGTCTTGAGCAGCTATGGAAAGTTTTGGTGGAAACTAAGTAGGATACGAGTCCTAGTTTGGTTTGGGTTGGCCTCATGGCTGGTTATATAAGCAAGGGATGCCAGAGCTCGTGATGTACAAATTTTGGGCTGTTCCTCTTGTGTTCTATTGAATAAAATCATAGTTTAAAGGAACTTTTGTGCCTTGTTCGTCTGACTTGTTTCAAACAAGTTTTTCTCGTCGAGTTTTGCAAAGGACTACCTTGCTTTGGTGGTTTTATCATAAATCGAGTTTTATAGATCCAATTGACATGATTATTTTTGGGTTATCCTCAAAACTTGATTATATATCATCTTTGAAAATTTCACGGTCATTGGATTTGTGGTTTCCTATCTACACGAGTTTCTTTGCAGTGTTGCAAATCTGTTTTTTTCTCGAGTAGGATAGATTGACCTTTGTTCGATCTTTCGATCATAACTTGAGTTTTTCTCGATGGATTTCGTGATTCTTGTTGTGACGTCTTCGTGACTTGATTCTCCACAATCTATACTGGTTTTGTCACAATTTATCACATTTAGATTAGTCTCACACACGATTTCTTTAATAGATCAATTTTCAGCCGAAGGGTTTTCGTTGCCTCCGCTGAAAAGTTGTAATCTACTATTCACCCCCCCTCCCTGGTAGATTTTCACGTGCTCTTCGATCCTACAGAGACAATGAACAGAGAGAAAAAAAGAAAGGACGAGAAAAATGTTAGAAAAAGATAGGTCGTACGTACGAATTAAGGTGAAAGAGCGTGGAGACCCAAAGTGTAAAATAGGAAATTTTTGGCGCAGATTAGTCTAGTCTTAGGCCATTTTTGGGAACACGGTTTTTAATATCAAAGTTTTAGTAAATCACAATTTTTAAGATGTCATGATAGTATCAAAGTATTCTGATACCACAATTTTGTAATACCATAGTTTTGCAATACATAAGACTGTTTGGGAGCAAAGTAGCAAGCCTAAAGAGGAAGCAAGCTGTAACACCCTCATTTTCATGCATCATGCATTGCATAAGTTCACATACATGTTTAACATTAAGTCATATAAAAATGAGCAAGTTTAAAATGAATTAGAAGCAAAAACGCACTCAAAAGTTTTGAGAAGTGCGGACTAGTCTGGTTTTTTGGTGCGGACTAGTCCGATTTCTCTCTGACCTCCCTCGGACATGTTTGTTTTTGCTGCGGACTAGTCCGTTTTTCTCTCTTACCGTTTTTGGACTTGTTCGGTCCAGTGCGGACTAGTCCGGTCACCCCAACCTTGAAAATTTTGCTAAGTCCTTGGACTTGTCCATTTTCTATCGGACTTGTCTGTTTTCCCCTCTGACTAAGTTCGGACTTGTCCGATATAGTTCAGACTTATTCGTTTTCTTCTCTGACTAACTTCGGACTAGTCCGGCCTCTTGTGGACTTGTTCGGTGATCGCGATTCTGAGTTGATCTCTTGTTCCACGACGTGTTTTTGGATTTTACCTTAAGTGGGCCTAAGGACATTGTGTCTAACCCCTTTTGGAGCCCATGTGGGACCGCACACCGGCCTCCACCCACCCCAAACTCGAAATCCATCAAACCCTAACTCTCCACCCTTATATAAACAACCCAACACCCTATTTTAACAACTTTTTGGCAGCTTTGAATCACACCCAAACCCCAGCTCGTGGATAGCCACCGCCAATGAGGGAGAAGGAGATCCCGAGCAAGAAGAAGAGAAGAAAAGGAAAGAGGATCAAGTGATCAAGATCTCCATCAAGTTTTCGTTCTTCATCAACAATTCACCATCAAGTTTTCTTCATCAACCCTAGATCGTCAAGATCCAAGTGTTGCCTCCAAAACTCTTGATTCATTGGAGTTCTAAACACCTAGTATACATTCTACTTCCTCTTTCTCATGTGAATTCAACCCCGTTTCTCCAAATTCATGTCGATCTAGAAAACCCTAGCTCACTGTTTCTGCGAAGGACGGACTAGTCCGGCCCTACAGCGAACTAGTCCAGTTTGGCTGTCTATTTTCTGCTGAATTAAATCTAAATTGATTCGAATCAATTCCAAACCTGTCCAAATTTGTTAAAAACTATTAGAATTAAATAGTAGATCTCATTAACTAGTTTTTCTTCGCATTTGCATTAATCATGCATATCATGCCATATTGAGTGACATATGTGCACTTATTGATTGTAATTCTTGTCTTGTATGTTTATTGCATGGTTTAGACAGATTTGTGCTAGAGAGTGCTGCGGAGGACCTGCAATACCAGAATTTTGAAGACTTTGACCCAAACCAAGCCCAGGAGCAAAGCAAGTGTCCTTGAACATATTGATCCTATTTTACAATAAATGTTTTGTTTTCAAAACAGCATGCTTGTGTCAATTTGATGGGAACTCCTATGATAGGAAGTTTACTAGCTTTGTTTAACCACTCTTGTCACCTTGAATACATAGTAGAGAGTCGGGAAGGGCTTTTTACCTTCACTTCGCTTAATTAATTGGGATGGGAAAACAACTATATCATTTAATTATGCATTAATGAGATTATGGTTAATATGAACTGGTTAAACAGGTTAATATGACATGGTAATGGGTGATATAAGCAAGCATGGTATGTGGATTGGGTTGGATGCTATGGTGGTTTCGTTTGCTTTAGATCTAAGGACTGGTTCGTGGAGTGACCATCAAGGATTTACAGTGCCACCATGAGGCCAAATATGGGTGCGGCGTAGCCGATTAATTAGGGTATTGCTAGTAATGCGCGGATCATTTGGCGCACGGAGGAAGGGGAGTCGGATTGGGTTTGGATTTGTGGCGAGACTCCTTGGGATAAGAATGGCACAAGAGGGGACCCTTGGTTGAAGATGTGCTTAGTTGGAGGCATCACCACTGGTGAAACCTCAGTGGGTCTGTATATGCTAGTAGTCCCTTTGTAACTCTATTTTGTGATCTCTTGGCCACACACCTAAGAAAGTGTGAGACGGCATAATTGAGATTACTTAGTCATCGAAAGGTGATGAAATCACGAACACGTGGGTAAAGTGGTACAACCTCTGCAGAGTGTCTTAAAAACTATCATGATAATCGTGCTCCCGGTCATGAGCAACTTGGACCCTCACATGATTAGAGAGGTTTGGAATTGGGATGGTTTGGTATTGGTAGGTTGGTAGTATGGTTATGGCTAGTTATGGATTGAATTATGGTATTGGATATGGTTAATGGTAATGGTAAAATTTGGTATAATGGTGATGGATATGGAATATGGACTTATACTATGATAATCATTGTGGTGTATGATGGGTTTACTTCATATACATATAATATACAACTCTTCAAATGTTTTAATGTACTTTTCAGCACTTAGCCATTATTATATTTGTCATTTGTATCAGCTACATGTCATACTTTCCACACTTGCTGAGTACGATGATGAGTAGTTTAGGCCCGACCTTTCGAAAGGTAAGTCGATTGGGATGGAGAACTCGACGTTGATGATCCGCGGCACTCGAGCAGTTCGAGTACTCCTGCAATCACTACACCACTGCTTTGTTGGTTATCAACCGTGGTGCACACGCTTGACCTCGCCAAGAAGGCTAATACCTGCAAGTGCAACCGAGAACACAAGCAAGAATGTCGAAGACATGATCTGAAATCAAAGTTGGGATCTCACAAACCGTAGAACGGCGATATTATTGATCTAAGCAAAACCCACCAAATAAGACCGGCGGCTGCAGTATTTAAAGGCTAGGGTTCAGCCAAAACACGCTTAGACACGTCGCTAATGGATTCATACTGGATACAAAGCCCAAAGGCCCGATTCGGTGGCGCAACACCAGACAGAAATCTGGAATCGACTTGTTTCGACAATTCCCAAAGACTTTGGAGGAATTTTTAGGTGGGACCAGAGCCATTGGAAATTTTTTCTTCTGCTCTTTCCATGCATATGTGGAACGTCAAAAACAGAGTCCATATGCATCCTGGGCGTCTGTTTTAAGGTGGACTGCTCCTGGACTCCGAGTTGAACTCAAGTCCGAGTTGTAAACTGATTCCATCAACTTGTGGACGTCCCACCAGGTTCTCCACGTTCCCAAGGCCTCTTCCCTTCACTTGTTGATCTTCTCCATTGTTCCTAATAACAATTAAATCATCACATAGCAATCTATTCTCAAACTCACATGCAAAGGAAGCTAGAAACGAGTTCACCTGCTAATTTATTAGCCGTGCTCGTGCTCTTGTGATTGGTCCTTGTAGTTCAATGTGCGTCTTCGCTGTTGTGATGTCCTCATCATCCTCCCCCTCTTGAATTGGAGTCATCCTCGACCTAAGTTCATCTTCTTCTCCCAAGTACAGTCGCAAATCTGAAATGTTAAATGTGGGACTAACCCCAAAATCGGGAGGCAACTCAAGCTTATATGCATTATCATTAATCTTTTCAACAATCTGAAAAGGATCAGCAGCTCGTGGCATAAGTTTAGATTTTCTCAAGTCAGGGAACCGCTCTTTTCTCAAATGTAACCACACCAAATCACCTGATTCAAGTTTTACTTCTTTTGTACCTTTACTACCTGTAATCCTATAATTCTCATTCATCTTTTCAATATTTCTCTTTGTAGTTTCATGCATCTTAAGAATGAATTCAGATCATTGTGTAGCATCCAGATTAATAGTTTCAGAAGGAGACAAAGGTAGTAAATCAATAGGAGCACGGGGCTTGAAACCATACACTACCTGGAATGGACTTACCTTCATCGTGGAGTAAACAAATCTGTTGTAAGCAAATTCTATATGTGGTAAACACTCCTCCCACAACTTCAAATTTGTTTTCAAGACAGCCCGCAACATAGTGGATAAAGTATGATTAACTACCTCAGTTTGTCCATCTGTTTGTGAGTGACATGTAGTTGAAAACAACAACTTGGTTCCCAATTTATACCACAAAGTTCTCCAAAAATGACTTAAAATTTTTTCATCACGATCAGAAACAATGGTATTTGGCACACCATGTAAAAGAACAATTTCTGTCATAAATAAATCAGTAATGTGCGAGGCATTATCATTCTTATGACAAGGTATAAAGTATGCCATTTTGGAGAAACGATCAAAAACTACAAAAATACTATCCCTCCCCCTCTTAGTCCTAGGCAATCCCAAAACAAAGTCCATAGAAATATCCTCCCAAGGTACACTAGGAACAGGAAGAGGCATAGAAAGAGCATGTGGGTTAAGGCGAGACTTAGCTTTATTGCAAGCAGTGCATCGTGACATGTAGCGCTCGACATCACGCCTCATCTTTGGCCAAAAGAAGTGTGTGTACAGCACATCTTCAGTTTTCTTCACTCCAAAATGTCCCATCAAACCTCCTCCATGTGCTTCCTGTAAAAGTAGTAGACGAACGGAGCTAGCTAGAACGTATAGCTTGTTAGCACGATAGAGGAGACCCTCTCGCAGCACATATTTATTCCAAGTTCCTCCTTCTCTATAATTTTCAAAATCATCTTTGAAGTCCAAATCAGTAGGATATAATGCTTTTATTGTTTCCAAACCGAAGATTTTATGATCAAGTTGGGACAGCATGGTATAGCGTCTAGATAATGCATCGGCAATGACATTTTCCTTCCCTTTCTTATGCTTAATGATGTATGGAAATGACTCTATGAACTCAATCCATTTAGCATGTCATTTATTCAGATTGGTTTGACACTTAAGATACTTCAATGATTCATGATCGGATTGTATGACAAACTCCTTAGACCAAAGATAATGTTGTCAAGTTTGTAATACTTGCACTAAGGCATACAATTCCTTATCATAAGTAGAATAATTCAGAGAAGGACCATGAAGTTTTTCACTAAAGAAAGCAACGGGTTTACCTCGTATGAGAACGCATCAATTACCAATGCCGCTTGCATCGTATTCTAGCTCAAAGGTCTTGTCAAAATCAGAAAGTTGTAGCAATGGTGCTTGTGTAAGCTTCGATTTGAGAGCATCAAAAGCTTGTTGCTTCTGTTCGCCCCATCGAAATTACACTCCCTTCTTCGTTAGCTCATGTAGAGGTTCTGCAATGGTGCTCAAATCCTGCACAAAACGGCGATAAAAATCTGCAAAACCAAGAAAACTACAAACCTGTGTGACGGTTGTTGGGGCTGGCCAGCTAGTGATCACTTCAATTTCTACCTCATACATATCAGCTCCCTGCGAGGAAACAACATAGCCAAGAAAAGAGACTAGATTGGTGCAAAAGACGCACTTTTCGAGGTTACCAAACAAACGTGCATCTCTCAAATCAGTAAAAACAGCACATAAATGATCAAGATGTGCATCATATGACTTGCTGTAAATTAGGATATCATTGAAGTAAACCACCACAAATTGTCCAATGAAAGCACGTAAAACCTCGTTCACTAATCGCATAAAGGTGTTGGGTGCATTAGTTAAACCAAAAGGCATGACTAACCTCTCATAAAGTCCAAACTTGATTTTAAATGCAGATTTCCATTCATCTCCTAGTGCCATTCTAATTTGGTGGTAACCACTACGCAAGTCAATTTTTGTGAAGATGATAGCACCACTCAACTCATCAAGCATGTCATCTAAGCGAGGAATTGGATAATAATATGGAATGGTGATGTTATTAATCGCTCGACAATCAACACACATGCGCCAACTACCATCTTTGTTAGGAACCAAAAGAACAGGAACGGAACAAGGGCTAAGGCTTTCACGAATTTACCCGTGGTCCAAAAGATCTTGGACTTGTTGCTGAATTTCCTTAGTTTCCTCTGGATTTGCCCTGTATGCTACATGATTTGGCAAGCTTGCTCCTGGAATCAAATCGATCTTGTGTTCAGTGCCTCTCATGGTTGGTAAACCAGGGGGTATCTCGGAGGTAAACACATCCTCAAACTCCTACAAAAGATTAGCAATGGTAGGGGCAATGCAATAGGCAATTCATGAAGTGAAAACATGACTTCTTTGCATACTAAAGCATAACACATCCCCTTAGCATCCAATAAATCAGCAAGCTTAGATTTAGTTGTGAGCAACGATGGTGATTTTAACTTAATGACTTGTTGTTTTTTATATTCTAGTTTTGTTGCTTTGCCATCATGAATTTTACTCTTCTCAAAATGCACAATTTCAACAGGAGTCATGGGGAGCAAAGTTATTTTCTTTCCTTTATGCATGAGACTATATTTATTAGTTCTACCATGATTAATAGCATATGTATCAAATTCCCAAGGACGACCGAATAAAAGAGAACAAGCATCCATAGGCACGACATCAAAATCAGCAAAATCATGGTAAGAACCAATTGAAATATGTATTCTCGCTGTTTGTGTTACCCGAACCTTACCACTGTTGTTGAACCATTGAATGTGGTATGGATGAGGGTGTGCTATTGTTGTCAAACCAAGTTTCTTGACGACGTCCGTGTTCACCAAGTTATTGCAGCTACCTCCATCAATTATAGTGTGTACACGGCAGTCCTTGATGACGAGAAACATGTGGAAGAGGTTGTGCCATTTTAGCTTGCCGTCGGCCTCCACTTTGGAGCTCAAGGCACGCTGCACAATGATGCTCTTATAGTTCTCCGTCACCGCTATACCAAGTACCTCTTCTACGGTGTGTTCGTCATTTGGATCTATAAAGTCAGTAGCAAGAGAATATTCATCTTCAACATTTGAAGTACTATCATACCCGCCATCGTCGTGTGCTATATATGCTCGTTTGCTCGGGCAATATCTCATCATAAGACCAAGTCTCTAGCAGCAGTGACACTTAATGTCGAAAGTACGACTCATAGAAGGAGTGGACGATGAAGGCTTGAATGATGTCGCCGTGCTGCCCTCCGGAACGCGAGAAGGTGGAGCAACAGGTGTAGTTTGTTGGCCGCCATTGGATGGTATAGTCGCTGCACGGGGGGTCGAAGATGGTGCTGTTTTGGATAATGTAGACATCAAACGCGGCGTGAAGTTGCTCCTCATGCGTTGTTGTTGTTGCTGTCGGCCCTGCAATTCTTTTTCTGCCAACATAGCAAGCTGAAACAATCTGTTAACAGTATCATATTCCTTGTAATCAACAATGTCCTGAATTTCACGCCTCAATCCCCCATAAAAACGAGCTATTTTATAATCAATGTCCTCTACTACCCCACAACGCAGCATACCCTTTGTAACTCTTGATAATACTCCTCTACGGACATGTTAACTTGGTCTAAGCGCTGCAATTTTTTGTGAAGGTTCCACTGAAAAGATGGAGGAACAAATCGAACACACATAGGTTCCTTTAATCTATCCCATGTTGGAGGATCAGTTCTAGTTTTAACAAGTTCATTCCACCATATGATAGCAAAGTCCTTAAACTCACTAGTGGCTTGACGAACTCTATGTTGTTCAGGAACAAGATGGGCATTAAATTTTTGCTCTACTGTCATATCCCAATCAAGATAAGCCTCGACATCATAAGCACCAGAAAAAGAGGGTATAGTAAATTTCACTTTAGCAAAAGGATCATCAGGAGGACGATTATAATTATTATGATGATTATTACCTCCCATACCTCAATGATAAAGTGGTAGTATTTGTTGATTGTTGTGATCTTCCATATCATCATAAGCATTGTCTTCATGTCTTCCAGCGAGAGGCAATCGAGCCTCAAAAGTATTCATCTGAAGAGCAAGGTCATCAAGTTGGCGAGTCAAGTTCGCCAATGACTCCTCCGTTGATGCGTTGTATTTGGCAAACATATCTATCATGGTCTTCATCATATCACGTAACTCAGCATGTTGAACACATTCGTCATCATTGCCTTCTCCTGCCATTGTTAATAGGAAACAAAAGACAACAAAAATATGTTATCCCTATCAACTACAGTGACAATGTGAAAGGTGGAAGAAAACAATCTCTCTTGCTCAAGCATCTTACCACACTCTTACAAGTGTTCTTACCGACACAGTAGGTGGTGTGAATGGTGAGATGAACCAATTAAGTGTGGGGTGATTGCAAAGGTACCTGTTATGCTCAAGAGAAAGGTGGGGCTTGGATGGCACAATATGGTGGCTAATAAGCAGAAAATCGTTAATAGGTAAACAAAGTTGAATAAGTATTCAATGTAGGAAACTGTTGCTGCTCAACCAAGTTCTCTAGGGCCTAGCACAACACAAGGAAGAAGCAAGGCAAAAGGAAGACATAATAATATAACCAACAATCACAACACAAGTAGTATAGGCCAATTGCTTTAATAAGTGTGCTCTTCACTATTTTTTTATTTTTTGTAATATTTTTTTGATATTTTTTCTTTAATCACGAGAACAAAAATATGAACCACACAAATTTGCAGATCAATTGAATGTAATATGTGGCCTATAGAAAATCAAGAAGATTGTTTAAAATTCGTGCTGATACTTCGGAGGTCGGATAGCCTATCTTCCAAGGGGAATTTGGGCAATCAAATTTTCGCCAAACGTGGTGGAGCGGCGGAAAACCAGATGCAAAATTTCGTGTAGATCAATCTGAAAAAAAAATCACCCAATTTCGAGTTCGTATGTGAAAGTTATTGCCGTTTTAAGGTAGGCTGTCCGAGTTACGGTTTTTGGATGTTGAATCCAACTCGGTTTCAGAACGAAACTCGCAATCGGATATGAAAATGACCGGGAATTTGCACAGAAACTAATGGAGTGGTGTGTGATGATTCAAGTATGAGTGGCACAAAGGTTTTTCACCTAATCTAGGGCTGGCGATGCGGGAGTTCACACAAGGCGGCTAGCTAGGGCAAACCGATGAACGTGGTGGACCGGTTTGTTGTTTAGGGATTGTGGAATAGGTATCGAACAGCAAGAACACAAGGACGGAACACGATAACTAGGACTTAAAACACAAAGCTAAACCAGCAACAAGACTCGACCACACGAATGCAAACACAACAATGCAAACTAAAAAACGAAACTGCAGGCACTATAGTCTAGGAAGCGGTAAAAATGATTTAATTTTCTTGTGGATTTTCTGTGGACTCTAGGTACAAAACAAAACCGATCTAATGGAAGGAAAACAAAGATACCTCATGAGCAACCTTGAAATCTGATACCAATTGATGAGTAGTTTAGGCCCGACCTTCCGAAAGGTAAGTCGATTGAGGTGGAGAACTCGACGTTGATGATCCGCGGCACTCGAGCAGTTCGAGTACCCCTGCAATCACTACACTACCACTTCGTTGGTTATCAACCGTGCTGCACACGCTTGACCTCGCCAAGAAGGCTAATCCCTGCAAGTGCAACCGTGAACACAAGCAAGAACATCGAAGACACGATCTGAAATCAAAGTTGGGATCTCACAAACCGTAGAACGACAATATTATTGATCTAAGAAAAACCCACCGAATATGACCGGCAGCTGCAGTATTTAAAGGCTAGGGTTCGGCCAAAACATGCTTAGACACGTCCCTAATGGACTCATATGGGATACAAGGCCCAAAGCCTGATTCGGTGGCGCAACACCGGACGGAAATCTGGACTCGACTTGTTTTGAAGATTCCCAATGACTCCGGAGGAATTTTGAGGTAGGACCAGATCCATTGGAAAATTTATCTTCTCCTCTTTCTGTGCATATGTGGAATGTCGACGAAGTCCGTATGCATCCTGGGCTTCCGTTTTAAGGTGGACTGCTCCTGGACTCTGAGTTGAACTCAAGTCCAAGTTGTAAACTGATTCCATCAACTTGTGGATGTCCCAGCAGGTTCTCCATGTTCCCAAGGCCACTTCCCTTCACTTTTTGAAATTATTCATTGTTCCTAATAACAATTAAATCATCACATAGCAATCTATTCTCAAACTCACATGCAAAGGAAGTTAGGAACAAGTTCACCTGCTGATTTATTAACCGTGCTCGTGCTCTTGTGATTGGTCCTTGCAGTTCAATGTGCATCTTCGCTGTTGTGATGTCCTCATTGTAGGACATGTACTCACCCTTGCAATTCTCCCACCAACAGTTGCAGGTCGGGATTGGGAGTATCATAATTTTAATGAGGAGTTCTAGGCTGTGTGCTGTCGTCTGCTTTCCCTGTGGTGTTGCTTGGAGCTGCGCCATATACCCTTATGCTTATTTTTCTTAGGTTGCTTAATTAGATTATTTCTGCTGCATTAGTTCAAATTGTCATTAATATTCATTAGAACTTGTATTTGAGGATATTATGAATTTTGTAATAAAAGTGCTTAATTAATCTTGTTTTGTGGTGATTGTTTGTATAGCCTTTTGTGAATGCACTCGTGTATGTGTGTTGAATGTCCTGGGCACACATATGCGCTCACTTGGTTCATTTTTAGAACCGGGTGTCACAAAATTGGAATCAGAGTCACAGGTTGACCGTAGGACGCGGCCTAGATAGAATGGACACTTTAGAGCACATAGGAACGCTCAGGAATCGATGTGTTTTTTCTTGGTTTGTTGACTGCTATGTATTTTTGGTTGTGTGCTTAGTAGAGGATTGTTGGATGCTTTAACATTGCCATGTCCATATATGCTAGAATAGTTAGTTGCTTAGTTTCATATCCCTTGATGCATATAGTTGGGGACATTTTTTAAATTTTTATCTCTTGCCTTTTTTCAGATGGTGAGGACTCGCAACTAGAGGGATGCCAATGATGAGGAGGAGAACGATGGGGCACCTCAGAACAACAATGGACAAGGACCTGCCCAGGGAGCTATCAACCTTTAGCAGCTTTTGGCCATGCAAAACCAGCTCATGCAGACCATGATACAGACTATGGGACGGCTGTAGGCTGGTAACAACAACAATCAGCCTCATATGCCTCCACTGCCACCCCGCCTCCTCATAACCGATTGGGAGAGTTCATGAGAAACAGGCCGCCAACTTTTGCTCAAGCTGTTGACCCTATGGGTGTCGATGATTGGCTCAAGTCCGTGGAGAAGAAACTTGCAATAGTCCAATGCAACGACCAGGAGAAGGTCCTATTTGCTTCCCATCAACTAGTTGGAGCATCTGCGGATTGGTGGAATTCGCTATGCAACGCCCATGAAAATCAAGAGAGGATTACTTGGGCTGAATTCAAGGAGAGCTTTCGTTCTCATTATGTGCCTGAGGGTGTTATGATCTTGAAGAGGCAAGGGTTTGAAAACTTGAGGCAAGAAAGATCAAGTGTGGGTGAATATCTCAATAATTCACTCAACTCTCAAGATATGCGACTGAGGATGTGAGCCGGGACAGCCGAAAGCAATACTTGTTCATGAGGGGCTTGAACAATGAAATCCAAGTACAATTGATGAATTGTGATTATGCCAACTTTCAGAAGCTAGTGGACAAAGCAATTGTTGTCGAGAATAAAGTCTGTGAGATGGAGTTAGATAACAAGAAGAAGGCGCCATATCAAGGACAACAACAAGGAAGTAATGTGCACCCTTGCTTTGCACCCCCCAATGCACCTTATTACAGCTCTTCTGCTTCTATACAGCGCCCTGGTTATGCACCGCGCCCAGCTCAGTTTGTGCAGCAACGCCCTGTTATGCAGGCACCTAGGCCTCCAATGCCTTATGCACCTCGTGCCAACCTTCCTGGTGCAAATGTCTAGAATCAAGTTCGTCCCAATAATTCTGGTGCAGTTAGGAAGTGTTATACATGTGGAGAAGCAGGACACTTTGCAATACAATGTCCTAAGTCAAGCCTTGGTCAAGGAAGAAATGCTCAAAGACAAAACCCAAGACCCAATGGAGGACAGCCGCAAGGCAACCGCGGATAGAAGAATTTTGCTTGTGGCAATGTTAACCATGTCTCTACAGAGGAAGCGCAAAAAGCGTATGACATGATCATTGGTATGTTTCTCGCAAACTCCAACCCAACGACTATGTTATTTGATTCTGGAGCATCGCGTTCATTCATTGCATCAAAATATGTTGCCAAGTATAGTTTGCCTATCTCTCATATGAAGTATACTCTATTGGTAAATCTCCTGGAGGAGAGATAAGGACAAATATAGTATGTACAAAAGTAAGCCTTAGAATAAAGGGGTAAACTTATTTGCCGACCTCATTGTTTTGGAGTCTCAAGGATTGGACATTATACTTGGTATGGACTGGTTGAGGAAGCACAATGGAGTCATTGAATGTGCCACAAAGATGGTGAAGTTGACGAATGAGGAAGGGGCCAGAATCGAGTTTGAAGCATCTCAACATGCACCAAAGCAATTGGAGCTGAATCACATGGACGGTGCCACAATTGAGAAGATTCCAGTGGTGTGTGAATTCTTGGATGTATTTCCGGACGAGTTGTCGGGTATGCCACCTTTTCGAGACACAGAATTTGTTATTGAATTAATATTTGAAACTGCACCTATAGCTAAGAGGCTATATAGGATGCCTTCTAAGGAGTTAGCGGAGCTCAAGAAGCAGATTCAAGAGCAACTAGAGAAGGGTTTTATCCGCCCAAGCTCTTTACAGTAGGGAGCGCCCGTTCTTTTCGCGGATAAAAAGTATGGATCCCAAAGGATGTGTGTGGACTACTGAGCTCTCAATGAGATGACCATCAAGAACAAGTACACCTTGCCACGCATAGAAGACTTGTTTGATCAGATGAAGGGTGCTTGTGTTTTCCCCAAGATTGATTTGAGGTCAGGCTACTTTCAAATGAAGATTAGACCATCGAACATACCCAAGACAGCTTTTCAGACACGATATGGATCTTATAAGTATACAGTTAAGTCCTTTGGACTGACAAACGCACCTGCCTACTTTATGTACCTCACGAATAAGGTCTTCATGGAGTACTTGGATAAGTTTGTAGTGGTGTTCATTGATGACATTATGATCTACTCGAGAAGCGAGGAGGAGCATGATGAACACTTGAGGCTTACATTGCAGAAATTAAGGGAGCATCAATTGTATGCCAAGTTCAGTAAGTGCCAGATTTGGCTGAAAGAGGTGTCATTTTTGGGTCATATCATTTTTGGAGGAGGAGTATCGGTTGACCCCAAAAAAGTGAGGGACGTGTTGAAATGGGAACCGCCACAAAATGTAAAGGAAATAAGGAGTTTCCTTGGGATGGCTGGATATTGCCGTCAGTTTATCAAGGATTTTTCCAAGATAGCCAAGCCAATGACAGAATTACTAATGAAGAGGAAAGCTTTCTGATGGACTCAAGCTTGTCAAAACAGTTTTCAGGAGTTGAAGAAAAGGTTAACCACGTCCCCAGTTTTGGTTTTGCCAGATGTAAGCAAAAGTTTTGATATATATTGTGATGCATCAAGACAAGGACTTCGATGTGTGCTCCTGCAAGAAGTTCAAGTGGTTCTATATGCATCAAGACAATTGAAGAAACATGAGCAAAATTATCCAAAGCATGATTTGGAACTTGCAGGCGTGGTGCATGCATTGAAGATTTGGAGACATTACATTCTTAGTCACAGGTGTGAAATTTATACAGACCACAAGAGTCTCAAGTACATATTCACACAAAGGGACCTAAATTTGAGGCAACGAAGATGGTTGGAGCTCATCAAGGATTATGATGTGGGAATCAATTATCACCCGGGCAAGGATAATGGAGTGGCCAATGCTTTGAGTCGGGAAGGAGCAAATCATCAGCTCACGGTTTGAGAATTGCCATCCGAATTATGCAAGGAGTTTGAACGGCTGAATCTTGGATTTGTGAATGAGATGGGGATAATGGAGTTAAATCCGACCTTGTAGCAGGAGATTCGAGAGGGTCAAACAAAGGATGAGGAAATCTAAGAAATCAAGGAAAGGACCCAAGTGGGAAGAGAATTCAGGTTTCATGAGGATGAACATGGTACCTTATGGCTTGGAAAGAGGATTGTCGTGCCTAATGTGAAGCATATTCGGGAGACAATACTAAAAGAGGCACATGACTCACCATACTCAATTCATCCCGGTTGTACAAAGGTGTACAAGGACCTAAAGACATGTTATTGGTGAGCTAGCATGATAAAGGACATAGCTGAATATGTCACGTTGTGTGATGTGTGCCAACGAGTGAAGGCGGAACATCAAAGCCCAGCCGGATTATTGCAACCATGAAGATTCCAGAATGGAAGTTGGAAGAAATTGGGATGGACAATATAGTTGGTTTACAGCGTACCCAGTCTGGTTATGACTCCATATGGATAATCGTGGATCGGTTAACTAAGTCAGCTCACTTTATTCCTGTCAAGACCACCTTTAATGGGGAGAAGCTGGCAGAAATGTATATGGGAAGAATAGTATGTTTGCATGGAGTTCCAAAGAAGATAGTGTCAAATAGAGGTTTTCAATTTATCTTCAGGTTTTGGCAGAAATTGCATAAAGCATTGGGGACAAGGTTGAATTTTATCTCAGCATATCACCCTCAAACAGATGGACAAACTAAGAGGACCAATCAGATTTTAGAGGATATGTTAAGAGCTTGTGCCTTGAAGCATGGAAGAAGTTGGGACAAGAGCTTGCCGTATGCGGAATTCTCATATAACAATAGTTACCAAGCAAGCTTTAAAATGTCACCCTATGAAGCACTATATGGGAGGAAGTGTAGGACACCTTTGTTCTGGAATGAGACAGGAGAAAATCAAGTGTTTGGACCTGACATGCTGCAGGAAGCTGAGAAACAAGTCCAGATTATCCGCGAGAACTTGAGGGCTGCTCAATCGAGGAAAAAAGGCTATGCGGACAATAGGAGAAGGAAACTATCCCTTGAAGTGGGAGATTTTGTTTATCTCAAGGTGTCACCCATGAGACGGCATAAGAGATTTAATATCAGAAGCAAGCTAGCACCTCGATACATTGGACCATTCAAAATTTTGGACAAAAGAGGAGAAGTGGCATATAAGTTGGAGATGCCAGCACATCTATCAGATGTTCATGATGTGTTTCATGTTTCCCAGCTCAAAAAGTGCTTAAGGGTACCAGAAGAACAAGTGCTAATGGAAGAATTAGAATTAGAGGAAGATTTGACTTATGCTGAGCAACCGGTCAAAATCTTGGAAACCTAGGAGAGAGTCACAAGGAACAAGGTGATTTGATGGTGTAAAGTGCAATGGAAGCATCATACAGAATTGGAAGGAACTTGGGACCTGGAAGATGATCTCAAGAAGGAATTTCCCTATCTCTTCTCTTCCGCGTCAAATCTCGAGGGCGGGAATCACTTTAAGGGGAATAGGTTTGTAACACCCTCATTCTAATGCATCATGCATTGCATAAGTTCACATACATGTTTAACATTAAGTCATATAAAAATGAGCAAGTTTAAAATGAATTAGAAGCAAAACCGCACTCAAAAGTTTTGAGAAGTGCGGACTAGTCCGGTTTTTGGTGTGGACTAGTCCGATTTCTCTCTGACCTTCCTCGAACATGTCCGTTTTTGCTGCGGACTAGTCCATTTTTCTCTCTATACCGTTTTCGGACTTGTCTGGTCCAGTGCGGATTAGTCCGGTCACCCCAACCTTGAAATTTTTGCTAAGTCCTTGGACTTGTCCTTTTCTGTCGGACTTGTCCGTCCATTTTCTGCCGGACTTGTCCGTTTTCCTCTCTGACTAAGTTCGAACTTGTCCGATATAGTCCAGACTTATCCGTTTTCTTCTCTGACTAACTTTGGACTAGTCCGGCTACTTGCAGACTTGTCCGGTGATCGCGATTCTGAGTTGATCTATTGTTTCACGACGTGTTTTTGGGTTTTACCTTAAGTGGTCCTAAGTACGTCGTGTCTAACCCCTTTTAAGGCCCATGTGGGACCCCACACCGGCCTCCACCCACTCCAAACTCGAAACCCATTAAACCCTAACTCTCCACCCCTATATAAAAACCCCAACACCCTATTTTCACATCTTTTTGCCACCTTTGAATCACACCCAAACCATAGATCGTGGATAGCCGCCGCCAAGGAGGGAGAAGGAGATCTCGAGCAAGAAGAAGAAGAGGAGGAAACGAAAGAGGATCAAGTGATCAAGATCTCCATCAAGTTTTCGTTCTTCATCAACAATTCACCATCAAGTTTTCTTCATCAACCCAAGATCGTCAAGATCCAAGTGTTGCCTCCAAAACCCTTAATTCATTGGAGTTCTAAACACCTGGTATACATTCTACTTCCTCTTTCTCACATGAATTCAACCCCGTTTCTCCAAATTCACATAGATCAAGAAAACCCTAGCTCGCTGTTTCTGCAAAGGGCGGACTAGTCTAGTTTGGTTGTCTGTTTTCTACTGAATTAAATTAAAATTGATTCGAATCAATTCTAAATCTGTCCAAACTTGTTAAAAATTATTAGAACTAAATAGTAAACATCATTAACCACTCATTAACTAGTTTTGCTTCGCATTTGCATTAATCATGCATATCATGCCATATTGAGTAACATATGTGCACTTATTGATTGTAATTCTTGTTTTGTATGTTTATTGCGCGGTTTAAATGGATTTGCGCTAGAGAGTGCTGCGGAGGACCTCCAGTACCAGAATTTTGAAGACTTTGACCCAAACCAAGCCTAGGAGCAAGGCAAGTGTCCTTGAACATATTAATCCTGTTTTACAATAAATGTTTTGTTTTCAAAACTGCATGCTTGTGTCAATTTGATGGGAACTCCTATGATAGGAAGTTTACTAGCTTTGTTTAACCACCCTTGTCACCTGGAATACATGGTAGAGAGTCGGGAAGGGCTTTTTACCTTTGCTTCGCTTAATTAATTGGGATGGGAAAACAGCTATACCAATTAATTATGCATTAATGAGATTATGCTTAATATGAACTGGCTAATATGATATGGTAATGGGTGATCTAAGCAAGCATAGTACGTGGATTGGGTTGGATGGTGGTTTTACTTGCTTTAGATCTAAGGACCGGTTTGTGGAGTGACCATCTAGGATTTACAGTGCCACCACGAGGCCAAGTATGGATGTGGCATAGCCGATTAATTAGGGTATTGCTAGTACTACGCGGATCATTTGGCGCACCGGGGAAGGGGAGTCAGATTGGGTTTGGATTTGTGGCAGGACTCCCTGGGATAAGAATGGCACAAGAGGGGGCCCTTGGTTGAAGATGTGCTCAGTTGGAGGCATCGCCACCGGTGAAACCTCAGTGGGTCTGTACACGCTAGTAGTACCTTTGTAAAGTCTATTTTGTGATCTCTTGGCCACACACCTAAGAAAGTGTGAGACGGCGTAATTGAGATTCCTTAGTCATCGAAAGGTGATGAAATTATGAACACGTGGGTAAAGTGGTACTAACTTTGCAGAGTGTCTTAAAAACTATCATGATAGCCGTGCTCCCGATCATGAGAAACATGGACCCTCACATGATTAGAGGGGTTTGGAATTGGGATGGTTTGGTACTGGTTATGGTTGGTAGTATGGTTATGGCTGGTTATGGATTGAATTATGGTATTGGATATGGTTAATGGTAATGGTAAAATATGGTATAATGGTGATGGATATGGAATATGGACTTATACTATGCTAATCATTGTGTTGTTCAATGGGTTTACTTCACATACATATAATATAATGCTCTTCAAATGTTTTAATGTACTTTTCAACACTTACCATTATTATATTTGTCATTTGTATCAGCTACATGTCATACTTTTCACACTTGTTGGGTACGACAAGTACTCACCCTTGCAATTCCCCCACCAAGAGTTGCAGGTCAGGATTGGGAGTATCACGATGTTAATGAGGAGTTCTAGGCTGTGAGCTGCCGTCAGCTTTGCCTGTGGTGGTGCTTGGAGTTGTTTAATTAGATTATTTCCGCTGCATTAGTTCAACTTGTCATTAATATTAATTAGAGCTTGTATTCGAGGATATTATGAATTTTGTACTAAAAGTGCTTAATTAATCTTGTTCTGTGGTAATTGTTTGTATATCCTTTTGTGAGTGCACTTCTGTATGTGTGTTGAACGTCCTGGGCACACATATGCGCTCACTTGGTTCATTTTTGGAACTGGATGTCACACAAGCATAGAAAAACTTTGGTTCAGACCAAAGTTTTCTATACACCTAAAATACTGTAGTATAGACAGAACTACAATTTTAAATACATAGTTTTTGAGTTGGTTGCCAAACACCATTCTGTAAAAAATACCACGGTAATCTCAAATACCAAAGCATTGCTCTAAAACTCCAAAAATATTGTATTTAAGCCTTAATCCTATCAAACATAGTATGCTATCTCTATTGATGACAGGATATTATTCTTGTGTTGATGTTGAAAATAGAGCAATTCCATTACTTCGCGCGTCCCATCAATGCATGCAAGGAGGCGTGGGTCCCATAGGCTATGGTGTTCACATGTCAGTCACCCTTAATGCACTTGCAGGCGCATGGCGCTGGAGCGGGAGACCTGGAGGATGTGGCGCGACCCGAGGTGCTATGATGCCCTCATGGAGAACCTGCCCATCGTCGGCAACCCTCGTGCATGCTACATCACCATGCTCAAGCTCGTCTTTGCGGACGATCGCGCGCAGTAGGGCACCCAGTTTCTCGCCCGGGCAGCCAGGGCCAGCCACATGGAGGCGGCCTATGCCCTTGGCCTCCTCCGCTACGACGCCGACCGTGGGGCCTGCGACGCCGTCGAGTATATCCGGCCGGTCAAAGGCAAGGTCGACATCGGTGAGAAAGCGGTCGGGACCATCGCCACAATGAGGACCAACAATGAGTGCAGACGGTGTAGGATTCAAGCCCTAACTGAAATTGGTAATGTGGAGTAGGTGCATCTGCGCCCGCCTCCGAGAATGCCGATGGTGTCGCTGCCCAACAAGGAGGTTGACCCGTGCACGGCTGCCGGCTATGGGAAGCAAGGGTGGAGCTGTTGTAGGGTCTTCTGTAGTGAAGATTGTAGGATTAGGCACAAGCATGTCGCATTCTATCGTGCGGTGTTATCCGATATGGGCTATATATAAAATAGATTTATAAGGCTGTTATGTTGTTTTTCTTGTTTCATGATGTCGTTTTTCTTGTCTAGTAGTAATGGTTTATGTTGATGAACTCAATTTTGTTCGTCGGTTCCATCGGTTTTCTATCTGCTTGTTTAGTGAACTATCTGTTCTATCTATATTCTCTGTTAATGAATGACCCTCCACACCACCGGTAGCCTCTAAAGTGGCATGTGCGATACTTTAGCTGCTGGAGGTGCCAGAGGAGATCGTCTGTACTGGGGTCTGCAAAACGGTCTGTAAAGTAGTATACAATACTAGTATGTAGTAACAGGAAAATGCAACAGGTAGCAATGACTGGAAAGAAAAATGGAGACAATGAACAGAGAGAAAAGAAAATAAAGGACGAGAAAAATGTTAGAAAAAGATAGGTAGAACTCCAACATACCACTGGCCCTATGCCCCTATATGCAGTGTCATCATTACCGCTACTCCTATACACGGCCAGAAGTTATTACCACTACTTGAAGGGAAGTGCTGCGGACTAGATGAGTCAATTAGTTTATTATGTGTTTATTGGGGATTATGTAGCAGCTAGTTCTATCGATTAGTTTGTTGCCTGGAATGGTACGTTGAACACTACTGTTTGGTTCTGTCAATGTTTATATCTGGTATTTAATCCTTGTTTATATCACTGTGTTGTTGCGGTTCAAGAGATTTTATGCGTATGCTTTATTTTGATCGGAATACCACCCCCATTGCTATATTAACTTATTTAGATAACAAATTGTCAGAGCTAGACGCGCACCTGTAGATGGACTCACGCGTCATAGGGACAAACACCAAGCGTCCCAGTGCACTTTTGGCCCACGAATACAAAGTGACTCAGCGCAGTTTCAGCTCACGAATAACAAGCGGCCCAACGCAGTGTTGGGCCTACTCTGATAGCTTCACGTACGCTTTGTCCTGGCTGCCTGCCCGCGGCGGTCAAATTTTTCACGTCGAATAAAGAAGGAAAATAAGAAACGAAAAGAATTTTTTTTATTATGGTACCCTTCGACCCACAACGGCCCCTCTCCCGACTGTACGAAATGCGCTTGGAGGAGCATCCGCCGGCCGCCACGCTCTTGGAGGAGCATCCGCCAGCTGCCACGCTCTTGGAAGAGCATCGGCCAACCACCGTGCGTGGAGGAGCATCCGCCGGCCACCGCACGTGGGGGAGCAATAGCGCTAGGTAAAATTGCTCACATAATGTTATTGTAGATCTATCCTCTGATGGATAGGCTGATTGAATTGTAGGAAGCGATATCAGAAGATAATACATGGATGGGAAAAGACAGGTGTACGAAGGAGTGGCAGGATGGAATGAAGTCATTTTTAAATTTTGCATTTGAGGGCACTCGTGAAGAAGGAACTATGCCTTGTTCTTGTACAAAATGTCGTAATATTTGCCACGAGACACGCAAGGAAGTTCATCTTCACATGCTTCGTAATGGGATGTCATTGGATTATACTTGTTGGGTACACCATGGAGAAAAACGATTTGAGAAAAATATTGTTGAGCAATCAGCAAATAATGAGGAGATAATTTCTGATGATGCTGCTATGGAAAATATGTTGTCCAATCTAGTTAGAGGCACTGATCATGGTGGTACTTTAGCAGATGTTGATGATCCAAAAAATGCTATAAACCAGCAGGAGCCAATTTGGTGTGCAAAGGCATTCTATGACTTATTAAATGATGCCAAAAAGGAGATATATCCAGGTTGTGTGAAGGTGACCCAATTATCCTTCATTGTCAGGTTGTACCAGATAAAGTGTTTAACTAGTTTGAGCAAAAAAAGTGTGTGAGTTGATCTTTGAACTATTCTCATATGTGCTTCCAGAGGGCCACTGCCTTTGTAATACACTTGATAAAGTTTAGAAGGTTGTTCGTGACCTCGGGCTGGACTACCAAAAGATCGATGCATGTGTCAATGACTGTGTGTTATTCCGAAAGGACTATTCTCTGCTGGATCAATGCCCAGAATGTGGTGAATTAAGATGGAAGAATAGTACTGGTGGGGATGCAAGAGAGGCTTTACCTTGTGGAAAAGCCAAGAAGCTTGTAGCATGCAAGATTCTACGATACTTCCCTCTTATTCCCCGTCTTCAAAGGTTTTATATGGCAGAATCAACGGCATCAAACATGCGCTGGCACAAAGAAGAATGTATTGATGATGGAATATTACGCCATCCTACAGATTCGAAAGCATGGAAGCATTTTGAAAGCATTCACCCAAATTTCTCATCTGATCCTCACAACATAAGACTTGGTCTAGCATCTAATGATTTCAATCCTTTTGGAATAATGAATATTTCTTACAGTACATGGCCTGTGATTCTAATCCCTTATAATCTACCACCATGGTTGTGTATGAAGCAGCTTTATTTGTTGATGTCAATGATAATTCCTGGGCCAAAGTAACCTGAAAACAACATTGATGTGTAATTTGCAGCCTTTTATTGATGAGCTACTGAAACTATGGTCTGATGGTGTTGAAACATAAGATTGTTCAAAGAAAGAGACATTTCTCATGCGAGCTTCTATATTGTGGACAATAAATGATTTTCCAGCATATCCAATGCTATGTGGATGGAGCACAAAAGGTAATCTAGCAAGTACATACTGCCATATAAACACTGATGCATTGTGGTTGAAACATGGATGAAAGTATTGCAACATTGGTCGTCGTCGTTTCCTACCTCAGAATCACTGGTGGCGTCGAAACAAAGCTTCTTTCAACAACAAGATAGAGAATAGAGAGGCTCCAACATCACTCTGGTGGCGAAGTACTCCAACAATATGAGAGTTTTGATCAAGTCAGTTTTGGAAAGACGAATAATAAGAGAAAGCGCACTGGGGAAAATAGGTGGCATAGTTGGAAGAAGAAAAGTATATTTTTCCAGCTCCCGTATTGGAAGACATTGCTAATAAGGCATAACTTGGATGTCATGCACATTAAGAAAAACATTTCTGATAGCATATTGGAGACATTGCTTAATATGGATGGTAAAACAGAAGATAGTCTACAAGCTCGTCTTGATATGCAGGATATGGATATACGGCCATAGCAACATCCGGTGGCTATAAATGGGAAGTATGATTGTTCACCAGCATCATATACTTTGCATAAAGATGAGAAGACCACATTGTGCAAGTTTTTGGGGGATGTGAAGATGCCCAATGGTTATACCTCAAACAACAAGAAATGTGTGGACATAAAAGTACATAAGGTATCAGGTCTAAAAACTCGTGATTGTCATATTATATTTTAGAAGCTCCTTCCTATTGCAATACGTGACATATTTCCTAAAAAGGTTGTTGCACCTTTAACTGAGTTTAGCAGATTCTTTTCTGGAATTTGTTCTAAAGAATTGGTGGAACTAGATTTGGATAAGATGATCAAACAATTTCCTGAAATAATTTGTAAGCTTGAGATGTTGCTTCCTCCTGCTTTCTTTGATATCATGGTACATCCCATCTTGCCGAAGAAGCTCGCTTGGGTGGACCTTTTTCTTACAGATGGATGTATCCAATTGAGAGGTACCTTGATACATTGAAGATGTATGTACGTAACAAAGCTCACCGAGTGGGTTCTATAGCCGAGGGATATATTATAGAAGAGTGTATGACTTTTTGTAGTCAGTTTTTGGATAACATCAACACCAAGCTTAATAGGCCAGAACATCATGAGGTTGCAGCTAGGAATAACCTTCTCTCGAGTCTAATATATTTATAGAAGTTGATAATTCTAAATAAAGGGTTTAAATGGGTCCAACATACTATGGTGAAACTACAAAACATCAGGCATTATATTATTTCTAATGTTGAAGAGGCTGCTCCAAGGATCAAGTAAGTATAACTCAGATGTTCTATACTATATTGGAGCATGCTTATTGTAGATGGCTAATTTAATTTTATACTCTTTTTAGTGAGAATTTTGAAGAACTAAAAAAGATTCATTCTCGTGATGTTGAAAAACGCCATAGAGATGAGTTTGTTTATTGGTTTCAGAAACGAGTAAGTACATGCAAGTTTTAACTTTGATGAAATATTGAACAAATATGTGTTCTGAAGTTGGTTTATCGATGACCCCTTTTATCGAAATGTGTATAGATTACGATATTACACAAAGAAGGCAAAGTAACCGAATATTTGTATGCATTATCTAGAGGACCTGATCATCCGACACGTTTTTTTTAGTCGATGATTCACAAATGGCTTCTTCTTTCAAACTGCAAAGGTGGAAAAAGATTTACGGACGCAAAACAGTGGATTTGTTGTTCAGAATGGCGATCATGATTGGTTTGGACTAATCAAGAAAATGATTTCTGTTGATTTTAAAAAAATAATCAAGAGGTTCTGTTATTTGAATGTGGCTGGTTTGATTGGTCTTGTTCCGGTCAGAGCTAAAGCATAGGCTAAAACGGACCAATACAGAATGATACATGTTAACACTACTCTTTCTCAATTTAAGTACGATCCTTACATTCTAGCCACCCAAGTAAAACAAGTTTTTTACGTTCAAAGTGTGAAGCAACATAAATGGGCTACAATTGTTAAAATGAAGCCACAAAACCTTTTTGCCATGCCCCTAGAGACAGTGAAAATAATATCACTGAGATGATGGAGGCTGAGGTGATGTAGCTCCATTGGGTGGAGGGGGGACAACAGCAAAGATGATGATTTTTTTATATAAGTATTGTGTGACTAGCTGTGAACTATTTGGTTTTTTTGAAAAGATAAAATATGCTCTTCTATTTAGCAGCAAGCTTAGAAGCAAGCCTATATTGAATGATCCCACCTCTTTAGAAGATACCCAAAATTTGAAATGACGCTCCTGCAGAAATTCCTAATGCAACGAACTAGTGATTCCTGGTAACAGATCCTAATGCAACGAGTGTGTTTTGTGGCGATAGATCCTAAGGCCACGAACTAGTACAATCATGACAACATATCCTGATGCAACGATTGTGTTCCATGGCGATAGATAATAGTAGAACACACAAAATTATTCATCACGCAGATGAACACGGATAACACATTCATTCATTAACAAATATATTACAAAACACAAGAAAAAAGTACAAGACACAAGAAAATAAAAAAACATCAACTAAAAAACAACAAAAGAAAAACTAAATCCTACTCCTCCTCCCCCTCCTCCTCTTCCTCCTCCGATTGCTCCGCCGATTGCTTCGGCTGGTCTGAATCTGGCGGTGCAACCTCATGATCGAGGTTCCTCGCCATCGCCGCCACCAGGATATTGCGGCCCTCAGCGCCGAGCACCTCGTCCATTGTCTCAAGCAGCCTCTGCAACTGGTTGAATAGCATCTCGAGCAGCTCGTTGTCGAGTATCTCGGGGGAGCGGTACCACTATTTCTTGCAGGGTGGCTCCCTCGATGGGCTTGGTGGCGGAACGTTAGCCATGGTGGGTTGTCTGCACGGAGAAGACGAACGAAGAAAAGAGGAGAGATTGATGGCGCCGTTGTCTGTGCGGAGAAGCAAAATGGAGAAGCACTTGGCAGCGAAGTGTGTTTCTTATATGAAAAGTGCGTCTTCCCCACATCTCCTTTAGCTTCATGATTTTCTCCATTTTGCTTTGGTTCATTGTTGATATCACACATCACTAAACTTGGAGCACATTCACTTGACAACTAAATCATTCACTTGTCTAGAAAATAATCAAATCCTTCATTATGATTTCTGAGGAACACGGTGAACACACCACCCATTCATTCATTCACATAGTGGCCAACGATTTGTAATATATCGTGAGGCCAACGATTGTGTTCTGTGGCGATAGATCCTAACACCACAAACTAGTGAATCGTGGCAAAAGTTCCTAATGCAATGATTGTGTTCCATGGCAATAGATCTTAAGGCCACGAACTAGTACAATCGTGGCAACAGATCCTAATGCAATGATTGCGTTCCATGGCAATAGATCCTAACGCCACGAACTGGTGAATCATGGAAAATGTTCCTAATGCAACTATTGTGTTCCATGGCAACAGATTCTAACGACACGAACGAGTGAATTGTGGCAAAAGTTCCTAATGCAACGATTGTGTTCTGTGGCGATAGATGCTAACGCAACAAACTGGTGAATCATGGCAAAAGTTCCTAATGCAATGATTGTGTTTCATGGTGATAGATCCTAACGCCACGATTTGGTGAATCGTGGTAAAAGTTCCTTATGCAATGATTGTGTTAAATGGCGATAGATCCTAACGCCATGAACTGGTGAATCATGGAAAACGTTCTTAATGCAACGATTGTGTTTCGTGGTGATAGATCCTAATGCCACAAACTACTGAATCATGGCAAAAGTTCCTACTGCAGTGATTGTGTTCTGTGGTGATAGATCCTAATGCTACGAACTAGTGAATCATGCCAAAAGTTCCTAATGCAACGATAGTGTTCCGTGGCGATAGATCCTAACGCCACGAACAAGTGAATCATGGCAAAAGTTCCTAACACAACGATTGTGTTCCGGGGCGATATATCCTAACGCCACGAACTAGTGAATCGTGGTAAAAGTTCCTAATGCAACAATTGTGTTCCGTGGTGATAGATCCTAATGCCACAAACTAGTGAATTGGGGCAACAGATTCTAATGCAACGAAGTGTTCTGTGGTGATAGATCCTAACGCCATGAATTGGTGAATCGTGGAAAAAGTTCCTAATGCAATGAATTTGTTCTGTGGAGATAGATCCTAACGCCACAAACTATTGAATCATGGCAATAGATCCTAATGCAACAATTGTGTTCTGTGGCGATAGATCCTACTGCCACGAACTAGTGAATCGTGGCAAGATATGAATGCAACGATTGTATGTCGTGGCGGTAGATCCTAATGCCACGAACTAGTGAATCATGGCAACAGATCCTAATGCAATGATTGTGTTCCGTGGTGATAGATCCTAATGCCACAAACTAGTAAATCATGGAAACAGATCCTAATGCAACGGTTGTGTTCCATAGCAATAGATCCTAATGCCACAAACTAGTGAATCGTGGCAAAAGACCAAGCTTACTGCAACGATTTAGTATTCATTGCAGTACAATCATTGCAACAGGGCAGAATCCTTGTAGTGATATTTTGTCCCACCTCGGAAATCTGAGCGCGTTGCAGCAAGCATATAAGGTGTGGCATTGCACAATACACAACAAAAGTTGCTATTCCCACCTCGGCTCGTGCTGTGCGCTGAATCGGGAAGAACAGCTTCCGCATATCCACAAGGTAACGGGAGTCGCGTTTTTCAAGAGGTCATCTCCGATTTTGACGTTTCGAATTCTACGCGAATGGCAATATTGGCAACAACTCACATTAATTCACGATAAAAGAGACGTGCTCTTACAAAGTGCGTCTCTGATATGGGCTTACATACGTGTCGGACCCAATTATTCTTTTTGTTGGAGCAAAAGGGAGACGCGCCTGGCGGTGGCTCTTTTGAGGCGCGTCTCCAATTGGTTCCCTAAGGTACATTTAGCTCTCTCACGTGCTCTCTTTCCAACACTTAAGAAAACTTTTCAACACTTTAGCTCTTACAGTTGATCACTTTTCGCCCAAGAAACCGCCGCCATGTCATCCCCTTCCTCAGAGCGCATCGCTGTGTCGGCCCCCTTCCTCGGAGCTCGTCGCCACCTTGACACTGCCCTCTTGATCGTTGTCGCGCTGTCGCCATCAACCCTCGACTCCTCCTTGACCAGCTCGGCACTGCCGTAATAAGGTTTGTTTGCGCTTTGGTTGGAGTCGAAATGGTCCGCGCTTTGGTGGTTCACCAGTCAATGTTTAGTATATTTTTGGAGTACTACACCTAGAGTATTACATTTTGGTTAGAGTCGAAATGGTCCGCGCTTTAGTGGTTCACCGGTTAATGTTTAGTATATTTCTGGAGTCCTACGCTTAGAGTATTACGCTTTGTGTAGTACCGGTCAATGTTTAGTATATTTATGAAGGTCTCGCACACATGTAACTTGTGAGATAAACTTGTGACAGTCTATTATTTAATGATTGCTTGGTTTGGATTGTCCTTATACTTGGCACATAGATCTTTTTCTTATTAAGGTACAAATGCCATGAGAGAATTTGCTCCTTTATGTTACTGTTTATTCGAATGTGACTGAAATTTGATAATGTTTTATAGGATTTCAGTGACTTTTTTTGAATTTGAAGATGTCTCAATCAGAGCATCGGCAACATATTGAAGAGGGGCCTCAACAACCGACTCAGAAGTAGACTCAGCACCAGACTCATGAAGAGGATGCATCTGCCTCTGGTTACAGAAGAAAGAAAAGGTCGGAACGACGTGGCCGGCATACGTTTTGACTGTTGATGAGGCCAATGACGAAGGCTTACCCCTGGACCATAATGTGAATACGAGACTGTCAGAGTTTGTGGTCTAGCTGCTCAGGAATGGGTGCCGCTAAACCTGCAGGGATTCGATCACTTGACCGAAAATGAAAATGATGAACTCTTCGAAAGCTCTATATAACTAGACGTTCAATATCCAAAACATATGAAACAAAAGGGAAAGAAGCTAGCTATGAAGAGGACCTCTGATGCATGGAGGACCTACAAAACCAAGCTTGTGAATCTTTGGAGACACCATGAAACCCCCTTCCATATGTATCCACATGTGTCAGGAGATGACTGGGCGAGATTTGTTAAAAAGTGTGAATCACAGGGTTTTGCCAAGAACAGTGAATATATGAAGAGGCTCTGATTGCAGAACGAGCTTGACCACCTCCTCAGCAACACCGGTAATGCCGGAAAAAAAGGATTTGGGAATAACAGGATGAAAGATTGGATGAGCTAGGTCTTGAAAATCCATGCGACAATTTCAGTAGACAGCTGAAACCATTTATGCGTGCTCGTTCACAGCTGACTGAGTCAGGCCATATCGGCTTCTACAACTCGAGCACCTTACATGTCACTCAAAGATCCTGGAGCCTGAACAGTCTAAATATGTATCAGAGGCGGAAAACGACCTCGACATCACAGGTTGACGTCGAGGAGCTGAAAATACAGCTAAGAAGGGAGCTCCTAGGAGACATGAAACATATGATTTAGGGAGCAGCTATACCAATCCCTAATGCATTTTTTGTCATAAGTAACGATGAGAAGTGTAGGAGCAGCTTTGCTTCTACAACAGCTGGAGGTGGACAACCACAGGAGGATCTTCAGGAACTAGCGTCTGAACCTTCAATTGAGTCAGACACCATAGATAACTTGGCTAAGCCAACAACATGTAGCCTTGTGCTAATGGTCAGAGGAATTGCTCAAATGGAGGTCGGGAGAGGGCTAGTGTATCCCGATCATACCATGCTTGACGACATCCAGGTGGACACAACATCGTATGATGTGGTCAAGGTGGACATGGTGCATGAAAATACAGAAAACTTGGAACTCGAAGTGCCACCAGACGATACAATGCTCACTATGCGAGATGCAGTTAATAAAAGGGTTCAGTGGAGATGGAGCCTTAATGTTGTTGACCCAGCAACAGCAGCAGTTTTTGCATCGACCTCTAATGCTTTGATGTCTCCTGAGGCATCTCTGCTTCTGCATCCAAATCCAGACAGATGGATCTGTCTCCAATAGCAGAGCTATCATTGCCTCTAGTTATAGAGAAGCAGCAGAAGTCTCCAACTGCAGAACAACTGCCTCTAGTTACAGAGAAGCCGCGTCTGTCTCCAACTCTAGAGCTGTCACAGAAGTCTCCACTTGAAGAGGAGTCGCGTCAGTCTCCACCTTGCACTCAGAGTGCCCTGCTCCCTACACCTGATCAGCTGCCGGCAAACTCGACGAAGAATGTACGTGGCAAGAACAAGAGTCGGCTACAGCGGCGATCGTTGAAGGAAGCTTGGAAGAAACCAATGAAAGAGTTGAAAGCTAACCCGAGGACGCCGAAAGCTATGACGCATGTTGTCAAAGTGTGCACTCAACACTTCCCCCGATACTACTAAGAAGTAGTCCGCGGAGGTTCTTTTTTAGGAGGGGCGAATTCTCTAGTTATACGAGCTAGATGAACAGGAGAACAGAGGTGACACAGGAATTTTTACATCGTTTGGGCCGCGAGAGCGTAATACTCTACATCCACAGGAGTTTGTGTATTGTATTGCGTATGTATGAGTATGCGAGAGTCTGGTCTCTCACGAGTGAGTGTAGGATGATCTAAGCCCCCCCCCCCACCCTAGTTGGTGGTTGCTCGGTCCTTTTATATGACAAGGGCCAGCAGTTTACATAGCTGGTCTTGATAACGTATTAATGTGGTCTTGATGACACGTTAATGGGTCTTCATAGCATATTAATGTCGTCTTGAAGGTGTGGTCTGTATGGCGCACTAATGTTGTCTTGAAGGCCCATTAATGTGGTCTTGAGTGCACACGTCGTCTTCATAAACCACGGGGCACGTGGCAGCACTGGAGCCCTCCAGCGAGGAGGTCGAGTCCGGTGCCGCGAGACGCGTGGAAGCTGTGAGAATTATGTGTGCGGAATACATTGGCTTTGACGATAAAAGTTTTGAATACTACCAAAACACCTTTTTAACAAGGTCCGACTTTAGGTCCGAGCTCCTGCAAGGTCCGACTAGCTTTGGTTAGCTTCGGCGCTAGGTCCGACTAGCTTTGGTTAACTCCGGCACTACGTCCGACTACCTTTGGTAAGCTCCGGCGCTAAGTCCGACTAGCTTTGGTAGGTTCCAGCGCTAGGTCCTGCTAGCTTTGGTAAGCTCCGGTTAAAGGTCTAGTTAGCTTTGGCAAGTTTCAGAGCTTGATTGCAGTGGTTCTGCTTTTATTTCGAACTTTTTCTTTAGATTATGGAAAGTTTGCTTAGTATTCTTTTACTAAGTTTTTGGTGTGTTTTATTGGTTATGGCTGATAACATTTTGTTATGGTTTGCAACATGCTTATGTGAGGTGCTCATGTAAGGTGTTGTGGTTTCGGAACTAACGAGAGTCAAGTCGAGGACTTGTGCTCAGAAGTATTGGTTGTTTATTCATGTGTAGGTGTTGCTTGAGTTCAAGACATGGCTGGTGACGGGATCCGTTGAACTAGTCCTATGGAGAAGATGAGGTTCAACAACCAAGTTCGGGAGGAATTGTGGTTGAGGATATCGGGAGGTCGTGCATCATGTTTGAATCAAGAACAATGCATATGAAGGTATCGTGGACATTATTGGAAGGTGTTTGCACGTGTGCAAGGAGTGCATGGACGTGTATACATGATTCTGAGGCGTGATAAAGAGATGTGGACATAAAGAATTGGTCGGAAAGATCCAACCGACTAGGTTATGAACTCAGGCTGCGGCTGAGTCGTGTTTGGCTCAAATATGGAAAGTTTTGAGTTGGTTATGATAGGATTTCATGTGGGTCACGAATTTGAGTTGTTTTAGGAATGTGGGATATGTTCCTAAGGTGTTTGGAAGTCTTAAGATTGCTTCTATCTGCGTATAGAAGAGTCTTGAGCAGTATGGAAAGTTTTGATTCATGAATTGAGTAGGATTAGAGTCCTAGTTAGGTTTGGGTTGGCCTAAGGGCTGGTTATATAAGCAAGGGAGGCCAGAGCTCATGGTAGATGACTTTTGGGTTGTTCCTCTTGTGTTCTATTGAATAAAATTTGTAGTTGAAAGGAACTTTTGTGCCTTGTTTGTCCGGCTTATTTTCGTCAAGTCTTTCTCGTCGAGTTTCTGCACAGCACTACCTTTCTTTGGTGGTTTAATCATAACTCGAGTTTTAAAAATCTGATTGACTTGAGTCTTTTTGGGTTGTCTTCAAAAATTTTATTTTCTATCATCTTTGAAAATTTCACGGTCATTGGATTTGTGGTTTCTGTTCTACACGAGTTTCTTTTTAGTGCTCCAGAACCGTTTTTCTCAGGTAGGACAGATTGACCTTTGTTCGATCTTTTGATTGTAACTTGAGTTTCTCTCGACAGATTTTCGTGGTTCTTATTTGTTGTCTTCGTGATTTATTCTCTACAATCTATACTAGTTTTGTCATAGTTGAACACGTTTAGATTAGTCGCACACACGGTTTCTTTGATAGATCGGTTTTCTGCCGAGGGGTGTTTTTGTTTCTTCCACTGAAAAGTTTTAATCTACGATTCACCCCCCCCCACCCCCGTAGCTTTACACATGCTCTTCGATCCTACAATTGGTATCAGAGCCATGGTGCTCTAATCTTTGTGATTCGCACGTGCTTTTGACTAATCCTCATGGAGAAATACTTGACAAAACCTTGTGTGTTTGTTGGTATTGATTTTCAGGTTTGGAAGGCATGCATGGAAGATTTTATACAGGCGCAAGGCTTTGCGATATGGGAAAAAGTGTACAAGCCTTACGACGTGTCGCCGAATGATCAAGTCACGGCTACAAACTTAAGAGATGTCAACAACAACAACAAAGCCCGTAGCTTGATAATCCAAGGACTAACTCAGAGCGACTTCGACTGTGTTGCACACCTCCGATCGGCGTATGATGTGTGGAGAGCACTTTGTGACTACCATGAAGGATCCAACACGATCAAGGAGGTAAAGCAGGATATGTCCAAGAAAGAATACATGCGCTTTGAGATGCAACCCGGTGAGTCCATTGATGACCTTTTTGCTCGCTTTAATAAAATTCTCAGCAACTTGCGTAGTGTCAATGTTAATTTTGCAGATGCTGAAAATGCTAGACAATTGTTATGGCATTAGATATGTTAATTTGGGGGATGAAAGTCACATCTATTCATGATTCTACTGTCATGAGTACACTTACATTAGATGTGCTATATTCTAAATTGAAAACTCATGAAATTTATTGGATACCTTTGCCTTTTCTGAGTGGAGGCGAGCCCGGATGCAGAGATAGATGGTGTACTAGGGATTAGGTTAGGTAGCTATAAGAGGTAGCTGGTTTCGAGGTAAGGTCAGGGCGCTACAGAAATGGTAGATACTACGTTCTCCCGCCTTGATAGATAGTTCTGCTAGAAAGTTCATTAGAAGACGAGAAAACAAAATCTCACGTAAGAACCCCAACAAGTCTCTGGCATTTGTTTCTCTATGTTATATGCCTAGCTCCAGCCAATATTCATCTAGCAATACACTTGCTTTGCTGTCTTCACTAACCCTAGAACAGATTGGAGAATTTCCAGAAGAGGAGCTAGCGCTCATCTCTACTCGATTCTCAAAAGCATTGCAAAATATGAGAACTAGAAGGAGAGAAGGCTTCGGACCTCAACGATGCCTTGAATGTGGTAATACGGGACACTTTCATACTGATACCCCTAACATTTCAGGTCCTTCTACCTGTGATGAAAAGCAGAATAAAGTCAAGTCCTCTTCTGGAAACATCAACAAGAAAAAGAAGGGTTTTACAGGATGCAAACTGATAAACAGTTTCATCACCGCACTTCAAGAACTTGACTCGAGTGATGTAGACATTGGAAGTGACAAAGATGAAGATGATTTGGCAAACTTGTGTTTCATGGTGAACAAATCAAGATCAAGTATGGAGGATGCAGAACACAATAGTGACAACGAAGAGGTATGTCCTACTTGTGATGAAATGAGTGATGCTATCTCCTGTGCAACTGTTACTGTTAAGAAAAAGGACAAAAAGCTTAGAGATAATATTGTTAAAATGGAGTCACTAGAATCTGAAATTAATCGTTTGAAAACCTTGATTTCTAGTGATGATTCTTGTTCCTCATGCGATTTAATATATGAACAATTGTCCTCCTTAAGAAGTGCACACTCCTCCACTCTTGATAAACTTGAGTTAGAGATTAAAAAGAACAAAAAGCTTGCTGCACTTAATGATAGAAACTTAAAAGATGCTTCTTGTTCTACAATTGATTTGCATTGTTCTACCTGTAATGATCTTGAAAAGAAACCAAAAGATGCTATGAATGAAATTTCAATACTGAACAATGCCTTACGTGCTCATGAAGTTAAATATTGTTCTAATTGCAAATTAAAAGGAAAAACTTCACGTGAAAACTACCTAGAATTGTCTAAGAAACTTGATGACATGAATAATACAATAGAGCAGTTTTGTATTGGGAACAAAAATCTAAACTTGCTATTGAATTCATCCAAATCTTGCAGTGATAAAACTGGTTTAGATTTTGATTCTCATGCTCATGCTAAAGCACATACACCTAAAATTGTAAAGTCATTAGGAAGTGGTTTGATTAAAATAGTTCCTAAACCAAAAGAGGTGGTTTTTAAATTTGCAGGAGTGTTGTCATGTTCGGGTTCAAATAAACATATTGCATGCTCATCTAGACATGAACACAAAGTTAAATTTCATTGTACCTATTGTGGTAGGGATGGTCATGTCATAGATTTTTCTTATAGACTAGTTAAACAACATAAAAAGGAAAGAATGCAAGCTAGATCTTATAACCCTCATGCAAAATTTGCTGCACATACTAAACCGGATGTCAGGAACATACAACCTGCTGTTATGAGTCAAAAACATTCAAAGTTTACCTCCGGACCTTCTGTTTTTGCCTCCGGAGCTACTGATTTTTGTGCTACACAAGTAATACCTTATAGGTCAGTAGTTAAGAACAAAAAATCTCAAACATTGACTCATAAACCTGCTGTTTTATCTCAGCTTTCGCGTGCTTTTCCTGCTGCACGTCATGTGACTTAGTACTGCATTCCTAAATGCCTTTTGACTAACTCCAGTATTGAGTCATCGATGTATTGTTCTTCTATGTAGGTTACACGCTTGAGGAAGGAGAACATTTGGATTGTGGATTCAGGTTGCTAGCGCCACATGACCGGTAACAAAGAATGGTTCTCCTCCCTCTCTTTTGTGTCACTGTAGAGAATGTTACTTTTGCTGATAATTCTTCAACTCCTATAATTGCTAAGGGATCGGTTAGAGTAAATGATCACTACACTTTGAAGAATGTGGAACTTGTTAAAAATTTGAAATACAACTTGCTTTCAGTTTCACAACTGTTAGATGAAAATTGGGAAATTATTTTCACTAAAAATTACTGCAAAGTTGTAAATTCAAGTAGTGAGCTTATTTTTAATATGTCTTGGTTTGGAAGAGTTTTTAAAGCTGATTTTGATATGTCTTCTTCTAAGCATAGGTGTCTAGTTGCAAATGATTCCAAAGACTTATATTTTTGGCATCGTAGACTTGGTCACGTAGGCTTTGATCATCTCACGCGTGTTAGTGCTCTTGATCAAATATGTGGGTTGCCTAAGCTAAAAAGGGACAAAGAAATTGTGTGCCCTTCTTGTAGAAATGCTAAGATGGTTGCAGGTTCACATACTCCTCTCACAATGATTATGACAACTGAACCGGGTCAACTTTTGCACCTTGACACCATAGGACCTTCACGTGTTCAATCCTTCGGAGGTAAATGGTATGTTCTTGTGATTGTTTATGATTATTCTAGATACTTTTGGGTTTACTTTATGGCATCTAAAAATAAAGCTTTTAGTCACTTAAGAACTTTATTTCTTAGATTATCAATTGATCTCCCAGGATCTTTAAATGCAATTAGAAGTGATAACGGAACCGAATTTAAAAATAAATCGTTTGATCGCTTTTGTGCTGAAAATGGAATAGATCACCAATTTTCTTCATCTTATGTACCTCAAAAAAACTGTGTTGTAGACAGAAAGAACAAAACCTTAGTTGAGATGGCTAGGACTATGTTTGATGAATATCAAACTCCTAGGAAATTTTGGGTTGATGCAATTGCAACCGCTTGTTATGTCTCAAATCATGTTTTCTTGCGTACTAAGCTAGGTAAAACACCATATGAGCTCCGATTTGGACATAGGCCTAGTGTTACACACTTTCAGGTCTTTGGTTGTAAATGCTTTGTTAAAAAAAACATGGTAATCTTGATAAATTTGAAGCTAGATCTGTTGATGGCATGTTTCTTGGTTACCCATCTCATACTAGAGGCTACCGTGTGCTTTTACTTGACACTATCAAAATTATGGAGACTTGTGAGGTGTCTTTTGATGAATTTCGCCCAGGTACTAGCTCAAACATTGCAGGTCTGGATCCATATCCGTAGAGGTGAGCATTTTCATTGAAGATGAGGAAGAAGTGGAGTTGTCGCCTGAAAATTCAGCAGCTAACGACTTTGGTTCAGCTCCGGATGTTGATCCTCAACCAGCACCGACAACCATCATTGCTGATCCAGATCGTCCTCAGGTCACAAGTGTTGACGGCTCCTAAGATATACTAACAAATCATCCCCGACAATGGCGCCAGAAATGCTTGTTGGTATTTCTTATGCACCATTAACTAAACATCTCCAACTCATGCGTCAGAAATGCTTGTTAATGGTTCTATTGGATCACAGAGTGAATTCCGCAAGCGCACGAAGGTATCATTGTAGCATTTCCCCTTAAGAGTATTCCCAAGGGTGTCATTTATTTGATCCCAAATGAAGGTAGGGAAGAGATATAACAATCATCAAGTGGAAAGGGTAGAAAGGTCTAGGTAAGAATCTAGTAAGGATGGATAAAATAATAATGGAGGTAGTGCGACACACACAAAAGCTTTCAAGTCTATGGGGGATAAGAAGATCCTAGAGGTTAGATAAGGTTGAGAGTTATGGAGGTACTCCTACTATGCTCTATTGTACATATACATAGTCTAAACTAATTATTCATAAGCTAGATTAATAGTGAATACTTATGCTATGTGGTTCAACACATCGGGCATGGGCTTACCCCTAGCAACACTAGGGTGACTCCCGCCAAGAGCCTGTGGCATAGCCGAACGTGGAGGATTACAAAGGACAGATAGGGTTGTCACCACCTACTGCCTACCTCTTCAATCCGTGGGTCTACGAGACATCAAATGCTACTTAGCTATCCTAGAACCATGCTAGCATATTAAGTAATTACCTTAAGAGCCTAGGCACAATCCATCCTAAGGCAATGAATTGAATCATCATTGAACCAATGTTGATACACAACATAATTATCCATACTAACCTAGTTATGTTATAATTAACTAGACTATAGTGGGGGTCTATAGGTTCTATGATAATGAGATATGTTCATGATGAAACAGTCATAGAAGCTATACCTTCCACATACATGGACTCCACAATCAAACAAGAAACGCTTTGCCCAAGTATATGTATAAGTAGACTAAAGATACTATCTTTATTATGCATAAAGTCACAAATACAAGAAAGAATACATGAGTCATACCTTTCCCAATGTAGGATTGGGAAGAGAGAGACTCCTTACTCCTTTCCCAATTTGGACTTGGGACTAGAGACTCTCCTCTCTACAACCTAACTCCTCTAAGACTATGGATGATAGTGTATACAATAGAGATGAAGCTCAAGTGGTGTTTGTTGAAGTGAGTGGTAGGGGGTCCTATTTATACTAGTGTTGAGGTTGGTTCCCGCCACCAAAAGCGCGCGAATCAGTCGCCATTGACTTCAGGAAGCCGGGAGGAGCTAACACGTGGAGGTTGACCGAGTTTGGTGCAGAGACCAGGTCGGCCGACCCCCTAGTTCGGCCGACCTGGTTATTGCACCAATTCTCGTGTGCTTTCTCCAGGTGGCTGCCAGATGGGTACCATTGATGTGTATGGGTGATACATCGTTGGATCTCCTCGGATACTTCTGTTTGTGGGCCATTTGATCCATGGGATGCCACAGGTCGTCGCCTGATTTGCTGGGATGATATCTTATAGGATTGGTCCCTCTACATTTCCTCATTTCCTGCATAAAATGTTGCATACACATATTTCTCGATGTCCAAGTGGAATTGGGTTAGATAGAAAGGTGATGTGTGCAAGAAATGACAAATCCTTCACATAATTGAGTTAAATTGACGGATGAAATTGGTATATAACAGCCGTCAACAAACTCCCCCAAGCTTATCCTTTGCTCGTCCCGAGCAAAGTCAAGACTTTAGGTTGATGATCAGGAGTTGCTACAATGTCTTATTTTCAAAAGTATCTAATGCACAACAAGATACTCTACCTAGTATTGCAGAAATTGGCTATGATACCCTAACTTTCTTAAGTTATCATGGGGCTTATGCTTTCTCATATTCATGAGCAGTTGAAAGGTAGAATAGCAAATGGGGCAAACATAGCCTAGAAATCAAGTTCCACTTAAATCCCGGAGAATTCAATTTAGATATTAAGTACCTCAATTTGATTCTCTCAGTCACTCCTTTGTGGATAGTGGAAATATTTCATCACCAAAATATTGTGCCTCTACTATTCCTACTCATTGGATATGGCTTGTATGTGGAGCTTGGTAAGAAAAGTAAGTAGGCATATTTGTATCACATATATTGCTAAGTAAAAAGAGTAAGCCTTAGGAGAATTCAAATCAAAGCTTTTTGATTCAAGACTAGTGCATGTGTGATGGAGTGAAAAGTGGATGTGGATACTTGAGATAACTCCTTTTTGGTATAATCTCTCTTTCTTTTGCAGGGATGAAACATGGCTACTTTTCTTTTCTCTTTTTTTTCTCATGCTTATGATGTAAGCATGATTTTTTTTCATTTTCTTTTTGTAGCTATGTCTTCTACTTCCTTTTTTTTGCAATGAATTTTGAAGAGAGTGCTAAACATGAATAACATGAAGTTTCTCTTTTTATTTTTGTATGGTGGATATGATAGACGTTTTGCTTACTTCTAGTGTAGAAGTATAGCATGTGCAAGTGAAGTCTTGAATTCAAAAAGAGTTGAATTATTTCTCACATAGGTCTATACTAGTTTGACTAGGCTCAGTGTGAAAGCAAATATCATATGCATAAGGTTTTGTCTATGTATGAATATCATATGGCTTTGGTAGGTATTTCCAATCAATTGAGGGAAACTTAAATCTTTTTATAATTTCTCCGGAAATCTAAGTTTTACTTTCAAACTAGGACCAGCAGCCCTATTACCAATTCTAATCTCGCAATAACCTAGAATTAGGTCAAGCTTTTGCTACCCACAACTTCCAAATTAAGGTAAAAGTATTCCAAACCAACGAAAGCAATATTTGGAGAGTAGCAAGTTGTAAACTAGAGACTTAGGAAAATAAAACAAAGCAACTATTCATCATTTCATCTATGTGAATTCTAAATCATTCTTACCGCACATCTTTATTTGATGAAAGCAAATCTAACCTTTTTTTTTAATATGCAAGGTGGATGATGGATGGATGGAAAACAAATATGCAAGGAATGTGATACATGTTACCTCAGATGGGGGTCCTCCCCCAAGCTTGTTCTTCAACTACCTCCGTGATAAGGGTTGAACCCTTAATGACAGAAGTATGCTGCAAGATCGGCTTGTTGTTGTTGTAGTGCCGTGTTGAATTTGGTGAATTGAGCATCCATGTGTTGTTGCCAATCCTGGGTACCTTGAACATGCTCCTGGAGTGTATTGTAGATGTCACCCGTTCTCACTTCAAGTTCTCCCATACGTCTGGTGAGGTTTGTCATTCCTTGGCTATAGTCATGATGACTTCTAGCCGAAAAAGAACGACGTCCTCTCATGGACGTTGGGGGCAAGTTGCTAGAGCTTGAAGTGGATAAGGGTGGATCCCTTTGCCATTCTTGCCAAGATGATCCCCCAGTCTCATACGTCGGAGGTTGAGTCCATCCAGGCGCATAACTCGTTGGGTTCTCTTCCTCTTGGTATACATGGACCGGAGAGATTATCGGTGGCATGCCTGTGGCTGCAGCCCTCGCACGATTCCTTGTTACCCTGCCAGAGACATTACTTCTTCTTGCTTCCTCAAGGGGAAGAAGATTAATGGTTAGCCTCCGGCATTTGTACAAACGAATATCCAGGTTAGGTAACCGAATTTCATTGACAAAGCCGGTATAGAAAAATATCAAGGACCCATCTTGATCATGCTTAAGGGTATGTCCTTGCACTAAATAGTCTTCATCAATTAATTCTCTTTTAGTTTCGATGTATTCAAATGAAGAGTATTTAAGTGCTCCTACCCTATCAGCAATATGAGTAATCAATGAAGTGCATTCAATTGGTCCTGATTTTGAAATGTAATCTAACCTTTGTGTCATCATGGCTTTGACTGGAGCAACTTTTATCTTTTTAGTCATGGCAAACAAAATTTTCAATTCATCATCTCGCACAACCCTAACATCTCCCCTAGTGAACATATCATAGCCGCCCATCTATGCATGAAGCGTAAGGTAGGGTTTTGGATGTGGCTATTCCTAGGAGCCCTACATGTGACCTCACTAGTTAGCTCATACCAAAAACTTTGTTTGTTAAACTTAGGCAAATTGTCTAAATCTAGCAAACACTATTTATGGAAGCCTAGGATGCTACCTAATTATTTCCGTAGGATGTTGTATTCTTTTTGAAATAATTAAAAGAAATACCATCAAATCCTATTCTTAGCGTGCAAAGGAATTGGATAGTGAGAAGGCATGAACCTTTCTCCTCTATGTGAGCAAAGTCATCAAATCCAATTGCATGCCAAATGGAAAGAAATTCGGAGTCCATACCTATTTTGGAGATCAAATGTGGATCGAAAGCCTTGGAGTGGCAGAACTCACGATCTTGGAGAAGCCTGCGTGCTTGATCTTCAACTTCGCTTCGTATGTTGAGGTCGTTGTCATGAAGGAGTTGGTGTGGGTTGCTTCTCTCTTCCATGGGAGTGTCCTCACACACACTTCTACTCCTTGGGCTTGTACCAATGGAAGAGAGGCGTGCACTAGAACCTTCACCATGGCTTGAGCTTGCAGCCTCCTTCCTCTTTCTGAACAACCTCTTCATGTCTTTTTGAGTTCAACAAGCAAGAACAAAACAGGCAAGAAAAATCCGAAAAGAAGCAATGTTTGGAAAACAAAACTCTCAACAAATTTTCTCCTCTTGAAAGCTTGAGTGTAAAATGCAAATGCAAACAAAAGAAAATCTTTTTGGGGATGGAATTTGAGCAAGAGTGTTGCAATGAAGAGAAAGAAAAACAAGGTGAGCTAGAGAGTGACTTGGGGAGGTGTAAGATGATGTGGTGTGTGAAGTGAAGTGCTCCTCACGGCCATAATTTATAGGGTGCACCTTCCAACGGTCACTTAGGGTTCAAAATGTAGCCGTTGGAGGAAGGGGAGCCAATTTGGCTCCACTCCCTATTCGGCCGACCTGACAGGTGGCCCCCCTGGTTCCCCTTTTGGCAAATGGCTCCCCAACGGCTATAAAGTTAGCACATTGGTGAAATGCCACATGTGCAGCTCAGAAAAAATTGTTTTTCGAATAAAAAACCCTTTTTTCAAATCCAATAAAAAATTTTCTTTTGAAAAGAAAGAAAGAAAAATGATAGTTGAGAATATAAGATTCACAACTTGCTAGGAAAAATCAAATATGCAATGGGAAAAATCCAAATGGGGTGGAAAAATAAAGAAAGAAAATAAAGTGGGATAACTACCAATTTAACCTATTGGCTCAGGTCTCACCACCGTCCGATTAGATGGACATTCATCCATCTTCTATTTACACCCATGCCCGGAGGGATGGGATCAGACGGCTTGTCTTGCTTCTTCTGCCATTCCTTCTTTCGCGGCTTGGTGGACTTGGGCCTTCGGGAAGGTCCAGACGATTCTGTCGTCTTTGGATATCGGTGTGGTTGAAACGACGGATTCTCCTCGTAGATTAATCTTCTCATGAATGCAATGAGTGAGTCCACCTTTGGAGGTGTGACTTCGACCTCTCTGATGTGTTTATCATTCGGCCCATACTTGATTCGAATCATGGAGCATTGTTCTGATTTTGGCCGAAAGTTAAACCTTTCCTCCTTGCCATTGATATGGAAGTGGATTTCTCCAGCTCCCACATCTATGCGAGCTTTTGCAGTGCTTAGAAATGGACGCCCAGGAATGAGTGGTGTATCTTTCTCAGTGTCCATGTCTAGCACCACAAAATCCATGGGTATGAAGCAGTTCCGGATCTTCACTGGGACATCTTCAGCAATACCCGCTGGATAACGGACTGAAGAGTCAACCAGTTGTAGCTACATTGGTGTTTGAGTCAGTTCTGTGAAGTTCAGCTGGTCGAACACAACCTTGGGCATCACACTAACACTTGCTCCCACATCACAAAGTGCCTTGTGAAAGTGGTGAGCCCCAATTGAGCATGAAATGGTAGGACATCCAGGGTCCTTCTGCCAGTTGCTCTCTCGTAAGAAAATCATGTTGACATTTTCCGTCGGAGGTTCAGGCTGGCCTGGCATCTTGCCATTCTCCATCGGAGGAATAGCAGCTGCCAGCTGAGCCAACTGAGTCTCAAGCATCTTGTTGAAGCTCAGTTGATTCTTGAAGGTTGAGGATAGTCCTTCAATCTTTGCATTGATGTTTTCCAGGGTCTTGTCATTAGCTGATAGCTTTTTGGATCGGGCATCGTTGATCTTGAGCTGGCTAATGGCAAGTTCTCTCAAGTTGGGCTGATTTCCATGGTTGTCATTGTTGTTGTACCCTCCTTGAAAGAATGGGCGTTGTTGACCCCACCCTTGACCTCCTAGACGATAGCCATTGTTGTTGTTGACATTTCCGTTGTTGGTGAGGTATAGGGCATCCTCACGAGTTTCTGGGCAATCATTGCTTATATGACCCATGTCGCCACAGACTTCGCACGTGATGTGAGAGTCTATCTAGGGCATAGGCATTGCCAGACACTTCACCACTGGCTTGTCCATCAATTTTCTTCATTAGGAGGTCCAATTTTGCAGCGATCATGTCCACCTCCTTCAAGGTGTGCATGCCTCGCTGTTGGGTATGGAGACGCTCATCATTCCATCCCATGTTGGACACCATCTTCTCAATAAGATCTTTAGCTTTTGGCACCGTCAATGAGAAGAAGGGTCCTCCAGCAGCAGCATCCAAATGGTCACGAGCTGATGGGATCAGCCCGTTATAGAAATTTTGAATAAGGAGCCAGTCATCCATCCCATGGTGGGGACAAGCTAGGATGTACTCCTGAAGCCTTTCCCATGCCTCGGGAATAGATTCCTTGGGCTCTTGCTGAAAGTTGGAAATCCTTCCACGTAGGGCATTGGTTTTGCCCAACGGGAAGAATTTCGCGAGGAATGTCGTAGAACACTTCTCCCAAGTGTCTACAACACTTCGGTTCGCGTAGAACCACTGTTTTGCTCTCCCAAGGAGAGAGAACGGTAACAGTGTCAGACGGACCGCATCCGGAGACACGTCCTTGATCTTAAAAGTGCTGCAGATCTCGAGGAATTGTTGCAGGTGAGCACTTGCATCCTCATTAGCCTTCCCACAGAATGGGTTGGCTTGCACCATAGTGATAAGGCCAGTTTTGAACTCGAAGTTCACATCTCTCGTGTTAACAGTGGGCCCAATAGGCACATTGTTAGCAGAGGGAGCTAAGAACTCATGAAGGGTCTCATGGCTTATTCTCGCATGAACCGGTCCTTAGATCTAAAGCAAGCAAACCACCATGGCATCCAACCCATCCACATACCAGGCTTGCTTAGATCACCCATTACCATATCATATTAACCAGTTCATATAAACCATAATCTCATCAATGCATAATTAAATGTGTAGTGTTGTTTTCCCATCCCAATTAATTAAGCAAAGCAAAAGGTAAAAAGCCCTTCCCTACTCTCTACCATGTATTCCAGGTGACAAAGGGTGGTTAAACAAAGATAGTAAACTTCCTATCATAGGATTCCCATCAAATTGACACAAGCATGTAGTTTTTGAAAACAAAACATTTATTAAAAAAAACAGGATCAATATGATTCAAGGACACTTGCCTTGCTTCTGCGGTTGATTAGGATCAAAGCCTTCAAACTCTTGGTGCTGAAGATCCTCCGCGGCACTCTATAGCGCAAATCTGTCTAATCCGCACAATAAACATACAAGACAAGAAACACAATCAAAGAGTGCACAAATATTACTCAATACGACATGACATGCATGATTAATGCAAATGTAAGGTGAAACTTGTTAATGAGTTGCTTTTAATGATCAATTACTAGTTCTAATTGCTTTTAACAAGTTTATATAGGTTTGGAATTGATTCGATCTAATTTTAGAATTAATTTGACACAATTTAACCAGGAAAATCGGACTAGCCCGCTAGGGACCGGACAAATCCGCACTTCGCAGAATTGGCGAACTAGGGTTTCCTAGATCGATGTGATTTGGAGATTAGGGGTTGAATTTATGTAAGGAAAAGAGAATAGAAGGTATACTAGGTGCTTAGAACTCCAATGAATCAAGGATCTTGGAGGTAACACTTGGATCTTGATGATCTAGGGTTGGTGATGAATTGGTGATGAAGAACAAAACTTGATGGAGATCTTGATCCTCTTTCGTTTCCTCCTCTTCTTCTTCTTGCTTGGGATCTCCTTCTCCCTCCTTGATGGTGGCTCTCCACAAACTAGGGTTTGGGTGGGCTGGAAAAGTGGCAAATAGATGTCAAGACAAGGGGTGGGGTTGTTTATATAGAGGTGGAGGCTAGGGTTAGATGGATTTCGAGTTTGAGATGAGTAGAGGCCAGTTTAGAGTCCCACATGGGCTCTAAAAGAGTTAGGCACGACGTCCCTAGGCCCACTTAATGTAAAACCCAAGAAACAAGTCATAAAACAAAAGATCAATTCGGAATCACGATTTATCGGACAAGTCCAAAAAGGATCGGACTAGTCCGAAGTTGTCCAGAGAGAAATCGGGCAACTCTGGCCAAAAATCGGACAAGTCCGACATTATTCAGAGAGGAAAATAGACAAGTCCGCTGGAACACCGGACTAGTCCGAACAAGTCTAGGGACTTAACAAATTTTCAGGGATTCTTGGAACACCAAACTTGTCCGCTAGGACCGGACAAGTCCGAAAGTGTCCAGAGGCAAAAACAGACTAGTCCGCAGCAAAAACGTACAAGTCTGATCGAGGTCAGAGAGAAATCAGACTAGTCCACATCAAAATCAGACTAGTCCGCACTTTTTAGAAGTTTTAAGTGCGGTTTTGTTCCAAATCAATTTTAAAATTATTCCTCTTTATGTGGATTAATGTTAAACATGTATATGAATGTATGTAGGGCATGATGAATGAAAATGAGGGTGTTACACTAACCATGGAATGGATTGAAGAATTTCCAGAAGAGGAGCTAGCACTCATCTCTACTCGGTTCTCAAAAGCATTGCAAAATATGAGAACTAGAAGGAGAGGAAGCTCTGGACCTCAACGATGCTTTGAGTGTGGTAAGACAGCACACTTTCGTACAGAATTCCATAACCTTTCAGGTCCTACTACCAGTGAAGAAAAGCAGAACAAGGTCAAGACCACCTCTGGAAACTCCAACAAGAAAAAGAAGGGTTCCATAGGACACAAGATGATAAACAACTTCATGACCGCACTTCAAGAGCTGAGTTCAAGTGATGTAGACATTGGAAGTGATGAAGATGATGATGATCTGGCCAACTTATGCTTCATGGCGGGCAAAACAAGATCAAGATCAAGCCAGGAGGATGCAGAACACAACAGTGACGACTATGAGGTATGTTCTACCTGTAATAAAATGTGTGATGCAATTTCTCGTGCAATTATTAATGTCAATAAGAAGGACAAAAAGCTTAGGGATAATGCTGCTAAAATTGAATCACTAGAATCTGAAATCAGCCGTATAAAACTTTGATTGCTAGTGATGATGCATGTCCCTCATGTGACTTAATCTATGAACAATTGTCCACATTAAGAAGTGCACACTCCTCCACTCTAGATAGACTTGATGAAGAAATTGAAAAGAACAAAAAGCTGTCTGATTTTAATGTTAAAAACTTAAAAGATGCTTCTTGTTCTACATATGATCTGCATTGTTCTGCATGTGACAATAACAAGAAACGAAAAGATGCAATGAATGAAATTTCCATTCTGAACAATGCTTTACGTTCTCATGAAGTTAAATATTGTTCCTATTGCAAACTAAAAGGAAAAAACTTCATGTCAAAACTGCCTAGTTTTATCTAAAGAACTTGACAATAAAAATAAGATACTAGAGCAGTTTTACAACGGGAACAAGAATCTAAACTTGCTGTTAAATTCTTCTCAACCTTGCAATGACAAAACTGATTTAGGTTTTGATTCCCATGCTTATTCTAAAACATATCCACCTCACGCTGTAAGATCATTTGGAAGAGGTTTAATCAAAACTACCCCTTAACAAAAGGGTGTGATTTTTAAATCTGCAGGTGTGCTTTCTAATTCTGTTTCTAATACTAGATTCTCATCTAGACATGATTACAAAATGAAATTTCATTGTACTTATTATGATAAAGATGGTCATGTCGAATATTTCTGTTATAGACTAGCTAAACAAATTAAAAAGGATAAAGTGTCTACTAGATCTCATAACTTTCATGCTAAATCTGATATGCATGCTAAACCTAAAATTAGAAACATGCAACCTTCTTTAATGTGTTAGAAATTTGAAAAAGTAGCTTTCGGACCTTCTGGTAAGAAATCTGCAAAGGCAGCTCTGGTAGTTCTGATAGCTTCAAGAGCTCCCAAACCTTCTGTTGTTCCCTTCGGAACTTCAGTCTTTGCATCCGGAGCTTCAACTTTCTTCTTTGGAACTACTGCTCTTAACTCTGGAGCTACTGGTTTTCGTGCTAAACGAGTAACAACTTTTAAATCAGTGGTTAAGAACAGAAAACCCAAACCCTTGACTCATAAATCTGGTAGTTTGTCACTGCCTTCACGTGTTGTTCCTACTGGACGTCGCATGGCTCAGTACTAGATTCCCAAATGCTTATTGACTAACCCCAATATTGAGTCAACGATGTATTGACCTTATGTGTAGGTTTCACGCTTGAGGAAGGAGAACATATGGATTGTGGATTCAGGATGCTCACGCCACATGACTGGTAACAGATAATGGTTCTCCTCCCTCTCTTTTGTGTCACGAGTAGAAAATGTTACTTTTGCCAATAATTTTTTTACTCCTATTATTGCTAAAGGATCGGTTAGAGTAAATGACCACTATACTTTAAAAGATGTGACACTTGTTAAAAATTTGAAATACAACTTGCTCTCTGTTTCTCAATTGCTTGATGAAAATTTGGAAATAATTTTCTTTAAAAATTGCTGCAAAGTTGTAGATTCAAATTGTGAGCTTTTGTTTAACATGTCTCATTTTGGAAGAGTTTTTAAAGCTGATTTTGATATGTCAACTTCTGAGCATAGGTGTCTAGTTGCCAATGATTCAAAAGATTTATTTTTTTGGCATTGTAGACTCGGTCACGCAGGCTTTGATCACCTCACTCGTGTTAGTGCTCTTGAACGCATACGTGGTTTGCCTAAACTACAAGGAGACAAAGATATTGTATACTCTTCGTGTAGACAGGCTAAGATGGTTGCAGGTTCACATGCTCCTCTCTCGATGACTATGACAACTAAACCTGGTCAACTTTTGCACCTCGATACCGTTGGTCCGGCACGTGTACAATCCTTTGGAGGTAATTGGTACGTGCTTGTAATTGTTGATGACTATTCCAGATACTCTTGGGTTTATTTTATGGCATCTAAGAATGAAGATTTTACTCATTTTAGGACTTTATTTTTTTTAGACTATTAATTGATCACCCAGGATCATTAAAAGCAATCAGAAGTGATAATGGAACTGAATTTAAAAATCAATCATTCGGTCACTTTTGTACTGAACATGGAATAGAACATCAATTTTCTTCACCATATGTTCCTCAACACAACGGTGTTGTAGAAAGGAAAAACAGAACCTTAGTTGAGATGGATAGGACCATGCTTGATGAATATCAAACTCCTAGAAAATTTTGAGCAGATGCAATTGCAACAGCTTGTTATGTTTCAAACCGTATTTTCTTGCGTACTAAACTAGGTAAAACACCTTATGGGCTTCGGTTTGGACATAGGCCCTGTGTTTCACACTTTAGGGTTTTTTGTTGCAAATGCTTTCTTAAGAAACATGGAAATCTTGATAACTTTGAATCTAGATCCGAAGATGGCATGTTTCTTGGTTATCCATCTCACACTAGAGGTATGAAGCTACTGCCTGATAGTTCTGAAGCTGACATGTGTCCAGCTCCGAACTTTGGACAAGCTCTGACTACCACCTCTACTGGTCTTGATCGTCCACAAGCCACAAGCTCATCAATCTGCGATGAACCTGATGAAGAAGAAGAAGCTTGTGAGACATATGTTCCCCTACGGATTTACAAGAATCATCCCCCGCAACAGATAATTGGAAGCTTGCATGAACGAATTACAAGATCCAGGTTCTTCGACCCCAATTCTCATGCCCATTCTGCTTTTGTTGTTGCTTTTGAACCCAATGATATCACACACACTCACTAATGAATATTGGATTATTGCCATGCAAGAAGAGTTAGAAAACTTTACAAGAAATAATGTTTGGAAACCTGTACCTCCACCTCATAACCACACCTTAATCGAAACTAAATGGGTGTTTAAAAACAAACAAAGTGAGGATGGTGTAGTAATTAGGAATATAGCCAGATTGGTTGCTCAAGGTTTCACACAAATTGAAGGCTTAGATTTCGAAGAAACTTTTGCCCCAGTTGCTAGTTTGAAGCCATAAGAATTTTATTAGCCTTTGCCGCATCAAAAGGTTTCAAGTTATATCAAATGGATGTAAAAAGTGCTTTTCTTAATGGCTACATAGATGAGGAGGTTTATGTTAAGAAACCACCTGGTTTTGAAAATTCAGAACATCCTAATCATGTTTTCAAACTAACTAAAGCCATGTATGGTCTAAAAAAAGCTCCTAGAGCATTGTATGATAGGTTAAAAACTTTCTTAATTGAAAAAACTTTTACCATGGGCAAGATAGATAAAACTTTTTTGTACTTAGGCATGGCAATGACTCACTATTCGTTCAAGTGTATGTGGATGATATTATCTTTGGTTGTGCTTCTCATGATCTTGTGTCCAAGTTTTCAGTGATGATGAGTTCAGAATTTGAAATGAGTATGATGGGTGAACTCACTTACTTCTTGGGGCTGCAAATCAAGCAAACTAAGGAAGGTACCTTTGTGCATTAAACAAAGTATACAAGAGACTTTCAGAAGCGCTTTAACATGGACAAAAGCAAGACTCTTTGGACACCAATGGGTACAGCAACAACACTTGAACTTGGTGAAGATGGTGAACCTGTGGATCAAAAAGAATATAGAAGCATGATCGGATCACTTTTGTACCTCACGGCGTCAAGACCGGACATAAAATTCCGCGTATGTCTTTGTGCACAATTTCAAGCTTCCCCACGTGCTTCACATCGTCAAGTAGTCAAAAGGATTCTAAGGTACTTACATGGAACTCAAGAATTTAGCATTATTCTTCCGTCTTTCTCAACCGTTTCATTGAGAGCTTTTTCCGATGCTGATTTTGGGTGTTGTAGGATTGATAGAAAAAGTACTTCGGGTGCTTGTTATTTTCTTGGTAATTCACTTGTTTCTTGGTCCTCTAGAAAACAAAGTTCAGTTGCACAATCCACAGCCGATTCTGAATATGTAGCTGCTGCTAGCGCTTGTTCACAAATTATTTGGATTTTACAAATACTTAAGGACTATGGGGTTGATCTAGATAGTGTTCCACTATTTTGTGATAACACTAGTGCCATTTGCATTGCTAAAAACCCCGTGCGACATTTGAGAACAAAGCACATTGACATTAGGTATCACTTTCTTTGTGATAATGTTGAAAAAGGAAACATTGTGCTTCACCGTGTAGATACCAAACAACAATTGGCTGACATTTTTACAAAACCTTTGGATTTCACTCGTTTTTGTTACATTCGTAGCAAAATAGGAGTTATGCATCCCCATGGCTTAAATTGAGGGGGAGTTTTGAAACTTGGGAAGTATATGTGTGAATCAGAAATTAAAATAATATGAGCATAATATTTCATACATATATGACTTTGTGATTCCTTTTTCATGCTGAAAGTTCTTACTACATTACTCTTGTTATACATTTTGTAGTTTTTGCCATGACTAGTAATTGGAATAATTACTTACACTAAATATGGTCATGATCGAACTTTCTTGCTGTTTTGAACTTGTTGCATGCTCACAAGTGCTTTTAATCTTAAAAAATTAATCAAGTAATCATCTCACATGTTAAGCTTTTTATGGTCAAATATAAATTGAGAAAATATCAAGAGAATATGCATGCAACGCACTTCTTCTTTTGAGATGTCTTATCATTGCACTCAGATATGAACTTGCAAGAAGGTTTGTATGACTAAAATCATGTCCTTAAGATTCTGATTGTCATATGACATAGGCTTGGCTTGGTCGGTTAGAATAAGGAAGATGCGCATATAATCTCTTGCAAATGTTATATGATCAAAATTTGTGCTTTAGATGATGATCAAAATTGCAACAACAAGTGTCATGCTTTCAGGTCTTGAAATAGTTAAGTTTGTGAGATCATGACTTGCTTAAATTGAAAATCACATTTGATCTCTAGCATGGCTTACACTACTTTATGTATCTCATTGTTATAGTGTAAGTCACTTGATAGTATGACTTGGACGAGCTTTGTTTTATATGTATATGTTCTAATGTGCTCATAACAATTGAAATTTCTCTTTTGAACCTTGCTAAATACATTGTCAAAGGGGGAGAAATCGCACACATTCACAAGTGTTTTGGCACGCTCAGGGGGAGAATTTTTTTCTCATTTTATTTCTGATTTACAAAGGGGGAGAAATAAGTATAGGGGAGAAATATTTGTTTTGAAATATCCTTTTTCATTTGATTGTCTTCAAAACTTTTTATGTGAATAAGCCAATGTTTTGATTCTAAGTGGTGTTGCCAATGCATTTGTCGGAGTCTGATTTCGGCAATTCTCCCGGTACTACCGTTAGTAGCCCGCGGAGTTTGTAGTTCGGTTGTGGGCACGCAGAGATTCAGAACAAGATGGCAAGTTGACACGAGGATTTACATGGTTCGGGCCACCTGAGCATAATACCCTACTCCACAGGTGTGTGTTGTTGTTGTATTGAGCGTCTAGGCACTTGAGTGTGAAAGACTAGAGTGTCTCGTCTCAGCCTACGTGGGTGTCTGTTTTAGGCGTGAGTGTGTGTGTGTCTGTCTGGGTCTGTGTATCGCTCGACCAGTCCTTTTATAGTACAAGGATTGGTCGTTACATCGTTAGCCTGGCCCAACATGTGGCCCTGGCGGTTACTGATGCTTAATACACAGTTAATGTACTTAATTGCCCTTAATAGCGTGGTAGCGCACCTTGACAGTGGCGTTACTGGTATTAAGGGCTCTCTGATCGTGTGCCATTAAGATAGCATTAATGGCACTTAATCGGGTCTTGAAGCTTTAATTGTTCCTTGAAGGTCCAATCCGTTGGAGGTCCACCAACCTGCCTGTTGAACTTGAAGGTTCGGCGGTTGGACGCGTGGCAGCTCCGGAGCTTATCGTCTTGGACAAGTAGGTCCAGTGTTGTTGTACACATGTCGGTACCAGAGCTTCCCTCTGCTGGGGGTTAGGTCCGGGGGTGCTGCACAAGTATCTAGCCAGGAGCTTTCCCATGTAAGGAATGTAGCTCGGGTTTTATGATACACGTGGCGGCACTAGGACTCACCATAGAAGGGAGGCAGGTCCGGTTCCGTATGACACGTGGGGCCTTCGGAGGTCTTCAACTCAGGTGTGTGGAGTTCCTCTGCACTCTTCGCGGTTCCAAGGGGTATACGGTACGCTGGGTACCGACAGTGGCCCCTTGGGCCCACCTTCGGTAGAGACCTTTTCGATTAAGTCATTCTGCCGGAGGTGGGTCCATCTTTTGATTTTGGCAACGTGTCTTCAAGGATTTTTGGATGTGCTGTTGAGGGGATGGTTCATAGTTAAACCATCACCGCGTGGCATCCCCAGGATGCGGCAGGTGAGATCTGCGCCAGCGGATCTCACGCAATTGAAGGTCGCTGGTTCCCAATATAAAAACTGTATCGGTTCCGCGTGCCCTGTCAGGACGCCACCCTCGGGCTTCCCGCCTCTCATGACGACAACTGTTCGCCTGGGGTAAGGCCCTCGACTTGATCGTCCGGGTGGCCCTGGGCCCCCTTGTCATTGGCAGGGTGAAGTTTTTGAACTGTATCTTTGGCCCTTATGCGACTTCCATCCAAGCGTTGCAGGGGCTTACTTAAGAAGGAAAGCGCGCACCGTTTGGGGATTACTTACGGCTTCATTTGAACTTGCACTCAAATCCTCCAAAGTCCTGCTTTCTTTTCCTCTCTCGCCCCGCCGTGCTGCGATGAAGTTGGGACTTCCCAAGATGCTCATTGGGAACATAAGGAGTTGTCCACGGTCCGGACCTACATGGGTTGGTCTAGTGATTCCTTCAACAATGACACTCGTTGCGGCAAGCTTCCCTTCGAGAAGGAGTGAGCCGGAGATATGGTGTACTTCCTTGGGTACACCATGGCGGGTTTGATCCCGCCTTTCTCCACTTTCTTTTTGATGCTGCTAGATTTCTATAGTCTGCAGCTCCACCATCTTGTCCCCCACTCAATCTTGCTGGTGGCGACTTTCGTCCACTTTTGCGAGATGTGGGTGGGTGTGCCCCCTTGTGTGGAGTTGTTTCGGACTTTCTTCACTGTCCACCCCAACGGGAAGAGTGATGAGTTCATCGGCTTCTACTACTTCGTCAAGCGGAAAAACTCCCCCCTCAAGTACTTGAGGTCCTTTCCTTCCGGCAACTGGGAGGACTGGAAGAAAGACTGGGTGGTCATCACTGTGGAGGGACACGAGAGGATGGAACTGCCTGAAGGCCACCCGCGCATTGACACCGACACTTGGAGTGACGTGAAGAGCTGTCGAGGGAGTACAGGCCCATTCTGGACAGAATCCAGGAGTGTGTCGAAGGTGGGGTGACCCCCCAGATGGTCTTCGGCAACTTCTTGATGAACAGGTGGGCCGTGCCGAGGGCTAGGGGGCATCCTGCCTGGCCTTCAACAGTGATATGGATACGAACCACATTGAGGTTGGTTTGGGCACCAACTTGAACGATGAAGCCTTGAAGACCCATCTCAAGAAGTTCCAGCATGGGAGCATCGGCCCTAGCGACGTGTCTTCACTGGCGGCCTTCCTTCCTCTGAATATGATACCAGAGGAGTGCAGAGAGCTCTGGAGGAAGATGTTGCTGTTGGACGACTTGGGCCTGATGGGGAGGCGATCAACCTCCGGGGTGGCGATCCCCGGAGCTTCAGAAGGTGGCTCCGCTCCCGCCCCAAAGCCAAGAGCTGAAGTCGTAGGAAAGGGAAAAGAGTTGGCGGAGCCCTCCAGTTGAAAGAGGAAGTTGAAGCACTCTGACGGGAGATCTGTCAGACCTGCTCCTTCCTCAATAGCTCCTTCTCCCCGGCGGGGAAGGTCTTCAACGGCGACAACTACTCCAGCATCAGCGTCTCCCCGGGATGCCAGCTCCAGCCATGTGACTCCGGTACCAGGGTCTGCTAAGGGCTTTGGGTCCGAGGGTCCTTCTCAGTCGAGGGGGGCCTCAACCAAGACGTCGCTGACGGCGGCCGCAAGCTCGGGGGAGCCTTCCGAAGCTACTACGCCAGTGGCGACACGGTCCAGTCCTGAGCGTCCGGTGAAGAGGTTCCGCGCTAGCTGGAGCGGAAGTCTTCCAAGGTAAATTTGATTTTTTTACCTCAGTTGATTGTTTTTGTTGTAATCATATTTTGAGTTTCTTCGTCCTTCACCCATAGGGTAATCAAAAAAGGGGTTGAAGCTCCGGTTCCTACAACAGCGACTAATGTTGTGCAGGCAGAAGCTCCGACTCCAATCCCAACACCGCCCCAGGAGGTGGCTGAGGACGCGGCAGCTCCAGCGCTAGTTGTCGTGGTCCTTGACCTCGATTCATCCCCTGAAACTCCCGTGGTAGCGCCAGACCACGGGAATGAAGATCTACCAGCAGCACCAGCTCCGGAGGTTGAAGCTCTAGTTTTGGATGCTGTGATGATAGATGCTCCAGCCTCAGAGCCGGAGGTAGCTGCAGTTCCAGCCCTAGAGCCGGATGTTGTTGAAGCCCCGGCGGTGGAGCAAGTGGTTGATGAAGTCCCGGCGCCTAAGCCGGTTGTCGCGGAGGTGCTGACCCCCAAACTGGTAGAGGTCGAAGCGCCAATGCCTGAACCGGCGGCGGAGGAGGCACCAGCACTGGAGCCAGAAGTGGCCTCAGCTCTGTACAAATCTTCAACGCCTGCCTCGGAGGTGGCAGTTCCGGAGGTACCCGTGCCCAAGCCAGGGTGCCCAGACGAAGTGACCAGTCCTTTGCTAGAGGGACCAATCGCTGATGACCTGGCAGTAGGACCTTCGTAGCTGTAAGTGCATCTAGGATATCCCTTGTGGGTTTTGGCTAATTGATGACAAACATATGAGATCCTAATGAAACTACTGAGATGATTACAGTACAAACAAGTGAAACATTTCGGTGCACACAAAAAGGTGAAAAATAAAGTGGTGTTCAAAGAGAAATACTTTGATGAAGCTTGGAAGACCAAAATAGATTTTGAATGCATAGGGAGTGTATGAAAGACACACTCCAAGAGCTCACAACTTTGCGCGAGGATAAGGGATTAAAATTAACCTAACTTTCACAAAGCACCGGACTAGTCCGATCATGGACCGGACTAGTCCGTTCACCTTTCTGGAATCCCACTGACAAGGAGACCGTACTAGTCCGTGCATCCACCGAACTAGTCCGTTGATGTTTCTGGAGTCTCTCATACTGAGGGACCAGACTAGTCCGATCATGGACCGGACTAGTCTGTTGAACTTTCTGTAATCTCCCATATGTGGAGATCGGACTAGTCCGCGGACTAGTCCGATGAACTTTCTGGAGTCACTTTCACACAGCACCGGACTAGTCCGAGGTTGGACCGGACTAGTCCGGCAGACTTTCTGGACTTCAAGACACATTGAGACCGGACAAGTCCGGACTTGCACCGGACTAGTCCGGTTTTAGGGTTTTTCAACGGCTAGCTTTTGGAAACCCTATAAATAGAGAGTCCACGACTTTCCTATTAACGCACATGTCGAATATTGATCAAAGAGCAAACCCTAGCGCCGCCACTTCGTCCCAAGAGCCCAAAACACATCTCCCCACACATCTAAAGTTCAAAAAGAGTGAAATCAATTGAACACTTGGATTCGGGATTGGGAGATCATCATTCTTTCATTGCGAGCTCTTGGGGTTTGATCTTTCTACACTCATACTCTGCATTGTAATACTTTTGAGTGTACTTGACCACTTCTTTCATTGTAATTCTCGTGGGAGCCCTCAACGTGTGAGGTTGCCCCACAAACTTGGTGATTACCCATGATAGTCGAATCAAGTCGGCCTTCGTGGTGACTTGAGGAGGGAAAGGGTTGGAGACTCGGCTCTGTGTGAGCTTCCTCAACGAGGACGTAGATCTCGTGGTGAGATCGAACCTCGGGAAAAATTCGTGTGTCTTGTGTCTCATTTACTTTAAATTTTGTTCATTAGATCATTTGAGTGCTAAACTTCAACATAAGGCAATTAGAAGTTACACCTGCATTCTTATATTAATCTCAAGTACAAATATCAGTTGTTCTCAATTCCGCTGCTAAAGAAGTTTATTTTCCCAATTAACACCTGATCAACACACATAATTTTTGCACACCGGACTAGTCCGCCCACACAACCGGACTAGTCCGGCCAACCAAGTTTTGACGATTCTATTAAGTGTGCAGGAAATTCAAAAGGCCTATTCACCCCCCCCCCCCCTCTAGGCCACATTCAGTAACCGACTCCGAAGGTAGAAACTTCCATTGCAGGACCTTCCTCGGCGGCGACTGAGGCTATCCCAGAGGGCGGCCCTAGTGCCGCAGAAGCTCAGGGGATTGCTCTTGTGGAGTGGGACCTGATTTTTGTTATGGTGAACCCGCTGGAGCCAGCGGTGAGGACCCCGGCAGGTCCGGAGCCAATCCCCCTGTCGTTGTCCATCGACAACGCCTGCTCCAGCCTTCATCAGGTTCAGCTGGCCTTTTACCACGATAGCAAAGCCATTGAGGAGGAGCGCCAAACCCTTAGAAGGTGGCGCATCCAGCTCCAATTCGAGACCAAGCTGGCGCAGACGAGGCTGGCCGACGACAAGGAGTGGGTGAAAAGGGAGAAGGCCCAGTTGGAGTACTGGGGTCAGCTGCTGGATGAGAGGGAAAGCATGGTGCGATCCCTCAACAACCAGTCCCGGGCCATCCACGAACAGGTTGTGGCTGCTAATGAAGCAGTGAATGATCGCCAGGAGAAGCTCAGCGCCATCCACGATAGCCTCGTCAAGCGCCGGGAGGATCTTGAGGAGCGGGAGAAAAATCTCGAAGATGAAGAGCAAAAACTACTGGAGCTGTGGGATGACCTCGTGAAGAGGGAGGAGGAGCTTACTTAGAGGCTGACTTTGGATGACAAGAGCCTCGCGGAGCGCACCAAGAAATTGGAGGAGCTCCGCGAGAAAGAGGAGAAGAAGGCCTGGCAGCGGGGACAGGACCTCACCAAGAGGGAGAACGAAGTTGCTGCTAGGGAGAAGAAAGTGCAGGGCCGGGAGAGAGTCTTGGTCAACCGCAGGAACAAGATCCACGTCTGGGAAGAGGAGCTTAGTAAACTCGAAAGGCAAGTTGCTGAAAAGATTTAGCAGCACGCCAAAGAGGTCGAGCGCCTTGCCCGGGAGGATTCGGAGCTTGCGGCGTCTAAAAGGTCCTTGGAAGAGGTACGAGGCTCAAGGGTTGCGGAGTCCCAACAAGTATGGGACTTCTTGGGCAAAGCCAACGATGCGCTGATGCCACTGGGCTTTAGTCCCGTGCGTCCGGATGATCCGGAACTGGAGCTGGACCAAGCGTTGCAGGCGTTGAGCTCGGCGGGCAACAAGCTCAACAAGATGGGCGATGTCATTGTGGACCAGTTGGAAACCGAAGGACAATCCCTGGCGAAGAATGTCGCAGAGCACATGCTGATGTGCTACACAAGCTGGGATCCTCACTTCCCACTAGACCCGGTGCTTGAAGGTCCCATCGACGAAGAGGGAGATGCCGCCAAGGCCAGCGTGTCGGAGGTTGCCCAGAAGGTCGCCTCATTCTTCCATAGGATTTAGGACTTTCTCCTTGTATCTCCCGCTTGTATCTTCTATTCTTTTCCTCAATTTTGTAATCTCTTGTCATTAGATGAATGAAATCCAAGAAATTTATGAATTTCATTTCTTGTCTTCAACCTTTGCCTCACTTGGCCCCCTGGTAGATGTACACAATTTGATTGTGAACATGTACCAAGAGGATGTAGCATTTTGTTGAAGACTTGCGTGCTTCGAACTTGTAGTTTGTAGGTCCGAAGTCGTTGATAGTAGGGCCCCCTGAGGTTGTCAGAGCTTAGTAGCTCCGGCAGCAACCTTTATCAACGCGTAGAACGTCGACAGGTGGTCCTATGTGGTTGTCAGAGCTTAGTAGCTCCGGCAGCATCCACTGTCAACACGTAGAGTGTCGATAGCAGACCCCATTAGGGTGTCCTTCTATCATCTTTTCTTCACGTTGACGGCTTCCCCCCTGGATTTGCCAGAACTTGGTAGCTCCGGCGACGCCTACTATCAATGTTTGAAACATCGACAGTGGACCACCTTAGGGGTTGTCGGAGCTTTGATAGCTCCGGCTTCATCCACCATCATCATGAGATCTTTATTTTTCCTGCACAATGAAGTCAAGAAGAACAGTAAAATCCATTTCTTATCTATAACTTGTTTGCGGCTTACTATTCCCGAAACAAATTTTTAGGTCGACCGCAATTCTATATACAATCAAATGCATTGGCTTGTTTTCTCCAGGTCTGATCGTTTTCTGGACCCACCTTACTCGGGCCTGCCGGGGTGTAGGTAGAGTGGCATACTTAGGGTGCTGGACCAAGCTAAGTCAATAGCACACTCCAAACCTAGATTGGCTTGGCATTCAGGCGAGTAGGCCATTCAACAATGTTAAGACCCGAAAGAATTACCAATGCAACTTGTATTATACATGAATTGTTCGAGCTAAAGTTTCTTGAGTATAGCACAACTTTGTTATAGACAGGAAAGAGAAAAATAAAAATATTGAGCCTATACAAAGTAAATGCACGTGGAGTCTGTTTTCACATAATGATGTCTTCCATTATAGCTCTGGGGTACAGGGGAAACAAGTACACTCTTAGGGTACGGAACCAGGCTAAGTGTGTTGCATTTCTCATTTGACCCAGGGTAGCTAGCTACACTTTTAGTTCTGATACTGTGTCAAGTGTTGCTTGAACTTTGCGAACCTTCCGGGAAAGGTCCGGCTGTTCTCCCGGAGGAGCTACACGACTCTTTACAATGACACTATAACATACATCACATGTAATTACAGACTCACCTCCATGACATTAAGCGTAGATCTTACGAAGGTGCTCAATGTTTCAATGATTAGGGAGCGGTTTCCCATCCTCGGTTGCCAAGCGAACGCATTCGGGATGGGATACTTTGATCACTCGGAAGGGTCCTTCCCAGCTGGGGGAGAGTTTGTTTAACCCTTCTCGAGTTTGTATTCTCTGTAGCACCAGATTGCCTTCCTCGAGCTGTCAGTTATGCACATGCCTTTGGTGGTAGCACCAGAGCTCTTCGCGATATCGTGCATTTTGAATAGCTGCTCGGCACCTTCCCTCTTGGACGAGGTCAAGATCTTCACGCCGGAGCTGGTCCTGCGTGGCTTCGTCGAAGGTCCGGACCCGGAGCGACCCCAAGGTGATTTCCAGAGGAAGGACTGCTTCAGCTCTGTACTCCAGGAAGAAGGGTGTCTCTCCAGTTGACCGGTTTCGAGTTGTCTTGTTTGCCCACAAGGTGGGCAGAAGCTCTTCAATCCAGTTGGCTCCATGTTTTTTCAATCGCTCATATGTGCGCGTCTTGAGTCCTTTTAGTATTTCTGCATTTGCTCTCTCAGCTTGGCCATTGCTTGTTAGGTGAGCTACGAAAGCGTGGCTGACTTGAATGCCGAGGTCTCCACAATATCCTTGGAATGCAGAGCTTGTGAATTGGGTCCTGTTGTCAGTTATGATCTTGTTTGGGACTCCAAATCTGCATACTATGGACTGCAAGAAATTGATAGTTGATTGCTTGTTTATTGTCACAACTGAAGTTGCTTCCGGCCACTTGGTGAACTTGTCGATGGTGACATACACGAACACATAACCTCCTACGGCTCTTGGGAAAGGTCCCAAGATATCTATCCCCCACACAGCGAACGGCCATGTAGGAGGTATCATTTGTAGGGGTTGAGCTGGTGTGTGAATTTGCTTCGCATGAAACTGGCATGCTTCGCATTTCCTCACTAGCTCGGTTGCATCCTGGAGTGTTGTAGGCCAGTAAAAACCATGTCGGAAGGCTTTACCGACCAACATGCAGGAAGACGTGTGGTTCCCACACTCGCCTCCATGGATTTCCGCGAGGAGCTCGCGGCCTTCTTCCCTTGTAGTGTACTGCATTAGGATGCTATTGGCACCACGCCGGTAAAGATCCCCTTCTACCAGTGTGTATCTTTTAGCCAATCTAACTATCCGGTCAGCAGATACATTATCTTCAAGAAGGATGTTGTCTTTCAAGTAGTTCCAGATCTCCGAGATCCATGCATCGGAGCTAACTTGAGCATTTGAGTCTTGCGTGCTGGGTTGCTCGGAGCTTCCTGCAGCACCTACGACCCTTGATGGACGCCATGGTAACAGACCATCGGGACCGCCAGCTTCGAGGTGCTGGTCTCGCCCCCTTCGCTCAGTTCGGCAGGCTGAGCTGTTGGTCTTGACAATCTCCGGACGAAGGTTCCGTCGGGAGCCGGAGCTATGGTTGAAGCTTTCATTGAGAGTTCGTCAGCTTCAGCGTTGTTGAGACGCTGGACATGGCAAAGATCCAGGGCTTCGAAGTCCTTCTGAAGTTTCTGGACTTCAAGTAGGTATGCAGCTAATTGAGGGTTATTGCAGCAGCATTCACCTTTGACTTGTTTTATAATGAGCTGTGAATCACCCTTTACCAACAACTTCTTGACACCATATGATAGTGCCACCTTGAGCCCATAGATTAATGCTTCATACTCTGCCATGTTGTTGGTCGCCTTGATGTCAAGGTGAACCATGTATTTGACCTTCTCCCCGATCGGAGCGAGGAGAAGGATTCCAGCTCCGGCCCCCTGCTTCTACACGGATCCATCAAAGTAGAGAGTCCAGTGAGGCCAAGTGAAGACCGGAACCTTGGGTTCCGGCTTCTGCTCACTAGGGCCCCCAGGATTTGATGGAGAAGGGGTCCATTCCGCCACAAAGTCCGCCAAATCTTGACTCTTGATCGCTTGTCTTAGGACGAATTCAAGATCGAACTTGGCCAATTCCGCTGCCCACTTTGCAATATTCCCAGTAGAGTTGGGGTTATGCAAGATTGCTCGCAGTGGATAAGAGGTTACCACTAAAATCTTGTGAGCTTGGAAGTAGTGACGAAGCTTCCTAGAGGCAATAAGTATTGCGTAGAGCAGCTTATGCACCTCTAAGTACCGAGTCTTGGCGTCATGAAGTACTTCACTGATGAAGTACACTAGGCGTTGGACTGTCTGTACCCTCCCGGAGGGGCTCGGAGCTTCCTCCTCATCAACCCGGACCCTCCCGGAGGGGTCCGGACCTTGTTCAGGGACCTCTAGGTTCTTGCTTGAAGAACCCGGAGCTTCTTCTGAAGTGACCCGAACCTTCCCGGAGGGGTTCGGATCTTCTTGTTCAGCAACAGCAACTCCTTCATTTGAAGGAGGTTGATCCTCCGGTGTCTTGCCTGGAGGATCCAGGTCTGAGGGATGGGACCCAGACTCACCTTCAGGTAATTCTGGACCTCCTCGAAGGGGTTTGGCTTCCTGAACTGGAGATGGTTCTGGTCTTTCTGCGACCAGGACCATGCTAACAACTTCGTTAGTTGCTGAAATGTAAAGCAGAAGTGGCTCACCAGGGTTTGGAGCTACCAAAGTTGGTAAGGTGGTGAGGAGCTGCTTCAGCTCTTGGAATGCCTTTTCTGCTTCTTCAGACCATTGAAATGGTCTGGACTTCCTCAATAATTTGAAGAAGGGTAGCGCCCGTTCCGCCAGTCTTGAGATGAACCGGCTAAGGGCAGCTAGACATTCAGTTAGCTTCTGGACATCCTTGATGCGAGCTGGTGGTCGCATGTCCTCAATAGCTTTAATCTCCGCCGGATTCATCTCTATTCCTCGGCGGTTCACCAAGAATCTAAGAAGCTTCCTAGAGCTAACCCCGAAGACAAACCCATCTGGGTTCAGCTTTGTGCATGTGATTCGCAACTTGTCGAAGACATCTTGCAAGGTGTCAAGGAATGACTCCTTGTTCTTGATCTTGACGATGATGTCATCAACGTATACTTCCACTACATCTCTGATGAGCTCTCCAAAAGTTTTGTACATAGCTCGTACAAACGTTGAAGCAGTGTTTTTGAGACCAAATGGCATATTAGTGTAACAATATAATCCATCTACCGTGATGAAGGAAGTATGCTATTCATCTTCCCTGGACATTCTGATTTGATGATACCGAGAATATGCGTCTAGGAAACACAGTAATTCACACCCGGAGGTGGAATCCACTATATGATCTATTCTAGGTGGTGTAAATGGATCCTTTGGACATGCCTTATTCAGTGTAGTATAGTCGATACACATCCGAAGCTTCCCGCCGGCCTTAGGTACAACGACTCGGTTTGCCAGCCATTTTGGGTGGAAGACTTCTCGGATGAATCCAGCTTCAAGCAACTTCTTCACTTCTTGACTTATGAAGTTTTGTCGCTCTGTTGATTGCTTCCGAGGCTTCTGGTGTACAGGCCGAGCGTCGGGATAAATCTTCAGATTGTGCTCAATCACTTCCCTAGGGATCCCAGGCATTTGTGATAGTTGCCAGGCAAACACATTGACATTAGCCCGGAGGAAAGTGATGAGCGCGAGTTCCTATTTTTCATTTAGACCCCTCGATATACGGGTGGTCAAAGCAGCATTGGAACCGATTTGGACGACTTTGACGGGGATGTCAGTGTCACCGCTTGGTTGCACACGAGGTGCGGAGGTTGAGCCTCGGTGATGAATGATCGGGGGTTTCGGAGCTTGCTACTTTCCAGATTCTTCCTCCTACGCTGTAGCAAGCGCATGGAGTTCTTCCAGAGCAGTAACTTCGGCGGTGCGATCTCCGCGTATCCGGAGAACACCTGATGGTGTTGGCATCTTCAACACCAAGTAGCCATAATGAGCAGCAGCCATGAACTTGTACAAGGCTGGCCTGCCCAAGATGGCGTTGAATGGCAAGTTCATCTGCGCCACGTCGAAGACCAACTTCTCAGTCCTGTAATTCTCCCGGGTCCCGAAGGTCACCGGGAGAGTAATGGCACCGAGTGGAGTTATGGCCCCCGGACCTACTCTGGAGAAAGTTCGGGAGGGGCGAAGATCCGAAGGTCGGAGCTGAAGCTTGACGAAGGCCTCAAAGCTTATGAGGTTCAGCTCCAAACCTCCTTCCACCATTACATGGTGGAGCTGGATGTTGTTGATGGTCGGAGATACCATCAGAGGAAGTTGACCAGCTCCGATCATGTTCCGCGTGCAGTCCGAAGCATCGAAGGTGATGGTTGTATCCATCCACTTCTGATGAGGCTCCGCCCTGACAGTGGGAGCTACAGAGGCCATGTCGTGCCGCATGGTCTTGAGGACACAGCGAGAGGTGATATCCCACGAACCACCGAAGATGGTGTTCATGGTCTTTCGACGCTCATTGTCGGAGACGTCAGAGTCATTGTCGACGGAGGTGTAAACAGACTTCAAAACCTTTTTGGGGTCCTGAAAGCCTAACTCCTCTTCAGCCGGAGCTTCGTCGACTTTTTGTTTTCCTTCCTCTTGACGGAAAGGAGCTTCTTCCCGGCGCTTATTGTAGCGCTCGGCGAGGTTCTGGACCTCTCGGTAGCCTTCTAGGTTGTGGATGTTCGTCTTGTGTATGGGACACCACATCTTGGAGTTGCCACCATCTTCAGACGATGGTCGAGGTCGTTTCTCAGGGCGTGGCCCCCGGCCACCCGGAGCTGCGGTAGCAGCGGCTGTAGGTGTGTCGGCCGATGACTTTTTCTTGCTGTTGGACTTTTTCTTCTTCTTGCCACTCCCGGAGGTAGCGGCTTCACCCTTGGAGGACTTTTTGTTGTCCTCCAGGGGTGGTTGGGAGTGCATTTCACGGCCCTCTGCAACTTTGGCATACTTGTCTGCCAAGCTGAAGAGTTCCGTGACGTTGGTGACTTTCTTGGTCGCCAGCTTCTCCAGCATCTTCTTGTCTCGAATGCCCTGTCTGAATGCTACAATAATAGAAGCGCTTGAGATAGAAGGAATGGTGTTTCATACCTAGGAGAACCTCTGGATGAAGGATCGTAGGGACTCTCTCCCCTTCTGCTTGACAGCAAAAAGGTCCAGTTCCGTGCCTGGTCGAGTATATGAACTCCCGAAGTTGGCAGTGAACTGTTGGCACAACTCTGCCCAACTGTTGATGGAGTCAGGCGGAAGGCTCATGAACCAAGACCTGGTGGTCCCAGTTAAAGCCACAGGGAAATAGTTGGCCATCACGGCCTCGTTGCCTCCAGCCGCAAGGATTACGGTGGAGTAGATTTGGAGAAATTCGGCAGGATTGACAGTCCCGTCAAATTTCTCTAGCAGGTGAGGCCGGAAACTTCTGCAACCATCTGACCATGCGTAGATGCATGGCCAAGGCATAACAACCTCCTCCTACTCCCTCAGGAGCAGGGATCTCCCGAGCCTCTCGCCTATCGCGAGCATGCTCGATTGGACGCGGTCGTCCTATTGACGGTAACGACGATCGAGCTCAGCCCGGAGGTCGTGAGTCGAAAGCCTGGTTAATGTGTGAGTACATCGCGCCCCGGAAGGCAACGACGTCGCCTATTGAGACGCAACACGACTCCTGTGTTGTGAAGCGTGCGGACCAAGTCTACCCGACACGGTCCGATGCTGCGATGGGACCCGCCCCAAGGGGGGAGGACCTCGATTGCTGATGCCATCGGCTGCTGCTTCTACCAGATGTTCCACATCAGCTCACCACTGCTCCATCACACCCTAGGGTGCTCCTGGAGGCGGTGGACGTTGGAGAAGAGCACGTGCAGCATTAATCGCGTGTTCAGTGTTGTTGTTTGCCCCTACCTGGCGCACCAACTATCGGAGTCTGATTTTGGCAATTCTCCCGGTACTACCGTTAGCAGCCCGCGGAGTTTGTAGTTCAGCTGTGGGCGCGCAGAGATTCAGAACAAGATGGCAAGTTGACACGAGGATTTACGTGGTTCAGGCCGCTTGATCATCATACCCTACTCCACGGGTGTGTGTTGTTGTTGTATTGAGCGTCTAGGCGCTTGAGTGTGAATGACTAGAGTGTCTCGTCTCAGCCTATGTGGGTGTCTGTTTTAGGTGTCAGTGTGTGTGTGTGTGTGTTTGTCTGGGGCTGTGTATCGCTCGACCAGTCCTTTTATAGTACAAGGATTGGTCATTACATCGTTAGCCTGGCCCGACATGTGGCCCAAGCGGTTACTGATGCTTAATACACAGTTAATGTACTTAATTGCCCTTAATAGCGTGGTAACGCGCCTTGACAGTGGCGTTACTGGTATTAAGGGCCCTCCAATCGTGTGCCATTAAGATAGCATTAATGGCACTTAATCGGGTCTTGAAGCTTTAATTGTTCCTTGGAGGTTCGAGCCGTTGGAGGTCCACCATCCTGCCTGTTGAACTTGAAGGTCCGACAGTTGGACGCGTGGCAGCTCCGGAGCTTATCGTCTTGGACGAGTAGGTCCGGTGCTGTTGTACACATGTCGGTACCAGAGCTTCCCTCTGTCGGGGGTTAGGTCCGGGGATGCCGCACAGGTATCTAGCCAGGAGCTTTCCCATGTAAGGAATATAGCTCCGATTTTATGATACACGTGGCGGCACTAGGACTAACCATAGAAAGGAGGCAGGTCCGGTTCCGTATGACACATGGGGCCTTTGGAGGTCTTCAACTCAGATATGTGGAGTTCCTCTGCACTCTTCGCGGTTCCAAGGGGTAACCGGTACGCTGGGTACCGACAGCATTCATAAAGGGGGAGATTGTGAGACCTATGTGTGTTGAATACATTGGCTTTGACAATAAAAGTTTTGATTACTACCAAAACACCTTTTTATCAAGGTCCGACTCTAGGTTTGAGCTCCACCAAGGTCCGATGATAGGACCGGCTTGTTTTGGGTAGCTCTGGCAAGGTCCGATATAAGGTCTGACTTGCTTTGTCTAGGTCCGACATGGTTTTGGGTAGCTCCCGTGAGTTTTGTCTTTAGCTCTGACATATCTTTGAGAGCTCTGGCATGTCTTTGTTAAGCTCCGACTTTCTTTTTCTAGCTCCGGATTTTGGGTTGACTAGTTCCGACTAGTTTTGGTAAGCTCCGGTGGATGCTAAGTTCTACTAACTTTGGGAAGCTCGTATTGGTTGTAATTTGACTGACTTTGTTTTAGCTCCCGGTAGCTTTTGCAAGTTTCAAAACATTGTTTTATTGTTTCCCTAAAATGTTCGAAACATGTTTTACATTCCGAAATGTTGCTTAGTGTTCATTTAATAAGTTTTTGGTGTGTTTTGTCTTATCATGATTGATATCATTTTGCTATGGTTTGCAACATGCTTATGTGAGGTGCTCACGTAAGATGTTGTGGTTTTGAAACTAACGTGATTCAAGTCGAGTACTTGTGATCAGAGGTATTGATTGTTTGTTCATGTGCAGATGTTGCTTGAGTTCAAAACACGGCTGGTGATGGGATCCATTGGACTAGTCTCAGGAAGGAGATGAGGTTCCAACAATCAAGTTCGGGAGGAACTGTGGTTGAGCTGATCAGGAGGTCACGCAGGGTGATTGAATCAAGGGCAATGCATATGAAGGAAACTGGATGTCGAAAGAAGGTGTTTGCACATATGCATGCGGTTCATAATGTGGCAACATGGTTCTAAAGACGGGTTATGGAAAGAAATATCTGGTTGGAAGGATCGGATCGTATCGGATGATGACTTCGGCTGCGACGGAGTCGGTTATGGATCGGATATGGAAAGTGTGGTGTTAATTATGACAGGTTTTGTGTGGGACACGAAGTTAGGTTGTTTTAGGAATGTGGAATACGTTCCTGAGTTTGTTAGAAAGTCTTGAGATAGTTTCTATCCGCGAATAGAAAGATCTTGAGCAGTTATGGTTAGTTGCGATTCGTAATCATAGTAGGATTAGAGTCCTAGTTAGAGTTGAGTTGGCCTTCGGGCTGGTTATAAAAGCAAGGGAAGCCATATCTTGTGAGAGACGACTTTGGGGCTGTTCCTTTTGTGTTTTGATCAATAAAATTCATAGTTGAAGAAAGTTTTGTGCCTTGTTCGTCTGACTTGTTCTCGTCGAGTTTCTGCACAGCACTACCTTTCTTCAGTGATTTTATCATAACTCGAGTTTTAAAGATCCAATTGATGTGATTCTTTTTTGGTTGTCTTCAAAACTTGATTTTATATCATCTGTAAAAATTTCACAGACATTGTATTTGTGATTTTGGATCTACACGAGTTTCTTTGCAGTACTGCAGAACTGTTTTTCACTCGGTAGAACAGATTGACCTTTGTTTGATCTTTTGATCGTAACTTGAGTTTTTCTCGACGGATTTCCGTGATTCTTGTTGTCGTGTCTTCGTGACTTGATTATATACAATATCTACTACTTTTGTCATGGTTTAACATGTTTAGATCAGTCGCACACGTGATTTCTTTAACAGGTCATTTTTCTGCCGAGGGGTTTTTGTTGCTTCTGCTGAAAAAGTTTAAATCTACTATTCGCCCCCCCCCCTCTGGTAGGTTTTCATGTGCTCTTCAATTCTACAGATGGAGGCGTACCATTTGTTCATCTTCTTTCTTCATTCAGACTCGTCTCGGATGAGCCTTTCTTACGTAGTGGAGTGTTGTGTACCGTTTGGCTTTCGACCGGCTTTCCAAGTGATCAAAAGGGCATTGAACGTTTACTACTACCTCTTCCATTTTCCTTCTCTTTTACTGGAGAGTGATCGACATTTCCATTGAATGGATGATGAACGTACATATAGCGGGCGTCTAGAGCCGCAAGCACAACGAGTGACGCACGATCCGAATGGAAACAGACGCGCATGAGTCGTGCACCATGAGTGCATGGTGCATGCATGCCGCACCGGACGTTCGCATGCAACGGATCGTAAGTGTGATGCCCGTGCGGCTAGCCAGAACTATCGAGCAGGGCGTTGGCCATAACGTGCACGCAGACAACATTGTTTCTACACCCCCCGCAGTTTGTGCCTCGTACGTAGTGATACATAAACTGTTAAAAAACTCTTGAAACACAGTTGTGGGAAGGCCTTTGGTCATGATATCCTCAAACTGCATGTTTGTTGGGACGTGCAGGACGCGTAGCTTGCCAAGTGCCACCTTTTCACGGACGAAGTGAATATCCAGCTCAATGTGCTTGGTGCGACGGTGGTTGACGGGATTCTGTGCGAGGTACACGACCCAAACATTGTCGCAGTACATGAGAGTGCACCTATGGATGTCGACCTGGAGCTCCATGAGTAATTGTCGAAGCCAACAGCACTCCGCTATTGCATTGGCCACTGCACTATTTCGCCTCGGCGCTTTAGCGGGATACCGTCGTTTGCCACTTTGAAGACCAGGAGATTAGTGAGTCCCCAAGAAAGACACAATAACCGTTTGTGGAGCAACGAGTGTCAGGGCAGCCTGTCCAGTCCGCGTTGGAGTAGGCTGTTAGCGCCAACATGGATGAATGATGGATCTGAATGTCGTGATGTATGGTGCCCTTATGTAGTGGAGGATACGCTTGACGAGGATACAGTGAACATCTGTCGGCGCGTGCATATGAAGGAAAAGTTGGTTCACTGCATACGCGATGTGAGGCCGCGTAAGGGTGAGATATTGTAGCGCGCCCATGATGCTCCTGTAGAATGGTGCATTGTCGGCAAGAGTTCCTGCAGCGGAGGACGTCTACGGCTTGGTATCCACAGGAGTGGCCACCAGTTTGCAATTTGACATACCGGCACGCTGAAGCATGTCCTCTGTGTAGGCGGCCTGGTTGAGGAAGAAGCCCCGCTCGTTCTGTTGCACTTGTATGCCGAGGAAGAAGTGCAATGCACCAAGGTCCTTCACTGCGAAGGTCTTGCTGAGACCGCTCACAATGTGTTGGAGGAGTGCAGATGAAGAAGCTATCACAACAATGTCGTCGACGTAGAGAAGCAAGTAGCACGCCTCTGCGCCATTCTTCATGATGAAGAGAGACGTGTCAGATCCGGACTGCTGGAAGCCCATGCGAAGGGGAGCATTGGCAAACGCCGCGAACCATGCGTGAGGTGCCTGTTTAGGTCCGTAAAGGGACTTAGACAAGAGGCACACATAGTCCGGCTGCTCCTTGTCGACGAATCCTGTAGGCTGGGAGCAGTACACACGTTCATTTAGTTCATTGCGCAAGAAGGCATTCTTGATGTCGAGTTGATGCAGCGACCACTGTCATGAAGCAGCGAGATGAAGAACTATGCAGATCGGCGCCAGCTTGACAACGGGGAAGAATGTCCGATCGAATACGACTCCCACTGCTACAATAAGCCTCATCGCAAGTGGCTCCAAACCTATTATCACACGCGTTTTTTAAAACCACCTGAAATGAAGAGCCTGTGATAATCCGCAATTTCACAGACAGAGAAGTGAAACCGCCTGTGAAGACACATTATTACAGGCAGGTCGTGCAGCATATATAACCGCCTGTGATTATTGTGTTATCATAGGCGGATCTTGACCTACGTCAAGACGTCTGTGAAGACAGTTTATCGCAGTCGGTTTATATCATAACAGTAACCGCCTGTGATAATTAGGTTATCACAGATGGTTCTTTACCTATATCTAGCCGCCTGTGATAATTGTTTTTCACAAGCATGTCTAGCCGTTGGTAAATAACCATCTATGATAAGGTATAACCTATGAAGTACTAGCTGTTGTTATTTCTAATTTCCAGGTCAATTCAATATAATCACAGAAGTCAACAATATCATCATAGAAGTCAACAATATCATCACAGAAGTCATCTCACAGAAGTCAATTTCACTAAAACAATATACATATGTTCAAGTTATACATACAATTCATCTCATAGTTTACAAGTTTTCACTAAAAATTGTTTCTATTGGCATAGTCTCAAAGTTCTGGCACATCAGCTATTGCACCATTCTCATCAAAGAACTATGTGTTGGTTTGAACAATCCCAAAGTATAGATCAAAGTGAGAGTATACAGGAATTTATTTGGTATTTTTGGAGCAGTTGTACTATGAGCAATTGAATTTTGAAGTTGGAATCAAAATATGAAAATAATGTTTCTGGTAATATTGAACAGCAGAGAATATAAGTATTAAACTATGCTAGTTACAATGAAAATGAAACTCAAAAGTAAGAAAATAAGATATCGATATTAAGGATAACTTACATCATCACGATTCACTCTATATTTGTTGGCGGTCCGAAGATGCTCGCATACATAATACCCGCATAAGACACTCCCAGCAGGCTGCTTCGGACAAGAATAATATGTTTTAATGTCCAATGCATTCGTATTAGAAGGTCTCTCACCGCCAAGCTGTTCCGCGTAAAACTGTCAAGCGCTAAAATACAAGAAATGTCAAATAAAACTTGTCAACACATTCTAAATATGTGTAAATTAAAATTATTGAATAAACGTACAGTTTAAAAATAGAAAGGAAATCTTTGTAACGATCTGGTAGGTAATCAGCCGAGTCCAAAACTGTTGCCAAACCTTGTGTTGGCTTGATGAAGATCATTATGTAGTGATTACTGCAAACATACAAACACATGTGTTAACAATTAGAAATAATTTCTATTTCAATGTCATGTGTCGAACTTACTCGAAGTGGTACGGAGCCTTTACGAGGTCCTTGCCGTCTCTGACAAAGTTAAACATTGCATGTCCTATGTAAGCTGCAACTTCTGCCCTTCTATCCTCCTTAAGTTTTGCGATTGCTTTTTCAAATTCTTTTTTTTTCATGTGCTTGAACTGTGTTGAGTCTCAATCCGCCTTGACGTTGAATGGCGTCTTTGCAATCTATGTAGGGTCAAGGATACTTGTCTTGCATTTTATCTTTTCATTATCCATGTATTGCATTCTATTGAAGAAGTCTAGAATTGTTACAATCTCATGAAATGTGTATGCGTGTAGTAAGAAAATGCAATGCAAAATATTAGAGGCACTTACAAGCACCAGACGAGTAGCAGGTTGATTTCGAGCATGCCTTGATGGAAAAGGGTATGCAGCTCTTCAAATAAAGTGACTCGTTTATCTGCTCCAGTGCTCCAGAATGCATCTTTTGGAATATGAAATGTGACGCAAGAAAGATCGTATTTTGTGCTGGCAAGGATGTACCACTCATGCATTCTTTTGAGCGGGGCAGGTTGTTTGCTAAGTTGTACGGATGTCATGAACGGCTTCCCATTCTCAAATTTAGGAGGAACATCCTCAAGCTTGTATATTGGAACTCTTGGTTTAACTAAATTCATCCGTCGATTATACATGACATCGTCTTCTTCCCACTCCTCAATATCTTCTAATGATGGCTCATGAGAAGAACAAGATGCACTCAATTTTCTAATATTTTCCTTCATAGTTTCCAAATACTTTGACACTTCTGATGAAGGTTTCTTAATTTCGTATGAGCTAACTTTTATAGGCACTGATGATCAAGGAGTAGTCGTCGAAAGTGGGACACTGGCTTGTTGTTGAACCTGTTGTTCAATTGATTGCTCTTTACTCCCAGCAGCTGGATCTAGTACTACTTCAAGCTGTTGCACAACTGGTTGCTCTTTACTAGCAACAGCTTGCTCTGGTACTGCTTGAAGATGTTGTCCAACTTGTTTCTCTTGGATATCTTTACTAGCAAGGTTACTATCATCCTTGCTAAGACATAGGGAGAGTGGATCTTCCTGGACTGGGAGTGGATCTTCCTGGACTTTCGCCTTAGAAGATGGGGTTGCAGTATTTCGAGATGCGATGGGGCTAGAAATTGGCTCATCGTCCAACACAATATCGCATCAATGTCAAAGGATTAATTGGTTGATAGCCTGCCCCAGAGTCACGATCCCCACATGTGTGATGTGGTCTATTTCATAATCTTATTAATCATTATCAATGATCTGAAGAACTTTCACCACAGCATAATACAACGAAAGTGGATTCCCGTTGAAGTCACGATCAGGATTTACCATAGCAGTGGCAACCTGTTTGGTTTTGTTCCCTACTCTGCCGATCGGGAAAAGAAAACGACAAGATTTGTCATTAGCAATATCATCGACAACGAACTTATGGGTTGACCCTGAGCCTGGCACAGAACCAATGCTGCTAGGGTATGCAGTTGGAGATACCAATTGCTCCTTTGGCACGGGAACCATCGCTATACTCGGTGCCACTAATTGTCCCGATTACCTAAGTTGTTCCATTATTTATTGCACATTTTCTTTGACCTTTTGAGCAATCATTTCATCAAGTGTTTTCTTAAACTTCTCACGTCTTTATATGTGTCTTTATCTTTAGGGAAACCATCTAGCCAAGACATTTGAGAAGAGACTGCTCGAACGCGTCTGTTGTGTTCAAGGTTTCCTAAGATAGCGGTAAGTTGGTCATTCTCCCTCTTCGGCTTGAAGAGACCCTTCTGTTACTTTTCAATTACTTCTTTCACTTTTTTCCTCTACTTTATTCATAGAGTCGGGCTTTTCAAGTTTTCCCTCACTGGTCAAACCTGACCGAGCAAAGACCCACCGTTGAGTTCTCTCATCGCAGCCTTCTAACGGGTGAGGATTGTCCTTACTGGTAATTTCATCTAATATCTCATTCCATTTTTGGACTTTGGGTGCATATCTGATAGGCCCCAAGCGATGATGATATTTGTTCTTTTTGGCAAGCTCTGACCTAGTTGTACTTAGAACTTTAGCATCAGGTGTGGTCTTTTGATGAAAAAACTCTTGTCACTGAGCTTGTGTGATTTTTCCCATCTTCCTCGGGCTATGGACCTTATCGGCCTTAACATAAGCATTCATTTCACTCTTACAACCACGAAACTTCTTGCCGCAAGAGACCAATGTTGCTTTCTTTACAGCTTCTTCCGTGCATTTTGGGAACTTGAATTGTTTCTTTATCCTTTCCCACCACTCATTCTTGGTCTCATCAGGTAATTTTCTCCAATTCTCGGTTGTGATCGGCACGAGCTCCCTAACAAGAAAACTGCATGCATTTCGGTACTTGGTAACTGAATCTAGTGGTTCTTGGGAAGCCCACCTGGACCGACCCTTGTTATGTACATGATGTGGTCCAATGGACCCTTATTGGGACCTCGTTGCCCATGTTTCCGCTTGAGTGAAGCTGAGGATTCATCCATTGGAGAACCTTTTGCGGTCTTAGGAGCCGAAGTCACCTCGTTGTCTTCGCGACTAATCTAGGTAGAAAAGAATTATAAGACTTCGTATACTTGACAACCAACATTAACTTGAACTACTGAAGTTAAGATTCGTGATCCATACCTCATCGGCAGGATCATATTCCAGGTCGAGATCCTCTGAAGTCTTTTTAAGTTTTATATTAGAAAAAGGATTCGATGGACTGTGAAAGGAGCCTGAACTGCTTGAGTCAGTAAACTCCATATTGTCTTCTTTATTGTTACTACCAGCACCAGTCTTCTTAGGGCTTTCCATGCTAGAACTAATAAGAAGAAAAATATAATGAATGGCATATTAACTCTACATGAAGTGTTGCATGAAGAAAAAGATGGAAGCATTCTAGGGTTTGATAAGGCATTCTAGGGTTTAAGGCGACTGACCAAGGTGATTGACCAAGTTCCACTCTAGGGTTTGAGGCGACTGACCAAGGCATTAGCTAGGCATGTGTATTGTCTGTATCGAAAGTCGACAAGAACAATTGTATCAACAATTAAACAATAACAATTCACAATGTTTTCAAGTCGCCTAGTCGACCCTAGTCGCCTACCCACCGACTAGGTCGACTAGGATGACTAATCATCGACTAGGGCGACTAATCGATCCTAGTCGACCCTAGTTGGTCCTCTAACCGTCCAGGCCATTTTTTCCTCTTAATCATCTCATGATCACAACATAGCAGTCGACAACATTGCATATATCACAAGCACATAAATAAACCACAAGTTCAGAATTACAAGTTTAAATAGTGCATACAAGAATTTAGAATATTTTTTTAAATGTATACAAGTCTATTGGGCAATGATGCGGTTAAACTTGCAAGGAACACATCTTCCACTAAAGGTTCAAGTTCACATTAAACTAGCACTATGCAGCGAAAATCAACATTTGAAAACAAGAAGAGTCTAACAATGCCTACCCACAACACCATTGGCACCGGTAATGTCATGTGAAAATAACATCTTACAAACACTTCGCAAACTAAAAACTAACCCAGACCTTCGTGGGACGGCTAGGATTAAAAAACTTGAGGAAATTTATACACCTAGGGCGACATAGTTCATCTTCTTGAGGCGACTGACCAAAGCACCTAGGGTTCCAAAACTTTGATTAAGGAAATCTATGCAAAGCACCATTTGACTCGGCCGGCTGCGAGGGTCAGGATTGCCGGCAACGAGGGAGAGGAGGGAGGCAGCACAGGGACGGAGGAGGGAAAGCTGAAGGTCGGCGGTGATGGCTAGGGCAAAATGGGCATACCTGGAAGTGGCAATGGTGAAGCACGTCGGCAACGGCGAAGCTCGGCGGCGACAGGCGAAGCTCGGCGGCAAGAGCAGCAAATACTTGGCGGCAAACAAAATTTTTGCAGCCTAACGACGTCTAAGTGATTTCGCTCGGGTTAGGTTTTTCCAACGCAGCCGAGGGCTATATATAGACGCCTATCTTATCGGGCGGTTATTAAGTATCAACTGTTTGAGAAGATGATTATCTCAAGCGGGTGGTAATTACCAACCGCCTGCGAAGATTCACTTATCTCAGGCGGTTGGTAAGTAACAACCGCCTGAGATAATCTTTTTCTCAGGCGGTCATTAAGTACCAACCGCGTGAGAAGAAATTTATGTAAGCTTAATTAATATTCTTGATTAAATGTTGGGCCTTTCAAAAACCCAAATTCCAATTTCTTGTAATATGATTGAGTATTAAAGGTTACCATTAAATTTCACTTCATAAATCCCTATAAATTGGTCAGAACATAAAAAATATATAACAATTGCTATTTGTCATTTTTCTATCTTGATGAATATAATGATTTTTCCATTTAGTTTTTCAATGGAACTTTTTAGTCATCATACCAACCTCTATGATTTTTTTCAGATTTTTCAAAAAAAAATTGTATCTATGTGTGTTCAAAATTTGATAAATGTCTCATATGTATATGAGCATTTTGGTTAGAATGATGGAAAACTTGAATTTTGACACATTGGAATGCTTTAAAAAGTTTAAGAAAATTCATACATGTATAAATAATACAAATATGTTCATACAATCCAATTTCAGTGAAGGATCCCTTTTTTAGGAGATACACAATGTGAATAATATGTGAGTATAAATTAATTTGATATTTACCAAAACATTACAATGTCAGTTATACAAGTTTTAAAATATTTGGTCCAGGTAGTAAATGTTAATTTTTGAAAAATATAGAAGAAAGAATCATTGAATTTGGACTCAATTTGCAGAATCTATACATGTTTGAGTATCTATATTGGAATCTAAATAAAAAGAAGCAAGGAAAAAGAAAACTGAAGAACAGGCTTGCGCAATTATATCAGGCGGTTGGTAAGTAACAACGGCCTGAGATAACCTTTTCTCAGGCGGTTAGTAAGTACCAACCGCCCGAGAAGAAATATATGTAAGCTTAATTAATATTCTTGATTAAATGTGGGGCCTTTCAGAAGCTCAAATTCCACTTTCTTGTAATATGATTGAGTATTAAAGGTTACCATTAAATTTCAATTCATAAATCCCTATAAATTGGTCAGATCATAAAAAACATATAACTATTGCTATTTGTCATTTCTCTATCTTGATGAATATAATGATTTTTCCATTTAGTTTTTCAATGGACCTTTTTAGTCATCATACCAACCTCTATGATTTTTTTCAAAAATTTTAAAATCTTTTTGTATCTATGTGTGTTCAAAATTTGATGAATGCCTCATACGTATATGAGCATTTTGGTTAGAATGATGGATAATTTGAATTTTTACATGTTGGAATGCTCTAAAAAGTTTAAGAAAATTCATACATATATAAATAATACAAATATGTTCATACAATCCAATTTTAGTGAAGGATCCCTTTTTTATGAGATACACAAATGTGAATAATATGTGAGTATAAATTAATTTGATATTTACCAAAACATTACAATGCTAGCTATACAAGTTTTAAAATATTTGGTCCAAGTAGTAGATGTTAATTTTTTAAAAAATATAGAAGAAAGAATCATCGAATTTGGACTCAATTTACAGAATCTATACATGTTTCAGTATTTATATTAGAATCTAAATAAAAAGAAGCAAGGGAAAAGAAAATTGAAGAACAGGCTCGGGCAATTATCTCAGGCGGTTGGTAAGTAACAACCGCTTGAGATAACCTTTTCTCAGGCGGTTAGTAAGTACCAACCGCCTGAGAAGAAATTTATGTAAGCTTAATAATATTCTTGATTAAATGTGGGGCCTTTCAGAAGCCCAAAATTCACTTTCTTGTAATATGATTGAGTATTAAAGGTTACCATTAAATTTCACTTTATAAATCCCTATAAATTAGTCAGAACATAAAAAACATATCACAATTGCTATTTGTCATTTTCTATCTTGATGAATATAATGATTTTTCCATTTAGTTTTTCAATTGACCTTTTTAGTCATCATACCAACCTCTATGATTTTTTTAGATTTTTTTAAAAAAAATTTGTATCTATGTGTGTTCAAAATTTGATGAATGCCTCATATGTATATGAGCATTTTGGTTAGAATGATGGATAATTTGAATTTTGACATGTTGGAATGCTTTAAAAAGTTTAAGAAAATTCATACATGTATAAATAATACAAATATGTTCATACAATCCAATTTCAGTGAAGGATCCTTTTTTAGAAGATACACAAATGTGAATAATATGTGAGTATAAATTAATTTGATATTTACCAAAACATTACAATGTCAGCGATACAAGTTTTAAAATATTTGGTCCAGGTGGTGGTAGATGTTATTTTTTGAAAAATATAGAAGAAAGAATCATCGAATTTGGACTCAATTTGCAGAATCTATACATGTTTGAGTATTTATATTGGAATCTAAAAAACAGCAAGGGAAAAGAAAACTGAAGAACAGGCTCGGGCAATTATCTCAGGCGGTCGGTAAGTACCCACCGCATGTGAAACAGTTAAAAACCGCCTTAATAAAACCACCTGAACTTTATTAATTTTTATCACAGGCAGTTGTTTCATTAAAAACTGCATGTGAAAACCGACGCCTATATAAAGGTACCCCTCGGGCACCATAGAAAACCTAACCCTGGAGATTTTCCATCGATGCTGCCAGGCTGCCAAAAATTTCCACCGTGCGCCGACATTCATCAGTTGATTTCGAACAGAGAAAAGGTTAGAAGAGACTTCTTCTTCACTGTTATGTTTTTAATTTATTCTTTTTTCACAATTTCATTTTGTTGTGTTTGCATATGCGTCCAGCCCCCCCCCCAACCACTTGAGATTTGTAGTAGATTTGAATGATTAAAGGATGAAAGATGTAGTTTAGTCTTCCCTTGAGCTCACCCACGAATTTTACAGAACAAGAAATAGATTTGAAGGATTAAAGGTTGAAGATGAATACACGCACATCACGTGTTTGATGAAATATTTCAATGAATAAGCCTAACTTCAAAAATCCATTATGGCCACTCCGGCTCTGATGATAAGTCTCTGTTCCTCCAATGATGCTCTCTCCTTGCTCTGTTATTGCTCTGGCTTTTACCAATATGAAGCATGTAGTGCTGTTTTTCACCTGTTTAATTCAATCTAGGAGCATATAACAATATATAGTTATATACTAGCTATATATGTACATATATATACCGTCGACTATTTTTTTTCCATAAAAAAGTAGTGGACGACTAGAGGATGACTAAGGTCGACTAGAGGGCGATTAGTCGCCCTAGTCGACGACTAATCGACCTAGTCGTCCTTATCACCCCTTAGGCGACTAGGGTCAACTAGGGGACTTGAAAACATTGCTTGGAACCCTTATGAACAGACCTACATGATACCAATATTCACTCATATGATACGGGCTTGTTATGTGTTTGTAAATTCATTTTATGGAAGACCTTTAGGGAATATTTGTGGCCAAATTTTGTAAATTTTACAAAAAAATATTTTATTGAAGCATGGACCGTCGAGTGTGGATGTATAACATGCCAAGACCCGATCCTATGTACATTAATAATGTTGCAAATTTTATTGAAGCATCCAAGAGACATGCGAAATTGCAAAAGATAGATAACATATTATGACCATGTATCGACTACGAAAATAAGATTGCTTGGACGGATACTATAGTAATCCAATCTCATTTGGTGAAAAGGGATTCCAAAAAAAACTACACAATATGGACAAAGCATGGTGTGTTAGATACACATGATGTGGATAAAGATCATGAGAGAGGTTCAGATGACGATAATGTTCATATTGATGTCGGTAGTGACAATCAAGATGGTGATGGTGATGATGATGATGAGTTCGATTGTGAGGAGATGTTCCGTCACATTGAACCATATGTATTGACTTCTATTGGAGCAAGCAAAGGTTTAAGTAAAATGGAGACATTGCAGAATGCGGCGCCGGAGCTTTTATATGATGAATCAAACGGTTGTGATAAAGAGTTTACTACATTGCGTGCAGTCTTAGAACTACTAAAGTTGAAAGCCACACACGGATGGTCCGATTGTAGCTTCTCTGATCTTTTGAATCTTATGGCAGAAATTCTTCCAAATCCAAATAATTTGCCCAGAAGCACTTATAAAGCGAAGAAACTTCTTTGCCCGATGGCATTAGGTGTGACAAAAATACACACTTGTGTGAACCATTGTATTCTGTATTGCAAAGAGCATGAGCTCACAACTAGATGCCCCATCTGTAGTGTCAGTAGATATAAGAAGGACTACAATCACCAGTATGTTACCAACATGAAAAAGTCTCAGAAGAATAAGAAGTTTATTATTGGTCCTGAAGGTGACGATGATGATACTTCTGGCGATGCAGGCGGGAAGAATAAGAGAAAAATTCATGCCTTGGTGATGTGGTACCTTCCGGTAATTGATCGCTTGAAGCGTTTGTTATCAAACCCTAGGGAGGCTGAACTTATATGTTGGCATTCCAAGCAATGCAAGAAGATTGAAAAACATATTCGACACCCTGATGATGCAACGCAGTGGAAAATTTTTAATATTCAGTATTCAGAATTTGCAAAGGAAATCAGAAATGTGAGGTTTGCCTTAGGTACAGACGGAATGAATCCGTTTGGTCAAAAAAAGGAGCATACACAGCACATAGCCCGTGGTCTTAACGATATACAACCTACCGACGTGGTTGTGTCACAAAAGGAAATATATCTTGTTATCTATTCTTATCCAAGGTTCGAAACAACCTTGCATCAAAATTGATGCGTTCTTGGAACCTTTAATGGAAGATATGGTGAAATTATGGAATGAAGGGGTACGTACACGGGATGAGTACAAGTGGGAGTATTTCGCACTAAGAGCAAAGATATTTGTTACCATGCATGATTACCCAGGACTGTTTACATTATCAGGACAAATGAAAGGGAAGAAAGGTTGTGTAAGGTGTGTGGATAGAACTGGATTTCTATACCTCACTTCATCCAGAAAGACGGTGTACATGAGACACCGACGGTTCTTGACAGATACACACAAGTATAGGAAGATGAAAGAACAATTTGATAACAAAGTCGAAAAAGATATTGCACCAAAACCTTACAGTGGAAAACTTGTGTTCGAAATGGATAGGGACATTCATATTGCTTTCAGTAAGGGCAAAAAATATAAAGGAATCAAGAGAAATAAAAGTACATCTTTGGGTGATACAACTGACATGGCTTTCAAGAAACAATCAATTTTTTTCAAGTATCTTTCGTATTGGAAGAATCTAGAATTTTGCCATAGTATTGGTTTGATGCACATTACAAAGAATGTATTTGACAGCATCATTGGGACCTTGCTGGACATGCAGAGGAAAACAAAGGACGGATTAAATTCACGTATGGACCTAGTAAATCTTGATTTGAGACCAGAGCTTCATCCAGTAGAAAAGGCGAACGACAAGCATTACCTTCCCTCAGCCAGCTACAACTTGACGCTAGAAGAGAAAAAAGAAATTTGCGAATGCTTGCGTGGGATCAAAGTGCCCACGAGTTTCTCATCTAATATCCACAAACTAGTCTCGATGAAAGACTTGTCTTTATTCGGTTATAATTCTCACGACTGTCACATGATAATGACAGTGTTCCTTGCCATTGCAATAAGAGTCATCAAACCTGAGCATATAAAAGTTGTCATCACACATTTGTGTTACTTCTTCAATGTAGTATCACAAAAGGTGATAGCACGTGAAGATTTAGACTATCTAAAAACATACATCGTCGAGACTATGTGCAAGCTTGAGATGTGTTTCCCACCATCCTTTTTTGATATGCAAGTACACCTAATCATACATCATGTTGATAAGATAAAAGCATTGGGGCGACTATATTTACATCATATGTTTTTGTTGGAGAGATATTTAGGAGTATTAAAAGGTTATGTGCGGAACCGTGCTCACCCAGAGGGTTCAATTATGAAAGGATACACCACTAAAGAAGTGATTGAGAGTTGTGCTGATTACATCAAAGATGGAAAACCGATAGGTGTGCCTATACCAGTACATGAGGGTAGACTACGTGGGAGAGGCAAAGTGGGTAAGAAAACTTTTATCGTTCAAGATTAGAATAATGTACACTGTGCACATTTTGGTGTACTACAACAGCTCGCAATAGCTGAGTCGTATCTCGAGGAACACCAAATTGAGCTTCGTGAAAAAAACCAAGACCGCACAGAGGACTGGATCATGAAAGAGCACAGAAGATGTGTCACGGAATGGTTAATGGACAAAAGTATACCATACGGAAACTCTATAGAAGAGGCAATAATGAACAAGTTAGCTTTTGGCCCATCTGCTTTGGTGACATTATGGCAAGCATATGACATCAATGGTTACACATTTTACACTAAAGAAAAAGACGGTAAGAGTGTTGCACAAAATAGTGGTGTTCGTATTGAGGCTTATGATTAACAAGGGCAAAAGACCACATACTTTGGGTTCATAGAGGAAATATGGGAACTCAATTATCACGGAAGAATGGTAATGCCCGTATTTTAAGTGCCAATGGGTCAAACATTCTGATAGTGTGAAAGTGGACAATTACGGGCTGACACTGGTAGACTTGAATAAAGTGGGTTATAAAGATGACATGTGGGTTCTCACTGATAGTGTTGCACAAGTTTTTTATGTTCAAGATCTAGAAAATGAGAAGATGCACGTAGTTGTTTCTGGAAAGCAAAATATTATTGGGGTTGAGAATGTGGCGGATAATGAAGAGGAATATAATTAGTATGAAGAGTGTACCTTTTCACCGAACCAGAAAATATCAAACGCGTAGAGAGAAGCATTAAAAAGGATTTGAAACCCTATTTGCAAAAATATGTCAATGCTGGAAAAAATGTATGATAGATATTGTATATATTTGTATCCTCTGAAATGAACTTAGAACAATGCTCTATTTCAGCTTTAGATAGCATGTTTCGAACATTATTAAATTCAGCTTTTGTTTGGAATATATTATTACATTATTAAATTCAGCTTTTGTATTACATTATTATATTTATCACCTTCACCTGTTCCACAAGTTATCAAATTGTATGTGTATATAAATTTCTTCTGACCTATGATGATCAGGTTTGCCTTCCAACAACTTGGTTCCAAACAACATCTAGAAGCACAACTCTTGAAGCTCCTGTCAAGCTAATCCCTTCACAGCAAGCTCTTGTAGATGCAAGTAACACCCGGGACTCATCATTTGGATTGTTAAAAGCTTCAATTGAAGTCTGACGATACTTCCCATCCATTTGAGGGCTTGTTTGGATAGGAGTGGATCCACTTCAATATAAGTGGTTTGAGGTGGATTAAGGAGAAAATTAGTTCATTCTTCACTTCAATCCACTTCAATCCAATAAAATTGAGTACACCCAAACAAGCCCAAAAAGATTTCTTTATCTTCTCTCCATTTTAAAAACTTACGAAGATGCTACTTTATCAGTTCTAATGGCTGAATATATTGACTACAAATTAGTACCATCTCTCTTAGTGCTTCACACAAGCGATGAAGCGAATAACTTCAATCACCAATCTTGTTTTTACCCTTTTCATAGGAATTTGACCTTAATCTTTCAAGCATAGATTTATCAATAACTGAAACTTCCTCATCAGACATGTTAATGGCAGTTACAAGTGAAGGGTGTGTTGAAGCTAACGAAATCTCAACGGGACTGAAGACAAAGAGATGTTGCATATGAGTGACAATGTCCACGTTAGAAAACATGAAGCTATGATGGCAGCCTTCAACAACATGAAAAGTGATGCCAAGGTTATGCTTGCATCAACCAAGGCATGTTGTGAGGGCATAACACTTGTTGGAGCATAACGATTATGTTTGCCCCAACAAGTGTTATATCCTCACAACATGCCTTGGTTGATGCAAGCATAACCTTAACATCACTTTTCATGTTGTTGAAGGTTGCCATCATAGCTTCACGCTGTCTAACTTGGACATTGCCACTCATATGCAGATCTCTTTATCTTCAGTCCGATTCAGATTTCGTTAGCTTCAGCACATCCTTCACTTATAACTGTCATTAACATGTGTGATAAGGAAGCTTCACTTATTTGATAAATCTATGCTTGAATTAAAGATTAAGGTTAAATCCTTATGAAAGTGTAAAAACAAGATTTGTGATTGAAGTTGTCCGCTTCCTCGCTTGTGTGAAGCACTAAGAAAGTAGGTACTGATTTTTAGTCAATATATTTAGGCATTAAAACTGAGTAAGGAACATCTTCCTAAGTTTTCAAGTGGACAGGAGGAAAAGAAATCCTTCGAATAGATGGGAAAATCCTTTCAAGGATCGTCAGACTTCAAATTGATGCTTTCAACAATCCAAATAATGAGCCACGGGTGTTACTTGCATCTACAAGAGTTTGTTGTGAAGGGATTTGCTTACCAGCATCACAGGCGGTTCTTAATTAATAAGCAGCATGTGAAAACAATGACTTTCTCCAGGCGGTTCTTCAATAAAAACCGCTTGTGATGATTGAACCATTACATTGGTTCTTAAACAATGACTGCCTATGAAAATCATGTATTTACCCAGGCGGTTATTAATTAAGAACCCTATGTGATGTTTGATACATCACAGACGGTTCTTAATTAATAACCGTCTGGGTAAATAATGTACTTACCTAGGCGGTTCTTTCTTAAAATCCGTCTGTGATTTTCAGTCATCACATGTGGTTATTGTATCATTCGTCATCACAGTCGCATTTTTTTACGAACCGCTTGTGTTTGAAAAATCGAGGCGTCTGTAAAAATGCTTTTTATAGTAGTGTCCCTGCCGGTTTGAAGCCGCAGACAACCCAACGGTCCTTGCGCTGGTCAAGGATGCCATCTGCATGTAGTTTGTTTTTAAGAGCCACTTTCCGGTGATGATATTGACACCTTGTAGGGCGACGGACTAGCGTCCAAGTATTGTTAGCACGTAGCGCAACATATTCTTCTTCCATTGCCGCAAGCCAAGCAGGATCCTGCATGGCGGCCTGAACAGATGTAGGCGGGGCAGGTGGCGATGTGTTAGTGAGGCCGGCATATTTTGGGTTGGGTTGAATGATGCCGTCACGCACGCACGTTATTATGGGGTGACGCGGGTACACCAGATCAGCCAGTGGAGTGCTGGGTGTTTGGTTGTTCAGTGCAGCGGGGGATAAGGATGGTTGGGCTTGGCGCGTGCGTTGAGGAACGACAGAAGCATGCATGGATGACTCGTGGAGGTGCCAGGTGGTTGGAACGGATAGGAGCTGTTGGGTTGTTGTGCATGCACGTGGCGTGCGGGGGTATCAGAGGTTTGAATGGCGGTTGTATGTTGGGTGCTGCCGAGCAAATTCTCATATGGTGCGTTGTTGGAGCGGACGCGGCTGGGGCACCGATTCAACAGATAGGTTGCAGTAACGAGTGCGTCGGGCTAGAAGGATAGGGGGGCACTAGCATGAAGCAATATCGTACGCATGCTATCATTGAGGGTCCGGATAACATGCTCGGTGCGGCCATTTCGGGGAGAAGTATATGGGAATGCGAATTGAAGTGCAATTCCATGCGTTAACAGAACTCTTCTTCGTTATCTGTGCGTATGCATGAGATGCACCGCTGGAATTGAGTTTGAACAAACGCGTGGAAGGAAATGAATGTTGGAAGAACGTTGGACTTATGGCGTAAGGGAAAAGTCCAAGCAAAAATGGGAAAAATCATCCAATAGCACAAGGTAAAACTTAAAGCCAGAATTACTAGGCACTGGTGAAATCCAAACATCACAATGCAGAAGTTGGAACGGGATAAATGCATTCGTGTGCGAATGTGGAAATGACAACTGGAGGTGCTTGCCAACTTCACATGAGCTGCAAGTGTGTCCGTCCAACTTAGTACATTGAAACTGAAATCTAGAAAGGAGGTGTTGAAGCTAGCCGTAGCTGGGATGGCCCAAACGCACGTGCCTGTAACATCCTCATTTTCATCCATCATGCATTGCATACATTCTTATACATGTTTAACATTAAGCAACAAAAAAATGAACAAGTTTAAAACGAATTAGAACCAAAATAGCAATTAAAGTCTGTGTCAGTACGGACTTGTCCAAATTGGACCCCGGACTAGTCCGTTCTACTCTCTATTGTTTTCGGACTTATTTGCTTTCGATCCCGGATTGGTCTGAAAATGTTTCTGTTGATTGTTCGTACTTGTCCGTTCTCTTGTACGGACTAGTCCGATCTTCAATATTGGAAACTTTCGGAGTTGTCTAGTAATTTTCCCCAATTTGGTCTGGTTTTTGAAAATCTGAGAAGACCCCTGGACTTGTCTGACCCCATACCGGACTTGTCCGTTTTGCTTTCTGATCCTTTTCGGATTTGTCCGATATGCACCGGACTTGACCGTTCAACTTTCTGTCTCATATTGGACTTATCTGGCCCCTATCGGACTAGTATGGTGTGACCGACTCTGAGTCTTTTTTTCCTCCCCGACGGGCTTTTGGGTAATTACCTTAATTGGGCCCAAGAACGTCGTGCCTAACCCCTGTGGAGCCCATGTAGGACCCCACCTAGGCCTCCACCGCCTAAAACTCGAATTCCACCCAAACCCTACCACCTCCACCCTATATAAACATCCCACCACCCACCCTTTCATCTCTTTGCCACAATTGAAGAAAACCTTAACCCTAGTTTGTGAGAGCCGCCATCAAGAAGCTTCCACCGCAGGGAGAAGAAGGAGAAGGAAGGAAGGAGGAGGATCAAGAAAGATCGTCGTTGCTGCTACGATCTCCATCATCAACCCTTCATCGTCGACATCCTCCTTTGCCATTTCTACGTCTCCAATCGATCTAGACGTCAAGATCTCGAGTTTCATTGAATCCTCAACCCCTAAACCCTAGGATTCACGGTAAATACCTTAGATCCCTCTTCCTTGCGTAAAATATGGTTCCATATAAACTTAAACCATGCTCTAGTTGAAAATTCACCAAAATCCTAACTTTAACATACTTGTTCGGTCCCTGAGCGGACTAGTCTGATTTCCTTTCTGTTCCAGAATGGACATGCCCGGCCTGGTTGCAGACTAGTCCAGTCTTCTGTTCTAAAATTTCCTGAGACTTCTTTAATATCCTCTGAAATGACTTCAAACTTGCTCTAACATGTAAAACTTAATTGTGACTAGTTAGTAAGAAATTATATCAACCTAATAACGTGCATTACCCCATAATTGCATTATTCATGCATGTCATGACATATTAAATAAAATATGAGCATTTATTTATTGTAATATTTGTTTTGTATGTTTATTGTGCGGAATAGAAGTTGTTGCTCTAGAGGGTGCTGTCGAGGATCTCCAGCACCAGAATTTGGAAGCTTTTGATCCTAACCAATCTCAAGAACAAGGAAGGTGTATTTGATCATTTTGATCTTGTTTTTAAATGTTGTGTTTGCAAAACTGCATGCTTGTGTCCAATTGATGGAAAACCCAAGATAGGTGTTTACTATACTTGTTTAACCATCTTTGTCGCTTGGAATATATTGTAGAGAGTCGGAAAGGGTATTTTTACCTTTTTTCCTCACTCTAATTAATTAGGATGGGAAAACAACCAAATGGCTCAATTATGAATTAATGAACTTATGGATGATGATAATTGATGAACATGGATATTTGGTAACATGGGACTTGGGAGATCTAAGCAAGCATGGATTGTGGATTGAGTTGGATGATATAGTGGCTTGCTTTCTTTAGATCTAAGGACCAGTTCATGCGAGAATAAGCCAGGACAACGGTGCCACCACAAGGCCAAGTATGGGTGCGGCTTAGCCAATTAATTAGGTGTATTGCCAGCATTGTTCGGATTATTTGGGGAAGCGGGGAATGGGAGTCAGTCGGGTTTGTAATAGTGGCGGGACTACCCTAGGATCTGAACAGCACAAGAGGGGGCCCTTGGTTGGATGTGCTTAGTTGGAGGTATTACCACCGGTGAAACCTTGGTGGGTCTGAATATGCTGGTAGTCCCTTTGTAAAGACTATTTTTGATCTCTTGGCCATACACCCAAGGTAGTGTATTTGGCATAAGGGAAGTTTCTTTAGTCGCCGACGGGTGAAAAAATCACGAACTTGTGGGTAAAGCGGTACAACCTCTGCATAAAACTATCATGATAGCTATGCTCCCGGTTAAGAGCACGTGGATGACCTACATGATTAGAGTTGAAATTGGGAATTGTGATGGTTTGGTTATGGATTGGATTGTGATAAATGGATATGGTTAATGATGATGGTAAGAATATGGCATATGAATGGATGATGGATTTGTATTATGTTAATTATTTGGGATATTATGGGATTAATTCACATAAACATCTTAATATGTTTTTTATATGTTTTAAACGTACTTTTCAGTAATTGGCCATTATTTGTTATCATTCCTTGTTTAAGCTACATGTCATTATTTTCCCACACTTGTTGAGTACGACATGTGGTCACCCTTGCAATTCCCCCACCAACAGTTTTAGGTGATGTTTGGGAGTATTCCGAGGATAATGCGGAGTACTAGGTTGTGTGATGCCGTCGACTTGTCTGTGGTTGTGCTTGGAGTTGTGTTACCCCATATGCTTAGTTTGCTTAGTTAGATTATTTTCGCTGCAGATTCTATTAGTGACAATGAACATTAGAGTTGTAATTTGACGATTATTTGTATATTGTAATAAAAAGTACTCATTTACTAGTTTGCGTTGTGGTAATTTTTTGTATATTGTTTGTGATGCACTTGCGTATGTGTGTTGAACAACCTGGGCACACATATGCATCACACTCGGTTCATTTTCGGAACCGAGTGTCAAAAATTGGTATCAGAGCCACAGGTTGACCATAGGACGCAACCTAGATAGAATAGACACTTTAGAGCACATAGGAACACTTAGGAACGGTTGAGGTTTGTTTGGTGTGTTGATTGTTATGTAATGTTTGCTTGTGTACTTAGTAGAGGATTATGGGATGCTTTAGCGCTTGCCACATCCATATAGGTTTATTTGCTTAGCTTCATATCCCTTGCTGTATATAGTTGGGGACGTATTCTAAATTATTCCATCTCTTGCTCTGTTCTTCAGATGCCGAGGAACCGCAACCAAAGGAATGCCAATAGTGAGGAGGAAGAGAACCATGGGGCACCTCAGAACAACAATGGACTTGGACGTGAGGCTAGCAACCTTGAGCGGTTGATGGCCATGTAGAATCGTGATGCAAACTTTAGGAAAGTTGCAGGCCAATAACTAGAACCAACCCCATATGCCTCCACCACCACCCCCACCACCCCACCACCTCATAACAGGATGGGAAAGTTTATGAGGACTAGGCCACCTACCTTTGCTCAAGCCAATGATCCTATGGAAGCTGATGATTGGCTGAAATTTGTAGAGAAGAAGCTTGCTATTGTCCTGCAATGACAGAGAGAAGTTTCTTTTTGCCTCCCATCAGCTAGTTGGAGCAGCTGCGGATTGGTGGGACTCGCTATGCAATACCCATGAAAATCAAGAGAGGATTACTTGGGCTGAATTCAATGAGAAATTCCGTTCTCACTTTGTTCCTGAAGGTGTTATGATCTTAAAGAGGCAGGAATTCGAGAACTTAAGGCAAAGAAAGTCGAGTGTGAGTGAGTATCTCAATAAATTCACTCAACTCTCAAGGTACGCTCCAGAGGATCTCAACCGGGACAGCCGTAAGCAATACTTGTTTATGAGGGGCCTAAACAATTAGATTCAAGTTCAATTGCTCAATTGTGACTATGCAAATTTACAGAAGCTAGTGGACAAAGCTATTGTGGTTGAGAACAAGTTATGTGAGATGGGGCAAGATAATAAGAGGAAGGTGCCATATCAAGGATAGCCACAAGGAAGCAATGTTCGCCCCCGCTATGCACTACCAAATGCACCGTACTGTAAACCATTTGCTTCTGCATATCGCGCTGCTATTCCACCGTGCCCAGCTTAGCCAATGCAGCAACGCCCCGCTATACAAGTACCTCACCCTCCAATGCCTCATGTGCCCTGCGCCAATTTTCATGCAAATGCTCAAAACCAAGCTCGTCCTAATAATTTTGGTGCAGCAAGGTCGTGCTATACTTGTGGTGAGGTGGGACACTTTGCATCCCAATGTCCTAAGTCAAGCCTTGGTCAAGGGAACGATGCTCCGAGACAGAACCCAAGACCGAATGGAGGAGCGCCACAAGGCAACCGTGGACCGCATAATTTTTCGTGGCAAGTTGAACCATGTCTCTACGGAGGAAGCGCAACAAGCGGATGACGTGGTGATTGGTATGTTTCTCGCAAACTCCAACCCAGCGACTATGTTATTTGATTCTGGAGCATCGCATTCGTTCATTGCATCAACGTATGTTGCCAAGTATAGTTTGCCCATATCTCATATGACGTATACCTTGTTGGTTAAGTCTCCTAGAGGGGAGATGAGGACGAATATAGTATGTCCAAAAGTAAGCCTTAGAATAAGGGGGTAGACTTCTTTGCCAACCTTATTGTTTTGGATTCCCAAGGACTGGACATAATACTTGGTATGGACTTGTTAAGGAAGCACAAAGGGATAATTCAATGTGCCACAACGACGGTGAAGTTGACAAATGAAGAAGGGGTCAGCATAGAATTTGAAGCATCTTGAAACACACCAAAGCAGGTGGAGCTGAATCAAATGGACGGTGCAGCAATTGAGGAGATCTTAGTGGTGTGTGAATTTTCGGATGTGTTGCTAGGTATGCCACCTGATCATGACATAGAATTTGTTATCGAAGTAATACCTGGAACTACACCTATAGCTAAGAGACCATATAGGATGCCTCCTATGGAGTTAGCAGAGCTCAAGAAGCAAATTCGAGAGCAGCTAGAGAAGGGTTTCATTCACCCAAGCTCTTCACCTTGGGGAGCACTAGTGCTTTTCATGGATAAGAAGGATGGATCCCAAAGGATGTGTGTGGATTACCAGGCTCTCAACGAGGTGAAAATTAAGAACAAGTACATGTTGCCCCATATAGAGGATTTGTTTGATCAAATGAAGGGTGCATGTGTTTTCTTCGAGATCAACTTGAGGTCAAGATATTTTCAAATGAAGATTAGACCATCAGATATATCCAAGATAGCTTTTCGGACATGATATAGATCCTATGAGTATATCGTTGTGTCCTCTGGATTGACAAATGCACATGCATTCTTTATGTACCTCATGAATAATGTCTTCATGGAGTACTTCGATAAATTTGTTGCGGTGTTCATTGATGACATTATGATCTACTCGAGAAGCGAGGATGAACATGAGGAGCATTCGAGGCTCACATTGCTGAAATTGAGGGAGCACCAATTATATGCAAAATTTAGCAAGTGTCAATTTTGGTTAACAGAGGTGTCAATTTTGGGACACATCATCTCTGGAGGAGGAGTATTTGTTGACCCAGGAAAGGTAAGGGATGTGCTAAAGTGGGAACTGCCACAGAATGTGAAGGAAATTAGGATCTTTCTTGTAATGGTTGGATATTACCGTCGTTTTATCAAAGGTTTCTTCAAAATAGCCAAGCCCATGACTGAATTATTAATGAAAGGAAGAGCATTCCAATGGACTCAAGCTTGTCAAAGCCGTTTTGAGGAGTTAAAGAAGAGGTTAACAACAGCACATGTGTTGGTATTGCTAGACATGAGCAAAAGTTTTGATATTTATTGTGACGCACAAAGGCAAGGACTTGGATGTGTGCTCATGCAAGAAGGTCAAGTGATAGCCTTTGCATCGAGGCAATTGAAGAAACATGAGCAGAATTATCCTACGCATGATCTTGAACTTGCAGTCGTGGTGCATGCCTTGAAGATATGGATACATTACATTCTTGATCATAGGTGTGAGATTTACACGGATCACAAGAGTCTCAAGTACATATTCACACAAACAAACTTGAATTTGAGCCAACGAAGATGGTTGGAGCTCATCAAGGATTATGATGTGGGAATCAACTATCATCTAGGGAAGGCTAATGTAGTGGCCGATGTTTTGAGTCGGAAAGGAGTAAGCCACCAACTCACAGTTCGAGAATTGCCATCCGAGTTATGCAAGGAGTTTGAACGGTTGAATCTTGGATTTGTGAATAAAATGGAAATATTGGAGTTATGACCCTGGAGCAAGAAATCCGAGAGGGTCAAACAAGGGATGAGGAAATCCAAGAAATCAAGGAAATGATCTAAGAAGGGAGAGAATTCAGATTTGATGAGGATTATCATGGTACTCTATGGCTTGGGAAAAGAATTGTTGTTCCTGATGTAAAGCAACTCCGCAAGACGATATTGAAGGAGGCACATGACTCACCTTACTCAATTCATCCCGGTTGTACGAAGATGTACAAGGACTTGAAAACTTCCTATTGGTGGGATAGGATGAAAAAGGACATAGTTGAATATGCTGCATTATGTGATGTGTGTTAACGAGTCAAAGCTGAACATCAAAGGCCAGCTGGATTATTGCAGCCATTAAAGATTCCGGAATGGAAATGGGAAGAAATTGGTATGGTCTTCATAGTTGGATTACCGTGCACCCAGTCTGGTTATGACTCCATATGGGTGATTGTGGATCGGTTGACAAAATGAGCTCATTTCATTCCCGTCAGGACAACCTATACCACTGTGAAGCTAGAATAATTGTATATGGAGCATATTGTGTGCCGACGTGGGGTTCCAAAGAAAATAGTGTTTGATCGAGGTTCTCTATTTACCTCTAGGTTCTAGGAGAAACTGCATGAAGGTATGGGTATAAGGCTAAATTTCAGCTCAGCATATCACCCACAAACTGATGGACAAACTGAGAGGACAAATCAAATATTGGAAGATATGTGGAGAGCTTGTGCTTTGAAGCATGGACGCAGCTGGAACAAAAGCTTGTCGTATGCTTAATTTTCCTACAATAGCAGTTACTAAGCAAGTTTGAAGATGTTGCCATATGAAGCACTATATGGAAGGAAGTGTGGGACACCCTTGTTTTGGAATGAGATAGGAGAGATTCAAGTATTTGGACCTGATGTGTTGCACGAAGCTGAAAAGCAAGTTCAGACAATCCGCGAGAATTTGAGGGCTGCTCAGTAAAGACAAAAGGGCTATGTGGATAATAGGCGAAGAGACTTTGACTTTGAAGTGGGAGACTTCGTATATCTCAAAGTATCACCTATGCGAGGTCATAAGCGGTTTAACATCAGAGGCAAGTTGGCACCACACTACATTGGATCATTTAAGATTTTAGGAAAACATGGAGAAGTGGCATATAAGTTGGAGATGCTGAAAGTGCATCTAGGAATCCCTTGTGGGTTTTGGATGATTTATGACAAGCAAATGAGATCCTAACCACTTTGTGAGATGAGCACAGGTTCTAATGAGAAAATAAGCAAGGTGCCAAAAAGAAGGGAGAATGAGGAGCAATGTGGAAAAGAGCTCAAGGAACAAGTGTAGTAGATCATTGTGTATGGAGTGTGTTAAGGAAACACATCCCAAGAGCTCAAGCACAAATAATCATACACATTTCACAAGTTTATATAGGACCAGACTAGTCCGACTAACACCGGACTAGTCTGATATCTTTCTACACAAGATCGGACAAGTCCGATATCACCACGGACTAGTCCGATATCTCTCTGACTAGAATCGGACTAGTCCTCCCCAGTGCGGACTAGTCCTCCAAACACTTCACAAGCTGCACAAAATCGAACAAGTCCAGTCACACAACGGGCTAGTCCAATATCATTCTGATGTAAATCGGACAAGTCCGATATTGGCACGGACTATCGGAAAAACCCTCTGACTTAAATCGGACAAGTCCTCCAAGTGCGGACTTGTCCCCAATTCACTTAGGGCTTCACTTTTCCGAACAAGTCCGATATCCATCGGACTAGCCCGAAGATTTCCAGAAGCGAAATCGGACAAGTCCGCTTTTAGCCGGACTAGTCCGATATTTCGGGACACCTAGGGTTTGCCACGCACAGCACACCGGACTAGTCCGGTGTCCACCACGGACTAGTCCGATATTTCTTAACCCTAACGGTAACTTTTGGGAACCCCATATAAATAGGTGTACACGGCCCATCTTTCATCACTCTCGACCCCCTGTGCCGTCACACCTCCAAGAGCCTCAAAAACACATCTCTCCAGAAAATCAAACGCAACAAAGATCAATCCCTTGAGGATACACTTTTGATCATTGGAGAGACACGGTTCATCACTTATTGAGCTCTTGGTTTGATTCCCTAACACACTCCTGTGGTTTTTATTGTAATCTTTTGAGTGTGTTCTTGGTGGAGTGTTTGTTGTAATCTTGGGGAGCCCTCAACGTGTGAGAAGGCCCCTTGAATTTGGTTATTTGCCCTTTGTGATAAGTGAAGAGGATTGGCCTCTGTGGCGATCTGACGAGGGTAGGGTTGGAGAGGACCCGGTCCTTTTGTGGACTCCTCAACGTGGATGTAGGTTGCCTCTGTGGGAACTGAACCACAGGATAAAATCATTGTGTTCTTTCTTTGCGCTCATCATTCTTATACATCATATCAATCTAGGGTTTCAATCAATCTTGCTTACTTTACATTGAAACATTGCATATAAGATTGACTTGTGGTATATCCTAGTTCATAATTGTGTAACACTTCAATTACAAGTATATTTCCGCTGCATTCATTCTAGGATCAAGATAATCGATCAAATTTGATAAACCTATACGGTATACACCGGACTAGTCCGCACTCGACCGGACTAGTCCGATTTCTCGAGATTTTATCTAGTTGTTAAGTGTTGCAGGTCCTGAAAAAATTAAAAAAGTCCTATTCACCCCCCCCCCTCTAGGCGACGTTCAATTGGTATCAGAGCAAGGTTCTTCAAGAAGGAGACTAATCGCTTGAAGAGATCATGTCGGACATGAAGGACGTACACAAGAGCAACAACCAAGAGAAGGTTGATGAAGACAAGAACCAGAAATTGGAGAAGCTCCTCAAAGCCATTCAAGACTTTGAGGATGACAATGAGGAGACGCTAGAACTAAAGGCGCTCCTAAGGAAGAAAACCCTTTCCAAGGGAAAGGTGAAATTCGAAGATGAGAAGAAAAAGAAGGGGAGTAGTCACACCGACTACTCCCGATATCCTTTTAACTATGATCGCCTAAATTCTAACAACGATCATTATCTATCCATTCCACTTGGAAAAGCCCCACATTTTGACGGCAATGACTACTCAATGTGGAGGCAAAACATGAAAATGCATTTAATTTCTCTCAAACCAAGTTTGTGGCACATAGTATGCACAGGAATAGATATCCCTGATGATGATGAGGAGCTCACGCCTAGCCAAGAGCAAGCAATCCATCGAAATGCTCAAGCTACTGCAGTCATTACTTCATCGCTCAGTCGTGATGAGTTTACAAAAGTAGATGGACTGGAGATCGCAAAAGAAATATGGGATACATTGCAAACCGCACATGAAGGCGATCGTCATGTGCGAGAAGCGAAGATCGAGATGATTGAAGGCGAGCTGGGAAGGTTCGCAATCAAAGAAGATGAGTCGCCACAAGACATGTACAACCGATTAAAGACACTCATCAACAAGGTGCGAGCATACGGAAGCAAGAAGTGGAACGACCACGAGGCAGTGAAGCTCATCCTTAGAGCCTTCATGCCTCGCAATGTCACCTTGTGCTCAATTATACGAGAAAGCCCCGGATACAAGAACATGACCCCGGATGAGCTACTTGGGAAAATCATCAACTTTGAGGTGATGGAAAAACAAGCCAAACATGTTAAGGAAATTGCCGACCTCACCTCGGCAAAGAAGAAAGGGGTCGCTCTAAAGTCCACCCTTAAGCCCTTGTTTAAAGAAGCTCGAGAAGCTCAACTAGAAGAAGACGGTGATGATGAAAGCAGTGACTTGAATGAAGATGACATGATATTGTTCATGAATAAATTCAAGAAGATGATGAAGAAGAGACAAGGCGCTAAAACAAGTGAAGGAAAGTACAAGGAGAGATCAAAGCCAAAATTGAGACGGGCATGCCATAATTGTGGTGAGTATAGCCACTTTATAGTTGATTGCCCATAAGAAGAGAACAAGAAGAAGACCAAAGAAGCAAAGCCTCAACCCAAGAAATTGTTTAAGAAGAAGAAACAAGTCGAACAAGCGCATATAGGGAAAGAGTGGGACTCAAATGATGAGTCCTCATCATCAGAAGAAGAAGAGATGGCTAGCATAACCATCGAGAAGACATCCAAGAAGTCCACTCTCTTCCCTACTCTCGGCGCATGGAAGGGGAACGGCACTTGCCTCATGGCAAAGGAAGGTAAACGCAAGGTAACAACAAAACCCTCTTCCGTGCATTACTATTCCAGTGATAGTGAAGTTAATAGTGATAATGAAGATATGCTCACTGGGTTAGATAAGAAAACAGCCACAAAACTGAAATTTTTACTTGATCAACTTGTTGAGAAGGAGAAGTTGATACATCAGCAAGAAGACATGATTATCTCCCAAAAGGAGGAATATGTTGAACTTGATAAGCTTCTAGAACTTGAAAAGGAGCAAAGCAAGTCACTAGAGCTTGAATTAGCTTCAAGCAAGGAAGCTTGCTTGGAGTTAAGCTACTCAAATGCTACAATCAAGGACGAACTTGCTAACCTGATCAAGGTTAACAAAATCCTTGAAGTGCAAGTTGAGTCACTCAAGCAAGGTGACCCTTCATCCTCTTCAAGTTCACCTTCTCAACCCATTAAAATTGAAGTTGCTTCTACTTGTACATGTGGTAAAGTTGACACCAGCTTGAAAGACAAGTCAACCTCTAACAAGGACAATCATCCTTCACAAAATGTCATATTTGACAAAGAGAAGATCAAATATGCACGTAGTGCATACTTGGTCACAAGACCTCCAAATGTCAAATATGGCATTGGTTACTCTTATGGTGAAAAGCAACTTGCTAGAAGCCATAAGAATAACAAGGAGAGCAATGCCTTTGCAAAGGTAAGACCCTCTCAAACTGAAAAATCCAAAATTAATGAACCCAACACGCATGATCACCGGACTAGTCCGGTCGGGATTCGGGCAAGTCCGGTCTTCCGGACAAGTCTGATCTCCCAGACTAGTCCTGTGTATAAACAACAACAGTTGCTATTTAGAACTTTCGATGCATCTTATGTCTTAATGAGAAGTAATTTTGGCAAAGTTTATGCTCATTATGTTGGGACACGCCATGGGAACACCAAGTCTCATGTGTGGGTGCCCAAAACCCTTGTGACTAACCTAAAAGGACCCAAGCAAGCTTGGGTACCTAAAACCAAGGCATAATTTGTTTTGTAGGCCTATTCCTCTGATTGATCAAAATGGGTGCTAGACAATGGCTGCACCAACCATATGACCGAAGAAATAAGGATGTCCGTTGAGTATGAAGCAAATGAGGATCCAAGCGAGGGCATCTATTTTGGAGACAATAGTCAAAGAAAGGTGCTCGGTACCGGTAAAATTGCCATATCATCTAAACACACTCTTTATCATGTATTACATGTTGATTCCTTAGATTATAATCTGTTGTCCATATCTCAATTATGTGACAAAGGTTATAATTACTTGTTCACTAACGAGGGTGTGACCGTCTCTAGAAGGAGTGATGGTTCCATTGCATTCAAGGTTATGTTAAAGGGAAAGATTTACCTTGTTGACTTCAACAAAGATAAAGCCGAACTTGACACATGCTTGATTGCAAAGACCAACATGGGTTGGCTGTGGCATAGACGGCTAGCACATGTTGGTATGAGGAACCTTCAAAAACTCCTCAAGGGCGATCACATCCGAGGTTTGAAGGGTGTTGTTTTTGAGAAATACAGGCCTTGTAGCGCGTGCCAAGCCGGGAAGCAAGTTGGAGCACCTCATCCCGCTAAGAACGTCATGACTACAACAAGACCGCTCGAGCTACTTCACATGGACTTATTTGGTCCAATTGCTTACATAAGCATCGACGGTAACAAATATGGTTTAGTAGTTGTTGATGATTTTTCTCGCTTCACTTGGGTTTTCTTTTTACATGATAAGTCAGAAACAAAAGGAATACTCAAGAAGTTCTTCAAGCGAGCTCAAAATGAGTTTTCATTGACAATCAAGAACATTCGAAGCGACAACGGCATGGATTTCAAGAACACACAAGTTGAGGATTACCTAGATGAAGAAGGCATAGAGCACGAGTTTTTAGCACCTTACTCCCCTCAACAAAATGGAGTTGCCGAAAGAAAGAACCGAACCCTCATAGAGATGGCGAGATCAATGCTCGATGAGTACAAAACCTCGGATCGATTTTGGGCGGAAGCAATTAACACCGCTTGCCATGTCATAAATCGACTTTATCTTGATCGACTACTCAAGAAGACATCCTATGAGCTACTCACCGGTAACAAGCCTAATATTTCATATTTTTGAGTTTTCGATTCCAAATGCTATATTTTGAACGAGAAGCCTAGGAATTCAAAGTTCGCTTCGAAGTCCGATGAAGGTTTCTTACTTGGTTATGATTCGAACACTTACGCCTATCGTGTCTACGACAAGACCTCCGGACTTGTTGAAGTAGCACGTGACGTAGTGTTCGATGAAACTAATGGCTCCCAAAAGGAGCAAGTTGATCCATGTGTGCTAGATAAAGTAGAAGCTCCTTGTCAAGCATTGAGAAGAATGGCGTTAGGCGAAGTTCGACCACAAGAGCCACCTCTATATATGCATGAGGAAAATGAACCACAAGAGGAGGCTCATGATCATGGGGGAGCTTCCATACAAGATCAACCTCAACAAAGCGAAAATGATCAACAAGTCAATGAGGGCAACCACTTAGGGGGAGAATAAGATGATCATGAAGATTCAAGACAGCAAGTACCACACCCAAGAGTACACCAATGCGTCCAAAGGGATCACCCAATCGACAACATCATCGATGACATCCAAAAGGGAGTAACTACTAGATCTCGCATAGCTAATTTTTGTGAGCATTACTCGTTTGTGTCCTTTTTGGAACCACACAGGGTTGAGGATGCATTGAAGGATCCGGATTGGGTAGTGGCCATGCAAGAAGAACTCAACAATTTCAAAAGAAACGAAGTGTGGGAACTAGTCGAAAGACCCAATTCCAACGTTGTCGGCACCAAATGGGTCTTCCGCAACAAACAAGACGAACACGGGGTGGTGACAAGGAACAAGGCACGACTTGTGGCCAAGAGTATTCACAAGTCGAAGGTTTGGATTTTTATGAAACCTTTGCTCCCGTAGCTAGACTTGAGTCCATTAGAATATTACTTGCATATGCTACTCACCATGATTTCAAGCTCTATCAAATGGATGTGAAAAGCGCCTTCCTCAACAGACCAATCAAGGAGGAGGTGTATGTGGAGCAACCCCCCGGGTTTGAAGATGAAGAGTTCCCTGACCACGTATTCAAATTGCGTAAGGCTCTCTATGGCCTCAAACAAGCTCCTAGAGCTTGGTATGAGTGTCTTAGAGATTTCTTAATTGAAAATGGCTTTAAGATTGGTAGAGTAGATTATACATTGTTTACAAAGAACCTTGACAATGATCTCTTTGTTTGTCAAATCTATGTTGATGATATAACTTTTGGTTCAACTAACAAATATTTTTGTGAGGAAATAAGTAAAATCATGACAGATAGGTTTGAGATGTCTATGATGGGAGAGCTAAAGTACTTTTTGGGATTCCAAGTGAGGCAACAAAAGGAAGGGACGTTCATAAGCCAAACTAAGTACACTCAAGACATACTCAAGAAGTTTGGAATGGACAACGTGGAGCCCATAAAGACTCCCATGGCAACGAATGGCCACTTGGATCTCAATGAAGATGGACCAAACGTCGATCAAAAGGTATATCGCTCCATGATTGGATCTTTACTCTACTTATGTGCATCTAGGCCAGACATTATGTTGAGTGTATGCTTGTGTGCAAGGTTTCAAGCCAACCCAAAAGAGTGTCATTTGACAGACATTAAGAGAATCTTGCGGTATTTAGTTCATACACCCAACCTAGGCCTTTGGTACCCCAAAGGTTCCAAATTTAATCTCATTGGTTACTCCGATGCAGATTATGCCGGATGCAAAGTAGATAGAGAAAGTACCCCCGGTACATGCCAATTCCTATGTAGATCCCTAGTTTCTTGGTCCTTCAAGAAACAAAACTCCATTGCCTATGAACAGCCGAAGTGGAGTATGTTTCAGCCGGGAGTTGTTGTGCTCAACTCCTTTGGATGCGACAAACTCTAAGGGATTACGGTTACAATAGGAATTGCATTCCACTCCTTTGTGATAATGAGAGTGCCCTTAAAATTGCCCATAATCCCGTTGAGAACTCTAGGACCAAACACATAGACATCCGGCATCACTTTTTGAGAGATCATTCAATGAAGGGAGATATAGCCATTTCACATGTCAACACCGAAAAACAACTAGCCGATATTTTCACCAAGCCACTTGATGAAAAACGTTTTTGCGAACTCCGAAATGAACTAAATATCCTTGATTCTCGGAGTGTGGCTTGAAATCTTGTATACCTGAATGCTATCTTCAAAATTCATTGATTGTGTTGTGAAAATCATCTCTCCCAATTTTTCCGAAAAACCATGTCAATTACTAGATCTTGGTGAATTATGATAATTTCTTGATTGTTGTATGCTTACTGATCATATTTATCAATATTATTTTATTTGATTTGCCTCCCTATTTTCTAAATAAGTACCTTCGAATATATACGAATGGGCTAGGCATTTCTTCTCTGGTGACCACGGACTAGTCTGTGGTTACCCAGACTAGTCCACCCATGCAGACTAGTCCGCAGAGCGCCGGTTAGGCCGGACTAGTCCGGCAGACCACGAATTAGTCTGATATAGCCTCTGGAAAAGTTCAGACTAGTCCGGTCATTTCTGAACTTGTCAAATTTTTCGTGTCCATAACCCTAGCCGCCGCCAAACCTTAATCTCCCTCACCCCACACTTGCCTCAAGCTTTCTCTCTCCACGCTCGAGCTCCCCAAGGCGATTCAATGATTTCTCCATCAAAAATCTCCAAATTTGGGTGGAAATCAACCTCCTTCGCTTAGGGATTGAAGAACACGGACTTGTCCGCCCTTCAACCCCCTCTTCTCCGAGATTCAAGCGATTTTTCGGGAAATTTTCCTACAAAACCTAGAAATCTCCATTTTCTTCATTGTTGATCGAATAGCCTAGCTTCTATCATCTAATACAAGCGTCCTTGATGCATTACATTGCTGTTAGGCTAGTTTTGCATTGAGAAACTCCATTTGTCTCATAGTTAAGGTTCTTGAGGATGAATATCGGACTAGTTCGGTCCATGCACGGACAAGTCCGGTCACCCGGACTAGTCCGTGCCTGAACACCGGACTAGTCCAATTTTTCTGAACTCAAACCCTAACTTATTAATCTCTCAATGCAATTCATTGTCATCTATTCTCATCAATACCTTGTGCAATCTATTCTCAGGGCATGTCCAACTCTCACGATGAAGTTTTCGACTTCGAGGCCGAGATGGACCACGAAGTCGTGCTTCGGTCCTCGACAAGCCTTGGCAAGAAGCGCCAAGAACGCCCCTTTGAGACAGCTGCCTCTCCTCCCCGGGCACGAAGGAAAGTCCTCGCGATGAAGCCAGCATTCAAGGATTCAGCTGGTGGTGGCCCTAGACAAGCCAAGGGCAAGGGCAAGGGAATTGCAACGGGCCCGATTGGCCCTCTAAAGTTCTCCAAGGTAAGGGGCCAGGGACCCCGTAGAGGAGAGATTCAATGGGAAGGGCAGTGACACGGCTGCCAAATTCAGAAACGTTGATTGTTACAACCGTCCGAAGCAAGCTGCCGATGGGAGGTTTTGGAGCAACTTCCATGCAGACTTCTACAAGTTTGTATACCTCCCAATGAAGACACCCGTGGTGCGCATCCAATGGATCGATTGGGCGCATTTTGAGAAGAAGAGTTGCTCACCGTTTATTGAAGTGGTGGAGGCAGTCGAAAGGCATGGACTGAGGGACCTCTTCTCCTTCAGGAACAACTGGAATGATGAAGTCATCGCCCAGTTTTATGCTACTTGCCACTTCTCAAGTGACGAAGAAGAAAGTGTGACTTGGATGACTCATGGATCCATGTACAGCATAACTTATGAGGAATTTGCAAGACTGCTACACCTTGACACCTCAAGCAATGACAACTTGATCATCCACAACGTAGCTGTCATTGAGAAGGACGGGATGAAGTTCCTCTATGAGCCCAACTCCAAGTTCAACCCCCCCCCCCTTCTACAAAGAATATGAAGCCTTTCTTTGTGGTGTTAAACAGGGTCCTCAGGAAGACAATTGCCCCGAAGGATGGGGATGCTGGGAGCGTACAGGGGTATCTCAGGACCTTGATGAAGGTCATTAGCAAAAACAGAAGATTTGATGTTTATGACTATATTTGGAATGACATTGTGAACATCTCCTGCACACCGAACAGGTCATGTGGCTATGCCCCTTATCTCATGTTTATGATTGAGAAGGTCACAGACATAGAGTTTGTCAAAGATGTGGAGCACCTTCCCTTGAGGCCCCAGATGCCTCAAAAGCCAAGTGTACAAGCTGCTTCATCTCTGGCCTCCATCCCTGAGGATCCAGCGAGAGCCAGTGTCGGTGCTAAGGCTGCTCCTGCCACAAGGGCCCCTCCTCAAAAGGGGTCCCCAAGTGGCATCTTCAAATACATGGCAGCTATTTTTGCCTCCTGCAGAAAGGCCGAGGTGAAGGCCCACAAGCTCAACAACAGAAGAAAGGATGACATGAGATATGTCAAGGAGAACATGAAGAAGATTTGCCAAAAACTGGAGATCGAGCCCATTGGATATCCAGTAATCTCTGATGACTCCGACTCTGGATACACCGAGCTCGAGCCCTTGACTCCCTCCGAGCTTGCCTATTTTGACATTGGGGGCTCGAGTGGCTTTGTTCCCCCTCCTCCTCCTCATCGGCCAGAGAATGAAGATGAAGATGAAGACAATGAGAGGACCGACAGCAAGGCTTGAAGACTTTAGGTCCCTCCTCTTCTTCTTTGTGGTGTCTTGATGCCAAAGGGGGAGAGATTGAGGGGGGGTCTTAGGTTTTAGCTGTAGGATGCGAGGAGAGCTTCTTTTGTGTCCTTTATCTATTGTGTGGTTTGTAAAATGTTTAATATGCTCTTATGATACTTATGGTCCCGTGATGCAATGTTTTGAACTGCTTATGAAGAAATTGATGAAATCTGTGTTTTTGCTATAAAAATGACATATATGCTTATTGTTGAAGTGTTGATGTCAATTATGTCATTCTCATATTGATTATCGCCTCTATACACTTAGTGCGACATCCCACCATAAAGAGTGCACATATGGATCATGCTTTCATTGCTTAATATGTTTTAAACTCATATGTGCGTACTTTATGAAAAATCTCAACCTTTTATCATATTTTGTGAAATCTCAATTGGTTGTCATTAATAACCAAAAAGGGGGAGATTGAAAGTGCATCTAGGAATCCCTTGTGGGTTTTGGATGATTTATGATAAGCAAATGAGATCCTAACCACTTTGTTGAGATGAGCACAGGTTCTAATGAGAAAATAAGCAAGGTGCCAAAAAGAAGGGAGAATGAGGAGCAATGTGGAAAAGAGCTCAAGGAACAAGTGTAGTAGATCATTGTGTATGGAGTGTGTTAAGGAAACACACCCCAAGAGCTCAAGAACATATAATCATACACATTGCATAAGTTTATACAAGACCAGACTAGTCCGACTGACACCAAACTAGTCTGATATCTTTCTGCACAAGATCGGACAATTCCGATATCACCACGGACTAGTCTGATATCTCTCTGACTAGAATCGGACTAGTCCTCTAAAACTTCACAAGCTGCACAAAATCGAACAAGTCCGGTCACACAACGGACTAGTCCGATATCATTCTAATGTAAATCGGACAAGTCCGATATCGGCATGGACTAGTATGAAAAATCCTCTAACTTAAATCAGACAAGTCCTCCAAGTGCGTACTTGTCCCCAATTCACTTAGGGTTTCACTTTTCCGGACAAGTCCGATATCCATCGAACTGGCTTTGTTCCCCCTCCTCCTCCTCATCGGCCAGAGAATGAAGATGAAGATGAAGACGATGAGAGGACCGACAGCAAGGCTTGAAGACTTTAGGTCCCTCCTCTTCTTCTTTGTGGTGTCTTGATGCCAAAGGGGGAGAGATTGAGGGGGGGTCTTAGGTTTTAGCTGTAGGATGCGAGGAGAGCTTCTTTTGTGTCTTTTGTCTATTGTGTGGTTTGTAAAATGTTTAATATGCTCTTATGATACTTATGGTCCCGTGATGTAATGTTTTGAACTGCTTATGAAGAAATTGATGAAATCTGTGTTTTTGCTATAAAATGACATATATGCTTATTGTTGAAGTGTTGATGTCAATTATGTCATTTCATATTGATTATCGCCTCTATACACTTAGTGTGACATCCCACCATAAAGACTGCACATAGGGATCATGCTTTCATTGCTTAATATGTTTTAAACTCATATGTGCGTACTTTATGAAAAATCTCAACCTTTTATCATATTTTGTGAAATCTCAATTGGTTGTCATTAATAACCAAAAAGGGGGAGATTGAAAGTGCATCTAGGAATCCCTTGTGGGTTTTGGATGATTTATGATAAGCAAATGAGATCCTAACCACTTTGTTGAGATGAGCACAGGTTCTAATGAGAAAATAAGCAAGGTGCCAAAAAGAAGGGAGAATGAGGAGCAATGTGGAAAAGAGCTCAAGGAACAAGTGTAGTAGATCATTGTGTATGGAGTGTGTTAAGGAAACACACCCCAAGAGCTCAAGAACATATAATCATACACATTGCATAAGTTTATACAAGACCAGACTAGTCCGACTGACACCGAACTAGTCTGATATCGTTCTGCACAAGATCGGACAATTCCGATATCACCACGGACTAGTCTGATATCTCTCTGACTAGAATCGGACTAGTCCTCCCCAGTGTGGACTAGTCCTCTAAAAACTTCACAAGCTGCACAAAATCGAACAAGTCTGGTCACACAACGGACTAGTCCGATATCATTCTAATGTAAATCGGACAAGTCCGATATCGGCATGGACTAGTATGAAAAACCCTCTAACTTAAATCAGACAAGTCCTCCAAGTGCGTACTTGTCCCCAATTCACTTAGGGTTTCACTTTTCCGGACAAGTCCGATATCCATCGAACTAGCCCGAAGATTTCCATAAGCAAAATCAGACAAGTCTGCTTTTAGCCGGAATAGTCCGATATTTCGGGACACCTAGGGTTTGCCACACATAGCACACCGTACTAGTCCGGTGTGCACCACGGACTAGTCTGATATTCCTAAACCCTAATGGTAACTTTTGGGAACCCTATATAAATAGGTGTACACATCCCATCTTTCATCACTCTCGACCCCCTGCGCCGTCACACCTCCCAAGAGCCTCAAAAACACATCCCTCCATGAAATCAAACACAACAAAGATAAATCCCTTGAGGATACACTTTGGATCATTGGAGAGACACGGTTCATCACTCATTGAGCTCTTGATTTGATTCCCTAACACACTCCTGTGGTTTTCATTGTAATCTTTTGAGTGTGTTCTTGGTGGAGTTCTTGTTGTAATCTTGGTGAGCCCTCAACGTGTGAGAAGGCCCCTTGAATTTGGTTATTTGCCCTTTGTGATAAGTGAAGAGGATTGGCCTCCGTGGCGATCCGAGGAGGGTAGGGTTGGAGAAGACCGGTCCTTTTGTGGACTCCTCAACGTGGATGTATGTTGCCTCTGTGTTAACCAAATCACGGGATAAAATCATTGTGTTCTTTCTTTACGCCCATTGTTCTTACATTTCATATATATCTAGGGTTTCTATCAATCGTGATCACTTTAAGTTAAAACATTGAGTTTAAGATTAAATTGTGATGCAACCTAGTTCATAGTTGTGCAACACTTAAATTACAAGTATAATTCCGCTGCATACATCCTAGGATCAAGATAATCGATCAAATTTGATAAATCTAGAAGGTATACACCGGACTAGTCCGCACTCGATCGGACTAGTCCGCACTCGATCGGACTAGTCCGATGTCTCGAGAGTTGATCTGGTTGTTAAGTGTTGCAGGTTGCGACAAAATTCAAAAAGGCCTATTCACGCCCCCCCCCCCCCCCCGCCTCTAGGCCACATTCAGATGCCAGCACATCTTTCTGATGTACATGATGTGTTTCACGTTTCTCAGCTCAAGAAGTGCTTAAGGGTACCGGAAGAACAAGTGTCAAAGGAAGAATTGGATTTAGAGAAAGATTTGACTTATGTCGAGCAACCGGTCAAAATCTTGGAAACGAAGGAGAGGGTCACAGGGAACAAGGTGATTCAATGGTACAAAGTACAATAGAAGCATTATACTAAGTCTGACGCAACTTGGGAGCTAGAAGAAAAGCTCAAGAAAGAATTTCCCTATATCTTCCCTTGTACGTCGAATCTCGAGGGCGAGATTCATTTTAAGGGGGTAGGTTTGTAACACCCTCATTTTCATCCATCATGTATTGCATACATTCTACATGTTTAACATTAAGCAACAAAAAAAGAAACAAGTTTAAAATGAATTAGAACCAACATAGCAATTAAATCCTGTGTCAGTGCGAACTTGTCCGCATTAGACCCCGTACTAGTCCGGTCTACTCTTTGTTGTTTCCAGACTTATCCGCTTTCGACCCCGAATTAGTCCGAAAATGTTTTTGTTGATTGTCCGGACTTGTCCGTTCTCTTGTACGGACTAGTCCGATCTTCCCTACTGGAAACTTTCGGAGTTGTACGATAAACGCTTCATCCAAGTATATGAACAATGAAAGACTAAAGATAACATCTTTATTAAGAACAAAGTTACAAATACAAATAGGAATATGGGAGACATACCTTTCCCAATTGGAAATTGAGAAGAGACTCATTCTACTCCTCTCCTACTTGGACTATGGACCAGAGGCTCTCCTCTCTACATCCTATACTCCTCTAAACCTATGGAGAGTAGTGGGTGCTACGGATGAATACTCAAGTGGTGTGTGTTTAAGTTAGGGGTGAGGGGTCCTATTTATAGCTTGGAGAAGGGTCGGTTTCCGCCACCAAAAGCGTGCGATTCAGTCTTCATCGTCACCAGGGCACCACAAGGAGTTGGCACGTGGATGTTGACCGAGTTTGGTGCCAGAAAGGGTTACTTCCGGATCTTTGGCCCCCTCTAGCTCCGGTTGTTTGGCTACTTCCACTCCGGTTCTTCACATCCGCCCGCAAAGGACCGCTCGAGGTACCTCACCTGTACACTGTTTCCATCTTCACTTTCTTTTCCAAGATCTGCAACTTGTTTATGGATGTTGATGGTAAATATCATAATATGATGTTAGTTTTCTTATTTAGTATTGAAGCATCTGGTTGGTACGCAATGATTCAGAATACATCTGCCTTTATAGATCAACATCTGTTTTTTAATCAAAAATTGACCTCTACTGAATTGTATATTTTGCATATGGTATTTGTTTCACTGCAAACCTTTCTCCCACATAAGTGGCGGCAGGCTGACCATGTTTTAACACAAGTGGTCACTGTCATTAATGTTCATGAAATCTCAAGCAAGGACAATGCCTATTTGATATAGTGCATGTGAGTTGATGATTTGGTCTAGAGGATCAAGCAAGCAGCTAACCAATCTGCTACAGCTTTATATTCATCTTGTGCTGTCAAGGGGCTGCCTTATATTGTGTAACATAAATTTATAATGTTGTAGGGATATTTTTTCAAATGGGTTCTAGAAATGAGTTAATAACGAAATTTATGGAAGAAGAGGAAAAAGATGATGAAGAGTTGTTTCTTGTTTTAGTTCCAGCTTTATATTCATCTCTTCATACTGAAAAAAGGCCAATACACACTTCTTGTCGTAGTGGTGCATAAAAAGTTAGGAAAATTTTGGATGGATATGAGAGTTGGTGCAAAGTCGAGTTTCGAATGGAGCCAGAGATATTTAGAGATGTAGCAAGTTATATTAGAAGGGAACAATTATTGCAAGAAACTCCAAAAATTAGCATTGAGGAGCTTCTTGGGATTTTCATGTATATGATATCTCAAAATGCTAGCAATGCAATCCTACAAAAAGAATTTCAGCACAGTGGTGAAACAATTCATAGGAAGATAAATGAGTTTTTTTATATAATTCCTACTCTAACTCAAAGATTTGTGAAGCTTCCAAGTGTAGATCAACCCCATGTGCGCATTGTGTTGAACCTTAGGTTTTGGCCATATTTTCATCATTGCATTGGCGCAATCGATGGTACACATTTCTATTACTATAAGTGAAGAGAAAGCTCCTCCATAAAGAAACCGAAAAGGAACTTTGTCCCAGAATGTAATGCTAGCATGCGACTTTGATATCAACTTCACATTCATCTCTTGTGAATGGGAAAGGTCCACGTCAAATGCAGAGGTTCTTCAATCTGCTCTAAGAAAGGGTTTTAGCATATCGGATGATAAATTCTATCTTGTAGATGGAGGATATGCAAACACACCCTCTTTTATTCCCCCATATAGAGGAGTTCGGTATCATCTTAGTGAATTTTGGAGGCAAGGATCAAGAATTGATTATGATGATTATATTGAGTTGTTTAACCATTCTCATGCACTCCTTCGCAACCACATTGACAGAGCCATTGGTGTATTGAAAAAGCGATTTCCTATCCTTAAAGTGGGCTCATTTTATCCTATAAAGTCTCAAACTTTGATTGTAGCTTCAGTCAAATGCTGGAAATGTTCTTAGAGATCATATTGCTATGCAGATGTGAAATGACTATATTAGTCATTAGTGTTATTCAGATAAATAAATGGCTCTTTTATATTATGTAGACATGGCAAGGGCTTCGTGGAATATGAATTATGAGAAGAGTCTAGTTGACATCTTTCATGAGCACAATAATGCAAGATTTAGAGGTCAGAATGGTTGGATACCTAAAGGGTGGCGTAGTATAACTCAAATATTCAATGAAAAGTCCCCATTAGCTAATTTTTCAAAGGCACAAATTCAAGATAAAGAAAAAAACTGAAATCAAACTACAAGGTTATAAAGGAAGCTCGCAAGCAAAGTGGAGCTGGATGGAATGAATCACTTGGTATGATAATCGTCGAGCCTCCAGTTTGGGAAAGAATAGTTAAACTAAGTCACTTTCTAAAAAAATAATCCTATAACGCATCTATTTATTTTTTATTCTACTACTTTCTTTTTTGAAAAAAAATAGAATCTTCCACTACAGAAAACGCGATCATTTGTGACGGCTAGGTTTATTTGCGACGGCCTGCCGTCGCAAATAACTTAAATTGCGACGGCCTGTCTCGGGCCGTCGCAAATAAACACTAATTAGTGATGGCTTCATCGACAACCGTCGCCAACCCTATTGTTGTCGCAAATAAAGTAGCCATCGCAAATAAACCTTATTTGCGACGGCTACAAAATGTACCATCGCAAATAACATTAATTGTGACGGTCGTAAGTTAAGGTTATCGCAATTAAGAATGTCGTCGCAAATAAAGGCTAATATCGGGTGCCTCGGACCCCGATACCCCATTCTCTTCAACCGCCCACATACGCCCGCCGCTGCCGCGCCTTCCGCCGCCTTTCCATGCCCCTGCCGCCGCACTCGCCGCCCCTGCTCCCGCAGCCGGCCCGCCACGCCCCCGCTGCCCTCGGCCCCACCGCAGCCCCATCGCGCCCCCTGTGCCTGACGCCGCCCTATCGCACCTCCGCCGCTGGCCCGCCGCTCCCACCGCGCCCACGCCACCCCCGACCCCGCCTCCCCCGCCGCCCGTGCCCCTGCTGCGCCCCCCGCGCCTGACGCCACCCCTGCCCCCAGCCCCCCGCCACCGGCCTACCGCCCCCACTACCGCCGCGCCCTCGTCGCCCCCGGCCCCGCCGCCCCTGCCCCCGTCGCGCACCTGCCCCCACCGTCCCTCCGACGTCGGACAGCGCCGCCGGCCTCCTCCAACGCCCCTGTCGTCCCTCCGATGCTACCGGCTGCATCGGACAGCGCTGTCGGCCTCCTCCGATGCCTCCCCACGGGCCTCCCCCAACTAGGTATGGTAGTTGTCGAAGGTCGTAAACGACACTTCCCCCGGACCTGCTTAGAGTGCAGCCCGCGGAGTTTCTTTGGATTTACGAGGGCTAGTCCCAGGAGATCGAGCACAGCAGGATGATGAACACAGGGGATTTACGTGGTTCGGGCCGCCGGAGCGTAATACCCTACGTCCACGGGAGTGTTTGTGTATTGCCTTGCTTGAGTGTGTATGAGCCTTGGTCTAAATTTTCGTCCTCCGTGAAGGCCGTCTGCAGAACCCTTTTATAGTTCAAGGACTCTGCAGTCACAAGGTGGGTCCCAGTACCCGACAGGTGGTCCTGGGGAGAGCCAAATCCTATACAAGATCTAGGATTAATTGCTATCTACTTTCCTTTGTCAGGGTTGTCAATGCACTGTGTGACGCCCGGTTCCGAAAACTGAACCAAGCTAACGCATATGTGTGCCCAGGATGTTCAACACACATACACGAGTGCAATCACAAAAGAGTATACAGAAAATTACCACAGAACAAGATTAACTATCAAATTTTATTACACAAACTATATTATCCTCGAATACAAGCTCTAATGAATATTAATGATAAGTTCAACTAATGCAGCGGAAATAAACTAATAAAACAACTAAGCAACTAAGCAAAAGGGATAGCGCAGCTCCAATAACACCACAGGCAAGCTGACGGTAGACACGGCCTAGAACTCCGCATTATCACCATTAAACTCACAATTCTGACCTGCAACTGTTGGGGGGGGGGGGGATTGCAAGAGTGAGTACATGTCGTACTCAGCAAGTGTGGAAAGTATGACATGTGGCTGATTCAAATGACGACAATAATAATGGCAAAGTGCTGAAAAGTACAGTAAAACATTTGAAAAAGCATTATACTATGTCTATGTGAAATAATCCCATCATAACCATCATATTAACAAAATATAAACCATATCCAATTATTGCCAACATCACCATTATCCATGTCCAATTACCATAACTCAAATTCATATCCATGACCATAATCCATAAACCATAACCATTACCAACCCATAACCAACAATAACCATTACCAGACCATAACCATCCCAAATCCCAATTTCCAACTCTAATCATGTAGGTCATCCAGGCGCTCATAACCGGGAGCACGGCTATCATGATAGTTTTTAACACTCTGCAGAGGTTGTACCACTTTACCCACATGTTTGTGATTTCATCACCTTTCGATGACTAAGAAACCTCCATTATGCCATCTCACACTTCCGTAGGTTTGTGGCCAAGAGATCACAAAATAGCCTTTCAAAAGGGACTACTAGTATGTACGGGCCCACTAAGGTTTCACCGGCAGGCTTGAATCTCCATTCTCCCACCCACGGGCCCCCTCATGTGCCATGCGGATCCCAGGGCAGTCCTCCTCGACTCCCATTCCCCGCGCCATCCAATGGTCCATACCATACTAGCAGTGCTCCTAATTATTCAGCTACGCCGCACCCATACTTGGCCTTGTGGTGGCACTGTTGACCTGGCATATTCTCGCATGAACCGGTCCTTAGATCTAAAGCAAGCAAACCACCATAACATCCAACCCATCCACAAAACCATGCTTGCTTAGATCACCCATCGTATTGACCAGTTCACATTGACCAGAATATCATTGATGCATAATTAAATGTGTAGTGTTGTTTGCCATCCCAATTAATTAAGCGAAGCAAAAAGTTAAAAACCCTTCCCGACTCTCTACCATAAATTCCAGGTGACAAGGGTGGTCAACCAAAACTAGTAAACTTCCTACCATAGGATTCCCATCAATTTGACACAAGCATGCAAGTTCGCAAACAAAACATTTATTTTAAAATAGGATCAATATGCTTCAAGGACACTTGCCTTGTTCTGGCGAATGGGGTTGCACGAGCGCTTCGAAATCTTGATTCTGAAAATCCTCGTACACGACCTCTTGAGCACTTCCCTCTACTCGTGATCACACATACAAGAAAATACATACAATTCAACATGATGCACACACACTAATCAACATGCGATGATATGTATGCATGCGAGTACAATAATTAATTTACTACGGTTGTTTATTAATTAGATGCGACTAGTTCATACGTGTTCATATGAGTTTACGGGGGTTTTAGAGTGGATTAATGCTGCTGAAAATAAAATTATGGTGCAACTAAAATCAATTTACGCCTATTAGATTCAATATGATCGCTAAAATTCGCATCGGGAACATGGCCTACCGTAGATGCGACGGCTTCGATGATCGCGGGATGGGGACAATGCGTAGACGAAGTAGATGCGTCCTCCGGTGGCACGACAACGGCGGCGCGATGTCGACGTCGATCTCCGGCGGACGGTGGCGCCCTCCTCTTTTTCTTCCTCTTCTTCCCCTTCTTTTTCTCTTTTTTTCTTCCCTGGGCGCAGCCCCTGGTCCCCGGTACTTTTTTCCCGGCGGCTAGGTTTTTCCCTAGGGGCTCTGGCGTCGGGATCGTGAGCCCTCGGTCCCTTTTTATAGGGGCGGCAGGACAGGCGATCGGTACCGACTCGGTACCGGCCCGGCGCTGGATTCGCGGAGGGAATATCGGGATCGGGCGTCGGGATCGGACCGGGGGACAGGGGCGGGAGGCCGAGCCGGGCGCGTCCGGCGGGCGGGGCCCAGGCGGAAAAATCGGCGGGAGGCGGGAGCTTCGGCGGGCGGGAAAATCAGGGGTCGGGCGGGAGCCGGGCGCTGGCGGGAGTGGGGATCGGGGGTGGGAGCCGAGGCGCGCCGGGGCGGGGTCGCGGCCTTGGCGCGGGGCCCAGGCGGGAGCTGCGCGCTGCGGCGTCAGCTGGCTGGGCCGGCTTCGGCCGCCTGGCCAGCGGTTCCCCCTTTTTTTACTTTCTTTTATTATATAATTTATTATATATATATTTATATATATATATATATTATTATTTATATTATATATTTATTATTTATTATTTTTATAACATATATTATTAATATCAATATTTTATCTATTTTTATATATTGTTATATATATTATTTATATATATATATTTATATATATACTTATTATTATTTTTATACTTATTCCTTATTACTAGTTTTAGGCTATTTTTATTTCTTTTTCTTCTTTTGCTACATACATTTGTATATATATATATATATGCTCCATCTTTTATGTTTTATTATTTTTCTTTTATCCTATTTAATTCTTTTTGCATGTGTTCATCATATAATTAAACTTTTTATTTCTATATATACCTTTAGTTTTATTTACTTCTTTATCTCATATTTATTATGGAAAATAGATTACTTTTGGCAAATTTATTTTTGTAACAATTTTTTTTCAATGCTTGAGGATGAATGCAAAATGCAATATGGGATGCATATATTTTATAATTTTCTTTATCAAAATAATTTCCTCCTAATATTAACTCTAAATTCCCATTTAAATTTTTAATTTGTCAAAACTCGAAAATCAGGGTGTTACAATTCTACCCCCCTTAAAGTGAATCTCGCCCTCGAGATTCGATAGCGTGGAGAAAAGGTGAGGGAACTCTGCCTTCAAGTCTTCTTCACGTTCCCATGTAGCTTCGGTTTCCGTATGGTGTTTCCATTGCACTTTGCACCAACGGATCCTCTTATTCCTTGTGAATCCAAAACAATGAGGTTGGCGGAGAAGTCTACCCCCTTTATTCTAAGGCTTACTTTTGGACATACTATATTTGTCCTCATCTCTCCTCTAGGAGACTTAACCAATACAGTAAACTTCATATGAGAGATGGGAAAAGTATACTTGGCAACATACTTTGATGCAATGAATGAATGCGATGCTCCAGAATCAAATAACATAGTAGCGGGGTCGGAGTTAGCAAGAAACATACCAATGACCACGTCATCCGCTTATTGAGCATCCACCGTAGAGACATGGTTCACGTTGCCACGAGCAAAATTCTGCTGTCCACGGCTTCCTCGTGGCTGTCCTCCATTAGGTCTTGGGTTTTGCCTCGGCACATTGCTTCCTTGACCAAGGCCTGTCTTAGAACATTGATTCGCAAAGTGTCCAGCTTCTCCACAAGTATAGCACCTCTTGACTCCACCAGAATTATTGGGACGAGCTTGGTTTTGAGCATTGGTTCCAGGAAAATCAGCACGATATGCATAAGGCATTGCTTGCATAACAGGGCGCTGCTGCACAAACTGAGTTGGGTGTGGTGCATAACCAGGGCACTGAGTAGGAATAGTGGAGCTGTAATGAGGCGCATTGGGTGGCGCAAAGCGAGGGCGCACATTACTTCCTTGCTGCTGTCCTTGATACGGCGCCTTCCTCTTGATTTCTTGCTCCATCTCACGGATCTTGTTCTCAACCACAATTGCTTTGTCCACAAGTTTCTGAAAATTTGCATAGTCACAATTGAGTAGTTGCACTTGGATTTCATTGTTCAATCCCCTCATGAACAAATATTGCCTCCGGCTGTCCCGACTAACATCCTCAAGCACATACCTTGAGAGTTGAGTGAACTTGTTGAGATATTCACTCACGCTTGATCTTCCTTGCCGTAAGTTCTCGAATTCTTGTCTCTTCAAGATCATAACACCTTCCGGCACATAATGAGAACGGAAACTCTCCTTGAATTCGGCCCAAGTGATTCTTTCTTGGTTCTCATGAGCATTGCAATAAGCATCCCACCAATCTGCAGCTGCTCCAACGAGTTGATGAGAAGCAAATAGGACCTTCTCCCGGTCACTACATTGGACAATAGCTAGTTTCTTCTCCACGGACTTGAGCCAATCATCAGCATCCATAGGGTCAGCAGCTTGAACAAAGGTTGGCGGCCTAGTCCTCATAAACTCTCCCAATCGGTTATGAGGAGGTGGGGGTGGCGGTGGAGGCATGTGAGGCTGATTGTTGATGTTGCCAGCCTGCAGTTGTCCCATAGTTTGTATCATGGTCTGCATGAGCTGGTTTTGCATAGCTAGTAGCTGCTCGATATTGATGGCTCCATGAGCAGGTCCTTGTCCGTTGTTGTTCTGAGGCACTCCATTGTTCTCCTCCTCATCATTGGCATCCCTCTGGTTGCGAGTCCTCACCATCTAGAGAAAAGCAATAGGTAAGAATTTAAGAAACGTCCCCAACTAAATGCATCAAGGGATATGAAGCTAACCAACTAGCTATACTAGCCTAGGTGGACATGGCAATGCTAAGGCATCCCAAAATCCTCTATTAAGCACACAAGCAAACAATATATATATAGCAAACAACACTCCAAGCAAAAACACATTGATTCCTGAGTGCTCCTATGTGCTCTAAAGTGTCCATTCTATCTAGGCTGCGTCCTACGGTCAACCTGGCTCTGATACCAATCTGTGACGCCCGGTTCCGAAAACTGAACCAAGCTAACGCATATGTGTGCCCAGGATGTTCAACACACATACACGAGTGCAATCACAAAAGAGTATACAGAAAATTACCACAGAACAAGATTAACTATCAAATTTTATTACACAAACTATATTATCCTCGAATACAAGCTCTAATGAATATTAATGATAAGTTCAACTAATGCAGCGGAAATAAACTAATAAAACAACTAAGCAACTAAGCAAAAGGGATAGCGCAGCTCCAATAACACCACAGGCAAGCTGACGGTAGACACGGCCTAGAACTCCGCATTATCGCCATTAAACTCACAATTCTGACCTACAACTGTTGGGGGGGGGGATTGCAAGAGTGAGTACATGTCGTACTCAGCAAGTGTGGAAAGTATGGCATGTGGCTGATTCAAATGACGACAATAATAATGGCAAAGTGCTGAAAAGTACAGTAAAACATTTGATAAGCATTATACTATGTCTATGTGAAATAATCCCATCATAACCATCATATTAACAAAATATAAACCATATCCAATTATTGCCAACATCACCATTATCCATGTCCAATTACCATAACTCAAATTCATATCCATGACCATAATCCATAAACCATAACCATTACCAACCCATAACCAACCATAACCATTACCAGACCATAACCATCCCAAATCCCAATTTCCAACTCTAATCATGTAGGTCATCCAGGCGCTCATAACCGGGAGCACGGCTATCATGATAGTTTTTAACACTCTGCAGAGGTTGTACCACTTTACCCACATGTTTGTGATTTCATCACCTTTCGATGACTAAGAAACCTCCATTATGCCATCTCACACTTCCGTAGGTGTGTGGCCAAGAGATCACAAAATAGCCTTTCAAAAGGGACTACTAGTATGTACGGGCCCACTAAGGTTTTACCGGCAGGCTTGAATCTCCATTCTCCCACCCACGGCCCCCCTCGTGTGCCATGCGGATCCCAGGGCAGTCCTCCTCGACTCCCATTCCCCGCGCCATCCAATGGTCCATACCATACTAGCAGCGCTCCTAATTATTCAGCTACGCCGCACCCATACTTGGCCTTGTGGTGGCACTGTTGACCTGGCATATTCTCGCATGAACCGGTCCTTAGATCTAAAGCAAGCAAACCACCATAACATCCAACCCATCCACAAAACCATGCTTGCTTAGATCACCCATCGTATTGACCAGTTCACATTGACCAGAATATCATTGATGCATAATTAAATGTGTAGTGTTGTTTGTCATCCCAATTAATTAAGCGAAGCAAAAAGGTAAAAACCCTTCCCGACTCTCTACCATAAATTCCAGGTGACAAGGGTAGTCAACCAAAACTAGTAAACTTCCTACCATAGGATTCCCATCAATTTGACACAAGCATGCAAGTTCGCAAACAAAACATTTATTTTAAAATAGGATCAATATGCTTCAAGGACACTTGCCTTGTTCCGGCGAATGGGGTTGCACGAGCGCTTCGAAATCTTGATTCTGAAAATCCTCGTACATGACCTCTTGAGCACTTCCCTCTACTCGTGATCACACATACAAGAAAATACATACAATTCAACATGATGCACACACACTAATCAACATGCGATGATATGTATGCATGCGAAGTACAATAATTAATTTACTACGGTTGTTTATTAATTAGATGCGACTAGTTCATACGTGTTCATATGAGTTTACGGGGGTTTTAGAGTGGATTAATGCTGCTGAAAATAAAATTATGGTGCAACTAAAATCAATTTACGCCTATTAGATTCAATATGATCGCTAAAATTCGCATCAGGAACATGGCCTACCGTAGATGCGACGGCTTCGATGATCGCGGGATGGGGACAATGCGTAGACGAAGTAGATGCGTCCTCCGGCGGCACGACGACGGCAGTGCGATGTCGACGTCGATCTCCGGCGGACGGTGGCGCCCTCCTCTTTTTCTTTCTCCCCTTCTTTTTCTCTTTTTTTCTTCCCTGGGCGCAGCCCCTGGTCCCTGGTACTTTTTTCCCAGCGGCTAGGTTTTTCCCTGGGGGCTCTGGCGTCGGGATCGTGAGCCCTCGGTCCCTTTTTATAGGGGCGGCGGGACAGGCGATCGGTACCGACTCGGTACCGGCCTGGCGCTGGATTCGCGGAGGGAATATCGGGATCGGGCGTCGGGATCGGACCGGGGGGCCGGGGCGGGAGGCCGAGCCGGGCACGTACGGCGGGCGGGGCCCAGGCGGAAAAATCGGCGGGAGGCGGGAGCTTCGGCGGGCCGATAAATCGGGGGTCGGGCGGGAGGCCGGTCGCTGGCGGGAGTGGGGATCGGGGGCGGGAGCCGAGGCGCGCCGGGGCGGGGTCGCGGCCTTGGCGCGGGGCCCAGGCGAGAGCTGCGCGCTGCGGCGTCAGCAGGCTGGGCCGGCTTCGGCCGCCTGGCCAGCGGTTCCCCCTTTTTTTACTTTCTTTTATTATATAATTTATTATATATATATATATATATATTTATATATATATATATATATTATTTATATTATATTATTATTTATTATTTATTATTTTTATAACATATATTATTAATATTAATATTTTATCTATTTTTATATATTGTTATATATATTATTTATATATATATTTATATATATACTTATTATTATTTTTATACTTATTCCTTATTACTAGTTTTAGGCTATTTTTATTTCTTTTTCTTCTTTTGCTACATACATTTGTATATATATATATATATATATATGCTCCATCTTTTATGTTTTATTATTTTTCTTTTATCCTATTTAATTCTTTTTGCATGTGTTCATCATATAATTAAACTTTTTATTTCTATATATACCTTTAGTTTTATTTACTTCTTTATCTCATATTTATTATGGAAAATAGATTACTTTTGGCAAATTTATTTTTGTAACAATTTTTTTTCAATGCTTGAGGATGAATGCAAAATGCAATATGGGATGCATATATTTTATAATTTTCTTATAAAAATTAATTTCCTCCTAATATTAACTCTAAATTCCCATTTAAATTTTTAATTTGTCAAAACTCGAAAATCAGGGTGTTACACACTGTCCCGCCGCGTCGTGCGCCAGGGCTACACATAGTTGGTGATGATGATGGTGCACGTCTTGTCCTTGCGGCCCATTCGTCCGTCTTGCGGCGCGGGTGTGTACCGGCTACTTGGACAAGACAGGACACTGGAGCCTTGACTTTCGCAAGCGCGACCCAGCTTGCCTGGGGAACGTGCGCGTACTTAATGCTTGTCTAAGCAGTGCACGCGTTCCTTTACTGCGGCTTCCTACCGCACTGAGTTGGCCGTCTGCCACGTGGTTGCATCGGAGCCTGTCTCTGCGGGAAGCATAGCACTTGGCAGAACAGGCCACGTGGTGCATTCGGAGCCCACCCCTATGGAGGGGTGGGGGCTCGGCCCTGCAGGCCACATGGTAGCTCTGGTGCCTTTCCCTGCGAGGGTGCGGGTTTGGCCCTGAGATCCTGATTGGCCACGTGGCGGCTCCGGAGCCCGCCTCTGCGGGGAGGCGTTGGTCCGGTCCTGCTGTCCACGTGGCAGCTTAGGAGCCCCCCCCCCCCCCCCCCCCCGACAGGGAGGGTAGGAGCTGGTCCTTCCCTCCTCAATGTGGCATCCTCGAAGTCGGCCTCTTAGGCATAGGCGGAGTCCTTAGTGGTTTTCTCCTGTGCGCGGGGGTACCCGGTCTGCAGGGTACCGATAGTGGCCCCCGAGCCCACCTCAGGAGAATCATCTATACTGCAGGTGGGGTCTTTCCCCTTCTCTTCCCACGCAACTCTTCCGATTCCACTTCGAGGCAGTTCCCCAGGTGACACGCCCCTGCCATTGAGGCGACGTGTCTCCTTCCGGTAAGTGAAGGCGCTGAACAGGCGCCGCGCGATGTGACTCCTGCCTTCAATCGTGCTTTAACTGCGGTGGTTCCCAAGGTGGCTCCTGCACTTCCGCTGCTTTTGCCCTTTCGGAAACCGCCGAGTTACCTCCCACGTAGCTAGCTGCCTGGCTCACCTTCTTTGTGGAGCGACCCGGGCCCTCATGTCATTGTCCATACACGTTTATTATTCTTCTACTGAGGCTGCGGCAATCCGCACTTTTGCGCCTGTTGGCCTGCAGGGGTGCATAAAAAGAGAACTTTCCCCCTGAGGGTCCTTTATCCCGCCTCTGCATCCCTGCGCTCGTGCTTTTGTCTCAAGCCCAGTTCATGCGCTCTAGTTCCCAGTCTCCCCATCCAGAGCTTCCACCCTCAGCCCTCATGGCGAGCATCTTGCCCAAGTCCAGGCTGTCCAGGCCTGCGGACCTGGCCCCCATGCGCTGACTTCTTGGCTGGCATACTCCTAAGCGGGAGTCGTGGCTCCGTCCTGGGAGGCTCCCGCTAAGCCTCTCCGCCGGGGAGATGGTCCTCTTCTCATCGTACGTGCTGGTCGGCTTCGTCCCGCCAGCATCTGCCTTCCTGGTCATGCTCCTAGAGACCTTCGGCCTCCAACTCCACCACCTCGCGCCGAACCCGATCGCCATGCTGGCGGTCTTCGCTCACCTCTGCGAGATGTTCGTGGGGGTGATGCCGTCGGTAAGGCTCTTCCGGTACTTTTTTGTACTGAGGGCCATCGGCAGGAGTTCGAAGGAGCACCTCGGCGCCTACTACTTCCAGCGCCGGACAAAGGTCCCCATGAGGTACATTGCTTCCTTCAACTCTGCAAGGTGGGAGCTGTGGCGCGAAGATTGGATGATCGCCAAGGTCGAGGCCCACGACCGGATGTGCCTCCCCACCGAGATCCCCTACTCCGAGCGATCATTCTGGGAGGAGCGCCCAGAGCTGGAGGAGGCGTTCAACCTGGTGCTGGAGAGGATCCAGATGTTGGCGGACCACGGGCTGTCGTCTGCCATGGTGCTGAGGGACTTCATGTCTCGCCGCATAGCTCCGCTTCAGCATCGCGCCCGCCCGGCGTCGATGTTCACCGGCGTGTCGGACTGCACCCGGCTCTAGACCGGCCCCGGCTCCAACCTGGGCGAGCAGCAGCTGCTCGACATGCTGACCTGGGTCTGCCCCGACGACATCTCCGCTGAGGCACTTGCTCTTCCGTCGGCCTGCCGCCCCTTGTGCTCGGACTCCGAGTTGAGGAGGCAGCTGCTGAAGACGATGCCGACCCTTGACGAGTCCGGGCTAACGCGGCGCCAGATCGGGGACCCGTTCTGGGGGGTTAGCATTGCTGACGATGCTGAGGGAGGCGAGGCTCCCTTAAGCGATGTTGGTTCTTCAAGCGACGACTCCTCGAGCGGCCCCCAGCACCATCCATGGGGTGGCATCGTCACCCCCGGCGACAAGGGGAAGCGGAATGTGCCGGTTCCAGTGCTAGACCCGTCCCCCAAGAAGCGCGCTCGGTCGCCGCCGGCAGCCCCTTCTCCCCCTCGTCAGGACTCCGGGGCCCTGCCGCGCTCGTCGCCAGGGGGCACCGATGGTGCCACCTTGCCGCCCGAGTCCTCCACACGCAAGAGGGGGAGGCTCCTTAACGCCGATGGGACCCCAGCGTTCCCCCTGCGTTTGGAGGGGCGCCAGACCTCGGGGGTGCCGCTGACACCACCACCACAGGGGCCCCCAGCGCACTCAGGGGCCCCCGTCACGGGTTCGGGGGGCCCGAACCCCCCCCCCCCCCCCCCCAACCGTTTCGGGAAGCGGTGGAACTTCAGCTTCGCCCGGTAAGCCTGCTCAGATTTTACCTTGGGTGTTCTTTGCTGTGCGCCTACCCTGTCAACCTCTTATGGTCTGAGTTTGCTTGGTTTCAGCGCCACCACAGCTACTCCACCACCCGCGGGCACTTCTGCTGGAGGGTCAGCCGCTCCAGCCGGCTCGCGGGGATCGTCTGCTGCCTTGGGCCCTGCTCCGGTGCACTAGGCTGCTGCCACTGGGAGTACCTCGGGCCCCCGTGCCTGAGACCCCCGCAGCGGCTGCCGGAGCCCAGCCGCGCGCGCCGATGACCGCCGCTGCGCCTACCAACGACACCGCGTCCACCGGCTACTCCGTGCTGGCCAATGCCGCCGCGCCCTCCGACACTACTGCGTCGACTGGCGCCATCGCCCCGGGTGCAGCTATCCGGGAGGGGGCCCTGGTCCCCACCGCCCCAGTGGTCCTCCAAATGGAGGACGATATTGAGGAAGTGGGGAGGCAGGGGCCCGCTGCTACGGTGGAGCCCCCTCCCCCTGTCTGAGGCTATGGCCGTGGCCTACTCCGGCTTCCGGCAGGCCCAGGCGGCCCTTGCCCGGGAGAAAGGGCGGCTCGAGGACGAGGACGACAGGCTCCGGGAGTGGGCGAGGGCCCTGGAGGCCCAGACCCGGCTGGCAAAGAGCCGAGCGGCCCAGCGGGAGGCGGTCGTTCAGGAGGAGATGAAGATCCTCGAGCAGGAGCGCGACCTCATCGCCCAGCTGGACACCGTCACCCAAAAGCTGAAGGCAGACGCCGAGGCCATCCACGTTGAGGCCAGCTCCCGCCTCCAGGCCTGCAAGGACCTTCAGCGCCTGTTGTCCCTCCGGGAGGCTGCTCTAGCCGAACGGGAGCAGGAGCTGGCGGCGAAGCAGGCTGAAGTGGAGGCGACCTGCCGCAGGCTCATCCTCCAGCAGGAAGGGGCAAGAGTTCACGCCGCCGAGCTGGACCGCCGGGAAGCCGCCGTGGCTGAGGCGCAGCAGGCCCAGTCCGCTGAACGCCAGGCCCTCCTGGACCGCAAGTTCAACGTCGCCCTCAAGGAGGGTGACTTGAACCACCGTGAGACAGGGGTCGGCGAGCGCGAGAGGGCCCTGGCGGCCAAGGAGAAGCGGTTCCTGGACGGCGGCCCCCGGGCACTGGCGGTGGCCCAGCAGGAGGTGGCAGAGCTCCGGGCGGCGCGCTCCGCCGAGGCCCAGAAGGTCTGGGAGTTCCTCGGCGGTGCCGACTCGGCTCTGGTGCCGCTCGGCTTCAGTCCGACGTGCGTGGGGGAGCCGGTGCAGGAGGTGAGTCAGGTGTTCCCGGCACTCGACTCCACCATCTCGAGGATGCGCTCGCTGGGAGCCATCCTTGACAACCAGCTGGAGGCCGAGGGACGGATGCTGGTGAAGGAGGTGGCGATGCACATCCTATGCTGCTACCGGAGCTGGTACCCCGACGTCTCCCTGCAGCCGGTCCTCGAGGGGCCCATCGCCGAGAGGGAAGAGGCCGCCAAGTCTGAAGTTTTGGATGCGGTGGCACTCATCGCCTCAAGGTTCCAGCGGAGCGGCTGAGGGCTCCCCGGGCGTCTGTTTAAGTTTTTGTCTTTCTGTTTTTGTCTTGTGGCTGGTTGTGATGACAAACTCTTTATTTGTATGGTAAAAAATATGTCTGTGGTGCCCTTTTATACTCAGCTTGCTTTTATTTCCAGCAATGTCTTCCAGCTGCTTGTTGTTCCTTAACTTCCAGGACCTGCCGTCCCCCAAAGTATGGCCCCCTGACAGGCGTGGCCAGTTATTGTGGGCACACCTGTCATACACTTAGGACTTAAAGCGGGCGGGTGTAGGGGGAGCCTAGGATGCGTAGGTTGCATTGCCGTAGCTGAGTATGCAGGCACGTCGACAGCGGGCCCCCTGGGGGTGCCACCGGAGCTCCAGTCCGGCGGTGTCCACTGTCTTCGCGGGTACTCTGATGGTGGTTGCTGGAATAACTTCCTCAACGACCTGTACATAGATCAAAAAGGAGAAATAATTTTGTCCGCTGGTCACTTTACCCCTGCTCTTTTTGTAGTGTCGCTTGACTTACGATCCTGGGCTGACTCGTGGGGCTTGGGTAATTCAGTGCTCTTGCACCTTGGGCTCGTCGTCCATACTACCCAAGGGTGGTCCATCTGGCCCCCAGTACTCGGCTGTAGCGCTGGGGGGGGGGGGGGGGCAGAGCGCACAGGCTTAGGGTACGGGATCAGGCTAAGCAGGCTGTAGCCCTGGACCTCCCGCTCGGCGTAAGCCTTTTCCGGGGGAGACCATCTGGAGACACAGGCCCCCGAGCATTGGAACATCCGAGGTCCCAGGCGCATTGCAGGTACCTCAAGCAACCCCACCTGCGATCCAGTCAGCAAGGCTCCCACTATTGCTAGAGCAGGGGAAAAACGACAGCGCTCATGATAGATCACGAGCTATGGCGGGCTTACAGCAACATCATAAAAATTTAAGATAATTTCTGAATTGACAGACCCTATACCAGGCAGGGCAACATTCTTTCATTGTGGCTTCTCATATGATGAAGCAGACTTTACAAGGGGAATAACCCGGCCTGGGTGTTAGATGGAGCCGAGTGCAACTACTTAGGGTTCTGGACCAGGCTAAGCGGAATGTGCACTCGGAGCCCCATCCCCCTATCCTAAGTGCTGTCCTGAGATAATGTGTAACCTTTACAATGAAATAGCATTGCCCCGACCCTGGTCTAGGGGTAGAACTTACGGAGGTGCTCGATGTTCCATGGGTTGGGGAATCGCTGTCCATCCTCCGTAGCTAGGCGAATGCATCCTGGGCGGCAAACCTCTGTTACCCGGAAGGGACCCTCCCAGCTGGGGGAGAGCTTGTTAGACCCTTCTCGGGAGAGTATGCGGCGAAACACCAGGTCGTCCACCTTTAGCTCCCTACTCCGCACGGTCCTCTGATGGTAGCGCCGGAGCGCCTGCCTGTACCGTGCATTTCGGAGAGCTGCTCGCACTCGTCCCTCGTCGACGAGGTCCAGGTCTTCACGCCGAAATTGGTCCTGCGCGGCTTCGTCGTACCTCCGGGCACGTGGAGAGCCCATGGTAATTTCGGGGGGGGGGGGGGGGGGGGGCCTCTGCCCCGTACACCAAGAAGAAAGGCGTTTCCCTCGTGGCCCGGCTGGTTGATGTCCGGCTAGCCCACAGCGCACACGGAAGCTCATCCACCCAATTTGCACCATGCTTCTCAAGGTGTGAGAATGTGCGAGTCTTGAGGCCCCTGAGGATATCTGCATTGGCTCTCTTGACCTGCCCATTGCTCTCTGGATGAGCAACAGATGCATAGAAGAATTGGATCCCCAGGTCCTCGCAGTATTCTTGGAACGCTGCACTTGTGAACTGGGTCCCGTTATCAGTGATGATTCTGTTTGGGACCCCGAACCGGCAGACGATCGACTTAATGAACTTTACTGTTGACTGCTTGTTGATGGTGACAACTGGGGCGGCCTCTGGCCACTTGGTGAACTTATCTACGACGACGTAGAGATGCCAGAATCCTCCGACGACTCTGGGAAAGGGTCCCAGGATGTCCAACCCCCATACAGCAAATGGCCATGAGGGAGGGATCATCTGCAGCGCCTGAGCTGGTGTGTGGATCTGCTTGGCATGGAATTGGCACGCCTTGCATCTCTTTACCATCTCAGCGGCATCCTGGAGTGCTGTCGGCCAGTAAAAGCCATGCCGAAAGGCTTTACCAACCAGCGTGCGGGAGGACGCCTGGTTCTCGCACTCGCCTCCATGGATCTCTGCGAGCAGGTCGCAGCCCTCCTCCCGGGTAATGCATTGCAGTAGGATGTCGTTGGCGCCACACCGGTAGAGATCCCCTTCCACCAGCGTGTACCTATTAGCCATGCAAACAATCCTTTCTGCCAGGGCATGTTCTTCGGGAAGGATATTGTCCTTCAAGTAGTCCCGGACCTCCGAGATCCATGCATCGCGACTTGCTTGAGCTTCTGGATCTTGGGCGCTCGGTAGCTCGGAGCCCTCGGTGGCGCATACGATCCTTGGTGGACTCCATGGTAGCAGGGTCGCCGGGACTGCCAGCTTCGAGGTGCTGGGCTCGCCCCCTTCGTCTGGCTCGGCTCCCCGGGCGGTTGGTCGCGGTAACGTCCTTGCAAAGACTCCTTGGGGCACTGGGGCCCCTGTGGAGGCCTTCGTTGACAGGTCGTCTGCGACTGAGTTGTCGGCTCGTGGTACATGACACAAGTCCAAGACTTCAAAGTCCTTTTCCAGCTTCCGGACGTGCAGTAGGTATGCAGCTAATTGAGGGTCGTTGCAGCTGCACTCTCCTCTGGCTTGCTTGATGATCAGTTGAGAATCACCTTTAGCCAGAAGCTGTCGGACATTGAGGGTCAGGGCAGTCTTCAGCCCAAAGATTAGGGCTTCATACTCCACCATGTTGTTTGTCGCCTTGAAGTCGAGGCGCACCATGTACTTGAATTGCTCCCCAGTTGGGGTGAGAAGCAGGACCCCAGCGACGGCCCCCTGCTTCCGCGAGGAACCGTCGAAGTAGAGCATCCAGGGGGTCTCGATGAAAACTGGAGCCTTCGGCACTGTTTCGTCGTTGTCCGGGCCCCCTGGGTTGCTTGGTGATGGGGTCCATTCGGCCACGAAGTCTGCCAGTGCTTGGCTTTTGACTGCATGTCGAGGTAAGAACTCCAGCTCAAACTCAGCCAGCTCCGCTGCCCACTTGGCAATGTTGCCAGTCGAATTGGGGCTGTGGAGTACGGTTTTCAGTGGGAAGGAGGTGACCACTGAAACCTGGTGAGCCTGAAAGTAATGCCGGAGCTTCCTCGACGCTATGAGCACTGCATACAGCAGTTTGTGTACCTCCAGGTATCTTGTTTTTGCTTCATGGAGGACCTCACTGACGTAGTAGACTGGCCGTTGGGAGGTCCGAACCCTCCCTGGGGGGTCCGGGGCTCCTTGCAATGCGTCTGCCTCCTGGGGAATGTGGCTCCCAGGGTCTAGCTGGGCCTCCGGGGGCTGGGACCCGTAAGGCACTTGGTCACTGGAACTCACAGCGGGAGGGGGGGGGGCTCTTCTGGGTTCGGGCCTTGAGGCTCGGCCTCCCCCTCTGGGGCTCCTTCTGGTGCTTGTTGCGGTAGTAGCTCCAGTCGCTCTGCAACCAAGACCATGCTGACCACTTCCGTTGTTGCGGTGATGTACAATAGGAGCGGTTCGCTGGGTTCTGGCGCCACCATAATGGGTAGCGTCGTCAGGTGTTTCTTGAGCTCCTGGAAGGCCGCTTCAGCTTCCCCGGTCCACTCAAAGGGGCCTGACTTCCGCAGAATCTTGAAGAAGGGCAGGGCTCGCTCAGCCAGTCTTGAGATGAACCGACTGAGGGCTGCCAAACATCCTGCAAGCTTCTGCACGTCCTTGATGCGGGCTGGCAGCCGCATCAGCTCTATCGCCTTGATCTTCTCTGGGTTAGCTTCGATCCCTCGGTGCGATACCAAGAAACCAAGGAGCTTCCCTGCAGAGACCCCAAAGACACACTTGTCGGGGTTCAGCATCGTGCGTGTCATGCGCAGCTTGCTGAAGACTCTGGCTAAGTTGTCTAATAGGGATGTCTTGTCCCTGATTTTTACCACGATGTCGTCGACATACACCTCTACCAGATCTCTAATGAGGTCCCCGAATGTCTTATGCATTGCACGTACAAAGGTGGGGAGAGCATTCTTGAGACCATAAGGCATGGAGACATAACAATACAGGCCGTCTACTGTTATGAAAGCAGTGTGTTCCTCATCTTCCCTAGACATGGGTATTTGGTGAAAACCGGAATACGCATCTAGGAAACACAGAAGGTCACAGCCTGATGTTGAGTCTACTATTTGATCTATCCTAGGAAGAGGGAATGGATCCTTGGGACATGCCTTATTGAGATTGGTGTAGTCGATGCACATCCGGAGCTTCCCGCCAGCCTTGGGAATGACAACAGGGTTGTCCAACCACCGTGGGTGGTGAACCTCCCGGATGAAACCAGCATCGAGCAGCTTCTTGATTTCTTCACGGATGAAGTTATACCGCTCGATGGACTGTTTCCTGGGCTTCTGCTATACCGGTCGGGCGTCGGGGTAAATCTTCAGATGGTGCTCAATCACCTCCCTGGGGATCCCGGGCATTTGTGATGGTTGCCATGCAAACACATCGATGTTGTCCTGGAGGAACGTGATGAGCGTGCATTCCTATTTGTTGTCCAGTTTCCCCACGATACGGGTTGTTTGGGCAACCTCGGAGCCAATCCTGACGACCTTCACAGGGATGTCGTCGTCATTGGCAGGTTGCACACGAGGTGCAGCAGTGGAGGCTCGCTGCGCCAGGCCTTGCTCTGGCCGACTCTCCTTCGAGCCTCCTGGGGCCGGATCCCTCCCCGCTGCAAGTGCTTGGAGCTGCTCCAAGGCTGACACTGCGACTGAGCGGTCCCCTCTGATCCTGAGGACACCGGAAGGTGTCGGCATCTTCAGGACGAGGTAGCCGTAGTGGGCTACAGCCATGAACTTGTAGAGGGCTGGCCTCCCGATGATTGCGTTGAAGGGGAGGTCGACATCTGCCACGTCGAATAAAACGCTCTCCGTACGGTAGTTCTCCGGGGTCCCGAAGGTCACCGGGAGGTGTATGTTACCATACGGGAGGATTTGCCCAGGTCTGACACTCGAGAACGGGCTCGAGGGTGTGAGCTAGGACATCGGCAGCTGCAGCTTCCGGAAAGCCGTCGTGGAGATGAGGTTGAGGCCCGCCCCTCTATCTATCAACACGTGAAAGACCTTCACGTTGGCGATGGTCGGGGACACCAGCAGCGGGAGCACTCCTGCCCCTGCCATGTTCTTCGGGCAGTCAGAAGCGTCAAAGTTGATCACCGTGCTCATCCACTTGTGGTGGGGAGCCGGACTTGGGGCGGGGGCAACTGCAGCCACTGCCCGTCGAAGGGTTTTCACCGCGTTTCGGGACGTGGGGTCGGTGGCTCCCCCGTAGATGACATGGAGGGTCTTGCGGTGCTCCTTATCACTACTGGAGTCGGAGTCGCCACCCTCGAAGACGGCCTTGACCGCCTGCTGGGGTTCCTGGAACCCCATCTCGCTGTCATCCTCCTTCTCAGGATCAGCCTTCTGCTTGCCCTCCCTCTAGCGGGGGGGTGCACCCTCCTGGCGCTGCTGCCTCTGTTTCTGTTCGCATAATCGTTTCGCGAATCTCTTCACTTCTCGGCACTCGCTAGCACTGTGGCTATTTGTACGGTGCACCGGGCACTTGAAGTCAGGCTCCTCGGGATCAGGCGACTGCCTAGGGCGCTTGTCTCGGCGCGACGCTCGGGCTCCACCTGGCGCCGCAGCCGCCATTGCCTGGGCTCCGAGATTTGTCCTGTTCTTGCCACTACCCTTCTTCTTCTTCTTGCTGCTGCTCCTTGCAGAGGCTCCTTCCTCAGTCGGGGTGGCTGCCCTAGCTTCTGAGGATGGCTGGGAGTGCCAGTTGCACCCCTCAGCTGCCCTAGCACATCTGTCTGCCAGGGAGAACAGCTCGGAGACATCACGCACCTCGTGCGTGGCTAGCTTCTCGAGCATCTTCTTGTCCCTCACACCTTGTCTGAACGCGACGATAACCGATGCGCTAGCAACATGAGGGATGGTGTTCCGTACCTGGGAGAACCATTGGATGAACGATCGCAGCGACTCTCCAGCGTGCTATCTAACGGCGTGGAGGTCAAGCTCGGTGTCGAGGCGCTTGTAGGAACTGCCGAAGTTAGCCACGAACTGTCGTCACAACTCGTCCCAGGAGGTTATGGACCCCTGGGGCAGGTTCATGAGCCATGACCGAGCTGGGCCGGTCAGGACGACAAGGAAGTAGTTAGCCATAATGGCCTCGTCACCTCCTGAAGCTAGTAACGCAGTGGTGTAGATCTGCAGGAACTCACTCGGGTTGACGCACCCATCGTACTTCTCCGGCATGTGGGGCCAGAACTTTCGTGGCCAGACCACGAAACGGAGGTGAGGCGCTAGCGCTGCACACCCTTGGCTAGGGTTGACTGGTGCCAGCGGCGGCAGCTCATACCCTGGGTGAGAAGACGGGCCTGCGCACACCTGGTGCTGGAGTGGTGTTGCATACGCCTGTGCAGGAGGCGCGACGTACGCCTGGTGCGGTGGACGCGCGACGTATGCCTGGTGTGGTGGAGGCACAGCATGAGCCTGGGGCACGAGTCCCGGCACGCTGTAATCTGCCTCGAGGTTGCGCCGATGTTCCCTCTGGCGCTCGATGGTGACTCGGCAGTCCTCTCTGGCCCTGCGGCGCTGCAGCCCGGTTCTCAGATCTGTTGTTGAGATCCTGGTTGAGCGCGAGTCTGCCGTCCACCAGTCAACTGTCGGCGTTCGCGACAATGACACATGCATCGGCTGGGCATGTGTTTCCCTCGGCGGAGGCGCGTTGAGTGCGGCGGTGACGAGGTGGTCGACGTCGTTGATTCACTGTTGAGCTGCTCCCTGAGGGGCATCCCCAGCAAGAGGGTTGTGGAGTAATGCGAGCGCTACCGCGAGCGCACTCTCCGGGCTTGCAGCCGGTGGCGCCGTGATTGCTGTCACGGCCGGAGTACGCCATGGAGTGGTGTGTCGGCCTGCAGCCAGCGAAGTGACTGCGGGGCGACGCGAAGGTCCTGACCTTCCTGCCCTAGAGCGGTAGCCTGCCCTAGAGCGGGATGACGCCTGATCCTCCGCCACTGTCTGTCGCCGCGACTGCGCCTGGATGATCCGGTGTTGGATTGGTCGTTCACCATTGCTGTGCGCCAAATGTCGAAGGTCGTAAACGACACTTCCCCCGGACCTACTTAGAGTGCAGCCCGCGAAGGTTCTTTGGATTCACGAGGGCTAGTCCCAGGAGATCGAGCACAGCAGGATGATGAACACGGGGGATTTACATGGTTCGGGCCGCCGGAGCGTAATACCCTACGTCCACGGGAGTGTTTGTGTATTGCCTTGCTTGAGTGTGTATGAGCCTTGGTCTAAATTTTTGTCCTCCGTGAAGGCCGTCTGCAGAGCCCTTTTATAGTTCAAGGACTCTGCAGTCACAAGGTGGGTCCCAGTACCTGACAGGTGGTCCTGTGGAGAGCCAAATCCTATACAAGATCTAGGATTAATTGATATCTACTTTCCTTTGTCAGGGATGTCAATGCACCATCCCGCCGCGTCATGCACCAGGGCTACACATAGTTGGTGATGATGGTGGTGCACGTCTTGTCCGTCTTGTCCTTGCGGCCCATTCGTCCGTCTTGCGGCGCGGGTCTGTACCGGCTACTTGGACAAGACAAGACACTGGAGCCTTGACTTTCGCAAGCGCGACCCAGCTTGCCTGGGGAAGGCACGCGTACTTAATGCTTGTCTAAGCAGCGCACGCGTTCCTTTACTGCGGCTTCCTACCGCACTGAGTTGGTCGTCCGCCACGTGGTTGCACCGGAGCCTGTCTCTACGGGAAGCATAGCACTTGGCAGAACAGGCCACGTGGTGCCTTCGGAGCCCACCCCTATGAAGGGGTGGGGGCTCGGCCCTACAGGCCACATGGTAGCTCCGGTGCCTTTCCCTCTGAGGGTGCGGGCTTGGCCCTGAGACCCCGATTGGCCACGTGGCGGCTCCGGAGCCCGCCTCTGCCGGGAGGCGTTGGTCCGGTCCTGCCGTCCACGTGGCAGCTTGGGAGCCCCCCCGACGGGGAGGTAGGAGCTGGTCCTTCCCTCCTCAACGTGGCAGCCTCGGAGTCGGCCTCTTAGGCAGAGGCGGAGTCCTTAGCGGTTTTCTCCTGTGCGCGGGGGTACCCGGTCTGCAGGGTACCGACAGTAGTTATGTTGTAAATTTTCAAGTTTCGTTTGGGAATGCATGATGGACGTTTGAATGATGCAATGTTAAGATGATGCAATGTTGTAATGTTGGTTGGGAATGCATGATGGACGTAAATTTCTTCTTCATTCTTACTTCATTGCTAGTTATGTTTAGATGATGCAATGTTGTAAATTATGCACCGTCATCTATAATTGCTATACTTACAGTGTTGTAATTATTTGTTTTGATTATAAATTCAGTTGGGGGTTGGTGCTTAAGGAATGTCTAGACCCTATAAGCTTTAGATTTCCTAGCTTTGTTTAGTTATGCAGTGAACTTACCAATGATCATACACGTGCTCATATAACATATTGTCTGTTGTTTGATATTTATTTTTTATTGGTGCTTATTGTTTATTGATATTTAATGTATTTGAGTGACCACTTAATATATGTAAATAAAGGGGTTTTGGGCCGGCTCGGACCAACCCGAAAGGGCACGACACGCAATGAGTGTGATCGTGGCGTGTAGACCATTGTAGTGGTACCGTATGCGTCAAGGCGACACAGAAGCGAACGGGTTGGTAAGGACGTCAATGACCCTCGATTGCGTGGACGGTGGAAATGGATGTAGAATTGTCATCTAAGACCAACTTTCCTCTCACTCTTTCTCTAGTTCTTTCCTCTCTCTTAAATGACTTCAAAATGAAAATGAGCAACGTAACATATAGCAATGTATTACCCGTTTCGGATCGGCGCGTCTCACATGTCATTGGCATGTGAGACGTGCAGGTTCGGAATTGTCCCTTTTGGACAGCATGAGAGTGATCGAGGGGGCGTGGCTTGTGACGAGACGTGGGTCCGGATTTGGACGAGAATTCGATGGAATAACCCTGTTGTTCTCTGCTGCACCATTTTTGGGTGTGCAGTGGGGAATAGCGGGGTTATGCTGCCGAAATTTCGTTCGAATCCAGATCATGCGTCTCATCATGAGCACGCTCCGCTTGCTCACTCTTGGGTGGGTTTAGGATCTATCTGCCTAGGTTGTAGGGATGTGACATAACATAACAATGAAACTAATAATGATTTGTCTGCTTTAAAGGTATACTCTGACGCGTCTCGTCATGCTATCAAAATTTTAGGACCTATCCTGTATACATTAACGATAATTTCTTTTGCGTTAAACTACAGAGCCAAACATTGGTGAAGACCGCGGTTGGATGTATATTGGCTGCAAGAGTAGAACTGGTGGTCACCCGGATGAGTGGTCCATCAAGTTAGATAAATTTTTAGATCGAGCATTTTCATTGTCAACGGAAGATATGGTGCGGTGCCCATGTACAAAATGCTGGAACACCAAGTTTTTGAGAAGATGGGAGCTTTGGTTTCACTTATGTCGAAACGGTTTCACTCCACATTATGAAGTGTGGACCTTTCACAGTGAGACTAATTCTTGAGTCATAGCAGAAGTGGATGAGGATGATGATATAATAGAGGTTGATGGGATGGATGGGATGCTAGAAGCTCTGGAAGTGGATGATCCTCTTACAAATGAGGCAGAGGAGTTCTTCGAGGAGCTAAAGAAATCATAAGAGTCGTTGCATGAACACACAGTTATGACCGTACTTGCCTTCTTGACCAGATTTATGACAATTAAGTCCAAGTACTTTTTCCATCAACTGCTACAATGATCTCATGAAATTGATGTGTGATATCCTTCCACAACCTTACAAAGCACAACCAGATATGTATGACTCAAAGATCAAGATATCTAGTCTCGGTATGAAGTATGAGAAAATCGATGTGTACCCAGACAACTGCATGTTATTCTGGAAAGAGCATGCCAATGAGAAGATGTGCTTAAAATGTGGTAAACCGAGGTATGTAGAAGTTGTTAATGACGATGGCGATAATGTGATGACAGATGTCGCACATAAGCAGCTTCGTTACTTGCGTGTGACACCTCGGTTGAAGCGGTTATTACTTTCAAAAAGAACAGCAAGACACATGAGATGGCACAAAGAAGGTAAATGTGAGAACAAAGAATTCTTGACGCATCCGTCCGACGATGATGCACGGAAGGCGCTAGACCGTTTTGATCTAGACCTTTCTCGTGATGCGAGGAATGTTCGCATTGGATTAGCGAGAGACGGATTCCCACCGTTCAGTACGAATGCCATGCCATACTCCTGTTGGCCTGTCTTTGTCATTCCGTACAACCTGCCACCTGCTCTTTGTACGAAGAAAGAGTTCATGTTTCTCAGCCTCATTGTACCTGAACCTGATCATCTCGGGTCACGTCTCAACATGATGTTGAAACCACTAATCGAAGAATTGAAAGTCTTGTGAACAGGAGTTGAAGCGTACGATAGTTACAAGAAGCAGAAATTCAACCTTCGAGCTGCTTATTTGTGGTTCATCCATGATTTGTCGGCATACGGCATGTTTTCCGGATGGAGCACTCATGGTCATCTGACGTGTCTGATATGTGCTTTAGACACGGATTGCTTTCGACTAACTCATGGAGGCAAAATATCTTACTTCGATTGTCATAAATGTTGGCTACCTTCGAATCACATATTTAGGCAGCAGAGGCATGTCTTTCCAAAGAACACTGTTGTCACTAAAGGACCACTGAAGCGTCTCAATGGGTCAGAAATTTCTGATATGTTCGACAAACTGGTGCCTGATAAAGGTCGGCCTAGATACTTCATAGGTTATGGAGAGGGACACAATTGGACTCACATATGTAGACTTTGGGAGCTACCGTATGTGAAGTCGTTGATTCTAATGCACAACATTGATGTCATGCATCAGGAGCGTATCATGAGCGAAAGTATCATAAGCACTTGCATGGATATGCCTGGCAAAATGAAAGACAATTACAAAGCTAGACTAGATTTGGCAGACATTTTTCACCGTCCAACTCTTGAAATCTCTGAAAGTGGTGGGAAGCCACATGCTTCTTTCTGTCTTCGGTCGAAAGAAAAGAAAGAAGTCATGAAATGGATGAAAACTTTGAAATTCTCAGATGGTTACGCAGCTAGCCTGAAATGAGCCATAAATTTGAACACAGGAAACCTCACCGGGTTGAAGAGTCATGATTATCACATTATAATGGAAAGACTCTTACATGTTTTGTTTTGAGGCTATCTAGATGATGCGGTGTGGAAGGTTTTAGCCGAGTTCATCTATTTCTATAGACAGCTTTGTGCTAAAGAAATCAAGATAGGGATGATGGATAAGTTAGAGAAGGAGATACCCATACTTTTATGTAAGATGGAAAAAAAATTCCACCCGGTTTCTTCAATCCAATGCAACATCTGTTTATCCATCTTCCATTCGAAGATAAAGTTGGCGGTCCTGTGCAATACAGGTGGATATATCACATTGAAAGAGCGCTACGATATTTGAAACCAATGGTTGGCAACAGGGCAAGGGTGGAAGGGTGCATCGCTGAAGCGTATGCTCTTAAGGAAGTAGGATAATTTTCAAGTGTCTACTTTGCGGAAGAAAACAATATCAATACTTCGGTGATGCGATACAATGTGGGCGAAACACCCCTTTAAGCGACCTTTCCATTTTTCAAACGAGAGGCACCACCGTTGGTAGCTACACGAACTACGTGCTATCCGAACATGACAGCACTGTTGCTTTACTCTACATGTACACAAATATAGAAGGCATGCAGGAATACTTCGAGTAAGTGTGTGTCCTACATTTATGCTAATCGACATATTTTACTACACATGTATTCTAAAAGATGTTTTTTCACGTTCAGCGAGTTCCGCAGACAATGTTGGCCACATAGGCATCAACCTACGGCCAAACAAGTAGAAGGGATGCGAAAAGAGGAATAAATGGAGGGTCGAGTTTCCTATCCTAGTTTCGAGATTATGTAATACTCTCTCGTCTTTTATGTATTATAAGTTACTATTATTAAAGAAGTGTTATTTTAACTTACGATCATTTTTGATAGTGTCGGACTCACAATGTCCATGAAGATTTGTGGCAGCTATCTTATGGATTGGTGAATGTTAGAAGCTATGGTCGATATGACGTAAATGGCTTTTGATTCCGTACAACTCATTTTGAAGCTCTTCGTCCTCTTGCGGCAACATCAAATTCCGGTGTTATGACGAGAGCAATTGGCACTCAAGGGAATTTAACCGATTATTATGGGATCATTAACAAAATCCTTGAATTTACTTTTACCAGAAATAAGACCCTTCGAGTTGTCTTCCTTGACTGTGACTGGTTTGATCGCACTAATGAACTCGAGAAAACCAATTTGGAATGGTGGAAGTGAAACATAAGGACCGACTACGAGGTTATGATACATCTGTTCTTGCACATCAAGTGGAACAAGTGTATTATATACCTTATCCATGCACGAAGCTCAGTGCTTGGTGGGTGGTATATAAGGTGAATCCTCGTGAGCGGTTATATACTCCTGGGGATGATGGTTACCATGATAGCGAAGACGTTGAAGAAGTGTACCAAGAAGAAGAGTTGCCAGACACTTTTATCGTCGAGCTTGGTGCAGGACTTGATCAATTAGTTGGAGATGTTGAAGATGTAGAGCCAGATGATATGCGAAAACGAAAATTAGAACAGGCCACGATGGAAGATCGTTGGGCTGGTTTAAGGAGTAGGGCACATGATAATGATGTTGATGAATTTTGAAAGTGATTACAAGTAATGTTTTCTTGAAGATAGTAACATGAATTTTGTATATCTTATTTTCATATTTACTGATTATCTATTAAAACAGGATGGTGTCAAAGAAGGGTAAAAAGGTACCGTCGACGAGGGGGTTCTACCCCTGTAGACCTGAGGACGCTTTTGTTGGTGCCTCGTCGACTGGGAGCAGACGCTCTCAGCTGCTGGGGCACATTCTGAGCAGCTCTAGAGCTTCGTTACAGGTAAATTTCACTCATTTTTGACAAATTCTTAAATTCAATTTCACATTAAACTTACTTATGAATCATCCGAATGTTGTAGTCCTCACCGGCTAACTCAGAGGCTACAGCGCCAGTTGACCTTGGCTACCCTTCGGTGAGCCAGCCCTTGGCTAGCGAGCTTTCTGTTCCTCAGCTCTTCGACTCGGCTGGTGACGAGCCGTCTGGGTCACTTGACGTGGCGCCCCAGCAGATGCGGAGGACGAGGGGGACTCACTTTGTCAGTCCTTCTGTGGTACCTTCACAGAGGGTCGTGATTTGTCCAGTCAGAGACAGGTAATAGAAATTGTAGTGTTCAATTCTAGTTTCTTTTGGTTACTTAAGTAATGAATCAATAAATATATTGCAGGGTTTGGGACGACACGTCTTTCACCGGTGAGAGACACCAAAGACCGGTGAACGGTGTCCTCGGGTCCTTAGTGCGTTTGCACTATCCCTGCGTCATCGACGGGGTTCCTGCTCTTTCATGGGAGGACTACGCACGCAGCCATCACCAGGAGCATGGCAACCTTCAAGAGGTCATATGGGCCGATTTTATGGTAAGTATGTTAAAAATAGTTTCTAAGTTTTAACTCTTAAACTCTTTTAATGAACATCTCTTCAATATATTCTTTATTACGGGCAAGGTATACTTTAGAGGACCTGAACGACCTTCGCATGGTTGAGGATGTGAGGAGAGTGTTTCACTACAACACTTCCAAGGCGCTTCGACAAGATTTGTCGAATGCTCGTGTTCGAATTATTAATGAGCACTTGAAGGCGAACCAGCACCACGTTCTACACTTCCGGCAAGAGAGTGAGAGGCACCTGATGGAGGAGGAGTACGCGCAGGTACGTGGGGTGTAGTAAGTATTTTTTCTAATAATTTCCTCTATGGTATTTTTAACGAGTTACAACTATGTGCAGGGCCACATGAGCTGGTTGCATGGTTGGTCTGATGCATTTCGGGCCCTTTGTCGCTACTGGGCTAGTGATGAGTTTAAGGCTAAGTCTGAAAAGGGTCAAGAGTGCAGAGGGGTCCAGGGGAAGAGCAGGCACAACCAAGATAACCACTTGTGTTTAGCTAAACGCATGGTAAGTGTATGTAACTTATGTTTATATATTCATAATATACTATTCGTACTAACACGTATTGATAGGAGCGCGAGACGAGCGTGCCGCCGACCCCTGCTGAGATCTGGAAGAGAGGTCACAGGGACCCTTCTCAGCCTCAGGGGTGCAGTCAGGCTGCAGCCGAGCAATTGGTAAGTTTATAAATCATTCATATTAAATATAACTATATGGATTGTTGAACTTACACGGTTTTCTTGTTTTGCAGGCTAAGTACGGGGAGGGGGCTAGGAAGATACATGGTGAAGATTTTGATTGGGAACGTGAACCAATCGATCCTCAAGCCGCGTATGCAAGCAGAGGTGGAAAAGCACACGGAAGGTGAGTTTATAAGTCATTTTATTATTTTCAATTCAAAGTATTCAAGATATTTCAATTTCATATTATTGACTCTCTTTTTTATAGGCTCGCCATATTCAACGGAGTTTTCGACTCGAGGGCGGCGAGACCTGCGAGAGGCAACTCCACGCAGGTTTCGTCGGTGGGCACGTCAGGTCGCCGCGTCTCGTAGAGAGACATTGAGATGCAGTCCCTCCGACAAACTGTAGAAGAGAACCTCAGGCGACAAGAGGAGGCGGAACGCCAAAGGATCGCGATGGAGGCCACGATCTCTTCCCAGGCAGCAGTGTTGTTGCAGATGCGGGAAGCAATGGAGGTAACAAAATGAAAACTAAATTTCTCATTAATTCAGCGTAAATGACTTACTAATAGATAACATTAATTGTTTGCAATGACAGCCATGGCTCGGGCGCAAGGTCTGGGGATCCAGCTACCGCCACTACCTGTCCTTCCAGGCGATCCTTCTTATACGGGTCAGGTAATTTTCTATGTCAAATTAACAATTCTAGTTTACCTCAACCAAAATAAAGCGAGGAAATAGAGTGACAGTGAAAGATAGTTAGATAGAGTGAGAGATGGAGTTAGAAGTGGGAGGAAGATAGAGAAAAAAGGATTGAGATAGAAGAGAGAGGGAGATAGTTAGATAGAAGAAAAGGATTAAGATAGAAGAAAGAGAGAGATAGAAGAAAGAGTGAGAGATAGTTAGATAGAGTGGGAGAGGAATGAAGAGAGAGAGGGAGATGTAGATGGAGATAGAAGGAAAGGAAGAGAGAGGGAGAGAGAGATGTAGATGGAGATAGATGGAGGAAGATAGAGGAAAAATGATAGCAATAGAGAGATAGAGTGAGAGAAAGAAAGATGAGATACAGAGAGGAATGAAAAGAGAGAGGAAGAGAGAGGATCTAGATGGAGATAGAGGGAGAGGGAGGAAAAGAGATGTTGATACATTTATATTCTAACTCTAAGTCTCATTAATTGCAAGGATCTGCGACGGCTGCTCAAACTTCGTCGCCGTCATGACCGCCACCTGGAATGAGGCGCGAAGACGACTTTGACTTCGGAGGTGGCTTCGGAGGTCAGACGAGCGAGTGAGCTCTTGATTGCATTATTGATGGTGATGTGTGATGTATCGATGATATTGTGATGTTGTTTGTGATTGTGATGTTGTTTGTGATTGTGATATATTATCTTGTATGTTCTGTGATTCTAGCCATCGAGCCGGGTAGTATTTTCAGTTTTTAAAAAAAAATAAAAAATCTTATTTGCGACGGCTTTTTAAACAGTACCATCGCAAATAAGGATCCAGGGCGTCGCAAACTAGCCTCTGTTATTTGCGACGGCCAGGCTATCGCAAATGGTCGTGTGGGCCCCATCGGATGACCGTGCTGGACCCATCAACTGAGCTTATTTGCGACGGTCAGGCCGTCGCAAATAGGGACTTAATTGCAACGGCCTAGCCGTCGCAAATCGACCTGTGGGGCCCATCGGCCCCCTGGCAAAAATTTGCGACGGCTACTGCTGGCCGTCGCAAATAAGCTTATTTGTGACGATTTATCTGCGACGGCCAAAAACCGTCGCAAATAAGAAAAGTCGTCGCAAATAGCTTATTTGCGATGGTTTTTGGCTTATTTGCGACAGCCCTGGACTCAATGACTACTTGGAGTTTAAAAAAGAGAAAAGTAACAAATTTCTTAATGAGATAAATCAGCCAACAAAGGGAAGTAACAAGGATGAGTGTTCTATTACAAATTGTGTTGCTGCTTTAGAGTCAATGGAAGATTTAAGTGAAGGGGAAATGGCAAAAGCATTAGGAGTGTTCAAGTGTGATACAAATAGAGAGATATTCTTAACTACAAAGAGGCTATGTGTTCGATTGTTGTGGCTTAGGGGAGAGATTGATAAAAAAGGTATTTTTAGTAAATCACTCATTTTCTATGTAACATTTAATTTCTTGGTTACCATTTTCTAATACCAGTTTCTGAATTTCCAGGCTTTATCTCCATGATTGAAGTGGTATTAAATGCTACGTTCAATTGCTTAGTAAGCTGAACTCTCATTTTTGTTATGCAAAATCTTAGTATTTTGGTACTACCATATGTGGTGAACTCTATTTTCAGATTCCAGTCATCAAATTTAGTTGGTCATGTGCTGAACTTAATTTTTAGATTCTAGTCACCAAATTTAGTTTGATCATGTACTCAACTTATAAAGAAGATATGCATTTCTGCTTATGTTGGTACTAGCATATGCTGATCTTGATTTTCATATTCCAGTCATCAAATTATGTTTGATGATCTGCTGAAATCCACATGTTCTAGCTAGCTGCTCATTAAGAAATCCTGTATTCTTGAGGTATTACGGGCCAGGGGTTCCGCTCTGAAATCCACATGTGCTAGCTAGCTGCTCTCATCTTCAAGGTACATACGCTGTACGCTTTCATGCTATAGGCTCACCGATTATTCCAGCATAGCGGTGCCTGCCTTGCGCCATCCGTGTGGCGTCAATGATATCTCTGCATGTACGGCCCTCGCTCGATCGCTCGGCTCGATGGAGCTGCATCTGTATCTGTGTATCTGCACGACTGTTCTGTGATCTCGATCAGCATATGCATCATGATCTCATGTAGATAAGGGTTTCCGTGTTTCTGTTTCTCATCAGTAGAATCATCAGATCCTCGTTATAGCACTAGTACAATCCATATTCTTCATATGTATATTGTATATAAACTTACGAAATTTACATTCTGTAAACGAATGTGCTTATTTGAACAAATTGCTTAGATAATGATTTACCTGTTGTACTCTATTTCAGTAGTGTGCTCTGGTACTTCCCAGTTGTGAAGTACAGAAGCATAATTAGCTCAAAACAGTCTTCTGTTGCATGTTTGTATGGAGTTCAGTATGACAGAGATGCAAGAAAATTCTCTTGCACACATTTGTTTCAGTTTTTGTATGAAAAGGAATCAAATTTATATCTGTTTCAGTTTTTGTATGAAAAGGAACCAAAATATATTTTTCCGGTTTTTCCCCTGTGCTCCAGTGAGGTGAGGTGAGGGAGCTAGATGTTTACATAGATCTAGTACAGAGCTTGTTGTGCGTGGTATGTGTGTACATGTCCTAAGCCTTTCTTGTGAGAGAACTTGTTTGGCCCTGGTGGTCCTGTTCTTATTTTCTTGCTGTATTTATGCTCTTTCCTTTCTCATCCTAGGCTCCATCACTCCGGCATGTGTCTGTAGCAAGGGTGTAAAGGTACAGAGTGAGATAGAAGCTTTAGATCTCACATGCGCCTCATGATATGTGATCATTGAATCATAAAAAGATTATTGATGGAGCATTTCTCTAATTTGATTATTTTATTGCACCAGAACCGAACTACATTCTTATTCATGAATTTACTGTGCAGGTGTTTTTGGAATATGCATATGTGGATGGCTCAACCAATTGAAGGCATATGTGGATGGCTCAACCAATTGAAGACAGGGATGTATGGGAGGAAGTTTGGTGGGAATCAGGTGTTCTACCTTGAGAACAAGTTTGCTGCTAACAGCCAAGAAACACAGATCGTCGGGGATACAATGGCAGCCCTCCCGCTCCCGCTCCCCACCCCCCACCCCTCACCCACCCACGGCCTCCCCACCGCCTTGCCATCGGCATGGCTCCTCGTCTGACCCCCTCCCGCTACAGATGACCCGGCGCCTCCACGGCGCCATGGACGGAGACGGCGACCGCCCGGTGGTCGACACCCTGCCTCGCAAAGGGGAATATATCCCCACAAAAGACGACCCGGCGCCTCTACGGCGCCATGGACGGAGACGACGACCGCCCGGTGGTAGACACCAGCAACTGGAGCTTTGCAAAAGGGAAAATATTCCAACAAAAGGTACTCCACATACTCTCCTCTTCGGTCCACCATCCCTCCTCTTCCATAGAAGGTGCATTCTTCCTCCTAGCCGTCTTTCGGCGCTTCACTTTCCGGCTTACGGAGGAGTCCGTTGGTTGGGCCCTCCACGCCGCCCTTGGCGGGACCCCGGGGTGCTTCCATGTCACCATGGCCCGGGACCGCCACTTTCGATTTGCGGTGGCATCACGCCATGTAGGAAAGTTGGTACGCTCCCTTACTAGGGTTACCACACCGCACTATGACGTCTACTTCTTCCCTTGGTACGACGGTGGCCCAAATTGGATAAGAGACCTGCGGACCTGGCATCTCGAAGAAGAAAGGTCCTGGTCGACCGTCCCCAGCAAGCGGAAGCAAGTCTCGTTTGCCGACCCTGTCAAACAAACACGGCCTTCATTCCCGAACAATGCCCCGCCCAAGATGAACCCCCCCATTCTCAAACACCCACCGCACCGACAATCCGTCAGAGTCGGCCGGATAGATTGCCCGATTAGGCCTACGGCCAACCATAACGCCATCCCGATCACCAAGATCTTCCGCAACATCACCCGCAAGCTCCACACAGCCCCTCTAGGGAGGACTTCTTCGCCGGCGTCGGCCGCCCGTCGTACGGCGACTAGCCGCGCTGCGCCGTCCATCCTGGGAAAGGGTCCAAAAATTCAAATTCCAGACCGACATACGGCCCACCAACCAGCCACCTGGCCTCCAACCTTAGACCCACATGGAAAGGGCCCACATGTCTGTCACATTACTCGTACAGGCTCGAAACAAGACCAGCATACAGAAAGTGGCCGCAACTATTATCGCCCACAAAAGATCAACCCAAGCCGCCTGCCCTCCCTGCAAACCCACCACCCTGCATTTACTCCCAAAGTGGACTTTCGACACCCGGGCCACATTCAAACTGAGCCGCCGAAGGAATTAAATCCAATACTCGAGTACCTGCCCACTAGCAACGACGGGACATGCTACACCTACAGGGGAAAACATACTAAACCCCACCGCACCAAAGACACCTACAACCTATGCAAACTAGTCCCTCACTGCTGCTGCAAGCGCTGCTTCAGTCTTAACCATCGCACCCATAATTGTCGCGCAACAGCACGATGCCTACGCTGCCTTCAAACTGGTCACAGAGCCAACGTCTGCTCTTCCACCATCAGACATTGCCTTGCTTGGGTACCCAAAATCGCACTAGGATCGAGGAGTTCCACTGCAAAATCCCGGGTATACCGCCGCGTGGAATCCCAAAAGACTTCCTGTCCCGCACGAACGGTTCGAACGAAGCCCCTGCAGCTTCACAAGGACGACCTTCCTGTTCCACCACACGTGTGCACAGGGGACCCAACCCAACACACACAAACCCCCCATCAGCCTCCACCATATATACCCCCCACCAGGAACATCTCGCCTTCACTCACCACTCCCCAACAGAACCCACTACAACTCACCACCTCCCATACACCCTCGCACCCCATGGCCAACTTTCTAGTCGACTCCGAAAGGTTCGCCCCCCATGGCCACCACTTCATCAACGAAGGCGGCGACGAGAGAATCCCACGCACCAACATCCACTTCAGCACCACCGCTGTCCGAAGCCACGAGGGCTTCGTCATTGCGGAAGACCGAGAAGGCCTCATCCCCCACGACCAGTATAACTGGTTTCGAGTCCGCATTGCCCAAACCCTCGAAGAAGACTTTGGTCTGAGGGTCATCTCATCCTGCATCACCCCTCTGGGGATTGGCCTATACAGGCTTGAATCCGGCTATCACCGAGACATAGTGCTCCGTGACGAGCCCTTCTTCGTGGAGAACCACCCCATCGCCTTCTCCCGCCACGACCACGGCATTAACAGGCGCCAGGCCAACTATTCACATAACGGCTGGATCATGATTCTAGGGTTCCCCCTAGATTATCAAGACGTTCAACACATCGACGCCGCGGTGGCCACCTTCGGCTACCTCGTCTCTTGGCACAACGTGCCTGATCAGCACGGCTACGTACTATGCCGGTGTCTCTACAATGGCGCCAACAACGTTCCCCGCAGCATCGTCATCCGGCACTGCGATGCGAACGGCCAAGGTTTCTCCTGGTCCTGCCCGGTCGTCGTCCTCAATGGGGCTTTCATTCTCCCCAACATCCCCCCGGGTGAAGATGACATACCTCCAGGGGGAAACCCACATCCCTTCCCCCAGCCACCGCCAAACAACGACAACGCCGGCGGTTTCAACCTCCCCATCCTCCCCCCTCCCCCGAACCTTGACCCAGCTTGGGACGCGGCGGCGGCGGAGATGCAGCATAACCAGGAGAACCACGTTGCCTGGGGAGCCTGGCCTGCCCCGCCGCAGGACCTTCTTGACCCGAGCGCTGTCTCTAACCTTGATGGAGACGCAAGCTCAGCCTCCTCCAATGCCAACATCATCCAGCAGCACACCCACTACAACAACACCAATGGCCACCCGCTACAGTTCCTGCAGGGGGACCCCTCAATACAGCCGGACTGGCTGAGATCCTTCGATTCGGCCTCCTTTCGTCGACTACTGGCTGCAGCCTTTCCTGCAGCACAAAACCCCTGGTGGGGGCCCCATATCCAGGGGCCTACTCCAGGACTGCCTGCCCAGGAACATGCGGAATCCTCCGCCATGGGTGCGCGCAGAGGCCAAACGCCAACAGCAAGGTTCAGAACACAAGCCCCTACCCAAGCCCCGCCGGTGACTTCTCCGAGGCGCCCAACCAATTGCTTTGGGAGAGTCTATCGACGCCGTACTCGCTCCGAACCAAGTGGCCCAGTCGTCGAGGAGCCTGAACGCAGCAACCCTCAGCAGCAGCCCATCCAGCCCACACAGGTACCTGCCGCCATCTACACCTCCTCCCACAATACAGTATGCATTCTCTCCAAAAAAACAGTGCGCAGACAGGCACCGGTTTCGCAGGACCAAGTTAGACGCAGCCCTCGTATCTCCGCAGCGAGGGAAGGAAGGCGTATGCCAACCAGACTCAACAGGGAGATGATCGGCGCCTTGCACTCTGCCCCAGCAGCCACGCCAACAACAAATCCAAGGGGTAAAACAAAGCGCAAACTGTTCCTAGGCCCAACTAAATTTCCAACCGACCAAGACATTGCAACCGCTATAGAACCCATCCCTCACATTCCTCTTTCGGAACTGCAGGCACAAGCGCTCCGCTGCGGCGTTCACGCGACGATTGTGATCGCCGCTTTTAGGACGCCAGAGGGACCAGCGGGCGAGACGTCGACATTTGATCAATGAGTCCCCGCAGCTTTTGCATCCTGTGGCATACGACAGTCAATGCCACCTTCAAAAAACAACTTAAACCACCTAGCTCATGTAGTAGTAAGAACAACCCTCCGGCCAAGAGCCGTAAACATTGCAGCGCGGCTGCATTTTGTACTACCGTTAATCATATGCATTTCTACCCTTTCTACCTTGCGCCTGCACATGACCTGTCTCCCCCTCAGATTACGTCTGAGGCAACGTCTAAGCCACTCACTACATCCCAATGCATAATACAACATCACAGACATGGTCGTTCCTAAACTGGAACATTCGGGGCCTTAACGACCCAACCAAACAACAAGCAGTTAGAGCCAAAATAGAAGAAACAAACTGCATCATCTACTGCCTCCAAGAGACTAAACTAGACTCAATACCTCGCTCACTAATCAAACAAATAGCACCTAAGCGTTTTGACCAATACACCTTCACGCCCTCACAAGGAGCCTCGGGTGGAATCCTAGTGGGTTGGAACGGCAACCTCCTACATGGGATTGTGGACCAAACAATGCCTTTCGCAATCACCATCAATTTCACATCAAACACCAATGGCAAACAATGGACGTTCTCTACAGTATACGGCCCGTGCACAGGCCAACCAAGACTAGACTTCATGAACTGGTTTACCTCCCTTAATATCACCGATGTTCAGGACTGGCTCATTATCGGGGATTTCAACCATTACCGATCAATAGATAACAGAAATAGACCAAGGGGAAACCATACGGACATGCAAACTTTCAATGCAGCCATAAACCAGCTAGGGCTTGTAGAAATCCCCCTTAAAGACAGGAAATACACCTGGAGCAATATGCAGGCCTCCCCACTGCTACAACAATTGGACTGGTGCTTCACCTCGCCTCACTGGACACTGTCTTTCCTTACCACACTACTGATACCTCTAGCCAAAACAACATCAGACCACATCCCCTGCATGGTACAACTGAGTACTGTTATCCCGAAGCCCCAACAATTCAGAATTGAGAACTACTGGTTCGACATGCCAGGCTTCAGAGACCTAGTAACCAATATATGGAATGGGGCACCAACACAAGGGCTAGATGCTGTGAGATCCCTCTCAAAGAAATTCAAAATTCTCAGAGCTGCAATCAAAAGATGGAGCAAGGCATTGGGCTCACTATCCAAGAAACTGAAAATATCAAACGAATCCATTCTCATCATAGACCATTTGGAAGAAAAGAGGCCCCTTAGCCACCTAGAAGACACTTTCAGAACCCTCATCAAGCAGCACATTGAAACCCTACTGAAACACCAACAAGAATATTGGAAACAGCGATACACGAAGAGGTGGACAAAACTGGGGGATGAACCAACTAAATTCTTCATCTCTGCAGCTACTACCAGATACAGAAGAAACTTGATCACAAGCCTCACAGATGCATCGGGAAGGACAGTAACGAACCATGCAGCCAAAGCCGCAATACTATGGGATGATTTCAAAACCAGAATAGGATGCTGAAATGCTACAGCGCTATGGGAAGGACTGCAAAACATAATCACACCACATCCAAACCTCCAATCCCTCATAGAGCCAATATCGACTGAGGAGATCGACAAAATAGTTAAACATATGCCACCCGACAAAGCTCCGGGCCCAGACGGGTTCAACAACAGATTCTATAAAAAATTCTGGGACATCATCAAAAACGATATATACAACCTCTGCAACGCATTCTTCAACAATGGATGCAGCCTACAACCAATCAACAGCTCCATTATCACACTCATCCCAAAGAAACCGACCCCCGAAACCTCGGCCGATTATAGACCAATTTCCCTACTTAACTCAAGCATCAAAATCATAAGCAAAATCATGGGAGAAAGAATACAGACCATCCTCAAAGATATCCTACACGCCAACCAATACGGCTTCATTAGAACGAGAACAATCCAAGACTGCATTGCATGGAACTATGAGTTTATACATCAATGCAAGACATCAAGGAGGCCCATAGTGATGCTGAAACTAGACTTTGAAAAAGCCTTTGACATAATGGAACATGATGCCATCCTCAGGGCCTTAACCAACAAAGGGTTCCCACAGCAATGGGTCAACTGGACAAGCAACATACTTTCTACAAACACTTCAGCAATCTTACTCAATGGAGTACCAGGTAAATTCTTCCACTGCAAAAGGGGGGTCCGACAAGGCTGCCCACTATCGCCAGCTCTCTTCGCAATCGCAGCAGACCTACTCCAACACCTCATAAACCACGCCAAACAAAGAGGCTTACTGATACCCCCACTACCACACCTATCCAATCACGACTTCCCGATAGTCCAGTATGTCGATGACACAATCATCACAATACAAGCGTCCCAGCAACAAATATTCTTCCTAAAAACCTTACTCTCAGCCTTCACAGCCGCAACAGGCCTCAAGATTAACCTAGAAAAAACATTCCTAATCCCAATCAACCTTACCTCAGATCAAGCAACCACCATGTCGGCCACCTTTGGGTGCCAACTAGGCACACTACCCTTCACCTACCTTGGCATACCCCTAGGATACACAAAACCAAAGAGCACTGCCTTCCTACCACTTACCACTAGACTTGAGCGTACACTCAACACCACATCCGCTTACCTGTCCATGGCAGGAAGGTGCACAATTGTAGACTCCCTACTATCATCAATGCCAATATACACAATGTGCACTATCAAACTACATACCAAAACAATCCAACAAATAGACAAGTACAGAAAAACCTGCCTATGGAGAGGCTCGGACATCCTGGCCAAGGGAAAACCCCTGGTGAAATGGGAAGACACCACAACACCAAAGAAAAAGGGAGGAATTGGGCTCAAAAACCTACACCTCATGAACCAGGCCTTCATACAAAAATTCCTCTACAAACTCTACAACAAAAAGGACACGCCTTGGGTGCACCTCATCCTCGACTCATATTGCGCAGATGGCACCCCACCCCATCAACTAACAAACAGGGGTTCCTTCTGGTTCAAGGACATCATGAGCCAGTGGGAAAGTTTCAAACAACAAACCAAGGTAAACATCGGAAAGGGAGACACGGTATCCATGTGGCACGACAAGTGGTATACAACGGAACTATTCTCGACTTTCCCCAACCTCTATACACACGCAAGACACCAAAATGAGTCCATAGCCCAATACATTACAACATCAGACATACATGCCAACTTCCACACCCCAATTTCGACACAGGCCCTACAGGAACTAAACCTTCTCACCAACATCATCCAAGGCTTACAAGACACCAATGACACATGGTCATACAAGAATAACAGCAAAGGCTTCTCATCCAGTTACATCTACAACAACAACTTCAGATTTCACACAACACCGCCTCCACCATTGAACTGGATCTGGAAGACGAAGCTCACAAAGAAGCTCAAAATATTCTGCTGGCTCATGTTCTTGGACCGCCTGAACTCCAGAAATCTACTCAAAAGAAAGAACTTCAGCATCGAAAATGACGACTACTCCTGTGTCCTATGCACAGCGGCTCCAGAGGAACTGACATATCACCTATTCTTCCAATGTGAATTCAGCACCGCATGCTGGGCAGCCATACAAATCAACTGGAACCACAGTGTACCGTTCTTCACAATGATTCAAGAAGCAAAAAGAAACTGGACCGGTCCACCGTTTATGGAAATATTCATCACGGCAAGCTGGGAAATTTGGAAACAACGAAACGAATTCATCTTCAGAAGCAACGCTCCATCACTCTCATCCTGGAAGCATAACTTCCATACAACTATGTCACTTCAATGTAATAGATTCCCAACCCCCATCAAAACTTGTACTCAGCTGTGGCTGTCGGCCATAAACCACATCATTCCCACCTCGGGAATATGATTTTGTTTATGCTGATATCCTCACCTGCCTGCATTGCAACCCTCGGATTGCAATCTATATATTAATATAACACAGTCGGGGCATCCCCTACTGTTTGCCTTCAAAAAACAAGTTTGCTGCTTAGGAGTACTACCGAAAATTGAAAACATGAAGTCAGATCTGTAGTTCATAATATTGAATATGAAACATGATGTAGTCGAGAAGTGTGTGGCTTTGACAGCTAATTTGAAGAATTGATATGTTATTTATCGTTATATATGCTGTTGGGTGAAATATGAATCTGACTGGCTGACTTGATATAGCAGAAAAAAAAAACTGTTTTTTCAACACCAACTTGAATGTTGTTGTGTGATGTGGTTGATAACATGATTGATCTGATGGTTCATATACGTATCTATGTTTTTCTTATTTTTTCTCATTTAATTATCAGTATCGTTTTTCTGATTTTTTTTCTGGTTCATGTATGTCAGTATTATTTGAGCTACTTTGTCAGGAGCCGTCTGATTTTTCTGCAGTTATTTTTAGTGTTTTTGTTTTGATTTTTTGGGTGTACATTCGAATTTTCTGAATATTTTGAGTATTTTCTGAATTTTTTTAAATGTCTGTGAAAATTTTCTCAGCCCACCAAATAGACATCCACACCCTGGGAAGGGCAGACCTTGGGAAGCAAGGGAAATGAAAGAAGAGATTTGCTTCCCTGGGGTACTCCTTCCCTTGCTACTAAAGGAGGCCTGAAGGGAAAGATGGAGTCGGTGGTGAAACAGAAGGGACTAGACATGGAGACAATCCAGCAATCTTACACCGTCTGATTGATCATATATGCTTCCTTGTTGTATGTACTACTAGGCAGCATATTAGGAATCTATGTATGTTTTCTGACGTTGGTTGGTGCGGTGCTTGTAGTCATAGATTCATTCACCCCTCCCCATATCGTCAGGGGTTCATTCCCCTTCTATTTTGCATCTTGTTCTGTGCTCTCTGTTTCTGGTTACCTGCAATGGATTTTTATTGCTGCACCCTCTGTTTTGTGTTCTTGAATCTGGAATAATTGGTTGCATTGACTTGACTGGCCATGTGCAGTGTCACCGTTCGAGCGTGGACACCATCAATGGCCTCACATGTGATATGACCTAGAAGTGTTGCCTGAGATCATGTTGAGGCTGCATTTGTTGCAGCGAAGTATACAATCTTGGATGGCTGGCAGGTATGCAAGTCCCGATGAATTGAATTCTTGGCATGTGGGAGTGATGTCCTCGGCCTTGTTTGTTTCCGCTTGTCTTATCAATAAAAATAAATAAAAATCTCAGCAAATGCATTGTTTAAATCTTACTTAATTCCTGAGTTACTTTTCTGAAAAGCCTGAAAATAACTGGGACTTTGCTTACAGGTATCGCGATTCAACCCCCGCGATACCACTAATCGACCTCCGATTTCCATAGGTACCCTCGAACTGCTCTCGTGCGCCCTCGTCTGCCACCTTCCCACCGTCGACTTCCTCTGCGGTTGCGTGTGCCGTCGACCTCATCCGCGCTGTCGCCCTTGTCCACGGTCGCGCGTGCTGTCGCCTTTGTCCACGGCCGTGCGCGTTGTCGCCCTCGTCCATGGCTGCACGCGCCATCGCCTCGTCCACAGCCGCACTCGCCGTCGACCTCCGCGGTCGCCATTGATCTCGTCTGCACCTTTGCCCTCGTCTGCAGCCGCACGCGTCGTCTTCCTCGTCCGTGGACGTCGTCCACCTCGTTCGTGCCGTCGCCCTTGTTCGCGGTCGTGCCCGCCGTCGACCTCCTTCACGGCCGCGCACCCGTCGCCCTTGTCTGTGGCCGTCTTGACCTCATCCATGGACGCCGTCGACCTCGTCTGCGCCGTCGCCCTCGCCTGCGGCCACACACGCCATCACTGTCGTCCGCGGCCACGCGCGCCGTCGCCCTCGTCCACGTCTAGTGACGTCATTGTCCGCGACCTCGCCTTCAACCGCGCAGCACCACAAGCAGAGCATTCCGCGAGGGTGGCGCCCCATCCACCGTTTGCGGCCTCACCTTCAAATGTGCAGCACCACAAGACGTTGGTACTGAATTAGTGAATTCCTGGTCTGTGTGTTGTATTCCTAGTCAATTTGTGTTCATGTTTTTTCGTGCTGCATTGGCCTGTGCTCATGCAGTCCTTGTCCTTGTGCGCATGCAACCAAATTGTGTTCCTGCTGTTCTTGTCCCGGTGCTGTTTTTTTTTTTGCAATGGCCGCATGCGATCTTTCAAGTTTACTGCACGGCGTGTCAAGGGAGGAGCTGCCCAGTGATGCATTAAAAAATATTGTAGTCATCAAATTGGAAAAGTCAGATAAAAACATTAAATATCAGTAGTTATTAAATTTAGGGGCATAGTGATCATTTACAGACAAAACAGTGATAATCTGGTGAAAATAATCAGATTTGCCAAACATACCGACCTATCAGCTTAGTCACATTTCTCCTTATAAGGAAAACACACTCATCATATAATCGAGACTGAAAAAAACAAACAGGACCCTCGAACACTACTATAAAAAGTATTTTCACATGCGTCTCGATTTTTCTAACACAGATGGTCCGTAAAAAAATACGACTGTGATGATGAATGATACAATAACCACATGTGATGACTGAACATCACAGACGGATTTTAAGAAAGAACTGGCTGGGTAAGTACATTCTTTACCTATGCGGTTATCAATTAAGAATCGTCTATGATGTATCAAACATCACAGACGATTCTTAAAGAATGACCGTCTAGATAAATATATGATTTTCACAGGCGGTCATTCTTTAAGAACCGTATGTACTGGTCCAATCATCATAAGCAGTTTTTATTGAAGAACCGTCTGGGGAAAGTCATTGTTTTCGCAGGCTGCTTGTTAATTAAGAACCGCCTATGATGTTTATAAGCTAATCCCTACACAGCAAGCTCTTGTAGATGCAAGTAACACTCGTGACTCATAATTTGGATTGTTGAAAGCATCAATTTGAAGTCTGACAATCCTTGGAAGGATTTTCCCATCCATTTGAAGGATTTCTTTCCCTCCTGCCCATTTGAAAACTTAGGAAGATATTCCTTACTCAGTTTTGATTCCTAAATATATTGACTAAAAATCAGTACCTACTTTCTTAGTGCTTCACACAAGCGAGGAAGCGAACAACTTCAATCAGAAATCTTGTTTTTACACTTTTATAAGGATTTAACCTTAATCTTTAATTCAAGCATAGATTTATCAAATAAGTAAAACTTCCTTATCACACATGTTAATGACAGTTATAAGTGAAGGATGTGCCGAAGCTAACGAAATTTGAATCGGACTGAAGATAAAAAGATCTGTATATGAGTGGCAATGTCCAGGTTAGACAGCGTGAAGCTATGATGGTAACCTTCAACAACATGAAAAGTGATGTTAAGGTTATGTTTGCATCAACCAAGCCATGTTGTGAGGGTATAACACTTGTTGGGGCAAGCATAACTGTTATGCTCCAACAAGTGTTATGCCCTCACAACATGTCTTGGTTGATGCAAGCATAACCTTGGCATCACTTTTCATGTTGTTGAAGGTTGCCATCATAGCTTCATGTTGTCTAACCTGGATATTGTCACTCATATGCATCATCTCTTTGTCTTCAGTCCTGTTGAGATTTCGTTAGCTTCAACACACCCTTCACTTGTAACTGCCATTAACATGTCTGATGATGAAGCTTCAGTTATTGATAAATCTATACTTCAAAGATTAAGGTCAAAATCCTATAAAAAGGGTAAAAACAAGATTTGTCATTGAAGTTGTTCGCTTCGTCGCTTGTGTGAAGCACTAAGAGAGATGGTACTGATTTGTAGTCGATATATTCAGCCATTAGAACTGATAAAGTAGTATCTTCGTAAGTTTTTAAAATGGAGAGAAGAGAAAGAAATCTTTCAGAGCTTGTTTGGGTGTACTCAATCTAATTGGATTGAAGTGAAGAATGAACTAATTTTCTCCTCAATCCACCTCAAACTACTTATATTGAAGTGGATCCACTCCTATCCAAACAAGCCCTCAAATGGATGGGAAGTATCGTCAGACTTCAATTGAAGATTTTAACAATCCAAATGATGAGTCTCGGATGTTACTTGCATCTACAAGATCTTGTTGTGAAGGGATTAGCTTGACAGGAGCTTCAAGAGTTGTGCTTCTAGATGTTGTTTGGAACCAAACTGTTGGAAGGCAAGCTTGATCATGATAGGTCAGAAGAAATTTATATACACATACAATTTGATAACTTGTGAACAGGTGAAGGTGATAAATATAATAATGTAATAATGTTCGAAAGAGAAGCTGAATTTAATAATGTTCGAAACATGCTATTTAAAGCTGAAATAGAGCATTGTTCTAAGTTCATTTCAGAGGATACAAATATATACAATATATATCATACATTTTTTCTAGCATTGAAATCTTCTCGCATATATGGTTTCAAATCCTTTTTAATGCTTCTCTCTACGCGCTTGATGTTTTCTGGTCCGGTGAAAATGTACATCTCTTCATACTGATTATATTCCTCTTCATTATCTCCCACATTCTCAACCCCAATAATATTTTGCTTTCCAGAAACAATTACGTGCATCTTCTCAGTTTCTGGATCTTGAACATAAAAAACTTGTGCAACACTATCGGCGAGAACCCACATGTCATCTTTATAACTCACTTTATTCAATTCTACCAGTGTCAGCCTATAATTGTGCACTTTCACACCATCAGGATGTTTGACCCATTGGAACTTAAAGAGTCCTCTATCAATTTCCTATTCAACGCTAAGGCTAAAACACTCAATAACCAGGTCTAAATCGAAGTACCGTTTAAGGTGTCGTAACAGTCCAGAATCTGGACAGTTATGTATTCAGTTGTTGTTTGGATCGTAATTTCTAGTAGGATCATCAAAAGACTTCATAATTTACATTTATGGAATCATGAGGATGTGTGTAACCAGAAGAGCTATGGGGGCAAGTAAATACTCTTTAGAAATCTTTGGAAGTCCTCTACAAGTTTTCTATTCAACTCAAGACCAGAATCCTTTTCTAAGTGGGTGAAATATGGAAAATCGCAGAAACTGTCCGAAATCAACCAAACTGGGCACCAATCTGTGTTTGACTTGCGTGACATGTCTGAACTACCGGTGGTAACATGAGTGGATAATAGCATCTGTACTGAAAATAGAGTGTAGTAGCCCCGCTTCATCTCACAGTGTTGTGCTCCTTCGAGATCGTTGTTGCTATCTTTTTGCCAAACAAAGCAATGTGCGCGCATACGGCTGTTGAACATCGCTTGTGCTCAGAACACAGATAAAAGTAGTTGCCTATTTAGAATAAGAAGATAAAATTGCCATTGCTGGTGAGCAACTTTAACATGCTTTTCATCCTCACAATGTATAGGAACCTTTTGGTCAGTTGCCTTAAACCCTAGAATGCCTTATCAAATCCTAGAATGCTTCCATCTTTTTTTCATGCAACACTTCATGTAGAGTTAATATGCCATTCACTATATTTTTTGTCTTATTAGTTCTAGCATGGAAAGCTCTAAGAAGATTGGTGCTGGTAGTAACAATAAAGAAGACAACATGGAGTTTACTGACTCCAGCAGTTCAGGCTCTTTTCACAGTCCATCAGATCCTTTTCCGAATATAAAAAATTAAAAAGACTTCAGAGTATCTAGACCTGGAATATGATTCTGCCGACGAGGTATGGATCACGAATCTTAACTTTAGCAGTTTAAGTTAATGTTGGTTGTGAAGTATACGAAGTTTTATAATTCTTTTCTACCTAGATTAATCGTGAAGACAACGAGGTGACTTCGGCTCCTAAAACCGCAGAAGGTTCTCCAATGGATGAATCCTCAAGTTCACTCAAGCGGAAACGAGGGCAACGAGGTCCCAATAAGGGTCCATTGGACCGCATCATGTACATAACAAGGGTCGGTCTAGGTGGGCTTCCCCAAGAACCACTAGATTCAGTTACCAAGTACCGTAATGCATGCGGTTTTCTTGTTAGAGAGCTCGTGCCGATCACATTCGAAAATTGGAGGAAAATACCCGAGGAGATCAAGAATGAGTTGTGGGAAAGGATAAATAAACAATTCAAATTTCTGGAAGGCATGGAAGAAGCTGTAAAGAAAGAAACATTAGTCTCTTGTGGCAAGAAGTTTTGTGGCTGGAAGAGTGAAGAATACATATGTTAAGGCCGATAAGGTCCCTAGCCCGAGGAAGATGGGAAAAATCACACAAGCTCAGTGGCAAGAATTTGTTCGTCAAAAGACCACACCTGATGCTAAAGCCCTAAGTGCAACTAGGTCAGAGATTGCCAAAAAGAACAAATACCATCATCGCTTGGGGTCTGCCGGATATGCCCCCAAAGTCCATATATGGAATAAGATATTAGACAAAATTACCAGTAAGGACAATCCTCACCCGTTAGAAGGTTACGATGAGAGAACTCAACGGTGGGTCTTTGCTCGGTCAGGTTTGACAAGCGAGGGCAAACTTGAAAAGCCCGACTCTGTGAATGAAGTAGAGGAAAAATGAAAGAAGTAATTGAAAAGCAACAGAAGGGTCTCTTCAAGCCGAAGAGGGAGAATGACCAACTGACTGCTATCCTAGGAAACCCTGAATATATTGGATTGGTTCGAGCAATCTCTTCTCAAATGTCTTGGCTAGATGGTTTCCCTAAAGATAAAGACACATATAGAAGACGTGAGAAGTTTAAGAAAACACTTGATGAAAGGATTGCTCAAAAGGTCAAAGAAAATGTGCAAGAAATAATGGAACAACTTACACAATCGGGACAATTAGTGGCAACGAGTACAACGATGGTTCCCGTGCCAAAGGAGCAATTGGTATCTCCAACTGCCTACCCTAGCAGCGTTGGTTCTGTGTCAGGCTCAGGGTCAACCCATAAGTTCACTGTCGATGATATTACTAACGACAAATCTTGTCGTCTTCTTGTCCCGATCGGCAAAGCAAGGAACAAAACCAAACAGGTTGCCACTGCTATGGCAAAGTTTGATCGTGATTTCAACGGGAATCCACTTCTGTTGTATTATGTTGTGGTGCATGTTCTTCAGATCATTGATAATGATTATGAAGATTATGAAATAGACCACATCACACATAAGGCGATCGCGACTCTGGGGCAGGCTGTCAACCAATTAATCCTTTAGCACCGACGCGATATCGTGTTGGACGATGAGCCAATTTCTAGCCCCGTCTCATCTCGAGATACTGCAACCCCATCTTCAAAGGCGAAAGTCCAGGAAGATCCACTCCCAGTCCAGGAAGATCCACTCCCCCTATGTCTCAGTAAGGATGATGGTAACCTTGCTAGTAAAGATATCCAAGAGCAACAAGTTGGACAACAGCTTCAAGCAGTACCAGAGCAAGCTGTTGCTAGTAAAGAGCAACCAGTTGAGCAACAACTTGAAGTAGTACTAGAGCCAGCTGCTGGGAGTAAAGAGTAATCAGTTGAACAACAGGTTCAACAACAAGCCAGTGTCCAACTTCCGACGACTACTCCTCGATCATCAGTGCCTATCAAAGTTAGCTCATACGAAATTAAGAAACCTTCATCAGAAGTGTCAAAGTATTTGGAAACTATGAAGGAAAATATTAGAAAATCGAGTGCATCTCGTTCTTTTCAGGAGCCAGCATTAGAAGATATCGAGAAGTGAGAAGAAGACGGTGTCATGTATAATCGGCAGACGACTTTAGTTAAACCAGGAGTTCCAATATACAAGCTTGAGGATGTTCCTCCTGAATGTAGGCCTAGAGGGGGGTGAATAGGCCTTTTGAATTTTTGTCGGATCCTGCAACACTCAACAACAAGTTCAATACTAGAGAAATCAGACTAGTCCGGTAAAGTGCGGACTAGTCCGGGGTTCACGAACTAAGTTGATCAAGATTAATAGATTAGGTTGATTCTTCAATATGTGCAGCGGAAATATAGAATCAAACAATAGTTTAACAGTTGTGTATTGAATTGTATCACAATTAAGGCTTGTGTTCTACAATTTATTGCAAATTGAACAATGTGTATCAAACCCTAGAGTAAGTTGATCAATTTGAGTAATGAACACAAAAAGGACAAGACACACGATTTATCCCGTGGTTCGGCTACCACGAAGGCAACCTACATCCACGTTGAGGAGTCCACAAAAGGACCGGGTCTTCTCCAACCCTACCCTCGTCGGATCGCCACGAAGGCCAACCCTCTTCCACTAATCACAAAGGGGTGAATAACCAAATTCAAGGGGCATTCTCACACGTTGAGAGCTCCCTTAGATTACAAATCACAATGCCACCAAAAACACACTCAGAAATTACAATTGAAACGCAGGAGTGTGTTAGAGATTCAAACCAAGAGCTCAATGATGTGTGCCAAGTGTCTCTCCAATGATCTAGAAGTGATCCTCAAAGGATTGATCGATTTTGCTCTTAATTTCGTGGAGAGAAGTGGTTTTTGAGTCTCTTGGGAGGTGTGACGGCACTAGGGTTCGAGAGATTGTAAAAGTGGGTCGTGCACCTCTATTTATATGGGGTTTCTAAAAGTGACCGTTAGGATTCAGAAAGATCGGACTAGTCTGTGGTGGTCACCGGACTAGTCCGGTGTGCTGTGTGTAGCAAACCCTAAGTGTCCCGAAATATCGGACTAGTCCGGTCGAAAACGGACTTGTCCGATTTCACTACTAGAAATCTTCGGACTAGTCCGATAGCCATCGGACTTGTCCGAACATGTGAAACCCTAAGTGTGTTGGATGAAAAGTCCGCACTTGGAGGACTTGTCCGATTTAGATCAGTGGGAATTTTGGACTAGTCAGTGTAAACATCGGACTTGTCCAAAGTGGATCAGAAGGAATATCGGACTAGTCCGGTTACCAGCGGACTTGTCCGATTTTGTGTGACTTGTGAAGTGTGTTGAGGACTAGTCCGCCCTGGGGAGAACTAGTCCGACTCAAGTCAGAAAGATATCGGACTAGTCCGACAGATATCGGACTTGTCCGATCTGGTGCAGAAAGGATATCGGACTAGTCCAGTTGATATCAGACTAGTCCGGTCCTGTGTAACTTTGTGCAATATGTGTGTGTGCTTAAATATGATTTGAGCTCTTGAGTGTGTTTTCTTAACACACTCCATACACAATAATCCACTATTTCTTTTCCTTGAGCTCAAGTTCACTTTGCTCCTAATTATCCCTTCTTTTTGGTATTTTTCTCATTTTTCATTATTGGCCTGCATTCATCTCAACAAAAAGGTTAGGATCCCAATTGCTTGTCATAAATCATCCAAAACCCACAAGGGAGTCCTAGATGCACTTTCACCTCCTAAATTTAAGAATGGGAAGCCGTTCATGACATCCGTACAACTTAGCAAACAGCCTGCCCCGCTCAAAAGAATGCATGAGTGGTACATCCTTGCTAGCAAAAAATATGATCTTTCTTGCGTCACATTTCGTATTCCAAAAGATGCATTCTGGAGCGCTGGAGCAGATAAACAAGTCATTTTATTTGAAGAGTTGCATCCCCTTTTCCAACGGGGCATGCTCGAAATCAACCTGCTACTCGTCTGGTGCTTGTAAGTGCCTCTAATATTTTGCATTTGCTTTTCTTACTACACGCATACACATTTCATGAGATTATAAAAATTCTAGAGTTCTTCAATAGGATACAATACATGGATAATGAAAAGATGAAACGCAAGACAGGTATCCTTGATCCTACACGAATTGCAAAGACACTATTCGACGTCAAGGCGGATCGAGACTCAGCAAAGTTCAAGCACATGAATAAAAATTTTGAAAAAGCAATCGCAAAACTTAAGAAGGATAGAAGGACAGAAGTTGCAGCTTACATAGGACATGCAGTCTTTAACAGATTGGTCAAGGAATGATTCCTAATGCAAATCTAGTCTAGCATACACGTAGTACATCAAATAAGCATGTATCTAGTGAAGGATGCTAGGCTATACGATCAACAATGGAGAAAAACAAGATTTCTAGGGTTTTGAAGAAAGTTACCGAAGAAATTGATTGAAGCTTGAAGGTTTGGGGGTTGGAGGTCGGACAAGTCCGCTAGCTTCAATCCCCAAGAGGTTAAGCTTGATCTCCGCCCAAATGTGGACTTTTTCGACGGAGGGAGCAGAGAATCGCCTTGGTGGCTCGAGCGCAAGAGAGAGGAAAGCGTGAGCAAAAGTGGGGATGTGAAGATTAGGGTTTGATGGCGGCTAGGGTTATGGACACGAAAAATCGGACAAGTCCGGACATGACCGGACTAGTCCGAAGTCATCTAGAGAGCTATATCGGACTAGTCTGTGGTCTATCGGACTAGTCCGGTCTAACCGGCACTCTGCGGACTAGTCTGCAAGAGCGGACTAGTCCGGGTAACCACGGACTAGTCTGTGGTCTCAGGGAGAAAATGCATAGCCCATTCATATATATTTGAAGGTTCACTAATTGAGAATAAGGGGGGACAAAACAAATCAATTAATCTTGATGAATTTGACCAGTAAGCATACAACAGTCACACAATGATCATAATTCATCAAGATCTAATAATTGACATAGTTTTTCGAGAAAAAATGAAGGGGGGTGATTTTCACAATTCAGTCAAAATTTTGAAGAGGTCATACAGGTATGCAACTTTTCAAGCCACACTCCGAGAATCAAGGATATTTAGTTCATTTCGCAGTTTGCAAAAACGCTTTTCATCAAGTGGCTTGGTGAATATGTGGGCCAATTGTTTTTGGGTGTTGACATGTGAGATGGTAATGTCTCCTTTCATGGAATGGTCTCTCAAGAAATGATGTCTTATGTCTATGTGTTTAGTTCTAGAGTGCTCAACTGGATTGTGGGCTATTTTAATGGCACTCTCATTGTCACAAAGGAGAGGAATACGGTTCATATTGTAACCGTAATCTCTTATAGTTTGTCGTATCCAAAGGAGTTGTGCACAACAACTCCCGGCTGCAACATACTCCGCTTCGGCTGTGGATAAGGCAATGGAATTTTTTTTCTTGGATGACCAAGAAACTAAAGATCTCCCTAGGAATTGGCATGTGCTGGAGGTGCTTTTTCTATCTACTTTGAACCCGGCATAATCTGCATCGGAGTAACCAATGAGATTGAATTTTGATCCTTTTGGGTACCAAAGACCAAGGTTGGGTGTATGAAATAAATATCTCAAGATTCTTTTTACGGCTGTCAAGTGACATTCCTTTGGGTTGGCTTGAAATCGTGCACACAAACATACACTCAACGTAATATCTGGCCTAGATGCACATAAGTAAAGTATAGATCCAATCATGGAGCGATATACCTTTTGATCGACGCTAGGTCCATCTTCATTGAGATCCAAGTGGACATTCGTTGCCATGGGGGTCTTTATGGGCTTTGCCTTGTCCATGCCAAACTTCTTGAGTATGTCCTGCGTGTACTTGGTTTGGCTTATGAACGTTCCTTCCCTTTGTTGCCGCACTTGGAATCCCAAGAAGTATTTCAATTCTCCCATCATTGACATTTCAAACCTGTCTGTCATGATTCTACTAAATTCTTCACAGAATGATTGGTTAGTTGACCCAAATATTATGTCATCAACATAGATTTGACAGATAAAAAGATCATTATCTAAATTCTTTGTGAATAATGTATAGTCTACTTTGCCAATTTGAAAACCATTTTCAATTAAGAAATCTCTAAGACACTCATACCAAGCTCTAGGAGCTTGTTTGAGGCTGTAGAGAGCCTTACGCAATTTATATACGTGGTTGGGGAATTCTTCGTCTTCAAACCTGGGTGGTTGCTCCACGTACACTTCTTCCTTGATCGGTCTGTTGAGGAAGGCGCTTTTCACGTCCATTTGATACAGCTTGATATCATGGTGAGTAGCATATGCAAGTAATATTCTAATAGATTCAAGCCTAGCTACTGGAGCAAAAGTCTCATCGAAATCCAAACCTTTGACTTGTGAGTACCCTTTGGCCACAAGTCGCGCCTTGTTTCTTGTTACCACTCCGTGTTCGTCTTGTTTGTTGCGGAAGACCCACTTGCTGCCTACTATGTTTGCATTGGGTCTTGCCACAAGTTCCCACACCTCGTTCCTCTTGAAGTTGTTCAATTCTTCTTGCATTGCCACCACCCAGTCTGGATCCTTCAATGCATCCTCAACCCTGCGTGGTTCCAAAAAGGAGACAAACGAGTAATGCTCACAAAAGTTAGCTATGCGAGATCTAGTGGTTACTCCCTTTTGGATGTCACCGATGATGTTGTCGATTGGGTGATCCCTTTGAATGCATTGGTGTACTCTTGGGTGGGGCACTTGGAGAGTTGTGTCTTCATGATCGTTTTCTTCTCCCCCTGAGTGGTTGCCCTCGTTGACTTGTTGATCATCTTCATACTCTCGTGCTTGTGTTGAAGCTCCCCCTTGATTGTTGGTCTCCTCTTGTGGTTCATTTTCCTCATTTATGTGTGAAGGTGACTCTTGTGGTCGAACTTCACCTAGAGCCATTCTTTTCAATGCTAGACAAGGAGCTTATTCTTTACCTAATTCACATGGATCAACTTGCTCCTTTTGGGAGTCGTTAGTCTCATCGAACACTACGTCACGTGCTACTTCAACAAGTCCGAAGGCCTTGTTGAAAACACGATAGGCATAGGTGTTCGAATCGTAACCGAGCAAGAAACCTTCATCGGACTTCGAAGCGAACTTTGAAGTCCTGGGCTTCTTGTTCAGGATATAACATGGAGAACCAAAAACTCGAAAGTATGAAATGTTTGGTTTGTTACTAGTGAGTAGCTCATAGGGAGTTTTCTTGAGTAGTCGATGAAGATAAAGCCGATTTGCGGCGTGGCAAACGGTGTTAATCGCTTCCGCCCAAAATCGATCCGAAGTCTTGTATTCATCGAGCATTGTTCTTGCCATCTCTATGAGTGTTCGGTTCTTCCTTTCGGCAACTCCATTTTGTTGTGATGAGTATGGCGCTGAAAATTCATGCTTGATGCCCTCTTCATCAAGGTACTCCTCCACTTGTATGTTCTTGAACTCCGTGTCATTGTCGCTTCGAATACTCTTGATTGACAATGAAAACTCGTTTTGAGCTCGCTTGAAGAATTTCTTGAGTGTTCCTTGTGTTTCTGACTTATCATGCAAAAAGAAAACCCAAGTGAAGCGAGAAAAATCATCAATGATAACCAAACCGTATTTGTTACCGCCGATGCTTATGTAAGCAACTGGACCAAACAAGTCCATGTGAAGTAGTTCGAGCGGTCTTGTTGTAGTCATGATGTTCTTTGCGGGATGATGTGCTCCAACTTGCTTCCCGGCTTGGCACGTGCTACAAGGCCTGTCTTTCTCAAAAACAACATCTTTCAAACCTTGAATGTGATCGCCCTTGAGGAGTTTTTGAAGATTTCTCATACCAACATGCGCTAGCCGTCTATGCCACAGCCAACCCATGTTGGTTTTTGCAATCAAGCATGTGTCGAGTTCGGCTTTATCCTTGTTGAAGTCAACAAGGTAAAGCTTTCCCTTCAACATACCCTTGAATGCAACTGAACCATCACTCCTTCTTGAGACGGTCACACCCTCGTTAGTGAACAAGCAATTATAACCTTTGTCACATAGTTGAGATATGGACAGCAGGTTATAATCTAAAGATTCAACATGTAAAACCTGAGAAAGCGTGTGTTCAGAGGATATTGCAATTTTACCGGTACCGAGCACCTTTCCTTGACTATTATCTCCGAAGTAGATGCCTTCGTTTGGGTCCTCGTTTTCTTCATATTCCACGAACATCCTCCTTTCTCTGGTCATGTGGTTGGTGCATCCACTGTCTAGCACCCATTTGGATCCACCGGAGGAATAGGCCTGCAAAAACAAATTATACTTATGTTTTAGGTACCCAAGCTTGCTTGGGTCCTTGGAGGTTAGTTACAATACATTTGGGCACCCACACATGGGATTTTGTGTTCCCATGGCGTGGCCCAACATAATAAGCATAAACCTTACCAAGATTGTTTCTCATTAATACATAAGAGGCATCAAAAGTTTTAAATAGAAGTTGTTGTTGTTTATGAATCGGACCAGTCTGGGCGGCCGGACTTGTCCGGATGACCGAACACTGATCGGACTAGTCCGGTATTCATGCGAGTTCAGTTTCTTATTCTTCAACTTATCGGTTTGAGAGGATCTTCCCTTCACAAAGGAGATCCTTCCCCTGTTATTCTTATGACTTCCATCATATTGCTTTACATCATAAGAGTAACCAATGCCATATTTGACATTTGGAGGTCTTTGGACCAAGTATGCACTACGTGCATAGTGGATCTTCTCCTTGTCAAATATTCCATACTGGGTAGGATTTTTATCCTTTGTGGAGGTTGACTTCTCCTTCAAACTGGTGTTGATTTTACTACATGTGCACATATGAACAAGATCAGTTTTAGTGGGTTGAGAAGGTGAACTTGAAGAGGAGGAAGGTTCACTTAGCTTGAGTGACTCAACTTGCACTTCAAGGATTTTGTTAACCTTGATCAGGTCAGCAAGTTGGTCCTTGATTGCAACATTTGAGTCGGTTAACTCCAAGCAAGTTTTCTTGCTTGAAGCTAGCTCAAGCTCTAGTGAACTGTTTTTCTCCTTTTCAAGCTCTAGGAGTTTGTCAAGTTTGACATACTTCTCCTTTTGGGAGATAATCATGTCCTCTTGACGATCAATTAACCTCTCCTTCTCAACAAGTTGGTCAAGTAAAAATCTCATTTTAGCAGCAGTTTTCCTATCTAGTCCATTTAGCATGTCCTCATCATCACTATCTAGTTCATCATCACTAGAGTAGGAATGCATGGAAGGGGTTTTGATGTTTACCTTGCGTTTACCTTCCTTTGCCATGAGACAAGTGACATTTCCCTTCTTTGCACCGAGTGTGGGGAAGAGTGTGGATTTCTTGGATGTGCTTTCTATGGCTATGCTAGCCATCTCTTCTTCATCGGATGATGAGGACTCATCGTTTGAGTCCCACTCCTTCCCAATGTGTGCTTGTTCGGCTTGTTTCTTCTTCTTGAAGAATTTCTTAGGTTGAGGCTTGGTTTCTTTAGTTTTCTTCTTGTTGTCCTCATACGGGCAATCGACTATAAAGTGGTTATACTCGCCACAATTATAGCACGCCCGCCTCATCTTTGGCTTCGTCCTTTCCTTGTACTTTCCTTCACTTGATTTTGTTCCTTGTGTCTTCTTCATTATTCTCTTGAACTTTTTCATGAACAAAATCATATCCTCTTCATCTAGCTCACTACTCTCGTCATCACTGTCCTCCTCTAGTTGTGCTTCTCTTGCTTCTTTGGATAGAGGCTTGAGAGTAGATTTTAGGGCAACTCCTTTCTTCTTGGCCGAGGTGAGGTCAGCAATTTCTTTGACGTGCTTGGCTTGTTTCTCCATCATTTCAAAGTTGATAATTTTACCAAGCAATTCATCCGGAGTCATCCTTTTGTAAATGGGGCTTTCTCTGATCATTGAGCATAGCGTGACATTGCGAGGCATAAACGCTCTAAGGATGAGCTTTACCACCTCGTGGTCATTCCACTTCTTGCTCCCATATGATCGAACCTTGTTGACAGGTGTCTTCAATCGATTGTACATATCCTGGGGTGACTCGTCTTCCTCAATTGCGAATCTTCCTAGTTCGCCTTCGATCATTTCAATTTTTGCCTCACGCACATGCTGGTCACCTTCATGTGTTGTTTGTAGTGTATCCCATATCTCCTTAGCAATTTCGAGTCCATCCACCTTGGTGAACTCGTCTCGACTGAGAGAGGAGGTGATTACGGTTGCGGCTTGAGCATTTCTATGGATGGCCTGCTCTTGACTTGGGGTGAGCTCTTCATCGTCATCCGGAATATCTATCTCTGTACATACAACATGCCATAAACTTGGGTTGAGGAAAATCAAATGCATCTTCATATTCTGCCTCCACATGGAGTAATCACTCCCAACGAAGTGTGGGGCTTTTCCAAGTGGGATAGATAAGTAGTGATTGTTATTGGAATTTAGACGATCATAATTAAAAGGATATCGGGAGTAGTCGGTGTGACTACTCCCCTTCTTCTTCTCTTCAACTTTCGCTTTCCCTTTGGAAAGTGCTTTCTTTCTGAGGAGCGCCTTTAGCTCCAGCGTCTCCTCATCGTCGTCCTCGAAGTCTTGAATGGCTTCGAGGTACTTCTCCAGTTTTTGGGTCTTGTCGTTGTTGACTTCATCTTGGTTGTTGATTTTGTGGACGTCCTTCATGTCCGACATGATCTCTTCGAGTGGTTAAACTCTTTCTTGAAGAACCTGCTCTGATACCAATTGAATGCAGGCTTAGAGGGGGGGTGAATAGGCCTTTTGAATTTTTGTCGGATCCTGCAACACTCAACAACAAGTTCAATACCACAGAAATCGGACTAGTCCGGTAAAGTGCAGACTAGTCCGGTGTTCACGGACTAAGTGGATCAAGATTTATCCCGTGGTTCGGCTACCACGAAGGCAACCTACATCCACGTTGAGGAGTCCACAAAAGGACCGGGTCTTCTCCAACCCTACCCTCGTCGGATCGCCACGAAGGCCAACCCTCTTCCACTAATCACAAAGGGGTGAATAACCAAATTCAAGGGGCGTTCTCACACGTTGAGAGCTCCCTTAGATTACAAATCACAATGCCACCAAAAACACACTCAGAAATTACAATTAAAACGCAGGAGTGTGTTAGAGATTCAAACCAAGAGCTCAATGATGTGTGCCAAGTGTCTCTCCAATGATCTAGAAGTGATCCTCAAAGGATTGATCGATTTTGCTCTTAATTTCGTGGAGAGAAGTGGTTTTTGAGTCTCTTGGGACGTGTGACGGCGCTAGGGTTCGGGAGATTGTAAAAGTGGGCCGTGCACCTCTATTTATATGGGGTTTCTAAAAGTGACCGTTAGGGTTCAGAAAGATCGGACTAGTCCGTGGTGGTCACCGGACTAGTACGGTGTGCTGTGTGTAGCAAACCCTAAGTGTCCCGAAATATCGGACTAGTCCGGTCGAAAACGGACTTGTTCGATTTCACTACTGGAAATCTTCGGACTAGTCCGATAGCCATTGGACTTGTCCGGACATGTGAAACCCTAAGTGTGTTGGATGACAAGTCCGCACTTGGAGGACTTGTCCGATTTAGATCAGTGGGAATTTCGGACTAGTCCGTGTAAACATCGGACTTGTCCGAACTGGATCAGAAGGAATATCGGACTAGTCCGGTTACCAACGGACTTGTCCGATTTTGTTTGACTTTTGAAGTGTGTTGAGGACTAGTTCGCCCTGGGGAGGACTAGTCCGACTCAAGTCAGAAAGATATCGGACTAGTCCGACAGATATCGGACTTGTCCGATCTGGTGCAGAAAGGATACCGGACTAGTCCGGTCCTCTGTAACTTTGTGCAATATGTGTGTGTGCTTAAATATGATTTGAGCTCTTGGGTGTGTTTCCTTAACACACTCCATACACAATAATCCACTATTTCTTTTCCTTGAGCTCAAGTTCACTTTGCTCCTAATTATCCCTTCTTTTTGGTATTTTGCTCATTTTTCATTATTGGCCTGCATTCATCTCAACAAAAAGGTTAGGATCCCAATTGCTTGTCATAAATCATCCAAAACCCACAAGGGAGTCCTATATGCACTTTCACCTCCTAAATTTAAGAATGGGAAGTCGTTCATGACATCCATACAACTTAGCAAACAGCCTGCCCCGCTCAAAAGAATGCATGAGTGGTACATCCTTGCCAGCACAAAATATGATCTTTCTTGCGTCACATTTCGTATTCCAAAAGATGCATTCTGGAGCACTGGAGCAGATAAACAAGTCATTTTATTTGAAGAGTTGCATCCCCTTTTCCATCGGGGCATGCTCGAAATCAACCTGCTACTCGTCTGGTGCTTGTAAGTGTCTCTAATATTTTGCATTTGCTTTTCTTACTACACCATACACATTTCATGAGATTATAACAATTCTGGAGCTCTTCAATAGGATACAATACATGGATAATGAAAAGATGAAACGCAAGACAGGTATCCTTGATCCTACATGGATTGCAAAGACGATATTCGACGTCAAGGCGGATCGAGACTCAGCAAAGTTCAAGCACATGAATAAAAAATTTGAAAAAGCAATCGCAAAACTTAAGAAGGATAGAAGGACAGAAGTTGCAGCTTACATAGGACATGCAGTCTTTAACTTTGTCAGAGACGGCAAGGACCTCGTAAAGGCTCCGTACCACTTTGAGTAAGTTCGACACATGATATTGAAATAGAAATTATTAGTAATTATTAACACATGTGTTTGTATGTTTGCAGTGATCACTACATAATGATCTTCATCAAGCCAACGCAGGTTTAGCAACAGTCTTGGACTCGGCCGATTACCCACTAGATCGTTACAAATATTTTCTTTCTATTTTGAAATTGTACGTTTATTCAATAATTTTAATTTACACACATTTAGAATGTGTTGAAAAGTTTTATATGACATTTCTTGTATTACAACGCTTGGCGGTTTTACGCAGAACAGCTTGGCGGTGAGAGACTTTCTAATACGAATGTATTAGACATTAAAACGTATTATGCTTGTCCGAAGCAGTCTGCTGGGAGTGTCTTATGCGGGTATTATGTATGCGAGCATCTTAGGACCGCTAGCGAATATAGAGTGAATCGTGAGGATGTAAGTTATCCTTAATGTCGATATCTTATTTTCTTACTTTTGAGTTTTATTTTCATTGTAACTAGCATAGTTTAATACTTATATTCTCTGCTGTTCAATATTACTAGAAACATTATTTTCATATTTTGATTCCAACTTCAAAATTCAATTGTTCATAGTACAACTACTCCAAAAATACCAAATAAATTTCTGTATACTCTCACTTTGATCTATACTTTGATATTGTTCAAACCAACACATTCTAAAGCTTGTTATGTGTTTCATTGCAACACACGAAGAATGTGAACGAAGAATGGCTGATATGTAGAACTATTACTAGTGGGGGAGCCGACAAGATTGTTGTTGAAATGTGTCAATTCGTGTGTCCTGAAATTTTGCACAAAAGAGGGGAGTTCTTTGATGTGAATGGTGCAATAGCTTATGTGCCAGAACTTTGCGACTATGCCAATAGAAACGGTTTTTAGTGAAAATTTGTAAACTATGAGATGAATTGTATGTGTAACTTGTACATATGTATATTGTTTTAGTAAAATTGACTTCTGTGAGATGACTTCTGTGATGATATCATTAATTTCTGTGATGATATTGTTGACTTCTGTGATTATATTGAATTGACCTAGAAATTAGAAATAACAGCAGCTAGTACTGCATAGGTTATACTTATCACAGGCAGTTATTTACCAATGGCTAGATCTGCCTATGAAAAACAATTATCACATGCGGTTATCCTTATGGTAGAAACTGGTTGCGATAAACTATCTTCACAGACGGCTTGAAGTATGTCAAGATCTATGATAACACAATTATCACAGGCGGTTATATATGCTGCACGACCCGCCTGTGATAACATATCTTCAAAGGCGGCTAGCCTAAGTAAAGAACCGTCTGTGATAATCTATCTTCACGGGCGGTTTCACTTCTCCGCCTGTAAAATTGCATATTATCACAGACTCTTCGTTTCAGACGGTTTTTAAAAACCGCGTGTGATAATAGGTTTGGAGCCGCCTGCAATGAGGCTTATTGTAGTAGTGGAAGCATCTATGTATTAGACCATGTATTATGTGGGAGTGTGTTATTGGATCAGACGCGTGTATCCAGCTCTCTAGGCTATATGTACTCTGTTCCTCCAATACTATATACTGATCCACATGGTGTAGTGTAGAACGTGTTGTTCTTGGCATGTGGGAAGTGTTGTTCTTGGGACACCCATTCTTGATCGCGAATGCTTGCATTGGGTATGGCCAAATCAGTTTTGGTTTGCTTTGTGATGCTGATTTTTCTAGCGGTCTGCAAATTCTTATTTGATGTATATCAGGATCGTAAGAACTAAAGGCGACAGGGTGTCAGATCATTTTACAGTAGTAAAACGAAAACTAGACATCGATAATATGGCTGTATTAGTGATGGAGGAGACGGGTGCGTTAGTTATGATTACAAAATGAAGCACGGCTATTTACGTGTGCTTCAGTTAAGTAAGACAATGCAGATGAAAAAATGCACGTCACTATAGGAATCGCGATAATAGACGAAGGTCAGAAACTAACGTCTATAGCTTATAGACGACGGTAGATACTTATAGACGACGATTTCCGGCCGTCTACAATTATTTATCGTTTATAAACGTTTAGACGATGGTACCGTCGTCTATAATGTAATTGACGACGGTCGAATGTAACCGTCGTCAATAAGCTTATTGACAACGGCCATTTGACACCGTCGTCTATAAGGTTATTATATACGACGGTCATCATCAAACCGTCGCCGATAAGGTTCCTTATAGATGACGGTTATCAGTGAACCGTCATCTATAATGTTCTTATAGACGACGGCTACAGAAATACCGTCGTCTATAAGACTTGCATTTTTAAAAAACAAAAAATGTTGTCCCTTATAGACGACGGCAACAAGAGTACCGTCGTCTATAAAACTCTAATAGACGACGGCCGCCGCAAAACCATCGTCTATAAGATTTGTTTTAAAAAAAACAAAAAATGGTGTCCTCGCTTCGAGACCAGCTCTGACTCGATGACTAGCTCACACAAGCGTATGGAAGCAGAGATGACACAGACATATATTATCACAACAAGCATTGCAAAACACTAATTCAAAAACACTATACACATGCGAGTCGCGAAGTCGTCCTCCTGCATTCGTTCAAGCGTCGAAATCTGAAACGACCAAGATAGAAACATGATTAGTGTATTACAATAGGTTAAAGTTCCTCTCGAAAACCACATAATACTATTTCCCGTGTGGTTGCTCCAAATCATGGATACAGTGCGTTTCAAGTTTTATCCTCTCATATTCCAAGAGTACGGTGCTATGTATAAGGAACTAGCATTATATGCAAATTACCAAGCAAATTACCAATTTATTTTGCAACAACACAAAGCTGAAACCATAATGGAGGTCGCTGTACTGTAGTATAAATATTTTACATGGCCAACGAGTATAACATAGACAGAAGGTGTGTTCTCTATATTCCAAGCAGAAATAAACTCTGAAGAAGGCCTGAATAGTTACTGCTGAACGAGTATAACATAGACAGAAGGCGTGAATAGTTACTGCAGAACTCTGAAGACACTAGTACAATAAGCCTCATCACAGGCGGCTCCAAACTTATTATCACAAACGGCTTTTAAAACTGCCTGAAACGAAGAGTCTGTGATAATCCGCAATTTCACAGGCGGAGAAGTGATACCGCCTGTGAAGACACATTATCATAGGCGGTTCTTTACTTAGGCTAGCCGCTTGTGAAGACACATTATCATTGGCGGTTCTTTACTTAGGTTAGTCGCCTGTGAATATATTTTATCATAGGCGGGTCGTGCATCATATATAACCGTCTGTGATAAATGTCTTATCAAAGGCGGGTATTGAAGCATAACTAACCGCCTATGATAATGGTGTTATCACAGACGGACGTTTACCTACATCAGCCGTCTGTGAAGACCTTTTAACGCAACCGGTTTCTACCATAACAGTCACCGCCTGTGAAAATTAGGTTATCACAGATGGTTCTTTACTTGTATCTAGCCACCTGTGATAATTGTTTTTCACTGCCTAGTCATTAGTTAATAACCGTCTGTGATAAGGTATAACATATGCAGTACTACTGCTGTTATTTCCAATTTCCAGTTCAATTCAATATAATCACAGAACAAAAAACAACAATATCATCACAGAACAAAAGTCAATAATATTATCATCACAGAAGTCAATTTTACTAAAATAATATACATATGTACAAGTTATAGATACAATTCATCTCAAAGTTTACAAGTTTTCACTAAAATTGTTTCTATTGGCATAGTCGCAAAGTTCTGGCACATCAGCTGCTGCACAATTCTCATCAAAGAACTTCCCTTTTTTGTGCAAAATTTCACGAGAATGAACTGACAGAGTTCAGCAGCAATCCTGTCGGCTCCTCCATGAGGAATACTTCTACAAACCGGCCATTCTTTGTTCAGATTCTTCGTATGCTGCAATATAACACATAACAAGGTTTAGAATGTATTGGTTTGAACAATCTCAAAGTATAGATCAAAGTGAGAGTATACAGAAATTTATTTGGTATTTTTGGAGCAGTTGTACTATGAACAATTGAATTTTGAAGTTAGAATCAAAATATGAAAATAATGTTTCTGGTAATATTGAACAGCAGAGAATATAAGCATTAAACTATGCTAGTTACAATGAAAATAAAACATAAAAGTAAAAAATAAGGTATCGACATTAAGAATAACTTACATCCTCACTATTCACTCTATATACGCCGGCGGTCCGAAGATGCTCGCATACATAATACCCGCATAAGACATTCCCAGCAGACTGCTTCGGACAAGCATAATACGTTTTAATGTCCAATGCATTCGTATTAGGAGGTCTCTGACCACCAAGCTGTTCCTCGTAAAACCGCCAAGCGCTGTAATACAAGAAATGTCATATAAAACTTGTCAACACATTATAAATGTGCATAAATTAAAATTATTGAATAAACGTACAATTTCAAAATGGAAAGGAAATATTTGTAACGATCTGGTGAGAAATCGGTCGAGTCCCTGCGTTGGCTTGATGACGATCATTATGTAGTGATTACTGCAAACATACAAACACACGTGTTAACAATTACCAATAATTTCTATTTCAATGTCATGTGTCGAACTTACTCGAAGTGGTACAGAGCCTTTACGAGGTCCTTGTCGTCTCTGACAATGTCATGTAAGCTGCAACTTTTGTCTTTCTATCCTTCTTAAGTTTTGTGATTAATTTGTCAAAATCTTTTTTTTCATGTGTTTGTACTGTGCTGAGTCTCGATTCGCCTGGACGTCGAATAGCAACTTTGCAATCCTAGTAGGGTCAAGGATACCTGTCTTGCGCTCCAACTTTTCATTATCCACGTATTGCATCCTATTGAAGAAGTCCAGAATTGTTATAATCTCATGAAATGCGTATGCGTGTAGTAAGAAAAGCAAATACAAAATATTAGAGCACTTACAAGCACCAGACGAGCAGCAGGTTGATTTCGAGCATGCCCCGATGGAAAAGGGCATGCAGCTCCTCAAATAAAATGACTCGTCTATCCACTCCAGTGCTCCAGAATGCTTTTTTTAGAATACAAAATATGACGCAATTAAGACCATATTTTGTGCTGACAGTGATGTACCACTCATGCATTCTTCTGAGCTGGACGAGTTGTTTGCTAAGTTGTACGGATGTCATGAACGGCTTCCCATTCTTAAATTCAGGAAGAACATCCTCAAGCTTGTATATTGGAACTCCTGGTTTAACTAAAGTCGTCCGCTAATTATACATGACATCGTCTTCTTCCCACTCCTCTATATCTCCTAATGATGGCTCATGAGAAGAACGAGATGCAATCGATTTTTTTATATTTTCCTTCATCGTTTCCAAATATTTTGACACTTCTGATGAAGGTTTCTTATTTTTGTATGGGGTAACTTTGATAGGCACTGATGATCGAGGAGTAGTCGTCGGAAGTTGGACACTGGCTTGTTGTTGAACCTGTTGTTCAACTGATTGCTCTTTACTCCAAGCAATTGGCTCTAGTACTACATCAAGATGTTGCTCAACTGGTTGCTCTTTACTAGCAACAGCTTGCTCTGGTACTACTTGAAGTTGTTGTCCAACTTGTTGCTCTTGGATATCATCCTTGCTGAAACGTAGGGGGAGTGGATCTTCCTGGACTGGGGGTGGATCTTCATGCACTTTCGCCTTAGAAGATGGGGTTGCAGTATTTGGAGATGCGACGGGGCTAGAAATTGGCTCATCGTCCAACACGATATCGCGTCGGTACCAAAGGATTAATTGGTTGATAGCTTACCCCAGAGTCGCGATCCCCTCAGGTGTGACGTGGTCTATTTCATAATCTTCATAATCATTATCAATGATCTGAAGAACTTGCACCACAGCATAATACAACGGAAGTGGATTCCCGTTGAAGTCACGATCAGGCTTTGCCATAGCAGTGGCAACCTGTTTGGTTTTGTTCCCTGCTCTGCCTATCGAGACAAGAAGACGACAAGATTTGTCTTTAGCAATATCATCGACAGGGAACTTATGGGTTGACCCTGAGCCTGGCACGAAACCAACGCTACTAGGGTAGGAAGTTGGAGATACTAATTGCTCCTTTTGCACCAGAACCATCACTGTACTCGGTGCCACTAATTGTCCTGATTGTCTAAGTTGTTCCATTATTTCTTGCATATTTTCTTTGACCTTTTGACCAATCATTTCATCAAGTGTTTTCTTAAACTTCTCACGTCTTCTATATGTGTCTTTATCTTTAGGGAAACCATCTAGCCAAGACATTTTAGAAGAGACCGCTCGAACCCGTCCGCTGTGTTCAGGGTTTCCTAAGATAGCGGTAAGTTGGTCATTCTCCCTCTTCGGCTTGAAGAGACCCTTCTGTTGCTTTTCAATTACTTCTTTCATTTTATCCTCTACTTCATTCAGAGAGTCGGGCTTTTCAAGTTTGCCCTCGCTGGTCAAACCTGACCGAGCAAAGACCCAGCATTGAGTTCGCTCATTGCACCCTTCTAATGGGTGAGGATTGCCCTTACTGGTAATTTCGTCTAATATCTTATTCCATTTCTGGACTTTGGGGGCATATCCGGCACACCCCAAGCGATGATGGTACTTGTTCTTTTTTGCAAGCTTTGACCTAGTTGCACTTAGAGCTTCAACGTCAGGTGTGCTCTTTTGATGAACAAACTCTTGCCACTGAGCTTGTGTGATTTTTCCCATCTTCCTCGGGCTAGGGACCTTATCGGCCTTAACATAAGCATTCATTTCACTCTTCCAGCATCGAAACTTCTTGCCGCAAGAGACCAATGTTGCTTTCTTTACAGCTTCTTTTGTGCCTTTCGGGAACTTGAATTGTTTCTTTATCTTTTCCCACAACTCATTCTTGGTCTGCTCAGGTAATTTCCTCCAATTCTCGGTTGTGATCGGCACAACCTCCCTAACAAGAAAACCGCATGCATTACGGTACTTGGTAACTGAATCCAGTGGTTCTTGGGGAAGCCCACCTGGACCGGCCCTTGTTATGTACATGATGCGGTCCAATGGACCCTTATTGGGACCTCGTTGCCCTCGTTTCCGCTTGAGTGAAGCTGAGGATTCATCCATTGGAGAACCTTCTGCGGTTTTAGGAGCCGATGTCACCTCATTGTCTTCACGATTAATCTAGGTAGAAAAAAAAATATAAGACTTCGTATACTTGACAACCAACATTAACTTGAACTGCTGAAGTTAAGATTCATGATCGATACCTCGTCGACAGGATCATATTCTGGGTCTAGATCCACTGAAGTATTTTTAATTTTTATATTCGGAAAAGGATCCGATAGACTGTGATAGGATCCTGAACTGCTGGAGTCAGTAAACTCCATATTGTCTTCTTTGTTGTTACTACCAGGACCAGTCTTCTTGGGGCTTTCCATGCTAGATCTAATAAGACAAAAAATCTAATAAATGGCATATTAACTCTACATGAAGTGTTGCATGAAGAAAAAGATGGAAGCATTCTAGGATTTGATAAGGCATTCTAGGGTTTAAGGCGACTGACCAAAAGGTTCTTATACATTGCGAGGGTGACAAGCATCTTAAAGTTGATCACCAGCAATGGCAATTTTATCTTTTTATTCTAAATAGGCTAGCTTTGTTCAGAGTGGCGACCACGTTCTTGAGGTTTAGTTTCATATCCCTTGATGCATATAGTTTCAAAATAACTCACCAACATTCGAGTCGTTATATGAAAAGACAGTTGGTCCTATTGATAGGCGTCGGCTCCTGACCGCTCCATGTTAGCATAATAAAAGATTATAAAATTACTTAAATAGAATTCAAGTCATACTTACCATCCGTTTAGCGAGACATATGTAGTCGTCCTCACCCAAACGATGTTTTCCGTCTGTCCCTCTACTCTCTCGATGTGTATTAGACACGCCCTTTAAGCCTTAGCTCGCCCAACGAGCACACAGAGCACGATACGCGTTAGGACAGCTGTCAAGCCACGCTACACTGACCTGCACACATTTATTATTGAATGAAAACATTGATTAGAATTAGATAATGAAGCAAAATAAAATAAACACTTTAGCTTTGTGTACGGCGGCTCTGTCAAGTACTTGACAGTCATTTCCCTGTACTTCCTCGGCTGACCCTCTTCCGGATGCAACTTGAAGTATGTCTTCATAGCTTGAATGCGAGCCATCGATAGTGACTGTGTCACATGCTTCCTGGCGCAGTTATGGAAGACGAGACAAGTTTGATCCATCTGCTCGGCTTCGTTCTCCAAATGGTATCGTGTCTGGAAGAACAAATATACAAGTAAATGTATTTAACTTATAATAGATTTGTATTACACAAATATTGTTCATACTTACCATGAAGTCGTGCCACACAACCTCTTGGTGGTTGTCGTGATCAAGGACCTGGGCCGTAGCGTAATCGTCCCAAGACGTGGCAGCGTGTCCGTTCAATACACCGAGGTAGTGTAAACAGACTAGACGGCCCAAGACACCGTTCATCTGCTGGTGGTGTCCCTGACCCATGAACAAACAACAAACAATCCTCCCAAGATCTGATACATGATTCTCAATTAGTATGTGTGTGTGTCTATATATATATATATATATAAATTGAACTGTGTCGGTACCCTCCGTATCGGATACCCCTTGGAATTGCAAGGATCACAAGGAAGCTCCATCTACCAGATTTGAAGACCTCCGAAGGCCCCACATGTCAGACGTAATCGGACCTGCTTCTCCGACATGGTTGGTCCCAGGGCCGCCACGTGTATCATAAGACCGGAGCTATCACCCACACATGGGAAAGCTCCGGACGAAATACCAGTATGGCACCCCCAGACCTAACCCCAGACAGAGGGAAGCTCCGGTACTGACACGTGTCCAACAGCACCAGACCTACCCGTCCACGACGGTAAGCTCCGGAGCTGCCACGTGGCAACCGCCGGAGCTTCGACTTTAACTATCAGGCCGGCGGACCCCCCAACGGCTCCGGACCTTCAAGGATCAATCAAAGACTTCAAGACCCGATTAAGTGTCATTAATACCATATTAATGACACACAATCGGATGGCCCTTAATACTGGTAACGGCACTGTTAAGGCCCGTTACCAGGCTATTAAGGGTAATTAACATCATTAATTGTGTATCAAGCATGTGTAACCGCCGGGGCCACCTGTCAGGCTAGGCTAACGGTGTAACGACTAGTCCTTGTACTATAAAAGGACTGGTCGACGATACACAAGGGACGGTTCCAGACCACTACGGAACTCCCTAAGCTAGACGAGCTTCTTCTTCTGGAGCTTCTTCTAGACTCACACGCTTAATACATCACCAACACACCCCATGGAGTAGGGTATTACGCTCAGGCGTCCCGAACCACGTAAATCTATGTATACACTTGTATTTCACCTTCTTGAATCTCTGTGCGCCCATTACCGAACTACAACTCCTTGAACTACCAAAGGTAGTGTCGGGAGATCTGCCGGATCCAAACACCGACAGTTGGCGCGCCAGGTAGGGGCGCCCGAGACTTCGAGTATGGTGAACTCAGCTGTTGGATCATCCAACAGCAACCCTGTTGTTCAACCCGCTTGAGGCAATCCCTCCAACATGCAGCAACCAGCAGGTGTCGTGGCTCCACCAGGAGTCATGCCTCCACCACCACCGCTTGCACCAGCACGTCAAGCTGAGCAGTGTTACGGTGCATCGGCGTCGGTCACTGCATCGGCGAATAACAACAACCCCGAACACGCGCTTCATGCAGCGCGTGCTCTCCTTTAACGTCCACCACCTCCAGGCGCATACCAAGGTGCGATGGAGTAGTGGAGGACTAATGTGGAACATCTGGTTGCAGCAGCAGCCGACCGCATCAGCAACCAAGGTCCTCCTCCTTCGGGGCGGGCCCCATCGCAGCACCGGACCGTGTCTGGCAGACTTGGTCCGTATGCTTCCCAAAATAGGAGGCGTATTGCGTCACAGCAAGTTACTTCGCTACCTTCTGGGGCGCGACGTACTCATACGGTAACCAGGCTTTCAACTCATGACCTTCGGGCGGAGCTTGATCGCCGTTACAGTCAACAGGACGGTCGTGTCCATATCGAGCGTGCTCGCGAGAGGCGAGAGGCTCGAGACAGTCCTGCTCTCGAGGGAGTAGGAGGAGGCCGTTCTGCACTGGCCATGCACCTACGCATGGTCAGATGGCCACAAAAGTTCTGGCCTCACCTGCCGGAGAAATTTGACAGGACTGTTAATCCTGCCGAGTTTCTCCAAATTTACACCACCGCAATCCTTGCGGCCGGAGGTAACGAGGTCGTAATGGCCAACTACTTCCCAGTGGCCTTGACTGGGACCGCCAGGTCCTGGTTCTTCAGCCTTCCTCACAACTCTATCAATAGTTGGGAGGAATTGTGCCAACAGTTCACCGCCAATTTCGGGAGTTCATACACCCGGCCAGGCACCGAACTGGACCTTTTTGCAATCGTGCAGAAGGGGGGAGAATCCCTGCGCTCATTCATCTAGAGGTTATCCCAGCTACGGAACAGCATTCCTTCTATCTCTAGCGCCTCTATTATCGTGGAATTTAGACAGGGCGTACGGGATAAGAAGATGTTGGAGAAGCTGGTGGTCAAGGAGATCACCAGCGTCATGGAGCTATTCAGCTTGGCAGACAAGTGTGTCAAAGCTGCGGAGGGCCGTGAAATGCACTCCAAACCACCTTCGGAGGATGGCAAAAAATCCTCCAAAGGCGAAGCCACTACCTCCAGGAGTGGCAAAAAGAAGAAAAATCCAACGGCAAGAAGAAGTTGTCGGCCAGCACATCTACCGCTGCAGCAGCTGCAGCTCCGGGTGGTCGGGGGCCACACCTCAAGAAACGACCTCGACCGTCCTCTGAAGACGGTGGCAACTCCAAAGTGTGGTGTCCAATCCACAAGTCGAATAGCCACAACTTGGAGGACTGTCGGGAGGTCCAAAACCTTGTCGAGCGCTACCACAAGCGCCGGGAAGAAGTCCCTTTCCGTCAGAGGGAAGGAAAACAGAAAGTCGATGAAGCTCCGGCTGAAGAGGAGTTGGGCTTCCAGGACCCTAAAAAGGTCCTGAAGGCTGTTTACACCTCCGTCAACGACGACTCCGACGTCTCCGACAATGAGCGTCGGAAGACCATGAACACCATCTTTGGTGGTTTGTGGGACATTACCTCCCGCCGTGTCCTCAAGACCATGCGGCGGGACATGGCTTCAGTAGCTCCTACAGTCAGGGCGGAGCCTCATCGAAAGTGGATGGACGCCACCATCGCTTTTGATGCTTCAGACTGCCCTCAGAACATGATCGGAGCTTGTCAGCTACCTTTGATGGTATCACCTACCATCAATAACATTCAACTCCAACATGTAATGGTGGACGGAGGTTCGGGGCTGAACCTCATAAGCTTCAAAGCTTTTGTCAAGCTTCAGCTCCGACCTTCAGACCTTCGCTCCTCCCGACCTTTCTCCGGAGTAGGTCCGGGGGCCATAACACCACTCGGTGTCATTACTCTCCCCGTGACCTTCGGGACTCGGGAGAATTATCGCACTAAGAAGTTGATATTTGACGTCGCTCAGATCAACTTGCCTTTCAATGCCATTCTGGGCAGGCCCACCTTGTACAAATTCATGGCTGCTGCTCATTATGGCTACGTGGTGTTGAAGATGCCCACACCAGCTGGCGTTCTCTGGATCCGCGGAGATCGTACTGCTGGGGTAACTGCTCTGGAAGAACTTCATGCACTTGCTACAGTGCAGGAGGAAGAATACAGGCAGGAACAAGCTCTGAAACCCCCAGGCATTCGTCAACGAGGCTCAACCTCCGCACCTCGCGTGCAAACAAGCGGCGACACCAACATCCCCGTCAAGGTCGTCCAAATTGGTTCCGATGCCGCTCATACCACCCACATATCGGGAGGTCTGAATGACAAATAGGAACTCGCGCTCATCACTTTCCTCTGGGCTAATGTCGACGTGTTTGCCTGGCAACCGTCACAAATGCTTGGGATCCCTAGGGAAGTGATCGAGCATAATCTGAAGATCTATTCTGACGCTCGGCCCGTACATCAAAAGCCTCGGAAGCAATCCATAGAGCGACAGAACTTCATACGACAAGAAGTGAAGAAGTTGCTTGAAGCTGGATTCATCCGAGAAGTCTTCCATCCAAAATGGTTGGCAAACCCAGTCGTTGTACCCAAGGCCGGCGGGAAGCTTCGGATGTGTATCGACTACACGACACTAAATAAGGCATGCCCAAAAGATCCATTCCCACTACCTAGAATAGGTCAGATAGTGGATTCCACCTCCGGGTGTGAATTACTGTGTTTCCTAGACGCATATTCTGGGTACCATCAAATCAAAATGTCTAGGGAAGATGAAGAACATACTTCTTTTATCATAGTAGATGAATTGTACTGTTATACTGCCATGCCATTTGGTCTCAAGAATGCAGCTTCAACATTTGTACGAGCTATGTACAAAACCTTTGGAGAGCTCATCAGAGATGTAGTGGAAGTGTATGTTGATGACATCGTCGTCAAGATCAAGGACAAGGAGTCACTCCTTGACACCTTGCAAGCTGTCTTCGACAAGCTGCGGGTCACCTGCACGAAGCTGAACCTAGACAAGTGCGTCTTCGGGGTTAGCTCTAGAAAGCTTCTCGGTTTCCTGGTAAACCACCGGGGCATAGAGGAAAATCCGGCAAAGATTAAAGCCATAGAGGAGATGCGGCCACCAGCCCGCATCACAGATGTCCAGAAACTGACTGGATGTCTAGCCGCCCTCAGCCGATTCATCTCAAGACTGGCGGAACGGGCGCTACCCTTCTTCAAGCTATTGAGGAAGTCCGGACCATTTCAATGGTCTGAAGAAGCAGAAAAGGCGTTCCAGGAGCTAAAGGAGCTCCCCACCACTCTACCAACCTTGGTAGCTCCGAACCCTAGTGAGTCCTTACGGCTTTACATTTCAGCAACCGACGAGGTTGTCAGCATGGTCCTGGTTGCGGAGAGACCAGAACCATCTCAAGCTCAGGAATCCAGACCCCTCTCGGAGGGTCCGGAGGTTCCTGAAGGTGAGTCTGGGTCCCAGCCCCCAGACTTGTGTCTACAGGGAGTTATTCCAGAAGATCTGGACCCCTCCGGGGGGGTCTGGGTCAGTCCAATAGAAGCTTCGGGTTCCTCCAGCGAGGACCCGGAGGTCCCCGAAGCAGGTTCGGACCCCTCCGGGAGGGTCCAGGTCGATGTGGAGGAAGCTTTGGGCCCCTTCGGGAGGGTCCGGACAGTCCAACGCCCAGTGTACTTCATCAGCGAAGTACTACATGATGCCAAGACTCGATACTTCGAGGTGCACAAACTGCTCTACGCGGTTCTCATTGCCTCCAGGAAGTTTCACCATTACTTCCAAGCTCACAAGATCTCAGTGGTGACCTCTTACCCACAGCGTGCGATCTTGCATAATCCTAACTCTACTGGGAACATTGCCAAGTGGGCAGCGGAATTGGCCGAATTCGATCTAGAATTCGTCCCAAGACAAGCTATCAAGAGTCAAGCATTGGCAGACTTCGTGGCGGAGTGGACCCCTTCTCCATCAAATCTTGGGGGCCCTAGTGAGCAGAAGTCGGAACTCAAGGCTCCGGTCTTCACTGAACCTCACTGGATCCTCTACTTCGACGGCTCCATGCAAAAGCAAGGGGCCGGAGCTGGAGTCCTTCTCCTCGCTCCAACCAGGGAGAAGGTAAAATACATGGTCCACCTTGACTTCAAGGCGACCAACAACATGGCGGAGTATGAAGCACTCATTTATGGACTAAAGGTGGCACTATCATACGGGGTCAAGCAGTTGTTGGTCAAGGGAGATTCATAGCTCATCATTAAACAGGTGAAGGGTGAATGCTCCTGTAACAATACCCAACTAGCTGCTTATCTCCTTGAAGTCCAGAGGCTTCAGAAGGACTTCGAAGTCTTGGATCTCCACCATGCCCAGCGTGTCCATAACGCTGAAATTTACGAACTCTCGACGAAAGCGTCAACCGGAGCTCCAGCTCCTGATGGAACCTTCGTATGGAGGTTGTCGAAACCCACAGCTCAGCCTGCTGAACTGAGCGAAGGGGGCGAGACTAGCATCCCGAAGCTGGCGGTCCCGATGGCCCTGTTACCATGGCAGCCATCAAGGGTCGTAGGTGCTGCTGGAAGCTCCGAGCAACCCAGCACGCAAGACTAAAATGCTCAAGCAAGCTCCGATGCATGGATCTAGGAGATCCGGAGCTACTTGAAAGACAATATCCTTCCTGACGATGATGTATCCGTTGACTGGATAGTCAGATTGGCTAAAAGATACACGCTAGTAGAAGGGGATCTCTACCGGCGCGGTGCCGACGGCGTCCTAATGCGGTGCATCACAAGGGAAGAAGGTTGCGAGCTCCTCGCAGAAATCCATGGAGGCGAGTGTGGGAACCACGTGTCTTCCCACACGTTGGTCGGTAAAGCCTTCCGGCATGGCTTCTACTGGCCTACAGCGCTTCAGGATACAACTGAGCTGGTGAAAAAATGCAAAGCATGTCAGTTCCATGCAAAGCAAATTCACACACCAGCTCAGCCTCTACAAATGATACCTCCTACATGACCTTTCGTTTTGTGGGGGATGGACATTTTGGGGCCTTTCCCAAGAGTCGTCGGAGGTTACAAGTTCCTATATGTTGCCATTGACAAGTTCACCAAATGGCCGGAAGCAACTCCAGTTGTGACAATAAACAAGCAATTAGCTATCAACTTCTTGCAGTACATCGTGTGCAGATTTGGAGTCCCAAACAAGATCATAACAAATAATGGGACCCAATTCACAAGCTCTGCTTTCCAAGGATACTGCGAAGACCTTGGCATCCAAGTCAGCTACGCCTCCGTAGCTCACCCGGCAAGCAATAGCCAAGCCGAGAGAGCAAATGCAAAAATCCTGAAAGGACTCAAGACGCGCACATATGAGCGCCTGAAAAAACATGGAGCCAACTGGATTGAAGAGCTTCCGCCCACTCTATGGGCCAACAGGACAACTCCAAACCAGTCAACTGAAGAGACATCCTTCTTCCTGGTGTACGGAGCTGAAACAGTCCTTCCTCCGAAAATCACCTTGGGTTCACTCCGGGTCCGGACCTCCGATGAAGCCACGCAGGACCAGCTCTGGCGTGAAGACCTTGACCTCCTTGAAGAGGGAAGGTGCCGAGCAGCTGTTCGGAATGCCCGATACCGCCAAGCTCTTCGGCGCTATCACCAATGGCATGTTCACAGCCGACAGCTCGAGGAAGGCGAACTGGTGCTACGGAGAATACAATCCAGAGAATGGTTAAACAAACTCCCCCCCAGCTGGGAGGGACCCTTCCGAGTGATCAAAGTATCCCGTCTCGGATGCGTTCGCTTGGCAACCGAGGATGGGACACCTCTCCCAAATCCTTGGAACATTGAGCACCTCCGTAAGTTCTACGCTTAATATCACGGAGGTGAGTCTGTAATTACATGTGGTGTATGTTATAGAGTCATTGTACAGAGTCAGGTAGCTCCTCCGGGAGGATAGCCGGACCTACCCCGCTAGGTCCGCAACGTCCATGCAACACTTGTCACAGTGTCAGAACTAAAAGTGTAGCTAGCTACCTTGGGTCAAACGAGAAACGAAACACACTTAGCCTGGTTCCGTACCCTAAGAGTGTACTTATTTCCCCTGTACCCCGGACCTATAATGAAAGACATCATTGTGTGAAAACAGACTCCACGTGCATTTACTTTGTACAGGCTCAATATTTTTTATTTTTCTCTTTCTTGTCTATAACAAAGTTGTGCATTTCTTGAGAAACTTTAGCTCGACCAGTTCATGTACAATTCGAGTTGCATTGTCTATCCTTCCGGGTTCAAACATTGTTGATGGCCTACTTGTCTGAATGCTGCCAAGCCAATCTAGGGCCAGAGTGTGCTATCGACTTAGCCTGGTCATGCATCCTAAGTACGCCACTCTACCTACACCCCGGCAGGCCGAAGTAAGGCGAGTCTAGAAACGATCGGACCTGAAGGAAGCAAGACGGTGCTCTTGATTGTATTTAGGATTGTGTTCGACCTAAAACTTTCTCGGGAACAGTAAGTCGCAATGAAGTTATAGATAGGAAACGATTTTACTATTTTTCTTGACTTCAGTGTGCAGGAAAAATAAATAAGCTACGACAGCCTCTAGGCGGCTTGTGGTCGATGTTCAAACATTGACATCGAGCATCTTTGGAGCTACTCCGTTCCGGGAAAGCTAAGGGGCAAGCCGTCAACGTGAAGATGGTGGAAAGACTCTAAAGTGGAGTCTGACATTGACACAACACGTGTTAACAGAGGTCACTGCCGGAGCTGCCAAGCTCCGACACCCCAGAAGGCTAACCATCGATGCTTTACGCGTTGATGGAGACTACTGCTGGAGCTACTAAGCTCTAGCGATGGTCAATGCCGAATCCACTAAGCTCCGACAGCCTCAGGGGGCCTACACTATCGAAGACTTCGGACCTACATTCTACAAGTTCAAAGCACGCTGAGATCTCACTTGCCGCCTCCTAGATACGCCATGCGGCAGAAGTTTAACTGCGAACTATCGCCAACGGCACGACCAAAGACCCTTGAAGACACGGCTCAGAAACCGAAGAATGGACCCACCTCCGGCGAAATGACATCATCCAAAAGGTCTCTCCCGGAGGTGAGCCCAGGGGGCCACTGTCGGTACCCTCCATACCGGATACCCCTTGGGATTGCAAAGATCACAAGGAAGCTCCATATACCAGATTTGAAGACCTCCAAAGGCCCCACATGTCGGACGTGACTGGACCTGCTTCCCCGACATGGTTGGTCCCACGGCCACCACGTGTATCATAAGACCGGAGCTATCACCCACATATGGGAAAGCTCCGGACGAAATACCAGTATGGCACCCCCGGACCTAACCCCAGACAGAGGAAAGCTCCGGTACTGACACGTGTCCAACAGCACCGGACCTACCCGTCCACGACGGTAAGCTCCAGAGCTGTCATATGGCAACCGCCAGACCTTCGACTTCAACTATCAGGCCGGTGGACCCCCCCAACGGCTCCGGACCTTCAAGGATCAATCAAAGACTTCAAGACCCGATTAAGTGTCATTAATACCATATTAATGGCACACAATCGAATGGCCCTTAATACTGGTAACGGCACTGTTAAGGCACGTTACCAGGCTATTAAGGGTAATTAACATCATTAATTGTGTATCAAGCATGTGTAACCGCCGGGGCCACCTGTCGGGCCAGGCTAACGGTGTAATGACCAGTCCTTGTACTATAAAAGGACTGGTCGACGATACACAAGGGACGGTTCCAGACCACTACAGAACTCTCTGAGCTAGACGAGCATCTTCTTCTGGAGCTTCTTCTAGACTCACACGCTTAATACATCACCAACACACCCCGTGAAGTAGGGTATTACGCTCAGGCGGCCCGAACCACGTAAATCTTTGTGTACACTTGTTTTTCACCTTCTTGAATCTCTGTGCGCCCATTATCGAACTACAACTCCTTGAACTACCAAAAGTAGTGTTGGGAGATCTGTCGGATCTAAACACCGACAAACTGTTAAAAATTTACTTACCTATCGCTAATCGGACAAATAACGATTCGATCATCTGGGTTTGCAGGAGCCTCAGGAGGAGCCACTCCTCCTAGTTCGTCGTTGTGGAGTGGGCTCCACATCAGGTGACCCAGAAATTGGGTCACCCGACTGCACTGGCTCCGAAGAAGGAGGCACTGAAGAAGGAGGTTCTGAAGTAGGCACCGAAGAAGGAGGCACCCTAGCCTTTGAATCATCAGACGTAGAGTCGTCTTGACAATTTTGAACATTCATATTATAGAATAAAGAAGGGGCAATTGTGTTTCAGCCACAGATTTGAAGCCTAATTGTGATCCAGACCCTGTTTTTCAGATTTTGTGATTCAACCACAAGTTTTTTTAACTGAAACTCAACATTACCACAAGTCCATTAAATGTTTTTAACGGTGTTAACTTTATGGTGGATGGACAAATATACCCTTTGTGATTTTACCATTGTTTTCATATTGCTATTGTGTCTCTACCATAATTTTGACTTAAAATATTAAAAAATCAGCAAGAACATAATGTAAATGAATTCAAATATTTTTTGTCAAATTTGAAATTTTAAACATGATTTAAAAATAAAAAATGAACATAATTTTGACAACAATTTGACAACATTTTCCATATATTTCTCGCATAATTTGTCACATAACAATGCATAATATACTTTCACAATTCATATCTAAATAAAAGCATATAGTATCACAAAATAAACAACACATGATCTAACAATAGCACCAATACATGGTCCAACAAAATAAGCAACATACGGTCTAACAAAACAGTAATACATATGCACTTAACTAACAATTCCAAGCAAATGAGCAACTCTTCGTTGTCCTCTTCCCCTTCCTCTTGCTCCATCTCTTCCATGTCCTCTTCCTCGTCCTCTTCCTCTTCCACTTGGCGATCTTCTCCCTCCCATGTCAATATCATCCATACCAACACTTACATTTGCACTTGCACTAGAAAGAGGAAAATTATGTTAATGCATGGAAAGATGTAAACAAATTTAACAAAAACAGCAATTACTTACTTTGTAGTATGTACTCCACTTGATCCTTCTTCATGTGTTGATAGTCTCCTTTTTTTACTAGCTGTGAGACCACCTTGAAAATACTTAGCTGTATGACCACTTTCATGACATTCAGAACATTTCATTCTCTTCTTGCTAGTGCTGCTCTCATCAAATGGTCTCATTCTAGCTACTCTAGGTCTCCCAGGTTTTCTTCTCAACTTTGATTTGTGGATTTTATAGCCCAAGTTGACACGTTCCCATTGATGTTTTGAAGTCATTGGTTTGAAAATACCTGCATAAGCTTTTCTGAACCTCTCAATAGAATAGTATTCATGGACAAACTCCTCCATATTTACCTCTCTTGTAAGTGTGGCAATGAAAGCTAAAGCATGGTTGCAAGGCTTTCCAGTAACTTGCCAAGCCTTGCAACTACATGCTTGTTCCTCTAAGTTGACTGCATATCTCACCAAAGACACTATTACTTCAGCTGTCAAACCCCCACATGGTAATACATCATGGTTCTTGATTCCCTTGCTTCTTGCAGTAAGAGTCTCCACAATCTTTGGAATTATTTTTCCATACATCTTTTTCCCAATCTTTCTTCTTAAATCAAATTTCTCAATGATCATCCGTCTTATCTTATCAAACAAATCCACAATTTTCTTATCTTTCTCCTTGGATACCCAACCAATAAAACTCTCAGAGAGGTTATTGTTGATGTAATCCACTTTGCAATCTTCAAAGAATTTACCTCTACTCCACACATAAGGATGATTTTCATCCACTCATGCCAATGCAGCATGACTTTTCTCCTCTATCTTTCTGATGTGGTAATTGTATTTATCAATTGTATAGCTTTTGGTTGCTGCCCACATATGTTGAGCAAAGAAAGGTCCACCATAATGTTTCTTTATATTCTTCCACAAATGTCTCATGCATTCTCTATGTTCCACTCCAGGATACACCTCATGTACAGCTCCTTCTATTCCTTTTCCTGCATCTGTGCTTATGACTAAACCTACAAAGATCAAAATTAATAGGTTAGTACCAAAAGATAGATAGAATGGCACATGAATGATTGATTTGGTTAACATACCCGTAGGAGTACCAATTACTTTCTTCAAATTTTCAAAAAACCAAATCCAACTTTCTTTAGATTCTGTTTCAAGCACCCCAAATGCCACCGGATATAACCAATTATGACCATCCACTGCAACAGCAGAAGCTAACGGACCTTTTGCTCTTCCTGTCAGGTGAGTGGCATTCATAGCAATGTAAGGTCTACACCCTTCTAGAAAACCATCAATGCATGGCTTGAGAGCAAAGAGGAACCTTCCACTTGATATAGCTTTTTAAGCTCAGTTTGTATCTGTTTTGGTTTCATTGATGGATTGTCCAGCAACACAGTGTTTTAAACGAACGCCTGGACGCCTAGGCGCCCGCCGGACGCCTCGACGCCTAGGTGCCTAGGCGAGCGCCTAGGCGAGCTCCAGGCGAGTGCTACAATGGCGCCCAGGTGAGGTACAGGGCACCGGAGTAGGGGAGGAGGTTGTGCCTGTGGAGGAACCGCGCCATGCGCAGGAGGAGGCGCGGATGGGAGACGCCGCTGTCGGGCGCGAACGAGAAGCGGCACGGACGGGAGACGGTGCAGTCGAGTGCCGGGGCACCAGCGGCGCGGGTGGGAGAAGGCGCAGTCGAGTGCAGGGGCACTGGCGGCGTGGGGTAAGGGGTAAAGTTATAAGGCCCAGAAGCCCAATAACGTTTCAACCCTAGGGTTTTTTCACAACGTTTGATCCCAGACGTTCATGTTTTATAACCGGATCCAGCCGTCCATTCTCCACTCGTCTTCTCCAGTTTTGGATCGAGAAGCCGCCACCCACCGCACCAGTCCTCTTCCGCCGATGCTCGACAGCTCCAGCAACCGCGCCCGTCGGTGACCGTCTTCATCTCCAAGCACGCAGCGGCCTGCGCCTCCTCTTCCCCCTCCCTCCTTCACCCTCCTTCCTCTGGCGCACCTATGTCCGGCCCGTGCGGCGCCCTTGGTGGACGCCTGAACCGGCCGCCTGGACGTCCATGGACGCCTTGTCGTCCCAGGCGAGCGCCTAGGCCGCTACAGGCGAGGCGAGCAGCCCTGGCGTCCATGCGAGAGCGACTGGACGACTAGGCGACGCCTCAAAAACGCTGTAGCAACATATCAACCGCCCTGTCTGCTACCCATTTATTTGAAGCCATGGTGTCACCACACTTATTGACGGAACCACAAGTGTGCTTAGGACCACTTGTTTTAACCTGCACCAAAAAAATCACCAGAGCGTTACTTGTTTAATGAATAAAAAGATATACATTTGCTGAAAAAAAATTTAAAAATAAAGTACCTTGCATCCAATATACTTTTTGCCTGTACATGCATAAAACCTCCACTTGCAACCTTGATCCCACCTCATACACTTGGCTGTAAATCTTGTCTTATCCTTATTCACTCTCTAGAATGCATGGTCATACAAAATAGCCCATTGAGTTACTGCAGATTGACATTCATCTGTGTCCTTAAAAACTACTCCCACCTCAATATTTGGATTATCTACATCATATGAAAAAACAGGAATATCATCCTCATCAACAATTTCTTCATCAAGATCATACTCATCATCATCATCATCATCAGAGTATGAAGATGCGGCCAAATCAGAATCCCAACTACTATCACTTAACACTTCAGTTTCAAAGTATATGTCATCCTCATCAACTCCTATTGACTCATCATCATCACTCTTATTTTTTTACCCCTGGACTCTCTTTTTTGAAGTTGGTTTAGATGCAACTCTCTCATCTGGAGGTGTGGATGGTTTGGATGCAACTCTCTCATCTGTAGGTGGTTTATTTCTCACTGAACGGTGGAATCTACGTTTTATGCGTGAAAATTGCAATGGACCATCAAAAACATTTATATGAGCATTGATGCATACCACTCCCTTGTCTATATTAAGCTGCAACCACTCTCTTAATTGATCATCAGATTTTATCTCAGTGCAACTATCATCACCATTTTCACGCCACAAAGTCAAGTATTGCTTAGAACCCCACATATAGAAATCAGCTACAAAATCAACTAGTTCTAGCAGCTCATAGTTCATGTCAACAAATTTTGGTGACAACTTTCTACCCTGCAAATATTTCTTTGGACCCCCATCCGGCAAACTCCAATATGAACCAACTCTAACATTGAGTTTCACTTGTCTGTAAATTGACCTACAATGGTAAAACGTATGAAATCATCTAAAGAATCCTACGTACTCAAGTGATTTTAGACTCTACATTAATTCAATCAAAGAGTAGGAGCAAAAAATTCATGACAACTACCTAATTTCTTGTGAAGATTCAGGTGCATCTGCATCTAAAGCAACAACTGCTCCATCCATCATTACGAATGTCTTGCTGCGTATGAGAGAAAGTTGGTCTTTTGCCCAGTCTCTGTTGGCCTCTGCGATAAAAGGACAAGCTGTGATGAGTAAAGCTATAGTTAATGATGTTTCAAAAAGTGACTGACAGAAGCAGTTTGTACTAGCACTAATCAAGCGTAGCTGCTGCGCCCTGGACGACGAGCCGCTGCGCGCGGGAGCTCGAGGTCGTACCGCTTGAGCGCCGGAGGAAGCGCCGTCAGCTGTAGGGCTCGCCGCCGCCGCCGGGTAGCGTTGCCGCCGCCGCCGCCGCCGGGTAGGGTCGCCGCCGCCCCTGTCCCAGTTCGTGGATTTGGATTCGGGACTGAATCGGTGGCCACAAGGGTATTTTGGTCAACATCCGTTTTCATCTGATTTTTTTCTTTTTTAATCAAGTTTACGTAACGGAGTTAACAACCTATGGCTAACGGCTGGTTTAGCTAAGAAAACTTGTGGCTGAATCACAAAATCTGAAAAATGGGGTCTGAATCACAATTAAGCTTCAAATCTATGGCTAAAACACAATTGTCTCAATAGAGAATTACTTATATAATTTATGTAATTAAATGTTCTTTACCTGTCGTAACCGCTATACAGCTCCGCGTGATGACTCCGGTACATGGCTCACCAACTGAGCCTGTCTACCCCAGCTAAGTTGACTACCCTAGAAGACCTTGTCTCCTCTCGTGGCTCTCCATGGCAGAAAGTTTCGTACCTCTGCCCTATGTCGTCTGCTACTACTCAACGACATCTTGTTTAAAGGAAAATTTACTAATGAATGTATTGGAAATTATAGAAGAGGAAAGAAGAGATGAAGGAAACTTTACTTGTACTCAATTTCAAAATTCATCAGCATCACAATCATGTACTCTACTCCGTAAACTAGACCATCGATCTTCTGTCGTGGTAGTTGCCCGTTTTCGTTTTCATTTTTGCATCTTAGGAGTCTCTACATCTTCTGCATCTCCAACTAAGTCATCAAGTCATAAATCAGGCTCAATGACAAAAGAGTCCGACAAGTCTTGTTTTTGGTAAACAACATCAGCCTCATCATCAAGGTATCCAACATTGTCTGTTATATATAACCGCTCACGAGGATTCACCTTGTGTACAACCCACCAAATTTTAAGCTTTTTGCATAGATAATATAGATAATACACTTGCTCGACTTGGTGTGTAAGGACGAAGGTGTTGCGGCCTTGTAGTCGTTCTTTGTGTTTGACTTCTATCATGCCAAATTGGTTTTGTCGAGTTCCATGGTTATGATCAAACCAATCGCAGTCAAAGAAGACTACTTTAAGGACCTTATTACCTTCAAAACTGAATTCAAGGATTTTTTAATGATACCATAATAACTAGTTTCACATCCTTCGACGTCAATTGCCCTCATCACAAATCCAGTGTTACATGTTGCCCTGAAAGGACGTTGAGCTTCAAATTGAGTTGAACGAAATCGGAACCCATTGACGTCGTATCAACCGCAACTTTTAGTTTTAATGGATTCTTAGGACAGTTGTCGCAAATCTTCTTGGATGCCAGCTCGTTTTTTGAATTGTTCAACATATGAAGTTAGAAGGCTATTTTATGCTATACACGTAATTACTAAGAGAAACAAGACATGAACACATTACTTGTGCATGAAATCAGGATAGGAGGTTAGGCCCTCCATTTACTCCATAATATCGCATCATTTGTATTTGTCTGCTCATAAGTTGTTGATTAGATTTCCAATTTTGTTGATTGAACTCACTAAATAAGGAAAAAATAGAATGATTAGCATAGATGTATAACACAACACGCTAATTATTATAGATGTTGAACAAACATTACTAATAATATTCTTCCATCCCCTCTATATTAGCATACAGGTATAGCAAAACAGCCTTCTTGTCATCTGTTTCAGCATCGTAGCTCGTGCCGCTACCAACAGTGGTGCCTCTCGTTTGAAAAATGGAGAGGTTGCTACAAGGGGATGCTTCATTCATATTGTACCACAACGTGGAAGCATTAATATTGTGTTCTTCTGCAAAATAGACACTTGAAAAGTATCCTATCTCTCGAATGGTGTATGCTTTGGCGATGCATCTTTTAACTCTTGCCCGATTGCGAACCATTGGTTTAAGACATCTGAGTGTCCTTTCAATGTGATATATACACCTATATTGCACAGAGCCGCCCACTTTAGCTTCATATGAAAGATGAATTAGGAGATGTTGCATTGAATTGAAGAACCCTAGAGGGAAAACTTTTTCCATCTTACATAAAAGCATTGGTATCTCCCTTTCCAACTTCTCAATCATCCCCTTTGTGATTTCTTTAGCACAAAGCTGTTTATAAAAGTAGCTAAGCTCGGCTAACACCTTCCACACCGCGTCGTCAAGGTAGCCCCGAAACATAATCGGCAGAAGTCTTTCTATAATTATGTGATAATCACGACTATTCAACCCTGTGAGATTTTTAGTCTTAGCATTTTTGGCTCGTCTCAGGCTAGCAGCATAATCGTCTGGGGATTTCAACCTTTTCAACCATTCGAAAAATTCTTTCTTCTCTTTTGGTTGAAGGCATAAAGAAGCACGTGGTTTGCCACCAACTTCGGAGAGCTCAAGAGTTGGACGGTTACAAACCTCTGTCAAATCCTTACGAGCATTTATATTGTCTTTTGTTTTGACCACCATATCCAAGCATGTGCTTATGATGCATTCGCCCATGTTACGTTCCAAATGAATAACATCAGTGTTATGCATTAGGATTAATGACTTCACATACGATAGCTCCCATAGTGCACATATATGAGTCCAATTGGGGTCCTCTCTATAACCAACAAAATATCCAGGACGACATTCATTTGGCACTAAGTTGTTCAACTGTTTAGCAATCTCCGACCCGTTTAGACGTTGCGGTTGTCCTTTTTTGACAATGGTGACATTCATGAAGGCATTTCTATGTTGCTTAAATACGTGATTGGGTGGTAACCAACGTTTGTGTTAATCAAAGTAGCAAATAATACCACCATGATTTAAACAAAAACATTTCGTCCAAAGCACATATCGGACATGTTAAACGACCATGAGTGCTCTAGCCAGAAACTATGCCGTAAGTTGGGAAATCATTTACAGACCACAAGTATGCAGCTCGAAGGTTGATTTTTTGTATTTTGTAACAGTCGTACACTTCGATTCATGTCCATGACATTTTCAACTCTTCAATCAACAACTTCAACATCATATTCAGTCGTGAACCAAGATGGTCCGATCCAGGTACAATAAGGCAAAGGAACATGAATTCGTACTTAATACAAATATATAGTGATAAGTTGTATGGAATAGCGAACACGGACCAACAAGAGTATGGTGTTGCGTTTGCACTGAACGGTGAAAAGCCATTTGTTGCCAACCCGATGCGAATATTTCTCGCGTCATTGGCGAAATCTGGATCGAATCGGTCAAACGTTTTCCATGCCTCACCGTCGGACGGGTGCAACCATCATTCTGTCGTTCTCACGTACACCTTCTTTGTACCACCTCATGTGTCTAGCTGTTTTTTTAGAGAAACAAGCGCTTTAGACAGGCAAGTAGCGAAGCTACTTCTGTGCGACTTAAGTCATTACTTTTGTACTGTCATCATTAACAACTTCGATAAATCTCGTTTTATCACATTTTAAGTATTGTTCTCGTTGGCATGCTCTTTCCAGAAAAGCATGCAGTTGTCTGGGCACATTTCAATCTTATCATAGTTCATACCAAGATAAGAAATCAATTTCTTAGATTGATACATATCTTTAGGCAATTTATAGGGCTGCAGAAGGACATCACTGATCAATCTGATAAGGTCGTTGTAGCAGTTATTGGAGAAAAAAATACTTAGACTTAATTGCCATAAATATAGTCATGAAACTGAGGATCGTCACTTTGGTGTGTTCATGCAACAGCTATTTTGGTGTCCCGAGAAGCTCGAAGAACTTTTTTGCCTCCATTGTAGGAGGATACTCCGTTAATTCAGGATTATGGCTTCAAGCATCTCGTCCATCCTATCGACCCCAGTATTGTCATCCTCATCTCAATCTTCTATGGCTTGAGAAGGTGTCTCGCCGTGAAAAGTCCACAACTCATAACGTTGCATGAAACTGTTTCGACACAAGTGGAACGTCAACGTCATTTTGTCAAAACACTTCGCATTCTGGCATTTGATACATATGCACCGCACCTTGTTGTTGTTTGACAATGAGAAAGCTCGTTGTATGAAAGCATTCGTCTTGGTGAACCACTCCTCTGAGTGACTCCCACCCTTTTTCCAACCAATATACATCTAAGTGCGGTCTTCAACCATGTCTGAGGGTATATCTTCAAAGCACACAAATCATTATCATATTCATTGTTATATTATGTCATGACCCTACAATTAGGTAGATAGGTCCTAAATCCACTCAAGAGTGACCGAGCGAGGTGTGCTTGCGACGGGATGTGTGGTCTGGAACCGGACGAAATTTCGGCAGCATAACCCCGCTATTCTCCACTGCACACCCAAAAATGGTGCAGTCGAGAACATCAGGGTTATGCCACCGTAATCTCGTCTAGATCCAGATTCGCGTCTCGTCACAAGCCACGCTCCCTCAATCACTCTCAGGCTGTCCAAAAAGGGACAATTTCGAACTTTCACGTCTCACATGCCAATAGCATATGAGACGTGTCGATCTGATACGGGTGACACATTGCTATAGGTTACGTTACTCATTTCCATTTTTAAGTCATTTACGAGAGAGGAAAGAACGAGAGAGGAAAGTTGGTCTTAGATGACAATTCCATGTCTGAATCCACCGTTCACACAATCGTGGGTGATTGGCGTCCTCGCCATCGCCATTTGCTTCCGTGTCGTCTTGACACATATGTTACGATTACAACTGTCTATACAGCACAAACACATTTACTGTGCGTCGTGTTGTGGCAAGCCGGCTTGAAATCCGTTTATTTACATACTTTAAGTAATCACTCTGAAACATTAAATAGATAAACAATTATTGATGAACAACATAATAAACTAACTAACTAATGATCACTCGGGGCGTCGATCTTAAGCCGCTCCACCTCGAGGCAGGCAAAGAACTAACTAATGATCGGTGTATAGTTCGGAGGTGAGGAGAGAGGGAGAGAGAGAAAGGGAGAGGGGGATGAGGAGAGAGGGAGAGAGAGATAGAGGGGGATGAGTAGAGAGGGACTAATGAATTGTTTCATTTGACGGTAATAGTTATAAAAACATATGTAACTTGCATGTCAAAACATGTGCAGAAACTAGACTTTAAACAACACAATACTTATTCAAGGAGCTGGAAGAATGGTGCACCAGTTACTCATGTGGTATGAACAGAAAGAAATGGGAGAAAAAAATGAGGGGGAAGAGAAATATCCTATAGTTAAAAACCTGATTGCAGAGAAAAGACAGGGGAGCACATGGTATCAGAAGTCAAATCATTTTATTATTATCATAATGCTTAAGCCCATTGTAAACCCACTATAGGTCGAAATGATCTACTGTAACCACTAACCCTTTTTTATAAAGTAAATCTCATATACTCCATCCGTTCCCATGAACTTGTCACTTTGTAGTTCAAAAATGAACTACAAAACGACAAGTTCATGAGGACGGAGAGAGTATATCATAATGCCTAACCCCATTGTTGCTGATACATGCAAAAAACAACTATAGAGCAAACATGAATAATGCAAAAATCAACTATAGAGCAAACATTATTCCCCTCTCTTTGCCAATGCTCCATCTGAGAAAGGTGTCAAGAACTTCATGATTGATTTTCTTATGGGAGGAGTGTCAGCTGCAGTTTCAAAGACTGTTGCAGCTCCCATTGAGCGTGTGAAATGATCTATTAAGTATGAGGGTTTCTCCTCCTTGTGGAGGGTTAACACTGCTAATGTCATTCGCTACTTCCCTACTCAGGCTTTGAACTTTGCATTCAAGGACTGCTTCAAGAAGCTGTTCAACTTCAAGAATAACTATACAGAGCAAACATTTTGGGGAACTTGAGGATTTTGCCATTTCATTAATATCTAATAAACATTACTAATCAAACATTGCTAAGACGGTGCTAATCACTAAAAAATGCTAGGCCACAGTGGGGGACGACCACAGTGGGGAGGGGGCGGCCACGGTGGGGATGGGGGCAGCCACGGTGGGGGGCACCGGGAAGAGGGTGCTGGGGAGGGGGTGACGTACGAGGAGGGGAAGCCGGGGAAGGGGGGCGCAAGGGGAGGGGTGCCTGGAGGGGGCGGCGCACGGGGAGAGAGCGCCGGGAAGGGGGCAGCGTCTGGGAAGAGGGTGCCGGGGAGGGGCACCGTGGAGGGTGCAACGCGTGGGGAGGGGTCGGTGGGGTCCTCCTCGGTGGATGGCGGCAGCGGTGGTCCTTGGCGACGGTGGATGGCGGCGGCGGCCCTCGGCTACGGCGGTGGAGGCGGTCGCGAGCCAAATGAGTTGGAGCGCGCGGTGCAGGGAGTCGGGAAATAATCCTTAATTGTAATTGACGATGGTGAAGGCCAACGCATCAATTACGGCTATATTGACGACGGTGAAGGCCAACCATCATCAATTGTTGATTAATTGACGACGGTGAGAATAAACCGTCGTCTATAGCCGATCGGGTGGGCCCTTTTGTCGGCCCATATTGATGATCGGGCTGATTGACGAGTCGTCTTTTAGTTATAGACGATGGTAATATATCAACCGTCGTGAATTAAGGCCTAATGGACGACGGTTGTATTTCTATAACTAATTGACGACAGTTGTATTTAATTAATTGACGGGTCGTCGTCAATTAATTTGGCCGTAATCTATTTTCACGATTTCTGTAGTACGTGTTATTCATAATTGATGATGTATGCATATGTAAATTTAATGGAATGATCACATGTTTCAGAACTGATGTAAGTTCATATCACTATAGTGAAGTTTTAATAGCTGCACATGCATGTCTTCAAATGTTTAATCCTGTTATTGGTATGGTCAATCAAAGGGTTTTTGGAACGTCTTAAGGTAGCCATTCATCATGTTACATTACATATTACTCACTCTGTCCTTATTTATTTAAAAGAACTAAAATTAGTTCTCCGATTTACGTAGGGAGTATTGTTTTATTTGATCACCAAACTTGAGCTATGAAAATATAAGTGCTCAACTGGTAGAAAACTTGCTGAGTTTGTTGCAAAAACAAACCGCTCTACGTTAACTTACGGCACTCTCTTTGCGTGAAATCGTTACTTTTTTATGTTTCATCTATTATTTTTTTATGGTATGTTCCATCCAATATTCGTAAATTGATAGTTAAGTTCTGCCTCTTCATTGTGAAACTTCCGGCTCTTTGTGTCGCACGGGCATTTAGTTAACATTAAAGCTAAAATAGTAAAATTAGTTCGGTATGGCCCACGAAAGATCCACCCCACATCGAGCTGTTGGGCCTGGTTGGCCAAGAATACGGCCTAGCTGCTCTACAAACGGGCCTACATCGTGGGCAAGTGGCCCGCTGTTGGCCCACGAGCGCAGCCTCACCCAAATCCTGCAAAAACCGAGCAATTTGCTGCTCACTCCATCTTGAGATACGTCCTTCTCTAATTTAAAAATAGACTGAAGAGTGATAAATATTCTGAAATATAGAAAGTGCTATAAACTTATAATAGTATAATACGTGTCTCTGATGGAATAACATTCATAAGATGAGTTTCAATAAAAATAGGATGAGTTTCAATAAAATAGCACCTCAACATTGACACACTGTTGAAATAAGATTATGATCTAATTTATTTTTTTCTATTTTCAGACCATATGAAAAGAAAATATTACCTTCGCAACTTATTTTTTATTTCATTGTCGACTGGGAGAGTAAAGCGAGACAATGAAGTGTAGGGACGTTGCTTCGATGAAAAGATGGCCACTACGATGATGACTACGCAGATGTGCTGATCGTGTGCTGCAGTGATGATTGCTGACTGCATCGCGCTAGAGGGCTCGATCGCCAGTAGGAATAAGAACGGTAATGCCGTTTTCGAGATTTTCCAAACTGTTGTTTTGGTAAAAAAATGTTTGAAAATAGTACAGAAATTGGAAATTTGAATTTGAAAATCGAAACGAAAACGCTTACTGCAGTTCGACCGAATTGTCGAAATACCGTATTTGATCGGAAATTTTTCGAATCAATTCCAAATACATACCTTTTCATTTTAGTTTCATTACACACCGACTGACTCATGACTCGATCAGCCCACATAGCAAGGCGCCATCGATCGACTGCAAAACCTAGCACCGAGTAGCGCCGCACGCCAGCACCGCACTCACGGACTTGCTCACGGACCTCAGTTCTGCATGGAGATTGGGAGAAAGGGGATGCAGACAAACCCAACTACGTAGTGTGTTTTTAAATGATGGAAAGTTCCGACCTTTTCTTCTAAGGAGGTTATGGTCAAATTATTACAAGCGAGTACAAATGCAGACACTCACAACCTATTGTTTAGAACAAGGCGACGATAATTGGATGGCTAAGCACGTGATTGTGGACCGGACTTTGTAGGCTAATATTACGTCACGTTCACCCCTTCACATTTTTCGTAAGTGCATCCTAAATCTAGCGCTCATGACTTCCTCCGTAGAGTATCTGCATTTAGTACTGTGAAAGTCAGACTGAAATTTGCCCCCACCAGAAATCGAACTCAGGGGAGTAGTACTACTCAGAGTACTTAACCACTGGGTTAAGCCTTCTTTCGCATGTAGCTACTCAGAGTACTCTAAGTAGTACTACTTAGAGTAGTATTTTTCTAGGTAGTGTTTGGTTTGTGGGACAAGGTGAGGTGAGACGGGTCGATCCTATTTGTAGTGGTGTTTGTTTTGGAGACAAGTGGGATGAAATCATCTCTATAAGAGAATATTTTATTAAGATCTGGGATGTATTGATCCCTCCAAAACTGAGAGGATGAGTTCGTTCCACTTCAACTCTTATGTCTTCTATCATCTCCTGTGTATCAACCTCATCCCTCTTCATCCCATGAATCAAACGAAAAACAGAGACACTCTAATTTCTCCTAAACAAACAATAAATAAGACCATTCCCATCCCTAAACAGAGATGGATCCGTCCCGTTACTTCGTTTTCAAACCAAACACATTTTTAGATGATCAGTGTTGATTGGACCCCATACTAATACTGTTCAAATAACCTGTATTTACCAGATGGGACATGTGCTAGCTGAATCGTTAACAAGGCCCAAAATCTTTGTAATGAAAGGATTTTCAGAAAAATAAAACAATATGAGCCGGTTTTCTGAATATTAAATCTGATAATGAGTAAGAGCATTCGCAGTGGTTCACTGTAAATCTTACTAGACTGTAAATATAGAGTAGATTACTAGACATATAGAGTAGATGTGCAGAGTGAAATACTAGAAGTGTAGAGGAAGTACAAAAAATAGAGTAAGTTTTAAAGGAAACCACTATGGGTGATCTAACGGCAGACTTGATTCTTTTGTTTTATCTTGTCTCTGGATAATGCACATTATCTGGATTCCTGTTGACCGTCTAAGTTTTGAACCATGGTACTCTTTTAACGTTGCTCATTGATTCATTATTATCTTGTGAGATCATTTTTTGTTAGACAATTGTTATATTTGACCACGTCGATACGGTAAATAGTATCCACTTTGGGATGTTATTTTCGAAATAAATTCAGATTCGTTTCGATATCGACATGTTTCCGTTCCGATATATTCGTTTCCGATATTTTTGAAATTTCCGAAGCCGTATCCATTTTCGATTCTGAAAATTATAAAAGAAAATGAAAACGATTTGGCTTTTTTTTTCTGTCACTTTCCGAATGTTTTCATCTCTAATCGCCAGCTTGCTCAGCCTGCCCGACGCAGATTCACGTATGTTCCGTTAAAAAAAAAAAGATTGACGCATGTAGTCAAGTATGGGGGGGAGGAATTGAAGAAAAAGAAAAAAAACCAATTGCATTAATCCATTACGAGCAAGGTTAATTTAATCATTTCATGTGGTCTGAAAGTAAAAAAGTATTAAATAAGTCATAATTTTATTTTAACAATACGTTAATATGAGACTCATATTTTATCAAAGTTTTCTATTAGCAACTTTATCTGCAAAACCCACCGCAAACCCCTCCGCACTCGAACCTTCGTACAGACGGCAGAGCAGCCAGAAAAACTGCCGCGCGTCGGCGGCTTCAGTCCACTCCATCCCCTGCCGCACCGCCGCGCCGCGCGCGCCCCGCCCTTGTATGTCGCCCGCCGCCTCCCTCCTCTCGCCACACGCCCCGCGCCGCCTCCTCCCGCTTCTCCTCCCTCTCCGCCTCTCTTCCGCTGCCGCCGCGCCAGCGCTCGCAATGCCTCCCCGACGTGACCGGGTACGCCCGCTTCTCCTCCCCCTTCTCCTACCGCTCGCCACCGCCGCTGCTAAACCCTAACATTCACATCGCTCATCATTTCTGTCTTATCTCTCCGCAGGCCCAGCCGCAGCCGCCGCAGCAGTGGAAACCGAAGGCCACTGGGGGCGCCTCATCGTCGTCCTCCGCCAACTCCGAGGCCGCGGAGATCGCCGCGCCCATGGAGAGGTTGACCCTCGCCTCGCAGGCCACGGCGCGGGCGGGAACGGGGCCTGCGCAGCGGTGGGTGCCCAGGGGCTACGCGACCTCCACTACAGATGCCAGCATCGCGCCCGCGTCCTCCTCCTCCTCTGCTGCAGCTGCTGAACAGGGTGTTGACATCGCCAAGCTGTCGAAGATCATCAAGGGGGCTGCCGATTTTGCTGTGGACGACAGCACCTTCACAGAGGCGAAGATCAGGGCCACATTCTACCCCAAATTTGAGAATGAGAAGTCCGATCAGGAGGTAGGTGGTCACTGTCTTCGATCAAATTTTGACTGATAGCACCAAAATGTTTCCATCAGTAGAGTTAATCTGATAGGTTTTGGAAGTTTCACTCCGTGCAGGCACGGGTAGTATCCAGATTGCTCAATTGTTGTTGTTTTTTTCTTTCTATTCCATTGTGATGAGGTTGATAATTTATAGTAATTCAAATGAACTAAGAATCAGTGCACTCTGCGTTGCTTTTAGTAGTTGCACACTTGAGCTTGATGCTGGACATACCAGGGTTCATCCATTGATATACATAACACGGGACATTTATTTTGCATCTTGACTCTGTTGTTTTTTACTTCAACTACATTGTTGGTAGTGACTTCAATGTAACATGATTAATTTCTCTTACTAATGAAATGTTTAGTGAATTTATTATTAAAACCATACCAGATTACCGTGAGTTGTTCGGGTGTCTGTTATCACCAATTTTGAACTTTTTATTGACAAGATTGTCCTCAACTCTTGTGATGGCAGACACGAGCACACATGATTGAGATGGTGTTTCATGGCCTAGCTAACCTGGAGGTATTTGTGAAATGATGTGTTTGCCTTAAAATTAAATTGTTCTGTTCTTTGACAGACTAATCAGGTATTATAATGATGTTGCCCGTCCTAATATAATATTGTGTTCCAGGTCACTCTCAAGCATTCAGGATCTCTCTTCATGTATGCTGGTCACCTTGGTGGTGCATATGCAAAGAACAGCTTTGGGAATGTGTATGTTGTGTTCATTTCTTCTCCTTATTTCATGGTCAATGTATCATATTGCTGAAAGTTCTTCACCTTTTTCTAATAGGTACACTGCTGTGGGCGTTTTTGTTCTGGGCCGTTTGTTTCGTGAAGCTTGGGGAAAAGAGGCTCCTAAAATGCAATCAGAGTTTAATGATTTTCTTGAGGTATTACATGTTCAGTCTACTTTTCTGAACTACTTCATGACTTCTAGTCTATGAACATTACTTAGTTGCATTACATCAAAAATTCCAAAGCCAGTAATCGCGTAGCAGTGACCTGTGGCGTTGAAGCAAATTTATTTTTCATTTCCTATTTTCTTTTGCATCATCAGTATTTATATTAAGAATAGCTCCTTGGCATCTTTCTTAAGTACCTTAGGAATGCAGAAGTGCAATTCTGGATCTGGTATGGTGTTTTGCAGTGTGGGTTATACCAATCATATAGTTGTTGGATTCTGTTATTAGTCACAAAAAAGTTTAGTGGTGAAGCTCCAAAAAGTAGGCTTTTAGCTAATAAGCAGATCAAAAAGCAGAAAACATATGTCCTTCTGAAAAGACTGCAATGTAATCCCTTTTCCTGACTCTACAATTGTCTTAATGTACCTAATTTTGTACATGTTTCATGCTTCTAGAAAAACCATATATGCATTTCGATGGAACTTGTCACAGCTGTGTTAGGAGATCATGGACAAAGGCCTAAGGATGATTATGGTATGCCCTTTTTCATGAGCTTGTTAAGAGATAGTAATATGCTGTTACCTCTTTCCTTGCTGCTGCTGGTAGCATGTCCTAGCCTAGGTATGATGCAATTTGTTTTGCAGTGTATATTTATCAGTTCATGTAATAGTTTATGAATTTACAACAGGAATGGTGAGATTCTGCTTACAGCTGGCTTTCATTTATTAGATCCACATAATTCACTATTTTATGGTACCATAACTGTTATATGGCTTTCATTTATTAGATCCACATAATTCACTATTTTATGGTACCATAACTGTTATATAGATTTTCTAAATGCCTTGCCTTGTATGGTACCTGAGTTAGTAATTCTTCATGTGGTTGTCCTTGTACCCATAGGGCAATTAGTTTTGGGACCTACTTTTCCTGCGCTTTTACTTCCCTACTCAAGTTGCTTGCTGCATTTGTTCTTTATTTTATCACCATTGATATTCGTGTTTTTCATTGGATACATTTTATGCGTTATACAGCTGTGATTACAGCCGTGACGGAGTTGGGTCATGGAAAGCCAAAATTCTACTCTACTGCCGGGGTGATTGCATTTTGTCGGAAATGGCGCTTGCCGACGAACCATGTCTGGCTATTTTCAACAAGGTTCACATTTTATAGTATGCATGGAATATTGCATTATCAAGAATTTAGCTGTGCTTTCTTGATCTTGTGGCGTTTTCAGGAACTTTCTTTGCTAATAATGAGACACAAAATTGCTTTGATTAAACTTTCTTGATCATATGGCCCTGGTATTGGCAGCTATATGTAACCCCAAAAGGAGAATCACAAGTGCAATCCATTATGGACTCCTAATCTGAGTAGGACTAATTCCTAATTTGCTATGTGCGCCAGCAGCTCCCCTGCGCACATCTGCACTCAATTAACCCAGAAAACAAAATATTATTAACAATCACCCCTTTAATCTTGTTTTCTAGGATACACTCTCACTAATTTAGGATGGAGACACACCTATTCCACTTTGTATTCTCTTGGGATACACACTTCGCGGTGGGCACATCTACACCCTCAAGATGGGCACATCTTCACCCTGCACAAATTTGGGATGGACACATCTTCACTCTGCACACAAATTCGTGTTGGGCACATCTTCAACCCCAGGATGGCTCATCTTCGTCCTGCACATGACTTCGGAATGGGCACAACTTCATTCTGAACACAAGTTCAAGATGACACATCTTCATCTCGAGCATACCTCTCAGTGAGACTCACGACCACTCTTGTTGCCGTGAACCACCTGTGCCACGTCCATGGCCATGGGTACACCTCCCTTGTACGTGACCAACACCAGAAAGCCTCGCCCAATTACCAGGCCTGACCAAGCTTTCCACCTTAGCCCGCACTGGACCTCCTTTTGTCCTCCACCACTGACCAGACCCACCTAACAACCCACCAGGCCTAGTCGCACTTCCTTGTCTACACCCAACGCAACTCCAACACCTGATGGGGCCCAACCCAGTTGACCTCCTCCGGTTTGATCCACACAACCCACTGCACACGGAAGCCTCCATTGACCATCTCTCGCCGGTGCGACTCTCCTGCTTTCTCCCGTTGGCGCCTCAAGTGAGCAAGATGCTCGTCACGCCATCGAGCCACAATTGGCTGAAGCCGCGTGTCCTCCACCAATCTGTGCCTGTTCTTCTGCCTTCCACGCGCATGTCGCCGCTTCTACAGTTGATGTCGTCCTTGGCTGCACTGCCTCCGCTAGACCGCCACTCCACTTCGACACGTCGTGCCTCCTCCACTGAATCGCGTCGCCGTCCAGACCCTTAGTGTACCGAATCGCGCCGAAGGAGATAGATCTGAACGCCGGCGAGTGGAAGCGGATGTTGTTGTCTTCTACCGTCGTTTATCTGCGTGTCGTGGATTGCCATCGGGTTGGGGAGTGGGGACGCGGTCAACCGTGTGGGCCCAGGTGCGACGTGGAGGAAGTTGCCCCCTAGGCAGATTGTGGCCTCGATCGTCGGTGCCGTTTCTCCTGTCGTTGGCAGTTCCTCGGTCACGGCCAGGTTGGTCTTGTCGTTCTCGATCTTGAGGAACAACGTGGGTACTTCTTCAGCAGGACCGATCTCGTCATGAACCATGGAATTACGCTTCAGCTGCTCGCTGATTTCCTGTAAAATTGCGGCGATTTCAGCGAGTTTATTTCACAAAGCGTCCATCACACAATCTTCGTCCGCCCATGGATCGTTGCTGGATTGTGATACCAAATTGTCATATACGTTCTTGTAAACACCGTCGAACCTGCCGCCTGATCGTCGGTGTCGTCGTTGACATCGTCGATGAATAGGGACAAGGATATATAGACAAATTCTTTTAGACTATATTTCTTCTTGCTTAATTCATTTGTTGTGCGTCGGGCACAATATATAGTCGGTCTGTAGATTACATTAGGGAAACTAGAACTCTATCTCTAAGGAACGATCTGGATAAGAACTAATCTTTAGGACTCTTTTATTCTTTATCTCTAAACTCAATCTATGGAAATTAAGGAGTCTAATAAAACTCTATCTCTAACTTAACTAATTTGGACCACCGGTTTCCTGGCTGTGACAAGGAGGCCACTTTTCTGGCCTGATCCATTCGGGAATTGTAGATTCACGCCGATCCACGCTCGCCCGCCTTGATCCGTGTAGGCCTCAAGGAAATTTGCGTCGAGCTCGCCCGAATTCTACTTGAGATCACGCGAGTAGACGGCTCTGATGAGATCCGCTCGAGCCTGCCATGGTCAGCTCGTCCTTCTCCCAGTTTGCCTCTGGAAGGACGGGATCCGCCTCCTCGTCAAGGTACTCCTGGCTTTCTTTTCTGCTTCGTTGGCCACCTCCTCCCGGGGGCAGGACGCAGAATCCAAAACCCTAGCTCTTGATACATACTGTTGCAAATCCGGCAATAATGAGACACAAAATTGCTTTGATTAAACTTTGTTGATCATATGGTCCTGGTATTGGCAGCTATATATAGTCCCAAAACAGGGAGAGTTACAAGTGCAACCCATAATGGATCCTCCTAATCTATGTAGGACTCTAATTCGTAACCTGCTATGTGCGCTAGCAACCTCCATGGATGCATCTACTCTATTAATTTAGAAAACAAGATTATACTCAACATATTTCCCTGCTTCAGGAGTTATCTTGTGCTTATTTCTTATCGGAATTGTTTGTTGCTTTGGATAATAGTCCCAATACATGCCCGTATTATTTCATCTTCCATAAATTCATCTCCAGTTATTATAAATTTTTCTGTTTTATTGTTCCGTTGTAATATTGTATCTTATTTTATTTGTATTTTTTACTCTCGTCTTATTTTCTATTACTTTTCTTCAAATATTGTCGGGTTTCATTTCTAGCCGACCCAACTTGTTTGAGACAAAGGCTTGGTTGTTGTTGATTGTTCTGTTGTAATATGCATGATGATAGAACTTCTTCAGCAGCTAGCCAGTGTATATGCCATCATTCTTTTATTTTTCATGCTTGCATCATCCATCTGATGACCTTCATGCACAATTTTTCTTGCATCAGTTGTAGGACTATCCATACAATGTATATGTTTCACTGCTGATTCTTGTCATAATATTACTATGCTTTCTGATTACATCTTTCACCAGGAAATCTGCCACTTCATTTTTCACTGCTTATGATGTATTATGTGAGGAGGGAACTGCAACTCCTGTTTGCAAAGCCCTTGATGAAATAGCTGATATATCTGTACCAGGTAAGAATATCTCTAGTAATAGTTGTCATCTTACTGCTATTGAAATCATACTGTTACCTTTCACTTCTTTTGCCACCTAATTGGCTAACTACCATCTGTAGGGTCAAAAGATCATGTAGAGTTGCAGGGTGAGATCCTTGAAGGTTTGGTTGCACGTATCGTCAGTCGTGAAAGCTCAGTGCAAATGGAAGAAGTTTTAAGAAATTTCCCACAGCCCGCGTTAGGAGGTAAGCCACTGAACTAAAACTCAATATGTTATTATATCTCATTGTTCAAGTGGATTGTATGAGCTACATTTGAAAAAAATCTTCATTTGTGTGAGCGCAATTGTAAATGTTTCCATCTCAAACTGGAGTGTTTTTTGTTAACAGTGTGTTCTGGGATCATTTCAGTTTTACCCAAGATTTTTTTTTACCATGTGGAGATACAAGTCCTGTTACCGTCTATGGTAAATGAACCAAATATTAGCTGAAGGTAGATATTGTAGTACTCTTATGATGGAAATATACAAAAGAAGGAGAAGCTAAATATTGTATTTCCGGCGCTAGCAGCTATCTGCAAGCAACGCTCCTGCTCGCACGCAATGATCCCTTGCCGCCAGCCCAGGTCACAATAGACCTGCTATTTACATGGGCCCAACCATAGCTTCGACCAAGGTCATCGGTCAACCCAAAAGACTAGTGTGACAGGTGAGGTCCCCTCCACCTTTAAGTCGGGCTTCCCTTTACACCCAGGTGGACACTACTTCGACAACCCGATAAGCGTATGACCCGGGAGATTTCATCCGACAACCCGATATCCTTATGAGGCCCACGAGATGTTCTAGGTTTCCGACCACACATCTGGTACTATAGTTGTATTTCTGGCACCGTTTGTTGCCCGCGAGCGATGCTCCCTCGCACGCAACAAGCTCTTGCCGCCAGCTCAGGTCACAACGGGTCGTCCAACCGAAGTCACCACAAAGGTGATGATCGACCTCAACCCAAAAGACTAGTCTGAATGTCTGATAGATAAGGTTACATCCATCTTTGAGTTGGGCTCCCTCGTCATCACTAAACCCATCACTAAGTACTTGGTTTTTAGTGAACTGACATCTAGGTCCACAAGTCAATGATCCCAGAGTATGGTTCCATTAATAAATTTTCAATGAAGGTTTATTTTGTGCTCTTTCTCAGAAACTACACTAAGAATTTACCACTTAAAAGTTCCGCCTTAGTGTGAAATGGATCAATCCAGATTCCAGAGTAAATAGTTCCCTTTGGAAATAAGCTCTTCTCCCCACATAATTGCTCTCACTTAGTCACTTGGTTAGCTCTATAAACTTGAATTCTTGACTATACTCAGGGAAACTCACAAAAAAGAACTCCATTTTCAAATGCGTTGAGAGCATGTGGTACATTATACTCAAAATTAGATGAATTACTTTTTTATGTATTTGGGAAGAAGTAATCTCTGATGCATTTTAGTTGCGTGTTTGCAAGTAGCACCTTATTATTCGGTTCTTATGCAGTTGACTCAGATTTAGGACCAAGTTTAAGAGAAATATGTGCTGCTAATAGGTCGGATGAAAAACAGGTATGAATGCTGTCAGCTAGTATTTTTGATGCTCTATGATATGTCCTTGCTTTGTTTAGGTTCAACTTTGCTATAACAACTTCACAATTTTACATGACTAGCAAATCAAAGCACTTCTTGAAAATGTTGGAGCTTCGATGTGTCCGGACCATTCGGATTGGTTTGGAAAGAGCGGTCTTGATGCTCAGTCCCGAAATGCAGATAGATCAGTTGTCACTAAATTTTTGCAAGCGCATCCTACAGACTACGCAACTAAAAAACTGCAGGTCAGTAGATTTTATCGTCTCTTTGCTAAAAATAGATATTTTTTCAGCTGTCCTTGATGGAATAAGTCTTGTAGTCCTTTGGTCTTTGGTCCCCAACTCCCTTGTACCCTTGTTCTTAGTTTGTTGTACTTTAGTCCTTGGTTGAGGACAACATATTAGACTAGAGGACATCATCTAGGACAACTATTAGCATCTTTAGGACAGCAGCATCTTGACTGCTTTTAGGACAGCTGTTAGCATCTCTAGGACAGCAGTTTGCATGGTATCTTGGACTGCTTTTAGAGCAGCTAGGACAGCAGCACCTTGGCTGGATAGCAGCCTATAAATGATGTATCCCCAACCCCTTCGAGGGTATGACATTGTGTGGGGAATAGACAAGAAAATTGCCCCAACTCTCTAGTGTCATCCTCTCTTCAATGAGAGTAAAAATTCAGCTACTAGCGGTTCTGGACTTGTTTTTGTTGTATCTAATTTGCTTCAACAATTAGCCAATAACTACATATACGTTCATACATTTGTTGTTGACCTCTATAGGAAATGATTCGCTTGATGAAGCAGAGGCATTTCCCTGCAGCCTTCAAGTGCTATTGGAATTACCACAAAATTGACTCGCTTTCAAATGACAATTTGTATTACAAGATGGTTATTCATGTGCACAGTGATTCTGTTTTTAGGCGGTATCAGCAAGAGATGAGGTGAGTTCGTGAGTTCAGCCATGCATATTCCCATGCTATCTCATTTATTAAATCTAAATCTATGCTTCTGTGCTTAGGAGAAACCAAGGATTATGGCCTCTATATAGAGGTAAGCTGAACCCAAATTCTTTGTTCATGGAATTCACACATGAACTGAAGTGCCTTGGACTGACCTGTATGACTGTATTCCTTGGTTAGGTTTCTTTATTGATGTAAACTTGTTAAAAGCAAAGAACAAGAAAGCAGCTGATCTCTCCAAAGATGGAGACACCTTACTCAGAGATATCAGTAGTGCCTTGGATTCAAATTCCTCGGCTGTGGATGGTCTGGCTGATGAGGATTCAAATCTAATGGTTAAACTAAAATTCCTGACATATAAGGTACTTATCAATGTTTTCAGCTTTCGTTTAGATCATCAGTCAACCTCAGGTACCACTACCTGGTTGATTACTGGAGATGTACTTCCATTTTTTATGGCTTCTCTAAATTATAGTTTTGAAATGTTACTGCTATGCTTATGTTTGCACTATTCGTGTTATTGCCATCTAATCAATTTTGCTTTCCCTATGACACAATTTTAATCGTGAACACGGAAGAAACTAAAGAATGGAAACTTTGTTATCTGTTGAATGTGTCTGACAATTATCTTTATGCTTTTTGACAGTTACGGACATTTTTGATTCGAAATGGTCTATCGACCCTTTTCAAAGATGGCCCATCTGCTTATAGAACTTATTACTTAAGGTATGTTATGGATGCAAATTTTAAGTATCAGTTCTAATTTGCAAAAGATTGGATAATCAGTGATAATTGTAATGGTAACATCTTTAATTTGCTACTTTCTGAATTCAGTTAAGGTGTCTACATTTATGGTCACTGGAAAAACAATGCTAATGCATCTTATCGACATCTACTACCAAGTTGATAGTCTATTAGTTGGCAATGCAAAGTGTAGTGCAGCAATGCAATTGTAGGTTAGTCCTACACCTACTGATGTTCAAGTAGTTCTCTTCATGACGCGATAATTTGATACTTAATTTGTGTTGTCAATTCTTTACTACTATAAATTTTTTGTAGTAACTAAATAACGCTTGTATTAGTTTTTTAGTTTTCAGTTATTAAAGGTGTTGCCTAGGTGTCCAGGTGCTCCGACCCGGTCGCCTCGCCTGAAACGTGCCCGAGCAGGCCCTTTTCTATTGCTGTGCCTCTGCCAGTCTGCCCTCGCCTAGGGAGCCCAGGCGTGGATTTAAAAGCCTGCTAGTTTCTGATCACCTACTCAGTTATCACACGATAATAAGTGAAATGGGAACATCTTTAGTTCCTACTTTCCTATCTACTACTCAGTTAAGATGTATAAAATTTGAATATAGTTTAAGCTGCAGACTATGTGCAGTAGTTGGTCCTGGTGCTTCTGTACTGAATAAAATCTTTGCCATATAATGATAGCAATGTCCTGACATGTTGATAGGCAAATGAAGATTTGGGGAACGTCAGCAGGCAAACAGAAAGAGCTTAGCAAAATGTTGGATGAATGGTATATCACTGCTACCTTCTCTGTTATGAAAGTGCTTATGTACCTTTGTCTAATTTGATCCCCCCACCCCAACTGCAGGGCTGTCTACATTAGAAGGAAGTATGGGAATAAACCACTCTCTTCCTCGACGTATCTTAGTGAAGCAGAGCCTTTCCTTGAACAATATGCTAAGCGCAGCCCAGCAAACCAGGCTTTGATTGGGGCTGCTGGTAACTTGGTTCAAACTGAAAATTTCTTGGCCATACTTGATGCTGAGAGAGATGAAGAGGGAGATCTTCAGTCAGAACATGCGGCAGCACCTTCCAGCCCTACACCAACACCTGTTGATGTGGTTCCCAAAACAGAGGGCCTTATTGTGTTCTTTCCTGGTAATGTAACTGCCAGCACATACCAAGATATATGTTTGCAATTGAGTGTTTTTAGTTAATTGAGACACTGGGTATACTTTTTATTGACCAAAATTTGAGAAGTCTGAAATATTGTGTTTCACTGGTTCCTGTGCATCACACCTTGACCATCAGCCAGGCCACGGTGTGACACTGTTGGACTACCATATAGATGGTGTTAGAATTGATCTTGTTTTTTAGAATATTAAGCAGTTTAGAGTAGGAGTTATGTAATCTTGATGTGTTGGGCCAGGTCTGCGCTACAGCCGGATGGGCATGGACGCCTGAGTCATCTAGATGTAGGACTCTAATAGATATGGAAGGAAATCAAACCTGCCATTTATATTAAGAAAGAGATTCATAGAAATTAGGAAATAAGAGTCCTATATGGAAACGAATCATGGTGTGTAACCGCTATATAAAGCCGGCATGTTATTGGAAATAAGCAACCCCCTCTATATCCTTCCCATCAGCTTAAACTTTTGAGTGCAACTAAGCGCATAGTATCTTAACATGGTGTTAGAGCCATAGGTCTCGTGTTCGGATCGTGGCGGACGCAAACCCACTCCTATTTCCACGTTTGAGGCACAAGAGAGCCTCAAGTGAGGTGAAGTGTTTGAGTGAATTGCTGACCCTTCCCCATTAGCCTAAGCTTTTGGCCTCTAAGCTTTTGGGTGCAACCAATCAGCGCATAGTAGATTAACTCTTGTGTATGGAATTTCAACATTTTGGTATCAAGAGCCAAGTTTGGCAAGGAAGTCAGCGTCGAGGAGGACGTTGCTGGGCTTGAGGTCGTCGTGAATGACCGGTGGCTGGCATTCGGCTTGGAGGAAGGTGAGCGCACACCAAGTCACAGATGAGACAGGGCTGGCCCAAAGGCTGAGTGGCTGCATGTGCACTGCTGCTTGGTCGCGCGGGTACTGAGGCCATGCAATGCTGCTGGCTGAAGCAGTGACAGAAACCCTGTCTGGCATGCTGAGCGGTATTGGGATGCACCAATCGAGGGCGAGCGGTGGTTGCGGGTAGCTAGACAAGGTGGAGCTTGGCACGGAATGAGCCTAATTTGAAGGATATCAAGGCACGACTCTCTGCAAAGTAGGCTTTGTCAAAAGCGTAGGGGCAGCAGCATCGTTGGCGATGAGAAGTGCAACACCACTGCAAGCAAGACGGTTGTGTGGAGTTCGCGTGGCGGTAGGACCTCGTTGCTCAATGTTTTCAAATCGCCTAGACAACCCTAGTCACTGTTGAAATAATCTTGTTTTCTAGAATTAATAAAAGATAACAGTGTAGGAGAGTCCAAATTAGGTACGAGTTAGAGTTTGAGTCACCCTTCCAAAAGGCGCTCGCCTAGGCTCGCCTAGGCATGCTTAGGCGCTCTGCGCGGGTGGACCGCCTCGCCTTGGGGGGTAGGCGGCCGCAAGGCTGCAGGGAGAGGGGGGTGGATTGGTAGGTGAGCTACGGAAGAGGGGCGGGGGGGGGGGGGCTGTCAGATCCGGAGGTGAGCCACGGAGGAGAAACGGGTGCCGGATCAGGTGGATCTGCGAGGATGAAGGGGCAAAGAAAGCAGGAGTGTGTCCTGCGTGGAAGGAAATAGGCAGCACTTGGGTTGGGTTGTTGGTTGGAACTGTGGAAGTTAAAGCTCCATGACTGAAGTGGGTTGCGAAAAATCAGCCCACATAGCAAAAATATGAATATTTAGTAGTATTTTAAAACAAATTAGAGTTTATCACTGCTACAGTGCACACCGCCTTGAAATGCCTAGGCGGCGCCTAGTCACGCCTAGGCTCTAGGTGGATGGTCACCGCCCGCCTAGCGCCTAACGCTTTTTGGAACCTTGGTTTGAGTCTAAGTATTTTAGAGAGTCCTAAACATGTTTAGGTGTGTTTTTATCTGTAAGAGGCCTTTATATACACGGTGTACCTCCCGGCCAGATTAAGTAGATTAACATTACAATTATTCTTCTGAATTTCCAACAATTGGCATCAGAGCCAAGTTTTGAGATTTAATCTCTTTCCTAGGAGTACGTGCTCCCGAGGAGGGACTGATAGGCGCGCCGGCGCGGGAATCTTCGGAGCCGAAGGACGGCCAGGCGCTGGCGGCGCGGCCCGAGGCGAATCTGGTCAGCGAGCGGTGCTGGTTTCCGCCACAAGGCGTGCTGGGATAGGCGCGCACGTCCATACACGTGGATCGGGAAGGAAGCAGCGAGCGCCGCTGAGGCAAGAATTGTCTAGTCACCGACGGGAATCATGCGACGGGCGTGAATCGCGTTTCGATAGCGCTGCGCTGGAGATCACGCTGAATCCTTGGGGAAAGGTGGTCGATTAGGGGCGAGAACAGAAAATCGACGGGCACGTGGCTGCAACTTCCATCGGGAAACTCCGCTCGGGCGAGATCGGTGGGAGCCGCACCACACGGGTGAGGATCGAAGTCTGCAGCCATGAGGAAGAAGGGCCACGTACTGGCTGGGGCCACTGGGCCAATCTGGTTGACTAGACCAGGAGCAAGTTTTTTGGCAGGGCTGATGTCGGTACCTGGCGAACCGGGTACCCTTAGATACAACAAAGGAGGCACGCTGGGTCCCACCGCCCACGGGGGCAAGATCCGACGTGGTCCCAGGGTGTCGCGTGGCATGCGTCATAGCCATGCCTCTCCAGAGGGAAGGCTCGACGCTACCACGTGGCCAACAGCTCCAGGTGCACCTCCCTCACGGAGGGGAGGTCCGACGCTGCCACGTGTCCCGCAGGTCCTGGTCTACCTCCCCGCCGAGGAGAGGTCCGACACGCTCATCAAGTCGGTAGCCCCGGACGTGCCTCCCTGCGGAAAGAAGGTCCGGTGCAGCCACGTGTCCGACAGCTCCGGACCCGACCGCCCGACAGAGGGAAGGACCGAACTCGCCATGTGGCAGGCAGCGCCGCACCTAGCTTGTCATGCGATAGCGGCAATAAAGAGGGACGGGCCCAATGCACCTAAACGGAAAAGACGCGCATGTTCCCTAGGTAAGCAGGAACTCGCACTCATAAGTCAAGAGTCCTGTACCCAGTCCGACGATAATAGGATGGCGCCAAACTACTATGTATGACGAACCAATAAGAGGCCGCGACAACACGAACGAGACGCCACCCGCCATGATGAGGGGCTATGTGTAGCCCTGTGGCAAGACATGGCCAGGCGGCACATTGAAGCCCTTGTCAGGGGATAGCATTTACTCCCAAATCTTAGGAGGGATTTGGAACAACCAGGGCCACATGTCGGGCCCCGGGCCCCACTTGTAAGCTGCTCGACCTTGAACTATAAAAGGACCGAGCAGCAACCGACTAAGACACGTTCTCTCAGACCCAGAGACACTCGACACTCTCGAACAATACAACACACAAACTACCGTGAAGTAGGGTATTATACTCAGGCGGCCCGAACCACGTAAAACCCTCGCGTTCATCGTCCACTGTGCTCGGTCTTGCTAGGACTAGCCTCCCAAAAACACATCGAACCTCTGCGGACTGCTCCCGAGTAGGTCCGGGGGAGGTGTCAGTTTAGACACCTCGACATTTGGCGCGCCAGGTAGGGGGCTTTCCCCTGCAAGCATCTTCACCGACATCATGGTGAACGCACGTTCCAACGCAAGTTCCTCCAGGCCACAGCCCCGCCAGCAGGCGGCGGGTGAGGATCAAGCTTCATCTCACCCAGAACTGGGTCCCGCTCCAGAGCGGGAAGATATGGACCAGCGCGACGTCGTGTAGTCACTCTGCTGATTGCAGGCCTGCACGACACAACACGGCGCACTCCTGTCGCGACAGTCGCTACAGCACCACCGACAACAAGCCCGGAGAGTGCGCTCCTGGCCGCACGTGCACTGCTCCGCAACGCACTGACGGCAGGTGCCCTGCAGGGGGCGACCCAACAATGGGTAAACGACGTCGACCGCTTGGTCGTTGCCGCTTGGTCGTTGCTGCACTCCAAGCGACCCCGCAGGGCGGGAGGTGAGCAGCATCAGCTTTTCTTTCACTGTCCCGTACGCCTACAGTCGACCGTCGGACCGCAGATAGCCGCTCGACGAGGCTTTCGACGGCAGACCTGCGGGCTGAGCTGCAGCGCCGTAGGGCAGGTGAGGACTGCTGAGTCGTCATCGAACGACAGAGGGAGCGGCGCCGCAATATTGGGGCCGACTACAGCCTGTCGGGCCCTGGACCCCAGGCGCACGGCGCTCTTCCGCCGCGACAAGGGTATGTGACGCCCCCCGCGTAGCACCAGGCGTACGTGGCGCCTCCTCCACACCAGGCATATGTTGGGCCTCCTCCGCTCCAGGAGTATGGTGTGCCTCCGCCGCACCAGGCATCTGCCGCCGCACCTCAACACCAGGCGTATGCAGTGCCACCTGGCCATCAAGGTCATGCAGCGCCAAACCAGTTGCCCGCAACTACCGGAGGAGGGTGCGCAGCTCTAGCTCTGCACCTGCGAAGAGTGGTCTGGCCTCACAAATTCCGGCCGCACACGCCGGAGAAGTATGACGCTAGTGTCAACCCGAGTGAGTTCCTGCAGATCTACTCCACCTCGATCCTGGCTGCGGGGGGGGGGGGGGGTCATCATGGCCAACTATTTCCCTGTGGTCCTGGCCGGTCCAGCCCGGTCATGGCTCATGAACCCGCCTCAGGGGTCCATCACCTCCTGGGAAGAGCTGTGCTGACAGTTCGTGGCGAACTTCGGAAGTTCGTATGAGCGCCCTGGCACGGAACTCGACCTACACGCTGTTAGACAGCGCTCGGGAGAGCCGCTGCGAACATTCATCCAACGATTCTCCCAGGTACATAACACTATCCCGCACATCTCAAATGCGTCTGTCATAGTTGCATTTAGGCAGGGTGTGAGAGGTAAGAAGATGCCCGAGAAGCTCGCCACGCATGACGTGCGCGATGTCTCCGAGCTGTTCGCCTTGGCAGACAGATGTGCCAAGGCTGTGGAGGGACGTAACTGGCACGCCCGACCCTCCTCAGAAAGTGGGGAGCCCTCACAGTCAGAAGCGGAGGCTACCACCAGGGGTGGTGGCAGGAAGAAGAAGAATGGGGGCGCGACAGGAGTAAGCCGAGGCCCGGAGCTCCCATGGTGGCAGCTGCGGCAACTGGCAGAGCCGGAGCTCGCGTCAGGATAAGCGCCCACGCCCATCACCTGAGGGAGATGACACTGACTTCAAATGCCCGGTGCACCGGACCAATGGTCACAGTGCAAGTGAGTGCCGGGAAGTCAAGAAGCTCGCGGAACGTTTCCACGAGCAGTGACAGAAGCAGCAACGTCAAGAGAGTGACCCCCCGCCAGAGGGAGGGTAAGCAGAAGCTTGACCCTGTGGAGGACAAAGACGAAGACATGGGGTACCAGGAGCCCCACAGGGCAATGAAAGCAGTGTTCACAAGTGCTGACTCGGGCACTAGCAGCGACCAGGAGCGTCGGAAGCTCCTCTATGTCATCTATGGGGGAGCCTTGGACCCTGTGTCCCGGAACGCGGTGAAGGTCTTGTGACGGGCCGTGGTAGCGATGGCTCCGGCGCCAAGTCCAGCTCCCCACAGCAAGTGGATGAGCACCGCAATCGGCTTCGACACCTCGGACTGCCCGAAGAACATGGCAGGGGTCGGGGTGCTCCCGCTGCTCGTGGCCCCAACCATCGCCAATGTGAGGCTCCATTATGTGCTGATCGACGGCGGCGTAGGCCTCAACCTTATCTCCACTGCAGCTTTCCGGAAGCTGCAGATACCCATGTCTCGGCTTATGCCCTCGAGCCCGTTCTCAGGCGCGGCCCAGGACGGATCGTGCCCAGTGGTAGCATCCACCTCCCGGTAACCTTCGGTACCCCAAAGAACTACCGCACGGAGAATATTCTATTCGACGTGGCGGATGTCGAGCTCCCTTCAACGCCATCATCAGAAGGCCGATGCTATACCAGTTCATGGCCGTAGCTCACTACGGCTATCTGGTCCTGAAGATGCCAACGCTATCTGGGGTCCTCAGGGTCCGGGGAGATCGCACTGTGGCGGGGTCAGCCTTGGAGCAGCTCCAAGCACTCGCTGCAGGGCGGGCCCCGAGCCAGGACAGTGCGAGGGAAGATCGACCAAACTAAGGCCCGTCCCAACGGACCTCCACCACGGCTCCGCGCGTGCTGCCCGCCGAAGACGACGTCCCAGTAAAGGTCGTCAGGATCAGTTCCGAGGCTGCCCAGACGACCCGCATAGCGGGTAACCTGGACAGCAAATAGGAACTCGCGCTCGTCACCTTCCTTCGGGACAATGTCGATGTGTTTGCCTGGCAACCATCGCAGATGCCCGGTGTCGGTACCCTAGAAACCGTACACCCCTTGAGGTTACAAAGATCTCAAAGGAAAGTCATCTACTTGGTTTGAAGACCCTCGGAGGCCCACATGTCAGACATAACCGGACCTGCTTCTCCAACATGGTTAATCCCTGGGTCGCCACGTGTACTACCAAACCGGAGCTACCGCCCACAAGGGGGAAGCTCCGGGCCATATACCGAAATGGCACCTCCGGACTTAACGCCAGACTAAGAGAAGCTCCGGACCTGACACGTGTCTGGTAGCCCCGGAGCCACCTGTTTCCCCCAGCAAGCTCCGGAGCTGCCACGTGTCCAATCGTCGTATCTTCAGCCTCTAACCTCCGGAAGACCTCGCAACGGCTCCGGATCTTCAAAGGAGAGCCAAGGAGATTAAGTGTCATTAATACCATATTAATGACACTTAAACGGACGACCTTAACACCAGTAACGGTGCTGTCAAAGCCCGTTACAGGGTCATTAAGAGCAATTAAACGTGTATCAATACTAGTAACTGCCGGGGCCACATGTCGGGCCAGACTAATTTGTAACGACCTGCCCTTGTACTATAAAAGGACAGGCCGACGACACGTTGAGGGGGCTAGACAGACACGTAGGCTCAACACAAGCTCAAACAGCTAATACAACACCAACACACCCGTGGAGTAAGGTATTACGCTCAGGCGGCCCGAACCACGTAAACTCTTGTGTCTCCTGTGTCAATTCCTACTCACCTTCTTGAATCTCCGCGCGCCCATACCGAACATCAAACTCCTCTATCACTTTAGCAGTGTAGGGAGATCTGCCGGTTCCAAACCGCCGACAGTTGGCGCGCCAGGTAGGGGGCGCCTGAGATTTCGAGAATGGTGAACTCTGCTGCTGGATCATCCAACGGCCAACCTGGTGCTCAGGCTGTTGGAGGCAATCCCTCCAATAGGCAGCCACCAGCAGGAGCCTCAGCACCAGCAGGAGTCACACTCCCACCACCACCGTCTCCTCCAGCAAATCGTGCTGGACAACGTGATGGTGCGCCGGCGTCAATCACTGCGTCGGCAAATCATGACAACTCGGAACACGCGCTTCATGCAGCGCATGCTCTTCTCCAACACCCACCACCTCCGGATGCATCCCGGGATGCACTGGAGCAGTGGAGGGCCGATGTGGAGCATTTGGTTGCAGCAGCAGCCGAACGCCTCAGCAACCAGGGTCCTCCTCCTTCAGGAAGAGCCCCGTCGCAGCGGCGGACTTTGTTCGGAAGACTTGGTCCGCACGTTTCCAATAGCAGGAGACGTGCTGCGTCACAACAAGTGACGTCATTACCCTCCGGGGCACGACGCACTCACACGGTATCCAGACTTTCGACTCATGATCTCCGGGCGGAGCTTGATCGCCGATACCGCCAGCAGGATGGCCGAGTCCATATTGAGCGTGCCCGTGAAAGACGGGAAGCTCAGGACCTTTCTACTCCTGAAGGAGTAGGAGGAGGCTGTTCAGCCTTGGCCATGCATCTACGCATGGTTAGATGGCCACAAAGTTTTGTTCTCACCTGCCGGAAAAATTCGACGGGACTGTTAATCCCGCCGAATTTCTTCAGATATACTCCATTGCAATCTTAGCAGCCGGAGGAAACAAGGCTGTGATGGCCAATTACTTTCCAGTGTCCTTAACTGGGACTGCCAGGTCCTGGTTTATGAGCCTCCCACCCAACTCTATCAGCAGTTGGGAGGAGCTGTGCCATCAGTTCACTGCCAACTTCGGGAGTTCATACACCCGACCAGGCACTGAACTGGACCTTTTTGCAGTCGTGCAAAAAGGGGGAGAATCCTTGCGGTCATTCATCCAGAGGTTCTCTCAGGTACGAAACACTATCCCTTCTATCTCTAGCGCCTCTGTCATTGTGGCATTTAGACAGGGTGTACGAGACAAGAAGATGTTGGAGAAACTAGCGATCAAGGAGATCACCAGTGTCACGGAACTCTTCAGCTTGGCTGACAAATGTGCCCGAGCTGCGGAGGGCCGTGAGATGCACTCCAAACCAACCTCGGAGGGTCATAAGAAATCCTCCAAAGAAGAAGCCGCTACCTCCGGGGGTGGCAAGAAGAAAAAGAAGACCAACGGCAAGAAGAAGCCGTCGGCCGGCACATCCAACGTTGCAGCTGCTGCAGCTCCGGGTGGCCGGGGGCCACGCCCCGAGAAGCGACCTCGACCGTCTTCTGAAGACGGTGGCAAACCCAAAGTGTGGTGTCCCATTCACAAAACGGGCAACCACAGTTTGGAAGACTGCTGGGAGGTCCAAAACCTTGCCGAGCGCTATAACAAGCGCCGGGAGGAATCTCCTTTCCGACAGAGGGAAGGAAAGCAAAAAGTCGACGAAGCTCCGGCAGAAGAGGAGTTGGGGTTCCAGGATCCCAAAAAGGTCCTGAAGACCGTCTACACCTCAGTCGACGATGATTCTGACGTCTCTGACAACGAGCGTCGGAAGACCATGAACACCATTTTTGGTGGATCATGGGATATCACCTCTCGTCGCGTCATCAAGACTATGCGTCGGGATATGGCCGCTGTAGCTCCTACAGTCAGGCCGGAACCTCACCGAAAGTGGATGGACACAGCCATCACTTTTGATGCTTCGGATTGTCTCCGGAGCATGGTTGGAGCTGGACAGTTACCCTTGATGGTATCTCCTACCATCAACAACATCCAGCTCCACCATGTCATGGTAGACGGAGGTTCGGGGCTTAACCTAATCAACTTCGAAGCTTTCACTAAGCTTCAGCTCCGACCTTCGGATCTCTACCCCTCTCGACCTTTCTCCGGAGTAGGTTCGGGGGCCATCACCCCACTCGGAGCTATTACTCTCCCTGATACCTTCGGGACACAAGAGAAGTACCGCACCGAGAAGTTGGTCTTCGACGTCGCGCAGATCAACTTACCCTTCAATGCCATCTTGGGTAGACCTGCCCTGTACAAATTCATGGCGGCTGCTCATTATGGCTATCTGGTGTTGAAGATGCCAACGCCAGTAGGCGTTCTCCGGATCCGCGGAGATCGCACCGCCGGAGTAACTACACTGGAAGAGCTCCATGCGCTCACCACGGCGCAAGAGGACTCCAGGCAGGAGCAAGCTCCAAAACCCCTGAGCATTCGTCAACGAGGCTCGACTTCTGCACCTCGAGTGCAGCCAAGCGGCGACACCGACGTTCCCGTCAAAGTCGTCCAAATTGGTTCCGATGCCGCTCAAACCACCCGTATATCGGGAGGATTGAACGACAAATAGGAACTCGCGCTCATCACTTTCCTCTGGGCTAACGTAGACGTGTTTGCTTGGCAACCGTCACAAATGCCTGGGATCCCCAGGGAAGTGATTGAGCACAATATGAAGATCTACCCCGATGCTCGGCCTGTGCATCAGAAGCCTCGGAAGCAATCCCTAGAGCGACAGAACTTCATCCGACAAGAAGTAAAGAAGTTGCTCGAAGCCGGATTCATCCGAGAAGTCTTCCATCCAAAATGGCTGGCGAACCCGGTCGTTGTGCCCAAGCCGGCGGGAAGCTTTGGATGTGCATCGACTACACCACACTAAATAAGGCATGTCCAAAAGATCCATTCCCACTACCTAGAATAGATCAGATAGTGGATTCCACCTCCGGGTGTGAACTACTGTGTTTCCTAGATGCATATTCCGGATATCATCAAATCAGGATGTCTAGGGAAGATGAAGAGCATACTTCATTTATCACAGTGGATGGATTGTATTGTTACACAGCCATGCCCTTTGGTCTCAAGAATGCAGCTTCAACTTTTGTACGAGCTATGTACAAAACTTTTGAAGAACTTATTAGAGACATAGTGGAAGTGTACGTTGATGACATTGTGGTCAAGGTCAGGAACAAGGAGTCACTCCTTGACACCTTGCAGGCTGTCTTCGACAAGCTGCAGGCCACCCGTACAAAGCTAAACCCAGACAAATGTGTCTTCGGGGTTAGCTCCGGAAAACTTCTTGGTTTCCTGGTAAGTCACTGGGGCATAGAAGCCAATCCGGCAAAGATTAAAGCCATTAAAGACATGCGGCCACCAACCCGCATCAAAGACGTCCAAAAGTTAACTGGATGTCTAGCAGCCCTCAGTCGGTTCATATCAAGGCTGGCGGAACGGGCACTTCCCTTCTTCAAGTTATTGAGGAAGTCCGGACCATTCCAATGGTCCGAAGAAGCAGAGAAGGCATTCCAGGAGCTGAAACAGTTCCTCACCACCCTACCAATTCTGGTAGCTCCGAACCCTGGTGAGCCTTTGTTGCTTTATATTTCAGCTACTAACGAAGTCGTCAGTATGGTTCTGGTTGCGGAGAGACCAGAACTACCCCACACTCAGGAATCCAGACCCCTTCGGGAAGGTCCGGAGGTTCCTGAAAGCGAGTCTGGGTCCCAGCTCCCAGATTCGAATCCACAAGAAGTCGCTTCAAGAGACCTAGACCCCTCTGGGAGGGTCCAAGTCATTTCTGAAGAAGCTCCGGGTTCCTCCAGCCAGAACCCGGAGGTCCCCGAAGAAAATCTGGACCCCTCCGAGAGGATCCGAATCAGAGAAGAGGAAGTTCCGGACCCCTCCGGGAGGGTCCGAACCATTCAACGCCCGATGTACTTCATTAGTGAAGTATTACATGATGCCAAGACTCGATACCTAGAGGTGCATAAGCTGCTCTATGCAGTTCTTATTGCCTCCAGGAAGCTTCATCATTACTTCCAAGCTCACAAAGTCTCAGTGGTGACCTCCTACCCACTACGAGCAATCTTGCATAATCCCAATTCAACTGGGAATATTGCAAAGTGGGCAGCGGAACTGGCTGAATTTGATCTTGAATTTATCTCAAGACAAGCAGTCAAGAGTCAAGCATTGGCAGATTTTGTGGCAGAATGAACTCCCTCTCCATCAAACCCTGGGGGCCCCAGTGAGCAGAAGACGGAGCATCAAGCTCCAACCTTCACCGAGCTTCACTGGACCCTCTACTTCGATGGCTCCATGCAGAAGCAGGGGGCCGGAGCTGGAATCCTTCTCCTTGCACCGACTGGGGAGAAGGTGAAATACATGGTACACCTTGACTTCAAGGCAACCAACAACATGGTAGAGTATGAAACACTCATCTACGGACTAAAGGCGGCACTGTCATATGGTGTCAAGCAATTGCTGGTCAAGGGAGATTCACAGCTCATCATTAAGCAGGTGAAGGGTGAATGCTCCTGCAATAATCTCCAGTTAGCTGCTTACCTCTTTGAAGTCTAGAGGCTTCAGAAGGACTTTGAAGTCCTAGATCTCCACCATGTTCAGCATGCCCACAACGCTGAAGCCGACGAACTCTCGACGAAAGCGTCAACCGGAGCTCCGGCTCCTGATGGAACTTTTGTCCGGAGATTGTCGAAACCCACAGCTCAGCCTGCCGAACTTAGCGAAGGGGGCGAGATCAGCATCCCAAAGCTGACGGTCCCGATGGCCCTGTTACCATGGCAGCCATCAAGGGTCGTAGGTGCTGCCGGAAGCTCTGAGCAACCCAGCACGCAAGACTCAAATGCTCAAGTTAGTTCCGATGCATGGATCTCGGAGATCCGGAACTATTTGAAAGACAACATCCTTCTTGATGATGATGTATCCGCTGATCGGGTAGTCAGATTGGCTAAAAGATACACGTTGGTAGAAGGGGATCTCTACCGGCGCGGTGCCAACGGCATCCTAATGCGGTGCATCACAAGGGAAGAAGGCTGCGAGCTCCTCGCAGAAATCCATGGAGGCGAGTGTGGGAACCACGCGTCTTCCCGCACGTTGGTTGGTAAAGCCTTTCGGCATGGCTTCTACTGGCCTACAACACTCCAGGATGCAACTGAGCTGGTGAAAAAATGCAAAGCATGTCAATTTCATGCAAAGCAAATTCACACTCCGGCTCAGCCCCTACAAATGATACCTCCTACATGGCCATTCGCTATGTGGGGGATGGACATCTTGGGACCTTTCCCAAGAGCCGTCGGAGATTACAAGTTCCTGTACGTCGCCATTGACAAGTTCACTAAGTGGCCGGAAGCAACTCCAGTTGTGACAATCAACAAGCAATCTGGTATCAACTTTCTGCAGTCCATTGTATGCAGATTTGGAGTCCCAAACAAAATCATCACTGATAATGGGACCCAATTCACAAGCTCCGCATTCCAAGGATATTGCGAAGACCTCGGCATACAAGTTTGCTACGCCTCCGTAGCTCATCCAGCCAGCAATGGCCAAGCCGAGAGAGCAAATGCTGAAATCCTTAAAGGACTTAAAACGCGCACTTATGAGCGCTTGAAAAAACATGGAGCCAACTAGATTGAAGAGCTTCCGCCCACTCTATGGGCCAACGGGACATCTCCAAACTGGTCAACCGGAGTGACACCCTTCTTTCTGGTGTACGGAGCTGAAGCAATCCTTCCTCCGGAAATTACCTTGGGTTCACTTCGGGTCCGGACCTTCGGCGAAGCCGCGCAGGACCAGCTCCGGCGTGAAGACCTAGACCTCCTTGAGGAGGGAAGGTGCCAAGCAGCTGTTCGGAATGCCCGATATCGTCAAGCTCTACAGCGTTATCACCAGCGGCATGTACACAACTGACAACTCGAGGAAGGCGATCTGGTGCTACGGAGAATACAATCCAGAGAAGGGTTAAACAAACTCTCCCCCGGCTGGGAGGGGCCCTTCCGAGTGATTAAAGTATCCCGTCCCGGAAGCGTTCGCTTGGCTACCGAGGATGGGACACCACTCCCAAATCCTTGGAACATCGAGCACCTCTGTAAGTTCTACACTTAATACCACAGAGGTGAGTCTTGAGTAACTTGAAATGTATGTTATAGAGTCATTGTACAGAGTCGGGTAGTTCCTCCGGGAGAGCAGCCGGACCTTTCCCGAAAGGTCCGCAAAGTTCATGCAACACTTGTCACAGTTTCCGGACTAAAAGTGTGGCTAACTACCCTGGGTCAAACGAGAAATGAAACACGCTTAGCCTGGTTCCGTACCCTAAGGGTGTGTTTGGTTTGGAGACAAAGTGGGATAGGTTGGACCCATTCTTGTTTTTAGGGATAGGATGATCCCATTTTTTGTTTGTCTCGAGGGATGGGATGATTCCGATTTTTTGTTTGATTAGAGGGATAAAACGGGATGAGATTATATGACATCAAATATTCTGTTAGCTGCTCTGTTAGCTGATTCTCACAAGCATTTCATCAAACAACGATGAAGCATGGAACTGTGGTGTCTTTGCTCATGAACATAGGCAAGAACAGCATGCACGCTAGCTGCCGCCGGCACCGCAAGACGAGCCTGTGTCTCTGTCGCTGGCATGCAGAATGCACAATGCGGTATCTTTGCCGCTGGCATGCATCTGGCTAGCGCGTGCGTATGTAGCGCCATGTGAAGCTCACCGGTGTGCCTGTCCTGCTCTTCCACCTAGTGGTACTTCATCTCAAACACGACGACACCTGCGCGTTTCAGCGGAACAGAGCAAAATGTGGCGTGCGGCATCGCAAGGAACAAGAAAATACAAGGCAGGCTGCAAAGCAGGCGCGGCGGGAGAAGCAAAGAACTGGGAGGAGGACGCGCCGGCACTTGGCGTGCGGCGGCGAGGTGCCAGCCGGCGCGCTCGGCCCGCGCCTGTCGTTACCTCATCTCAACAGACGAGCTGGAAATCAAGGCAGCAGCCCCGGAGGAGAAGCAGCGAGCGCCATGTGTGAGATCGATTCTCCGATAGCAGGTCCGTGCATTGGCGACATTCGCCGACATGAGCAGAGACAGGCGCGACCAAAGAGGCGAGGGCGCCGGCAAGCAACGGAAACTTCACGCCGTATGGGTGGGATGAGTTGGTCCGCTCGGTTTTCACGGGACAGTCTCATCCCAGATTTGAAGAGAATATTCCGTTTTAAGGATGGCTCCATCCTACTTGTCTCCCAAACAAACACTACTAAAAATGGGTTCGTCCCATCCCATCCCACTTCATCCCATCAACCAAACACACCCTAAGAGTGTACTTGTTTCCCCTGTACCCCGGACCTATAATGAAAGACATTTTCATGTGAAATAGACTTCACGTGCATTTATTTTGTACAGGCTCAACATTTTTATTTTTCTCTTTCTTGTCTATAACGAAGACGTGCAATTTTTAAGAAATTTTAGTTCGACCGGTTTATATACGATTCGAGTTGTATTGTTAATTCTTTTGGATTCAAATATTGTTCATGGCCAACTCACCTGAAAGCCGCCAAGCCAATCTAGGGCTGGAGTGTGCTATTGACTTAGCCTGGTCAAGCACCCTAAGTACGCCACTCTACCTACACCCCGACAGGCCGAAGTAAGGCGGGTCCATGTACAGTTGGATCTAAAAGAAAAGACAACACATTCGGTTGTATTTAGAATCGCGTTTGACTTAAAATCTTCTTGAGAGTCATAAGCCGCGTCGAAGTTATAGACAAGAAACAAATTTTACAATTTTTCTTGGCTTAAGTGTGCAGGAAAAATAAAATCTACGTTGATGGAGAAAAGCCGGAGCTAACTAAGCTCCGACTCCCCTAAGGGGGCCAGCCGTCGACGCCGAATAAAAGATGGTGAGAAGACCCCGCAAATGAAGTCTGCTACCAACGAACTGAGTGTTGGCAAAGGTCACTGCCGGAGCTACTAAGCTCCGACACCCCGGAGGGTTAACTATCGATGCTCTACGCGTTGATAGAGACTATTGCCGGAGCTACTAAGCTCCAGCGATAGACAATGCCAGAGCTTCTAAGCTCCGACAGCCTCAGGGGGCCTTCACTATCGAAGACTTCGAACCTAAATTCTACAAGTTCGGAGCAAAAGAGTCTTCAACAATGCACAATATCCTCTTGGTACATGTTCACAATCAAATTGTGTACATCTACCAGGGGGCCAAGTGAAGATAAAAGTGTTGAAGACAAAAATTGAAATTCACAAAAGTTTTGGTGATTTCACTTATCTGGAGACAAGGGATTACATCTGGAGACAAGGGATTACAAAATTGAGGAAGAAGAAGAGAAAATACAAGTGAGAACTATAGAGATGGTCCTAGACCCTATGGAAGAATTGGGCGACCTTTTGGGCAACCTCCGATACGCTGGCTTGGGTAGCTTCGCCTTCTCCTTCGACGGGACCTTCAAGCACCGGGTCCAGAGGAAATTGGGAGTTCCGGCTGGTGTAGCACGTCAGCACATACTCTGCGACGTTCTTCGCCAGGGATTGCCCCTCAACCTCCAGTTGGTCCGCGATGACATCGCCCACCTTGGAGAGCTTGCTACCTGCTGCGCTCAACGCCTGCAGCACTAGGTCAGGTTCCGGCTCCGGATCATCCGAGCGCACGGGGCTGAAACCCATCGACGTCAGTGCATCATTGGCCTTGCTCAAGAACTCTCAAATCTATAGGGAGTCCTCAGCCCTCAAGCCCTTCATCTCTTCTAGGGATCTTCTGTCCGCCACCAGTTCAGAATTCTCACGGGCAAGGCGCTCAACTTCTTTGGTGTTTTGCTGAATCTTTTCAGCAACCCGCCTTTCAAGTTTTCCGAGCTCCTCCTCCCGGAGGTGGATCTTGTTCCGGCGGTCAACCAGGTCCTTCTCTCTACCTCTCACTTTCTTCTCCCTGGCAGCAAGGGCACACTCTTGTTCATAGAGTTCCTGCCCTCGCACCCATGTCTTCTCCTCTTCCTCTAGGCAACGCTCTTCTAATTTCTTGGCGCGCTCCTCGAGACCCTTGTCAGCCAGAGCCACCTTCTCGGTGAGCTCCTCCTCCCTCCTCAGGACGTCATCCCGCAACTCTAGGAGTTTCTGCTCTTCATCCTCGAGCCGTTTCTCACTCTCTTCAAGTGCCTCTCGGCGTTTGATGAGTGCGGTGTTAATGGCCTCAAGCTGTTCGTGGCGTGCATCAGCCGCATTATTGGCAGCTTTGGCCTGATCGTAGATCTCCCGGGATTGAACGTCGAGGGCACGAGTCATACTCTCCCTGTCATCCAGTAACTTACCCCAGTACTCCAGGCGGATCTTCTCCCGCTTAATCCATTCCTTGTCATCCGCTAGCCTCGACTGCGCCAGCTTGGTCTCGAAGTAGAGCCGATTACGCCACCGCCTAAGGGTTTGGCGCTCCTCTTCAAGAGCCTTGTTGTCGTGGAAGAAGGCCAGTTGGACTTGACGCAGACTGGAACATGCATTGTCAATGGACAGCGGCAACGGGATGGGTTTCGGACCTGCTGGGGTCTCCTCCGCTGGTTCCAGCGGGTCTTCAGATACAAAAATTGGGTCCCACTCCACGAGAGTGGACCCCTGAGCTTCCGAGGCACTAGGGCCGTCCTCCGGGATGGCCTCAGTCGCCATCGAGGAGGGCCCCGCCGCCAAGTCTTCGTTCACCCCCTCGGGCAAGGTGCCAGCGACCTCGCTTGGGCACTTCGGCTCGGCCGCAGGTACCTCCGATGTCGTCGCTTCCGGAGCGGGAGCCGTTGCTGACTCCGGTCTGGGAACCTCTTCCGAGGGAGGCTCAAGCTCCGTCACCTCTTCAACCACCGGCTCAAGAGCCGGAAGATCTTCAACATCAACCGGCCCTGTGACCGGAGCTCCAACAATAACCGGCTCAGCGGCCGGTGCTTCGGAGGTAGCCAACCCAACTGCCGGAGCTACCTCGGTTTCCGGCTCGCATGCCAGGGCTTCAGTCACCTCCGGTTCAACCGCCGGGGCTTCGACAATTACCGGCTCAGAGGCCGGGATTACTACTTCCTCCAGCTCAACAGCCGGAGCTTCCATCATCGCGGCATCAGAACCCGGAGCTTCAACCTCCAGGATGGGTGCCGCTGGCGCATCTTCACTCCCGTGGTCCGGCGCTACCACGGGAACTTCTGGGGATGAGTCGAGGTCCATGACCACGACAGCCGGCGCCGGAGCTGTCGCAGCTTCAGCCACCACTTGGGGCGGCACCGGGACAGGAGCAGAAGCTCCCACCCTCACGGCCTCAGACACTGTGGCTGAGGATGGAGCCTCACTCCCCTTCTTGGGGACGCTGCAGATGATGAACGAAGAAAATTAACAAACAGTTGCTTCAATTAAAATAATTGTCCAAGGTAGAGATTAAAAATTACCTTGGGAGGCTTCCGCACCAGCTTGCGCGGAACCTTTTTCCCGGGCGTTCTGGGCTGGCCATAGTCGGCGTAGAAGCTCCGGAAGGCCCCCCGGAACTTGTCGCGGCCACGGGTGTTTCCCAGGTCGAGGCTCTCCTCGATCAGGAGGAACCCCCGGACCTGGAGGCCTCCATCGGCCCAGGTGCCGGAGTCGCGCGCCCGGAGCTAACACCCTGGGAGGATCCCACCGCGGGAACAGACGCGCTCCGGGAGGACCCCACTGCAGGAACGGTCTCGTTCCGGGAGGACCCCATTACGGGGACAGTCGCCACGGTGGTAGAAGACCTTCCCCTCCGGGGAGAAGGAACCGAGGCGGAAGTAGCGGGCCTGACGGACCTTCCGTCGGCATGCTGCAGCTTCCTCTTCCGGCTCTCTGGTTCATCCGCCAGCTCCTTGCCCTTGCCGACGACCTCGACCCTTGGCTTTGGGGCAGGGACAGAGCCATCTTCGGGCATTCTGGGGATCGCCACCCGGGTGGTTGTTCTTCTCTCGACGACACCAAGGTCGTCAAGTACGGGCATCTTTCGCCGGAGCTCCCTGCTGAACTCCACTTCCACGTTCAGAGGGAGGAAGGCCGACGGGGGAGTCAAGTCATCACCGTCGACGTCGATGCCGTGCTGGAATTTCTTGAGGTGGAACTCCAAGGTTTTCCCCACCATGTTGGACTTCAACCCGGTCTCGACTCGGTCGTCGTCCATCACGCTGTTGAGGGCCCAAGCGAGTTTCTCCCTCCTCTTCAGCAGCGCCCACCTGTTGACCAGGAAATTGCAAAATACCGCCTGAGGAGTCAATCCTCCCTCCACGCATTGGCGGATCCTGGTCAAAGCAGGGGTGAAAGCTTCCGCCAACACCGGAGCTTCACTCCAGATCGTCGTGTCGATGCCGGGCAAACTATCGGGCAGCTCCAGCCTCTCGTGCTCCTCCACCCTGAAGACTATCCAGTCTTTCTTCCAATCATCCCACTTCCCAGAAGGAAACTACCGGAGGTCTTGAATGGGCACTTCTTGCGCTTCACAAAGTAGTAGAAGCCAAGGTACTCATTGCTCCGGCCGGTGGTGTGGACGGTGAAGAAGGTCCGGAAGTGTTCAATGCAGGGGGGGATGCCCACCCACATCTCACAGAAGTGGACGAAGATAGACACGAGGAGAATGGAGTGAGGGCCAAGGTGGTATAACTGCAGACCATAGAAGTCTATCAAGAAAAAGGAAGAAAAAGGCGGGATCAACCCCACCATGGCGTACGAGGAAAAGTACACCATTTCGCCGGCGTGCTCCTTCTCGAAGGGGAGCTCTCCACCGGCACGGACTGAGCGGTTGAAGAAGTCTGTCGCAGACCTTCTTCAAATCGCCGTCAGTCTTCAAGCGACTCTCGCGGAGATCCAACTCCATCGCGGCACGGCTAGGCAAGAGAAGAAGAGCGAAGCACGAGTTGGGAGTTTGAGCGCAAGATCAGATGAGAGGCGTAAAGAACTCCCGACGGTGCGCGCTTTCCTTCTTAAGTAAGCCCTCGCAACGCTTGGATGGAAACCGCAAGGAAGTCGAAGATACCATTCAAAAATTCCACCCAGCCGATGACAAGAGGGCCCGGGACCACCCCGACGATCAAGTCGAGGCTCTTACCCAGGCGAACGGTTGTCATCATGAGGCGGGAAATCCAAAGGCGGCGGCCTGACAAGGCGCGCGGAACCGATACGGTTTTCGTATCGGGAACCGGCGACCTTCAATTGCGTGAGATCCGCACGTCAAAGATCTCATCTACCGCACGCAGGGTGCGCCACGCGGCAGGGATCTAACTATAAATCCCTACCAACGGCACCTTCAAAGACCCTTGAAGACTCAGTTCAAGAGTCAAGAGGATGGACCCACCTCCGGCAGAATGACTTCACCCCAGTGATCTTCCCCGGAGGTAGGTCCAGGGGGCCACTGTCGGTACCCTAGAAACCGTACACCCCTTGAGGTTACAAAGATCTCAAAGGAAAGTCATCTACTTGGTTTGAAGACCCTCGGAGGCCCACATGTCAGACATAACCGGACCCGCTTCTCCAACATGGTTAATCCCTGGGTCGCCACGTGTACTACCAAACCGGAGCTACCGCCCACAAGGGGGAAGCTCCGGGCCATGTACCGAAACGGCACCTCCGGACTTAACCCCAGACCGAGAGAAGCTCCGGACCTGACACGTGTCTGGTAGCCCCGGAGCCACCTGTTTCCCCCAGCAAGCTCCGGAGCTGCCACGTGTCCAATCGTCGGATCTTCAGCCTCTAACCTCCGGAAGACCCCGCAACGGCTCCGGATCTTCAAAGGAGAGTCAAGGACTTCAAAACCCGATTAAGTGTCATTAATACCATATTAATGACACTTAAACGGACGACCTTAACACCAGTAACGGTGCTGTCAAAGCCCGTTACAGGGTCATTAAGAGCAATTAACCGTGTATCAATACTAGTAACCGCCGGGGCCACATGTCGGGCCAGGCTAATTTGTAACGACCTGCCCTTGTACTATAAAAGGATAGGCCGACGACACGTTGAGGGGGCTAGACAGACACGTAGGCTCAACACAAGCTCAAACAGCTAATACAACACCAACACACCCGTGGAGTAAGGTATTACGCTCAGGCGGCCCGAACCACGTAAACTCTTGTGTCTCCTGTGTCAATTCCTACTCACCTTCTTGAATCTCCGCGCGCCCATACCAAACATCAAACTCCTCTATCACTTTAGCAGTGTAGGGAGATCTGCCGGTTCCAAACCGCCGACACCCTGGATCCCCAGGGAGGTGATTGAGCACCATCTGAAGATTTACCCCGACGCCCGCCCGGTACAACAGAAGTCCCGTAAGCAGTCCGTCGAGCGTCAAAACTCCATCCGAGAGGAGATTAAGAAGTTGCTCGATGCTGGCTTTATCCGGGAGGTCCACCACCCTCGGTGGTTGGCTAACCCTGTTGTCGTCCCCAAGGCCGGCGGGAAGCTTCGGATGTGCATCGACTACACCAACCTAAATAAGACATGTCCAAAGGATCCATTCCCACTCCCTAGGATAGATCAAATTGTAGACTCCACATCAGGCTGTGATCTGTTGTGTTTCCTAGACGCGTATTCTGGTTTCCATCAAATACCTATGTCTAGGGAAGATGAAGAACACACTGCTTTTGTAACAATAGATGGCCTGTACTCCATGCTTTATGGTCTTAAGAATGCTCTCCCTACTTTTGTACGTGCAATGCATAAAACATTTGGGGACCTCATTAGAGACCTGGTAGAGGTGTATGTTGATGACATCGTGATCAAAATCAAAGATTGCGCGTCCTTTCTAGACAGCTTAGCGCAAGTCTTTAGCAGACTACGCCTTACGCGCACGATGCTGAATCCCGAAAAGTGTGTCTTCGGGGTCTCTTCTGGGAAGATGCTTGGATTCCTGGTTTCTCACCGTGGGATCGAAGCAAATCCGGAGAAGATCTAGGCGATAGAGCTGATGCGGCCCCTGGCACACATCAGAGACGTACAAAAGCTCGCAGGGTGCTTGGTAGCCCCCAGCCGATTCATCTCAAGGTTGGCGGAGCGAGCGCTTCCCTTCTTCAAGATCCTGCGGATGGCAGGTCCCTTTGCGTGGACCAAAGAGGCGGAGACGGTGTTCCAGGAGCTCAAGAGGCACCTGATGTCCCTCCCCGTTATGGTGGCGCCGGAGCCCGGTGAGCCCTTGCTGCTATATGTTACTGCAACAACCAAAGTGGTTAGTATGGTCTTGGTCGCAGAGCAATCGGAACCATGCCAGCAACATACACTGTAAGGAGCTCACGGCGCAAGCTCCGAGCCCCAGGCCTCGGACGAGGCCATGGATCTCCCCCTGGGGGGCTTCAGAAACCCGGGAATCGCTGAGCCCCAACCCCCGGAGGATGGTGCGGGTCCTGGGAGCCAGGAACCCCAGACCTGGATCCGCTGCAAGGAGCTCTGGACCTCTCAAACAGAGTCCGGACCACTCAGAGGCCAGTCTACTACATCAGCAAAGTCCTCCATGAGGCAAAAACAAGGTATCAGGAGATACATAAGCTGCTGAACGCCGTGTTGATAGCATCGAGGAAGCTCCGACACTATTTCTAGGGCCATAAGATCTCAGTGGTCACCTCCTTCCCGCTGAGAACGGTGCTCCACAGCCCTAATGCTACCGGCAACATCACCAAGTGGGCAGCCGAGCTAGCGGAGTTTGAGATTGAGTTCCTTCCTCGACACGCGGTCAAAAGTCAGGCCCTGACGGATTTCCTGGCTGAGCGGACTCCATCGCCTAGCAGCCCAAAAAGCCCAGTCAGCGGGGACACAATGTCCGAAGCACCGGTCTTCAGTGAAACCCCGTGGACACTTTACTTCGATGATTCCGCCCGGAAACAGGGGGCCGGGGCCAGGGTGGTGCTCATAGCTCCGACAGGGGAGCAATTCAAGTATATGGTGCACCTTGGCTTCAAAGCCACCACCAACATGGCAGAGTACGAGGCCCTCATCTACGGGCTGAAGACAGCGTTGACCCTCAATGTCCGTCAGCTCCTTGCCAAATGTGATTCCCAGCTAATTGTCAAGCAGGTCAAAGGGGAGTGCAGTTGCAACGATCCCCAGCTGGCGGCATACTTGCTGCACGTCAGGAAGCTGGAGAAAGATTTCGAAGTCTTGGATCTGTGTCATGTGCCCCGAGCTGACAACTCAGTCGCGGACGACCTGTCAACGAAGGCCTCTACAGAGGCATCAGTGCTCGAAGGAGTCTTTGCAAGGACGTTACCGCGACCAACCCCCCGAGCTGCCGAGCCGGGTGAAGGGGGTGAAGCTAGCACCTCGAAGCTAGCAACCCCGACGGCCCTGCAGCCATGGTGCCCGCCAAGGTTCCTATGCACCTCTAGCAGCTCCGAGCAGTTGGGCACCCAAGAACCAGAAGCTCAAGGAGGTCCCGATGCATGGATCTCGGAGGTTCGGGACTACTTGAAAGACAACTACCTTCCCGAATAACATGCCCTGGCAGAACGGATTGTGCGGATGGCTAAAAGATACACACTAGTAGAGGGAGATCTCTACCGGCATGGTGCCAATGGCATCCTACTGCGATGCATTACCCGGGAGGAAGGTTGCGACTTGCTCGCAGAAATCTATGGAGGTGAGTGCGGGAACCACGCATTGGCCCGCACGCTGGTCGGTAAAGCCTTTCGGCACGACTTCTTCTGGCCCAAAACACTCTAGGATGTCGCTGTCAAGGTGCCACAATGCGTCGTCGGGGTTGGCATCGCTATTGAGATGCGTGAAGACTCGCGCTTCCACCAGCTCCCTAGTGGTGGCGCCTGCACCTAATCCTTTGTCGGACGCGTCTCAACAGAGCATATCTTTACCATAAGCAAGGTCTCTTCCTCAGAATCCTCGCTTTGAGCATGTTGGTGCTTTGGCTTAGAGCAACACTCCTTAGCCCAATGTCATCGCTTTGCACATCTTTGACATTGGTCCTGAGCAATCTTCCGCCCTCGACCAATCTTCACGTGCTTGGTGTTGTTGTTCGGTGAGCTGCGGTGTGGTCGCCTCTGGCATGAGTCTTTCCTCAACAAACCAGCTGGCTTTGCGCCATCCCAGTCCTTCAGTTGGCCACCCCACTGATTCAGTTGTGCCTCCCACGGTCTCCGTCACCTTGAAGCGTTTAGTCACCTTCACAAGCGTGAGCATTGAGACATCTAGGAGGATCTGATGGCCACCACAACATGCTTGAAGCGTTGAGGAACATCCTTCACAACATCTTCACTACCTTGGACTCTTTTACGACCTCCCCGAGCATTGTGAGGCGCCATACCATCTCGCTCAAATGAAGGGTAGTCCTCTACAGTTTTATTTTCCTTGAAAGTGGCGAGGTTGAACTCTTGGCACAATGTTGCACCATCGATTTCCTCACACAGTCAGCATCGACCCTCATGAGCTTGATCGCCTCCTACACAAAGCTCTTCTTGCCAATCGTTGTCACCATTTCCTTTGGCAAGGCGCTGAACATTAAGCCAAGCTCCATGTCTTTGTGCTCGTCCATGCCTTCCTCCTCACCGGCCTTTGACAAAGCTCGTGACTTTTGCTTGATCCTCATCATGATCGCCCACTCTGCGCGATTGGTCTTGGTGAAAACATGGTAGCTAGTCCTGCTAGTCACCTCATGAACCACACATACACCTTATGTGGCGCTGCTCAGATCATTGCACACACGCGCACCCTCGCCGACACAGCGAGTGGAGTTGTGCATGGTGGAGGAACCTTCAACTGTGCGAACACAACGTGGCCATCCAGATCACCAACACCCTTGGATGCCTTTGTTTGATCTTCTTCGCGTACAGAAATCCTTCGCATACAGGGTAGGATTGGTAAGGTAGGATCGAATCTGAACACTAGATCAGGGATTTCAGTCGTGCCTCTCGGACGGACGCTTGATCATCTTCAACGCACGTCAACCCGTGCACGTGCCTGCCCCGCTCGCTGTTGTCTGTGTTGCTGTGCAGCTGGCCATTTCGCTTCTTGGCCCGTCAAGCTTAGGTCCAGACGTGTAAGATCAGCGACATTGTCGCGACCTTGCACGTGCGCCTGCATCATGCTCTCTCCTTTGATCGCGGGCACCATGGGCGAGCCGACGATATCCTCGGCCCAATGTCGAATTCACGTGCTCGGGCACCACAATGGATCCGTGTGACCCTGAGATCCGCCTCCTCAAGCTACTGAGGCCCCACCTCACCTTGCTCTAAATCCGCACGGCAGGAGCCGCCCGTTGTCAGATCAACACAAAAGGAGTTGCTCATCGCTGGATCCCAACTGCTGTGGATTTGCTGCCCACGCCGTAGATCGATAGACCATCGAGTGTCGACAGCTTGCCACCCTATTGGATCCTGTTGGATGACCCAGAGTTGGGCACCTGGTGCGGCAACCCAGCAGAGTCCGATCTAGACTCAGGCATAGGGGCGTGCGCACCAGGGAGACTAGAGTCCAATCTGGACTCCACCAGAGAGGTGCGGCCAACACCCAAATAGAATCAGGATTCCTTTCTTATAGATAGAATAGGTATTTGAGCAGATTACTAGTTGTCATAAAAGTGTAATCAGGACTCTGTACCAGGGCTTATAAAAGAAGCCACCGTCCTCTGTATATAGATCAAGGCAATAAAGTAATATATCCTGCGGCCAGGATTCATCTTCAAGTGTCAAAGCATGAACTCACCTAATTCTCTGCTAGACCAAACTCGCCTCTGTTTCAGGAACACGACAACTCTGTTCTGATCGCGCCCAGACCAGAACAGATCCTGCTCATCTCTCTGTTGCAGTGCAAGTTGTTCCCTCTTCTCTGTTTTGTACAAAAGCCTCGGCTGGGTTGATCAACACATGATCAACACCCATGAGCTCTCTGCGCATAGGGACAGAGAAATAACTAGTTGCTGAATACCTGTGCAGATCTATTCCAACCAGAACAGATCTGATCCGAGGTGTTCAGGACACCGGATTTCCAACAATCGTGGCATCAGAGTCGGATTTGACCTTGGGTTAAATTCAGCAACATGTCGATGGAACCCAAGACCCCTCCATGCAGCGGCAGCGTCACCGGCGGCAAGATGATTACGACAACCCATCCGGCGGTTCGTGAGGTGAATACGGGAACCGGGTTCCCAATACTCACCAAGACCAACTACGCGGAGTGGGCTGTCATGATGAAGATCAAGTTGCAAGCGTGACTGCTTTGGGAGGCGGTGGAGAAAAGCAATGCAAACGAGCAGGAGGACATGATGGCACTGGACATCCTCGTCAGCGCTGTCCCGCCGGAGATGATCACGACGATCAGGGAGAAGAAGACGGCGAAGGAGGCATGGGACACGATCGCCCTCATGCGGGTCGGGGCTGACCACGCGAAGAAGACGACAACGCAACAACTCCGACGTGAGTTCGAGGCCGCCGCCTTCAAGCATGGCGAAGAGATCGAGGACTTCTCCCTCCGGTTGATCGGCATGGTGTCGCGCCTTGCCTCGCTCGAGGAGCCGCTGGAGGAGTCGGTGGTCGTGCAGAAGCTCCTGTGCAGCGTTCCAGAACACTTCCAACAGATCGTGGTGGCGATCACGACTTTACTAGACGTGTCGACCCTCACATTGTCAGATGTGACGGGGCGGCTTAGGGCTGCCGAAAACGCTTTCGACACGACACAACGAAGTGGAGGAGTTCATGACGGCCAAGTGTACCTCACTCGGGAGGAGTGGGAGAAGCAGGTGGAGGAGGAGCGGGCTGCCGAGTCTTCAAAGAAGGGCGGCCGGAAGGGCACGCCAAAGAATAACAAGAAGGGTTCCGGGAAGGACATTCCACGCGACCAGTGCAGGAAGTGCGGGAAGAAGGGCCACTGGGCCAAGGAGTATCGATTGAAGTCGAAGCAGGAGGAGCCGCAACAGCAGGCACACATGACGGAGGCATAAGAGGAGGGCGCTTTGTTCATGACAAGGGCAACCTCAGTACAGGTGGAGCCTGTACAGGAGCGTCCACGTGTCTACTTGAGATAGTGGAGGGACGTGTCTTCGCGCAACGCGGCAACGATGACAACACGGGCGCGACCAACCACATGACGGGTTCGCGCGCCGTCTTCTCCGAGCTCGATGAGAACGTCGCCGGGACGATCAAGTTCGGCGACAACTCGATCCTGCGGATCCAGGGGAAGGGTTCGGTCATCTTCGCCGCCAAGACGGGTGAGCACAGGAGGCTCACCGGCGTCTTCTACATCCCGCACCTCACCACCAACATCATCAGCATTAGCCAACTGGATGAGGATGACTACCGCATTACAATACATGGAGGAGTGATGCAAATATGGGACGAGGAGAATCGTCTTCTCACACGAGTGCAACGTGACGACAACAAGTTGTACTCCGTCAAGCTCAATATCGTGCGCCCGGTTTGCCTGACCCGACAAACAAAAGAAGACTTCAGCACGTTCTACATCGACGCCACGGGTCTAATAGCCGTTGGACCAACTGTTCAGGCCCTGGAACGGACCTACAGAGGCCAATAGGCCCTATACAGGGCTCTGGAGGTGCTGGAACGGCTTTGCAGGGGGCAGGAGGCACTGTACAAGGTGCTGAAGTTGTTGGGAAATGCGTTGCAGCAACTGGAAGTAGCGTTGAAGGTACAACACCCAACAGGGGCAGCACAGGGCGTCGGAGGCCCTGAACGTGCTCCTGTCCCTACGGGGGAGCACGAGGTTGAAGACTGGAGCTCCCACAAGACTTTTGAGCATTCTTCAGGACCCATCCAGTTGGTCAAACCATCGACGAACATCGACAGCTACATCGACGCCTACCATGATGGGGATGTATCCGTCATCTCTGCAGGGCACGCTCCACGAAGCCTGGAGGAGGTGAGCTCAAGTTCATCACCACGGAGGAGCCTATGTCGTTCATGGAGATCAAGTCCAATGAAGAAGATGAGACATGGCGTGATGAGGTGATGAAGCACAAGGAGCGGTTGGTGGCCAAGGGCGATGACTATCAACAAGATGGAGATGGACATCCTGACCAAGGTGCTTGGAAGATGGAAGTTCATCCAGATGGGAAGGATTGGGATCCTAGACTGAACATGCACCAACATCAGGGTCAGGAGGAGAATGTTGGATGACCCAGAGTTGGACACCTGGTGCGGCAGTCCACTAGAGTCCGATCTGGACTCAGGCATAGGGGCGTGCGCACCAGGGAGACTAGAGTCCAATCTGGACTCCACCAGAGAGGTGCGGCCAGCACCCAAATAGAAACAGGATTCTTTCCTTATAGATAGAATAGGTATTTGAGTAGATTACTAGTTGTCATAAAAGTGTAATCAGGACTCTGTACCAGAGCTTATAAAAGAAGCCACCGTCCTCTGTATATAGATCAAGGCAATAAAGTAATATATCCTGCAGCAAGGATTCGTCTTCTAGTGCCAAAGCATGAACTCGCCTAATTCTCTGCTAGACCAAACTCGCCTCTGTTCCAGGAACACGACAACTCTGTTCTGATCGCGCCCAGACCAGAACAGATCCCGATCATCTCTCTGCTGTGCAAGTTCTTCCCTCTTCTCTGTTCTATACAGAAGCCTCGGCTGGGTTGATCAACACCTGATCAGCACCCAGGAGCTATCTGCACATAGGGATAGAGAAATAACTAGTTGCTGAATACCTGTGCAGATCTGTTCCAACCAGAACAGATCTGATCCAAGGTGTTCAGGACACTGGATTTCCAACAGATCCTCTGTTCCGCGCCAAACACATGGCCACCGAGGTCGCTATACTGTTCTGTGCACTCTTAGGAGTCCCAACTGGCTCTGATGCCACGATTGTTGGTAATCCATATGTTCTTCCGCACCTTAGGCAGCACGCAGAGAGGAGCAGGGGCGTGAGGCTGGTGGTGGCGCAGATGAGAGAAAGGTGAGGAAATATTTTTTTTTGTGGGGGGGGGGGGGGGTGATTTATTCCAAAGACCTGTTAGCCTTATATAGCCAGTTACACTCAATTTACTCCAGCTAGGACTCTTCTATTTTTATCCAATACTGCAGCAAACTTTCTATCTCTTGGACTCTTTATTCCTCTCTAATCCCGGAGTCCTAGTCGGACACAACTTTCCGGTACCCCCTCTGGCCGAACTAGGCCTACAGCAGGCTGGACCAGCCTGCAGGTGCCAGCCCAAGCCGCAGCCCAGGGTCATCCAACAAAGAGTATTAGAGAGTAATATAAATAATAGAATTTTTTTCGGATTCCCAATTCTCGTAATGTCTGTTTAATGTCACATTCTTGTTCCTCTTTCAGGTATACCAGGTTGTGCAAAGTCGGCTCTATGTAAGGAGATATTAAACACTCCTGGTGGCCTTGGTGATAATCGTCCTCTTCATAGCCTGATGGGAGATCTTATTAAAGGTATGGAGCATTTGAGACATTATTTAATGTTATATGGTCGCTTCGTTCATTGGAGTAGAACTTGTTTTCAGGAAGTTGTGGAGGATGCTGTTCTGTCTCCGCAACACACTAATATTTGCATGGTGTTGGTGTAATGTAATTTATGTGTGTTTATGGAGACATTGGAATACCGGTGGCATGTAAATATGTAACCGGTTACCCACTTTTGTTCCTTTGTTCGGTTGGACAATCAATTTTTTGACAGTGATTATAGTCTAGCTGATGTACTTTTTTTTTTTCACGCACGCTAATTATTGACCATCATGTTCTAGTGTCAACCTAGCAAGCTTTGATTTGACTGGGATTTTCACTATTGGCCTGAACTTAATTTTTTATTAGGCTAGTGCCTGGTGACATCTGTTTCCAGTTTCATAGTTTCCACATTTGATATGAACTTATGGCCGTTATATATTTTTATGATTTATGAGAAACTCTCACCAGAGTCCTTCAATTCTGATGCAAAGTTGCGCTTTGCAGCTTTGGAACTGAACAATTTGATTGGCTAAGGATCCTCAAGCTTTTGGATCTGACCCAGAAACATGATTTAAAATTGTCAAATAAGATTTCACTAACATATAGGTTATGTTTGGTTTGGGGACAAAGTAGGATGGGTTAATTTTTGTTTGTCTCGGGGGATGAGATGATCTCTGTTTTTTGTTTGATTAGAGGGAGAAAGCGGGATGGGAATGTTAGAGGTGTAGGGGTGTATTTTATATTTCCCCTTTTGCATAAGGGCTTTTATGTTTATTGACCATCCCCGTACATCTATTTATAGAGGCTTCTGGCCTCCTGAATAATACAATATCATTATTCCTAACATGGTATAGAGCTAGGGTTCTTTTTTCGGCGGCGTCGTTCCTCTCCGCGTCGCCCGACCCTCGGCGGCTGCCGTTTCCTTGGCCTACCGCGGTGTTCTCCGTATCGCGTCTTCCTGCGAAGCTCCCTGCTCGGTTCCGCGACTCGACGCCGGCCTCGGCCTCCGGCAGTTTGCGTCTGTCCGGGATTCGACGAAGGTATCTGCTCGGTCTTCTCCTCGCCGCCCTCTCCGATCGCCGGGTTCCGATCTGATCCAGCGACGCTGCCTCATATCCGTTTGGGAGGCGTGGCTTGTTCGCTGTCGTCGGAAGGCGTCGGGTGGCATTGACTCGGGCGGCGACGTTGTTCGCTCGGCCGTTCTTCTTTGGGTCGCGCGGCTTCGTCTGTTGTTTTGGCGGCTCTGCCATTTTGGCAGCCTCGTGCGGCGGCTAGGGTTTCTCCTTTGTCCGCCGATTGGTCACACTCGTGATCTTGTAAGCCGCTAAATAGTAAAAATAAAAAAAAATAAAAAAACAGAAAAAGAAAATGTTTTCTTATTATTGTTAATATTTTCTTTTCGTCTTTATTTCTTTTCCTTTGCACTCTAGTCATCTTCATCATGATGACTTCTTCGGGTGGACTTGCAGATGTGCGGTGTTCGGTTCTTTTTGATGGCACTAATTACCGTGACTGGGTTCCTCGTATGCGCCTACATATGCGCGGTCTACGACTCTGGGAGTATCTTACGGCCGATCTCAAATGTCTGTCTTGTCTTGCAGTTTCTTCTGAGCCTGTTATTCCAGATAAGGCTACTGATGATGATAAGAAGAAGCTGTTGGCGGATTATGATGAACGTCTTTCTACGTATCAGTCTCACGTCAGCTTATACAGGACCTGGCTAGATGATGATGCTCGGGCTGCTGCTATTCTTGTTGCCAGTATGGAGGATCGTCTTGCTGCAGACATTGTTGAGTTTGAGTTTGCACATCAGATGTGGGCTTTTCTTCGCTCTCGCTATGAGCCTACTGGAGTCTACCTACCTAGTTGCTATTTGTTAGGAGCAGTTGTTGCAGTAGGGAGATGCTTCAGTAGAGGAGTTCTTCAGTCAGATGTCTGCTATTTGGCGTCAGCTTGATGCTCTTGGTCCGCGATTGTCAACAGATACATATTCGTCTTGTCAGAGTCAGAAGACTGCACTTGAGCTTCGACGCACCTATGACTTTCTGACTCATCTTTGTGCCGAGTTTGAACCTCTTCGTGCTCATCTGCTTGCTCGTCACCCCTGTGTTTCGCTTATGGATGCTCTGACGAGTGTTCGTAATGAGGAGACTCGTCTTCAGGCTGCCGAATTGATGCGTCCTACTTCAATATTGACAGCCCGCTCTTCGACACCGGTGCATACTGTCTCTCCGTCGACAGTGATGACTTCGGCTTCCCCTTCTTCTACGTCACGGGGGTGTGGTGCTCGTCATTGTGATTACTGTGATAAAGGTGGTCATGAGGAGACGTCTTCTTTCAAAAAGAGGAAGGCTCAGACTCGTCGGTCTTCACAAGGTGTTGGTGGTGCTAGTACTGGAGGATCTCAGGTGAGTTCTGGTACTACGGATGCCCAGATACTCATGCTTCTTCGTCGCCTTGCTATTTCTGCACCATCGGGAGCTGCTGGTTCTGTGACTCAGTCGTCTGCGCCTTCGAGTACTACTGTTGCTTCTTCGTTTTCCACTGAGGGACCACCTTCTACTTCTGCTCCAGGTACTTGTCTATGGATTCTTGACTCTAGTGCTTCGTTCCATATGACTCCTTATCGTACCAGTTTGTCTTCTTTGAGTCCTTCGTACCGTCCTTCTATTGTTCATACTGCCGATGGTTCTCCTCTTTCGGTTATTGGACGGAGTGCTCTTCTATCTGACTCTTTTGCTGTTCTTGCTGTCTCCTTTGTTCCTGGACTTACAATGCAACTTATATCTGCTGGTCAACTCACTAATAATGATTGTCAGGTGATTCTTGATCATGATTGTTGCTATGTTCAGGATCGTTGCACGGGTCGCCTGCTTGGTACTGGCCCTCGTCGTCGTGACTCACGTCTTTGGGAGCTTGATTGGCTTCGTCTTCCTTCCGCGGTGCCTGCCAGTTTTGTCGGCTCCACTCTTGCTGCTTCGTCCACTTCGACGTTTGCTCAGTGGCACCACCGTTTGGGTCATCTTTGTGGCTCTCGCCTCTCCATTCTAGTTCGCCGAGGTGTTTTAGGATCAGTTTCTAGTTCCGAGTCTTTAGCTCATTGTCAGGGTTGTCGGCTAGGGAAGCAGATTCAGCTTCCTTATTCTTCTAGCGAGTCAGTGTCTAAGCGTCCTTTTGATCTTGTTCATTCTGATGTATGAGGCCCTGCTCCTTTTGCTTCGAAAGGGGGACATCAATATTATATCATTTTTATAGATGATTTTTCTCGTCACACATGAGTCTACTTCATGAAGCATCGCAGTGAGGCGTTATCTATCTATAAATCATTCTCGACTATGGTCCGTACTCAGTTTGACACCTCTATTCGTATTTTTCGAGTTGTCTCTGCTGGTGAGTATCTATTCAATGCTCTTTGCCATTTTCTTTCTGAGCAAGGAACACTTGCACAATTCTCTTCCAGGTGCTCATGCTCAGAATGGCGTTGCAGAGTGCAAGCATCGACATCTCCTTGAGACAACTCGCACTCTTTTGATTGCCTCTTCTGTTCCACCTCATATTTGGGCTGAGGCTGTTTCTACTGTCACTTTCTTAATTAACATTCAACCACTGTCTACCCTTAAAGGTGGAATTCTCTTTGAGCGCCTTACAGGCAAGATGCCTGATTACATCAGCCTTTGTCTCTTTGGCTATGTGTGCTGCTACGTGTTGCTTGCACCACATGAGCGCACTAAGTTAACTGCTCAGTCTGTTGAGTGTGTTTTCTTAAGCTACAGCTCGGAGCATAAGGGATATTGTTGTTGGGATCCAGTTGGTCAACGGATGAGAATTTTACGGGATGTTGTTTTTGATGAGACACGTTCTTTCTATCCCCGACCATCTTCTGATACTTCTTCTGTATCTGTGGTTGATCCTATTTCGTTCCTTTTCCTTCCTGATGCTCCAGTTGTGAGTGTTTCTCCTTCACACTCAGTACCTCTATCCATGACCTCCTCTTCTTCGGAACCTTCTTCGATGGTTCCTGATTATGCCTTGAAGGCCCCGGTAACGCAAGTCTATACTCGACGAGTTGTGCCTCCTACAAATGTGACATCTTCTTCTGATGAGCTGTCTACTCCAGTTGAGTCGTCTTCTGATGTCTCAGCTTCTCCAGCTCAGTCTGACTCTCCGGATACGCCTTCTTCTCCTGAGGGATCATCTCCTTCTGATGATTCTTCTCCTGAGCGGCCCCTTGGACGAGGTCATCGTTCTCGCCAGCCTCCTGATCGGTACTCTCCTTCTAGCTTTGCTGCTACTGTTCTTCCTGAGCCGGCTACGTATCGTGATGCTGTTTCTCATCAGGAATGGCAGCATGCGATGGCTGAGGAGATTACTGCTCTCGAGCGCACCAGCACGTGGGAACTTGTGCCCTGTCCCCCACGTGTTCGGCCTATCACCTGTAAGTGGGTCTATAAGGTTAAGACCCGCTCGGATGGTTCACTTGAGTGATATAAGGCTCGATTGCTCGCCCGTGGCTTCTAGCAGGAACATGATCGTGACTATGATGAGACATTTGCTCCTGTCGCTCACATGATCACGATTCACACTCTGCTTGTTGTGGTCTCTGTTCGTGATTGGTCCATCTCTCAGCTTGATGTAAAGAATGCTTTTCTTAATGGTGAGCTGCGTGAGGAGGTTTATATGCAGCCACCACCTGAGTATTCTATTCCTGAGGGTATGGTTTGTCGCCTTCGCCGTTCTCTTTATGGCCTTAAGCAGGCTCCTCGTGCTTGGTTTCAGCGCTTTGCGTCTGTGGTCACTGCTGCTAGTTTTTCTGCCAGTGCTCATGATCCATCGCTTTTTGTGCATACTTAGTCACGTGGTCGCACTCTTCTCTATGTTGATGACATGATCATCACCGGAGATGATTCAGAGTACATTGCCTTTGTGAAGGCCCGTCTCAGTGAGCAGTTTCTTATGTCCGATCTTGGTCCTCTTCGCTACTTTCTTGGGATTGAGGTTTCCTCCTCCTCTGAAGGAATTTATCTGTCTCAAGAGAAGTACAATCAAGATCTCCTTGACCGGGCTTCTCTTACTGATCATCGGACTGTTGAGACTCTCATAGAACTCAATGTTCATCTTCGAGCCACTGATGGTGAGTATCTTGATCATCTTGCTCGTTACCGCCATATTGTAGGAAGTCTCGTGTACCTTGGTGTCACTCGTCCTGATATCTCGTACTCTGTCCACATTCTGAGTCAGTTTGTTTCTGCTCCCACCCAGGTCCACTATAGTCACCTGCTTCGTGTCTTGCGTTATCTTCGTAGGATTATCTCTAGACGCTTGTTCTTTTCACGCTCCAGCTCTTTACAACTCAAAGCATATTCTGATGCTACTTGGTCTAGTGATCCCTCTAATCGTCGATCTCTTTCTGCCTATTGTGTTTTTCTTGGTGGTTCCCTCATTGTTTGGAAGACTAAGAAGCAGGTAGCAGTTTCTCGTTCGAGTGCAGAGGCTGAGTTGCGTGTTATGGCTCTTGTGAGTGCAGAGGTGACTTGGTTGCGGTGGTTGCGTGAGGACTTTGATGTTTCTGTTGGTATGTCGACTCTCCTTTTATCTGACAGTACAGGTGCTATCAGCATTGCTCGTGATCTGGTCAAGCATGAGCTTACCAAGCATATTGGTGTTGATGCATCTTATACACGAGCGCAGGTACAGGATGGTGTTGTTGATCTTCAGTATGTGCCTTCATAACTTCAGCTAGCTGATTTCTTCACGAAGGCACAGACCAGAGCTCAGCATTGTTTTTATCTCTCCAAACTCAATGTTCGTGACACACGTTGAGTTTGAGGGGGGTGTTAGAGGTGTAGGGGTGTATTTTATATTTTCCCTTTTGCATAAGGGCTCCATTATTCCTAACAGGGAATAGACGGCGACTCCTACTCCGTTAGCTGCTCTCACAAAATAATTTCATCAAAAATCTTGAAGCTGCCACTGCCTGTCAGGTGATCCCTAGCTGGGCACGTGGTGCAACCAGCAGTAGTCCAACTTGGACTTTCCCTCTGCTGTGCGGTGCACCAGAGGGAACCTGCATGGCTATGCAAGTGGACCAGGGGCCAGCCAGGCCAGCAGAGTCCAAGTTGAGTAGGACTCAGGGCATGTGCGTCTGATCCCTTAAGGATTTCGATTGGGACCAGAGCAGCACACCTGTCCAGAGGTTTCCTTATAGATAATAATATAGTTAGAGTCTGTTTTAGATTGTCACATGTAATAAAAACAGGACTCTCATGTATTTGGGCTTTATAATTATAAACAGCCGGCCAGGCACCTCTGGCAAGTATCCCATTGAATAGTATTATTCCACCAGAAAATACGTATGCCCAAACTCGCCTAGATCAAGGAGTACATCAGGGTTCTGTCCAGACTTGCCTAAACCCCCTTCTCTCTCTCCCTGTTTTGCGTCCCAGGGACCAGAACAGATCTAAAGACCTCTCTGCGCCAGCAACAGAAGCCTTCTCCAAGATGTTCACGGCTGAATATCTGTGCAGCTTCTGTCTCAGAACCAGAACAGATCTTCTCTTAGTGTGTTCAGCACCGGTTTCCAACACTGCCGCCGCCTGTAATCGCCGTCCAAGAAGCTGCCACCGCCTCCACTCCTGATGGAGTTCATCGTAGGCGTGTACCCATACATTCCACGCCATCACCCCTCTCTCGCCGCACACAGTATCGATGTGGAGGCTGCACGCCTGCGGCCTCCGGCCTCCGGCGGTACTAGACCCATGCTCAAGCATAGCAGCTCGTGCCACCTTGCGTCGGTGATGGCCGTCGGGACAGGTTAGGGCGTCCAATGCACGAGCGTACTCTCGCCAGGGCGTGAGAGGCGACCGTGCACAAGGTGCAACATCTGCAGACCGTGCACAAGGTCCTTCTACAGTGTTTGTCTTCCCTTGATTGGGTGTGGGAACTAGTGCTCGTGCTAGGGGAAGAATTAATTCAAGAATGGATGCTTGCCTAAAGATGGAATCAAGCTCGCCAGAGGACAGAGATAGATAAGAAGCTTGGGGATGGGCAAGATCCGGGCATGGGAAGGTTGGTTCTCCACTCAAATGGGTGCATGTACGAGGGGGAGTGGCGGCGTGGCAAGACCACAAGCTGGGGCAGGCTCTTGCGGCTGTCAGGCGCCACCTACAAGGGCGAGTTCAGGGACGGTGCCGGGGGCACCTACCAGGGGTTCTGATCCTCAAACCTCAAGCACGGCCATATGACAAGAGCTACGCCAATGGTGACTGGTATGACGGCGAGTACGAGCAGTGGCCCAAGGTGTCGATGCAGGGACGCGCGGGGAGGGTGACGGTGGCTGACGCCTTTGAAGTTGAATGGATCGGTCCAGTCGATTTTGGATGGATGGATCTGTCCTGGATCTTAAGGGAATATTCCCTTTTGGGGATGACTCCGTCCCACTTTCCCCAAAATAAACACACTAAAAGTGGGTTCGCCCGTCCTGTCCCACTTCGGCCCATAAACCAAACACACCCATAGATATTGCGCCAGGGGTGGCATTCTGCTGCCCACAAAATAAAACCCCGGTTTCAGACATAGGTCTGAAAATAGAATACGCTCTTTCTCTCAAGGGAAAGCTGGCCTGTCAAAATATATATGATGGTTATCTGCTAAAGAAGCAATTTGCTGAATGAGAACATAAAATGGTGAATACCAAACTAATCATCAGAATTTTGGCATTTCTTATAGTAATGTATGACTAATTAACTATACATCAATATCAGTTTTATTTGGCAGGGTGCTGTGTATCTATACTTGTTCTTTTTCTATTCCACCCATCCTCGATTTTAGATCCTGTGGTTTGTTTTAAACTAAGTCTAATTAGACATTTTTCCAACTGTTATTACAGGAAGATACTGGCAAAAAGTTGCTGAGGAGAGGAAAAAAAAACCAGCTAGAATAACGCTTGCTGACAAGAATGCACCAAATGAAGAAGTTTGGAGTCAGGCAAGATTACCATTATAAATCAACTATGACAATCAATATTTGCATTTGCTATGTTTGTGCTTCAAGATCGGTTTAAGAGTAGATATAAATCTGATAAAATCATACACTTTCAGATAGAGAATATGTGTGGGGCCACAAAGGCGACTGCTGTTCCGGTCATTCCTGACTCTGAAGGTAGCATAACGTTTGATTAGTTATTGCTCCCATGGGTCGTCATTCTCTTTTCCTTTTAGCTAGGAGCTTGGACATATGAACTTTAACTGAGATTATTCCCACATTGGTGTTACAGAATTTGTGAGACTCAACATATCACGCCTACTGAAACTACGAGTTTGCGTATCTTAATATCCTGAAAGCCCCTTAAGTGGTTACACTTGAGAGTATATTGTAGAAAGACATGTATTATGGCATTTGTGATGAGGCCTTACGTTTTGCATACCAATGAGTTTTTCCAGATTCTAGAAGAACATTATCATCTTTGACACTTTTCCTACATCAGTAGGTTGACCTTGTGTTTGGTTCCTTGATCTTTTAGGTACCGATTCAAATCCATTCTCTCTTGAAGCACTTGCTGTTTTCATGCTTCGTGTCCTCCAACGGGTCAATCATCCGGTGTGTAGTCCTTAATTATGCAAATATGTATTTGGCTTTCATATATCGAAAAACATCTGATATTTTATAAATGTATGTATAATTTGAAGGGAAATCTGGACAAAGCCTCTCCTAATGCTGGTTATGTTTTGCTAATGTTTTACCACTTGTATGACGGAAAGGTATGTACATTTCATTAAAAAACTGTTTTGAGCTCCTTACAAAATGTACAAGTTATTTCGTAAGGAGCTAACTTGTATATTTCATAAGAAGCTAACTTGTATATTTCATAATGAGCTCAAAATATTTTTTTGATGAAATGTGCATACCTTATGAAATATACAAGTTATCCTACCCTAACGTGAGGCATTGTTGTTGTTGATGTACGAAATATACAAGTTACCAATACTCACAATTTCAGAGCCGAAGAGAATTTGAAAACGAACTGTATGAGCGTTTTGGCTCCCTGGTTAAGATGCCTCTTCTGAAGCCTGATAGGTAGGATCATTGCCTTATATTATTTCTATCATTCGCACTGGATAAAATATGTGAGCAGATTAATTTTTTTTTGTTAAAATTGTTTTCTTTGAAAAAATGACAGTCGTTTCATATTGCCTGTATGGATAAAGATATTATGAGGTGACTTGCCACTAAACAAATAATTCCTTTATGCTGATTTCAGAGCTCCATTGCCTGGTGATGTGAAAGCTATCTTAGATGAGGGGATTAGCTTATTCAGACTACATCGAAGCAGGCATGGAAGGTATTAAACTGAAACTGTTAACCGTATTGATATGTCACCCCCAAACTTTTTCTGGAGTTATCATATGTGTGAGGCACTTCTAAAGTACATAGTAATCTGACTAGATGTCCAAAAGATGCCATCCAATAATGTTGATAGAACTAGTGCTGCACCTTTTAAGTTCATGTCTTTGTATGCTGGCTTATTTTACAAAACGTTGTAAATCAGAGCGGAGCCATCGAAAGGTTCATTCGCTAAAGAATGGGAACAGTGGGAGCAAAGGTTGCGAAAAATCTTGTTTGGGAATGCTGATTATCTGAACTCCATTCAGGTAATTATTTCATTTATTAATACACTTAATGGCTTTACTTTTGTAAATCTGTGGGGGTGGGAACATCATACTAATACTAACTTTCTAGGATTTACTTTCTGTTAGACTACTGTTAGACTGCACTTGTATTAGGCTCTGTTAGAGTATTTTATGTATTAGGGGTACTACAGTCATTAGTCAGGGGCATTTTAGTCTTTTGGGAGAGGCTTCTTGGCCCCCAAGTTATCTACCCTATATGTAAACCCTGTGATGTTTAATGGAATTATTATTCCCTTCTAATTTGGTATCAGACTAGGGTTTCTCTTCTCTCCCCTCTTCCCTCTCCTCTCTCAGCTGTCGGCCCCGCCTCCAGCCGCGCGCCCGCCGACCTCGCCTCTGGCCGTGCGCCCGCCGGCCTCGCCTCCAATCGTGCGCCTGCTGGCCTCCGAGCAGCTGCCCGCGCTCCCGCTGGCCCCGCCTCCAGCCGTGCGCCCGCCGACCTCGCCTCCGGCCGCGCTCCCGCCGACCTCTCGCCCGCCGGCCTCGCCTCCAGTCGCGCGCCTGCCGGCCTCACTGCCGCCGCTCCGACCGGCGCCCCTTCTAGCCCGCCGCCGCCATGCAGGAGTCCACGGCCGCCGGCGCCCCCTCCCAGTGGTCGCCATATATGGTCGCCTCCTCCCAGCCGACCGCCGTCCTCCCTGGTGCCCCAGCTGCCGTCCTCCCTGGCGCCCCGGCCGCCGCCGCCTTGGGATGGCTGAGGGCAGCCGGATCTGGCCCCCTCACCACTGCTGCCGCCTTGGGATGGTTGGGGGTGGCCGGATCTGGCCCCCTCACCGCCGCAACCACCTTTGGCTGGCCCAGCATGGTCACTGCCGGTGCTGGTCTGGCGCAGCCCGCCGCCGCCGGCGCTGCACGATCCCTGGACGCTGCCACCACCACAGGCGTGGCCGGATCTGTCCGCCCCCTGCCGCCTGGCCGCTGGGCCCCGCCGTCGGCGTCACTGGACTCGTCAGCGCTCCTCGACTCGCCGCCGGCCCTGTTGGGCTCGCCGTTGCTGTTGGATCCGGGGGACACCCCTCGTCGCACGTCTCCGACATCGCAGCTGCCCTGGCCATCTCCCGTGAGCGGGAACGGGTGCTCGTCCTCACCTTGGAGCAGGAGCGTGCGTCTGCCGCTGCCTGTGTCGGTGGTGGTGCTACTCGTGGTAATGGTGGTGTTCGAGGTCAGGGTGGTGTGACCTGGCCCACACCCTACAACCCCTGGACTGGCCATATCTTGATTTGGCCTAGACCGTCTTCGGGTCTCCCTGCACTTCGCCAACTGCGCCCTCAGTCGGCCTACGTGACCACTCCGACTTACGACGGGCCTGTCTACGCGGCTGGTAGATAGTGGACCCTGCCCCCTGGCGGGCCGGGCTCCTCTGCGGCCGGGCCTTCCTCTCTTGCTAACTGCGGTTCAGGGAACCCAGTTGGTTAGCCCGAGTCATCGGTGCCACACCTTGACTCTGCTCAGGCCTGGGGCTGCCAGTCGCTCGCGTCCTCCTTCAGCACAGTGAGTCTCACACCACCCGGGCATGAGTGGGTTGTGGACTCTGGAGCTTCGTACCACACCACCCCTGATGCTGGTATACTTTCTTCAACCTACCCTTCCCACTCTTCTTTTCCTTCCTCTATTGTTGTTGGGAATGGGTCTGTTCTTCCAGTCACCTTAGTAGGTGACTCGGGTTCGTCGGGTTCTTTTCGTCTTCGTGATGTTCTTGTTGCCCCGAACATCATTCAACATCTTCTTTTTGTTCGTCGTTTTACCACTGACAACCATGTTTCTATTGAGTTCGATCCTCTTGGTTTGTCTGTGAAGGATCTTACTACCCAGCGTCTTCTCCGCTGTGAGAGTTCGGGACCTCTGTACACGATGCGTCTTCCAGCTTCCGCTCCGCCTCTTGCCCTGACTATGACAGCCTCTTCGACCATCTGGCATCGTCGGCTTGGTCACCACGACATTGATGCTATGTCGAAGTTGTCTGGTAGTTCAGTGATTTCGTGTACTCGGGGTACTCATGAGTCTCTTTGTCATGCTTGTCAGTTGGGTCGCCACGTTCGACTTCCCTTTTCGCACTCTGTCACTCGTGTCGAGCACATCTTTGATCTGATTCACTGTGATCTTTGGACATCTCCTATTCTCAGTGTTTCTGGCCTTAAATATTACTTGGTCATCGTTGATGATTTTTCACACTATTCGTGGACTTTTCCCTTGCGACAGGAGTCTGATACTTTCGGCACTCTCTCTAACTTCTTCGCTTGGGTGTCCATCCAGTTTCGACGCACGATCAGGGTGGTCCAGTGTGACAACGGGTGCGAGTTTGACAACTCTGCGTTCCGTGACTTCCTTCTTTCTCACGGGTTCAGTTGCACATGTCTTGCCCGTACACTTCTCCCCAGAACGGCAAGGCTGAGCGCATGATTCGGATCACCAACGATGTCATGCGCTCTCTGATGTTCCAGACTTCTACTCCTACTCGCTACTGGGCGGAGGCGCTTTACACCGCCACCTACCTCATTAATCGCCTTCCTACTAAGGCGATTAGTGCTTCCACTCCTCATTTCGCTTTGTTCGGCATCCCTCCTCTTTACGACCACCTTCGAGTCTTCGGGTGCGCTTGCTACCCTAACCTCTCCGCCACAGCTCCTCATAAGCTCGTGCCTCGCTCGACTCTGTGTGTTTTCCTTGGGTACTCCCCTAACCATAAGGGGTACCGTTGTCTTGATCTTACCACTCGTCGTATCTTGGTCTCCCGACACGTCGTCTTCGACGAGTCCTCCTTCCCTTTTGTTGGGTCCTCCTCTGACTCGGTCTCCGAGTTGGATTCTCTTTTTTCCACTGACCCTGAGGCCGCTCCTGTCCAGCGACCTTGTTTTTTACCTTTTGCGGGTCTTCCTTTAGCTGTGCCAGATACGACTCCGGTGTCTCCGACACCACCTGTCGTGCCTCCCGCGGCTCCGATGTTTTTACCGCCACTGATCGTCCCTTTGACGGTCCCGACGTTGTCCGCTGCGCCACGCGCGGCCCCGACGTCGCCTGCTGTGCCACACGCGGCCCCGACGTCCCCGACGCCGCCCGCCGTGCGACGTGCGGCCCCGGCGTTCCCGACGCCACTCGCTCACGTGCGGCCCCGGTGTCACTGACGGCGTCCCCGACGTCGTCCGTCGCGCCTCGCGCGGCCCCGACGTCGTCAGCCGCACCACCCGTGGCCCCTGGACCGTGGTACGCCGAGCCCGTTCTCGTCTATCAGCGACGAGCGCGGCTTGGTGCGCCGACCTCTTCCCGCACCGAGCCTCCAGTGTACCACCCTCTGCTGCTCCACCGGGACCCTCGTCACGTTCACTCGATGGTGACTCGACGGGCCGCCGGTGTTCTCCGACCGGTGGAGCGCTTCTCTGGGGTTGTTCTATCGTCCTCGACCTCCCCGCCGCCTGCCTCATCACCCATCTCGCCTATCCCCTCTTCAGTCGTAGCGCCCTCGTCGACCCTCACTAGCGTCGGGCTATGAAAGAAGAGTATGCGACTCTGCTAGCCAACCGGACATGGGACCTGGTTCCCCGTCTTGGTCGTGGCAATGTTGTCACGGGCAAGTGGGTGTTCACGCATAAGCGGAAGGCGGATGGGTCTCTTGAGAGGTACAAGGCACGGTGGGTGCTTCGCGTTTTCACGCAGCGTCCCGGCATGGACAGGAGCGGCCTCAGGGTCAGTGGAAAAAAGAGAATCTAACTCGGAGACCGAGTCAGAGGAGGACCCAACAAAAGGGAAGGAGGACTCGTCGAAGACGACGTGTCGGGAGACCAAGATACGACGAGTGGTAAGATCAAGACAACGCGACCTTGTTTTTTACCTTTTGTGGGTCTTCCTTTAGCTGTGCCAGATACGACTCCGGTGTCTCCGCCACCACCTGTCGTGCCTCCCGCGGCTCCGATGTTTTTACCGCCACTGATCGTCCCTCTGACGGTCCCGACGTTGTCCGCTGCGCCACGCGCGGCCCCGACGTCGCCTGCTGTGCCCTACGCGGCCCCAACGTCCCCGACGCCGCCCGCTGTGCGACGTGCGGCCCCGGCGTTCCCGACGCCACTCGCTCACGTGCGGCCCCGGTGTCACTGACGGCGTCCCCGACGTCGTCCGTCGCGCCTCGCGCGGCCCCAACGTCGTCAGCCGCACCACCCGCGACCCCTGGACCGTGGTACGCCGAGCCCGTTCTCGTCTATCAGCGACGAGCGCGGCTTGGTGCGCTGACCTCTTCCCGCACCGAGCCTCCAGTGTACCACCCTCTGCTGCTCCACCGGGACCCTCGTCACGTTCACTCGATGGTGACTCGACGGGCCGCCGGTGTTCTCCGACCGGTGGAGCGCTTCTCCGGGGTTGTTCTATCGTCCTCGACCTCCCCGCCGCCTGCCTCATCACCCATCTCGCCTATCCCCTCTTCAGTCGTAGCGCCCTCGTCGACCCTCACTAGCGTCGGGCTATGAAAGAAGAGTATGCGACTCTGCTAGCCAACCGGACATGGGACCTGGTTCCCCGTCTTGGTCGTGGCAATGTTGTCACGGGCAAGTGGGTGTTCACGCATAAGCGGAAGGCGGATGGGTCTCTTGAGAGGTACAAGGCACGGTGGGTGCTTCGCGTTTTCACGCAGCGTCCCGACATCGACTATGATGAGACCTTCAGCCTGGTGGTGAAGTCGGCGACGGTTCGCACTGTTCTGTCGTTGGTTCTGTCGCGTTCTTGGCCTGTCCACCAGCTGGACATCAAGAACGCCTTCCTCCACGGTACGTTGATGGAGACGGTGTACTGCAGTCAACCGACAGGGTTCGTTGATTCACCCTGTCCAGACTTGGTCTGCCGGTTGAACAAGTCCCTGTACGGGCTGAAGCAGGCACCTCGAGCTTGGTACAGCCGGTTCGCCTCCTTCCTGGCCTCGCTCGGCTTCGTCGAGGCCAAGTCGGACACCTCTCTCTTCGTCTACAGGCGTGAGGGTGACACTATCTACCTCCTCCTGTACATGGACGATATTGTCCTCACGGCGTCCAGCCTGGGTCTTCTTCAGCGCACGATCTCCGCTCTGCAGTGCGAGTTCGCGATGAAGGATCTCAGTCAGCTCCACCACTTCCTGGGCGTTGCGGTCGAGCACCGCCCGGGCGCTCTGTTCCTCCACCGGCGGCAGTACTGTCTGGATATCCTCAAGCGAGCGGGCATGGCTGATTGCAAGCCGTGCTCCACTCCCGTGGACACCCAGGCGAAGCTGTCTTCGGCCGACGGCGCCCCGGTCGCCGACCCCACCTCTTACAGGAGTCTTGCAGGTGCCTTGCAGTACCTCACATTCACCAAGCCGGACATCTCCTACGCGATTCAGCAAGTGTGTCTCCACATGCATGCTCCGCGGGAGACGCATCTCACGGCAGTGAAGCGGATCCTTCGGTACTTGCGTGGCACCCACGACTATGGTCTTCGTCTGTGGCGCGACTCTGCCTCCGAGCTGGTCGTCTACATTGACGCTGACTGGGCGGGTTGCCCAAACACCCGCCGGTCCATCTCCGGCTACGTCGTCTTCCTGGGCGGCAACCTCGTCTCCTGGTCCTCGAAGCGGCAGCCCGTGGTGTCCCGCTCGAGTGCCGAGGCGGAGTACTGCGCCGTGGCTAACGGCGTGGCCGAGTCCTCTTGGCTTCAGCAGCTGCTTCAGGAGCTTCACTCCCCCTCGCCCGGAGTACGTTGTTCTACTTCGACAACGTCAGCACCGTCTACCTCTCCAACCCGGTGCAGCATCAGCGCACGAAGCACGTGGAGATTGACCTTCACTTCGTTCGTGAGCGGGTGACTCTTGGGGAGGTGCGAGTCCTGCATGTTCCGACGTCATCGCAGTTCGCCGACATCTTCACGAAGGGTCTCCCTTCGACGGTGTTCACCGAGTTTCGGTCCAGTCTCAACATCTGTCGTGGCTAGATGTTGGGACTGCGGGGGGTGTTAGACTACTGTTAGACTGCACTTGTATTAGGCTCTGTTAGAGTATTCTATGTATTAGGGGTACTACAGTCATTAGTCAGGGGCATTTTAGTCTTTTGGGAGAGGCTTCTTGGCCCCCAAGTTATCTACCCTATATGTAAACCCTGTGATGTTTAATGGAATTTTTGTTCCCTTCTAATTCTTTGATCTCTGATTCAGTATTAGCATAAGAGGATCTATAAATCCAGGTGGTGTGTTTTGAATTAGGAAGTTTTGAGCTAATCCTAATTCCCTTTTGAAACTACAAAAGTTTGCATGCAGTGGCACAACTTCACACAGAACGACTATGTAGTTTTGCGGTTAATGTTATTAAACTCTTTTCTAGGTTCCGTTTGATTTTGCCGTGAAAGAAGTGCTGGAACAGTTAAAAGCTGTTGCAAAAGGTGATCTCAAAACACCTGATACTGTGAAGCGGAAGTTTGGCAATATCGTTTTTGCGGCTGTTAGATTGACCCCATCTGACGTATTGGGACTTATCCGTAAGGTAAGAACAGAATGCGCTGCCCTGTCTTTAAGAACAGGCTGTTCATATTTACAGTTAGGGATTGCATGTTTGCTGTAACCCGTCCCACATGTTTACTGTAACCCGTCCCAGTTGGTATGTGCTATTGCTCTACGTTGTCTTTGTGTTACAGTGACCCTGCCTTTTATACGTGTTACAAAATTGCATTACTGCTACAGGTGGCAGAGACGAACACTGAAGTCAACAATTTTATCAATGACATTAAATTGGAGGATAGCCTGAACAAGGCTCATGTCACCCTCGCCCACAAAAGAGCACATGGTGTGGCTACCGTCGCAAGCTATGGCATCCACCAAAACCAGCAAGTCCCCGTGTCATTCAACGCTCTGTACTATTGTGACAAGATGGCTGCTCTCCAGGCAGAGCTCGGAACTGTGAATGGTGAGCAGATCAACTCCAGAAACGAGTGGCCGCATTCTACTTTATGGACAGCCCTAGGCGTTACACCAAAGGAGGCAAACACGCTACCGAAGCTGGCTTCAGAGGGAAAAGCAAAACTGGTGCCCATTGAGCCTCCTATCACCATATCGGGAGTGGTAGACTTTTTCTGATTTCTCGTCTTGTTTCGACAACCTGAGGTGCATGTTGGGAGATGGTGGCCTCGCATTAACTATTAATTGTGACATAACAACAACTACAGTCTTTGGCTAGATATGAAATTTACTTTAAAAAAAACAAAAAGAAAAAGTAAACAAAATTTGAGTAAATTAAGATTTTCACTCATGAATTGTTAATTTTAATATAGTTTTATTAACAAGTAAATATATAGCTTTACTTTAATTCTTCAAGCCTCGTTTATTCCTCTTTCATATTATTTTCTATCTTTTAATCTCATTATTAATCGGTGTTCTAAAGATCTCTGCTGAATATGCACAAACCAACTTAGTCGGTATTGGATTATCTTCTTTTCAATGTATTATCCTGTTTCTAAATTATTTTTTCTTGTGTGACTATATATTCAGGTATTCACTGTAGCATTTGTATCTCAACGACGGACATTGTTGCATGTTGGTTTTTAGCTTGTCAATATTTCATCTAATGTAGCATTACAAATCTGATTGTCGTCCTACTATACGGATCCAACATATTTATGATGACCAGATGGTGTCGTAAATAAGCTAGACGCTATCATAAATAAGCTATTTATGATAGTATTTGATCGTCACTAAAATTTAGTCATAAATAAGGTTTTTATGGTCATCATTGTAAATAAAATTATTTATTAAATAAGTTATTTAGTAAATAACTTTATTTACGCATGTGGGGTTAGGTTTTATTTATTTACAGTGGTATGGTCTTGCTGGCTTATTTACGACGGTCTTTCGGGTTATCGTAAATAATATAGACTTATTGATGGCGGTCTGACCCATGATTGTAGTAAATAAGTGATTTTTTGTTTTTTTAATGTTAAAACGGGCTAACTTGGCACGAAGATCATACATAAAACAAAATAGCACCAATAGCAAATATATAAAAAAACATCACATCACATGACAAATAAAGATGTATAACTTCATCACGTCACAAATAACTACACGCTAGCATCTTCGCTATCTCTAAAGTCAAATAAGTTCCCGCAATTTGATCTAGGTGCTGGTAGGTGTGGTGATGGAGTACGAGTTTCTGTTGTCAATCTTTGTAATGCACAAATGTGGTTTGATACGTTTATAGCTTCAAAAGTGTATTTTTAACTAAATTTATTTAATTGAGATATAATTGAGCAAGTTTGCTTATATTTAGTTAAGTTGAGTAAGTTTAGTTAAGTTTGATTATGTTTGACTAAATTTATCTAAGTTTGGTTAAATTTGATCAGATTTGGTTAAGTTTGCTTCTTTTTTATTTTAGCTGGTTTTGAACCGGCGGCTGCCATGAGGAAACGACAACTTGTTGCCTATGCTGCTGGTCTAAGGTCTACGATCACAAAATATTAGCACATGCATGTCATATGTTATGGATGTTAGGTACTTTACATTAATTGTATGACCGCTTGCATCTGTGCTAGGTAGTTTGTTTGATACTTTTCTCTCGCCTTGATGGGGATTTCTTGCTTCTAGAGATTTTCATTGTCAGTCCGAGCTCCTCCTAGACATTGTGGAGCTTTAGATCTCTTTGCGAAAGACGACGACTGGATTCGGCCGACGAAGCCTGCAATGAAGAGCTCTTCCAAAGTCTTGCCTCTTTAGAGTCGACTATCCAATCGAATATGGTAAACCTAGAAAAACAAAACAAAGATGATGAGTAAGATTTCGTATCTCGAATTTACAAAAATAAAAACAAGTAACATCTCACTGCCAATTAGCTTTTTCAGCTCCGCTTGCATACAGGACGCGTCGATTGACGCGTTTTCGCAGTCATAGCATTCTTCGTGAATCTTCAATGCTTGCTGCTCATACTTTACCTATAAATAAAATCAATGCGTGTAAACGAATCAACAATAATATTAGTTAGAATTCAATTATATACGTTGAAACGCACCTATCGATCTATCATCACTGGCCGGGCAGTGGAGGGTCACTTTCCCTGTGACATCTCTTCCAAGCATGCCGATATTGTGTTCGTGTGAGTACGAATTAGTATATATATATATATATATATATATATATATATATATATATATATATATATATATATATATATATATGTATATATGGCAGTTATATTTTGAAGCTAGGTATAGAAAACTCATTGTGTAGCCAGGACACGAAAGACGGCCCAGCCGGCCCACCTGGTGCGGCACCAGACATGCCATACGAACGGAATCGCAGCCGCTGCTGACTGAGCGCGGCCCCTTCGAGCAACGGCCGTTTTCCAATCAAGCGAATGGAGTCCTCGTCGCAGCTAGCAATCGCAGCAGCGATAACCCCACGTCTGCTAGCAACCACCGCGTGTAGCGAAAGGGTCGAAGGGTCGAAGCTTGCTCGCTCTTGGTGCCGACCAGTCAGCAGCCGGTCGCGGAAAAGGAAGCGCGGCAGCACCACAGAGGTCGCGGTGTCGGTGCGTAGGAAGACAACCCAGAAGAGGAAGGCAGATCCGCTGCTGCCGAGACATCGACGCTGCTGTTCGAGTCATCATTGGTGTTGACGCTGCTGCTTGCCTCGTCGAACAAGGACGTGCATCACCACCGGATCTCTGTCGACGGGAACAACCTTGAGATTCCCTAGTGGTCTTCATTACCGGCATCACCTCCTGCAAACCCAATCGATTGACCAAGGCAGAGTGAAGACTGGAACGGTACTCACAGGTGAATTTGGTTGTATTATAAATTAATTGTTTCCAGGTTTAGTTCATTTGAGCATTAGCAATGTGTGCACTGGATACACGACCTTTAAGTAGGAAATTGAAGCAGAAGCAGACAACATGAGTTTTAGCAGGACAAAATGCAAAACTTCTGGGTACATAAAAATACTTCGGTGTGCATAGTCTTTGTTCTATTTAGCAGATCAAGATGACCAATTTTCTTTGTGCATGGTAGATACTTGCAGAAACGATCCTGGTCGGGTGCAGAAGAACATTTGTTGCTGTGACCTTTGTCAATAGGAAGGGTTTATGGAAATCCTCATCTGCATGACAGGATCAACAGCAACCTTATTACTGTAATATCCCAGTGATATGATCCTCTCTAATTCCTTTTGTCCTCTGTGAGTTATTGTTTCACTATTGCTTTCTATTCAGAAGGGCGAAGAGCTAGAATCACTTTGAGGGTTATAAAATTGATAAGGTTAGAATTGAGCTTATATGCAATAGAAGAAAAGTACATCATGGTTGGGCAAAAGGATGTATGATGGTAATATTTGTAACTATTGAGTTGTCCTCATGTTTAATCTGAGGATAATGTATACTGAATGTAATTAACTTGCACGAGTATGGCTGGAAGGTCAGCCTAGCTAGTCTTGTCAATCGGCCCTGACTCGTCTTCTCCTTGGTACCTACCGCTATTGAACTTCGGTACCTATATTCCTGAAACAAGACAGACCTTCATGAAGACCATATATTTATTTTAATAAGATCGGACATTTCCACATTGAGGTTCAATTACATATGAGGAAAATAATCCTGGACTACGAAAGCTGCCCTTGGGTGGTAGAACCAGGTCTTCCACCGGGGGGTCAGCCAAGTACTGAAGCCCCTATCTTGATATAGAATAGAAGTGAGTTCACACTAGCCAATAGAAGAAGCCCTATGATGAGCCTAGCCCTACTATCAATCACTTCGGTAAAGGGATCGAAAGATTATGGTCTGAAATAGAGATTTCGAATGCTTCAAAATCATGGTTCAATGCTGCTTTATCAGACTTACTGGACTTTGTACCTAGCAGTCTGGCAATAGCTGCTGAAATTGAAACACTGTTATTAATTGAACACTTCAGCGCATCTCTAGCTTCAGGTCACAGCAGAGTGGAAACGAAGAAAACACTGTTATTTACAGAACAATTCAGCGCATCTCTACTTCAAGTCACAGCGAGCTGCAAGTGAAGAACCAATCACTCCTGTTTAGCCAGCAGCCCTGGAGAGTGGAAATACAACCACGCACCGTACCCATTTCTAGCCCGGCAGCGGTAGTCAAAACAGTGCGCCATGGCAACTGCAATATCGTGCTCTCAAAATTGGGCATCGAAGCCAGCACCACCACTCCACCATGGAAGTCCCATTCTCAACAGAGCAATTCACTAATATTTTTAAAATTCTAATGTACAGATATTACAAATCCATTAGAATTCGCAACCCAATATTAAAAAATTAGAATTCACATCTAGCTAACTAATAAGAGCTTACATCTAATGCACACATAAAGGGCAGCCCGATGCATGTAGCTTCCGCTTGCACAGGGTCCGGGGAAGGGTCCGACCTATTTGGGTCTTTTGTACACAGCCTTTTCCTGCATTTTTGCAAGAGGCTGTTTCCAAGACTTGAACCCGTGACCTCATAGTCACAAGGCGATAGCTTTACCGCTGCGCCAAGGCTCTCCTTCACATCTAATGCACAGATGCTGTCAGAAATTCAAAATTTGGCAGCACAATATAGCAGCATATGCATGCTTGTTCAAGAATTACAGGGCCAATGCACAGACCATTTGTCCACTACCTAGATACGCAATACACATGCTCAGTATGTGTTCTGAGGATTGAATCACCTCCTACCATCACGCTTGTAGTATGGTGTATCGTCGACCGTCCTCCTCACATATTCCATGAAAGGCTGGGGTGTATGAGGCGACAGCTGACCATTAGCAGGAGATGCAGGATCATCCATTGCAGCAGGCATGATTGCTGGTGGTGTTGTGGGCGTTGTATGTCTTGATGGTGCCTGTCTATTGTCTACCTGGTTTCTCCAGCAACTTCATGAAAAGCCAAACTGTAACTACCGTACAATAATGCATGTGAGGATAACAGCTAGTATGGTTATGCCTGATGATGATGGCTCAGCTTTTTCTCCAGTATCGTCGCTGATTTCAACTTCCTTAGTCTGGCCTGCATAAAGGAAAAATAAAAATAGTGCCAACCGTTGCAATAAGCATTGGCAATTAAAATTGAATGATATATTACTACATAAAGAAGAATCAGTTCGCTAAAATGACTTATTTGGAATACAGTGTTATCCATCAATAGCAAGGTGATTCAGCATGACACATAAACCACAGGAGATGCTGACTGATGGTAGTCAGATAACTACAAAGATTATTGCAAAGAAAGATTGAACAACATACCTGTGGCTGGAAGGACTATAGTGACCTTGTCGGAGGAAGGTTGGTTTTTCAGGGCTATGTCCAGCAAATGCAAGAACATAATTACCTCTAGAGCATTATAACTGCTTAAAAAAAACTGATAGTTGTGACTCACCTGATAAACAATTTGACTAGGAACACCCTTGTACTCATTAATTTGTATTCATGCGACTTATTGACAGTAAATGTTTAGCACTACAAAATAATAGATGAAAAAGTTTGGTAAATAAGGTGAGGCCAATCCCCAATTGTGCTTGACAATACTACAATCAACAAAAATGCGTTATGACATGAGTGTTACACACCTAAATCGTACAGAGAATTTGAAGCCATCAGGTGAACCAGCAGCATTAGTCAGTGTCTCTGAAGGAGCGTCAACGACTTTGGTTCACCTTGAGCAGTGACTTTTGTTTGCAGCTTAAGATTTGAACCTTTGAAGATTACTGTTTATAGAAAGAGGAAACTTGTCAAAAGTAATAACCAAGAAAGAATGACATCAAGTTGATAGTGTATTATAGTTGGGCTTGGGCACATTTGTGGATACCTTTTGCTACACCTTCAATATGGGCCTGTGCTTCACCAGTTATTTGATTGACATGCACAACATTTTCATTGCTGCTCAACCAGTGACCAGATCCACTTATGTCCATTCCTACAACAGTAGCATGGTTATGAAATACACAGTAATAAATATTGACACTCCATTAGCCACCAAAATATTTAATACCAACTACCAAGTAGCTAACAAGTATCAGCTGGAAATTACCTACACTGGGACTTGATGACAGCAGTGGTGAGGTCAGAAAGCGGCATGCCAGGCTGCCAGCAAAGGCACTGTAGAAGAACATACAGAAAAAAACAAAGGGGTATTCATACATGATAAACCTTGCAACTCAATGTCAAACTTTCATATTAAAGCAAATCCAGTTACACAGAGTGTCTAAGGTCAATAGCCTAATAGGTATAATACATACAGTTACAAATACCAATTACATGAAAGCATGCACTTATTTTCTGTCATTCAGCTAGTCATCAAAAGGTGCAGCTAGTCCATCACAAGGTGCATTTGAATCCTCATATGCATAAGCATTTACCAGGCGTAATGAAAAAACGACATGGCCGATGTTTGCTTTTGTACCCAGAAGTAGTCTGAATTAATCAAAGAAATATACCCATATTGAGGTCAAATTGATATGCATCGTGTTGCAGTTGTTCTTCTGCTCCGTGACCAGGATCGTTTCCACAAATATCTACCGTGCACAAAGAAAAATGGTCATCTCCATCTTCAAAATTGAACAGAGAATATGCATCGCCGAAGTATGCTTATGTACCCAGTAGTAGGCGGTTTAGTTTTGTATTGTGTCCTGCTAATCATGTGACCTGCTTCTGCTACAATGTCATAATCAAAGGGTGTGTACCCAGTGCACACATTGCTACCGCTAAAATGAAATAATCCTAGAAGCAATTAATTTATGCAGACAGATGCACCTGTGAGTACGGAATGTCGATGTCGTTCCCGTCGACGGAGATCCTGTGGTGATGCACGTCCTTGTTCGAGGAGGCAAAGAGGCCGTGGAGAGGAACGGGGAATGGGGCGGCAAGAAATCAGACCCTGATGAGTGCTCCGACAGCAGCGGCGATGGGTTGGCAGCAGCGGATCCGGCTTCCTCCTCCGCGTCGTCTTCCTACGCGCGGCCGGAGCTGCTGCTGCTTGGGGAGGAGGGGGCTGGCTGCGGAGAGGGATACACCGAGGCTGAGGCCGGCGAGCTGCTAGGTGGCGAAGCCGAGTGAAGGGGCGGCGCTGCTCTGTTGGAATATGATCCAAATTCTGATCTCGCTAGGGACGCTTAGGGGATGTGAGAGGTGGAGTCCTCCCACGTTACGGGTCGTATTTATTTTGAGGGATTTATTTCCTTTTGTAAGCCACCCCTATAAATACATCTTGTAGGCTGTAGAGGGAGAGCAAGAGAGAGGAGACCCTTTGTAATCTCCATTGTAAACTCTCATCATATAGTGAAGATCGCCGGTCGGCGCCTGTGGTTTTTTCCCGCAAGGGTTTTCCACGTAAAATCTGTGTCTCGTGTTCGATCTCGTTTACAAATTAATTTAATAACAAGTGGTACCAAAGCCAGACACGAGATTGATTAAAAAAAATTAGGGTTCTATTCCCGTTCGGTGCGCCGCCGCCAGATGCACCCCCGTCGGAAGATCGATCTCACTTCTGCCGCCACGAGCGGATCAACTTTCGGCGTCTTTTTCCCTGCCGCAGTTTGGAGCGTTTTTTCTCCCGCCGGATCTTCTGGCCGCAAGAAGATTTAATCGAGCCACTGCCTCACCACGCGTGCGCTACAACTGTGCTGTTGCACAGGCTCCGTGGGTTCTCTGTTAAAGGCTCCTCCTTGCTATTAGTGATTCAACTGTGCGCAGAAGATCCTAGAGATTCCCGATCTGCTGCTCCTGCCACCGCGCAAGGATCGAGGTGCCCTCCTGTTGTCTCGTGTGGAACAAAAAAAAAGGTTGGTGCTTAATTTCATCAGCCTGCCACCGAGGGTGTCCGCTCCTCGTGAATCAAGTTGATCACCGTGCACATCAAGTCCAAGGACTGGTCTCAAAATTAGAGATTATTTGCTACGTGCACACAAGGTTTCTACCAGGAACACTTCTGCCTCAAATTTTCCGCAGATTTAAATTGTCGTTGATTTTTCCGTGGCATGGCTTCTCTCAAGTATGATATTCCGCTGCTAGACCGTGATACACGATTCACTCTATGGCAAGTCAAGATGCGGGCAATATTAGCGCATACTGATCTAGATGATGCACTTAATGGATTCTCTAAGAAGCAGGAGAATTGGACCGACGATGAAAAGCGTCGTGATCATAAGGCTCTTTCACAAATTCATCTTCATTTATCTAATAATATTTTGCAAGAGGTTTTGGAACAGAAAACCACTGCTGCTTTATGGCTCAAGCTGGAATCGATCTGCATGTCCAAGGATCTTATCAGCAAGATGCATTTGAAGATGAAATTGTTTACTCACAAGTTGCAAGAGGGTGGTTCAATGTCCTCTCATGTTCAAGTCTTCAAGGAAATTATTTCGGACCTAGCGTCCGTAGAGGTAAAATATGATGATGAGGATTTAGCTCTTATGCTCTTGTGTTCGTTGCCCCCGTCTTACTCAAATTTCAGAGACACTATATTATACAGTCATGATACTCTTACTGTTCAAGAGGTTTATGATGCTTTGCATGCTAAAGAAAAGATGAAACAGATTGTGTCTACTGATTCTGCTGCCAGTTCTGATGGAGAAGGTTTGTCTGTTCGTGGTAGAACAGAGAAGAAATCAAATAAAAATTGGAGTGGTCAGAAACACCGCTCTAAATCTAAAGGTAAAGATAAGTTCTGCAGATATTGCAAGCGTGATAATCATGATATCTCTGAATGTTACAAGCTGCAGAATAAAGAAAAGAGAAAGGCTGCTCAAAAGTCTACAAATAAATCCAATGATGATGGTAGTGCTTCTATTGTCTCTTTCGATGGCAGTTCTAATGGTGATGTTCTCGTTGCTTTTGTCGGATGTGCTAAAATTAATGATGAATGGGTTCTTGATTTTGCCTGCATGTTTTATATTTGCATTAATAGAGATTAGTTCTCCACTTATGAATCTGTCCAGGGTGGAGGTTCCGTTTTGATGGGTGATAACACACCTCGCAAGGTTGTAGGCATTGAATCCGTTCAGATTAAGATGTCCGATGGTATTGTCAGGACATTGACTGATGTGAGGCATGTTCCAACTATGACGAGAAATCTTATTTCTTTGAGTACTCTTGATCTCAAAGGTTATAAATATTCTGCTGAAGGTGGAGTTATGAAGGTAAGTAAAGGCTCTCTTGTTGTTATGAAAGGTGACTTGTTAAAATCAAATTTATATATTCTACAAGGCGTTACTATTATCGGTAATGTTGCTGTTTCTTCTAAGTCACCTGATTCTGATGTTACAAGTTTATAGCATATGCGTCTTGGTCATATGAGTGAATTTGGTTTATCAATTCTGAGCAAGAGAGGTCTTCTTGATGCACACAACATCAGTAAATTGGACTTTTGTGAGCATTGTGTGTTTGGCAAGCATAAGAGGGTGAAATTCAACACTTCGATTTATACAACCGAAGGTATTCTTGATTATGTGCATTCTGATTTATGGGGACCGTATCGTAATACATCTATTGGAGGTGCTCGTTTTATGTTGACTATTATTGATGATTATTCGAGAAAGGTATGGCCTTATTTCTTAAAGCATAAATCAGAAGCATTCTCTGCATTTAAAGAGTGGAAGACTATGGTGGAGAATCAAACTGAGAAAAAGGTGAAGGTTCTTCGTACTGATAATGAGATGGAATTCTGTTCTAATGAATTTAATTCTTATTGTAAGTCTCATGGCATTTTGAGACATCGCACTGTTGCTCACACAACTCAGCAGAACGGTGTGGCTGAGCGTATGAACAGAACTATCATCTCCAAGACCCGTTGCATGTTGTCTAATGCTGGTCTTAATAGACGTTTCTGGGCTGAGGCTGCTTCCACTGCTTGTTATCTTATTAATGGTTCTCCCTCTATTGCCATTGATAAAAAGACTCCAATTGAGGTATGGTCTAGTTCTACAGCTAATTATTCTGAGTTGAGGATATTTGGTTGTCCTGCTTATGCTCATGTTGATAATAGAAAATTGGAGCCTAGAGCTATTAAGTGCATTTTTCTTGGTTATGGTTCTGGTGTTAAAGGTTATAGATTGTGGGATCCTGAATCGAAAAAGGTTATAACTAGCAGAAGTGTTGTCTTTAATGAATCTGCTATGACTACTAATACTATGGATACTAATGCTCCTATTCAGAGTTCTCAGACCTCTAGTGTGCAGGTGGAGCATTTAATTGATTCAGCACATACACCAGATACTGATGACTCAGATGTACTTATTGATGATGATTCATCTGTTATCCCACATTCTCCTGTTGTGCAGCCTCCACAACAGTCTATTGCAGTTGACAGGTCTAGGAGACCTCATATTCGACCCAAGAGGTTAATTGAGGAATGCAACGTTGTTGCTTATGATTTGAGTTGTGCAGAAGATGTTGAAGGTAACGCAAAACCTTCTAATTATTCTGAGGCTATTACTTCTTCGGACTGCAATAATTGGGTTGCCGCTATGCAAGGTGAGATGGAGTCACTTGAAAAGAATGGTACTTGGGATTTAGTGACATTGCCTAAAGAGAAGAAACGTGTTCGTTGTAAGTGGATCTTCAAGAAGAAAGAGCATATTTCTCCTAATGAGACTGTTAGGTATAAAGCGAGGTTGTTTGCTAAAGGTTATAGTCAGATTGCAGGTATTGATTATAATGATGTCTTTTCTCCTGTTGTGAAGCATAGCTCTATTCGCAGTTTACTCAGTATTGTTGCTATGCATGATTATGAGTTGGAACAACTTGATGTTAAAACTGCATTCTTACACGAAGAATTAGATGAAGATATTTATATGGATCAACCTGAAGGTTTTATTATTCAAGGCTCAGAACATCTTGTCTGTAAGTTGAAGAAATCTCTTTATGGCTTGAAACAATCTCCTAGACAGTGGTATAAGAGGTTTGACTCCTTTATGCTCTCTCAAAACTTTAAGCGGTCATCTTATGATAGCTGTGTTTATTTGAAGACTGTTGATAATTCAGCTATTTATTTACTTCTCTATGTCGATGATATGTTGATGGCTGCAAAAGATAAGTCAGAAATAGCCAAATTAAAAGCTCAATTGAGTAGTGAATTTGAGATGAAGGATTTGGGCGCAGCAAAGAAAATTCTTGGCATGGAGATTATCAGAGAGAGACAAGCTGACAAGTTATATCTTAGTCAGCAAAGTTATATTGAAAAGGTCCTTCATCGTTTCAGTATGCATGATGCTAAACCAGTGAGTACTCCATTAGCTCCACATTTCAGATTATCTTCAGCTTTATGTCCTGAGTCAGATTATGATATTGAGTACATGTCTAGAGTTCCGTATACTAGCGCAGTTGGATCTCTTATGTATGCTATGGTTTGCTCTCATCCTGATTTGTCATATGCATTAAGTGTTGTCAGTAGATACATGGCTAATCCTGGTAGAGAGCATTGGAAAGCAGTTCAATGGATTTTGAGATATGTGCGTGATACTTCTAATGCTTGTTTGCAGTTTGGAAAATCTGGAGATGGACTTGTTGGTTATGTTGACTCAGATTATGCTGGTGACTTGGACAAACGGAGGTCTCTCACAGGTTTTGTTTTCACCATTGGTGGTTGTGCTGTTAGTTAGAAAGCTTGTTTGCAGCCTACTGTTGCTTTATCAACTACAGAAGCTGAATACATGGCTATTTCTGAAGCTTGTAAAGAAGCTATTTGGCTTAGAGGTTTATATGCTGAGCTTTGTGGAGATGATTCTTGTACTACTATATTCTGTGATAGTCAGAGTGCTATTCACCTTACCAAAGATCAAATGTTTCATGAGAGAACGAAACATATTGATGTCAGGTATCACTTTATTCGAGATGTTATGGCTCATGGTGATATTAAAGTGTGCAAGATCAGTACTCATTATAATCCTGCTGATATGATGACAAAGCCAGTTCCTACTAACAAGTTTGAGCTATGCTCAAGCTTGGTTGGTATTACAGTTTGAGTCCTAGTGACTTATTGGCGCGCGGTGTTATTTATTATTGAAGGGAGTTGATTGATGATCCTTTCATTGACCACAGGATGGAATTTGTCTCAAGGTGGAGTTTGTTGGAATATGATCCAAATTCTGATCTCGCTAGGGACGCCTAGGGGATGTGAGAGGTGAAGTCCTCCCACGTTACAGGTCGTATTTATTTTGAGAGATTTATTTCCTTTTGTAAGCCACCCCTATAAATACATCTTGTAGGCTGTAGAGGGAGAGCAAGAGAGAGGAGACCCTTTGTAATCCCCATTGTAAACTCTCATCATATAGTGAAGATCGCCGGTCGGCGCCCGTGGTTTTTTCCCGCAAGGGTTTTCCACGTAAAATCTGTGTCTCGTGTTCGATCTCGTTTACGCATTAATTTGATAACATGCTCCTCCGAGTGACGGCGGCGAGCATGGAGAAGGAGAAGGAGACCGCCATGATCTGGAGTCTGCGAGCAACCTGGAGTCTGCGAGGGGTCGTGGGGTGGTGGATCCATGGCGGGAACCTAGAGATCGTGGGGCTGGATCGGCGGCGGCGACGGTCGTCGGAGTTTAGTGATCGCGGGGTAGATCGTGGCGAGCGGCATCGGGGGTACGGATAAAAAAATCATTGCGAACAAATACCGGAGGCGGCGGTCGTGGGCTGGATCTGGGTCCAGTGGGATGCGGCTTCCCTCCTCCCATGCCTACTCCCAATAGCTGGTAAAATATTATTGGTCCACGTTTCTCCTATCCACCACTCAGCACACGGACCAAACAAACTCCGTTAGCCTCTGATAAATAAAAAAACAAATAAAATCTGAGTTGCCTGAGCCGAAGCTCACCGCATGGCCGCCGGTCCCCGCCGTCCTCCCACTCCCCCTCGGTCCTCGACCAGCTCCTCCGCGAGCTCTCCAACATCACCGACGCGTAGATCTGCACAGACCGCGACACCCCCTCCTTTGTGTTTTTTTTTTTGACTTAAAATGGCAGGTGTTCTGCCTTTGCATTATAGAAGGAAAAAAGTTCAGATAAATTAAAATACATCGAGCAACAATCGTTGCCTTGGGATATAAGATATGGAGCTAAGAGAAACACTTTGGAGTACAAGTTGTTGTTCTAATTTCATTCCCTCCCTGGAAAATTGAGTTCATTGAAAGGTTGAAAGCGTTCTTCCACCCGTAGCTTCCATTGATAATCCTCTTTTGACAGCGTTGCAACTGTGAGGGCCGCTTTCTCCATTCCTTGAAAAATCCTTCTATTTCTTTCCTTCCATATATTCCACCATGTATACAAGATTAGTCCTGCTTTTTTTCGTCTCTCTTTTCTTGGTGCATCTTCAGTTGATAATTGTAGTGTCATTGCTATATCTGTTTGGGGAGGGGTCAACAACAACTTTCCCTCTTGAAGATGGAACCATCTTTCGATTGTCTCTACTACCTGTCTTGTGTATGTGCAATCCAGGAGCAGATGTTGGATCGTCTCTGGTTGCTCATAACACAAAGGACAAATAATACCATTTCCCATCCTCTCTTCTCCAAATTGTCGGCTGTGAGGTTCTTCCCATGCATCGCCGTCCACCCAAAGAACGCTACCTTTGGCTCCACCGTTGCTCTCCACAAGTGTTCAGATTCAAAGGGGATCGTTGTTCCAGCGAACTGGATGTTGTATGCCGTCTTTGTCGAATATACCCCACTACTGTTCCACTTCCAAGTGATATGGTCCTGTGCTTGATTGTCCAATGTCACTCCTCTCGTTAGTTGCCACACCAAAATGATTTGTCGGAAGTCTTCTTCTTGGTTTAGAGCTCGGAGTCCTCTGACCCAGCTGAAATTAGTGAGCTCGGCTGCCACTGTTCTATATTTCCTTCTTGCTTCGTTATACAATTTGGGGCTATTTCTTTGAGTGGTATCTCCCCATTCCATTTATCATGCCAGAAGAGAGCTTTCTGTCCATTTCCCACCGTGATATGCACAGATGCAGCAAAAAGGTTTTGATCATGCTCTGTACATGGTAGGCTCATGCCTAGCCATGGTTTTCCTTCTTCTGTCCATGATTTCCACAACCACCGCAACCTAAGTGCCGTGCTGAATTTTTCTAGATCAAGCAATCCTAATCCCCCCAAATCCTTTGGTCTACATATCATGTTCCATTGTACTAAGCACATGCCTTTCTTTCCTTGCTCATAGCTCTCGCCAGACCAGATGAAGTATCTTCTGGTTTGGTCTACTTTTTTTATTACCCACTTTGGTTGGATTAGGGATGTTGCATGGTAGGTAACAATGCTGGTCAGTACTGATTTAGTTAGAGCTATCCTTCCAGCATTTGATAGCAGCTTTCCTTTCCATCTTTGTAATTTCCCACTAACTTTATCGAGGAGTGGCTGGTAGTCTTGTTTCTTCAGTTTCTTAATGTGCAGTGGTAAACCCAAATACCTGCAAGGGAATTTTCCAATTTGTCCTGGGAATTCTTGCAGTAACTGGTCTTTCTCTTCGTCCTGCACATGTATTGGAAAAATTTCTGTTTTTTCTAAGTTTACAATAAGTCCGGATGCGTCACCGAAAAAATTCAGGATGCTTCTTATGTTTGCCACATCGCTTACTGAGGGCCTTATCAACAATGCCGCGTCATCTGCATACATTGAGATGCTCGCATGTTCGAATCGTGGCAAGACCGGTTGCGTTAATCCTTGTTGTTCTGCTAGCTTTAGAATTTTTTGCAACGGGTCGAAAGCTAGGATGAATAGCATGGGGGAAAGAGGGTCTCCTTGCCGGAGTCCTCTCTTCTGCTCTAACGGTCTGCCAGCTATCCCATTGAGGAGTACCTTGGCTGTGGATGTTCTTAGGGCCAATGATACCCATTCCCTCCATCTGGGGCCGAACCCCCTCGCTTGCAATAGTTCCATCAGGAATGCCCAGTGCACCGAGTCAAATGCCTTTCTTATATCTAGCTTTATGAACAATGTCGGCTTCTTCCTTGTTTGGCATTCCTTGATACTATTTTGTACGAGTAAAAAATTGTCGTGAATACATCGCTTTTTAATAAAGACACTTTGGTTTGGCGCTATTAGCGTACCCAGTTTTGGCGCTAGTCGATTTGCCAAAATCTTAGAGAAATTTTTTGCCACGCTATGGATGAGGCTTATTGGTCTGAAGTCCGCAAGGTCCTCTGTCTTTTCTTTTTTTGGCAGCAACAGAATGTGTGCTGTGTTAAGCAGCTCATAACATCCTCCTCTCAGCTGTGATAATTGATGAAACACTCGGAACAGGTCCGTTTTTATTACTTCCCAGCTCTTAGTGAAAACCATCCTCCTTTGTGCCCAACCGGATCCGAAGGCAGATCCTCAGCAACTCGGTCGTTCCTGCCGCCAAAGCACAACGCACGGTCGCACAAACACAGGAGCTCGGGCGGGATGTCAATGCCACCGCCACCGGGAGCCGATGTCTGGCCGTGGGTGGAGTGGGTGCGCCCCCTCGCCGGCACCGGGAACGAACACACGAACGCGGAGGAGGCTCGCGGATGCCCAGCGAAATTAGTGAAAACCCCCTCCTTTGTGTGGACTATGGTTGTCGATCCCTGTCGTCCTCTCGCTCCCTCCTCGGTCGAAACCATCCTGTCCTCGACAAACTCCTCCACGAGATCTCGACCACCACCGCCGCGCAGATACTCAAGGATTGTGCCGCACTCTATCTCGTGTCAACCGATTTTGCTGGGCATCTGCGAGCCTAGTCCGCGTTCGTGTGTTCGTTCCCGGTGCCGGCGAGGGGGCGCACCCACTCCACCCACGGCCAGACATCGGCTCCCGGTGGCGGTGGCATTGACATCCCGCCCGAGCTCCTGTGCAATGGTTTGTGCGACCGTGCGTTGTGCTTTGGCGGCAGGAACGACCGAGTTGCTGAGGATCTGCCTTCAGATCCGGTTGGGCACAGGTTTCAAGAGGGCGGCGCGTGGGGCCAGGAGGGCGGGGCGCTACGCTCCGAGAGTCGGCATGCGGAGCTTTGAGACGATGGCGTGCGGCCAGCTTCGAGAGGGCGGCGCACAGAGCTTTGAGACAACGGCGCACGGCTAGCTTCGAGAGGACGGCGTGCGGCCAGCTTCGAGAGGGCTTCGGGAAGGCGGCGCGTGGCCAGCTGCGGGAGGTGTTGGGCTTCCGGTGGGAGGGCAACGCGCAGCAAGGTCTTCGAACAGGCGAGCCTCAAGCTCGGGAGGAGACAAATAAGCTTGACTTGGGGCCCAAGAGCGAGCGTTTTTTTTGCTTGGCCTGTGTGGAAGTCGATGAAGACAATGAAGTGCTAACGTTTTCCGTCTCCTACGGGTTCCGCCTTCGTCTCTGGAAAATCCTGTGTACACGCTGAGTTGTGTCTGTTAGGACAACATGGTCTAATAAAATATTTACACGTGGTGGGAGGATGCATGGGAGGAGGAATAAGGAGGAGAGAAGTCGCGTCCGGTCCAGCCGGTGGAACTATTGGGGAACGTGCATGGGCTGGATCGGGATATATATATATATATATATATATATATATATATATATATATATATATATATATATATATATATATATATATATATATATATATATATATTATCTTCATACATTTTTTCTTACCGTGCCTTCGGCAGACCCTCTATGCTCTCAGACTCTCTTGAATTTGGCAGCGAAGTCGATGCTGACCCACAACCATTCTAGGGACCAGCAAGCTTCCAAACAGTCCTTTTTCAACCAAGAAATACCAACATGCATACATTTATTAATTGATGAAAACAGTATTAACATAACAAAATAAGAAAACCTCAAAAACTAACAACTTTACCTCCGCGTACTGCTTTTGTATCAAGTATGTATGAGAGGCCCCTAGATCCTATTTTGATGTGTATTCAAGTATTCGTTAGTTATTTGAATTCGGGTATGGAATATTGCTTGTGTAACAAGCTTTCTGACGTTGTTATTGAAGATGTCTGTCACGTGGTCCAACTCCCCCTATTTTTCAAATGGTATCATCCATAGTCGGGGGTCAGGGCGGAGGGGTGGGCAGGGGGTGCGGGCAGTGGGGTAAGGAGGAAGAGGCTCGGGAGGAGGGGGGGGGGGGTGATGTCGACATCGTGGGGATGACGGAGGTGGCATGGGGAGTGGCACGAAAGGCGCAGGGGGGAGGCAATGGCGACAACGCAGGAGGTGATGATGATGACGTGGGGGGAGGCGACAGCGGCAGCATGGGGGTCGACGGTAGCATGGCGCTGTTGGCAGGGAGGAGGCAAGGGGCGAGGGGAGGGGGCATGGCGGCAGTGGTGACAGGGCGGTGGTGGTGGTAGCGCGACATCCCGAGAGAGTGGCGCGAGAGTGAGAGGAAGAGAGGAGCGGTTGGGCACATCGGCCGGGTATAGGGCCATTATTTACGATGGCCCGATCTGGTCATTGTAAATAATTTTTTACTTACGAGGATCGCGGCTCAATCGCCGTAAGTTAAGATTATTTACAACGGCCATATTGGGACTTTCGTAAATAATTCTGTTATTTACGATGGTCTAATCTAACCATCGTAAATATGTGTATCTACAACGGCTGTCCTTTTTACCGTTGTAAAAAGATGTAGTTGTTGTAGATTTATCATTTCTCCTGTAGTGTCCTATAAAATTTACCTTTAGCTTTCCTTCATGTGACCAGATTTCAGATGTTGGTTGTCACTTTATACACCTTCTTTTGATCTTTTGGCAAACATTTTTGTCGATATCTCGTCATTTTTTTGCAGCATTGATTTAAAATATCGAAAACAGTCCTTAACATTTCATTTTTTGTATCTAACACCACTAATGTTAAATCTTATATACTGATTGTGGCGCTAGCTTGTAACCCACATAGCTTATTTACAATAGCGTCTAGCTTATTTATGACAACATTTTACTGACGTAAATAAGCTCGATCCCTGTAGTAGGATGACAATCAGATTTGTAATGCTACATTAGATGAAATATTGACAAGCTAAAAACCAACTTGTCCAACAATGTCCGCAGTTGAGATGCAAATGCTACAGTGAATAACTGAATATATAGCCACATAAGAAAAATCAATTTAGAAACAAGATAATACATTGAAGACGAGATAATCCAATACCTACGCTGGTTTGAGCACATTTGATAGAGATATCTAAAAACATCGATTAATAGCGGGAGACGCGCCATGGGCCATGCGCGCCAGGTAGGAGGAACTGCCGTGACTGTCAGTGTTTGGAATACTGACTAGTATCAATTTCACCATGCTCCCTTCCTCGAGATGGCCTAGCTACCAGAACACAAGGTTTATACTGGTTCAGACAAGATGTCCTACATTCAGTGTGGTCTTCTTTTCTCTTCGTTCCTAGTGGGGACGCTATTACAAGCGAGCGGTGTTCTGGTGGTAGATGGGCTACATGATGCCCCTCTATTGTTTTGTCTGCGATTCCCCTCTAAAGACGGCCCTCAAGGTCTTTTATAGGGGACTCGGTAAGTCCAGCCTCTCTTCTATCTACCTCCGGCTCTCCTCATAAATAGGACAGGGGTTATAAGGTTTCTTATCTCTTCGGCTTGTATTTTGCGTTCCTGGGGGCGAGGTCAGGCCCTAGAAGTCGCTACTGTGTTCGTCTCTGTCATGTTGCTCCTTGTCCCCTATCCATGTTGGGTGGCAGAGCCGCCCTGCCACTGTATTCAATGGGACGCAACATAAAAGATGTTGGCATGACCCGTGGTGCAGCTCCTTCTATGGCCCGAGAGCCCATGTCCCGACCTCAATGATTGGGGCTGCGAGCCGCTTGTCTTTGTCCAGTTGCTCCTTATCTCCTGTGAGCGTCAGGTGGCAGAGCTGTTTTGCCACTATGTCGGATGGGATGTGTCGTGCGAGATATCGGCAAGGCCTGTTAGGTGGCTTGCTGTTGTGGCCTAGGAACTTATGTCCCAACCTCGATGGCTGGAGATTGAGCTGCTTTTCATCGACCTCAGTGGTTGGATCTTGGTTGGTTTTTTTGCGTGCTTTCTGGTAGTTGGTTTATAGAACCCCGTCAGTAGCTCCCGAGCCTTTGACTGACTGAGTTGATTGGTCGAAGGCTAATTCATGGTGGTTTACTGGTGGAGTCAAAATGTTGAGGAGTCTATTCTCGAGTTCCTTGTAGTGAATTCCTGTTCCTTTAGGCTAAGGCCAGGTTACCGCCCTCGGGAATTTGTCTCCTGCACCATCTGTGAGCCGTTCGTGGCTTGGAAGGAATGAGCTTCGGTCAAGAATTTACCTCTGTGGCTGAATTCCCGAGCTCATTAAGGTGCCTATTGGGTGAATCAGAGTGAAATCCGGTCACCTTATCTCGTAAGGACGAGTGGAACCAAATCTCCAACTTTGACAGATTGTTCGGTCAAGACTCGGTGATTGTGTTTCATTAGATCTTGTTTGGGACACACGTAGATCCCAGGCCTTAGGGGGTCCGAGCAGCTCGGTGCCAACCCTTTGGGAGGCTACTGCGGAATCGCTGAGTTGGGACTCAGATATGGAACATCTGGAGATGTCGGGGGTATTCGCCACTCTCGAGATTGCCGCATGTAGGGTCATCTCGTTCTGGATTTTGTGACCCACATGCCTTCTTGTGAAGTCGTGTTCGTCGTTTGTTGGGGATTCATTGCGTGCCCCATCCTCGAGCTGTTCGTAACACATGGGGTATGAGCTTTGTCGGGAATTTATATCACTGGCCGAATAATCGAGCTCGTTGAGCTTCTTATTGGGTGATTCCGAGTGAAATCCGGTCGCCCTATATCGTAAGGGCGAGCAGAATCAAATATCTGGTTTCAAAAGATTATTTTGTCAGGGACTTGGTGTCCGCATTTCATTAGATCCCGTTCAGGACATTCGCGCAGATCTCGGGTCTTTCGGGGTCTGCGTGGCTCGATTCCGACCCTTAGGAGGCTACTACGGAATTGCCGAGTTGAGACTCGGATATGGAACATCAAAGATGTCAGGGGTATCCACTACCCCCGAAGTTGCCCCATGTGGGGCCATCTCACATTTGTCCATCCCTGGCTCTGGTTGGTTCCGGGCGATGTCAAGACCCTGCAGATAGACCTTCAAACCGAACTCGGCTGGGTCCCGCATGTGGGCGAGAACATGTGTCTTACCTTAGACCGGTGGGTCGCTACCGTGGGTGATGAAGAATCCACTTCGTGCCCCATCCACGAGCCGTTCATGGCTCAGAGGGAATGATCTTTGGGAATTTCCCTTGGTGGCCGAATTCCCAAGCTCGTTGAGCTGCCTATCAGGTGATTCTGAGTGAAACCCGATCGCCCTACTTCGAAGGGCGAGCGGAACCAAATATCTGTTTTTGACAGAATATTTTGGTCGGGGCTCGGTGCCCGCATTTCATCAGATCCCTGTTTGGGACATTCAAACATATCCTGAGCCTTTTAGGGGTCCAGGCGGCTCGTGTCGACCCTTTGGGGGGCTACTGTGGAATTGCCGAGTTGGGACTTAGATATGGCACGTTGGAGACATCGACGTATTCACTACCCTAAAAATTACCCCACGTGGAACCATCTCATAGTCGTGCATCCCTCGCTCTTGATTTTTTCGGGTGGTCTCGAAACGCTATGGGCCGAATTCGAACCTAGAACTCGGTCGGGTCCCATATGTGGGTCAGGAACTTACCCGTCATACCTTGGCTCAACGGGTCGATATTATGGGAGGTGAAGGGGCGCCGTTTGGACTTTATGTTTGTGTTGGGGATGTCGTGGCTGAGTGCACAACTTCAAGTTAACACGGGTTATGAGAAGGGGGCAAGGCATGTAGCAGGCATCTTCTGTTTTTGTCAGTCTTTATTTCAGCATCGGTTAAGAGGAGGATAAATGACTCGTAGCGAAAGTCTCCAATCGTCGACAACCTTTATGGCGGTGCCGGTTACGAGGATGCAGAATGTGCCACCTTGCTGCTCTCTTCTCATCGACACTAGCGAGGCCATAAATAGACCAGTGCGACACCCGTCTTCCTCATGCCTTCACTTATTTCTTCATCGAGTCCAAGTTCTCCCCTCCTTCCTTTCCTCCCACTGCTTCCTCCATGGTCCAGTAGCTTTGTTCGATGGCGACAGCATGACGGATGAGACTCCACATCTGATCGGCTCGAGTTAGCGACTCGGCCGACAGAGGTTCAAACGGAGATTTGAAAGTGAATGAATCACTTGGAAAACCAAAAAGCGGGGCAGCTGGCTGAAGGCTTGAAGATGGAGGAGCCACCTCGAGACTTGAACAAAGGGTTTGTTCGATCCGGATGCAGCGCACTTGTCTGCATGACCAAATCCTTGGTGTCCTGTTGTGGCACCATGGGTGATCGAGAAATACGTCAGTTGCTTTGGCTTCCCGCGATCATCTCTGTATTTTGAAGTAAGAGGCCCTTGTAGTTGCCAATCCCGTAGGGCAGGAAACAACACCAATGTATGAACAAAAGTGTAATTTCCTTCTTTTTATGTAGCCGATCTAGCCATCATGTATTATGAATTCATGAATAAATAAGAAAGTTTTTTGCTATCCTGTTATCCACTTTTGTGCCTCCCTGTCTAGCTCAAGCCATGGCCGAGCACCCTGAGCCTTGTGCCGAGCTCTTTAGGGGGTGGCAGCCCCGAGTCATGCGGGAGGGTTGGTCCTGGCCCACCCATTCGTTATGCTACGTCGAAGAGGTCATCGCCCGCCTGAGGCCAGTCATTGGGGTTAGAGCAGGAGTTATTGACCGAGCTTCAGCTCAATAGCAGGTTTATTTTTTCGATGAAATAAACAAGAGGGTGAGTACTTACCTTCCTTATCATTGAGTTGGGTGGTGTGGATTCTGGATGTCTCAAACGAGCCCACAAGGTTGTTCTAGGCTGAGCTCAAATCTTCCTTTGATCGAAGAGCATCGTAGGATGAGAGCTTTGCTGGGGTAGACGGTTCCCTTGCGTCGACTCGGGTGAGCCGGGTGAGCTCGACCTCTGTAGCCGCCTGTGGTGGTGAAGTTCGCTTCCATGCCACCTTTCGAATGTGTCGAGGTCGGGGGATTCAAGGCTCTAGCCCAGACCATTGTCGTGATCATGATGGCCTCCAGAGTAGAGTAGGTATGATCAGGGCTCGATCCTTGAAACCCATGGTGTCTCCCGGGCCCTGTGTCGAGGCTCGATGTAGGGTTGTTTGAAGTAGACCTTCATGTCGGGCACGAAGGCTGGGCGTGATGAAGCCACTGAGGAAACAAAGTTGAACGCACAGAAGTCCTTCTACCTGCAGCACCAACTATCAAAATTTGGAATATCGACTAGTAACGATTTCACCATACGCCCTTTCTTGAGATGGCCTGCTACTAGAACACAATGTTTATACTGGTTCAAGGCAAGGTACCCTACATCCAGTGTGGTCTTCTTTTCTCTTAGTTCATAGTGGGGAAGTTATTACAAATGAGCGATGTCCTAGCTCTAGATGGGGTACACGATGCCCCTCTATTGTTGTGTCTGCGATCCCCCACTAAGGATGGCCCTTAAAGCCTTTTATAGGGGACTTGGTACTAAGCCAAGCTCTCTTCTATCTACCCTCGTCTCTTCTCATAAACGGGGTGGGTGTTACAAGGTTTCTTATCTGTTTATCTTATCTTCCGTGTTCCTTGGGGGGGGGGGGGGGCGGGGCGGGCCCTCGAAGTCGCTACTAGCCCATCACCTTCCTGTCGCTCCTTGCCTCGGTCAATATCGGGTGGCCGAACCGCCCTGCCATTATATCAGATGGGATGCAACATAGAAGATGTCAGTGGAGTGAAAGTGCATCTAGGCTAATCCCCATGTGGTTTGATGATTAATGACAACACTTAAGCGACTAATAAGCTTTGCAAGTGCAAGCATAGGTGATTGAAGGATGGACAGCATTGGATGCACTCAAAAGGGAAAAAGAGAAGAAAATGTGAATAACTCGAAGAATGGAACTTGAGTTTATAAATTCTTTGTGTCGAGTTTAGTCACTTAGCTTGAGTGTGTTCAATGAGTCAAAAGTGTTAGAATCTCCTAAGAGCTTAGTCCAAGTTAGACTAGATTGAGAGATGAGTTGAAGCAGCCCTAAGGATAGGGCTGGACTTGTCTGGGCAGGAAGACCGGACTAGTCCGACCACCAGACTGATCCGATGTTAGGCATACCAAAGCATTCTTTGTAAGTTCGGAATTGTCCGTTGGAGGATGGAATAGTCCATGGTGAGTGTGTGTGTCCTTCTGGGACTAAGTCCTGAAGGACCGGACTAGTCCGCCCTGGGGGCCCGACTAATCCGCATGGACACACTAGTCCATTTTAGTCCGGAAAAGTAGTTCCTGACTAAGTTCGGACTAGTCCGTCCCTTGACAGACTAGTCCGCTGAGGACTTGGAGATGGCTGTTGGGACTAAGTCCTGGATGGCTAGACTTGTCTGCCCATAGGGGCCAGACTAGTCCAATATGTCAGACTTGTCCGTTCTCAACCGGAACAAACTGTTTTGTGTGAGAACGGACTAGCCCGTTGTTGGACAGACTAGTCCGTGGTTTGGTGACCGTTTGAATTCAAAAGGTGGCAGGAGGGGGCTTTGTGGTTGGTCAAGGATGACATCACTGGTCCCCGCAGGCCGGGCTAGTCTGGGGTGAAAGGACAGACTAGTCTGCAATGTTTCTGGTGGCAACAACTAAGTTTCGAGCCCCTATAAAATGGGATCCCCCGGCCTCCAAAGGCCCTCTCTCAAACCCTAGTGCTGCTATAGCCTTCCTAGAGCTATCCTAGCCCTCTCTCAATCATTCTTGGAGTCCTAAGAGTGATTCTTGAGGATTTGTGAGGATTGGAAGAGGAAAGAGAAGGGTTTGTTCAATCTTGAGCTCTTGGATTGATTCTCTCAGTTTGACTGATTATTTTAGTTCGTGTGGGTGTTGATCTTCGATCTTTTCGAGTTGTAAACTTGTGGGAGCCTCAGGTTGTGAGTTGCCCCATGGATTTGGTGATTACCCTTATGATTTAGTGGAGGAATAGATGGCCTTTGTGGTGGCTAAGTGAGGAAAGGGTTGAGTGGAACCCTACCTTTCGTGGGCATCCTCAACATGGATGTAGACTCCTTTGTGGGGTTGAACAACGGGATAAATCCTGCATCTTGTGCCTTTGATTTGACTTCCTAATTCTTCGCTAGATCAAGTTAGGGTTTCACATGTTCTTCGCTTCAATCTCGTGATCTGCCTCTATCTAGTTGTTATTACTTCGTGCATACCATCTACTAGATTGCTAGGGTCGTATACTTTACATCTCATTGAGTTAAGCCCTTTAGATTGCTTAAAAATCTCACCTTTGGTCAAATCTATCCTGATTGGACTAGTCCACCCACAAGTTGGACTAGTCCGCACTCTGTAATTTGATTAGCTTTTATTGAGTTAAGTTCCAGGTTATCCGCCTATTCAGCCCCCTCTAGGCACCTTTCAATTGGTATCAGAGCCTAACTCTCCCAAAAGCTTAACCGCTTGGAGAGGAGATGGGGGAAAACGGTGAGAAGGAGATTTCGATCATCGACACCACCAACACCAACGAGAACAACCACACCGGAGGACAAGGATCCAATCCCTTGTATGACAATACTGGCAAAACCACCAAAATAAAGTCAAATCCTCCACCCTTCGATGGTGAAACCGAAGATGAACATGAAGAAGTTAAGCATATTGTGTATCTTCTTCAAAAAGCAAGAGATGATGCCAAGAGAAGGAGAGGACTTGAGAAGGAGAAGAATCTCAAGAAGCCCGAGGAGGATTACACGCGATATCCTTCTAACTATGAGCGCCCCAATTCTCATTCAAACTATCTATCTATTCCTATGGGCAAAGCTCCACACTTTGATGGGACTAACTACACCATGTGGAAGCACAACATGAAGTTGCATCTTATTTCTCTCAATCCAACACTTTAGCATGTTGTTTGCACAGGTGTGGATATCCCCGTGGATGATAAAGAGTTGACTCCAGAACAAGAACAACTCATTCACCGTAATTCTCAAGCGGCGACCGTACTCAACTCAGCCTTGAACCAAGAAGAATTCAACAAAGTGGATGGGTTGGAGCAAGCCAAGGAAATTTGGGACATTTTCGAGATTGCTCATGAAGGAAACCGGTCCGTGAGGGAAGCTAAGATTGAGATGATCGAGGGGGAGCCTGGAAGATTCGCCATGGAAGAAGGCGTGACCCCTCAAGAGATGTACAACCGACTCAAGACTCTCATCAATAGGAGTTAGGCGTACAGATGCAAGAAGTGGACCGAACATGAAGTAGTCAAGAGAATGATTAGAGCTTTCATGCATCGCAGTGTGACACTTTGCACTCTCATTCGCGAGAGTCCCAACTTTCACAAGATGACTCTAGATGAGGTGCTTGGCAAGATCATCAACCACGAGATGATGGAGATGGAAGCACGCCATGTCAATGATCTTTCCAAGATCACATCCTCCAAGAAGAAAGGCATTGCTCTCAAAGCCTCACCCAAGTCCAAAAGCAATGAGGTGCAAGCCTCAAGCAATGATGAAGAAGAGGAAAGCACTGACATGGATGAATAGGAAATAGCCTTCTTCATCAAAAGATTCAAGAGAATGATTAGGAAGAGAAGAGGGTCAAACTATGAGAGAAAGGGCAAGGACAAGAGCAAGTCAAGACCACGGAGAGTGTGCTACAACTGTGGTGAGTATGTGCACTTCATTATGAATTGTTCATATGAAAAGGAAGATGACAAGAAGAAGAAGAACAAGGATGAGAAGACTCAAGAAAGGAAGATGTTCAAGAAGAAGAAAGCTCATGGGCACGCTCACGTTGGCAAGGAGTGGGACTCCAACGATAAGTCCTCCTCCCGATGATGAAGCGGGAGTGCAACCGTCGCCATCAAGAAGCCAACAATGAAGAAGACACTTCTACCAAACAAGGGAAAGTGGAAAATCTCAAGCCACACTTGTCTTATGGCCAAGGAGGGAAAAAGAAAGGTTAAATCTAAACTCTCCATGTGTTCCATTAAAGATGAGTATTTTGATAGTGATGGTGAGAATGAATATATGTTTGAAGGCTTGAGTAAAAGTGCTATCATTAAAATGAAAAAGCTCTCCGATGAGATTTTAGACTAGGAAGAGCTTCTCGGGGAACAAGATGAATTGCTTTTCAATGAGAAGCAAAAGAATCTTAACCTTGAGCTCGAGAAGGAAAAAAACAAGGCACTTGATCTTGAACTTGCGAAATGCAAGGAGGCTTCCTCAAGCCTTAAGAGTTCGAATGTTGTGCTCCAAGATGAACTTGTGAGCTTGAACAAAGATCAAAAGAGTCTTGAGGCACAATTCGCAACTCTCAAGTCAAGTGTCCCGTCTTCTTCCTCAACAAGCTCAAACTTGCCTAAAATGGATTCGAACACTAAAACTTGCAAATGTGCTAACCTTGTGCTTGATCTAAAGAATGAGCTCAATTTGGCAAAAATCAAAGGCACACCTAAGGGTGGCATCTTTTATAAGGAGAAGATCAAGTATGCACGTAGTGCATACTCGATCACAAGATGTCCCTTGTACAAAGATGGTCTTGGCTATTCAAGAGGAGGAAAGCAAAATGCTAGAATTCTCACGAATAACAAGATGCAAATTGAATTTGTCAAAGAGGGTTCATTTCAAGTCAAGAATGAATATCATGCATCTACATCTAATGAGATAGTGAAACTTGAAAAAGATGCTCAAAATGCTAAAAATGTCAATCTAACCATGTTTCATGATTTTGATGCATCTTATGTGCTTATGAGAAACAAATTTGGTTATACTTTTACAAAATATGTTGGGCCACACCGCAAGAGCCCAAAGCCTTGTGTGTGGGTTCCCAAATGCCGTGTGACTAACCTCAAAGGACCCAACCAAGCTTGGGTATCTAAAACCAAAGCCTAAACTTGTCTTGTAGGCTTACTCCTCCGGCGGTTCAAAGTGGGTGCTAGACAGTGGCTGCACCAATCACATGACCAGAGCGAGAAGAATGTTTGTGGAGTATGAAGAAAATGAAGATCGAAGTCAAGGTATCTACTTTGGCGACAATAGTCAAGGTAAAGTACTAGGTATCGGTAAGATCTCTATTTCTCCACAAAACACCATCTCTCAAGTCATGCATGTTGAGTCGTTAGTTTATAATCTATTATCCATTTCCCAATTATGTGAAAAGGGATATAATTGCTTGTTTTCTAATGAGGACATGATTGTCACTAGAAGGATTGATAACTCAATTGCCTTCAAGGGTGTGTTCAAGGGAAAGCTTTATCATGTGGACTTCGCCGCAAATAAAACTCAACTTGACACATGCTTGATTGCAAAGACCAACATGGGTTGGTTGTGGCACCGCAGGCTAGCTCATGTTGGTATGAGGAATCTTCACAAACTTCTAAAAGGCAATCACATCCGAGGACTTAAGAATGTTGTTTTTGAGAAAGATAGGTGTCGAAGTGTGCGATCGACACTTCCTCCGGTACTACTAGATCATAGTCCGCAGATGTTCATAATTGGTTGGGGTGCGTGTGATATCAAGAACGACACAATGACACGAGGATTTTTACGTGGTTCGGGCCGATTGAGCATAATATCCTACTCCATGAGTGTGTCCTTGCTTGAGGTTAATTGGACTTGTCTTTTGTTCTGTGCGGCACAACCCTTTTATAGTCTAAGGACTGGCCGTTACATTGTCATCCTGGCCCGACATGTGGCCTAAGTGGTCTTTAATTACATAATACATGATTTGTACGTATTAAGTACATTTAACATTGTGATAATGCGCCTTAATGGCGGCGTTACCGGTACTAAAGGTCCTCTGATCGTGTGCCATTAACATGACATTAAGGACACGTAATCAAGTCTTGTAACGGCTGCTTTAACTGCCTCTTGAATGTTCGCGTCGTTGGAGATCCGACAGTCTTCCTGTTGCAGGCTTAGGTTTGGAGGCTCGACACGTGGCAGGTCTGGAGCTTCCCACTATGGGGAGGCAGGTCCGGAGCCGCTATACACGTGGCAACACCGGAGCTTCCCTCTACTTGGGGTTAGGTCCGGGGACACTTGACACGTGGCATGACTGGATCTTCCCTATACAAGGAGTTAGGTCCGGCCTTGCTTTACACGTGGCAGCGCCGGAGCTACCCTAGTGAGGGAGGCGGGCCCAGTGCTGCGGGACACGTGGAGCCTTTGGGGGTCTTCAACTCGAACATGTGGAACTCCGTGGCTTTTCTTGCGACATCATGGGGTACCCGGTACGCAAGATACTGACAGTGGCCCCCAGGCCCACCTCTGGGAGAAACCCTTTGGGTTATGTTATTCTACCAGAGGTGGGGCCATCTTCGATTTCCACGATGCGGCTTCAAAGGTTTTTTCATGGGCTGTTGGGGCGATGGTCCGCAGTTAAACAACCATTGCGTGGCTCTTCTTGACGCGGCAGGTGAGATCCTGGCGTGCAGACCTCATGCAATTGAAGTTCGCCGATTTCCAATACGGAAACCATATCGGTTCCGAGCGCCCTGTCAGGCCGCCGCCCTCGGGCTTCAAACTTCCCATCATGACAACGGTTCGTCTGGTGTGATAACTTCAACTCTTCTGCCGAAGTGGACCCGAGCCCATTCGTCATTGATGGGGTAATCTTTTGAAATGAAATTTTGATCCCGACGTGGTTTCCATCCAAGCGTTGCGGAGGCTTATGTCAAAGTGTTTGATACGACACTTCCCCCGAACCCGCTAAGAAGCAGCCCGCGGAGGTTCTTTTATAGTTGGGGAACGCAGAGATCAAGATCAAGATGATGACACCAGAGATTTACGTGGTTCGGGCTGCCTGAGCGTAACACCCTACTCCACGGGGTTTGTGTTGCTGTATTGCGAGCTGGTCAGTTCGTGCGATACAACCATTTCATAGTTCTAATGACTGATCGTTACAAAGCTTGCCTGGCCCGACATGTGACCCTGGTGTATTTAATGGCCTAATACACTGTCGAAAGAGTATTAAGCATGATTTATAGTGTGATAACATGCCTTAATGGCTGCGTTACCCCTATTAACAGCGCTCTTGATCGTGTGTCATTAATACAACATTAATGACACATAATTACATCTTGTAACTGCCGCTTTAATTATGCTTGATGGCTCATGCTGAAGGAGATCTGGCAGTGTATGCGCCGATGAAGGTCCGAAGGCTCCACACGTGGAAGCTCCGGAGCTTTCCCTTGCGGAAGGTTAGGTCTGGGGCTACTGTAAACATGTCGGCACTTGTAACACCCTCATTTCCATGCATCATGCCATACATACATTCATATACATGTTTAACATTAACCCACATAAAGAGGAACGAGTTTAAAATTGATTTGGAACATTTAAAATTGATTTGGAGCAAAACCGCACTTAAAATGCAGGAAAGTGCGGACTAGTCCGATTTTATTGAGGACTAGTACGATTTCTCTCTGACTAAAACCGGACTTGTCCATTTTTGCTGCGGACTAGTCCGATTTTGGCTCTGGAAACTTTCGAACTTGTCCGATTTTGTGCGGACTAGTCCGATATTCCAAGAATCCTTGAAAATTTGCTATGTCCCTGGACTTTTCTAGACTAGTCCGGTGTTCCAGCAGACTTGTCCATTTTCCTCTCTTACTAAAGTCGGACTTGTCCGATTTTAGGTCAGACTTGTCCGATTTTCTCTCTAGACAACTTCAGACTAGTCCGATCCTTTCTGAACTTGTCCGATATTTTGCGACTCCGAATTGATCTTTTGTTTTACGACTTGTTTCTTTGGTTCCATGTTAAGTGGGCCTAGGGACGTCGTGCCTAACTCTTTTAGAGCCCACGTGGGACTCTAAATCCGCCTCTACTCCTCTCAAACTAGAAATCCATCTAACCCTAGCCTCCACCTCTATTTAAACAACCCCACCCCTTGGCTTGACATCTATTTGCCACTTTTCCACCCCACCCGAACCCTAGTTTGTGGAGAGCCACCATCAAGGAGGGAGGAGGAGATCCCAAGCAAGAAGAAGAAGAGGAGGAAACAAAAGAGGATCAAGATCTCCATCAAGCTTTCGTTCTTCATCACCAATTCACCTCCAAGTTCATCATCAACCCTAGATCATCAAGATCCAAGTGTTACCTCCAAGTTCCTTGATTCATTGGAGTTCTAAACACCTGGTATACCTTCTATTCTCTTTTCCTTATGAGAATTCAACTCCTAATCTCCAAATTCACGTCGATCTAGAGAACCCTAGTTCGCTAGTTCTGCGAAGTGTGGACTAGTCCAGCCTTCTGCAGACTAGTCCAATTTTACTGACTAAATTGTGTTGAATTGATTCTAAAAGTAGATTTAATCAGATCCAAACCTGTATAAACTTGTTAAAATCTATTAGAACTAGTTAGTGATCATTAAAAGCAACCCATTAACAAGTTCTACCTTGCATTTGCATTAATCATGCATGCCATGTCATATTGAGTAATATTTGTGCACTCTTTGATTGTGTTTCTTGTCTTGTATGTTTATTGTGCGGATTAGACAGATTTGCGCTAGAGAGTGCCGCGGAGGATCTCCAGCACCAAGAGTTTGAAGAAGTTGACGCTAATCAACAGCAAGAGCAAGGCAAGTGTCGTTGAAGCATATTGATCCTGTTTTAAAATAAATGTTTTGTTTGCAAAACTGCATGCTTGTGTCAATTTTGATGGGAATCCTATGGTAGGAAGTTTACTAGTTTTGTTGACCACCCTTGTCACCTGGAATATATGGTAGAGAGTCGGGAAGGGATTTTTACTTTTTTGCTTCGCTTAATCAACTGGGTTAGGAAAACAATTATACCACTCAACTTAATTATGCATGGATGAGATTATGGTTAACATGAACTGGTTAATATGATATGGTAATGGGTGATCTAAGCAAGCCTGGTATGTGGATGGGTTGGATGTATGATGGATTACATGCTTTAGATCTAAGGACCGGTTCGTGGAGCGACCATCCAGGATTCACAGTGCCACCACGAGGCCAAGTATGGGTGTGGCGTAGCAGATTAATTAGGGCTTTGTCAGTGCTATTTGGACCATTAAGGATGCTCGGGGAAGGGGTAGTCATATTGGGTTTGTTGGTGATTAGTGGGACTACCCTGGGATCCGAATGGCTCAAGAGGGGCCCTTGGTTGAAGATGTGCTCAGTTGGAGACATCGCCACCGGTGAAACCTCAGTGGGGTCTAAATAGGCTAGTAATCCCTTTGTAAAGGCTACTTTGTGATCTCTTGGCCATACACCGACGGAAGTGTGAGATGACATAATAGAGGTTCTAGTCATCGAAAGGTGATGAAATCACAAACATATGGGTAAAGCGGTACAACCTCTGCAGAGTGTGTCTAAAACTATCATGATAGCCGTGCTCCCAATTATGAGCAACCTGGACCCTCACATGATTAGAGGGAAATTGGGATTTGGGATGGTTATGGTTTGGTAATGGTTATGGATGGTTATGAATTAATTTCTGGTATTGAATATGGATGTTGGTATATGATGTTGGATATGGAATATGGACTGGTACTATGGTATTTATTATGGCTTATGATGGGTTTATTTCACATACATGTAATATATTGCTTTTCAAATGTTTTAATCTACTTTTCAGCACTCAACCATTATTATTGTCGTCATTTGAAACAACCACATGTCATACTTTCCACACTTGCTGAGTACGACATGTACTCACTCTTGCAACCCCCCCCCCCCCCCAACAGTTGGAGGTCAGGATTGGGAGTTTAATGACGATAATGTGGAGTTCTAGGCCGTGTCTACCGTCAGCTTTGCATGTGGTGTTGATTGAAGCTGCCCTATACCCTATTGCTTATGCTGCCTAGCTGTTTAGTTGCTTATTTAGTTTATTTCCGCTGCATTAGTTGAACTTGTCATCAATATTTATTAGAGCTTGTATTTGAGGATAATATGTTTGTGTAATAATATTTGGTTAATTAATCATGTTCTGTGGTAATTTTCTGTATACTCTTTTGTGATGCACTCGTGTATGTGTGTTGAACATCCTGGGCACACATATGCGTCAGCTTGGTTCATTTTCGGAACCAGGCATCACAGATTGGTATCAGAGACACAGGTTGACCGTAGGATGCAACCTAGATAGAATGGACACTTTAGAGCACATAGGAGCACTCAGGAATCATTGTGTTTTTGTTGGCATGCTGTTTGCTATATATATTGTTTGCTTGTGTGCTTAATAGAGGATTTTGGGATGATTTAGCATTGCCATGTCCACATAGGCTAGTTAGTTGTCTAGTTTCATATCCCTTGATGCATATAGTTGGGGACATTTTCTAATTCTTACCTATTGCTTTTCTCCATATGGTGAGGACTCGCAACCAGAGGGATAGCAATGATGAGGAGGAGAACAATGGAGTGCCTCAAAACAACATTGGACAAGGATCTACTCAGGGAGCTATCAACATTGAGCAGCTATTGGCTATGCAAAACCAGCTCATACAGACCATGATACAAACTATGGGACAGCTGTAGGCTATCAATAACAACAATCAGCCCCACATGCCTCCACCGCCACCCCAACCCCTCATAACCGGTTGGGAGAGTTTATGAGGACTAGGCCGCCAACCTTTGCTCAATCCGCTGACCCTATGGATGTGGATGATTGGCTCAATACCATGGATAAGAAGCTTGCTATTGTCCAAAGCAGTGACCGGGAGAAGGTTCTTTTCGCTTCTCATCAACTAGTTGGAGCAGCTGCGGATTGGTGGGATTCAAATTGCAATGCTTATGAGAATCAAGAGAGGATCACTTGGGGGGAATTCAAAGAGAGCTTTCGTTCTCATTATGTGCCAGAAGGTGTTATGATCTTGAAGAGGCAAGAATTTGAGAACTTGAGGCAAGGAAAATCAAGCGTGAGTGAATATCTCAACAAATTCACTCAACTCTCAACGTACGCCCCTGAGGATGTTAGTCGGGACAGCCGGAAACAATACTTGTTCATGAGGGGCTTGAACAATAAGATTCAAGTGCAATTGCTCAACTGTGATTATGCCAATTTTCAGAAGCTTGTGGACAAAGCAATTGTGGTGGAGAACAAGATTCGTGAGATGGAGCAAGACAACAAGAGGAAGGCGCCATATCAAAGACAGCAACAAGGAAGTAACGTGTGCCCTCGCCTTGCACCACCCAATGCTCCTTACTTCAGCTCTTCTATTCCTGCTCAACGCCCTGGTTATGCACCGCGCCCAACTCAGTTTGTGCAGTAGCGCCCTGTCATGCAAGCACCTAGGCCTCCAATGCCTTATGCACCTCGCGCTAACTTTCCTGCCGCAAGTGTTCAAAACCAGCCTCTTCCCAATAATTCTGGTGGATTTAAGAAGTGCTATACTTGTGGAGAAGCTGGACACTTTGCGCGTCAATATCCTAAGTCAGTCCTTGGTCAAGAAAGCAATGTGTCGAGGCAAAACCCAAGACCTAATGGAGGAGTGCCGCAAGGAAACCGCGGACAACAGAATTTTGCTCGTGGCAACGTGAACCATGTCTCTACGGAGGATGCTCAACAAGCGGATGACGTGCTCATTGGTATGTTTCTCGCCAACTCCAATCCCGCGACTATGCTATTTGATTCTGGAGCATCGCATTCATTCATTGCATCGAAGTATGTTGCCAAGTATAGTTTGCCTATCTCTCATATGAAGTTTACTCTATTGGTTAAGTCTCCTGGAGGAGAGATGAGGACAAATATAGTATGTCCAAAAGTAAGCCTTAGAATAAGGGGGGTAGACTTCTCCGCCAACCTCATTGTTTTGGATTCTCAAGGATTGGACATTATACTTGGTATGGACTGGTTGAGGAAGCACAATGGAGTTATTGAGTGTGCCACGAAGACGGTGAAGTTGACCAATGAAGAAGGGATCACCATAGAATTTGAAGCATCTCAAACCACACCGAAGCAATTGGAGCTGAATCATATGAACGGTGCCGCAATTGAGGAGATTCTGGTGGTGTGTGAATTTTTGGATGTTTTTTCGAATGAGTTGCTAGGTATGCCACCTGATCGAGACATTGAGTTTGTTATTGATTTAATACCTGGAATTGCACCTATAGCTAAGAGGCCGTATAGGATGCCTCCTATGGAATTAGCGGAGCTCAAGAAGCAGATTCAAGAGCAACTAGAGAAAGGTTTGATTCGCCCTAGTTCTTCACCTTGGGGAGCGCCCGTGCTGTTTGTGGACAAGAAGGATGGAACCCAAAGGATGTGTGTGGATTACCGAGCTCTCAACGAGGTAACAATCAAGAACAAGTACACGTTGCCACGCATAGAAGACTTGTTTGATCAGATGAAGGGTGCCTGTGTCTTCTCTAAGATTGATTTGAGGTCGGGATATTTCCAAATGAATATTAGACCATCGAACATACCTAAGACAGCTTTTAGGACACGGTATGGATCTTATGAGTACACTATGATGTCTTTTGGATTGACAAATGCGCCTGCCTACTTTGTGTACCTCATGAATAAGGTCTTCATGGAGTACTTGGATAAGTTCATTGTGGTGTTTATTGATGACATTATTATCTACTCGAAGTATGAGAAGGAACATGAGGAACACTTGAGCTTACGTTGCAGAAATTGAGGGAGCATCAATTGTATGCCAAGTTCAATAAGTGTCAGTTTTGGTTGAGAGAGGTGTCGTTTTTGGGTCATATAATCTCAGGAGGAGGAGTATCGGTTGATCCCGGAAAAGTGAGAGACGTGTTGAAGTGGAAACCACCGCAAAATGTAAAGGAAATAAGGAGTTTTCTTGGAATGGCTGGATATTACCGTCGATTCATCAAGGACTTCTCCAAGATAGCCAAGCCAATGACGGAGTTGCTAATGAAGGGAAAGGCTTTCCAATGGACTCAAGATTGTCAAAACAGTTTTGAGGAATTGAAGAAGAGGTTAACAACAACCCCAATTTTGGTATTGCCAGATGTAAGCAAAAGTTTTGATATTTATTGCGACACATCGAGACAAGGACTTGGATGTGTATTGATGCAAGAAGGTCAAGTGGTTGCATATGCATTGAGGCAATTGAAGAAACATGAGCAGAATTACCCAACGCATGATTTGGAACTCGCAGCCGTGGTACATGCATTGAAGATTTGGAGACACTATATCCTTGGACATAGGTGTGAAATTTATACGGATCATAAGAGTCTTATGTATATCTTCACACAAACGGATCTGAATTTGAGGCAACGGAGATGGTTGGAGCTCATCAAAGATTATGATTTGGGATCAACTATCATCCGAGAAAAGCCAATGTAGTGGCCGATGCTTTGAGTAGAAAGGGAGTAAGTCATCAACTCGCAGTTCGAGAGTTACCATCCGAGTTATGTAAGGAGCTTGAATGGCTGAACCTCAGGTTTGTAAATGAGATGGAGATGATGGAGTTAAATCTGACCTTGGAGCAAGAAATTCGAGAAGCACAAACCACAGATGAGGAGATCAAGGAAATCAAGGAAAGGACCGAAGAAGGGAGAGAATTCAGATTTGATGAGGATGAACATGGTACCCTATGGCTCGGAAAAAGGATTGTTGTGCCCAATGTGAAGCATATTCGGGAGACAATATTAAAGGAGGCACATGACTCGCCATACTCGATTCACCCCGGTTGCACAAAAATGTATAAAGACTTGAAGACTTGCTATTGGTGGGATAGCATGAAAAAGGACATAGCTGAATATGTGGGATTGTGTGATGTGTGTCAATGAGTCAAGGCGGAACATCAAAGGCTAGCTGGATTATTGCAACCATTGAAGATTCCGGAATGGAAGTGGGAAGAAATTGGAATCGACTTTATAGTTGGGTTACCACGTACTCAGTCCGGTTATGACTCAATTTGGGTAATTGTGGATTGGTTAACTAAGTCAGCTCACTTTATTCCCGTCAAGACCACCTATAATGGAGAGAAATTAATGGAACTGTACATGGGAAGAATAGTACGTTTGCATCGAGTTCCGAAGAAGATAGTCTCGGATAGAGGTTCACAATTCACTTCTAGGTTTTGGCAAAAATTGCATGAAGCTTTGGGAACGAGATTGAATTTTAGTTCAGCATCTCACCCTCAAACGGATGGACAAACCGAGAGGACCAATCAAATTTTGGAGGACATGTTAAGAGCTTGTGCTTTAAAGCATGGGAAAAGTTGGGACAAAAACTTGCTATACGAGGAATTCTCGTACAACAATAGTTACCAATCAAGCTTGAAAATGTCACCATATGAAGCGCTTTATGGAAGGAAGTGTAGGACACCTTTATTCTGGAATGAGGCAGAAGAAACTCAAGTATTTGGTCGGTATATGTTGCAAGAAGCCGAAAAGCAAGTCCAAATAATTCGTGAAAACTTGAGGGCTGCTCAATCAAGACAAAAAGGCTATGCGGACAATAGGAGAAGGAAATTAGCCTTTGGAATAGGAGACTTTGTTTACCTCAAGGTGTCACCAATGAGGGGTCATAAGAGGTTTAACATAAGAGGCAAGATAGCACCTCGCTACAAAGGACCATTCAAGATTTTGGACAAAATAGGAGAAGTAGCTTATAAGTTGGAGATGCCAACTCATCTTTCAGAGGTACATGATGTCTTTCATGTTTCCCAGCTCAATAAGTGCTTGAGAGTACCGGAAGAACAAGTGCTAATGGAAGAATTGGAACTAGAGGAAGATTTGACTTATGCCGAGCAACCGGTCAAGATCTTGGAAACCAAGGAGAGAACCACAAGGAACAAGGTTATTAGATGGTGTAAAGTTCAATGGAAGCACCACACAGAAAAAGAAGCGATGTGGGAATTGGAGGATGAAGTCAAGAAGAAATTTCCCTATCTCTTCTCTTCCGCGTCGAATCTCGAGGGCGAGATTCATTTTAAGGGGGGTAGGTTTGTAACACCCTCATTTCCATGCATCATGCCCTACATACATTCATATACATGTTTAACATTAACCCACATGAAGAGGAACGAGTTTAAGATTGATTTGCAACATTTAAAATTGTTTTGGAGCAAAACCGCACTTGAAATGCAGGAAAGTGCAAACTAGTCCGATTTTACTGAGGACTAGTCCGATTTCTTTCTGACTAAAACCGGACTTGTCCGTTTTTGCTGCGGACTAGTCCAATTTTGGCTCTGGAAACTTTCGAACTTGTCCGATTTTGTGCGGACTAGTCCGATATTCCAAGAATCCTTGAAAATTTGCTATGTCCCTGGACTTTTCTAGACTAGTCCGGTGTTCCAGGTACATGTCCATTTTCCTCTCTGACTAAAGTCGGACTTGTCCGATTTTAGGCCAGACTTGTCCGATTTTCTCTCTGGACAACTTCGGACTAGTCCGGTCCTTTCCGGACTTGTCCGATATTTTGCGACTCCGAATTGATCTTTTGTTTTACAACTTGTTTCTTTGGTTTCATGTTAAGTGGGCCTAGCGACGTCGTGCCTAACTCTTTTAGAGCCCACGTGAGACTCTAAATCTGCCTCTACTCCTCTCAAACACGAAATCCATCTAACCCTAGCCTCCACCTCTATTTAAACAACCCCACCCCTTGGCTTGACATCTATTTGCCACTTTTCCACCCCACCCAAACCCTAGTTCGTGGAGAGCCACCATCAAGGAGGGAGGAGGAGATCCCAATCAAGAAGAAGAAGAGGAGGAAACGAAAGAGGATCAAGACCTCCATCAAGCTTTCATCCTTCATCACCAATTCACCTCCAAGTTCATCATCAACCCTAGATCATCAAGATCCAAGTGTTACCTCCAAGTTCCTTGATTCATTGGAGTTCTAAACACTTGGTATACCTTCTATTCTCTTTTCCTTATGAGAATTCAACCCCTAATCTCCAAATTCACGTCGATCTAGAGAACCCTAGTTTGCTAGTTCTGCGAAGTGCGGACTAGTCCGGCGTTCTGCAGACTAGTCCGATTTTGCTGACTAAATTGTGTTGAATTGATTCTAAAAGTATATTTAATCAAATCTAAACCTGTATAAACTTGTTAAAATCTATTAGAACTAGTTAGTGATCATTAAAAGCAACCCACTAACAAGTTCTACCTTGCATTTGCATTAATCATGCATGCCATGTCATATTGAGTAATATTTGTGCACTCTTTGATTGTGTTTCTTGTCTTGTATGTTTATTGTGCGGATTAGATGGATTTGCGCTAGAGAGTGCCGCGAAGGATCTCCAGCACCAATAGTTTGAAGAAGTTGACCCTAATCAACAACAAGAGCAAGGCAAGTGTCCTTGAAGCATATCGATCCTGTTTTAAAATAAATGTTTTGTTTGCAAAACTGCATGCTTGTGTCAATTTTGATGGGAATCCTATGGTAGAAAGTTTACTAGTTTTGTTGACCACCCTTGTCACCTGGAATATATGGTAGAGAGTCGGGAAGGGATTTTTACCTTTTTGTTTACTTAATCAACTGGGATGGGAAAACAACTATACCACTCAACTTAATTGTGCATAGATGAGATTATGGTTAACATGAACTGGTTAATATGATACGATAATGGGTGATCTAAGCAAGCCTGGTATGTGGATGGGTTGGATGTATGGTGGATTACTTGCTTTAGATCTAAGGACCGGTTCGTGGAGCGACCATCCAGGATTTACAGTGCCACCACGAGGCCAAGTATGGGTGCGGCGTAGCTGATTAATTAGGGCTTTGCCAGTGCTATTTGGACCATTAAGGATGCTCGGGGAAGGGGTAGTCGGATTGGGTTTGTTGGTGATTGGTGGGACTACCCTGGGATCCGAATGGCTCAAGAGGGGGCCCTTGGTTGAAGATGTGCTCAGTTGGAGACATCACCACCGGTGAAACCTCAGTGGGGTCTAAATAGGCTAGTAATCCCTTTGTAAAGGCTACTTTGTGATCTCTTGGCCACACACCGACGAAAGTGTGATATGGCATAATAGAGGTTCTAGTCATCGAAGGTGATGAAATCACAAACACATGGGTAAAGCGGTACAACCTCTGCAGAGTGTGTCTAAAACTATCATGATAGTCTTGCTCCCGGTTATGAGCAATCTGGATCCTCACATGATTAGAGGGAAATTGGGATTTAGGATGGTTATGGTTTGGTAATGGTTATGGATGGTTATGAATTAATTTTTGGTATCGAATATGGATGTTGGTATATGATGATGGATATGGAATATGGACTGGTACTATGGTATCGATTATGGCTTATGATGGGTTTATTTCAAATACATGTAATATATTGCTTTTCAAATGTTTTAATGTACTTTTCAACACTCAACCATTATTATTGTCGTCATTTGAAACAACCACATGTCATAATTTCCACACTTGCTGAGTATGACATGTACTCACTCTTGCAATCCCCCCCCCAACAGTTGCAGGTCAGGATTGGGAGTTTAATGGCAATAATGCAGAGTTCTAGGTCGTGTCTACCGTCAGCTTTGCCTGTGGTATTGATTGGAGCTGCGCTATACCCTATTGCTTATTCTGCCTAGCTGTTTAGTTGCTTATTTAGTTTATTTCCGCTGCATTAGTTGAACTTGTCATCAATATTCATTAGAGCTTGTATTTGAGGATAATATGGTTTGTGTAATAAAATTTGGTTAATTAATCCCGTTCTGTGGTAATTTTCTGTATACTCTTTTGTGATGCACTCGTGTATGTGTGTTGAACATCCTGGGCACACATATGCGTCAGCTTGGTTCATTTTCGGAACCGGGCGTCACAGCACTGGAGCTCCTCTCTGCTGGGGGTTAGCTCCGTGTCTGTTGTACACGTGTTGGCATTGGAGCTTTCCTTTGTTAGGAGCGTAGTTCCGGTTTTCCTTTACACGTGCTGACCCAGGAGCTACCCATATGAGGGGAGCGGGTCCAGTGCAATGTGACATGTGGGGTCCGAGGAGTCTTTCAACTCTGACAGGTAGAACTCCCTTGTACTCCTCGCAGTATTAAGGGGTACCCGGTACGTAGGGTACCGATAGTGGCTCCCGGGCCCACCTCTGGGAGAAACCCTTTGGGTTAAGTTATTCTACCGGAGGTGGGGCCATTCTTGATTCCCGCGCTTCGATTTCAAGAGCCTTTTGATGTGCTGTTAGAGCGATGGTCCAGGAGTGAACCATCAACGCATGGCTTGTTATGAATGCGACAGATGAGATCTTTGAGTGAGGATCTCACGCAATTGAAGGTCGCTGGTTCCCAATACGAAAATCGTATCTGTTCCGCGCACCCTATCAAGGTGCCGCCATCGGGTTTCCCGCCGCTCATCATGACAACGGTTCGCCTTGGGTAAGAACCTCGATCTCTTCATCGAGGTGGCCCCAGGCCCACTCGTCATTGACGGGGTAGACTTTTGAAAAGTGCCTTCGTTCTCACCGCGGTTTCCATCCAAGCGTCGCGGAGGCTTACTTAAGAGGGAAAGTGCGCTTGGTTTGAGGACTCTTTACACCTTCGATCATATTTGCGCTCAGAGCCTTCCAAACATCGCCTAACTTCCCTTCCTTTGCTTCGCTTTGCCGCGATGGAGTTGGGTCTCCCCAAGAGCCGCCTCAAGAGCGATGATGATCTGAAGAAGGTCCGGACCTACACGGGGTGGTCCAGCGACTCCTTCAACCATTTGGTCCGTGCCGGCAAGCTCCCGTTCAAGAAGGAGCGCAATGGCGATATGGTGTACTTCACAGCGTACACCATGGTGGGAGTCATTCCACCTTTGTCTTCCTTCCTTTTGATGCTGCTAGACTTTTATGTTCTACATCTGTATCACCTTGGCCCCCATTCTCTTCTCCTCGTGGTGACATTCGTCCACTTTTGCGAGATGTGGGTGGGTATTCCCCCCTGCGTCGAGCTATTCCACACCTTCTTCACCATCCACACCACCGGCGAGGGGAGTGAGCTTCTTGGCTTCTACTATTTTGTGAAGTGCAAGAACTGCCCTTTCAAATACTTGAAGTCGTTTCCTTCCGGCAAGTGGGACGACAGGAAGAAAGATTGGATCATCATTACGGCGGAGGAGCACAAGAAGTTGGAGCTTCCCGAAGGTCTCCCCAATGTTTACACCGATGCCTGGAGTGTAGTTCCAATGCTGTCAAACGCCTTCAACCCCATCTTGACCAGGATCCGCGAATGCGTGGAGGGTGGAGTGACTCCCCAGATGGTTTTCTGAAACTTCCTGGTCAATAGATGGGCTTCGCTGAAGAAGAGGGAGAATCTTGCGTGGGCCCTCAACAGCATGATGGATGACGACCGGATTGAAACCGGTCTGAAATCCAACTTGGATGACGAATCTTTGGATTTTCATATCAGGAAATTCCAGCATGGGATAAACATGGAGGCTCAGTTTAGTAGGGAGCTCCGGAGGAGTATGCCGATGCTTGACGACCTTGGTGAGGTAGAAAGGTGTCTGACCACCAGATTGGTGATCCCTGGAGCTTCCGAGGGCGGTCCTGCCTCCGCCCCGAGCCAAAAGACTGAAGACACCGGCAAGGGAAAGGGTAAAGAGCTAGCTGCACCCTCCAGTCGGAAGAGGAAGTTGAAGATTGCTAACGGGAGGTCCGTCAGACCTGCTCCTTCTACCACGACTCCTTCTCCCCGGCGGGGGAGGTCTTCTGTAGCTACCCCTGCCTCGGTGCAAGTGTCTTCAAGAGGCGTCAGCTCCGGGCAGTCGACCCTGGCCTCAGTGCCGGCTAAAATCTCCAGTCCTCGGAGTTCTTCCCGGCCAAGAGAAGCTCCAGCCGAAAGAACTCTGGTTGCTGTGAGTGGTCCTCAACTGAGGTCCAAAGCTGTTGTCTCACCAGACTTGGTGGGCTCCAGCTCCGGTCCTCAGAAGAAGAGGTTCCGAGGCGACTGGGGTGGTAGCGTCCCTAGGTAAGCATTGATTGCCCACCCTGGAATGCTAGTGTTGTTCTTGACGTGTTTTTAATCTACTCTTCTCTTTATTTCTATGGTGTCGAAGAAGGGGCCGGGAGCTTCAGTGCCTGTCGCAGCGGCCAAGGCTGCACCTGCCGAGGCTCCAGTTTCAAGTGTTGAGCCTCCTCGTCAAGCGAAGGCGGAAGTTGCGTCAGCTCCGGCGCCAGCTGTCGTGAGCTTGGACTCGGAGTCCTCGCCCGAAGCTCCCGTGGTAGCGCTGGACCACAGGAGAAAAGTTGAATATGTACTTCTAGCGACGGTGGCGGAGGCTGATGCTCCAGCACCGGTGATGCCAGAAGTTCCAACTTTTGAGCCAGAAGTTGTCGAAGCCCTTGCTGCTGAGCCATAAGTAGTTGAAGCCCCAACAATTGAGCTAGAAATGGTTGAAGGTCCGACCCTTGGGTCGGATGATGTTGAAGATTTGGCAATTGGGCCAGAAATGGTTGGAGGTCCGGTCGCTGCTCCGGAAGCAAGTGACGTGCCGACGTCTGGGCCAGCTGCAGCAGGGACGTCGAATGAAGCCCCAACTACTGCTCCAGAGGTAGTTGTCCTGGAGGTGACTGGGCCAGAGCCGGAGCAGCTTGAAGAACTGGCGACATGTCCTCTGCCTTCGGAGCCGACAACTGAAGACCCTGAAGCACCGCCTTCAACTGCTCCGGAGGTGGAAGTTCCCCCAGTGGGTTCTTCTGCTGCTACTGAAGGGCTCCTGAAGAGCAGTCCTAGTGCCGCAGAAGTTCAAGGGTCCTCTCTTGTAGAGTGGGACCCTATTTTTGTGATGGAAAACCCTCTAGAGCCTGCAGAAATGACCCCAGCACGTCCGAAACCTATCCCTCTAGCGTTGTCCATAGATAACGCCTGCTCAAGTCTCCGATAGGTCCAGCTTGGCTTCGATCATGAGAGCAAAGCCTTGGAGGAGGAGCGCCACACCTTGAGGCGTTGGCTTAACAGACTCCATTTTGAGACCAGGCTTGCCCAAACGAGGTTGGCTGACCAGAAGGAGTGGATTAAGAGGGAAAAGGTTTGGTTAGAACACTGGGACAAGATGATGGAGGAGAAAGAAGCTGCCATCCAGGCACTCGACGCTAACTTCAGGGAGATCCTTGAGCAAGCGAAGGAGAGACATGATGTCGCTGACAAGAGTCACAAAAAACTTAATGAATTGAATGAAATTCTCCTGAAGTGTCGAGCGGACCTGGATGCGAGGGAAGAAAAACTCCTAGAATAGCAGGAGGATGTGGTGAGGATAGAGGCGGCAGTCACCCAAAAGTTGACTCTGGGTGAGAAAAATTTGGCAGATCGCAGCAGAAAGCTGGATATATGGAAGGAGGAAGAAAAGAAGAAGAACTGGAAGGTGGGGCAAGAGATCTAGAAAAGAGAGTCTGACGTTGCCACTAGGAACCGAAAGCACCCTTGGATGACAGAGCTGGCCGACCGGGAGAAGCAAGTTGCTGAGAACATGCAGCAGCATGCTAAGTTGACCGAGCGCCTTGCCCATGAACGTTCGGAGCTAGCGGCCGCCCGGAGGTCATTGGAAGAGCTGCGGAGCTCGAAGGAAACTGAGTCCTTGATGGTATGGGACTTCTTGGGACGTGTGGACAGGGCCCTTGTGCCTCTTGGTTTCAGTCCAGTACGCCAAGAGGACCCCGCGCAGGAGCTGGACCAGACGCTTGTGGCTCTTGGCTCTGTTGGCAGCAAACTCGACGCGATGGGTAATGTCATCGCCAATCATCTAGAGACGGAGGGTAAATCCTTGGCCAAGAACGTCGCCGAGTATGTCTTGGCGTGTCACAAAATCTGAGACCCCCAGTTCTCCCTTGATCCGGTCTTTGAAGGAATCATCACCGAGGAAGAGGATGCCGCCAGAGCTAGTGTCCAAGAAGCTACTGAGAAAGTTACTTCGTTTTTCCACAGGACTTAGATCCTCTAGTGGCTAGGACTTTTCTTTTTTTTGCCCCTTGTAATCCCAATTTTGTATTCCAATATTCTTGATTAATGAAATCCTCCTTTCTGTCTTGAATTTCACTTTGTCTTCAATATACTGTGCCGTATCTTGTTGGCACTCTGATACATGTGTACAATTGAAATGTGTACATGTACCAAAGGTTGTGGCAGTATGTTGACGACTTGAATGATTCACACTTGTAGATTTTAGGTCCGAAGTCATCCACTATCAACATATTAAATGTTGACGGCGGACCCCTCTTGGAGGATGTCAGAGCCTAGTAGCTCCGGCGTCGTCCACCATTGCTATGAATTTTTGCTTTTCCTACACATTAAAGGCAAGAGAGAAAGTAAAATTCGTCCTCTTGTCTATAATTTGGTTGTGACTTATTGTTCTTATTTGGACTTTAGGTCCGAAGAAACTCAACATGATAACGAGCGTTTTGATATAATCTTTCTAGATCTGCATGCCTTTTTAGTACTCACCCTACTGCGGCCTGCCGGGGTGTAGGTAGAGCGGCGTACTTAGGGTGCAGGATCGGGCTAAGTCGATAGCACACTCCGGACCTATGTTGGCTTGGCGTTCAGGCAAGTAGACTATGTAGCAATGTTAAGATCCAAAAAGACTATCAATAAAGCTTGTAATGCATGTGAATTAGTTGGAACAAATCTCAAAAAGATTTGCACAACTTTATTATAGAGAAGCGGGGTAAAAATAATTTGATATATTGAGCCTTGCACAAAAAGTAAATGCACGTGGAGTCTGTTTTCACACAACAATGCCTTTCATTATAGGTCCGAATTATAGGGTAGACAAGGACACACTTAGGATGCTGGACCATGCTAAATGTGCTATACATCTTGTACTAGCCCAGAGCAAGTAGTTACACTTTTAGTGCTGTGACTGTCTCAAGTGTTACTTGAACTTCCCGGACCCTCCCGGAGGGGTCTGGATGTTCTCCCGGAGGATTTGCCCATATCTGTATAATGACTCTACAACATGCATTGTGTGTAATTACAGACTCACCTCCGTGATTCTAAGCATAAAACTTACGGAGGTGCTCGATGTCCCAAGGATTAGGGAGTGGGATCCCATCCTTAGTTGCCAAGCGAACGCATCTTGGTCGGGATACCTTATTTACTCGGAAGGGACCCTCCTAGCTGGGGGAAAGTTTGTTCATCCCTTCACGGGATAGTATCTTCTGAAGCACCAGGTCGCCTTCTTCAAGCTGTCGGTCGAGCACATGTCTTTAATAATAGCACCTGAGTGCTTGGCGATAACGTGCATTTCGAACAGCTGCTTGGCACCTTCCCTCATAGACGAGGTCAAGGTCTTCACGCTAGAGCTGGTCCTGCGTGGCTTCGTCAAAGGTCCGGACCCGGAGGGACCCCAAGGTGATCTTCGGAGGAAGGACTGCTTTAGCTCCGTACACCAGGAAGAATGGAGTTTCCCCGGTTGACCGGTTTGGGGTTGTCCTGTTCGCCCATAATGTGGATGGAAGCTCCTCAATCCTGTTAGCTCCGTGTTTTTTCAAGCGCTCATATGTGTGCGTCTTGAGTCCTTTTAATATTTCTGCATTTTCTCTCTCGGCTTGGCCATTGCTTGCTGGATGAGCTACTGAGGCGTAGCTTAGTTGGATGCCGAGGTCTTTATAATATTCTTGAAATGCATCACTTGTAAATTGAGTTCTGTTGTTAGTTATGACTTTGTTCGGAACTCCAAATCTGCATATAATGGACTTCAAGAACTTGATCGCTGATTGCTTGTTGATTGTTACCACTGGAGTTGCTTCCGGCCACTTGGTGAACTTGTTGATGGCGACATACAGGAACCTGTAACCTCCGATGACTTTTGGAAGGGTCCCAAGATGTCCATGCCCCAAACAGCGAATGATCATGTAGGAGGTATCATTTGTAGTGATGGAGCTGGTGTGTAAATCTGTTTTGCGTGGAACTGACACACTTCACATTTTTCACTAGCTCAACCGCATCCTGGAGTGCTATAGGCCAGTAAAATCCATGCTTGAAAGGCTTTACCAACCAGCGTCCGGAAAGATGCGTGGTTCCCACACTCGCCTCCATGGATCTCCATGAGGAGCTCGCGGCCTTCTTCCCATGCAATGCACCGCATTAGGATGCCATTGGCACCACGTCGGTAGAGATCCCCTTCTACCAACGTGTATCTTTTAGCCAATCTGACAATCCGGTCAGCGGATACACTGTCTTCAGGAAGGATATTATCTTTCAAGTAGTTCCGGATCTCTGAGATCTATGCATCGGAGCCAACTTGAGCTTCTGAGTCTTGCGTGCTGGGTTGCTCGGAGCTTCTGACAGTACCTACGACACTTGGTGGACGCCATGGTAGCAGGGCCACCGAGACCGCCAACTTTGAGGTGCTAGTCTCGCCCCCTTCGCTTAGTTCGGCAGGCTGAGCTATTGGTTTTGATAACCTTCGGACGAAGATTCCGTCAGGAGCCGGAGCTCCGGTTGAGGCTTTCGTCGAGAATTCATCGGCTTCAGTGTTATGTAGACGCTGAACATGATGGAGATATAGGACTTCGAAGTCCTTGTGAAGCCTCTGGACTTCAAGGAGATAAGCAGCTAATTGAGGATTGTTGTAGGAACATTCACCTTTCACTTGTTTGATGATGAGTTGTGAATCTCCCTTCACCAATAGCTGTTTTACCCCATAGGACAGTGCCACCTTGAGTCCGTAGATGAGAGCTTCATACTCCACCATATTGTTGGTCGCCTTGAAATCAAGGTGTACCATGTACTTGACCTTCTCCCCGATCAGATCCAGGAGAAGGATTCCAGCTCCGGCCCCCTGCTTTTACCCGGAGCCGTCGAAGTAGAGGGTCCAGTGAGGCTCGGTGAATACTGGAACTTTGAGTTCTGGTTTATGCTCACAATGGCCCCCAGGGTTTGATGGAGAGGGAGTCCATTCCGCCACAAAGTCAGCCAAGGCTTGACTTTTGATTGCTTGTCTAGAAACGAATTATAGATCGAATTCGGCCAGTTCCGCTGCCCACTTTGCAATGTTCCTAGGAGAAGTAGGGTTATGCAAAATAGCACGTAGTGGAAAAGAAGCTACCACTGATATTTTGTGGGCTTGGAAGTAGTGATGAAGCTTCCTTGAGGTAATAAGGACTGCGTAAAGCAGTTTATGAACTTAATGTATCTTGTCTTGGCATCGTGGAGTACTTCACTGATGAAGTACACGAGACGTTGGATGGTCCGAACCCTTTCAGAAGGACTGGAACTTCTTCTCCATCTACCCGGACCCTGCTGGAGGGTTCCGGACCTTCACGTTGTGCTTCTTGGACCTTCCCGGAGGGGTCCAAAACTCCTTCTTGTTCAACACGGACCTCACTAGGAGGATCCAAATCATCTTGGTTAGCCAGGTGAACCTTCTCAGACGTATGAGGTTGATCCCCTAGGATTTCGTTTTGAGGTTCTGTGTCTGGGAGCTGAGACCCAGTCACGTCTTCAAGTGATTCCGGACCCCCCCCCCGGAGGGGTCTGGACTCCTGGATTGGCTGTTGCTCCGGTCTTTCCGCGACCAGGACCATACTGACAACTTCGGTGGTTGCCGAAATGTAAAGCAGTAAAGGGTCACCAGGATTAGGAGCTACCAATATTGGCAGTGTGGTGAGGAGCTGTTTCAGCTCTTGGAACGCCTTTTCTGCTTCTTCAGACTAATGAAATGGTCTGGACTTACTCAAGAGTTTGAAGAAGGGTAATGCTCGTTCTGCCAGTCTTGAGATAAACCGGCTGAGCGCATCTAGGCATCCAGTTAGCTTCTGGACATCTTTAATGCGGGCTGGAGGCCGCATATCTTCTATAGCCTTGATCTTCGCTGGATTTGCTTCAATTCCTTGGTGAGTCACCAAGAAACCCAGAAGCTTCTCGGAGCTAACCTCGAAGACACATTTGTCTGGGTTCAACTTGATGGCGTGGTGCGCAGCTTGTTGAAGACAACTTGTAAGTTGTCAAGGAGTGACTCCTTGTTTTTTATCTTCACTACGATGTCATCGACATACACTTCCACCAAGTCTCTAATTAGCTCTCCAAATGTTTTGTACATAGCTCGCACAAATGTTGAAGCAGCATTTTTAAGACCGAATGGCATGGCAGTATAATAGTACAATCCATCTACTGTTATGAAGGCAATATGCTCTTCATCTTCCTTAGACATTTGGATTTGATGATATCCAGAATATGCATCTAAGAAACACAATAGCTCACACCCGGAGGTGGAGTCCACTATCTGATCTATTCTAGGTAGTGGAAATGGATCCTTTGGACATGCCTTATTTAAGGTGGTGTAGTCGATACACACCCAAAGCTTCCCACCGGCCTTGGGTACAACAACTGGGTTTGCCAACAATTTTGGATGGAAGACTTCCAGGATGAATCCAGCTTTGAGCAACTTCTTGATTTCCTGTCGGATGAAGTTTGTCGCTCGGTTGATTGCTTCCGGGGCTTCTGGTGTACAGGCCGTGCGTCTGGGTAAATCTTCAGATTGTGCTCAATCACCTCCTTAGGGATCCCAGGCATTTATGACAGTTGCCAGGCAAACAGGTCAATATTACCCCGGAGGAAAGTGATGAGCGCGAGTTCCCATTTGTTGTTCAGACCCCCCGGTATACGGGTAGTCTGAGCAGCATCGGAACCAATTTGGACGACTTTGATAGGAATGTCGGCGTCGCCGCTTGGTTGCACACGAGGTGCGGAGGTAGAGCCTTTGCGACGAATGCTTGTAGGATTCGGAGCTAGCTCCTTACCAGATGCTTCCTCTTGCGCTGTGGTAAGCGCATAGAGTTCTTCCAGTGCAGTAACTCCTGCGGTACGATCTCCGCGGATCCGGAGAACGCTCGTGGGTGTTGGCATCTTCAAGACCAAGTAGCCGTAATGGGCAGCAGCCATAAACTTGTATAAAGCTGGTCTACGCAAAATGGCATTGAAAGGCAGAATGATCTGCGCGACGTCGAAAACCAGTTTCTCGGTTCTGTAGTTCTCCCGGGTCCCAAAGGTTACTAGGAGTGTGATGGAACCGAGAGGAGTAATGGTTCCCAGACCTACTCCGGAGAAAGGTCGGGATGGGCGAAGGTCCAAAGGCCGGAGCTGAAGCTTAATGAAAGCTTCAAATCTTATGAGGTTTAGCCTGGAACCTCCGTCCACCATTACATGGTGGATTTGAATATTGTTAATGGTGGGTGACACCATCAACGGGAGTTGGCCAGCCCCGATCATATTTCGAGGGAAGTCCAAAGCATAAAAAATGATGAGTGTATCCATCCATTTCCGATGTGGTTCCGCCTTAGCAGCGGGAGCTGCCACGGCCATGTCCCGCCGCATTGTCTTGAGGATGCGGCGAGAGGTGATGTCCCAAGAACCACCATAGATGGTGTTCAAGGTCTTCCGATGTTCGTTGTCAGAGACATCGGAGTCGTCGTCGATAGTGTTGTAAACGACTTTCAAGACCCTTTTGGGGTTCTGGAAACCTAGATCCTCTGTAGCTGGAGCTTCGTCGACTTTTTGTTTTCCTTCCCTTTGACGGAAAGGAGCTTCTTCCGGGCGCTTGTTATAGAGTTCGACAAGGTTCTGGACCTCCCAACACTCTTCCAAACTGTGTCGGTTCGTCTTGTGAATCGGACACCATGCTTTAGAACTGTTGCTGTCTTCTGATGAAGGTGGAGGTCGCTTCTCGGGGCGTGGCCCCCGGCTTCCAGGAGCTGTAGTAGCAGCAGCTGGAGCGCCGGTTGACAACTTCTTTTTGCCGTTGGGCTTCTTTTTCTTCTTGCCACTACTGGGGGTAGCGGCTTCAGTTTTGGAGGACTTCTGGTTGGCCTCTGGAGCTGGCTTAGAATGCATTTCACGGCCCTCCGCAGCTTTAGCACATTTGTCTGCCAAGCTGAAGAGTTCCGTGACACTGATAACTTCTTTGATCGCCAGTTTCTCCAACATCTTCTTATCTCGAACGCCTTGTCTGAATGCAACGATAATAGAAGAGCTCGAGATTGAAGGGATGTTATTTCTACCTGAGAGAACCACTGGATGAAAGATCGCAACGATTCCCCGATGTTTGTTTGATGGTAAACAGGTCCAATTCAGTGCCGGGTCGGGTGTAAGAGCTCCCGAAGTTGGCAGTGAATTGTTGGCACAGCATCACCCAACTATTAATGGAGTCGGGCGGGAGACTCATGAACCAGGAACTTGCTGTCCTGGTTAAGGCTACTGGAAAGTAGTTGGCCATCACAACTTCATCACCACCGCTGCCAGTATAGCAGTAGAGTAGATTTGAAGGAATTCAGCGGGGTTGACTGTCCCGTCGAATTTTTTTGGCAAATGAGACCGAAACTTCTGTGTCCATTTGACGATGCGCAAATGCATGGCCAGGTCAGAATAGCCTCCTCCTACTCCTTGAGTAGCAGGGCTGTCCCGAGCCTCTCACCTCTCACGAGCACGCTCGATGTGGACACGGCCGTCCTGCTGCCGGTAACGGTGATCCAGTTCTGACCGCAGGTCATGAGTCAGGATCCTAGTGATGGTATGGGTGCATCGTGCCCCGAGAGGCAATGAAGTCATCTGCTGAGATGCAACACGTCTCCTTTGTTGTGAGACTTATGGACCTAGTCGGCCCGACAAGGTTCGTCGTTGAGATGGTGCTCGCCCCGAAGGGGGAAGACCTTGATTGCTGATGCCTGCAGTCGCAGCTGTGGCCAGATGGTCAACATCAACTCTCCATTGCTCCAAAGCACCCTGGGGTACTCCTGGAGGAGGTGGGTGTTGTAAGAGAGCTCCCACAACAATAATCGCGTGCTCAGGTTTGTTGTTTGTTGATGCAGCGCTCGACGCGGAAGCCCCATCTTGTTGACCAGTATTGTTTGCCGGAACAGATGGTGGCTGTGGTGCCATAGCGCCTGCTAGAACAATGGCACCTGCTGGTTGTTGGACATTGGAGGGGTTGCCTCCAACAGGTTGTCCAGTGTGGTTGCCATTGGAGGATCCAGCAGCTGAATTCACCATCTTGTGATCTCGGGATTGTCCCCCCTACCTGGCGCGCCAAATGTCAAAGTGTTTGATACGACACTTCCCCCGGACCCGCTAAGAAGCAGCCCGCGAAGGTTCTTTTGTGGTTGGGGAACGCAGAGATCAAGATAAAGATGATGACACCAGTGATTTACGTGGTTCGGGCCGCCTGAGCGTAACACCCTACTCCACGGGGTTTGTGTTACTGTATTGCGAGCAGGTCAGCTGGGCTCGAATCCAATCGAGTGTCACCTGAGTTCATGCAGTACAACCCTTTTATAGTTCTAAGGACTGACTGTTACAAAGCTTGCCTGGCCCGACATGTGGCCCTGGCATATTTAATGGCCTAATACATTGTCTAAAAGTATTAAGCATGATTAATAGTGTGATAATGTGCCTTAATGGCTGCGTTACCCCTATTAACAGCGCTCTTGATTGTGTTTCGTTAATACAACATTAACGACACATAATTACATCTTGTAACTGCCGCTTTAATTACGCTTGATGGCTCATGCTGAAGGAGATCTGCCAGTGTATGCGTCGATGAAGGTCTGAAGGCTCCACACGTGGAAGCTCCGGAGCTTTCCCTTACGGGAGGTTAGGTCCGGGGCTACTGTACACGTGTCAGCACTGGAGCTCCTGTCTGCTGGGGGTTAGCTCGGGGATTGTTGTACACGTGTTGGCACCAGAGCTTTCCTTTGTTAGGAGCGTAGTTCTGGTTTTCCTTTACACGTGTTGACCCATGAGCTACCCATATGAGGGGAGCGGGTCCAGTGCAATGTGACATGTGAAGCCCAAGGAGTCTTTCAACTCTGACAGGTAGAACTCCCTTGTACTCCTCATGGTATTAAGGGGTACCCAGTACGTAGGGTACCGACAACTTACTTAAGAAGGAAAGCCTGTATGGTTTGAGTACTCTTTACGCTTTCATTCGAACTTGCGCTCAGAGCATCCCAACCTTCGCATAGCCCTTCCAACTTTCACTCCACTTTGCCGCGATAGTTCCCCGAAGCAAGATCACTAGCGACGAAGATAAGTCGAGGGTCTGGACCTACATGGGGTGGTCTAGCGACTCCCTCAACAACGCAATCCGTTTCGGCAAGCTTCCCTTCAAGAAGGAGCGTGCCAGCGAGATCGTCTACTTCTCAGCATACGCCATGGTGGGTCTGATCCCGCCCTTATCACGCTTTCTGTTGATGCTGCTAGATTTCTACGGCCTCTAGCTCCATCACCTCGGCCCCCACTCCTTCTTACTAGTGGAAACCTTTGTCCACTTCTACAAGATGTGGGTGGGTGTGCCACCTTGCATCGAGCTCTTCCGGACCTTCTTCACGGTCCACACTACCGTAAAGGGGATAAAGTTGATTGGCTTCTACTACTTCGTGCAGCGCAAGAACTGCCCCTTTAAGTACTTGAAGACCTTCCCCTCTGGAAAGTGGAAAAGCTGGAAGAAAGACTGGGTGATCATTGCAGTGGAGGAGCACGAGAGTTGGAGTTGCCCAAGAGCCTCCCCAATGTCGACACCGACGCCTGGAATGCAATTCTGGAGTTGTCCGAAGGATACAAGCCCATCCTGAAAAGGATTCAGGAATGCGTAGATGGTGGAGTGACCCCTCAGATAGTCTTCGGCAACTTCCTGGTGAACAGGTGTGCTCCGCTGAAGACAAGAGAGTGGCTCGCATGGGCCTTCAACAGTCAGATGGAGCATAACCGGATGGAAGCCGATTTTCATACCAACTTGGATGATGAAGCTCTGAAGCTCCATCTTTAGAAGTTTCAAAATGGAGCTATCTACCGCGACGTGTTGACCCCGCTGGCTTCTTTCCTCCCTCTAAACATGGTTTCAGAGGTCAGGAGGGAGCCCTGGAAAAGAATGCTAGAGCTGGACGATCTCAGCATGGTGGAGAGACGCAGGACCTCCGGGGTTGCTATTCCCGGAGCTTCGGAGAGGGTGGCTCCAACCACTACTCCAAGCCAAAAGGTCAACGACGCCAGCAAGGGCAAGGGAAAGGCAATGAGTAGGTCGAATCCTCCAACCGAAAGAGGAAGCTAAAACATGCTGATGGGAGCTCCCTCAGGTCAGCTCCATCTCCAACAGCTCCTACTCCCCGGCCAAGCAGAACTTCGGTGGCCAAGCCCTCTTCAGTGATGGTGTCCTCGAGGGGTGATAGCTCCAGCAAATCGATCCCAACTCCAGTGCCAGCTGCGGGCTCCAGGTCCGAAGGTCCTTTCGAGCCAAGGGATGTCCTCGCTGAGGTGACACCAACTGCTGCAGCAAGTTCCCAACCAAGGTCTGATGTTTTTGCCTCACCAGGTCTGGTGGGATCTGACTCTAGACCTCAGAAGAAGTTCTGCGGCGACTGGGGCGGAAGCTTGCCCAGGTAAGTGTCGGAGTTTGGTTCCGTCAATTCTCCCGGTACTACCGTTGGTAGCCCGCGGAGTTTGTAGTTCGGTATTGGGCGCGCAGAGATTCAAAAGACGATGGCAAAGAGACACAAGGATTTACATGGTTCGGGCCGCCTGAGCGTAATATCCTACTCCACGGGGTGTGTAGTTGTTGAATTGAGCGTCTATGCTGTGTATGGAGAGGTCTCAGAGTTCAAAAGAGTTGTCCCTTGTGTATCGTTGACCAGCACTTTTATAGTATAAGGACTGGTCGTTACACCGTTAGCTTGGCCCGACATGTGTCCCTGACGGTTACTGATGCTTAATACATAATTAATGAGGTTAATTACTCTTAATAGCATGGTAATGGGCCTTGACAGTGCCGTTATTGGTATTAAGAGCCTTCTGATAGTGTGTCATTAATATGGTATTAATGACACTTAATCGGGTCTTGAAGTCTTTGATTGCCCCTTGAAGGTCCGAGCCGTTGGGGGTCCACCAGTCTGATTGTTGAGGCTGAAGGTCTAGCGGTTGGACACGTGGCAGCATCGGAGCTTTCCGTCTGGGGCGGGTAGGTCCGGTGTAGATGTACACGTGTCGGTACCGGAGCTTCCCTCTGTCGAGGGTTAGGTCCGGGGGTGCCGCACAAGTGTTTAGCCCGGAGCTATCCCGTGTGTGGGATGTAGGTCCGGTTGCTGTATACACGTGGCAGCACCAGGACTAACCATAGATGGGAGGCAGGTCCGGTCCCGTATGACACGTGGGGCCTCTGCAGGTCTTCAACTCAGACATGTGAAGTTCCTTTGGTCTTTTTGTAGTCCCAAGTGCTATACGGTACGCAGGGTACCGACAGTGGCCCCCTGGGCCCACCTCTGGGAGAGAACTTTTGGATGAAGTCGTTCTGCTGGAGGTGGGTCCATCCTTCGGTTTTCGAGGTGTGTCTTCAAGGGTCTTTGGATGTGCAGTTGGCGGTAGTTCGTAGTTAAACCAATGCCGTGTGGCATATCCAGGATGCGGCAGGTGAGATCCGAGCGTGCGGATCTCACGCAATTGAAGGTCGCTAGTTCTCGATACGAAAACCGTATCGGTTCCGTGCGCCCTGTCAGGCCGCCGCCCTCGGGCTTCCCGCCTTTCATTATGACAACCGTTCGCCTGGGGTAAGGACCTCGACTTGATCGTCGGGGTGGCCCGGGCCCCCTTGTCATTGGTAGGGTGAAGTTTTTGAATTGTATTGTCAGCTCCTCTGCGGGTTCCATCCAAGCGTTGCGGGGGCTTACTTAATAAGGAAAGCGCGCATCGTTTGGGAATTCTTTACGCCTTCATTCGAACTTGCGCTCAAATCCTCCAAACTTTCGCTTGCTTTTCATCTCTTGCCCCGCTGTGTTGCGATGGAGTTGGGTCTCCCTAAGAGCCGACTGAAAATCGACGGTGATTTGAAGAAGGTCCGGGCCCTCATGGGGTGGTCCAGTGACTTCTTCAACCACCAGGTCCGTGCCGGCAAGCTTCCGTTCGAGAAGGAACACGCCAGTGACATGGTGTACTTCTCCGCGTACGCCATGGTGGGACTGATCCCACCCTTCTCCACTTTTTTCTTGATGCTGCTAGACTTCTATGGTCTGCAGCTATACCACCTTGGCCCCCACTCCATTCTTATGGTGTCGATCTTTGTCCACTTCTGCGAGATGTGGGTGGGCATTCCCCCCTGCGTCGAGCTCTTCCGCACCTTCTTCACCATCCACACCACCGGCAAGAGTGACGAGTACTTTGGCTTCTATTATTTCGTGAAGCGCAAGAAGTGCCCGTACAAGTACTTGCGGTCGTTCCCTTCTGAGAAGTGGGACGACTGGGAGAAGTATTGGATCATCATCAGGGTGGAGGAGCATGAGAAGCTGGAGCTACCCGAAGGCCTCCCCAACGTCTACACGGAAGCTTGGAGCGATGTTCCGGTGTTATCATACGCCTTCAACCCTGCTCTGACCAGGATCCGCCAATGCGTGGAAGGAGGGGTGACTCCTCAGGCAGTATTCTACAACTTCCTGGTCAGACCTGCTCCTTCCGCGGCGGCTCCTTCTCCCCAGAGGGGAAGGTCTTCAATAGCGGCAACTACTCCAACATCGGCATCTCCCGGGGTGCTAGCTCCGGCCATGCGGCTCCAGTACCAGGGCCAGCTGAAGGCTTTGGGTCCGGAGGTCCTTCCTGGTCAAGGGGGGCCTCAACCAAAGTGACGCCGACAGCAGCCGTGAACTCCGGGGAACCTTCTGGAGCTGGCATGCTAGGGGCGACAGGGTCCGGCGCCGAGCGTCCGGGGAAGATGTTCCGCGCTTGCTGGAGTGGAAGCCTTCCAAGGTAAATTTTGTTTTTTAATTCAGTTGGTTGTTTTTGTTGTAACTGTGTTTTGAGTTTCTTCGTCCTTCATCCACAGAGTGCCCAAGAAAGGGGCTGAAGCTCTGGTTCCTACAGCAACAGCTGAGGCTGTGCAGGCAGAAGCTCTGGCTCCAATTCCAGCGCCGCCCCAAGAGGTGGCTGAAGCTGCAACAGCTCCGGCGCCGACTGTCGTGTTTCGAGACCTCGACTCATCCCCAGAAGCTCCCGTGGTAGCGCCGGACCACGGGAATGAATATGTACCAGCGGCACCTGCCCCAGATGTTGAAGCTCTGGGTTTGGATGATGTAATGGTGGACGTTCCAGCCTTAGAGCTGGAGGTAGCTGTGATTCTATCCCTAGAGAAGGATGTTTTTGAAGCCCAGCAGTCGAGCCGGTGGTTTATGAGGCCCCAGCGGTACAACCGGGTGTTGATGAAGTTCCGGCGCCCGAGCCGGTCGTCGAAGAAGTTACAGCGCCTGAGCCGGTTGTTGCAGAGATGTCGGCGCCCGATCCCCTGGTGGTCGAAGCGCCAGCGCTTGAGCCGGCGGCGGAGGTGGCGCCAGCGTCGTAGCCGGAAGTGGCTTCAGCACCAGCATAATCTTCAACGCCTACCCCGGAGGCAGTGGTCTCGGAGGTGCCCGCGCGTGAGCCAAGGTGCCAAGATGAAGCTACCCCCCCCCCCCCCCCCCCCCCCGCTTGAGGGGCTAGTTGTTGATGACCTGGCGGCGGGACCTTTGGAGCCAACTCCGGAGGTCGAAACTTCTGTCGTAGGACCTTCTTCGGTGGCGGCCGAGGCTATCCCGGAGGACGGCCCTAGTGCCGTGGAAGCTCAGGGGACCGCTCGTGTAGAGTGGGACCCGATTTTTGTCATGGAGAACCTGCTGGAACCAGCGGAGATGATCCTGGCCGGTCCGGTGCCGATCCCTCTGTCGTTGTCTATCGACAACGCCTCCTCTAGTCTTCATCTGGTCCAGCTGGCTTTCTACCACGACAGCAAGGCCCTCGAGGAGGAGCACCAAACTCTTAGGAGGTGGCGCAACCGACTCTAATTCAAGACCAAGCTGGCGCAGTCAAGGCTGGCTGATGACAAGGAGTGGGTGAAGAAGGAAAAGGTCTGGTTGGAGTACTGGGGTAAGCTGTTGGACGAGAGGAAAAGCATGGTGCAATCCCTTGACAACCAGTCCCGGGCCATCCACAAACAGGCCATAGCTACTAATAACATAGCGAATGATCGTGGGGAGAAGCTCAGCGCTATCCACGACAGCCTCGTCCAACGCCGGGAGGCCCTTGAGGAGCGGGAGAAAAAGCTCGAAGATGAAGAGCAAAAACTTGTGGAGCTGCAGGATGACCTTGTAAAGAGGGAGGAAGAGCTTACTCAGAGGCTGACTCTGGGTGACAAGAGTCTCGTGGAGCGCGCCAAGAAGTTGGATGAGCGCTGCGAGAAAGAGGAGAAGAAGGCCTGGCAGCAAGGACAGGACCTCCACAAGAGGGAGAATGAAGTTGCTGCCAGGGAGAAGAAAGTGCGGGGCCGGGAGAAGGATCTGGTCAACCGCCGGAACAAGATCCACCTCTGGGAGGAGGAGCTCAACAAACTCGAAAGGTAGGTTGCTGAAAAGATTCAGCAGAACGCCAAAGAGGTTGAGTGCCTCGCCCGGGAAAATTCGGAGCTTGCGTCGGCCAGATGATCCTTGGAGGAGATGCGGAGCTCGAGGGCTGTGGAGTCCCAACAAATTTGGGATTTCCTAGGAAAAGCCAACGACGCGCTGACGCCAATGGATTTTAGTCCCGTGCGTCCGGATGATCCGGAGCCGGAGCTGGACCAGGCGTTGCAGGAATTGTGTTCGGCAGGCAACAAGCTCACCAAGATGGGCGATGTCATTGCGGACCAGCTAGAATCTGAGGGACAATCCCTGGCAAAGAATGTCGCAGAATTCGTGCTAATGTTCTACACAAGCCGGGACCCTCAATTCCCCCTGGAACCGGTGCTTGAAGGCCCCATCGAAAGAGAGGGAGAAGCTGCCCAAGCCAGCGTGTCAGAGGTTGCCCAGAAGGTCCCCTCGTTCTTCCATAGGGTCTAGGACCATCTCTTTGTAGCTCCCGCTTGTATCCTCTCTTCTTTTTCTCCAATTTTGTAATCTCTTGTCTTCAGATGAATGAAATCCAAGTTTTTTGTGAATTTCATTTTTTGTCTTCAACACCTTTGTCCCACTTGGCCCACTGACAGGTGTACATAATTTGATTGTGAACATGTACCAAGAGGATGTAACAGTTGTTGAAGACTTGCGCGCTTCGAACTTGTAGAACATAGGTCCGAAGTCTTCAATAGTGGAGGCCCCCTGAGGTTGTCGGAGCTTAGTGGATCCGGCATTGACCATCGTCGGAGCTTAGTAGCTCCGGCAGTAGTCTCCATCAACGCGTAGAGCATCGAAGGTTAGTCCTCTGGGGTGTCGGAGCTTGGTAGCTCTGGTAGTGACCTCTGTCAACACGTGGTGTCTCAACAGCAGACTCCACTGTAGAGTCTTCTCACCATCTTTTGTTCATGTTGACTGTTGGCCCCCTGGATCTGCTAGAACTTTGTAGCTCTGGCAATGTCTACTATCAATGTTTGGAACATCGACAGCAGACCATCTTGGGGGGGGGGGGGGGTGTCGGAGCTTTGGTAGCTCCGGCTTTATCCACCATCATTATGGAACCCTTATTTTTCCTGCACACTGAAGCCAAGAAAAATAGTAAAATCCATTTACTATCTATAACTCTACTGCGACTTACTATTCCCGAGAAAGTTTTAGGTCGAACACAATTCTAAATACAATCAAGTGCACTGCCTTGTTTCCTCCACGTCCGATCGTTTCTAGACTCGCCTTACTTCGGCCTGCCGGGGTGTAGTTAGAGTGGCTTACTTAGGGTGCATGACTAGGCTAAGTCAATAGCACACTCTAGCCCTAGATTGGCTTGGCGGCATTCAGACGAGTAGACCATTAACAATTTTTGGACCCGGAAGAGTAGGCGATGCAACTCGAATTGTACATGAACTGGTCGAGCTAAAGTTTCTTAAGAATTGCACAACTTTGTTATAGACAAGAAAAAGAAAAATAAAAAATATTGATCCTGTACAAAATAAATGCACGTGGAGTCTGTTTTCACACAATGATGTCTTTCATTATAGGTCCATGGTATAGGGGAAACAAGTACACTATTAGGGTACGGAACCAGGCTAAGTGTTTTTTGTTTCTCGTTTGACCCAAGGTAGCTCCGGCTGTTCTCCCGGAGGAGCTACCCGACTCTGTACAATGACTCTATAACATGCATCACATGTAACTACAGACTCACCTCCGTGATATTAAGCGTAGAACTTACGGAGGTGCTCAATGTTCCAAGGATTTGGGAGAGGTGTCCCGTCCTCGGTTGCCAAGTGAACGCATCCGAGATGGGATACTTTGATTACTCAGAAAGGTCCTTCCCAGCTGGAGGAAAGTTTGTTTAACCCTTCTCTGGATTGTATTCTCTGTAGCACTTGATCGCCTTCCTCGAGCTATCGGCTGTGAACATGTCGTTGGTGATAGCACCGAAGAGCTTGGCAGTATCGGGCTTTCCGAACAGCTGATCGACACCTTCCCTCTTCAAGGAGGTCAAGGTATTCATGCCGGAGCTGGTCCTGTGTGGCATCGTCGAAGGTCCGGACCCGGAGCGACCCCAAGGTGATTTCTGGAGGAAGGACTGCTTCAGCTCCGTACACCAAGAAGAAGGGTGTCTCTCCAGTTGACCGGTTTGGAGTTGTCCTGTTAGCCCACAGAGTGGGTGGAAGCTCTTCAATCCAGTTGGCTCCATGTTTTTTCAGGCGCTCATATGTGCGCGTCTTGAGTCCTTTTAGGATTTCTGCATTTGATCTCTCGGCTTGGCTATTGCTTGTCGGGTGAGCTACGGAAGCGTAGCTGACTTGGATGCCGAGGTCTTTGCAATATCCTTGGAATGCAGAGCTTGTGAACTGGGTCCCATTATCAGTTATGATTTTGTTTGGGACTCCAAATCTGCATACGATGGACTGCAAGAAGTTGATAGCTGATTGCTTGTTTATTGTCACAACTGGTGTTGCTTCCGGCCATTTGGTGAATTTGTCAATGGCAACGTTCAGGAACTTGTAACCTCCGACGGCTCTTGGGAAAGGTCCCAATATATCCATCCCCCACACAGCGAAAGGCCATGTAGGAGGTATCATTTGTAGAGGCTGAGCCGGTGTATGAATTTGCTTTGCATGGAACTGGCATGCTTCGCATTTTTTCACTAGCTCAGTTGCATCCTGGAGCGCTGTAGGCCAGTAGAAGCCATGCCGGAAGGCTTTACCGACCAGCGTGCGGGAAGACGCGTGGTTCCCACACTTGCCTCCATGGATTTCTGTGAGGAGCTCACAGCCTTCTTCTCTTGTAATGCACCACATTAGGACGTCGTTGGCACCACGCCGATAGAGATCCCCTTCTACCAGCATGTATCTTTTAGCCAATCCGACTATCCGGTCAGCAGATATATTATCTTCAGGAAGGAAATTGTCTTTCAAGTAGCTCCGGATCTCCGAGTTCCATGCATCGGAACTAGCTTGAGGATTTGATTCTTGCGTGTTGGGTTGCTCGGAGCTTCCTGCAGCACTTACGACCCTTGATGGACGCCATGGTAACAGGGCCATCGGGACCGCCAGCTTCGAGGTGCTGGTCTCGCCCCCTTCCTCAGTTTGGCAGGCTGAGCTGTAGTTTTAGACAACCTCCGGACGAAGGTTCCGTCGGGAGCCGGAGCCCCGGTTGAAGCTTTCGTCGAGAGTTCATCAGCTTCAGCGTTGTTGAGACGCTAGACATGGCAAAGATCCAGGACATCGAAGTCCTTCTGAAGCTTCTGAACTTCAAGTAAGTATGCAGCTAGTTGAGGGTTGTTGCAGCAACATTCACCTTTTACTTGTTTTACAACAAGTTGTGAATCACCCTTTACCAGCAGCTGCTTGACACCATATGACAGTGCCACCTTGAATCCATAAATTAATGCTTCATACTCCGCCATGTTGTTGGTCGCCTTGAGTCAAGGTGCACCATGTATTTAACCTTCTCCCCGGTCGGAGCGAGGAGAAGGACTCCAGCTCCGGCCCCTTGCTTCTGCACGGAGCTGTCGAAGTAGAGAGTCCAGTGAGGCTCAGTGAATACCGGAACCTTGGGTTCCGACTTCTGCTCACTGGGGCCCCCAGGATTTGTTGGAGAGGGGGTCCATTCCGCCATGAAGTCTGCCAATGCTTGACTCTTGATTGCTTGTCTTGGAATGAATTCAAGGTCGAACTCGGCTAATTCCGCTGCCCACTTTGCAATGTTCCCAGTGTAATTGGGGTTATGCAAGATCGCACGCAGTGGATAAGAAGTTACTCTTGTGAGCTTGGAAGTAGTGTTAGAGTTTCCTAGAGGCAATAAGAACTGCGTAGAGCAGCTTATGCACCTCCAGATACCGAGTCTTGGCGTCATGGAGTACTTCGCTGATGAAGTATACTGGGCGCTGGACCGTCCAGACCCTCCCGAAGGGGCCCGAAGCATCCTCCTCATCTACCTGGACCCTCCTGGAGGGGTCCGGACCTTGTTCGGGGGCCTCCGGCTGCCGGTTGAAGGTAACCGAAGCTTCTTTTGAAGTGACCCGAACCTTCCCGGAGGAGGCTGGATCTTGTTGCTTAGCAGCAGTGACTCCTTCATTTGAAGGAGAGGGATCCTCCGGAGTCTCTCCTTGAGGATCCGGGTCTGGGAGCTGGGACCCAGACTCGATTTCAGGTAGCTCCGGACCCTCCCGAAGGGGTCTAGATTCCTAAAATGTAGATGGTTCTGGTCTTTCCGCAACCAAGACCATGCTGACAACTTTGTCAGTTACCAAAATGTAAAGCAGTAGTGGCTCACCAGGGTTCGGAGCTACCAAGGTTGGTAGGGTGGTGAGGAGCTGCTTCAGCTCCTGGAACGCCTTTTCTGCTTCTTCGGACCATTGGAATGGTCCGGTCTTCCTCAATAGCTTGAAGAAGGGTAGCGCCCATTCTGCCAGTCTTGAGATGAATCGGCTAAGGGCAGCTAGACATCCAGTCAGCTTCTGGACGTCCTTGATGCGAGCTGGTGGCCGCATGTCTTCAATAGCTTTTATCTTCGCGGGATTTGCTTCTATTCCTTGGTGATTTACCAAGAAACCAAGAAGTTATCCGGAGCCAACCCCGAAGACACACTTGTCCGGGTTCAGCTTTGTGCGAGTGACACGTAGCTTGTCGAAGACGGCTTGCAAGGTGTCAAGGAATGACTCCTTGTTCTAGATCTTGACGACGATGTCATCGACATACACTTCCACTAAGTCTCTGATGAGCTCTCCAAAAGTTTTGTACATAGCTCGTACAAATGTTGAAGCCGTGTTTTTGAGACAGAATGGCATGGCAGTGTAACAATGTAATCCATCTACTGTGATGAAAGAGGTATGCTCTTCATCTTCCCTAGACATTCTGATTTGATGGTACCCATAATATGCATCTAGGAAACACAGTAATTCGCACCCGGAGGTGGAATCCACTATCAGATCTATTCTAGGTAGTGGAAATGGATCTTTTGGACATGCCGTATTTAGTGTAGTGTAGTCGATACACATCCAAAGCTTCCCGCCGGCCTTGGGTACAACAATTGGGTTTGCCAGCCATTTTTGGCGGAAGACTTCTCGGATGAATCCAGCTTCGAGCAACTTCTTCACTTCTTGTCGTATGAAGTTCTGTCGCTCTACTGATTTCTTCTGAGGCTTCTGATGTACATGCCGAGTGTCAGGATAGATCTTTAGATTATGCTCGATCACTTCCCTAGGGATCCCAGACATTTGTGACGGTTGCCAGGCAAACACGTCAATGTTAGCCCGGAGGAAAGTGATGAGCGTGAGTTCCCATTTGTCATTCAGACCTCCCGATACACGGGTGGTCTGAGCGGCGTCAGAACCGATTTGGACGACTTTGACGGGAATGTCGGTGTCGCCACTTGGTTGCACGTGAGGTGCGGAAGTTGAGCCTCGATGGCGAATGCTCGGGGGTTTCAGAGCTTGCTCCTTTCCGGATTCTTCCTCCTGCGCTGTAGCAAGCGCGTGGAGTTCTTCCATAGCTGTCACTCCAGCGGTGCGATCTCCACGGATCCAGAGAACACCAGCTGGTGTTGGCATCTTCAACACTAAGTAGCCATAATGAGCAGCAGCCATGAACTTGTATAAGGCTGGCCTGCCCAAAATGGCGTTGAAGGGTAAGTTGATCTGCGCCACATCGAAGACCAACTTCTTAGTGCGGTAATTCTCCCGAGTCCTGAAGGTCACCAGAAGAGTCATTGCACCGAGTGGAGTTATGGCCCCCGGACCTACTCCGGAGAAAGGTCGGGAGGGGCGAAGGTCCAAAGGTCGGAACTGAAGCTTGGCGAAAGCTTGGAAGCTTATGAGGTTCAGCCCCGAACCTCCGTCCATCGTTACTTGGTGGAGTTGAATGTTGTTGATGGTAGGAGATACCATCAATGGGAGTTGGCCAGCTCCGATCATATTCCGAGGGAAGTCTGATGCATCGATAGTGATGGCAGTATCCATCCACTTCTGGTGCGGCTCCGCCCTGGTGGTGGGAGCTAATGAAGCCATGTCCTGCCGCATGGTCTTGAGGACACGGCGGGAGGTGATGTCCCACGAACCACCAAATATGGTGTTCATGGTTTTCTGACGTTCATTGTCGGAGACGTCAGAGTCATCATCGACGGAGGTGTAAACAACCTTCAAGACCTTTTTAGGGTCCTGAAAGCCTAACTTCTCTTCGACCGGAGCTTCGTTGACTTTCTGTTTCCCTTTCCTTTGACGGAAAGGAACTTCTTCCCAGTGCTTATTGTAGCGCTCGGCAAGGTTCTGGACCTCACGGCAGCCTTCCAAGTTGTGGCTGTTGGTCTTGTGTATGGGACACCACATCTTGGAGCTACCGCCATCTTCAGACGATGGTCGAGGTCGTTTCTCGGGGCGTGGCCCCCGGACACCCGAGGCTGCGGCAGAGCGGCTGTAGGTGTGCTGACCGACGGCTTCTTCTTGCCGTTGGACTTTTTCTTCTTCTTACCACTCCCGGAGGTAGTGGCTTCACCCTTGGAGGATTTTTTTGTTGTCCTCCAGAGGTGGTTGGGAGTGCATTTCACGTCCCTCCACAGTTTTGGCGCATTTGTCTGCCAAGCTGAAGAGTTCTGTGACGCTGGTGATCTCCTTGGTCGCCAGCTTCTCCAGCATCTTCTTATCTCGTACGCCCTGTCTAAATGCCACAATAACAGTGGCGCTAGAGATAGAAGGAATATTGTTTCATACCTGGGAGAACCTCTGGATGAAGGATCGCATAGACTCTCCCCCCTTCTGCTTGACAACAAAAAGGTCCAGTTCGGTGCCTGGTCGGGTGTATGAACTCCCGAAATTGGCGGCGAACTGTTGGCACAGTTCTGCCCAACTGTTGATGGAGTCGGGTGGAAGGCTCATGAACCACGACCTGGCGGTCCCAGTCAAAGCAACAGGGAAATAATTGGCCATTATAGCCTCATTGCCTCCGGTCGCAAGGATTGCGGTGGAGTAGATTTGGAGAAACTCAGCGGGGTTGACAGTCCCGTCAAATTTCTCTGGCAAGTGAGGCCAAAACTTTTGTGGCCACCTGACCATGCGTAGGTGCATGGCCAGGGCAGAACAGCCTCCTCCTACTTCCTCAGGAGCAGGACTATCCCGAGCTTCTCGCCTTTCGCGAGCGCGCTCGATATGGATGCGGCCATCTCGTTGACGGTAACGGCGATCAAGCTCCGCCCGAAGGTCGTGAGTTGAAAGCCTGGTTACTGTATGGGTGCGTCGCGCCCCGGAGGCAGCAACGTCGCTTGTTGAGACGCAGCACGCCTCCTATGCTATGAAGCGTGTGGACCAAGTCTGCCTGACACAGTCCGATGCTGCGATGGGGCCCGCCCCGAGGGGGGGGGGGACCTTGGTTGTTGATGCGATCGGCTGCTGCTGCAACCAATTGTTCCACATCAGCCCTCCTTGTGTTGCTGCTGCTGCTCCATTGCACCCTGGGATGCACCTGGAGGTGGTGGGTGTTGGAGAAGAGCACGCGCTGCATGGAGCACGTGTTCAGGGTTATTATTAGCCGATGTTGTGATCGACGCGGATGCCCCGTCCCGCTGTCCAGCTTGATTTGCCGGTGCAGACGGTGGCGGTGGAGGCATGACTCCTGCTGGAGCCGCGACACCTGCCGTCTGCTGCACATTGGAGGGATTGCCTCCAGCAGGTTGCACTGCAGGGTTTCCGTTGGACGATCCAGCAGCAGAGTTCACCATCTTCGAATCTCGGGCGCCCCTACCTGGCGTGCCAGCTGTCGGAGTCGATTCTGGCAGTTCTCCTGGTACTACCGTTGGTAGCCCGCGGAGTTTGTAGTTTGGTATTGGGCGCGCAGAGATTCAAAAGACAATGGCAAAGAAACACAAGGATTTACGTAGTTCGGGCCGCCTGAGTGTAATACCCTACTCCACGGGATGTGTAGTTGTTGAATTGAGTGTCTAAGCTGTGTATGGGAAAGGTCTCAGAGTTCAAAAGACTCGTCCCCTATGTATCGTCGACCAGTACTTTTATAGTACAAGCACTGGTCGTTACACCATTAGCCTGGCCCGACATGTGTCCCTGGCGGTTACTAATGCTTAATACACAATTAATGAGGTTAATTACTCTTAATAGCATGGTAACGGGCCTTGACAGTGCCGTTACTGGTATTAAGAGCCTTCCGATAGTGTGTCATTAATATGGTATTAATGACACTTAATCGGGTCTTGAAGTCTTTGATTGCCCCTTGAAGGTCCGAGCCGTTGAGGGTCCACCAGTCTGATTGTTTAGGCTGAAGGTTCGGCGTTTGGACACGTGGCAGCATCAGAGCTTTCCGTCTGGGGTAGGTAGGTTCAGTGTAGATGTACACGTGTCAGTACCAGAGCTTCCCTCTATCGGGGGTTAGGTCCAGGGGTGCCGCACAAGTGTTTAGCCCGGAGCTATCCCGTGTGTGGGATGTAGGTCCGGTTGTTGTATACACGTGCCAGCACCAGGACTAACCATAGATAGAAGGCAGTTCTGGTCCCGTATGACATGTGGGGCCTTCGCAGGTCTTCAACTCAGACAGGTGAAGTTCCTTTGGTCTTTTTGTAGTCCCAAGGGGTATACGGTACGCAGGGTACCGACAGTAAGACTTGTCTTCTCACCCTGAGTTGCTATTTCCATTATTTTCCTGTTTTGAATTTTTTGATCTTTGCTTCCAGGATGTCGAAGAAGAAAGACAAAACTTGTAACACCCTCATTTTCATGCATCATGACCTACATACACTCATATACATGTTTAACATTAATCCACAACAAGAGGAACGAGTTTAAAATTGATTTGGAACAAAACCGCACTTAAAATGCAGGAAAGTGCGGACTAGTCCGATTTTGCTGAGGACTAGTCCAATTTCTCTCTGGCTAAAAACGGACTTGTCTGTTTTTGCTGTGGACTAGTCCGATTTTTGGCACTAGAAACTTTCGGACTTGTCCGATTTTGTGCGGGCTAGTCCGATATTCCAAGAATCCTTGAAAAATTGCTAAGTCCTTGGACTTTTCTGGACTAGTTCGGTGTTCCAGCGGACTTGTCCGATTTCCTCTCTATTTAAAGTCGGACTTGTCCGATTTTTGACCAGACTTGTCCGATTTTCTCTCTGAACGACTTCAGACTAGTCCGGTCCTTTCCAGACTTGTCCGATATTTCGTGACTCCGAGTTGATCTTTTGTTTTACAACTTGTTTCTTGGGTTTCACGTTAAGTGGACCTAGGGACGTCGTGTCTAACTCTTTTAGAGCCCATGAGGGACTATAAACCGGCCTCTACTCATCCCAAACTTGAAATCTATCTAACCCTAGCCTCCACCTCTATATAAACAGCCCCACCCCTTGGATTGACATCAATTTGCCACTTTTTCACCCACCCAAACCCTAGTTCGTGGGGAGCCACCATCAAGGAGGGAGGAGAAGATCCCAAGCAAGAAGAAGAAGAGGAGGAAACGAAAGAGGATCAAGATCTCCACCAAGTTTCGTTCTTCACCACCAATTCATCCCCAAGTTCATCATCCTCAGATCATCAAGATCCAAGTGTTACCTCCAAGTTTCTTGATTCATTGGAGTCCTAAACACCTGGTATACCTTCTATTCTCTTTTCCTTACGTGAATTCAACCTCTAATCTCCGAATTTACGTCGATCTAGAAAACCCTAATCTGCTGATCTCGCGGAGTGCGGACTTGTCCGGTCCCTAGCGGACTAGTCCGATCTTTCTGGTTAAATTGTGTTGAATTAATTCTAAAATTTGATCTAATCGAATCCAAACCTGTATAAACTTGATAAAAGCTATTAGAACTAGTTAGTGATCATTAAAAGCAATCTAGTAACAAGTTCTGCCTTGCATTTGCATCAATCATGCATGTCATGGCATATTGAGTAATATTTGTGCACTCTTTGATTGTGTTTCTTGTCTTGCATGTTTATTGTGTGAATTAGACGGATTTGCGCTAGAAAGTGCCGCGGAGGATCTGCAGCACCAAGAGTTTGAAGGCTTTGACCCTAATCAACAGCAAGAGCAAGGCAAGTGTCCTTGAAGCATATTGATCCTTTTTTAAAAATAAATGTTTTGTTTGCAAACAGCATGCTTGTGTCAATTTGATGGGGATCCTATGGTAGGAAGTTTACTATATTTGTTAAACCACCCTTGTCACCTGGAATATATGGTAGAGAGTCGGGAAGGGCTTTTACCTTTTTGCTTCGCTTGATTAATTGGGATGGGAAAACAGCACTACACATTTAATTATGCATTAATGATATTCTGGTTAATGTGAACTGGTCAATACGGTATGGTAATGGGTGACCTAAGCAAGCCTGGTATGTAGATGGGTTGGATGTTATGGTGGTTTTGCTTGCTTTAGATCTAAGGACCGGTTCATGCGAGAATAAGTCAGGACTACAGTGCCACCACGAGGCCAAGTATGGGTGCGGCGTAGCTGATTAATTAGGTCTTTACCAGTTCTATTTGGACCACTAAGGATGCTCGGGGAAGGGGTAGTCGGATTGGGTTTGTTGATGATTGGCAGGACTACCCTGGGATCCGAATGGCTCAAGAGGGGGCCCTTGGTTGAAGATGTGCTCAGTTGGAGGCATCACCACCGGTGAAACCTCAGCGGGGTCTAAATAGGCTAGTAATCCCTTTGTAAAGGCTATTTTGTGATCTCTTGGCCACACACCGATGGAAGTGTGAGACGCCATAATAGAGGTTCTAGTCATCGAAGGGTGATGAAATCACAAACACGTGGGTAAAGCGCTACAAACTCTGCAGAGTTAATTAAAACTATCATGATAGCCGTGCTCTCAGTTATGAGCACCTGGACAACTTCCATGATTAGAGGGTATTCGGTATTGGGATGGTATTTGGGATGGTTATGGTTGGTATTATGGTTATGGATTTATTTCTAGTATTGAATATGGTTATTGGCAAATGGTGACATCTGGAATTATGGATGAGGATGGTGAATTATGGACTGGTATTATGATATTACTTATGATTATGATGGGTTTACTTCACATACATGTAATATATTGCTTTACAAAAGTTTTAATGTACTTTTCAGCACTTAACCATTATTATTGTCGACATTTGAATAAGCCACATGTCATACTTTCCACACTTGTTGAGTACGACATGTACTCACTCTTGCAATCCCCCCCCCCCCAACAGTTGCAGGTCAGGATTGGGAGTTTAATGGTGATAATGCGGAGTTCTAGGCCGTGTCTACCGTCAGCTTTGCCTGTGGTGTTGCTTGGAGCTGCGCTATACCCTATTGCTTATGTTGCCTAGCTGTTTAGTTTGCTTAATTAGTTTATTTCCGCTGCATTAGTTGAACTTGTCATAAATATTCATTAGAGGTTGTATTCGAGGATAATCTGGTTTGTGTAATAAAATTTGGTTAATTAATCTTGTTTTGTGGTAATTTTTTGTATACTCTTTCGTGATTGCACTCGTGTATGTGTGATGAACATCCTGGGCACACATATGCGTTAGCTTGGTACATTTTTCGGAACCGGGCATCACAGATTGGTATCAGAGCCACAGGTTGACCATAGGATGCAGCCTAGATAGAATGGACACTTTAGAGCACATAGGAGCACTCAGGAATCGATGTATTTTGGTTGGTGTGTTGTTTGCTATATATTGGTTGCTTGTGTGCTTAATAGAGGATTTTGGGATGCTTTAGCATTGCCATGTCCACCTAGGCTAGTGTAGCTAGCTGTTTAGTTTCATATCCCTTGATGCATATAGTTGGGGACATTTTCTAATTCTTACCTATTGCTTTTCTTCAGATGGTGAGGACTCGCATCCAGAGGGATGGCAATGATGAGGAGGAGAACAATGGAGTACCTCAGAACAACAATGGGCAAGGACTTGCTCATGGAGCTATCAACATTGAGCAGCTTTTGGCTATGCAAAACCAGCTCATGCAGACCATGATACAAACAATGGGACAGCTGCAGGCTGGCAACATCAACAATCAGCCCCACATGCCTCCACCGCCACCCCCGCCTCCTCATAACCGATTGGGAGAGTTTATGATGACTAGGCCGCCAACCTTTGCTCAAGCTGCCGACCCTATGGATGCTGATGATTGGCTCAAGTCCGTGGAGAAGAAGCTAGCTATTGTCCAATGCAGTGACCGGGAGAAGGTCTTGTTTGCTTCTCATCAACTAGTTGGAGCAGCTGCGGATTGGTGGGATTCTTATTGTAATGCTCATGAGAACCAAGAGAGAATTACTTGGGCCGAATTCAAGGAGAATTTTTGTTCTCATTATGTGCCGGAGGGAGTTATGATCTTGAAGAGGCAAGAATTTGAGAATTTAAGGCAAGGAAAATCAAGTGTGAGTGAATATCTCAATAAGTTCACTCAACTCTCAAGGTACGTGCCTGAGGATATTAGTCGGGACAGCCAGAAGCAGTATTTGTTCATGAGGGGCTTGAACAATGAAATCCAAGTGCAACTACTCAATTGTGACTATGAAAATTTTCAGAATCTTGTGGACAAAGCAATTGTGGTTGAGAACAAGATCCGTGAGATGGAGCAAGGAATCAAGAGGAAGGCGCCATATCAAGGACAGAAACAAGGAAGTAATGTGCGCCCTCGCCTTGCACCACCCAATGTGCCCTATTACAGCTCCTCTATTCCTGCTCAACACCCTGGATTTGCACCGCGCCCAACTCAGTTTGTGCAGCATCGCCCTGTTATGCAAGCACCTAGGCCTCCAATGCCTTATGCGCCTCGTGCTAATTTTCTTGCTACAAGTGTTCAAAACCAAGCTCGTCCCAATAACTCTGGTGGAGTTAAGAAGTGCTATACTTGTGGAGAGGCTGGACACTTTGCGCATCAATGTCCTAAGTCAGGCCTTGGTCAAGGAAGCAATGCGACGAGGCAAAACCCAAGACCCAATGGAGGACAACCACAAGGGAACCGTGGACAGCAGAATTTTGTTCGTGGCAACGTGAACCATGTCTCTACAGAGGATGCTCAACAAGCGGATGACGTGGTCATTGGTATGTTTCTCGCCAACTCCAACCCCGCGACTATGTTATTTGATTCTGGAGCGTCGCATTCATTCATTGCATCGAAGTATGTTGCCAAGCATAATTTTCCTATCTCTCATATGAAGTTTACTCTATTGGTTAAGTCTCCTGGAGGAGAGATGAGGACAAATATAGTATGTCCAAAAGTAAGCCTTAGAATAAGGGGGGTAGACTTCTCCGCCAACCTCATTGTTTTGGATTCTCAAGGATTGGACATTATACTTGGTATGGACTGGTTGAGGAAGTACAATGGAGTTATTGAGTGTGCCACGAAGACGGTGAAGTTGACCAATGAGGAAGGGATCACCGTAGAATTTGAAGCATCTCAAACCGCACCGAAGCAATTGGAGCTGAATCATATGGACGGTGCCGCAATTGAGGAGATTCCAGTGGTGTGTGAATTTTTGGATGCTTTTCCGGAAGAGTTGCCAGGTATGCCACCTGATCGAGACATTGAGTTTGTTATTGATTTAATACCTGGAACTGCACCTATAGCTAAGAGGCCATATAGGTTGCCTCCTATGGAATTAGCGGAGCTCAAGAAGCAAATTCAAGAGCAATTAGAGAAGGGTTTTATTTGCCCTAGCTCTTCACCTTGGGGAGCGCCCGTGCTGTTCGTGGACAAGAAGGATGGATCCCAAAGGATGTCTGTGGATTACCGGGCTCTCAACGAGGTAACAATCAAGAACAAGTACACCTTGCCGCGCATAGAAGACTTGTTTGATCAGATGAAGGATGCTTGTGTCTTCTCTAAGATTGATTTGGGGTCGGATACTTTCAAATGAAGATTAGACCATCGGACATACCCAAGACAGCTTTTAGAACACGGTATGGATCTTATGAGTACACCGTGATGTCCTTTGGATTGACAAATGTGCCTGCCTACTTTATGTACCTCATGAATAAGGTATTCATGGAGTACTTGGATAAGTTCGTCGTGGTGTTCATTGATGACATTATGATCTACTCGAAGGACGAGAAGGAACATGAGGAGCACTTGAGGCTTACGTTGCAGAAAATGAGGGAGCATCAATTGTGTGCCAAGTTCAACAAGTGTCAGTTTTGGTTGAGAGAGGTGTCATTTTTGGGACATATAATCTCAGGAGGAGGAGTATCGGTTGACCCCAGAAAAGTGAGAGACGTGTTGAAGTGGGAGCCACCACAAAATGTCAAGGAAATAAGAAATTCTTGGGATGACTGGATATTACCGTCGGTTTATCAAGGACTTCTCCAAGATAGCCAAGCCCATGACGGAGTTGCTACTGAAGGGAAAGGCTTTCCAATGGACTCAATCTTGTCAAAATAGTTTCGAGGAGTTGAAGAAGACGTTGACAACAGCCCAGTTTTGGTACTGCCGGATGTGAGCAAGAGTTTTGATATTTATTGCGATGCATCGAGACAAGGACTTGGATGTGTATTGATGCAAGAAGGTCAAGTGGTCGCCTATGCATCAAGACAACTAAAGAAACGTGAGCAGAATTACCCCACACACGATTTGGAACTCGCGGCCGTGGTACATGCATTGAAGATTTGGAGGCACTATATTCTTGTACATAGGTGTGAAATTTATACGGATCATAAGAGTTTGAAGTATATTTTCACACAAACGGATCTGAACTTGAGGCAACGAGGATGGTTGGATCTCATCAGAGATTATGATTTGGGGATCAACTATCATTCGGGAAGGGCCAATGTAGTGGCCGATGCTTTGAGTAGAAAGGGAGTAATTCATCAACTCACAGTTCGAGAGTTACCATCCGAGTTATTGTGACGCCCGGTTCCGAAAATGAACCAAGCTAACGCATATGTGTGCCCAGGATGTTCAACACACATACACGAGTGATTCACAAATGGTAAACAGATAATTACCACAGCTCAAATTATTAAATAAGTACTCTTATTACATAATTCATTATATCCTCGAATACAAGCTCTAATAAATATTAATGACAGGTTCAACTAATGCAGCGGAAATAAACTAATTAAGCAACTAAGCAAACTAAGCAAAAGGGATAGCACAGCTCCATGCAACACCACAGGCAAAGCTGACGGTAGACACGGCCTAGAACTACGCATTATCACCATTAAACTCCCAATCCTGACCTGCAGCTTGGGGGGGATTGCAAGAGTGAGTACATGTCGTACTCAGCAAGTGTGGAAAGTATGACATGTGGCTGATTCAAATGACGACAATAATAATAGCAAAGTGCTAAAAAGTACAGTAAAACATTTGAAAAGAATTATTATATATATTATATGTGTGAAGTAAACCCATCATAATCATAAGTAATACCATAATACCAATCTGAATTCACTACCATCATCAATAATTCCAGATTTCACCATCGTCAATAACCATATTCAATACCAGAAATTAATACATAACCATCCATAACCATTGCCAAACCATAACCATCCCAAATTCCAATTTCCCTCTAATCATGGAAGTTGTCCAGGTGCTCATAACCGGGAGCACGACTATCATGATAGTTTTAATTAACTCTGCAGAGTTTGTACCTCTTTATCACGTGTTTGTGATTTCATCACCCGTCGGCGACTAAAGAACCTCCCTTATGCCAATTACACTTCCTTTGGTGTATGGCCAAGAGATCACAAAATAGCCTTTACAAAGGGATTACTAGCCTATTCAGACCCCACTGAGGTCTCACCGCTGGCGATGCCTCCAACTGAGCATATCTTCAACCAAGGGCCCCCTCTTGAGCCATTCGGATCCCAGGGTAGTCCCGCCAATCATCAACAAACCCAATCCGACTACCCCTTCCCCGAGCATCTACAATTGTCCAAACAGCACTAGCAAAGACCTAATTAATCAGCTACGCCGCACCCATACTTGGCCTCGTGGTGGCACTATAGTCCTGGCTTATTCTCGCATGAACCGGTCCTTAGATCTAAAGCAAGCAAACCACCATAACATCCAACCCATCCACATACCAGGCTTGCTTAGATCACCCATTGTATTGACCAGTTCACATTAACCAGAATATCATTGATGCATAATTAAATGTGTAGTGTTGTTTGTCATCCCAATTAATTAAGCGAAGTAAAAAGGTAAAAAGCCCTTCCCGACTCTCTACCATATATTCCAGGTGACAAGGGTGGTTAAACAAATCTAGTAAACTTCCTACCATAGGATTCCCGTCAATTTGACACAAGCATGCAGTTTTGCAAACAATACATTTATTTTAAAACAGGATCAATATGCTTCAAGGACACTTGCCTTGCTCTTGCTGTTGATTAGGGTCAAAGCCTTCAAACTCCTGGTGTTGTAGATCCTCCGCGGCACTTTCTAGCGCAAATCCGTCTAATCCACACAATAAACATACAAGACAAGAAACACAATCAAAGAGTGCACAAATATTACTCAATATGACATGACATGCATGATTGATGCAAATGCAAGGTAGAACTTGTTACTAGATTGCTTTTAATGATCTCTAACTAGTTCTAATAGCTTTTAACAAGTTTATACAGGTTTGGAGTTGATTAGATCAAATTTTAGAGTCAATTCAACATAATTTAACGAGGAATATCGGACTAGTCCGCTAGGGACCGGACAAGTCCGCACTTGACGAGATCGGCAGATTAGGGTTTTCTAGATCGACGTAAATTCGGAGATTAGGGGTTGAATTCTCGTAAGGAAAAGAGAATAGAAGGTATACCAGGTGTTTAGAACTCCAATGAATCAAGAAACTTGGAGATAACACTTGGATCTTGGTGACCTAGGGTTGGGGATGAATTTGGTGATGAAGGACGAAACTTTGTGGAGATCTTGATCCTCTTTCATTTCCTCCTCTTCTTCTTCTTGCTTGGGATCTTCTCCTCCCTCCTTGATGGTGGCTCCCCATGAACTAGGGTTTGGGTGGGTGGAAAAGTGGCAAATAGATGTCAAACCAAGGGGTGGGGTTGTTTATACAGAGGTGGAGGCTAGGGTTAGATGGATTTTGAGTTTTGGGGTGAGTAGAGGCTGATTTAGAGTCCCACATGGGCTCTAAAAAAGTTAGGCACAACGTTCCTAGGCCCCCTTAATGTGAAACCCAAGAAACAAGTCGTAAAACAAAAGATCAATTCAGAGTCACGAAATATCGGACAAGTCCGGACAGGACCGGACTAGTCCGAAGTCGTCCAGAGAGAAAATCGGACAAGTCTGGCCAAAAATCGGACAAGTCCGAATTTGAGCAGAGAGGAAAAACGGACAAGTCCGCTGGAACACCGGACTAGTCCGGAAAAGTCCAGGGACTTAGAAAATTTCCATGGATTCATGGAATACCGGACTAGTCCGCACAAAATCGGACAAGTCCGAAAGTTTCCAGAGGCAGAATCGGACTAGTCCGCAGCAAAAACGGACAAGTCCGTTTTTAGTCAGAGAGAAATCGGACTAGTCCTCAGTAAAATCGGACTAGTCCGCACTTTCCTGCGTTTTAAGTGCGGTTTTGCTCCAAATCAATTTTAAATGCTCTGAATCAATGTTAAACTCGTTCCTCTTTATGTGGGTTAATGTTAAACATGTATATGAGTGCATGTAGGGCATGATGCATGAAAATTAGGGTGTTACAAACCTACCCCCCTTAAAATGAATCCCGCCCTCGAGATTCGACGCGGAAGAGAAGAGATAGGGAAAATCCTTCTTGAGATCATCCTCCAATTCCCACGTCGCTTCTTTTTCGGTGTGGTGCTTCCATTGAACTTTACACCATCTAATGACCTTGTTCCTTGTGACCCTCTCCTTAGTTTCCAAGATTTTGACCGGTTGCTCGGCATACGTCAAATCTTCCTCTAGTTCCAATTCTTCCATTGGCACTTGTTCTTCCGGTACTCTCAAACACTTCTTGAGCTGGGAAACATGAAAGACATCATGTACATCCGAAAGATGAGCTGGCATCTCCAACTTATACGCTACTTCTCCTCTTTTGTCCAAAATCTTGAATGGTCCAATATAGCGAGGTGCGAGCTTGCCCCTTATGTTAAACCTCTTATGACCCCTCATTGGTGACACCTTGAGGTAAACAAAATCTCCCACTTCAAAGGCTAATCCCCTTCTCCTATTATCCGCATAGCCTTTTTGTCTTGATTGGGCAGCCCTCAAGTTTTCACGAATTATTTGGACTTGCTTTTCAGCTTCTTGCAACACATCCGGACCAAATACTTGAGTTTCTCCTGCCTCATTCCAGAATAAAGGTGTCCTACACTTCCTCCCATAAAGTGCTTCATATGGTGACATCTTCAAACTTGCTTGGTAACTATTGTTGTATGAAAACTCCGCGTATGGCAAGCTTTTGTCCCAACTTTTCCCATGCTTTAAAGCACAAGCTCTTAACATGTCCTCCAAAATCTGATTGGTCCTCTCGGTTTGTCCGTCCGTTTGAGGATGATATGCTGAACTAAAATTCAACCTCTTTCCCAAAGCTTCATGCAATTTTTGCCAAAATCTGGAGGTAAATTGAGAACCTCTATCCGAGACTATCTTCTTAGGGACTCCATGTCGACACACAATATGCTCCATATATATTTTGGCCAATCGTGCAGCTGTATACTTGGTCTTCACAGGGACAAAATGAGCTGACTTGGTTAAGCGATCAACAATTACCCAAATCGAGTCATACCCGGACTGAGTACGTGGTAACCCAACTATGAAGTCCATTCCAATTTCTTCCCACTTCCACTCTGGAATCTTTAATGGCTGCAATAATCCAGCTGGCCTTTGGTGTTCTACTTTAACTCGTTGGCATGCATCACACAATGTGACATATTCGGCTATGTCCTTTTTCATGCTGGCCCACCAATAGCATGTCTTCAAGTCCTTGTACATCTTTGTACACCTGGGATGAATTGAGTACGGCGAGTCATGTGCCTCCTTAAATATTGTCTCCCGAATATGCTTTACATTAGGCACAACGATCCTCTTTCCAAGCCATAAGGTACCATGTTCATCTTCATCAAATCTGAATTCTCTCCCTTCTTCGATTATTTCCTTGATTTCCTTAATCTCCTCATCCGTGGTTTGTGCTTCTCGAATTTCTTGCTCCAAGGTTGGGTTTAACTCCATCATCTCCATCTCATTTACAAACCCGAGGTTCAACCGTTCAAACTCCTTACATAACTCGAATGGTAACTTTCAAACCGTGAGTTGATGACTTACTCCTTTTCTACTCAAAGCGTCGGCCACTACATTGGCTTTCCCCGATGATAGTTGATTCCCACATCATAATCCTTGATGAGCTCCAACCATCTTCGTTGCCTCAAATTCAGATTTGTCTGTGTGAAAATATACTTAAGACTCTTGTGATCCGTATAAATTTCACACCTATGTCCGAGAATATAGTGTCTCCAAATATTCAATGCATGTACCACAGCTGCAAGTTCTAAATCATGTGTTGGGTAATTCTGCTCATGTTTCTTCAATTGTCTTGACGCAGAGGCGACCACTTGACCTTCTTGCATCAATACACACCCAAGTCCTTGTCTCGATGCATCACAATAGATGTTGAAACTCTTGCTTACATCTGGCAATACCAAAACTGGGGCTGTTGTCAACCTTTTCTTCAACTCCTCAAAACTATTCTGACAAGCTTGAGTCCATCGGAATGTCTTCCCCTTCATTAGAAATTCCGTCATAGGCTTCGCTATTTTGGAGAAGTCCTTGATGAATCGACGGTAATATCCAGTCATTCCAAGAAAACTCCATATTTCCTTGACGTTCTATGGCGGTTCCCACTTAAGCACATCTCTCACCTTCCCTGGGTCAACTGATACTCCTCCTCCGGAAATTATGTGGCCTAAGAAAGAAACTTCCCGTAACCAGAATTGACATTTACTGAACTTGGCATACAATTGGTGTTCTCGTAGCTTCTGCAATGTAAGCCCCAAGTGTTCCTTATGTTCCTTCTCATCCTTCGAGTAGATCATAATATCATCAATAAACACCACAACGAACTTATCCAAGTACTCCATGAAGACCTTATTCATGAGGTACATAAAGTAGGCAGGCGCATTTGTCAATCCAAAAGACATCACGGTGTACTCATAAGATCCATACCGTGTCCTAAAAGCTGTCTTGGGTATGTCCGATGGTCTAATCTTCATTTGAAAGTATCCCGACCTCAAATCAATCTTAGAGAAGACATAAGCACCCTTCATCTGATCAAACAAGTCTTCTATGCGGGGCAAGGTGTACTTGTTCTTGATTGTTACCTCGTTGAGAGCTCGGTAATCCACGCACATCCTTTGGGATCCATCCTTCTTGTCCACAAATAGAACGGGCGCTCCCCAAGGTGAAGAGCTTGGGCGAATAAAACCCTTCTCTAATTGCTCTTGAATTTGCTTCTTGAGCTCTGCTAATTCCATAGGAGGCATCCTATACGGCCTCTTAGCTATAGGTGCAGTTCCAGGTATTAAATCAATAACAAACTCAATGTATCAATCAGGCGGCATACCTGGCAACTCATCCGGAAACACATCCAAAAATTCACACACTACCGGAATCTCCTCAATTGCGGCACCGTCCACATGATTCAGCTGCAATTGCTTCGGTGCGGTTTGAGATGCTTCAAATTCTACGGTGATCCCTTCCTCATTAGTCAACTTCACCGTCCTTGTGGCACACTCAATAACTCCATTGTGCTTCATCAACAAGTCCATACCAAGTATAATGTCCAATCCTTGAGAATCCAAAACTATAAGGTTGGCGGAGAAGTCTACCCCCTTATTCTAAGGCTTACTTTTGGACATACTATATTTGTCCTCATCTCTCCTCCAGGAGACTTAACCAACAGAGTAAACTTCATATGAGATAGGCAAACTATACTTGGCAACATACTTCGATGCAATGAATGAATGCGATGCTCCAGAATCAAATAACATAGTCGCGGTGTTGGAGTTGGCGAGAAACATACCAATGACCACGTCATCCGCTTGTTGAGCATCCTCCGTAGAGACATGGTTCACGTTGCCATGAGCAAAATTCTGCTGTCCACGGCTTCCTTGTGGCTGTCCTCCATTGGGTCTTGGGTTTTGCCTCGGTGCATTGCTTCCTTGACCAAGTCCTGACTTAGGACATTGATGCGCAAAGTGTCCAGCTTCTCCACAAGTATAACACCTCTTAACTCCACCAGAATTATTGGGACGAGCTTGGTTTTGAACATTGGCTCCAGGAAAATCAGCACGAGGTGCATAAGGCATTGGAGGCCTATGTGCTTGCATAACAAGGCGCTTCTGCACAAACTGAGTTGGGCGCGGTGCATAACTAGGGCGCTGAGCAGGAATAGAGGAGCTGTAATGAGGCGCATGGGGTGGTGCAAGGCGAGGGCGCACATTACTTCCTTGTTGTTGTCCTTGATATGGCGCCTTCCTCTTGATTTCTTGCTCCATCTCACGGATCTTGTTCTCAACCACAATCGCTTTGTCCACAAGCTTCTGGAAATTGACATAATCACAATTGAGCAATTGCACTTGGATCTCATTGTTCAAGCCCCTCATGAACAAGTATTGTTTCCGGCTGTCCCGACTCACATCCTTAGGCGCATACCTTGAGAGTTGAGTGAACTTATTGAGATATTCACTCACGCTTGATCTTCCTTGCCTCAAATTCTCAAATTCTTGCCTCTTCAAGAGCATAACACCTTCCGGCACATAATGAGAACGAAAATTCTCCTTGAATTAGGCCCAAGTAATTCTCTCTTGGTTCTCATGAGCATTGCAATAAGAATCCCACCAATCCGCAGCTGCTCCAACTAGTTGATGAGAAGCAAATAGCACCTTCTCCCGGTCACTGCATTGGACAATAGCTAGCTTCTTCTCCACGGACTTGAGCCAATCATCCGCATCCATAGGGTCAGCGGCTTGAGCAAAGGTTGGCGGCCTAGTCCTCATAAACTCTCCCAACCGGTTATGAGGAGGTGGGGGTGGCAGTGGAGGCATGTGGGGTTGATTGTTGATATTGCCAGCCTGCAGCTGTCCCATAGTCTGTATCATGGTCTGCATGAGCTGGTTTTGCATGGCCAATAGCTGCTCGATATTGATACCTCCCTGAGTAGATCCTTGCCCATTGTTGTTTTGAGGCACTCCATTGTTCTCCTCCTCATCATTGTCGTCCCTCTGGTTGCGAGTCCTCACCATCTGAAGAAAAGCAATAGGTAAGAATTAGAGAACGTCCCCAACTATATGAATCAAGGGATATGAAGCTAACCAACTAGCTATACTGGCCTAGGTGGACATGGCAATGCTAAAGCATCCCAAAATCCTCTATTAAGCACACAAGCAAACAATATATATATAGCAAACAACACACTAAGCAAAAACACATTGATTCCTGAGTGCTCCTATGTGCTCTAGAGTGTCCATTCTATCTAGGCTGCGTCCTACGGTCAACCTGTGGCTCTGATACCAATCTGTGACGCTCGGTTCCGAAAATGAACCAAGCTAACGCATATGTGTGCCCAGGATGTTCAACACACATACACGAGTGATTCACAAATAATAAATAGATAATTACCACAGCTCAAATTATTAAATAAGTACTCTTATTACATAATTCCTTATATCCTCGAATACAAGCTCTAACGAATATTAATGACAGGTTCAACTAATGCAGCGGAAATAAACTAATTAAGCAACTAAGCAAACTAAGCAAAAGGGATAGCACAGCTCCATGCAACACCATAGGCAAAGCTAACGGTAGACACGGCCTAGAACTCCGCATTATCACCATTAAACTCCCAATCCTGACCTACAACTGTTGGGGGGATTGCAAGAGTGAGTACATGTCGTACTCAGCAAGTGTGGAAAGTATGACATGTGGCTGATTCAAATGACGACAATAATAATAGCAAAGTGCTGAAAAGTACAGTAAAACATTTGAAAAGCATTATTATATATATTATATGTGTGAAGTAAACCCATCATAATCATAAGTAATACCATAATACCAATCTGAATTCACTACCATCATCAATAATTCCAGATTTCACCATCGTCAATAACCATATTCAATACCAGAAATTAATCCATAACCATCCATAACCATTGCCAAACCATAACCATCCCAAATTCCAATTTTGCTCTAATCATGGAAGTTGTCCAGGTGCTCATAACCGGGAGCACGGCTATCATGATAGTTTTAATTAACTCTGCAGAGTTTGTACCTCTTTACCCACGTGTTTGTGATTTCATCACCCGTTGGCGACTAAAGAACCTCCCTTATGCCAATTACACTTCCTTTGGTGTATGGCCAAGAGATCACAAAATAGCCTTTACAAAGGGATTACTAGCCTATTCAGACCCCACTGAGGTTTCACCGGTGGCGATGCCTCCAACTGAGCACATCTTCAACCAAGGGCCCCCTCTTGAGCCATTCGGATCCCGGGGTAGTCCCGCCAATCATCAACAAACCCAATCCGACTACCCCTTCCCCGAGCATCCACAATGGTCCAAACAGCACTAGCAAAGCCCTAATCAATCAGCTACGCCGCACCCATACTTGGCCTCGTGGTGGCACTGTAGTCCTGGCTTATTCTCGCATGAACCGGTCCTTAGATCTAAAGCAAGCAAACCACCATAACATCCAACCCATCCACATACCAGGCTTGCTTAGATCACCCATTGTATTGACCAGTTCACATTAACCAGAATATCATTGATGCATAATTAAATGTGTAGTGTTGTTTGTCATCCCAATTATTTAAGCGAAGTAAAAAGGTAAAAAGCCCTTCCCGACTCTCTACCATATATTCCAGGTGACAAGGGTGGTTAAACAAATCTAGTAAACTTCCTACCATAGGATTCCCGTCAATTTGACACAAGCATGCAGTTTTGCAAACAAAACATTTATTTTAAAACAGGATCAATATGCTTCAAGACACTTGCCTTGCTCTTGCTGTTGATTAGGGTCAAAGCCTTCAAACTCCTGGTGCTGTAGATCCTCTGCGGCACTTTCTAGCGCAAATCCGTCTAATCCACACAATAAACATACAAGACAAGAAACACAATCAAAGAGTGCACAAATATTACTCAATATGACATGACATGCATTATTGATGCAAATGCAAGGTAGAACTTGTTACTAGATTGCTTTTAATGATCTCTAACTAGTTCTAATAGCTTTTAACAAGTTTATACAGGTTTGGAGTTGATTAGATCAAATTTTAGAGTCAATTCAACACAATTTAACCAGGAAGATCAGACTAGTCCGCTAAGGACCGGACAAGTCCGCACTTGACGAGATCGGCAGATTAGGGTTTTCTAGATCGACGTAAATTCGGAGATTAGGGGTTGAATTCTCGTAAGGAAAAGAGAATAGAAGGTATACCAGGTGTTTAGAACTCCAATGAATCAAGAAACTTGGAGATAACACTTGGATCTTGGTGACCTAGGGTTGGGGATGAATTTGGTGATGAAGGACGAAACTTGGTGGAGATCTTGATCCTCTTTCGTTTCCTCCTCTTCTTCTTCTTGCTTGGGATCTTCTCCTCCCTCCTTGATGGTGGCTCCCCACGAACTAGGGTTTGGGTGGGTGGAAAAGTGGCAAATAGATGTCAAACCAAGGGGTGGGGTTGTTTATATAGAGGTGGAGGCTAGGGTTAGATGGATTTCGAGTTTTGGGGTGAGTAGAGGCCGATTTAGAGTCCCACATGGGCTCTAAAAAAGTTAGGCACAACGTTCCTAGGCCCACTTAACGTGAAACCCAAGAAACAAGTCGTAAAACAAAAGATCAATTCGGAGTCACGAAATATCGGACAAGTCCGGACAGGACCGGACTAGTCCGAAGTCGTCCAGAGAGAAAATCGGACAAGTCTGGCTAAAAATCGGACAAGTCCGAATTTGAGCAGAGAGGAAAAACGGACAAGTCCGCTGGAACACCGGACTAGTCCGGAAAAGTCCAGGGACTTAGCAAATTTCCATGGATTCATGGAATATCGAACTAGTCCGCACAAAATCGGACAAGTCCGAAAGTTTCCAGGGGCAGAATCGGACTAGTCCGCAGCAAAAACGGACAAGTCCGTTTTTAGTCAGAGAGAAATCATACTAGTCCTCAGTAAAATCGGACTAGTCCGCACTTTCCTGCGTTTTAAGTGTGGTTTTGCTCCAAATCAATTTTAAATGCTCCGAATCAATGTTAAACTCGTTCCTCTTTATGTGGGTTAATGTTAAACATGTATATGAGTGCATGTAGGGCATGATGCATGAAAATTAGGGTGTTACAGTTATGCAAGGAGTTTGAACGGATGAACCTCGGGTTTGTAATGAGATGGAGATAATGGAGTTAAACCCAACCTTGGAGCAAGAAATTCGAGAGGCCCAAACCGCAGATGAAGAGATCAAGGAAATCAAGGACAGGACCGAAGAAGGGAGAGAATTCAGATTTGACGAAGACGAACATGGTACCTTATGGCTTGGAAAGAGGATCGTTGTGCCTAATGTAAAGCATATTCAGGAGACAATATTAAAGGAGGCACATGACTCGCCTTACTCAATTCACCCTGGTTGTATGAAGATGTACAAAGACTTGAAGTCTTGCTATTGGTGGGATAGCATGAAAAAAGGACATAGCTGAATACGTAGCATTGTGTGATGTGTGCCAACGAGTCAAGGCGGAACATCAAAGGCCAGCCGGATTATTGCAACCATTGAAGATCCCGGAATGGAAGTGGGAAGAAATCGGTATGGACTTCATAGCTGGGTTACCACGTACTCAGTCCGAGTATGACTCAATTTGGGTAATTGTGGATCGCTTAACCAAGTCAGCTCATTTTGTCCCTGTGAAGACCAAATATACAGCTGCACAATTGGCCGAAATATACATGGAGAATATTGTGTGTCGACATGGAGTCCCTAAGAAGATAGTCTCGGATAGAGGTTCTCAATTCACTTCCAGGTTTTGGCAAAAGTTGCATGAAGCTTCGGGAACGAGGTTGAATTTTAGTTCAGCATATCATCCTCAAACGGATGGACAAACCGAGAGGACCAATCAGATTTTGGAGGACATGTTAAGAGCTTGTGCTTTGAAGCATGGGAAGAGTTGGGACAAAAGCTTGCCATACGCAAAATTTTCATACAACAATAGTTACCAAGCAAGCTTGAAAATGTCACAGTATGAAGCGCTTTATGGGAGGAAGTTTAGGACACCTTTATTCTGGAATGAGGCAGGAGAAACTCAAGTGTTTGGTCCGGATGTGTTGCAAGAAGCCGAAAAGCAAGTCCAAATAATTCGTGAAAACTTGAGGGCTGCCCAATCAAGGCAAAAATGCTATGCGGACAATAGGAGAAGGAAATTAGTCTTTGAAATAGGAGATTTTGTTTACCTCAAGGTGTCGCCGATAAGAGGTCATAAGAGGTTTAACATAAGAGGCAAGCTCGCACCTCGCTATATTGGACCATTCAAGATTTTGGACAAAAGAGGAGAAGTAGCATATAAGTTGGAGATGCCAGCTCATCTTTCAGACGTACATGATGTCTTTCATGTTTCCCAGCTCAAGAAGTGCTTGAGAGTACCGGAAGAACAAGTGCCAATGGAAGAATTGGAACTAGAGGAAGATTTGACTTATGCCGAGCAACCGGTCAAGATCTTGGAAACCAAGGAGAGAGTCACAGGGAACAAGGTTATTAGATGGTGTAAAGTCCAATGGAAACACCACACAGAAAAATGAAGCGACGTGGGAATTGGAGGGTGATCTCAAGAAGGAATTTCCCTATCTCTTCTCTTCCGCATCGAGTACGACATGTACTCACTCTTGCAATCCTCCCCAACAGTTGCAGGTCAGGATTGGGAGTTTAATGGTGATAATGCGGAGTTCTAGGCCGTGTCTACCGTCAGCTTTGCCTGTGGTGTTGCTTGGAGCTGCGCTATACCCTATTGCTTATGCTGCCTAGCTGTTTAGTTTGCTTAATTAGTTTATTTCTGCTGCATTAGTTGAACTTGCCATAAATATTCATTAGAGATTGTATTCAAGGATAATCTGGTTTGTGTAATAAAATTTGGTTAATTAATCTTGTTCTGTGGTAATTTTCTGTATACTCTTTTGTGATTGCACTCGTGTATGTGTGATGAACATCCTGGGCACACATATGCGTTAGCTTGGTTCATTTTTTGGAACCGGGCATCACAAACTTCAGCTCCTGTTGCAGCAATTGACGTTGTGCAAGCTGAAGCTCCAGCTTCGATCCTAATGCCTCCTCAATTGGTGGCTGATGACACGATAGCTCCGACGTGAGTCGTCGTGGATCTGGATCCAGAGATGACGCCTGAAGCTCCAACGGTAGTTCTAGAACACGGGGGATATGATCAAGATGAAGCACCGTCGATCTCAGAGCCGACAGTTGAAGTTCCAGAGTTGGAGCCAGAAATAGCAGAAACTCCGGCGTCTGAGCCGGAGGTAACTGAAGCTTCGACGCTTGAGCCAAATATAGTTGAAGCTCTGGCCTTGGAGCCAAAGGACTGCGGAGGCTCTGACACCTGAGCTGGAGGTAACCAAAGCTCTGACACCTGATCCAGCAGAAGTTGAAGTCGCGGCAACTGAGCCGGAGGTGGAGGGAGCTCCGGACGAAGCTGCAGCCTCTGCCCCGAAGGTGATTACTCCGGAGGCATCTATGTCGGAGATGGAGCACCCACAAAAATCAACGGCAGGTCCACCACCTGCAGAGCTGATGAATGAAAATCTGGCAGGGGGACCTTCCCCATCAGCCCCGGAGGTCATCTCTAGTGTTGTAGAGTCGTAGGGGACCACGCTTGTGTCGTGGGACCAAATCGGTGTTTTTGAAGATCCGCTCGAGCCGGTGGGTGAGATCCAGACTAGTCCGGAGCCAATTCCTCTAGCGTTGTCTATAGACAATGCCTGCTCCAGCCTCTGTCAGGTCTAGCTGGCCTTTGACCACGAAAGCAAAGCCATCGAAGAAGAGCGCAACACCTTAAGGCGTCGGAGCAACCGACTTCTCTTTGAGACGAAGCTGACGCATTCAAGGCTGGCTGACCAGAAGGAATGGGTAGCCAAGGAGAAGGCTCGGCTAGTGCTGATGGACCGCTTGCTGAATGAGCGGGAGGTTGCCATCAAGGATCTCGACGAGAAGGCTCGAGAGATTTTGGAACACGCTCGGGAGACCAATGAGGCTGTTTACAATCGTTAGGACAGCCTCAATGAATTAAATAAGGTGTGCCTCAAGCGCTGTGTGTCCCTCAATGAGAGGGAAGAGATGCTCCTGGAGAAGCAGGAGGACATTTTGAAGAGGGAGGAGGAGTTCGCCCAAAGGATGTCTCTAGGAGAGCAGAGCTTGGCAGACCGCGCAAAAAAGTTTGAACAACAGTCCAAGCAAGAGGAGGAGAAGAATTAGAAGATGGGACAGGAGCTTTCCAAGAGAGAAGCTGATGTCGCCACCAGGGAGGAGAAGGTGAAAGGCAGAGAGAAGGACCTGGCGAACCACCGGAACCGCATCCACCTCCGGATGTCAGAGCTTGCTGACCGCGAAAAGCAGGTGGCTGAGAGTATTCAGCAACATGCCAAGGAGGTCGAGCGCGTCGCGTGGGAAGCTTCGAAGCTTGTGGCCGCCAGAAGGTCGCTATAAGAACTAAGGAGTTTGAGGGCGACTGAGTCCTAGAAAGTCTGGGACTTCTTGGGGCATGCTTACAAAGCTTTGGTGCCGCTTGGTTTTAGTCTGGTACGTCCAGCTGACTCGGAGCCAGGCGCAATGGGTGGCATCATCGTCGACCAAATTGAGACAGAGCGGAAGTCTCTGGGCAAGAACGTTGTCGAATATGTGCTGACGTGTTTCAAAAGCCGGGACCCCCAATTATCTCTAGATTCGGTGGTTGAAGGACCCATCCTTGAAAAAGAATATGCCGCCAGGGCCAACGTTTGAGAAGCTGCCGAAAATTTTGCCTCATTTTTCCATAGGACTTAAGACCTTTTTCTTCTGACTTTCACTTGTAATCCTCATTTTGTAATCCAGTGATTCAAATGAATGAAATCAAATCTTCTTGAATGAATGAATTCCATTTTGTATTTGTCTTCAACGCATTGTCCTTTATCTTGTTGGCCCCCTGATAGATGTACACAATTTGATTGCGAACATGTACCAAAAGGATCTGACAATGTCTTGACGACTTGAATGCTTCAAACCTGTATCTAGAACACTTAGCTCTTAGGTTATAAACTTACTTCCAACATCTCCAGGGACCCTTTGTTGCGTCGACAGCGGGCCCCCTAGGAGGTGTTGGAGCTTGGTAGGTCTGACGGCGCTCACTGCCAACACATAGAGTGTTGATGGCGGGCCCCCTGGGAGGTGTCGGAGCTTGGTAGGTCCGATGACGCTCACTTCCAACACATAGAGCGTCGACGGCGAGCCCGCTGGGAGGTGTCGGAGCTTGGTAGGTTCGACGGCGCCCATTGCCAACACATAGAGCGTCGACAGCGGGCCCCTTGGGGGTTGTCAGAGCTTGGTAAGTTCGACGACACCCACTATCAACACATAGAGCGTTGACGGCGGGCCCCCTGGGGGTTGTCAGAGCTTGGTAAGTTCGACGATACCTACTTTCAACACGCAGAGCGTCGATGGCTAGCCCACTGGGGGTTGACGGAGCTTGCTAGGTCTGACTGCGCCGACTATCAACGCTTAGAACGTCGACAGCAGGCCCCCTAGGGGTTGTCGGAGCTTGGTAGCTTCGACAGTGTCCACTTGTCAACGTATAATACGTCGACGGCGGACCCCCTCAAGGTGATTTCTCCACCATCTTCGTTTAGATCACCATTAATTCTTCGTGTCGAGGGCTGGCCCCCAAGGGTGTTTTCGGAGCTTGTTAGCTCCGAAGACGCCCACTTCCAACGTATGAAACGTCGATGGCGGTCCCTCTGGGGGTTGTCGGAGCTTAGTAGCTCTAGCAACATCCACCATCGGCATGAGTTTTCCCTTTTTCCTGCGCATTGAAGATAAGAAAAATAGTAAAATTAGTCCTCTCATCTATAAGTTGTTTGCGGCTTACTGTTCTTATTTGAACTTTAGATCCGAAGGAACTCAACATGATAACAAGTAAATTGATGTAATCTCTTCAAATCCAAATTCCTTTCGGACCCGCCGTAATGTGGCCTGCCGGAATATAGGTAGAGTGGCGTACTTAGGGTGCTGGACCAGTCTTAGTCGATAGCGCACTGCAGACATGTCATTGGCTTTGGCATTCAGGCAAGTAGACCATATAGCAATGCGAAGATCGAAAAAGATCAACAATATAACTTGTATATTATATGAATAACTTGGACTAAATCTAAAAAAGAATTGCACAACTTCGTTATATGCAAGAATGAAAAGATAATAAAAGGAAACGAGCCTTTACAAAATTAATGTACTGGAGTCTGTTTTCACACAACAATATCTTTCATTATAGGTTTGAATTACAGTGCAGACAAGGACACACTTAGGATACAAAACCAGGCCAAGTGTGATATTTATCTTGTTCTAATCCAGGATATGTAAGCTACACTTTTAGTATAGGGACCAAGTCAAGTGTGCTTGAACTGCCCGGACCCTCCTGGAGGGGTCCGAAAGTTCTCCTTTAGGACCTACCCGACTCTTTGTATAGACTCTATAACTTACATTATGTGTAATTACAAACTCACCTCTGTGAAACTAAGCATAAAACATACGGAGATGCTCGATGTTCCATAGATTGGAAGGCGGGGTCCCATCCTCTGTTGCCAAATGAACGCATACGGGCCAAGATACTTTGATCACTCGGAAGTGACCTTCCCAGCTGGGGGAGAGTTTGTTCATCCCTTCTCGAGTTAGCTCTCTCTGAAGCACCAGATCGCCTTCTTCAAGCTGTCGGTTGCGCGCATGCCTTTGATGGTAGCACCGGAGCGCCTAGCGATATTGTGCATTCCGAACAACTGCTTGACACCTTCCCTCGTCAACTAGGTCAAGGTCTCCATGCCGGAGCTTGTCCTGCACGGCTTCATAGAAGGTCCGGACCCAGAGTGACCCCATGGTGATCTCCAGAGGAAGGACTGCTTCAACTCTGTACACCAGGAAGAAGCGAGTCTCTCCAGTTGATCAGTTAGGTGTTGTCCTGCTCGCCCACAGTTCAGACAGAAGATCTTCTATCCAGTTGGCTCCATGTTTCTTTAGGCGCTCATATGTTCGTGTCTTGAGTGCTTTCAGTATTTCTGCATTTGCTCTCTCGGCTTGGCCATTACTTGTCGGGTGAGCTAATGATGTGTAGATGACTTGAATGTCGAGGTCTTCGCAATATTTTAGGAATGCTGCACTTGTGAATTGGGTTTCGTTGTCAGTTATGACTCTGTTCGGAACTCCAAATCTGCAGACTATGGACATCAAAAACTTGATAGCAGATTGTTTGTTGATTGTCACAACTAGAGTAGCTTCCGACCACTTGGTGAACTTGTTGATGGCGATGTACAGGAACCTGTAACCTCCGACGACTTTTGGAAAAGGTCCCAAAATGTCCATCCGCCACAACGAATGCCATGTAGGCGGTATCATTTGCAGCGACTAAGCCGGTGTGAATTTGTTTCGAGTGGAACTGGCATGCTTCACACTTTTTTACCACCTCAACTACATCCTGGAGAGCTGTAGGCTAGTAAAAGCTATGCCAGAAGGCTTTATTGACTAACGTGCGGGAAGATGCGTTGTTCCCACACTCGCCTCTATGGATTTCTACGAGGAGCTCACGGCCTCCTTCCCGGGCAATGCACCGCATTAGGAAGCCATTGGCACCGCGCCGGTAGAGATACCCTTCTACCAGCGTGTATCTTTTAGCCAATCTGACGATCGAGTCAGTGGATGCACCATCTTCAGGAAGGATGTTGTCGATACACTTCCTACCGTATACCCCTCGGGACTACAAAAAGACCAAAGGGACTTCACCTGTTTGAGTTGAAGACATGCGAAGGCCCCACATGTCATACGAGACTGGACATGCCTCCCATTTATGGTTAGCCACAGTACCGCCACGTGTACACTACAGCCGGACCTATATACCACACAAATAGCTACGGGCTAAACACTTGTGTGGCACCCCCGGACCTAACCTCCGACAGAGGGAAGATCCAGTATCGACACGTGTACATCTACACCGGACGTACCCGTCCCAGACGAATAGCTCCAAAGCTGCCACGTGTCCAAATCATCGGACCTTCAACCTCAGCAATCAAGCTGGTCAACCCCCAACGGCTCGGACCTCCAAGGGGCAATCAAAAACTTCAAGACCTGATTAAGTGTCCTTAATACCATATTAATGAGACACGATCAGTAGGCCCTTAATACCAGTAACAGCACTGTCAGGTCCCGTTAAGGGTAATTAATCTCATTAATTATGTATTAAACATTAGTAACCGCTGGGGCCACATGTCGGGCCAGGCTATCAGTGTAACGGCCAGTCCTTGTACTATAAAAGGATTGGTCGACGATACACAGAGGGGACTCTGACAGTCTCTGGGCTGAAAACTCTCTAGAAGCTCTTAGACACTCAATATAACAGTTACACACCCCGTGGAGTAGGGTATTACGCTCAGGCGGACCGAACCACGTAAATCCTTGTGTCCATTTGCCATACTCTTCGGAATCTCTGCGCACCCAATACCGAACTACAAACTCTGCGAGCTACCAACGGTAGTATCGAGAGAATTGCTGGAAAAACACTCCGATAGTTGGCACGCCAGGTAGGGGCAGGGTGCCCAAGATTTCAAGAATGGTGAACTCAACTGCTGGATCGTCCAACGACAACCCCGCTGCGCAACCTGCTAGAGGCAATCCCTCCAACATGCAACAACCAGCAGGTGCCACGGCTCCAGCAGGAGTCATGCCTCCGCCGCCACCGTCTGCACCAGCAAATCAAGCTGGACAACGGGACGAGGCATCTGTGTCAATCACAGCATCGGCAAATAACAACACTCCTCAACACGCGCTCCATGCTGCACGTGATCTTATCCAACGCCCACCACCTCTAGGTGTATACCAGGGTGCAATGGAGCAGTGGAGGGCTGATGTAGAATATTTGGTTGCAGCAACAGCCGATCGCATCAGCAACCAAGGTCCTCCCCCTCGGGGCGGGCCCCATCGCAGCATCGGACTTTGTCTGGCAGACTTGGTCCACACGCTAGCCAAAATAGGAGGCGTACTGCGTCTCAACAAGTGACGTCGCTGCCTTCCGGGGCGCGGTGCACCCATACAGTAACCAGGCTTTCAACTCATGACCTCCGGGCGGAGCTTGATCGCCGTTACCGTCAATAGGACGGCCACATCCATATTGAGCGTGCTCGCGAAAGGAGAGAGGCTCGAGACAGTCTTGCTTCTGAGAGAGTAGGAGGAGGTTGTTCTACCCTGGCCATGCACCTATGCATGGTCAGATGGCCACAAAAGTTTCGGCCTCACCTGTCCAAGAAATTTGACAGGACTGTCAATCCCGCTGAGTTTCTCTAGATTTACTCCACTGCAATCCTTGCGGCCGGAGGTAACGAGGCTGTAATGGCCAAATACTTCCCAGTGGCTTTAACTGGGACCGCCAGGTCCTGGTTCATGAGCCTTCTGCCCAACTCCATCAATAGTTGGGTGGAACTGTGCCAACAGTTCACCGCCAATTTCGGGAGTTCATACACCCGACCAAGCACCAAACTAGACCTTTTTGCTGTCACGCAAGAAGGGGGGAGAATCCCAGCGTTTCTTCATCCAGAGGTTCTCCTAGGTACGAAACACTATTCCTTCTATCTCCAGCGCCTCTATTATTGTGGCATTTAGACAGGGCATACGAGACAAGAAGATGATGGAGAAGCTGGCGATCAAGGAGATCACCAGCATCATGGAGCTCTTCATTTTGGCAGACAAGTGTGCCAAAGCTGCAGAGGGTCGTGAAATGCACTCCAAGGGCGAAGCCACTACCTCCAAAAGTGGCAAAAAGAAGAAAAAGTCCAATGGCAAGAAAAAGTTGTCGGCCGACACACCTACTGCTGCAGCTGCCGCAGCTCCGGGTGGCCGGGGACCACGCCCCAAGAAACGACCTCGGCCGTAATCAGAAGACGGCGGCAACTCCAAAGTGTGGTGTCATATTCAAAAGTCGAACAGCCACAACTTGGAAGACTGCCGAGAGGTACAGAATCTTGTCGAGCGCTACAACAAGCACCGGAAAGAAGTTCCTTTCTGACAAAGGGAAGGAAAACAGAAAGTCGACGAAGCTCCGGCTGAAGAGGAGTTAGGCTTTCAGGACCCTAAAAAGGTCTTGAAGGCTGTTTACACCTCTGTTGATGATGACTCCGACGTCTCCGACAATGAACGTCGAAAAACCATGAACACCATTTTTGGTAGTTCGTGGGACATCACCTCCCGCCGTGTCCTCAAGACCATGCGGCGGGACATGGCTTCGGTGGCTCCCACCGCCAAGGCGGAGCCGCACCAGAAGTGGATGGATACTGCCATCACTTTTGATGCGTTAGACTGCCCTCGGAATATGATCGGAGCTGGCCAACTCCCATTCATGGTATCTCCGACCATCAACAACATCCAACTCCACCACGTAATGGTAGACGGAGGTTCAGGGCTGAACCTCATAAGCTTTGAAGCTTTCGTCAAGCTTCAGCTCCGACCTTCGGACCTTCGCCCCTCCCGACCTTTCTCCGGAGTAGGTCCGGTGGCCATAGCCCCACTTGGTGCCATTACTCTCCCCGTAACCTTTGGGACTCGGGAGAACTATCGCACTGAGAAGTTGGTCTTTGACGTTGCTCAGATCAACTTACCCTTCAACGCCATTCTGGGCAGGCCAGCCTTATACAAGTTCATGGCTGCTACTCATTATGGCTACTTGGTGTTGAAGATGCCAACACCAGCTGGTGTCCTCTGGATCCGTGGAGATCGCATCGCCGAAATGACAGCTTTGGAAGAACTTCACGCGCTTGCCACAGCGCAAGAAGAAGAATCTAGAAAGGAGCAAGCTCCGAAACCACCGAGCATTCGTCATCGAGGCTCAACCTCCACACCTCACATGCAACCAAGCGGCGACACCGACATTCCCGTCAAAGTCGTCCAAATCGGTTCCGACGCTGCTCAGACCACCCGTATATCGGGAGGTCTGAATGACAAATAGGAACTCACGCTCATCACTTTCCTCTGGGCTAATGTCGATGTGTTTGCCTGGCAACCGTCACAAATGCCTGGGATCCCTAGGGAAGTGATCAAGCATAATCTAAAGATCTACCCAGACGCTCGACATGTACATCAGAAGCCTCGGAAGCAATTAGTAGAGCGGCAGAACTTCATACGACAAGAAGTGAAGAAGTTGTTCAAAGTTGGATTCATCCGAGAAGTCTTCCACCTAAAATGGCTGGCAAACCCAGTCGTTGTACCCAAGGCTGACAGGAAGCTTCGGATGTGTATTGACTACAAAACACTGAATAAGAATGCAGCTTCAACATTTGTACGAGCTATGTACAAAACCTTTGGAGAGCTCATCAGAGACGTAGTGGAAGTGTATGTTGATGACATCGTCGTCAAGATTAAGGACATGGAGTCACTTCTTGACACCTTGCAAGCTGTCTTCGACAAGTTGCGAGTCACTCGCACGAAGCTGAACCCGTACAAATGTGTCTTCGGGGTTAGCTACGGAAAGCTTCTTGGTTTCCTGGTAAACCACCGAGGCATAGAGGCAAATCCAGCGAAGATTAAAGCCATTGAAGATATGCGGCCAACAGCTCGCATCAAGGACGTCCAGAAGCTGACTGGATGTCTAGCCGCCCTCAGCCGGTTCATCTCAAGACTGGCGGAACGAGCACTACCCTTCTTCAAGCTATTGTGGAAGTCCGGTCCATTCCAATGGTCTGAAGAAGCAGAAAAGGCATTCCAAGAGCTGAAGCAGCTCCTCACCACTCTACCAACCTTGGTAGCTCCTAACCCTAGTGAGCCTCTACTGCTTTACATTTCGGCAACTGACAAAGTTATCTGCATGGTCCTGGTTGCGGAGAGACCAAAACTGTTACAAGCTCAGAAATCCAGACCCCTCTGGGAGAGTCAGGAGGTTCCTGAAGGCGAGTCTGGGTCCCAGCCCCCAGACTTGAGTCAACAAGGAGTTACTCTTGTTGAGCAAGAAGAGTCGGACCCTCCTGGGAGGGTCCAGGTCACTCCTAAAGAAGCTTCGGGTTTCTCCAACAAGGATCTGACGTTTCCCGAAGAAGGTCTGGACCCCTCTGGGAGGGTTTGGGTCGATGAGGAGGAAGCTCCAGGCCCCTCTGGGAGGGTCCGTACAGTCCAACGCCCAGTGTACTTCATTAGTGAAGTACTCCACGTCACTAAAACTCGGTACCTGGAAGTACATAAACTGCTATACACAGTTCTTATTGCTTTCAGGAAGCTCCGACACTATTTCCAAACTCAAAAGATCTCAGTGGAGACTTCATATCCACTGCGAGCGATTTTGCATAATCCCAACTCCACTGGGAACATTGCAAAGTGGGCAGCGGAATTGGCTGAGTTTGACCTTGAATTCTTCCCAAGACAAGCAATCAAAAGTCAAGCATTGGCGGACTTTATGGCAGAATGAACCCCCTCTCCATCAAACCCTGGGGGCCCTAGTGAGCAGAAGCCGGAACTCAAGGCTCCAGTCTTCACCGAGCCTCACTGGACTCTCTACCTCGACGGCTCTATGCAGATGCAGGGGGCCAGGGCTGGAGTCCTTCTCCTCGCTCCGACCGGGGAGAAGGTTAAATACATGGTACACCTTGACTTCAAGGCGACCAAAAACATGGCGAAGAATGAAGCACTCATTTACGAACTAAAGGTGGCACTATCATATGGTGTCAAGCAGCTGTTGGTCAAGGGAGATTCGCAGCTCATCATTAAACAGGTGATGGGTGAATGCTCCTGCAACCATCCCAACTAGTTGTTTATCTCCTTGAAGTCCAAAGGTTCAGAAGGACTTCAGAGTCCTGGACCTCCACCATGTACAGCAACTCCATAACGCTAAAGCTGACGAACTCTCGACGAAAGTGTCACCGAAGCTCCGGCTCTCGACAGAACCTTCGTCCGGAGGTTGTCTAAACCAACAGCTCAGCCTACCGAACTGAGCGAAGGGGGCGAGACCAGCACATCAAAGCTGGCAGTCCCGATGGCCCTGTTACCATGGTAGCCATCAAGGGTCATAGGTGCTGCCGGAAGCTCCGAGCAACCCAGCACGCAAGACTCGAATGCTCAAGCTAGCTCCGATGCATGGATCTCGGAGATCCGGAGCTACTTGAAAGACAACTTCCTTCCTGAAGATAATGTATCCGCTGACCGGATAGTCAGATGGGCTAAAAGATACACGCTAGTAGAAGGGGATCTTTACCGGCGCGATGGTAAAGGCATCCTAATGCGGTGCATTACAAAGGAATAAGGATGCGAGCTCCTCCCAGAAATCCATGGAGGCGAGTGTGGGAACCACGCGTCTTCCCGCATGCTGGTCGGTAAAGCTTTTCGGCATGGCTTTTATTGGCCTATAGCGCTCCAGGATGCAACTGAGCTGGTGAAGAAATGTGAAGCATGCCAGTTTCATGCAAAACAAATTCACACACTGGCTCAGCCTCTACAAATGATACCTCCTACATGGCCTTTCGCTGTGTGGGGGGTGGATATCTTGGGACCTTTCCCAAGAGCCGTCGGAGGTTACAAGTTTCTATACGTCGCCATTGACAAATTCACCAAATGGCCGGAAGCAACTCTAGTCGTGACAATAAACAAGCAATCAACCATCAACTTCTTACAGTCCATCGTATGCAGATTTGGAGTCCCAAACAAAATCATAATTGATAATGGTACCCAATTCACAAGCTCTACATTCCAAGGATATTGCAAAGATCTCGGCATTCAAGTCAGCTATGCTTCCGTAGATCACCCGGCAAGCAATGGCCAAGCCGAGAGAGCAAATGCAGAAATCCTAAAAGGACTCAAGACACGCACATATGAGCGTCTGAAAAAACATGGATCCAACTGGATCGAAGAGCTTCCGCCCACTCTATGGGCCAACAGGACAACTCCAAACTGGTCAACTGGAAAGACACCCTTCTTCCTGGTGTATGGAGCTGAAGCAGTCCTTCCTCCTGAAATCACCTTGGGATCGCTCTGGGTCCGGACCTTCGACGATGCCGCATAGGACCAGCTCTTGCGTGAAGACCTTGACCTCCTTGAAGAGGGAAGGTGTCGAGCAGCTATTCAGAATGCCCGATACCGCCAAGCTCTCCGGCGCTATCACCAAAGGCATGTTCACAGCCGACAGCTCGAGGAAGGCGATTTGGTGCTATAGAAAATACAATTCAGAGAAGGGTTAAACAAACTCTCCCCCACCTGGGAAGGACCCTTCCGAGTGATTAAAGTAACCTGTCCCGGATGCGTTCGCTTGACAACCGAGGATGGGACACCTCTCCCTAATCCTTGGAACATTGAGCACCTCCGTAAGTTCTACGCTTAATATCACGGAGGTGAGTCTGTAGTTACACGTGATGTACGTTATAGAGTCATTGTATAGAGTCGGGTAGCTCCTCCGGGAGAACAGCCGAACATTCTCTGGAAGGTCCGCAAAGTTCAGACAACACTTGTCACAGTCTCAGAACTAAAAGTGTAGCTAGCTACCTTGGGTCAAACAAGAAACAAAACACACTTAGCCTGGTTCCGTACCCTAAGGGTGTACTTGTTTCCCCTGTACCCCAGACCTATAATGAAAGACATCTTTGTGTGGAAACAGACTCCACGTGCATTTACTTTGTACAAGCTCATTATTTTTTACTTTTCTCTTTATTGTCTATAACAAAGTTGTGCGATTCCCAAGAAATTGTTCTCATGTTGTTGAATGGCTCACTCGCCTGAATGCCGCCAGCCAATCTAGGTTCGGAGTGTGCTATCGACTTAGCCTAGTCTTGCACCCTAAGTACGCCACTCTACCTACATTCCAGTAGACCGAAGTAAGGCGGGTCCTGAAAACAATTGAACTTGGAGAGAACAACTCAGTGCACTTGATTGTATGAAGAATTGCGCTCGACCCAAAAATTTCTTATGAGAATAGTAAGTCGCAACTGAGTAATAGATTGGAAACGAATTTTACTATTTTTCTTAACTTCAGTGTGCAGGAAAAATAAAGATCTCATGATGATGGTGAATTAAGATAGAGATATTAAAGCTCCGACATCCCCTAGATGGCTTGTAATCGATGTTTTAAACATTGATAGCAAGCATCGCTGGAACTGCTCAGCTCCGGTAAAGCCATGGGGCTAGCTGTCAAAGTGAACAAAAATGGTAGGAAGACTTCAGAGGACAAACTGTCGATACTCTACGCGTTGATGGAGACCACTGCTGGAGCTACCAAGCCCCGCTGATGGTCAAGGCTGGAGCCCTTAAGCTCCGATAACCTCAGGGGGCCTTCACTACCGAAGACTTCGGACCTACGCTCTACAAGTCTGAAGCACACGAGTCTTCAACAACTATTACATCCTCTTGGTACATGTTCACAATCAAATTGCGTACATCTACCAGGGGGCCAAGTGGGACAAAGGTGTTTAAGACAAAAAATGAAATTCATAAAAAAATTGGATTTCATTCATCTGGAGACAAGAGATTACAAAATTGGAGAAAAAGAAGAGAGGATACAAGTGGGAAGGAGATGGTCCTAGACCCTATGGAAGAACGAGGTGACCTTCTGGGCAACCTCAGAAACGCTGGCATGGGCAGCTTCTCCCTCTCCGTCGATGGGGCCTTTGAGCACCGGGTCCAGGGGGAATCAGGGGTCCCGGCTTGTGTAGCACGACAGAACAAATTCTGTGACACTCTTGGCCAGGGATTGTCCCTCGGTTTCCAGCTGGTCCGCGATGACATCTCCCATCCTGGTGAGCTTGTTGCCTGCCGAACTCAGCACCTACAACGCCTGGTCCAGCTCCAGTTTCGGATCATCTGGACGCACGAGACTAAAACCCATTGGCATCAGTGCGTCGTTGGCTTTGCCCAAGAAGTCCCAAACTTGTTGGGACTCCACGACCCTGCAACTCTGCATCTCCTCCAAGGATCTTCTGGCCGCCGCAAGCTCCGAGTTCTCCCAAGCCAGACGCTCCACCTCTTTGGCGTTCTGCTGAATCTTTTCAGCAACCTGCCTTTCGAGTTTACTAAGCTCTTCCTCCTGGAGGTGGATCTCATTCCGGTGGTTAACCAGGTCCTTCTCTCGGCCCCGCACCTTCTTCTCCCTAGCAGCAACGTCAGTTTCCCTCCTGTGGACTTCCTGTCCTTACTGCCAGGCCTTCTTCTCCTCTTTCTCGCAGCACTCGTCCAATTTCTTGGTGCACTCCTCGAGACTCTTATCTCCCAGAGTTAGCCTCTGAGTAAGATCTTCTTCCCTCTTCATGACATCATCCCGCAGTTCTAGGAGTTTTTGCTCTTCATCCTCGAGCTTTCTCTCCCACTCCTCAAGAGCCTCCTGGCGCTTGAAGAGACTGGCGTGGATGGCGTCGAGCCTCTCTTGGCGATCATCCGCTGCGCTATTAGCAGCTTTGGCCTGTTCGTAGATGGCCCGAGATTGGTTGTCAAGGGATCGCGTCATGCTTTCTCTCTCATCCAACAGATTTTCCCAGTACTCCAGGCGGATCTTCTCCTTCCTCACCCACTCTTTGTCGTCAGCCAGCCTCGACTGCGCCAGCTTGGTCTCGAATTGGAGCCGGTTGTGCCACCTCCTAAGAGTTTGACGCTCCTCCTCGAGAGCCTTGTTGTCGTTGTAAAAAGCCAGCTGAACCTGGTGAAGACTGGAGCAGGCGTTGTCAATAGACAACGACAGAGTGATCGGGTCCGGACCTGCTGGGGTCATCTCCGCCAGTTCCAGCGGGTTCTCTGTGACAAAAATTGGGTCCCACTCCACAAGAGTGGTTCCCTGAGCTTCCGCGGCACTAGGGCCGCCCTACAGAATAGCCTCGGCCGCCGTCGAGGAAGGTCCTGCTACAGAAGTTTCAACCTCCGGTGTTGGATCCGAAGGTCCTGCCGCCATGTCGTCAACAACTGGTCCCTCAAGCGGGGGACCAGCAACTTCATCTCGGCATGCTGGCTCAGGCGCGGACACCTCCGGGACCACCACATCTGAGGCAGGCATTGAAGGTTCGATCGGAGCTGAAGCTATCTCCAACTCCGACATTGGCGCCTCTTCCACTGCAGGCCCAGGCGATGACGCTTCGACCATCATGGGCTCGGGCACTGGCACCTCTACAGTGATTGGCTCAGGCGCTGGAACTTCTGCAGCAATCGGCTCTACCGCTGGAACTTCTTCGATAGCCAGCTCAGGCACCAGAGCTTCATCAACCACCGACTCTACTGCCGGGGCATCATCAAACATCGGCTCCACCGCCAGGGCTTCAACAACATCCGGCTCTAGGACCGGAATCGCAGATATCTCCGATTCTGAGGCCGGAGCGACCACCATTTCAGCGTCCAAACCTGGAGCTTCAACCTCCGGGGCAGGTGCCGCTGGCACATCTTCATTCCCGTGGTCCGTCGCTACCACGGGAGCTTTTGGGGATGAGTCAAGGTCCAAGACCATGACAGCCGGCGCCGGAGCTGTCACAGCCTCAGCCACTCCTTGGGGCGGCGTTGGGATTTGAGCTGGAGCCTCCGCCTGCACAGCTTCAGATGTTGTAGCAGGAACAAGAGCTTCAGCCCCTCTCTTGGCTACCCTTTGGATTAAGGATGAAGACACTCAAAACACAGTTACAACACGAAACAACCTATTGAGGTAAAAAACAAAATTTACCTTGGAAGGTTTCCGCACTAGTTAGCATGGAACCTCTTCTTCGGACGCTCAGGACTGGACCCTGTCGCCACTGGCATGTCAGTTCCGGAAGGTTCTCTAGAGCTCGCCGCAACCGTCAGCGCTACATTGGTCGAGGCCCCCCTCGATCGGGAAGAACTTCCGGACCCAGAGCCTTCAACTGGTCCTGGTACTGTAGCCATACGGCCGGAACTAGCACCCCGGGGAGATGCCGATGTTGGAGTGGATGCCACCGTTGAAGACCTCCCCCTCCGAGGAGAAGGAGCCGTTGTGGAAGGAGCAGGCCTGACGGACCTCCCATCAGAGTGCTTTAGCTTCCTTTTTCGGCTCGAGGGCTCGGCCAACTCTTTGCCCTTTCCCGCGACTTCAACTCTCTGTTCCGGGACGGAAGGGGGACCACCCTCGGAAGCTTCGGAGATCACCAACCCAGTGGTCGAACGTCTCTCAACGACACCAAGGTCATCAAGTACCGACATCTTCCGCCAGAGCTCCCTGCTGAACTCTGCCTTCATGCTCAGAGGGAGGAAAGCAGCTGGTGGAGACAAGTAGTCGCCCTCGACGTCGATGCCATGCTGGAACATCTTGAGGTGAAGCTCCAAGGTTGCGCCTTCCAGGTTGGACTTCAAACCAGTTTCGATCCGGTAATCGTTCATTATGCTGTTGAGGGCCAAAGCAAGCTTCTCTCTCTTCTTCATTGGAGCCCACCTGTTGGCCAGGAAGTTGAAAAATACCGCCTGAGGAGTCACCCCTCCTTCCACGCATTGGCAGATCCTGGTCAGAGCAGGGTTGAAAGCGTCCGATAACACCAGAACTTCGCTCCAAGCTTCAGTGTCGACGTTGGGGAGGCCTACGGGAAACTCCAGCCTCTCATGCTCCTCTGTCCTGATGACAATCCAATCCTTCTTCCAGTCGTCCCACTTGCCAGAAGGGAATGACCGCAAGTACTTGAACGGGCACTTCTTGCGCTTCACAAAGTAATAGAAGGCAAGGTACTCGTCACTCTTTCCGGTGGTGTGGATGGTGAAGAAGGTGCAGAAGAGCTCGACGCAGGGAGGAATATCCACCCGCATGTCACAGAAGTGGACAAAGATCGACACCAAAAGAATGGAGTGGGGGCCAAGGTGGTACAGTTGCAGACCATAGAAGTCTAGCAGCATCAAGAGAAAAGAAGAAAAGGGTGGGATCAGTCCCACCATGGTGTACGCGGAGAAGTACACCATGTCGCCAGCGTGCTCCTTCTCAAATGGAAGCTTGACGGTGCGGACCTGGTGGTTGAATAAGTCACTGCACCACCCCATGAGTGCCCGGACCTTCTTCAAGTTGTCGTCGGTCTTAAGTCGGCTCTCGCAAAGAACCAACTCCGTCGCAGCACAAGCGGGGCTAGGGACGAAAAGCAAGCGAAAGTTTGGAGGATTTGAGCGCAAGATCGAATGAAGGCGTAAAGAACCCCCAAACGATGCACGCTTTCCTTCTTAAGTAAGCCCCCACAACGCTTGGATGGAAACCGCAGAGGAGCTGACGATACAAGTCAAAAACTTCACCCTGCCAATGACAAGGGGACCCGGGGCCACCCCGACGATCAAGTCGAGGTCCTTACCCCAGGCGAACGGTTGTCATCATGAAAGGCGGAAACCCGAAGGTGGCGGCCTGACAAGGTGCGTGGAACCAATACGATTTTCGTATCGGGAATCGGCGACCTTCAATTGCGTGAGATCCGCACGCAAAGATCTCGTCGGCCGCATCTAGGATATGCCACGCGACGTTGGTTTAACTACGAACTACCGCCAATGGCACATATGAAGATCCTTGAAGACACGACACAAAAATCAAAGGATGGACCCACCTCTAGCAAAACGACTTCATCCAAAAGGTCACTCCCAGAGGTGGGCCCAGGGGTCCACTGTGGGTACCCTACGTACCGTATACCCCTTGGGACTAGAAAAAGACCAAAGGGACTTCACCTGTCTAAGTTGAAGACCTGTGAAGGCCCCACATGTCATACGGGACTGGACATGCCTCCCATCTATGGTTAGCCCCGGTACTGCCACGTGTACACTGCAGTCGGACCTATATCCCACACAGGGGATAGCTCCAGGCTAAACACTTGTGCGGCACCCCCGGACCTAACCTCCGACAGAGGAAAGCTCCAGTATCGACACGTGTACATCTACACCGGACCTACCTGTCCCAGACAAATAGCTCTGAAGCTGCCACGTGTCCAAACCGCCGGACCTTCAACCTTAGCAATCAAGCTGGTGAACCCCCAACGGCTCGGGCCTCCAAGGGGCAATCAAAGACTTCAAGACCTGATTAAGTGTCATTAATACCATATTAATGACACACGATCAGTAGGCCCTTAATACCAGTAACAGCACTGTCAGGTCCCGTTAAGGGTAATTAATCTCATTAATTATGTATTAAACATCAGTAACCACCGGGGCCACATGTCGGGCCACGCTATCGGTGTAATGGCTAGTCCTTGTACTATAAAAGGACTGGTCGACGATACACAGAGGGGACTTTGATAGTCTCTGGGCTGCAAACTCTCTAGAAGCTCTTAGACGCTCAATATAACAGCTACACACCCCGTGGAGTAGGGTATTACGCTCAGGCGGCCCGAACCACGTAAATCCTTGTGTCCATTTGCCATACTCTTCGGAATCTCTGCGCACCCAATACAAAACTACAAACTCCGTGAGCTACCAACGGTAGTATCGGGAGAATTGCCGGAAAAACACTCTGACAGATATTGTCTTTCAAGTAGCTCTAGATCTCCAAGATCCATGCATCGGAGCTAACTTGAGCCTCCGGATCTTGCGCGCTGGGTTGCTCGAAGCTTCCTGCAGCGCCTATGATCCTTGGTGGACGCCATGGTAACAGGGCCACCGGGACCACCAGCTTCGAGGTGCTGGTCTCGCCCCCTTCGCCCAGTTTGGCAGGCTGAGTGGTAGGTCTTGACAACCTCATGACAAAAACTCTATCGGGAGCTTGAGCTCCGGTTGAAGCCTTCGTCAAGAGTTCATCAGCTTAGCGTTGTTGAGGCGCTGGACACGGCAGAGGTCCAGGACGTGGAAGTCTTTCTGGAGCTTCTGGACTTCAAGGAGGTAAGCAGCGAGTTCTGGATTATTGTAGCTGCATTCGCCTTTGACTTGCTTGATAATGAGCTGTGAATCACCCTTCACCAACATCTGCTTGACGCCATATGATAGCGCCACCTTGAGCCCATAGATGAGAGCTTTATGCTCTGCCATGTTGTTGGTTGCTTTGAAATCAAGGTGTACCATGTACTTGACCTTCTCTGTGGTCAGAGCGAGGAGAAGGATTCCAGCTCTGACTCCCTGCTTTTGCACAGAGCCGTCAAAGTAGAGAGTCCAGTAAGGCTCGGTGAAGACCGGGACCTTGGGTTCCGGCTTCTGCTCACTGGGACCCTCTGGATTTGATGAAGAAGGGGTCCACTCTGCCACGAAGTCAGTCAATGCCTGAATCTTTATAGCATGTCGAGGTAGCAATTCGAGATTGAACTATGTCAGCTCTGCTGCCCACTTTGCAATATTCCTAGTAGAATTGGGGTTATGCAATATAGCACGCGGATAGGAGGTTACCACTGATATCTTGTGGGCTTGGAAGTAGTGATGTAGCTTCCTTAAGGCGATGAGAGCTGCATAAAGCAGCTTATGTACCTCAATGTATCGAGTCTTGGCGTCTTGGAGTACTTCACTGATAAAGTACACTGGTCGCTAGACAGTTCAAACCTTGCCGGAAGGTCCCGAAGCTTCCTCTTCATCTACCTGGACCCTCTCGGAGGGGTCCGGACCTTCTTCTTGAGCTTCCCGAACCCTCTTGGAGGGGTCCGAAACTTCTTCTTCAGCCGTGTGAACTCCCTTAAATTAAAGAGGTTGATCCTCGGGGAGCTTGCCTTGAGGATTCGTGCCTGGGGGCTGGGACCCAAACTCGCCTTCAGATAGCTTCGGACCCTCTCATAGGGGTCTGGGCTCTTGAACTGTAGTTGGCTCAGGTCTTTCTGCGACTAGGACGATGCTAAAAACCTCCGTAGTTCCCGAAATGTAAAGCAAAAGAGGCTCACCAGGGTTTGGAGCTACCAAGATTGGTAGTGTGGTGAGGAGTTGCTTCAGATCTTGAAATGCCTTTTCTGCTTCTTCGGACCAATGGAATAGCCCGGACTTCCTCAATAGCTTATAGAAGGGAAGCGCTCATTCTTCTAGTCTTGAGATGAATCGGCTGAGCGCAGCTAGACATCCAGTTAGTTTCTGGACATACTTGATGCAGGTTGTGGGCCACATGTCTTCAATGGCCTTGATCTTCGTCGGGTTTGCCTCAATTTCTCGGCGAGTCACCAAGAATCTAAGGATTTTCCCGTAACTAACCCCGAAGACACATTTGTCAGGGTTTATCTTAGTGCGCGTCACGCGCGGCTTGTCAAATACAGCTTGCAGGTTGTCAAGGAGTGATTCCTTGTTTTTTACCTTCACGACGATGTCATCGACGTAGACCTCCACCAGATCCCTGATGAGCTCTCCAAATGTTTTGTGCATGGCTCGCAAAAAAGTTGGCAGCGTTTTTGAGACCAAATGGCATGGTAGTATAGCAATACAACCCATCTACTGTTTTGAAGGCAGTATGCTCTTCATATTTCCTAGTCATTTGGACCTGATGATATCTAGAATATGCATCTTGGAAGAACAATAGATCGCACCCGGAGGTGAAATCCACTATCTGGTCAATCCTAGGTAGTGGAAATGGATCTTTTGGACATGCCTTATTTAAGGTGGTGTAGTTGATACACATCCGAAGTTTCCCGCTGGCCTTGAGTAAAACAAATGGGTTTGCCAGCCACCGTGGATGATGAACCTCCCGGATAAAACCAGCTTCGAGCAGCTTCTTGATCTCTTATCGGATGAAGTTTTGCCGCTCGACTGATTGCTTCCTTGGCATTTGGTGTATTGACCGTGCGTCAGGGTATATCGTCAGACTGTGCTCAATCACATCCCTAGGGATCCCAGGCATCTGTGATGGTTGCCATGCAAACACATCGACATTCGCCCGGAGGAAAGTGATGAGTGTGAGTTCCTATTTGTTGCCCAGACCTCCCGACATACGGGTGGTCTGGGCAGCATCAAAACCAATTTGGACGACTTTGACGGGAATGTCGGTGTTGTCGCTTGGTTGCACGTGTGGTGCAGAGGTTGAGCCTCGGTGACAAGTGCTCGGAGGTTGAGCAGCTTGCTTCTTATCGGATGCTTCCTCCTGCGCTGTTGCAAGCGCGTGGAGTTCTTCCAGTGCAGTGACTCATAGTGCAATCCCCGCGGATCCAGAGAACGCTGGAAGTTGTCGGAAACTTCAACACCAAATAGCCGTAGTGAGTTGTGGCCATGAACTTATACAGGGTTGGCCTGTCTAGGATGGCATTGAAGGGTAGACTAATGTGCGCCACATCGAAGACCAGCTTCTCGCTCCTGTAGTTGTCCCGAGTTCTGAAGGTCACCGGGAGTGTAATTGAGTTGAGAGGACTGATGGCCCCCAGACCTACCCCAAAGAAAGGACGTTAGGGGCGAAGGTCCCAGAGTTTTAGTTGGATCTTGAAGACACTTCATAGCTGAGGAGGTTAAGTGCCGACCCTCCATCTACCAAAACATGGTAGAGATGGACGTTATTGATGGTAGGAGACACCATCAATGATAGTTGTCCAGCTTTGATCATATTCCTTAGGCAGTCTGAAGCATCGAAAGTGATGGGAGTGTCCATCCACTTCTGATGGGGTCATGCCTTGGCGGTAAGAGTTGTGGCAGCCATCTCCCGATGCATAGTCTTGAGGACGCGTCGGGAGGTGACATCCCAGGACCCTCCATATATGGTATTGAGGGTCTTCTGGTGCTCGTTGTCGGAGATGTCAGAATCATCGTCGGCGGTGTTGTATACAACCTTCAGGACCTTCTTGGGGACCTGGAAGCCTAGATCCGGATCAGCCAGAGCTTTGTCGACTTTCTGCTTTCCTTCCCAGTGGCGGAAAGGAGCTTCTTCCGGTGCTTGTTGAAGCGCTTGACAAGTTTTTGGACCTCGCGGCAATCTTCAAGATTTTGATTGTCCGTTTTATGGATCGGACACCACATCTTTTGACCACCGCCGTCTTTAGACGATGGTCGAGGATGTTTCTCGGGACGTGGCCCCCTGTCACCCGCAGCAGCAGCAGTAGCAGCAGCAGCAGTAGGCGTGCCGGCTGACGGCTTCTTCTTGTCGTTGGACTTTTTCTTCTTTTTGCCACTCCAGAGGTAGTGGATTCAACCTTGGAGGAGATTTTTCCAGCCTCTGGAGCTGGTTTGGAGTGCATTTCATGGCTCTCCGCAACCATAGCACATTTGTCGGCAAGGATGACGAGTTTCGTGACGCTAGTGACTTCTTTTGTTGCCATCTTCTCCAACATCTTCTTATCTCGGACGCCCTGTTGAAATGCAACAACGATAGATGCGTTGGAGATGGAAGGAATTGTGTTCCGTTCCTGGGAAAACCGCTGGATGAACGATCGCAACAACTCTTCTGACTTCTGCTGTATGGCAAACAAATCCAGCTCAGTGTCAGGTCGGGTGTAGGAGCTCCCAAAGTTGGCGGCGAACTGGCGGCATAGTTCTGCCAAAATTTTGATGGAGTCAGGCAGAAGACTCAGAACCAGAACCTGGCAGTCCCAGTTAGAGCCACAGGGAAGTAGTTGGCCATCACGACCTCATTGCCTCCTAGCGCGAGAATGGTGGTGGAGTAAATTTGGAGGAACTCGACGGGATTGACAGTTCCGCCGTATTTCTCCAGCAAATGAGGTCGGAACTTCTACAGCCATCGGACCATGTGAAGGTGCATGGGCAGGGCCGAACAGCTGCCCCCTACTCCCAAAGGAGAAGGGTTTTCCCAAGCTTCTTGCCTTTCACGAGCACACTCGATGTGGACGCGGCTGTCCTACTGCCTAAAACGGCGGTCAAGCTCTGACCTAAGATCATGGGTCGAGAGCCTTGAAGCCGTGTGAGTACAGCGTGCCCCAGAGGGCAGGGACATCACTTTATGGGATGGCGCACGCCTCGGGTGTTGTGACGTCTGAGGACCAAGTCTGCCAGACAAGGCCCTTCGCTGGGAAGGTGTCTGCCCCAAAGGGGGAGGACCTTGGTTGCTGATGGCATCGAATGCTTCTACAACCAGATGCTCCACATCAGCGCACCACTGCTCTATTGCACCCTGAGGTGCTCCGGGCGCTGGTGGACGCTGCAGAAGAGTATGCACCGTGTTGATCGCGTTCTCAGGGTTGTTGTGCGTCGATGCAGTGACGGACGCGAAGACACCATCCTGTTGTCCGAAGTTGTTTGTAGAAGTAGTTGGTGATGGTCGTGGTATGAAGCCCACCTGCACAACAACACCAGCTAGTTGTTTCACGTTGGAGGGATTTCCTCCAGCAGGTTACTCAGCGTGGTCGTTGGACGATCCAGCAGCAGAGTTCACCATCTTGAAATCTCAGGTCCCCCCTACCTGGCATACCAAATGTCGAAGTGTGCGATCGACACTTCCCCCGGTACTACTAGATCATACTCCACGGAGATTCGTAATTGGTTGGGCGCGCGTGAGATCAAGAACGAGACAGTGACATGAGGATTTTTACGTGGTTCGGGCCGCTTGAGCGTAATACCCTACTCCATGGGTGGTTGTTGTATGTATGAGTGTGTCCATGCTTGAGGTTCATTGGACTTGTCCTTTGTACCGTGCGGCACAACCCTTTCATAGTCCAAGGACTGGCAGTTACATTATCGGCCTGGCCCGACATGTGGCCCCGATGGTCTTTAATTACCTAATACATGATTTTTATGTATTAAGTACATTTAACAGTGTGATAACGCACCTTAATGGCGGCGTTACCTGTACTAAAGGTCTTCTGATCGTGTGTCATTAATATGGCATTAAGGACACATAATCAGGTCTTGTAACGGTTGCTTTAATTGCCTCTTGAATGTCTGTGCTGTTGGAGATCCGGTAGTCTTCCTGTTGCAGGCTCGACATGTGGCAGCTCCGGAGCTTCCCACAATGGGGAGGCAGGTCCGGAGCCACTATACACATGGCAGCACCGGAGCTTCCCTCTACTGGGGGTTAGGTCCGGGGCCACTGGACACGTGGCATGACTGAAGCTTCCCTATACAGGGAGTAAGGTCCGGCCTTGCTTTACACGTGGCAGCGCTAGAGCTACCCTAATGAGGGAGGCGGGCCCAGTGCTGCAGGACATGTGGAGTCTTCAGAGGTCTTCAACTCAGACAGGTGGAACTCCGTGGCTTTTCTTGCGGTCTCATGAGGTACCCGGTACGCAGGGTACCAAAAATAGGTCTTGTAGCGCTTGTCAACTTGGGAAACAGGTCGTAGCAACTCATGCCGCCAAGAATGTGATGACGACAACGAGACCATTGGAGATGTTGCACATGGACCTTTTTGGTCCCATTGCCTACATAAGCATTGGCGGTAACAAATATGGCTTAGTTATTGTTGATGACGTTTCCCGCTTCACTTGGATGTTCTTGAATGACAAAGGTGAAACACAAGGTGTCCTCAAGAGTTTCTTGAGGTGAGCTCAAAATGAGTTCTCCTTGAGAATCTAGAAGATAAGAAGCGACAATAGCACTGAATTCAACAACACTCAAGTTGAAGAGTACTTGGACGAGGAGGGTATCAAGCATGAGTTTTCGGCACCCTAATCACCTGAACAAAATGGGGTGGTCAAAAGGAAGAACCAAACTCTAATAGAGATGTCAGGGACCATGCTTGATGAGTACAAGACTTCCGATAGGATTTGGGCAGAAGCGGTAAACACCGCTTGCCATGCCGCAAACCGTCCCTACCTCCATCGCCTATTGAAGAAGACTCCATATGAACTTCTAACGAGTAACAAACCAAACATCTCCTACTTTGGAGTCTTCAGTAGCAAATGTTGTATTATCAACAAGAAGCCTAGACTTTCAAAATTCGCTCTGAAATCTGATGAAGGTTTCTTGCTTGGTTATGACTCAAACACCTACGCCTATCGTGTCTTCAACAAAACCTCCAGTTGTGTTGAAATCGCATGTGACGTGGTGTTTGATGAAACTAATGGCTCCCAATAGAGCATGTTGATCAATGTGTGCTAGATGAATAAGAGGCACCATGTGTTGCATTGAGAAGGATGGCGCTTGGTGATGTAAGACCTCAAGAGCAACAAGGGCCAAGTGACCCAACTCGATCACAAGAGGTGCCCCAAGCACAAGATCAAGTCCAAGATCCCAAGATCGACAACTTAATCAAGATCACCATGATCAAGAAACTGAAGATCAAGATGGTGGTAATGGTCAAGGGGGAGACTATAAGATGAAGGATATGAAGAAGTTGACTCAAAACCAAGTTTACCACACCCAAGAGTTCATCAATGTGTTCAACGGGATCATCCCGTTGACAACATACATGGAGACATCTCCAACGGGGTAATGACTCGATCTCATATGGCTAACTTTTGTGCTCACTACTCTTTTGTGTCCTCCTTAGAGCCATTTAAGGTTGAAGATGCCCTACGAGATCCGAATTGGGTAATAGCCATGCAAGAGGAGCTCAACAACTTCAAGAGGAACAAAGTATGGGAGCTCGTTAGAAGACATAATGCCAATGTGGTGGGAACCAAGTGGGTCTTCCGCAATAAGCAAAATGAACAGGCGTGGTAACAAGAAACAAAGCTAGACTCGTAGCCAAAGGATACTCTCAAGTCGAAGGTTTGGATTTCAATGAAACGTTTGCTCCCGTAGCTAGGCTTGAATCTATTCGCATATTATTGGCCTATGTTACTCACAACAATTTCATGTTGTTTCAAATGGATGTGAAAAGCGCATTCCTCAATGAACCAATTAAGGAGGAGGTGTATGTGGAGCAACCGCCCGGCTTCGAGGACAATAATTGTCCTAACCATGTCTTTAAGCTTCACAAAGCTCTCTACGGTCTCAAACAAGCTCCTTGAACTTGGTATGAGTGCTTTACGAACTTTCTAATTGATAATGGTTTTAAGATAGGAAAGGCCGATTATACACTCTTTACCAAGAACATGGATGATGATTTATTTGTATGCCAAATTTATGTTGACGACATAATATTTGGTTCTACTAATCAATCTTTTTGTGAAGAGTTTAGAAAAATCATGACAGAGAGATTTGAGATGTCAATGATGGGGGAATTGAAGTTATTTTGCGAACTTATGAATGAACTAAATATCCTTGATTCTCGAAATGTGGCTTGAGATATTGCATATCTGATTGTTAGTTTTGTTTCTCTCTTCAAAACTATGCATGCTTTCGAAAACTTGTCTTCCTCAATTTTCTATCAAGTTATTTTCAATTATTGTCTCCTTGAATCATGGTCATTGTATGAATGTTTGTGTGCTTTACTATCCATATTCATTGAGAATATATGTGAAAAACTTAGTCCATATGGATCATTTTTGCAAATTTTTCAATATATATGAGAATTTGTTGTCTAGAACCGGACTAGTCCGCCCATGGGGCCGGACAAGTCTGGCGTCCTGGACATATCCTGACAGGCTTAGACTAGTCCACAACAGACTAGTACGGCCTATCACCAGACTTGTCCAGAGCAACAGCTTAGTCCGGCCACATCGGACAGATCCGATGAAGGCGGACCCGGGCTAGAAGATCGGACTAGTCCGGCCACATCGGACAGATTCGATGTTAGGCAGACCAAAGCGTTCTGTGTAAGTTCGGACTTGTCCCACGTACTAGTCCGTGGTGAGTGTGTGTGTCCTTCCGGGACTAAGTCCTGAAGGACCGGACTAGTCTGCATGGACAGACTAGTCTGTTTTAGTCCAGAAAAGTAGTTCCTGACTGAGTTCGGACTAGTCAGTCCCTTGACAGACTAGTCCGCTGAGGACTTGGATATGGCTTCTAGGACTAAGTCCTGGAAGGCTGGAGTTGTCTGCCCATAGGGGCCGAACTAGTCCAATATGTCAGACTTGTTCGTTCTCAACCGGAACAAATTGTTCTGTGTGAGATCAGACTAGTCCGTTGTTGGACGAACTAGTCCATGGTTTGGTGACCATTTGAATTCAAAAGGTGGAGGAGGACTTTGTGGTTGGTCAAGGATGACATCACTAGTCCCCACAGGCCGGACTAGTATGGGGTCAAAGGTCGAACTAGTCTGCATGCACTTTTTCTGGTGTCAACAGCTAAGTGTCGGGACCCCTATAAAAAGGGATCTCACGGCCTCCAAAGGCCCTCTCTCAAACCCTAGCGCCACCCTAGCCTTCCTAGAGCCATCCTAGCCCTCTCTCAACCATCCTTGGAGTCCTAAGAGCGATTTTTGAGGATTTGTGAGGATTGGAAGAGGAAAGATAAGGGTTTGTTCAATCTTGAGCTCTTGGGTTGATTCTCTCGGTTTGACTAATTGATTTGAGTTCGTGTGGGTGTTGATCTTCGATATTTTTGAGTTGTAAACTTGTGGGAGCCTCAGGTTGTGAGTCGCCCCACGGATTTGGTGATTACCCTTGTGATTTAGTGGAAGAATAACCGGCCTTCGTGGTGGCTAAGTGAGGAAAGGGTTGAGTGGAACTCTACCTTTTGTGGGCATCCTCAACATGGATGTAGGCTCCTTTGTGGGTTTTAACCACGGGATAAATCCTGCGTCTTTTGCCTTTGATTTGACTTCCTCATTATTCGCTAGATCAAGTTAGGGTTTTGCGCGTTCTTCGCTTCAATCTCATGATCTGCCTCTATCTAGTTGTTATTAGTTCGTGCATACCATCTACTAGATTGCTAGGGTCGTATACTTTACATTTCATCGAGTTAAGCCCTTTAGATCGCTTAAAAATCTCACCTTTGGTCAAATTTGTTATCCTGACCGGACTAGTCCGCCCACAGGCCGGACTAGTCCGCACTCTGTAATTTGATTAGATTTTATTGGGTTAAATTTCAGGTTATCTGCCTATTCACCCCCCTCTAGGCAACTTTCACAGAGCCCGTGGAGCGGCTCCCGCTATAGCTCGGGAGCCTGTGTACCGACCTTGATGGTTGGGGTCGCGATCTGCCTGTCTTTGTTCTATTGCTCCTTATGTCCTGTCAGCTTCAGGTGGTGAGGAAAGACAAGGAGGAGAGACGGTCAGGTGTCACAATCTGATTGGCATGGGTGGGAGGTGGGAGAAAAAAAACAATTTATAAGCTTTAAACTTTTTTCTCTCAAACTATAAGTCTATTTGTAAATCCATTTAATCTATTTTATTTTTATAAGTAATGGTATAATATAAGATCAATTGTTAATGCCTTTTGAAATTTTAATTTTATTTTTATCAACATTTCAAATATATGGGTTCAACCTTTCATATGCATTGTACCGATATTTTAGATATACTACATTAATACTTTTTTTCTAAAATATCGAATGTGTTACTTGTGTGTGTGTGTGTCTGTGTGTGTGTGTGTCTATATATATATATATATATATATATATATATATATATATATATATATATATATATATATATATATATATATATATATATATATATATTCCTATTGAAAAAGTCCCAATGCCTTGTTCAGTTGTTGAAGCGGTGTAATAAAGTTTTATTTGTGAAAGTAAGCAAACCTTATGCAATTGATTTTTGAGTTCGCACCATGGTGGTGGCATATTCGAAACCTAAACCACCATCAACCTTCAGGTTTCTCTGAATGCTTCTTGCGTTCATGAGCTTTCATGTAATGGTGCCTCATCTATTTCATGTGCCAATGAACCCTCTTTCATGTAAATCTTCTAATCTCTCTCATGCAGTTGCAGTTTTGGCGAAATCTCAACATGATACATGAGAGCAGTTTTAGCCGTGATTGGATGAGATGGACATGTTTGTCCCTTTTTACATGGGTTTGGCGAAATCTCAACATGATGTCAATAGGAAATTGGCAATGACAGTAGGGTGACAAAAATTTCTGACGGGCAATTGGGCATGCACTGATGCATGGGATGGGAAGGCACTGATGCACTAACAAAAAGAAGACACTATGGAACGCAACACTGAGTATGAGGGAGGTGCACTAGCAACAGAGATATCTGGAAGGAATAGAAACGAAATCAGATCGACCAAAGATACAGGAGTATCTGAAGAAGGGTGAGGATAGAAAGGACATGTCTCATCAAAGACAACATCACGTGATATCCTCATTCGTCAACCAACGGGATCCGAACAACGATACCCCTTATGCTCAACACTGTATCCAAGAAAAACACACTCGACTGACTAAGCAGTAATCTTAGTGCGCTCACGAGGTGCAAGCAACACATGGCACACACAACAAAAAAGACGAAGGCTGACGTAGTCAGAGATCTTGCTAGTAAGATGCCAGAAAGGAACCACACCCTGAAGAGCAGACGGAAGTTGAATGTTAACCAGATAAGTGGCAGTAGAAACAACCTCTGTCCAAAAGTGAGGGGAACAGAGGAAGCAAGCAGAAGAGTACGAGCAGTCTCAAGCAGATGTATGCGTTCGGCCACCCCATTCTGTGCATGAGCGCTAGGATAAGAAAATTGAGCAAGAGTGCTTTGCTTAGAAAGAAACTGAGGAAGATTATCAGAAGAGTACTTGTCAGTAGAATCAGCACGAAATACATGAATAGACATGTCAAAATGAGTGCGGATCATAACTGAAAAAGTTTTATAGATAGACAAGGCCTCACTACGATGTTTCATAAAATAAATCCATATGTAGCGAGAAAAGAGAAAAGTCATCTATAAAAATGATATAATATCAGTATCCTCCTTTGGAAACAAAAGGAGTCGGACCCCATACATATAAATGGACAAGATAAAACGGACGCTCAGACATTGACCCACTAGAAGGATAGGGAAGCTGAATTTGCTTTCCTAATCGACAACCCTCACACTGAGCTAAGGAATGAGAACCTGAAACTGATCCTAAGACAACACGACGAACTAAGACAGATAGGCGAGAGCCATAGAGATGCCCTAGACGATGATGCCACTGAGCAAAAGACTAGTTGGACAGAGTAGCAAAAGTGGAGCTGACAAGACTAGCAGGTGCATTGGAAGGAAGACGAAGTCAGTCGAGCTCCCAAAGACGTTGGAAGTCACGATGACGAGGGTCAGTACCAACCAGCCGACCCATACGACGATCTTAAACGTAACAAGAATCGAGATCAAGAATCACCCTACAATTATGATCAGTGAGTTGCCCAGTAGACATAAGTTGCATGGTCAAGTTGGGAACATAGGCAACATCAGGAACATCAAAAGAGTCAGATAAAAGAGTGTTGTGTCCAACAACTGAAAGAGGAGAACCATCGGTAGTATGAACAGTACGAGAACGAGAGGAAGGACTCAAAGATGATAAATAAGTCGAATAAGGTGTCATATGGAACGAAGCTTCAGAATCAAGAATCCATGGACGAGTAACTGAACCAGAAGTGGAAGGTGGTCCCTGTGAGAAAGACTGAGAAGCAGCAGCAGAACCTGAAGCTGCAGAAGGTGAAGTCATAAAACCAGCAGCTTCTGATGATATAGAGGCAACAAGGCGACGAAGAAGCACGAGCAACTCGGTATCTGTAGTAGCAGAACTCCTCTGAGATCCTCTAATATCAGCACCACCAGCACCCTGTGAAGAACGACGAGTCTGAGCACCAGCAGTGTGTCGAGTGGTCGAAGAACGAGCAGCTAGAACTAAAGAACACGGGAGTAGACCAACAACACGAAGACGGGTCTCCTCATTACGAACACTAGTGAGAGCGTCCATAAGAGAGAGACAAGGATGACGAGTAAGCAGCTGAGCACGAAGGGGCTCAAATTCGTTACGAAGCCGTGTCAGAAAGTCCTAGGTGCGTCGAAGCTCACGTGTATCCTTCATACTCTGACAAGACTGATAAGTATCTGATGACAACTGAGGACCAAGAGTATCAAGCTGATGTCAAATAGCCAACATCTGATCAGAGAACTCCTCTACTGTAGCATCTCCCTGTTGTAAAAGCTGCTCCTGACGAATAGCAGCAGATAGATAGACTGGTCAGTAGGCTCATACCGCTGATGTAAAAAAGTCTACATCTGGTGTGCATACTCAAACTCAACTATGTCCGTAGCAAGACGATCCTCCATACTAGCAGCTAGAATAGCATCAGCTCAAACATCATCATTCAACCAAGCTTGTGAAGAAGTAGCAAGATAAGACAGGCATTTGAGATCACCCGTAAAAAACTCTGAAAGACGCAGACTACGCATATGTAAACGCATAAGGGAAACTCAATCGCGATAATTGGTGTCATTAAAAAGCATCAGACATCGTAAGACTAGGATTCTACTTGACGGATAAGTCATTGTGATGAGATGATAGGCGACCGCGAGAGCACAAAGCGGCGGCGGGCGACAGCGAAAGCGAAAGCTAATAAGCAGCACGAGCTACAATTTTTTTTTTAGTTTTTTTACAAAGCACAACCCTTAGCCTTAGCTAACCAGCCAAAACGGCTGCAGCAGCAGAAGCACGGGCGTGCGGTGTTGCCTCCGTAGCATAGGAGGAGGAGAGGCTATCGATCTGAGATAGAGGCACTGCCTGGAGACATGAGCAGCCACGTGCCCACGAGGAAAACGCGTGCTCGCAAGACCACCCACGGTGACCGACGGCCACGCTGCGACGGCCCTACGCGCACGGCGCACGCTGAAGGCGCGCTGATCAGCGGTGCCGGGTCCACGCAGTCGACAGAAGCGGAAATCTTTAGAGGCGACGAGCGCAGAACGGGCCTCGGAGCAGGCGTCGATCGGCGGCACATCTGATCCGTGTCGACGAGGAAAATCTCCGGCGGTGGACAAATCTTGATGATAGATGAACCGACGGAAAAAAAATTGGCTAGAAAACCGACATCGGCGGATAGGGATGCAAACTTCAGAACGAAGAAGAACGGCAACGGAAGAAAAAAATCCATAGCTTAGAAAAGATTGCTAGAGTAGCACAGAGAATTTAATCCTAGTCTGGCTTTTGTATCATGTTATGAATAATGTTTATATTATTGAGGAGGCCAAAAATCTCTATAAATAGATATATAGAGATAACAATTATACAGAAAGGCTCTTATCTAAAAGGGAAATTATAAATATATTCCTATATCTCTAACAAGTAAAGACAAGAAGGAGAGACCGTCAGATGTCACAATCTGATTGGCATAGGTGGGAGAAAAAACCAATTGATAAGCCTAAACACTTTTTTCTCTCAAACTATAACCCTATTTTTAAATCCGTTAAATCTCTCATATTTTTTATAATTAATGGTACAATATAAGATTAATTATAATGTTTTTTGAATTTTTTAAAATTTATTTTTATCAACATTCCAAATACATGGGTTCATATCGAATGTATTTTTTTAAATGTTGTATCAATTTTTTTGAAAAAATATACAAACTGTTATTTTAAAATGTTGAATATCGCTTGGTGGACTAAGTTAGGTTTGGTCGCTTAGATTTAGTGTGTGTGTCAATATATATATATATATATATATATATATATATATATATATATATATATATATATATAAGTTCCTATTCAAAAAATCTCAATGCCTTGTTCAGTTAATTCAAGCAGTGTTTTTTTTGTGAAAGTATGCAAGCCTTATGCAACTGATTTTCGAGTTCGCACCACCGTGGTGGTATATTCGAAACCTAAACCACTATCAACCTTCAGGTTTCTCTGAATCCTTGCTGCACTCATGAGCTTTCATGTAATGGTGTCTAACCTCACCTGAAATTTTCATCTCCCAATGATTCCTCTTCCATGTAAATCTGCAGAAAAAATGATTTTTGTAGGTGTAGCAGCATTATGCTGGACCATTTGGTTGAGCAGAAATGATACTATTTTTGACAACTGCCCAATAAAAACTTATATGTATGTACTTTTCAGGGACACCTACTGGCTACGCGCATGGGCTTCGCTACAAAAAGATGAGGAGAGGAAACACATGATACGAATGGCTTGCAAGACAATAGAAATCACCGTCATGGGAGTGTTCACCTGATTTGGATGGAGCTTTAGTTATATGCTTTCCTACCAATAATTTGTATCGGGTCAATATTTTATTTCCAGTAGCACAGGACCAAGACATGTTGTTTGTGTTGACTTCTGTTAAACTTTTGTATTGTGTGCGATCATAATCTCATATTAGAGAAAGGTCGGATTTTGAACTCAATATCTAAAAAATGTAAATCTTCATCTAATCTCTCTCATGCAGTTGCAGTTTTGGCGAAATCTGAACACGATACCGGAGGCAGTTTTAGCCGTGATCGGATGAGATGGACATGTCTGTCCTTTTTTACATCAGTTTGGCGAAATCTCAACATGATGTCAATAGCAAATTGGCAATGACAGTAGGGTGACAAAAAGGTTCTGACGGGCAATTGGGCAGGCACTGATGCATGGGATGGGAAGGCGATCGATCACCATCATTCTGTGCATGCTCTGGAGACTGGATGGAGCTCAGTGGCCAGTAGAACGACGACCACTCGAGTTGTTGCCCATTAAGCTTTATCATCTTCGGCCACACACATGTTCCGCCCCCTCCAATTGGATGAACTTGCTTCTGGACTACTTGGCCACCGATCGGATCAGAGTTGGTGCCTGCTGCGGCGGATGAAAACCTTATGTTTTTTTATGATGGAAAAATGTTCCGGCCTTCTCGCATGAGAGGTTATGACCGCATTATTACAACAGTCTAAAAAATGAAAAGTAAACAGTCAGTTTTACAAGAATGAAACGCGCCACTAATATAGAAGCATGGTAGGTATTTTATTCAAGCACCATCCTATTTTTAAAATTCCAGCTGTTATGAGTCAAGACATGCATCACTGTAGCCTCCAGCTTCTGACATGCCTCTCTCAAGAAGATCTGCTGCTGGTCACACTTTTATAGTGGCGCCCATGCGCGATACCAATTTGTCTCTCTGAAGATAACGTGTGTATACGTTTTCATTGGACATTTATCAAATACAATATCATTTCTGGAAAGCCAAATCGTCCAGAACATAGCTCTTGTCGCTGCAAGAATTAGATGTCTAGTTGAAACTTTGAACTTCAATAACCAGGATTCAAAAAAATCATTATTAGATTGTAGAATGTCAATATTAAAAGAGACTTGGATAGCCCTCCAAATAAATCTAGCAAAGTGACAATCAAGGAAAAGATGCTGAATTGATTCATTCTTATAACAGAATACACATATCTTATCATCTTTCCAATTACGTCTAGTCAGATTATTTTTTGTAATAACTACCCCTCTTCAACTACCACAATAAAACTTTGATTTTTATATTTGTTTTCCATATCAACTTATCATGATAAACATGGCAATGACTACAATGTAATCAAATATTTGGTACAATTGTGCAATCAATCATCTATAACTGTTAGATTTGCATCCTACGGTCGTTGCATGTTTTTATTTAACCTCTTCCACCAGGTGGAGGAGCGGTAGAGAGGGTTAAATAAAAAGATGCACTAATCGTAGGATATGAATCCAACGGTTGAGGATAGTTGATTGTACAATTGCATCAAATATCTAATTGCATTCTAGTCACTCTCGGCAAACATTTGTATTTGTTGTTAAAAAGAATACATGGATTGCACTGTAAAAATTACGTTATGTTTGAGTGACCATATGAAAATATCATCTCTTTCATTTAATATAACCTGAGCAACTTCCCCGAGTAGCATATTCCAATCATCAGATTTTGGCCTACCAACCCTCTAGGAAGGACACATTTAACAGAATTGAATTAAGCACAGAAGATATCATATCATTTTTCCTCCGTACTATATTATATAACGATGGATACCGTTCTTTTAGGGTAGACTGTCCTAGTCACTTATCTTCTCAAAACCAAGTAGATTTACCACTGTTAACCTGGAAATGTCCCAAGTTCATGGCCTCTTCCTTAACTGTCATCAAACTAGACCAAAAATGTGAATCTCCAGGTTTTCTTTTTATCTGACTCAAAGTTTTATTATTCAAATATTTATTTCTCAATAGGTCCTGCCATACCCCGTTTTCATTCATGAGTTTAAAAATAGATTTACTCAGCAGTTTTGAACTTCTAAGTTTAGGATTCCCAGAACCCCTGGTCCTTAGGCTGACATATCACACTCCATTTCGCCAATCTATATTTCTTTCTATGATCACCCCCTTGCCAGAAAAGTCTAGATCTATAGTACTCCAGGTTTCTAACACACCTCGAGAAACGTCAAAGAAAGATAACATAAATAAGGCGATGCTAGTGAGCACAAAGTTGACTAAGACCAGTCTACCTCCTACTAATAAATGTTTACCCTTCCACCTACTAAGTTTCTTCTCAATTTTTCCTCCACTATCCTCCAATCATTGTTGCTTAATTTCATATAATGCATGAGAATTCCTAAATACTTGACGGATAGGTACCTATTTTGCATCCGAACAAAGTGCAATATTGGGACTCTTTCCCGTGCATTCCCAAAACACATAATCTCGATTTTGTTGAAATTGATTTTTAGACTCGATATTCAAAAGCACTTAATATTAATTTTAGTTTCGCTGCACACTCCAAACAATGATCTAAAAATATGATAGTGGCATCCGCATACTGCAGTATTAATAGACTGCCATCATCCAAATGCGGAATGATCCCATTAATTAAGCCTGCCAACTTAGCTCTATTTAACAGTACAACTAGCATGTCAGCCACAATATTAAATAGAATTGGAGACAGCGGGTCGCCTTGTATAAGTCCTTTATTTATCATAAAGTTTTCCTCTACCCGATCATTTATTTTGATTCCTACATGACCTCCCTAAGTAAACGCCTCTATCCACATACTACACCATTTTTCTGGAAAACCTTTCATACGTAATGTTTGTTTAACAAACGACCATTTAATCTTGTCATATGGTTTCTCATAGTTGATTTTAAAAATAATACCGTTTCTCTTTCCCCTGTGTAACTCGTGTATGTTTCATGCAAAATAATAGCACCTTCCATAATGTTCCTAGCTCCCAGATAGAAACACTGTCTGCATCGGATTAATCACCTTGGGGGCATGGATATAATTCTATTCATTGCTACCTTGCTGAAAATTTTGAAACTAACATTCAATAAACAGATCGATATATATTGTTGTATAATACTTGCATGGACACACTTTGGCAAGAGGACAATTTCCCCAAAATTTAATCTGAATAGGGATAAATTATTTGCATGAAATTCATAAAACATTACCATTAAATCTTCTTTAATCAGTTCCCAAAACGTCTGATAAAACTCGACAGGGAAGCCATCTGGTCCAAAAGCCTTATTATTTTCCATTTCAAATATCGCTTTTTCACCTCATCTATTGAGAACTGCTGAGCCAGTATCTCCATTTCAACTTGGGACACTTGTGGTATACTGTATAGCATTCGGATCCAGATGGAAGGAGCTCTCCTCTAGTGGTCCGAAGAGGTTTTTATAATACCTAGTAATATATTTCTTCAGCTCCTCATCCTCTTTAATATCCATATCCCCCCTCCTGTAATTGATATATTCTTGTTTTCCTATGCTTTCCATTTGCCACTAAATAAAAATACTTCGTATATACTTGAATCACCTTCTAACAAATGTTTTGTTTCTGCCCTTTGATACCATTTAACCTTTTCTTCTCTTAGCAACCTTGCCAACCGATCATTGAGATAGTTTTTCATATTCATCTCTTCATCGGTTAGCATCGTTGATTCTGCTTTCTTATCTAAAATATCCAGCTTATCAAGTAATTTTTTTTCCTTTTTTATATGCCCCACTTGCCCAACCTCTAAGGTACTGTCGGAGCCGCCTAATTTTTTATTGCCATCGGTCCAGGGATGTTGCTCCGCCTCTCTGAAGTCCATACTTCCCTTACTAAATCATGGAAACCATCCCGTAGTAGCCAACCTAATTCAAATTTGAAAGCTGGTTGATTCACTCGTGATGGATTTCCTGAGTTCAGTACTAGCGGAGTATGATCCGTAAGTCCCCTTGTCAAAGTGACTACCGTGGATAAAGGAAATTTTTGTTCCCAATCCGTAGACATTAAAATCCTGTCCAACTTCTCAAAAATGGGATCAGGCAATGCATTGGCCCAAGTATACTTGGGTCCTGTTAGTTTTAATTCCCTAGATTAAGTCCATCTATAACTGCATTCAATAAAAAAGGCCATCTGTAGCTAAAATTATCTCTATTCTTTTCTTCAAGGCGTCTTAAAATATTAAAATCCCCACCGATTAACATTGGTACTTTCTTATGAGAACACATACTTACTAACTATGATAGAAAATCTTGTTTATTCTCATTTTGTGCAGGACCATACACGACTACCTGTGCCCATTTGAAGCCATCATTTTTGTTACACAACCGAAACTTAACATAGTAATCTTCCTCATCTATGGCTCCACATCATATCTATGCCAAGCAAGATACCCCAAGACCTCCCTTTCGGCTCCTTGTAATGCCAGATGAAATCTTTAACGGTACACAAGTTCTTTAGAAAAATGAGACTAAAGTTTTTTGCACTTGTTTCCGAAATTGCTATAAAGTTTAAACTTTGCTCTTTCGTTAGCTCAGTGATATATCTATGCTTTTTTTGGTCTTTGAATCCATTACTATTCCAAAAGATTTCTAATATTCTTTGATGTAAAGATAGTATGACGATCAATGGCGTCACTGTCTACATCCAGGACCTCCTCCATTATGTCAGAACACAGCTGATTAAGAATCACATGATCTAACTCTTCCTCATTTTCCTTCTCCCTCTCTTCCTCTTGTAGGATGACAGATTTCATATCCAAGCAATGATCTGATTTTAACCTATTCAATTCTAGCTCCTTAATAAAATCTATGGCCTCAGCATTAGAAAGCTTATATTTATCTTTTCCTTTTCTGAGAAGAATGTTTCGAAAAGTTTATCTTCTCTTTTCTCATCGAAGGACCACTGGTCGCTTTTGTGAAAACAAACACAACGACCAGCGACTGGGTTGACACGGCAGTTAATACAAAGGCAAACGTCCAAAGTTTCGGCTCGATCGGTTTCGGCATATGAGAAATCTCATTTCTGAGAACCGGCCTCTGGCCGGATGGTTAGCTCCTCCAGATGTGAGGGCTGCCCACTTGAGTTCGATTCCTCCCGGATACAGGTGTCTCACCCTTTCTCTTAACAGGTGTGGTAAAAAAAATCCAATTTCTCATATAGAAACTATAGTCTTATCTTCTCATCGGAGTATCAGACCAATTGGTTTAATTAATGAGCTTAAAAGTATCACGTGTTCAAATCCAAGTTATGAATCTATAGCTGGAACGTGATAGTGAATCACTGAATTGACCGAGTAATAAGTAACCAGGAAAACAAGTCAACATTAGCCTACTCCTGGTCCTCTTCGTCGCTGTCATCGTCGACCTCATCGGCCGCCTCCCCCTTTCCATTCCCCTTCGCCTTCTTCATCAGCGCCTCCTCCTTGGCCTTCTCCAGAGCCTCCACCAGCGCGGCGAGGCACGAGTCGGCGTCCTCCCCGGGGGCCTTGGGCGTCAGGTTCTCGGCGACGTCGGCGGGGGTCATGTCCACCTCCCGAAGCAGCGACGCCACGGCGTCGAAGAGAGGGTGGAAGTCCACCTCGAGGTAGACCTTGGCGAGAAACTTGAAGGCCTCGACGCAGCAGTAGGACATCTCGATGTGCTTGTCCATGCGGCCGCGCCGGATCAGCGCCGGGTCCAGCTTCTCGATGTGGTTGGTGGTGAACACGATGATGCGCTCGCCGCCGCACGCCGACCAGAGCCCGTCGATGAAGTTGAGCACGCCGGAGAGAGTTACCTTGCTGCCGCTCTTGTCCTCCTTGTCGTCGTCGCCGGGAGGTCCAGGGTCGTCCTTCTTGTCGCCGTCCTTGTTCTGGCCGTCGTTGGCGGAGGCGTCCTCGGACTTCTTCTTCTTCTTGCGCTTGCCGGTGAGGTCGAGCGAGCAGTCGATGTCCTCGATGACGATGATGGACTTGCTGGTGGTCTCGATGAAGAGCTTGCGGAGGTCGGTGTTGGTGCGCACCGACGTGAGCTCGATGTCGTAGATGTCATAGTCGAGGTAGTTGGCCATGGCGGCGATCATGGTGGACTTTCCGGTGCCGGGCGGACCGTAGAGGAGGTAGCCGCGCTTCCACGCCTTGCCGACGCGCGCGTAGTAGTCCTTGCCGTTCCGGAACGCGTCGAGGTCGTCCATGACCTCCTTCTTCTTGGCCGGGTCCATGGCCAGCGTCACGAACGTCTTGGGGTGCTCGAACACGACGTGGCTCCACACCCTGTCGCACCAGAAGCTGGCCAAGCCAGCAACGTCGGTCAGGAAAAGCTTCGTCATCGCCTCATCGGGACTACCGGAAGCGGGAAAAAGAGGAATTAGAATTACGTACCCGTCGGAGTCCCAGCTGTCGCCGGAGATGTTGGTAAAGAGCTTGCGCTGGCGGTTCTGGACCATGACGGCGCGTCCCTGCCGGCGCACGTGGGTGAGGTACTCGCCGAGGACGAGGTCGCGGTCGCGCTCGAGGAAGAAGAGGCGGTAGAACCGCCGCTCCGCGCGCGCGGCGCGGCCCCAATGGTAGGGCGCGTTGTCCTCGCGCGGCGGCGCGGAGTAGGCGAGCCACCAGACCTTGACCCCCTTGAATTCGTCGGTGACCTCCTCGTTGTCGCCCATGCTGAGCACGAGGCTGTCGCCGCCGTCCTTGACCGCCTCGGCCTTGAGGTGGCGCACGCCGCCGCCGGCGTCGCGCGTGGCGCGCTGCAGGTAAGCTTGGGCCTCCTTGTACGCCTCGCTGCGGCGCATGCGGCCGCCGTCGTACTCGGCGAGGGTGACGGTGAGGTACGGGTCGACCATGGCGGCGAGGCGGCGCGCGTGGCGCCGGGCGTGGCGGCCGAAGAACTCGTGCAGGTTGAGGCCCTGCAGGCTCTGCCACAGCAGCGTCCAGACCACGGCAAGGAGGCTCAGCACGATGCCGGAGTTGATGCCGCTCCACAAAGAGGAGCCCTCCATCTCTCTGTCTCCTTCTCCCTCCTCTCTCTAATCATGGTGTTTATATAGAGAAGAGAAGCGTGAGCTTGGAGGCCGAGAAATTGCTGGGAAGCAAGGTTGGGACGGTAGACTAGAGATTTGCAAGAAGTGGAATTCAGTGACATCATTTTGAAAGATCTTGCTGGGGCTAGAGCCTTTGCAGTGAAGGTTCGTTGCATATGTCCAAAAAGTACAAGGAAGCTGAACAAACAGTCAACAATGTCGATCGACAGGAGTAGGATTGATGACCTCGATAATGGCGCGGGAGGTGCTCGGCAATCAGCACGAAACTAATATTATGTACACATGTAAGCAAAGCACAGGTGTATGAACAGGATCGCTGGACTATCTAGCTTAGACTGTCTCCAACCGATATCGTAACAGGAAGTCTAAACCTTTTTTAGATGTTAAAACACCCTTCAACCGTTAATCCATACATGAAGCCCATCGGAGGGCCGCTTCTCTCCGTAGCCCATAGATGGGCGCGGAGCGCCGACTCCCTTTCTCAACTACAGCGCACGGGGAAAAACATCGAGAACAACTCGAGCTGCGGCGGCGGCGGAAAACGGATCACCTTCAGGAACTGAACATACGCGCAACGCACCGCCTTGGCCGCTCCGCGGAGATTGCCCTTCGTTATCTTGTACTCGGCCCCATGCCTCCTCACTCCCTCCTCAAGCATGTCAACAACGCCGCCGCCTTCTCTCACGCCTCGTCTGACGGTCAGGTCACCGGTGCTCCACAGCTGCTGCCGCGGACGAGACGGACGAGCGTGCTCCACGCGCGTCCGTGCCAGGGCTGACCATGGATCCCAATGGTCGGCCACTCATGGTGACCCCGATGTAGATGAACGGCATGCTGAAGACCTCCCTCGACCTCAAGCAGAGGCAGCCTCGGCCTCGGCCTCGGCAGCGGAACAAGAAGAGACTGAAGAACGTGCACCCTCCACGGTGGTGTCTGGAGAAGCATCCAACCCATACGCTTTTGAGATATCAACAATAATAGACGGGCAACTCTATGAAGATGTTGCCACATCCCACATCCACTCCCGCTCGATGCGTCCTCGGCGAGTGTGTGCTTGCCTTCGTCTTCGTCACCGCACTCCTCCTCGACTTGCAGCGCAATGTATATGGACGCGCAGAAGTCGTCGGACGCGAGGCACTTCAGGTTGCTCACGGCGTATCACATGATCTTGGGAACGTGTCCAACGTCGGCACCGATGGCGGTGACTCGATGCGGAGGGCAAACTCGAAGAACACGTCAATTGTGAGCCTAGCTTGCTGCCAGTGTGAGATGGACTAGTCCGAGGTTAGTCAGGAAAATGCACAAACTAAAATTTTGTTGTTCTTTTCTTCAAATTTGTCGCAACAGAAAGTAGTAAACTATCCTAATAACTTAAGCAAGTATGTAGGATGACTAATTTGCATGTGGATCACAAGATTAATATGAATTGCAATTATGATCAAGCCAATGCCTTATCTAGTGATGATAATAAAAGCGATGAATCAAGAACATCATGAATACACGATTTTTACCGAGGTTTAATCCCACATAAGGGATCTACATCTTCGTTGAGGAGCCCACAAATGGTTGGGTCTTCTCCAACCCTTTTCTAACCAAGTTATCACAAAGGCCAACTTGGTTCTCACTATCACAAAGCGGGCAATAACCAAGTTTTGGGGCTTTCTCACAAGTTGAGGTCTCCCACAAGATTACAAACGAAAAGAGAGATCAACACACTCGAAGAATTACAAAAATAACAGTAAGAGTGTGTGAGAGATCAAACCCAAAAGCCCAATATGGATGAAAACTTCAATCTCCCTTTTTCAATTCTAGAATTTCCAAGATTTCACTCTTAAGGCCTTAGAATGTGTGGAGGGGAGTGTTTTTTGGGGCTCTTGGATGTAGTGGCGGCACTAGGGTTCAAGATGCGTGAATAATAAGTCGAGGGTCTCCTTTTTATAGAAGTCCTCAAATGTAACTTTGGGATTTTAACCTGGACTAGTCCGGTATGGTGAAGTGTTGTGTCCAAGATTAAGTCCTGAACAAGTTTGAAGTATGTAAACCCTAATATACCTGACTAGTCCACATAGAGACTGGGCTAGTCCATTGTGGAACAGTAAGATAGATCAGACTAGTCTGTAGGACAATGAACAAGTCTGAGATGGGTTACAGTAGGTTACTTCAGACTTGGTTTTGTTTTGTGAGACAAGTCTGAAGTGTTCCAGTAGCATATAACAGACTAGTCCGTATGTGAACAGACAAGTACGATGTGTCCCAATGTGTTTGTCTGTGGAAAAATGGCTAAGTATTTGTGTATAGCAGACTAGTCCAGTGTGACATCGAACTTGCATAATGTCTTCCAGTAAGGGTAATCAGACTAATCCGGTGTGAAACGGTGTGGTTCGGTGTGTGACTTAATTTTGACTTAGGTTTTTACCTCACATTTTCCCGTGCAACAGTTGAGCTCTGAAGAGGATTTACCACACACACTAAACGCTAAGAAGTAGTCTAAGCATCTCCTTCAATTAAGTCTTTTCAATCAAAGTTCTTTTTTCCCTTTTTGTGTTATTCATCTTTTTGCATTTGTACCTGCTCTCAACTCCAACAATTTCATTATCACTTTACATGTTTGTCGTCAATCATCTAAAACCCACATGAGGGTGCCTAGATGCACTAACAACATCCTGAGCACGTTTGGCCAACACGGGTCCGGCATAATTAATGTGTCAGCCCGATGCTGGCCCGATAGCCCCATGACCCTCGCATGCGGACCATTGATCTCCAGCATCCTCGACACTGATTCATTGGATCAAGCCATTTTGTCCGCTCTTGCCGCCTCTAGCTCTCCACCTCCTCTCTCTCGCCTCTTCGCTTGTCATCTCCTCCCTCTCTGGCTCCTCCTTGGCTCTGGTGCTCCGGATGCGTTGTTCGTTGACCTTGTCATGCGATCCGGTTCTCCAAATTCGTTGGTAACCATTGCGTTGTTGTCTTCTTCCCCCACCCCTCACCCATTCCTCTGTCCTGTTGCCTCGCGCTACAGATCTGTTGTTTGTTGACCTTGTCGTGCGCTCTGGTGCTCTGAATTCATGGGTAAGTTGTTGAGTTGTTGTCTGTTGGTAAGCCGTTGCATTGTTGATCTTGTCATTATTGTTTTGTGTTCGCGGCAAGCAATAGTGCAACTAGTACAGGTATTAGCAATGAACTTTCTATCTACTTGGACAGTGACACTATCACCCATTTTGATGATAACTTCAACATCTTATCTTGGTGGCATGAGCATAAAAAACTTATCAGCTTCTGTCCTTCTTAGCTAGAAATGTTTTTTATGTTCCTATCTCTGCAATATCATCAGAATCTATTTTCATCACTACTGGCAGAATCATCGAGGAGAGGCGACGTTGATTGAAATCGGAGATAGTGAAGATGCTCTCTTACCCCAAGGTTTGGGAGGCTGCAGAAGCAAGACTTCAAAACTTAGTAGAGAATGATGAACTTGAGGAAAGTTTTGCTAATTTGTACATAGATGTCCCTGGTGATTCAAAAGTGTAACACTTGCGTGTAATAACTTGAATAGCTGAACTCCTACATTTTGATTGAGCTGGGCTGCACTCTTCTTTTCTATCTAGGTTTTTTTTTCGCACTAGGTGTGAGTTTTACCTTGATATGTTTTTAATAAGACATCTATTGCACCAACTCTAGTTTATGATGATTTTAATCTGTCGTCGAAGTTCAAATCTATTGTTCTTCTGAAAATGAATGAATTGTGTTGGTCAGTTTGAGAGGTCATTGGCCTAGTGCCTGACCCGACACTAGCACGCTAGTGCTTGCCATGCCAGCCCGACACGAAAAAAGGATTGTAGTGCCGTGTCTAGACCGACTGTTCAGCACGACGGCACGACATGGGATAGGCGTCGTGCCAGATGGGGCCGGGCCATTTCGTGCTAGGGAAGGGGGGGGGGGGGGGGGCATTTTGACAATCTATAGTTGAGGTGACCCTCACACATGGTGTCCGTGGGCGGCTGTAGACAATCCAACATCGTCATCGAAAAGGCGGGAGGTGGTGCGACGCATGAATCATAAACCTGATCCAATCGACAGGAACTAATGTTTTTTCATTGCAAGTATAAAAAATTCGTAACTCGTAACTTTTGAAGTTATAAAGATATTGAGGCCAGTGGTTTTTTATTAGACTCAAAAGCTAAAAGATTTGGACGAAAAGCTCAGAGATTTTGTGACAAAGATAAACTCCCTGGAAAGGGGTCATCGCTTTAATTGATCAGATCCGTGTGAAAGATGGTGTTGACTCAGCTAAACAATCATTTTATCATCCAAGTAACCGAATCAGTCCAGGATGCCAACTTTGGCTGTGATATATACATGCCAGTTTCTACACAATTTTGGCTGTCATATTTTTCTTTGGGAGTAAAAAATTTGTGACTCGTAACTATTTGAAGTTATAAAGATATTCAGGCCGGTGTTTTTTGTAATTAGACTAAAAAGTTAAAAGATTTTGACAAAAAATCTAAGAGATTTTGTGACAAAGATAAACTCCATGGAAAGCTGTGATCCTCGCTTTAATTGATCAGATCGATCCGTGTGGAAGATGATGATGACTCACCTACCAATCATTTTATTATCCAGGTGACCGTATCAGTCTAGGATGGCAACTTTGGCTGTCATACACATGCCAGTTTCTACATAATTTAGAGCAAAAGGAACATCTTTTTGTCGAGGAGGTCAAAATAAAGGGTTTGTTATCAAACCAAATTAATTCGCGCACCACGCACTGCATCATTTATATATGTCACTCATACAGCTTAAGCACCACGATAGTCGCGTACGTGCGATTGTCCTTGCTTAGACGATAACCTTCGCACTCCAAAATTAGTATATACGTACTACTCTCTCTGTCTCCATGAACTTGTCGCTTTGTAGTTCATTTTTGAACTACAAAGCGACAACTTCATGGGGACGGAGGGAGTACCTCTGGTCAGAAGAGTGTCCTTTCAGGCAACGCCATGAACATGAACCACGTGTCAACAGATGTTCGAAAAGTTCAGCCTGAACTTTTGAAGAGGGGTACATGTGTAGCAAGACTTCAATTATATCTTGAAATTAAAAGTAGTTTCATTTCATTTAGACTTTGCTGCAATATTCAATGCATTTTTATACGACTACTTTATAGGTGTTTGGAAAGGAGTCTAGTCTTGTCACACCCGGTTTTATTAAAAATAAAATCAGTTGCAAAATACATGTATGTCAGAATTATTTTCACCATACATGTATGACAAAAAAAGTGATAAACAGTTCTATATCGGCAAACAACATTTATACCTTTCAAAAGAGTTTTGAACAACAGCGGAAGAGGAAAAACTCTAGGGCAACCACATGCAAATCGACTGACAGCAACGCGACCTTCTACACACAGTCTTCAATAGAAACTTGTGTTCGTTGAATCTTCTCTTTGCTGAGCAGCATTTATAAAAAAACATAATGGCAAGCGCATGAGTACATAGAGTATTCAGCAAGTGTGGGAAATAAATGACATGAAGATCAATCAAAAAGGAAAGGCTGATAGTGGTTTAAGCACTAAGCATTAAACCTAACATTAGCTTTCATTAGCAACCTACATCTAAGTGAATAATCCCAACCATAACAGAATAAAAATAAAGAACCAATACGAATTGTCCATTCTCAACCACCATTCCAACCACTCGCTAATTATGAATTCGACACCAAGCTGCTCTTGTCCGTGAGCACAGCTGTCATGACGGTTTCCAAATCTCTACAGAGAATGTATCTGTCGAAGTGGTGTTACTACACTTCCCCCGGTACTACTAAATATAGCCCGTGGGGGTTCTTGTATTGGTTTGGGCACGGAGAGATCAAGAACAAGATGATGACGCAGGAGATTTACGTGGTTCGTACCGCCTGAGCGTAATACCCTATTCCACGGTATAAGTGTGTTGTTGTATTGAGTTTGTCAGTAGCACTAGTATGCGTGTGAGCTTGGATCATCCCCTCTCTGTATCGTGCGACTCAGTCCTTTTATAGTCCAAGGATTGACCGTTACAACATTTGTCTGGCCTGACATATGGCCCTGGCATATTTAATAGCCTAATACACTGTCTAAGAGCATTAAGCGTGGTTAATAGTGTGATAACGTGCCTTAATGGTTGTGTTACCCCTATTAATAGTGCTATGATTGTGTGTCATTAATACAACATTAATGATATGTAATCAGGTCTTGTAACTGCTGATTTAACTGTCCCTTGAATGTCCGTGCTGTTGGAGATCCGCCAATGTACTCGTTGGTGGTGTAGGTCCGGAGGCTCCACACGTGGCAGCTTCGAAGCTTCCCCTTGTGGGGAGGTAGCTCTGGAACTGCTATACACGTGGCAACACCGGAGCTCCCTTGTGCTGGGGGTTAGGTCCGGGGTCATTATACACGTGTTGGCTGCGGAGCTTCCCTATGTTGGGAGTTTAGCTCCAGACTTACAGTACACGTGTCAATCCCGGAGCTACCCATATGAGGGATGCGAGTCCGGTGTAGTGTGACGTGTGGGGCCCGAGGGGACCTTCAACTTCGACAGATGGAACTCTCTTGCACTTCTTGCGGTACAGTGGGGTACCCGGTACGCAGAGTACCGACAGTGGCCCCCGGGCCCACCTTTGGGAGAAATCCTTTGGGTTAAGTTATTCTACCGGAGGTGGGGCCATGCTTGATTCCCGCGCTTCGACTTCAAAAGTCTTCTGATGTGTCTTTGGGGCGACGGTTCGGGATTAAACCATCATCGCGTGGCTTGTTATCAATGTGGCAGATGAGATCTTTGAGTGCGGATCTCACGCAATTGAAGGTCGTCAGTTCCCAATACGAAAACCGTATCGGTTATGCGCGCCTTATCAGGCTGCCACCTTTGGGTTTCCCGCCGCCCATCATGATAATGGTTCGCCTGGGGTGATAACCTCGACGTCTTCGTCGGGGAGGCCCTAGGCCCAATCACCGTTGACGGGGTAGATTTTTGAAATGTGACCCCGCTCTTGTTGCGGTTTCCATCCAAGCGCTGCGGATGCTTACTTAAGAAGAAAGTATGCAAAGTTTGAGGACTCTTTATGCTTTCGATCAAACTCACACTTAGAAGCCTCCCAAACTCTGCCTAGCTTTCTCTTCCTTTGCTCCACTTTGCTGCGATGGAGTTAGGTCTTCCCAAGAGCCGCATCTAGAGCAAAGACAATCTGATGAAGGTCCGGACCTTCATGGGATGGTCCAGTGACTCCTTCAATCATCTAATCCGCGCCGGCAAGCTTCCCTTCAAGAAGGAGCGCTACGGGGAGATAGTGTACTTTTCGGCGTACGCCATGGTGGGACTGATCCCACCATTCTCGAGCTTCATCCTAATGCTGCTGGACTTCAACGGCCTCCAACTGCATCACCTCGGCCCGCACTCCCTTCTACTCGTGGCCACCTTTGTTCACTTCTACGAGATGTGGGTGGGTGTGCCTCCCTGCATCAAACTGTTCCGAACCTTCTTAACATCTCATACCACCGGCAATGGGACAGAGTTGGTTGGCTTCTATTACTTCATGAAGCGCAAGAACTGCCCCTTCAAGTACCTGAAGTCATTCCCCTCAGGCAAATGGGACGACTGGAAGAAAGATTGGATCATCATTGCAGTGGATGAGATGACAGGTTGGAGCTGCTCCAAGGACTCCCCAACATCGACACCGAGGCCTGGAACGTAGTCCGAAGTTGTCAGATGAGTTTAACCCTGTCCTGACTAGGATCCGAGAATGCATGGAGGGTGGAGTGACCCCCAGATTGTCTTCGGAAATTTCATGGTGAACAGGTGGGCTCTACTGAGGAAGAGGGAGAAGCTCGCCTGGGCTCTCAACAGTGTGATGGATGACAACCAGATTGAAACCGGCTTAAAATCAAACTTAGATGATGAAGCTTTGAAGCTCCATCTCAAGAAATTTCAGCATGGGCTTGTCGACGGCAACGACTTGGCTCCGTCGGCTGCTTTCCTGCCCTTAAACATGATTCCAGAGATTAGCAGGGAGCTCCGAAGGAAGATGTCGGAGCTTTATGACTTGGGTGAAATGGAGAAGAGTCGGACCTCCAGGGTTGTAATTCCCAGAGCTTCCGAGGAGGTGGCCGCCTCTGCTCCGAGCCAGAGGGTTGAAGACATTGGCAACGGCAAGGGCAAAGAGCCAGCCGAACCTTTTAGCCGGAAGAGGAAGTTGAAGCATGCTGATGGGAGGTCCGTGAGGTATGCTCCATCCACAGTAGCCCCTTCTCCCCGGCGAGGGAGATCTTCTACCGCTACACCTCCTCTGGTGCAAGCGTCCTCAAGAGGCACCAGTTCTGGACAGTCGACTCCGATCCCGGTGCCAGCAAGGAGCTCCAGGTCCGGAGGTTCTTCCCGACCGAGGGAGACTTCGGTGGGGCATCACCAACGACAACGGCAGGCTCCGAGCAACATTCCGGAGCTCCTTCCGTGCTGATCGCGACAAGCTCCAGCTCCGAGCCTCCGACGAAGAGGTTCTGTGCCGATTGGGACGGTAGCTTCCCAAGGTAAGCTTTGCTTTTTCACCTTGATTTTCCACTCTTGTTTTTATCATGTTTTGAATCTTCCTATTTTTTGACTGCAGGGCATCAAAGTCGGGGTCTAAGGCTCCGACCTCTGTCGCACCAGCTGGGGCTGCACAAGCTGAAGCTCCGGCTCCAACTATCGAGCCCTCTAAAGTGGTGGTTGAGGACACGGCAGCTCCGGCGCTAGCTGTCGTGGTCTTGAATCCAGAAGAGATGCCAGAAGATCCCGTGGTAGCGCCGGACGATGGGGGAGAAGTTGAATATGCACCGCCGGCAACAGCGCCGGAAGTCGAAGATACAGTGCAGGAGTTGGAGATATCAGAAGCTCTGGCGTATGAGCCAGAGGTTACTGAGGCTCGAGTCCCTGCACTAGAAGTTTTGGAAGAGCCAGCGGCACCAGAAGCTCCGGCCCTTGAGCCAGAAGTCGTTGAAGCCCTGAACGTTGAGCAGGAGGCAATTGAAGCCCCGACTACTGAGCCGGCAATGGTCGGAGTTCTGGTCGTTGAGCCGGAGGTATTTGAAGCTCCGGTCCTCGAACCAGAAGTTGTTGAAGCTCCGGCAGTTGAGTCGGAAGTAGCTGATATACCGACACCTGAGCCGGAGATGGATATGGCTTTAGGTGAAGTCCCGACGACCACCCAGGAAATATTTGCTCCGGAGGTGCCCACGCCCGTGGCAGAACGCCATGAAGAGGCGGAAGCAGGCTCTTAACCCGCGGAGCTAGCGATTGAAGTTCCTGCAGCAGGATCTTCGGTGTCGGCCCCGGAGGTAGGAGTTCCCCTAGCGGGTTCTTCCTCTGTTGTAGCCGAAGGACTACCGGAGGGCGGCCCCAGTGCCGCAGGAGCCGACAATACCTCACTTGTAGAGTGGGACCCTATTTTGTTATGGAGAATCCCCTAGAGTCAGCGGAGTTGACCCCAGCAGGTCTGAAACCCATTCCCTTGGCATTGTACATAGACAATGCCTGCTCAAGCCTCCAACAAGTTCAGCTCGCCTTCGATCATGAGAGCAAGGTCCATGAGGAGGAGCGCCACACCTTGAGGCGTTGGCACAATAGGCTCCACTTTGAGACCAGACTTGCTCAGAAGAGGCTTGCTGATCAGAAGGAGTGGGTCAAGAGGGAAACATCCCGGATGGAGTACTGGGCAAGCTGCTAGAGGAGAAAGAAGCTGCCATCAAGGCCCTCAATGCCAATTCTCAGGATATTCTCGAACGTGCTAAGGAGAGGAGTGATGCTACTGAAGAGCGTCACCAGAACCTCACTGCACTGAATGAGATTCTCCAGAAGCGTCGGGTGGACCTTGATGCAAGGGAAGAAAAACTCCTGGAGCAATAGGAGGATATTTTAAAGAGGGGGGAAGAGGTCACCCAAAAATTGACTCTGGGTGATCATAATTTGGTAGATCGCAACAAAAAGTTGGATCTGTGGAGTGAAGAGGAGAATGAAAAGTACTGGAAGCTGGTGCAGGAGCTCTTGAAAAGAGAGAGTGATATTGCCGGCAGAGAAGGGAAGGTGAGGGGCAGAGAGAAGGACCTGGCCGAACGGCGGAACCGCATCCACCTCCAAGAGACGGAGCTAACCAACCGCCAGAAGCAGGTTGCTGAAAGTATGCATCAACATGCCAAAGTGGTGGAACGCCTTGCTCGAGAGAGTTCGGAGCTAGCGGCCGCCCGGAGGTCACTGGAGGAGCTGCAGAGATCGAAGGCAACCGAGTCTCAGATGGTATGGGACTTCCTGGGACGTGCGTACGAGACTCTTGTGCCTCTTGGTTTCAGTCCATTACGCCCGAAGGACCCATCGCGGGAGCTGGACTAGACGCTGGTGGCACTTGGCTCTGCTGGCAGCAAACTCGACGCGATGAGTAATGTCATCACTGATCAGCTGGAGACAGAGGGTAAGTCTCTGGCCAAGAACGTGTAACACCCTCATTTTCATGCATCATGCCTTGCATACACTCATATACATGTTTAACATTAACCCACAACAAGAGGAACAAGTTTAAAATTGATTTGGAACAAAATCGCACTTCAAATGCAGGAAAGTGCGGACTAGTCCGATTTTTGCTGAGGAATAGTCCGATTTCTCTCTGACTAAAAACGGACTTGTCCGTTTTTGCTGCGGACTAATCCAATTTTTGCTCTGGAAACTTTCGGACTTGTCCGATTTTGGGCGGACTAGTCCGGTAATCCAAGAATCCTTGAAAATTTGCTAAGTCCCTGGACTTTTCTGGACTAGTCCGGTGTTCCAGCGGACTTGTCCGTTTTCCTCTCTGTTTAAAGTCGGACTTGTTCGATGTTTGGCCAGACATGTCCAATTTTCTCTCTGGACGACTTCGGACTAGTCCGGTCCTTTTCGGACTTGTCCGATATTTTGCAACTCCGAGTTGATCTTTTGTTTTACGACTTGTTTCTTGGGTTTCACGTTAAGTGGGCCTAGGGACATCGTGCCTAACTCTTTTAGAGCCCATGTGGGACTCTAAACCGGCCTCTACTCATCCCAAACTCGAAATCCATCTAACCCTAGCCTCCACCTCTATATAAACAACCCCACCCCTTGGATTAACATCTATTTGCCACTTTTCCACCCACACAAAGCCTAGTTCGTGGGGATCCACCATCAAGGAGGGAGGAGAAGATCCCAAGCAAGAAGAAGAAGAGGAGGAAACGAAAGAGGATCAAGATCTCCACCAAGCTTTCGTCCTTCACCACCAATTCATATCAAAGTTCATCACCAACCCTAGATCATCAAGATCCAAGTGTTACCTCCATGTTTCTTGATTCATTGGAGTCCTAAACACCTGGTATACCTTCTATTCTCTTTTCCTTACGTGAATTCAACCCCTAATCTCTGAATTTATGTCGATCTAGAAAACCCTAATCTACAGATCTCGCAGAGTGCGGACTTGTCCGGTCCCTAGCGGACTAGTCTGATCTTTCTGGTTAAATTGTGTTGAATTAATTCTAAAATTTGATATAATCAACTCCAAACCTGGCTAAACTTGTTAAAAGCTATTAGAACTAGTTAGTGATCATTAAAAGCAATCTAGTAACAAGTTCTACCTTGCATTTGCATCAATCATGCATGTCATGTCATATTGAGTAATATTTGTGCACTCTTTGATTGTGTTTCTTGTCCTGTATGTTTATTGTGTGGATTAGATGGATTTGCGCTAGAAAGTGCCACGGAGGATCTACAACACCAAGAGTTTGAAGGCTTTGATCCTAATCAACAGCAAGAGCAAGGCAAGTGTCCTTGAAGCATATTGATCCTGTTTTAAAATAAATGTTTTGTTTGCAAAATTGCATGCTTGTGTCAATTTGATGGGAACCCTATGATAGGAAGTTTACTAGCTTTGTTTGACCACCCTTGTCACCTGGAATTATGGTAGAGAGTCGGGAAGGGTTTTTACCTTTTTGCTTCGCTTAATCAACTGGGATGGGAAAACAACACTACACATTTAATTAAGCATTAATGATATTTTGGTTAATGTGAACTGGTCAATATGATATGGTAATGGGTGATCTAAGCAAGCCTGGTATGTGGATGGGTTGGATGTTATGGTGGTTTGCTTGCTTTAGATCTAAGGACCGGTTCATACGAGAATAGGCCAGGACTACAGTGCCACCACGAGGCCAAGTATGGGTGCGGCGTAGCTGATTAATTAGGGCTTTGCTAGTGCTGTTTGGACCATTGTGGATGCTCGGGGAAGGGGTAGTCGGATTGAGTTTGTTGATGATTGGTGGGACTACCCTGGGATCCGAATGGCTCAAGAGGGGGCCCTTGGTTGAAGATGTGCTCAGTTGGAGGCATCGCCACCGGTGAAACCTCAGTGGGGTCTAAATAGGCTAGTAATCCCTTTGTAAAGGCTATTTTGTGATCTCTTGGCCACACACCGACGGAAGTGTGAGACGGCAAAATAGAGGTTCTAGTCATCGAAAGGTGATGAAATCACAAACACGTGGGTAAAGTGGTACAAACTCTGCAGAGTTAAATAAAACTATCATGATAGCCGTGCTCCCGGATATGATCACCTGGACAACTTCCATGATTAGAGGGTACTCGGTATTGGGATGGTATTTGGGATGGTTATGGTTTGGTAATGGTTATGGTTTGTTAATGGTTATGATTGGTTATGGATTAATTTCTGGTATTGAATATGGTTATTGGAAAATGGTGAAATCTGGAATTATGGATGAGGATGGTGAATTATGGACTGGTATTATGATATTACTTATGATTATGATGGGTTTACTTCACATACATGTAATATATTGCTTTTCAAACGTTTTAATGTACCTTTCAGCACTTTGCCATTATTATTGTCGACATTTGAATCAGCCACATGTCATACTTTTCACACTTGTTGAGTACGACATGTACTCACTCTTGCAATTCCCCCAACAGTTGCAGGTCAGGATTGGGAGTTTAATGGTGATAATGCGGAGTTCTAGGCCGTGTCTACCGTCAGCTTTGCTTGTGGTGTTGATTGGAGCTGCGCTATACCCTATTGCTTATGTTGCCTAGCTGTTTAGTTTGCTTAATTAGTTTATTTCTGCTGCATTAGTTGAACTTGTCATAAATATTCATTAGAGCTTGTATTCGAGGATAATATGGTTTGTGTAATAAAATTTGGTTAATTAGTTTTGTTCTGTGGAAATTTTCTGTATATCCTTTTGTGATTGCACTCGTGTATGTGTGATGAACATCCTGGGCACACATATACGTTAGCTTGGTTCATTTTTCGAAACCGGGCATCACAGATTGGTAGCAGAGCCACAGGTTGACCGTAGGATGCAGCCTAGATAGAATGGACACTTTAGAGCACATAGGAGCACTTAGGAATCGATGTGTTTTTGCTTGGTGTGTTGTTGCTATATATATTGCTTGCTTGTGTGCTTAATAGAGGATTTTGGGGTGCTTTAGCATTGCCATGTCCACCTAGGCTAGTGTAGCTAGTTGCTTAGCTTCATATCCCTTGATGCATATAGTTGGGGACGTTTTCTAATTCTTACCTATTGCTTTTCTTCAGATGGTGAGGACTCGCAACCAGAGGGATGGCAATGATGAGGAGGAGAACAATGGAGTACCTCAGAACAACAATGGGCAAGGATCTACTCATGGAGCTATCAACATTGAGCAGCTTTTGGCTATGCAAAACCAGCTCATGCAGACCATGATACAGACTATGGGACAGCTGCAGGCTGGCAATATCAACAATCACTCCCACATGCCTCCACCGCCACCCCCGCCTCCTCATAACCGGTTGAGAGAGTTTATGAGGACTAGGCCGCCACCTTTGCTCAAGTTGCCGACCCTATGGATGCGGACGATTGGCTCAAGTCCATGGAGAAGAAACTTGCTATTGTCCAATGCAGTGACCGGGAGAAGGTCTTGTTTGCTTCTCATCAACTAGTTGGAGCAGCTGCAGATTGGTGGGATGCTTATTGCAATGCTCATGAGAACCAAGAGAGAATTACTTGGGCCGAATTCAAGGAGAATTTTCGTTCGCATTATGTGCCCGAGGGTGTTATGATCTTGAAGAGGCAAGAATTTGAGAATTTAAGGCAAGGAAGATCAAGCATGAGTGAATATCTCAATAAATTCACTCAACTCTCAAGGTACGCACCTGAGGATGTTAGTCGGGACAGCCGGAAGCAATACTTGTTCATGAGGGGCTTGAACAATGAGATCCAAGTGCAACTACTCAACTGCGATTATGCCAATTTTCAGAAGCTTGTGGACAAAGCAATCGTGGTTGAAAACAAGATTCGTGAGATGGAGCAAGAAATCAAGAGGAAGGCGCCATATCACGGACAGCAACAAGGAAGTAATGTGCGCCCTCGCCTTGCACCACCCAATGCGCCCTATTACAGCTCTTCTATTCCTGCTCAATGCCCTGGTTATGCACCACGCCCAACTCAGTTTGTGCAGCAGTGCCCTGTCATGCAAGCACCTAGGCCTCCAATGCCTTATGCACCTCGTGCTAATCTTCCTGGTGCAAATGCTCAAAACCAAGCTCGTCCCAATAATTCTGGTGGATTTAAGAAGTGTTATACTTGTGGAGAAGTTGGACACTTTGCGCATCAATGTCCTAAGTCAGGCCTTGGTCAGGGAAGCAATGCGCTGAGGCAAAACCCAAGACCCAATGGAGGACAACCACAAGCGAACCGCGGACAGCAGAATTTTGCTCGTGGCAACGTGAACCATGTATCTACGGAGGATGCTCAACAAGCGGATGACGTGGTCATTGGTATGTTTCTCGCCAACTCCAACCCCGCGACTATGTTATTTGATTCTGGAGCGTCGCATTCATTCATTGCATCGAAGTATGTTGCCAAGCATAGTTTTCCTATCTCTCATATGAAGTTTACTCTATTGGTTAAGTCTCCTGGAGGAGAGATGAGGACAAATATAGTATGTCCAAAAGTAAGCCTTAGAATAAGGGGGGTAGACTTCTCCGCCAACCTCATTGTTTTGGATTCTCAAGGATTGGACATTATACTTGGTATGGACTGGTTGAGGAAGTACAATGGAGTTATTGAGTGTGCCACAAAGACGGTGAAGTTGACCAATGAGGAAGGGATCACCGTAGAATTTGAAGCATCTCAAACCGCACCGAAGCAATTGGAGCTGAATCATATGGACGGTGCCGCAATTGAGGAGATTCCAGTGGTGTGTGAATTTTTGGATGCTTTTCCGGAAGAGTTGCCAGGTATGCCACCTGATCAAGACATTGAGTTTGTTATTGATTTAATACCTGGAACTGCACCTATAGCTAAGAGGCCGTATAGGATGCCTCCTATGGAATTAGCGGAGCTCAAGAAGCAGATTCAAGAGCAACTAGAGAAAGGTTTTATTCGCCCTAGTTCTTCACCTTGGGGAGCACCCGTTCTATTTGTGGACAAGAAGGATGGATCCCAAAGGATGTGCGTGGATTACCGAGCTCTCAACGAGGTAACAATCAAGAACAAGTACACCTTGCCACACATAGAAGACTTGTTTGATCAGATGAAGGGTGTTTGTGTCTTCTCTAAGATTGATTTGAGGTCGGGATACTTTCAAATGAAGATTAGACCGTCGGACATACCCAAGACAGCTTTTAGGACACGGTATGGATCTTATGAGTACACCGTGATGTCTTTTGGATTGACAAATGCACCTGCCTACTTTATGTATCATGAATAAGGTCTTCATGGAGTACTTGGACAAGTTCGTCGTGGTGTTTATTGATGACATTATGATCTACTTGAAGGATGAGAAAGAACATGAGGAACACTTGAGACTTACGTTGCAGAAATTGAGGGAGCATCGATTGTATGCCAAGTTCAACAAGTGTCAGTTTTGGTTGAGAGAGGTGTCATTTTTGGGTCATATAATCTCACAGGAGGAGTATCGGTTGACCCCGGAAAAGTGAGAGACGTGTTGAAGTGGGAACCGCCGCAAAATGTCAAGGAAATAAGGAGTTTTCTTGGGATGGCTGGATATTACCGTAGATTCATCAAGGACTTTTCCAAGATAGCCAAGCCTATGACGGAGTTGCTAATGAAGGAAAAGGCTTTCCAATGGACTCAAGCTTGTCAAAATAGTTTTGAGGAGTTGAAGAAGAGGTTAACAACAGCTCCAGTTTTGGTATTGCCGGACGTGAGCAAGAGTTTTGATATTTATTGCAACGCATCGAGACAAAGACTTGGATGTGTGCTTATGCAAGAGGGTCAAGTGGTTGCCTATGCATCAAGACAATTGAAGAAACATGAGCAGAATTACCCAACGCATGATTTAGAACTTGCAGCCGTGGTACACGCATTGAAGATTTGGAGGCACTATATTCTTGGACATAGGTGTGAAATTTATACGGATCATAAGAGTTTGAAGTATATTTTCACACAAATGGATCTGAACTTGAGGCAACGGAGATGGTTGGAGCTCATCAGAGATTATGATTTGGGGATCAACTATCATCCGGGAAAGGCCAATGTAGTGGTCGATGCTTTGAGTAGAAAAGGAGTAAGTCATCAACTCACGGTTCGAGAGTTACCATTCAAGTTATGTAATGATTTTGAACGGTTGAACCTCAGGTTTGTAAATAAGATGGAGATGATGGAGTTAAACCAAACCTTGGAGCAAGATATTCAAGAGGCACAAACCCCAGATGAGGAGATCAAGGAAATCAAGGAAAGGATCGAGGAAGGGAGAGAATTCTGATTTGATGAAGACGAACATGGTACCTTATGGCTTGGAAAGAGGATTGTTGTGCCTAAGATGAAGCATATTCGGAAAACAATATTAAAGGAGGCACATGACTCGCCTTACTCAATTTACCCTGGTTGTACAAAGATGTACACAGACTTGAAGACTTTCTATTGGTGGGATAGCATGAAGAAGGACATAGTTGAATACGTAGCATTGTGTGATGTGTGCCAACGAGTCAAGGCGGAACATCAAAGGCTAGCCGGATTATTGCAACCGTTAAAGATTCCGGAATGGAAGTGGGAAGAAATTGGTATGGACTTCATAGTTGGGTTACCACGTACTCAGTCCGGGTATGACTCAATTTGGGTAATTGTGGATCGCTTAACCAAGTCAGCTCATTTTGTCCCTGTGAAGACCAAATATAGACCTGCAGGATTGGCCGAGATATACATGGAGCATATTGTGTGTCGACACGGAGTCCCGAAGAAGATCGTGTCGAATAGAGGTTCTCAATTTACCTCCAAATTTTGGCAAAAATTGCATGAAGCTTTGGGAACGAGGTTGAATTTTAGTTCAGCATATCATCCTCAAACGGATGGACAAACCGAGAGGACCAATCAGATTTTAGAGGACATGTTAAGAGCTTGTGCTTTAAAGCATGGGAAGAGTTGGGACAAAAGCTTGCCATACGCGGAATTTTCATACAACAATAGTTACCAAGCAAGTTTGAAGATGCCACCATATGAAGCGCTTTATGGGAGGAAGTGTAGGACACCTTTATTCTGGAATGAGGCAGGAGAAACTCAAGTATTTGGTCCGGATGTGTTGCAAGAAGCCGAAAAGCAAGTCCGAATAATTCATGAAAATTTGAGGGCTGCCCAATCAAGAAAAAAAGGCTATGCGGACAATAGAAGAAGGAAACTAGCCTTTGAAGTGGGAGATTTTGTTTACCTCAAGGTGTCACTAATGAGGGGTCATAAGAGGTTTAACATAAGAGGAAAGCTAGCACCTCGTTATATTGGACCATTCAAGATTTTGGACAAAAGAGGAGAAGTAGCGTATAAGTTGGAGATGCCAGCTCATCTTTCGGATGTCCATGATGTCTTTCATGTTTCCCAGCTCAAGAAGTATTTGAGAGTACCGGAAGAACAAGTGCCAATGGAAGAATTGGAACTAGGTGAAGATTTGGCTTATGCCGAACAACCGGTCAAAATCGTGGAAACTAAGGAGAGGGTCACAAGGAACAAGGTTATTAGATGGTGTAAGGTTCAATGGAAGCACCACACAGAAAGAGAAGCAACTTGGGAGCTAGAAGATGATCTCAAGAAGGACTTTCCCTATCTATTCTCTTCTGCATCGAATCTCGAGGGCGAGATTCATTTTAAGGGGAGTAGGTTTGTAACACCCTCATTTTCATGCATCATGCCTTGCATACACTCATATACATGTTTAAACATTAACCCACAACAAGAGGATTGAGTTTAAAATTGATTTGGAACAAAACCGCACTTCAAATGCAGGAAAGTGCGGACTAGTCCGATTTTTGCTGAGGACTAGTCTGATTTCTCTCTGACTAAAAACGAACTTGTTCGTTTTTGCTGCGGACTAATCCGATTTTTGCTCTGGAAACTTTCGGACTTGTCCGATTTTGGGCGGACTAGTCCGGTAATCCAAGAATCCTTGAAAATTTGCTAAGTCCCTGAACTTTTCTGGACTAGTCCGATGTTCCAACGGACTTGTACGTTTTCCTCTTTGTTTAAAGTCAGACTTGTCCGATGTTTGGCCAGACTTGTCCGATTTTCTCTCTGGACGACTTCGGACTAGTCCGGTCCTTTTCGGACTTGTCCGATATTTCGCGACTCCAAGTTGATCTTTTGTTTTATGACTTGTTTCTTGGGTTTCACGTTAAGTGGGCCTAGGGACATCGTGCCTAACTCTTTTAGAGCCCATGTGGGACTCTAAACCGGCCTCTACTCATCCCAAACTCGAAATCCATCTAACCCTAGCCTCCACCTCTATATAAATAGCCCCACCCCTTGGATTAACATCTTTTTGCCACTTTTCCACCCACCCAAACCCTAGTTCATGGGGAGCCACCATCAAGGAGGGAGGAGAAGATCCCAAGCAAGAAGAAGAAGAGGAGGAAACGAAAGAGGATCAAGATCTCCACCAAGCTTTCGTCCTTCACCACCAATTCATCTCAAAGTTCATCACTAACCCTAGATCATCAAGATCCAAGTGTTACCTCCAAGTTTCTTGATTCATTGGATTCCAAAACACCTGGTATACCTTCTATTCTCTTTTCCTTACGTGTATTCAACCCCTAATCTCTAAATTTACGTCGATCTAGAAAACCCTAATCTGCTGATCCCACAGAGTGCGGACTTGTCCGCTCCCTAGCAGACTAGTCCGATCTTTCTGGTTAAATTGTGTTGAATTAATTCTAAAATTTGATCTAATCAACTCCAAACATGTATAAACTTGTTAAAAGCTATTAGAACTAGTTAGTGATCATTAAGAGCAATCTAGTAACAAGTTCTACCTTGAATTTGCATCAATCATGCATGTCATGTCATATTGAGTAATATTTGTGCACTCTTTGATTGTGTTTCTTGTCCTGTATGTTTATTGTGTGGATTAGACGGATTTGCGCTAGAAAGTGCCGCGGAGGATCTACAGCACCAAGAGTTTGAAGGCTTTGATCCTAATCAACAACAAGAGCAAGGCAAGTGTCCTTGAAGCATATTGATCCCGTTTTAAAATAAATGTTTTGTTTGCAAAATTGTAAGCTTGTGTCAATTTGATGGGAACCCTATGATAGGAAGTTTACTAGCTTTGTTTGACCACCCTTGTCACCTGGAATTATGGTAGAGAGTCGGGAAGGGTTTTTACCTTTTTGCTTCGCTTAATCAACTTGGATGGGAAAACAACACTACACATTTAATTAAGCATTAATGATATTTTGGCTAATGTGAACTGGTCAATATGATATGGTAATGGGTGATCTAAGCAAGCCTGGTATGTGGATGGGTTAGATGTTATGGTGGTTTGCTTGCTTTAGATCTAAGGACCGGTTCATGCGAGAATAGGCCAGGACTATAGTGACACCACGAGGCCAAGTATGGGTGTGGCGTAGCTGATTAATTAGGGATTTGCTAGTGCTGTTTGGACCATTGTGGATGCTCGGGGAAGGGGTAGTCGGATTTGGTTTGTTGATGATTGGTGGGACTACCCTGGGATCCGAATGGATCAAGAGGGGGCCCTTGGTTGAAGATGTGCTCAGTTGGAGGCATCACCACCGGTGAAATCTCAGTGGGGGTCTAAATAGGCTAGTAATCCCTTTGTAAAGGCTATTTTGTGATCTCTTGGCCACACACCGACAGAAGTGTGAGACGGCATAATAGAGGTTCTAGTCATCAAAAGGTGATGAAATCACAAACACGTGGGTAAAGTGGTACAAACTCTGCAGAGTTAAATAAAACTATCTTGATAGCCGTGCTCCCGGTTATGAGCACCTGGACAACTTCCATGATTAGAGGGTACTCGGTATTGGGATGGTTATGGTTTGGTAATGGTTATGGTTTGTTAATGGTTATGGTTGGTTATGGATTAATTACTGGTGTTGAATATGGTTATTGGCAAATGGTGAAATCTAGAATTATGGATGAGGATGGTGAATTATGGACTGGTATTATGATATTACTTATGATTATGATGGGTTTACTTCACATACATGTAATATATTGCTTTTCAAACGTTTTAATGTACCTTTCAGCACTTTGCCGTTATTATTGTCGACATTTGAATCAGCCACATGTCATACTTTCCACACTTGCTGAGTACGACATGTACTCACTCTTGCAACCCCCCCCCCCCCAACAGTTGCAGGTCAGGATTGGGAGTTTAATGGTGATAATGCGGAGTTCTAGGCCGTGTCTACTGTCAGCTTTGCCTGTGGTGTTGATTGGAGTTGCGCTATACCCATTGCTTATGTTGTCTAGCTGTTTAGTTTGCTTAATTAGTTTATTTCCGCTGCATTAGTTGAACTTGTCATAAATATTCATTAGAGCCTGTATTAGAGGATAATATGGTTTGTGTAATAAAATTTGGTTAATTAGTTTTGTTCTGTGGAAATTTTCTGTATATCCTTTTATGATTGCACTCTTGTATGTGTGATGAACATCCTGGGCACACATATACGTTAGCTTGGTTCATTTTTCGGAACCGGGCATCACAGAACGTCATCGAGTATGTCTTGGCGTGTTACAAAATCCGAGACCCCCGATTCTCTCTTGATCCAATCTTTGAAGGAATCGTTGCCGAAGAAGAGGATGCCGCCAGAGCTAGTGTCCAAGAAGCTGCTGAGAAGGTTGCTTCGTTTTTCCACAGAACTTAGATCCTCAAGTGGCTAGGACTTTTTTATTTTTGCCCATTCATGTAACCCCAATTTTGTAATCCAATACTTTTGATTAATGAAATCCTTCTTTTTTCCATGAATTTCGCTTTGTCTTCAATATACTGTGTTGTATCTTGTTGGCCCCGTGGTATATGTGCACAATTCAAGTGTGTACATGTACCAGAATGATTTGACAGTATGTTGATGACTTGAATGCTTCAAACTTGTAGATTTTAGGTACGAAGTATTCATCTCCGATATGTCGACGGTTGGCCCCCAGGGGCTGCTAGAGCTTGGTAGCTCCGACAGCACCTACCATCAACATATAACACGTCGACGGCGGCCCCCCTAGGATTTATCGGAGCTTGATAGGTCCGGTAGTTCCTGATGTCAACGCACGGATCATTGAAGGTACGCCCCCAGGGGTTGTCGGAGCTTTGTAGCTCCGACATTACCCACTGTCAACATATTAAACGTCGACGGCGGGCCCCCTTGGAGGATGTCAGAGCTTAGTAGCTCCGACGTTGTCCACCATCGCTATGAATTTCTGTTTTCTTGCACATTAAATACAAGAAAAGAGTAAAATTTGTCCTCTTGTCTATAAATCGTTTGAGACTTATCATTCTTATTTGAGTTTTAAATCCGAAGAAACTCGATATGATAACAAGCATATTGATGTAATCTTTGCAGACTCAAATGCTTTTTTAATACTCACCCTACTGAGGCCTGTCGGGGTGTACGTAGAGTGACGTACTTAGGTTGCAGGATCAGGATAAGTCGATAGCACACTCCGGACCTATGTAGGCTTGGCATTCAGGCAAGTAGATTATATAGCATGTTAAGATCCAGAGAGACCAACAATATAACTTGTAACACATATGAATAACTTGGACAGAAACTAAAAAAGAATTGCACAACTTCATTATAGACAAGAAGGGTAAAAATAATAATCTAACATATCAAGCTTTGTACACAAATAAATACACGTGGAGTCTGTTTCACACAACAATGTCTTTCAACATAGGTCCAGATTACAGGGGAGACAAAGACACACTTAGGATGCAGGACCAAACTAAGTGCACTATACATCTTGTACTAGCCCTGGGCAGGTAGTTACACTTTTAGTGTTGTGACTGTATCAAGTGTTACTTGAACTTCCCGGACCTTCCCAGAGGGGTCCGGATGTTCCCCCAGAGGACCTACCTTTTTTGTGTATTGACTCTTTAATGTATATTGTGTGTAATTTCAGACTCACCTCCGTGATTCTAAGTATAAAACTTACGGAGGTGCTCGATGTTCCAAGGATTAGGAAGCGGAGTCTCATCCTCAGTTGTCAGGCGAACGCATCCGGGACGGTATACTTTGATCACTCGGAAGGGACCTTCCCAGATGGGGGAAAGTTTGTTCATTCCTTCGCGAGCTAGAATTTTCCGTAGCACCAGATCGCCTTCCTCGAGCTGTCGGTTGTGCACATGCCTTTGATGATAGCGCTGAAGCGCTTGGCGATAGTGTGCATTTTCAAACGACTGCTTGGCACCTTCCCTCGTCGAAGGTCTGGACCCGGAGGGACCCCATGGTGATCTCCGGAGGAAGGACCGCTTCAGCTCCGTACACCAGGAAGAAGGTTGTTTCCCCAGTTGACCGGTTAGGTGGTCCTGTTCACCCACAACGTGGACGGAAGCTCTTCAATCCAGTTGGATCCATGCTTTTTTAGGCGCTTGTAAGTGTGTGTCTTAAGTCCTTTTAAGATTTTTGCATTTGCTCTCTCGGCTTGGCCATTACTTGTTGGGTGAGCTACTGAGGCGTAGCTGAGTTGATGCTGAGGTCTTCACAATATTCTTGAACTGCGGCACTTGTAAATTGAGTTCTGTTGTCAGTTATGACTTTGTTTGGAACTCCAAATCTGCATATTATAGACTTCAGGAATTTGATAGCTGATTGCTTGTTAATTGCCACAACTGGAGTTGCTTTCGGCCACTTGGTGAACTTGTCGATGGCGAGATACAGGAACCTGTAACCTCTGACGACTTTTGGGAATGGTCCCAAGATGTCCATTCCCCACACAGCGAATGGCCATATAGGAGGTATCATTTGTAGTGATTGAGCCGGTGTATGAATCTGTTTTGCATGGAACTGGCACGCTTCACATTTTTTTCACTAGCTCAACCGCATCCTGGAGTGTTGTAGGCCACTAAAAGCCATGCTGGAAGGCTTTACCAACCAACGTGCGAAAAGAAGCATGGTTCCCACACTCGCCTCCATGGATTTCTGCTAGGAGCTCGCGACCTTCTTCCCTTGCATTAGGATGCCATTGGCACCGCGCCAGTAGACATCCCCTTCTACCAACGTGTATCTTTTAGCCAATCTGACAATCTGGTCAGCGGATACACTGTCTTCAGGAAGGATATTATCTTTCAAGTAGCTCCAGATCTCCGAGATCCATGCATTGGAGCTTACTTGAGCTTCTGAGTCTTGCGTGCTGGGTTGCTCGGAGCTTCCGGTAGCACCTACGACCCTTGGTGGCTGACATGGTAATAGGGCCACCGGGACAGCCAACTTCGAGGTGTTGGTCTCGCCCCCTTCGCTGAGTTCGGCAGGCTGAACTGTTGGTCTTGACAACCTCCGGACAAAGGTTCCGTCAGGAGACGGAGCCCCTGTTGAGGCCTTCGTCGAGAGTTCGTCAGCTTCAGAGTTATGAAGGCGCTGAACATGGTGGAGATCCAAGACTTCGAAGTCTTTCTGGAGCCTCTCGACTTCAAGGAGATAAGCAACTAGTTGGGGATTGTTGCAGCAACATTCACCTTTGACTTGTTTGATGATGAGCTGCGAATCACCCTTGACCAGCAGCTGTTTGACACCAAAGGATAGCGCCACCTTGAGTCCGTAGATGAGAGCTTCATACTCCACCATGTTGTTGGTCGCCTTGAAATCAAGGTGAACTATGTACTTGACCTTCTCCCCGGTCAAAGCTACAAGAAGAATTCCAGCTCCGGCCCCTACTTTTGTACGGAGTCGTCGAAGTAGAGAGTCCAGTGAGGCTCGGTGAATACCGGAACCTTGGGTTCTGGTTTATGCTCACTGGGGCCCCCAGGGTTTGATGGAGAGGGAGTCCATTCCGCCATGAAGTCAGCCAAAGCTTGACTTTTGATTGCTTGTCGTGACACGAATTCTAGGTTGAACTCGACAACCTCAGCTGGCCACTTTGCAATGTTCTCAGTTGAGTTAGGGTTATGCAAAATAGCACATAGTGGAAAAGTAGTTACCATTGATATTTTGTGGGCTTGGAAGTAGTGACGAAGCTTCCTTGAGGCAATAAGAACTACATAAAGCAGCTTATGCACCTCAATGTATCTTGTCTTGACGTTATGGAGTACTTTGCTGATGAAGTACACTGGGCGCTGGACGGTCCGGACCCTCTAGGAGGGGCCCGAAGCTTCTTCTCCATCGATCCAGACCCTCTCAGAGGGGTCTGGACCTTCTTGTTGAGCTTCCAGGACCCTCCCGGAGGGGTCCAAATCTTCTTCGTGTTCAAGCCGGACCTTTACGGATGGGTCCGCCTCTTCATGAACAGTCTTTATAACTCCCTTAGATGAGAGAGGTTGATCTTTTGGCACTCCGTCTTGAAGATCCGTGTTTGGGGGCTGGGACCCAGACTCGCCTTAAGGTAGCTCCGGACCCTCCCGGAGGGGTCTCGGCTCCTGGACTGGATGTGGCTCCGGTCTTTTCGCGATCAGGACCATGTTGACAACTTCGGTAGTTGCAAAAATGTAAAGCAGTAAAGGCTCACTAAGATTCGGAGCTACCAAGATCGGTAGTGTGGTGAGGAGTTGTTTCAGCTCTTGAAACACCTTTTTTGCTTCTTCAGACCAATGAAAAGGTCTGGTCTTCCTCAAGAGTTTGAAGAAGGGAAGTGCTCGCTCTACCAGTCTTGAGATGAATCGACCGAGCGCAGCTAGACATTCAGTTAACTTTTGGACATCCGTGATGCGGGTTGGGGGCCGCATATCTTCTATGACCTTGATCTTCGTCGGATTTGATTCAATTCCTCGGTGAGTCACCAAGAAACCTAGAAGCTTTCCGGAGCTAACCTTGAAGACACATTTGTCCGGATTCAACTTAGTGCGCGTGTTGCGCAACTTGTCAAAGACGGCTTGCAAGTTATCAAGGAGTGACTCCTTGTTCTTGATCTTCACGACAATGTCATCGACATACACCTCCACCAAGTCTCTGATTATCTCTCAAAATGTTTTGTACATAGCTCGTACAAATGTTGAAGCAACATTTTTGAGACCAAAGGGCATGACAGTATAACAATACAATTCATCTACTCTTATGAAGGCAATATGCTCTTCATCTTCCTTAGACATTTAGATTTGATGATATCCAGAATATGCATCTAAGAAACACAATAACTCGCACCCGGAGGTGGAGTCCACTATCTGATCTATCCTAGATAGTGGAAATAGATCCTTTGGACATGCCTTATTTAAGGTGGTGTAGTCGATACACATCTGAAACTTCCTGCCAGCCTTGGGCACCACGACTGGGTTTGCCATCCATTTTTTATGGAAGACTTCCCGGATGAATCCAGCTTCGAGCAGCTTCTTGATTTCTTGTCATATAAAATTTTGTCGCTCTATTGATTGCTTCTGGGGATTCTGGTGTACAGGCCGAGCATCGGGATAGATCTTCAAATTGTGCTCAATCACCTCCCTAGGGATCCCAGACATTTGTGACGGTTGCCAGGCAAACACGTCAACATTCGCCCAGAGGAAAGTGATGAGCGTGATTTCCTATTTGTTGTTCAGACCTCCCGATATATGGGTAGTCTGAGCAGCATCGTTACCGATTTGGACGACTTTGATGGGAATGTTGGTGTCGCCACTTGGTTGCACACGAGGTGCGAAGGTAGAGCCTCGATGACGAATGCTCGGTGGGTTCAGAGCTAGCTCCTTACCAGATGTTTTTTCCTGCACTGTAGCAAGCGCATGGAGTTCCTCCAATGCAGTGATTCCTGCAGTGCGATCTTCGCAGATCCGTAGAATGACTGCAGGTGTTGGCATCTTCAACACCAAGTAGCCATAGTGGCAGCGGCCATGAACCTGTACAAGGCAGGCCTGCCCAAAATTGCGTTAAATGGCAGACTGATCCGCGCGACGTCGAAGACCAACTTCTCGGTTCTGTAGTTCTCCCTAGTCCCAAAGGTCACTAGAAGTGTGATGGAGCCGAGAGGGGTAATGGCCCCCGGACCTACCCCAGAAAAAGGCCAAGAGAGGCGAAGGTCCGAAGGTCGGAGCTGAAGCTTGACAAATGCTTCAAAGCTTATGAGGTTTAGCCCTGCACCTCCGTCCACCATTACATGGTGGAGTGGAACATTTTTAATGGTCGGAGACACCATCAACGGGAGTTGGCCAACTTCGATCATGTTACGAGGGCAGTTCGAAGCATCGAAAATGATGGAGGTGTCCATCCACTTTTGATGAGGCTCCGCCCTAACGGTGGGAGCTGCAATGGCCATGTCCCATCACATTGTCTTGAGGATGCGGCAAAAGGTGATGTCCCAAGAAGCACTGTGCTAGGGATGATCCGATGGCTAGGGATGTAAGAAGCACTGTGCTTCTTCTTCCCACGGCTGGACGGCAGCGCCGCCATGGCCACCGGCCTGAGCTCGCCAAAGCTCATCAAACCGTGGCCCAAATACCTCAAGCACGACGATTATGACTAGAAACAAAGGAGTACGACGGCTGGAACTCACCTACGGCGTTTTCACGTCTCGGAACGACGCGCACAGAGAACTGCAACAAAGGAGGGCGAGCGAACGGCGTCAGTCTATGGTGCGACGGAGACTCGGCGGAGGTTCTTCGTCGGAACCTTGCCCATGGAGCGTTCTAGCGCACGGGGATCACGAACGAGGAGTTAGATTGGGGAGAAATCTAGTGGAGAGGACAGAACGACGGGGAAAGAGGCGATGCTCACTGGATTCTCGTCGGAGCTGGGGTTCACGACGGGGAATCACGACGAGGATGGTCGTGGATTACTCCTAGAGGTTGTGCGAAGCCAACCAATGTGTACAGCCCAACGTCGACGGCGCTAAGGGAATCGCGCAGGGCGGCTGGCGGCTCATTGGAAACACGCGGCAGCGGCATCGTGCTTGGATTTTTGGAGCAGATAAACCCTAAGAGGCGACTTATAGAAGGGATGTTGTAACTGGATGGAAGGATATCAACACGGGCAAGATTTGCGGGATTTGGTTGCCGGGTGCAGCGAGCATCGCGCGGGCGTGCGCGCATGAGGAAGGTGGAGTCGTGGGGAAGAAATCGGTGCTGACTAGTGGGCTCCGCGCGTAGAGGGAGGCGAGGGCACGATTGAGTTGCGGCTGGGGCGCGCGCATGAACGAAAGCGGCGGCAGCGGCATTGTGCGAGCATGGGTGGCGCCCAAGCGGCGATAGCTAGGGTTAGGTGGGGATCTGCCTCCGTGAGTTGGGCTTGGGCCAGTGCAAGCATAAGTTTTTTTTTCTTTTTTTGTTCAATTCGGTTTTAGAGTGTCACAAGTCTTTTGCTTTTTCAAGGAAAAAAAGTTGAGCTAATATTAATTTCGACAAAAGAAAATTGAACTGGTATATATAATCGCGGCCAAGGAGCTGTCGAGAATGGCGCACCCATGCGTGTGTGTTGGAGAGACGCGTGGTGGATCGGAAAATTATGGTGCGCCGCATACGTGTGTGCTGTTGACTTCGACTGTGCGGGCACATCGCCCTGACGCCCTCTCTCTGATATCTCAGGTAAGAAGACAAGGAAGTGGCGTGGAAAGGCAGCCAAGATTGGTTGGGATGTGTATTCCTCGTCAGAAAGCTAGGATGTAAATACTTAAGATTCGGTTCAGGCTTGGAGGCGTACGTAGTGGAAACACACATGGATTGAGTCTACGTTGATGGCGTCCAGAACGTTGAAGGGAAGGAGCTCATTAATTAAGCAGGGTTGCGTTAATTATTCGGTAATCCTAAATCTCAGTCGCATGAAGCCTCATGCGATGCCTGCCTCACTCCCCTAAGAAAGAAGGTGTACATTTTTTATATTTATTGTTAATCTTTTTGTTAGGATTATGTTATTTCTAAAAAAGTCAAGTAAAATAATTTTGTGATTGATAGATCATAGAATAGTAAAATAAAATTGGATTAATAGGTTAATTACAATAATGAACTATTAATAACAGTAATTAGCTATTAATTACCTATTGCCTGATTTTTTTTCTAAATTTCAGGCAATTGAAATTTAGACATACCCTTAATTATTACAGTACTAGTTTTGGAACGGGCATTTAGTGTGCCATGAGTGTGCATATGTATAGACCAGTCGAATAGTGCAGAACGGAAGTCACTACAAGAAAACGTATTATTTTCGTAGGGCCGGAGTTATTTTCGTGAGCTCCATCACGAAATTAAAATTATTTTTCGTTAGCCAGTGGAGGCTGACAAAATAAATCTTATTTTTGTGGGCCTAATAGGGAGCTCACTGAAATGTGTGCACTTTCGTCGGCTCCTTTAGAAGGCCCACGACAGTATAATAAATTTTGTGGGCACTTCACTGAGCTCACGAAACTGAGTCATACACTTCCGACACAGCCCCCACGAACACCAGTTGCTCGACACCTTACGAACCAGTCGACGCCTCCACGAACCCTAAATTTCCCGAACACCACCGCCGCCGCCCCTCCCCAACGCTGCCGCGCCACCGCCCCTCCTCCGGCGCCGTTGCCACTCCTCCCCAGACGGCGCTGCAACTCCTCCCCGGACGCTGCCTCCCCAGGCGCCGTTGCCGCTCCTCCCTAGACGCCGCTGACACCCCTCGCCGGGCATCCCCGCGCCACTGCCTCTCCCCGGACGCCGTCGACGCTCCTCCCCAGTCCCACACAGTTGCCGCTCCTCCCTGGACGCTGCCACACCGCCTCCCCAGGCGCTGTCGTCTCTCCTCCCTAGATGGCACCTACATCGAGCGATTGACCAGCGGGAGGGGAAGGGTGAAGAACGGAGATGGCGGTGGGGGATGCGCTGCGGCGGCTGTGCGGGGAGATTGTGTGGTCCTACGCCGTCTTCTGGAAGGCCATTGGTGCGACCGACGCAGTGTAAGTCGTCGACTCCACAGTTCGTTTCGTTTCAGAAGATTTGCTCTTCGTCTTTAACTGAACTCCTGCTCCTGCTCTAGACCTATTATCACTGTCTTCGACTTTCTGTGCTCAAATCATGACAAGATTAGGTGAACTTCAAATTGAAGAAAAGGAAGCTGGATGTACTTCTGAAGAAGAAGACGATGATGATGACACGACACAGTTGATAACGGTTCTGGACGTCATTCTCATGGACCCCCCAAAAGTGCGGCCAACCTTCAAGTTTGAGATTTTTTGGGTCAAAGTCTCCGGGTTTTTGGAGGTCGTGCAGACGGCCTGGACCTCAACTGAGACTACTCTCTCAACTGGGTCAAAGTTTCCGGGTTTGAAATTTGAAACTGCAGAAGCTTGCCGCTGCTCTCAAGCACTGGAGCAGAACTTTCAAACAAGCCAGGCTCCAATTACACATAGCTAATGAGGTGATTCTCCAACTCGACAAAGCCCAGGAGTCTCGATCACTGTCAGAGGATGAAATCCAACTTAGGAAGGACCTAAAACATAGAGTTCTTGGCCTGGCAGCCACAGAACGATCCTGAAGGCAGCAACAATCACGAGTGATGTGGTTGCGAGAAGGCGACACCTCCACAAAATTTTTCTTCCTCAAAGCAAACGCCAGTACCCGTAAGCACTTCGTACCTTACCTCAAAAGTGACACCGGACAAATGACTTGGGATCAGGAAGGAAAAGAAGAAATCATGCATAGCTACTTCACAGAGGTCATTGGCTCGACGCATAAACGTGAATATGTCATCGACTGGACCCAGCTTAGTCTGCCACGGATGCAAGACACAACGTTGGACCGTGCTTTCCAGGAAGAGGAAGTATGGCAAGCCGTGAAGGAGCTGCTTGCGGAGAATGCGCCCGGGCCTGATGGCTACACGGGCGTTTTCTATCGTACATGTTGGCCGATCACCAAGGGCGAGGTGCTTGAGGCTTTCAACAGCCTATACTCTAAGGTTGGACCATTATCCAAGCTGAACAGTGCGGACCTAATCCTCCCGCCAAAAAAAGAGCAATCGGAAACACCTCGGGATTTCAGGCCTATTAGCCTCCTCAACTCAGTGGCCAAGCTATTCTCCAAGGTTCTACCAATCAGGCTCCGACCTCACCTCAACTTGCTCATCTCGGATGCCCAAAGTGCGTTTATCCGCCAACGATGCATCCAAGAAAATTTTCTGTAGTTGAGGAACTTGGCTCGACTTCATCACCGTACACATGCACCGGTGCTACTATTCAAGCTGGACATTTCTAGAGCCTTCGACACTGTATCCTGGGAGCACCTCTTTGATCTCGTGTAGGCAAGGATTTTTCTAACCCGCTGGTGTAACTGGATTGCTGCCCTGCTCTCCTCGGCCACCTCTAGAGTGCGCCTCAACGGATGTCTCGACCCCGCCATCCATCACAGAAGAGGACTCAGGCAAGGTGATCCCCTATCACCATATGTCTTCATCTTAGTCATCGACACCTTGCAAAAGATACTTCAACAGGCGACTGATGAAGGCTGTCTATCCGAGCTGCGCTTGAGGCACACGAGACTCCGCACATCATTATACACGGATGATGTTGCCATCTTCCTAAACCCGGTCAAGGAAGAGGTTTCAGATCTGCGACGCATCCTACACCTTTTCGGAGGGGCCACAGGTCTGCATATAAATCTGAGCAAATGTTCAGTGGCCCCAATAAGATGTGACCATCTAGACCTGAATCATATCTTTGAAGATTTCAACTGTCAGAGAGTTGACTGGCCGCTAACCTATCTTGGCCTGCCGATAACACTCGGCAAACTGAGATTGTCCTACCTGCAACACGTCCAAGACCAAACCATGGCAAAACTCTCAGGGTGGTAAGGCAAATTGATCAGTACGACAGGGAGGAGGACCCTCGCGCAATCAGTGCTGGGATCGGTAGCCACCTATACACTTTCAGCCTTGAAGACCTCGAAGAATTTCATCAAGAGCATCGACAAAGTCCGGAGACGCTTCCTCTGGTCAGAGACCCAGGAGCTCTATCGCGGACAATGCAAAGTAAACTGGAAAAAAGTCTGCAGGCTGCTGGATTTTGGGGGCTTGGGGGTGACAGACCTGGAGCATTTCAGCAGGGCTCTACGCCTCAAATGGTTATGGCACTCCTGGCACCAAACAGACCGACCATGGTCATCCCTTTTACTACCGATTGATGCCTCAGATCGGGCTCTTTTTGCAGCGGCAACCACGACTACGATTCAAGACGGCAGATGAGCTCTTTTCTGGCACTCAGCTGGCTTAGTGGGAACGCCCCCATGGCCCTCTTCCCAGACCTGTACCGTGCAGGCAAAAGGAAGAATAAGACGGTGGCGCCCACCCTGGCAAATCAGACATGGATACGTGATCTACTCTCAAACTTCTCACCACCTTTGCTATCGGCCTTTGTTAGTCTACGGGAGATGATCGCAAGTGAGAACATCACCTGGCAGGATCAAGGGTCCGACTCCATCAGGTGGGACTGGTCCACGGACGAGCAATACAGTGCGCGGTCGGCTTATAGAATGCAATTCGAAGGATCAGTCCGATATAACTTCAAGGAGATCATTTGGGAAGCTTGGGCCCCGGCGCGATGCAAAATATTCTATTGGCTCACTGATAAGGAAGATTTGAGGCCCAATCTTCCGATAGGTAATAGATAAGTCAATTGATGGAGATCTCGACGTCGATGATCCGAGACTCTCGAGTAGAACACGAAAAACCCCCTGCAATCACTACACCACCGCTCCGTTGGTTATCAACTGTGCTGCACACGATTGACCTCGTCAAGAAGGCTAGTACCTGCAAGTGCAACTGAGAACACAAGCAAGAACAAGGTAGAAGCAATCTGAATTGCTAAGTTGGGGTCTCACAAACCGATAAACGGCGAAACTGTGTATAACAGATTAATCTAAGCAAAACCCAATTGTTTAAGGTGGCTACTATGGAGTTTATATAGGTGGGAGGACGTCCAACGGGGTGTTGGGGTGGTGACCTAACCCTAAGATACGAAAATAATAGACTTAGACTGGATACAAGGCCCAATGGCCCAATACGGTGGCACAACACCCTGACAGATTCTGAACTCGATTTTGTTTCGACGATTGCTGTCGACTTCGAAGGAATTTTAATATGGGACCAGCACCATTGGAAAGGTTATCCTCTCCCCTTTCCGTGCATATGTAGAACGTACAAAACGGAGTTCGTATGCGTCCTGGGCATCCGTTTTAGTGCGTACTGCTCCTGTACTCCGAGTTGGACACGATTTTGAGTTGGAGTCGGTTTCCATCTTCTTTGAACGTATTCTCTGGTCCTCCATGCCCCTAAACCTTTCTCCAATTACTCCTTGAACCACTCCATGTATCCTAATTATAATTAAATTATTAGATAGCAATCTCAAAAATATATAAGGAAATATATAAGAACGAGCTCACCTCTGAAATTAATTGTTGTGTGTGAATTCTATTGATTGCATCTTGTATGTTCAATGGAGTGTTGTGTATATCCATATGAGTGATATACTCATCATCCTCCCCTTCTTGAATTGGAGTCGTCCTCGACTCAAGTTCATCTTCTCTCATGTGTGGGTCCATATGTGCAACACTTTTAAATCTTCTTGTATGCATGAAAGGAGGAGGCCAAGATGGTGGACGACATAGTGCACTATCTTGATCTTGTCCAAACAAGAGTGCACATTCACTTGAACCAGGATTCCAAACAAATAAACTTTGTACCATGTTTGTAGGTGTAATGATAACGTGCATGATCTCGTCATTCTCCCCTTCTTTATGACAAGCCGTCCTCGGCTTGCTCGTATGTCCAGGAAAAAGGATTGCTTTGGGGGTAGAATGAGCACTGTCCATATTACACAACCGCAGCGAACAATACTTCTCTTTTATTTGTTGTCCCTACCGGAAGGGAAAAATACTAAAAAAACTTGACAAAACATTATTAGCATTAGTGCATTCATTTATTTTTGGATGTTGTTGCAGCACAAAAGGAGTTTTCTCATTTGAACATACGTAAACTTTATGCACCATAAACACACCACTATGTTCATATTTGCCTATTGCATGAAAATTATTTCTTGTCAACAAAGGTAATTCAGTTTTCAAATATATTCTTCTCTCTACAGTATCTAGATCACAAAGAGTGTCAAATTCAATATATCCCAAGGTATTTAGAGAAGACAACAATTTCAGTTCATCATTTTCACAAGTAAATAGAATCAAATTCTTAATTTCAGCACAAGTGGGTAATAAAGTATCAAATTCATTTGATTGTTCTAGCATAGGTACAATATAATTATCAGCACACAACTCTTTCTTAGCGCAACGATCAGCAGGAAAATCAACATGTGACAATGGTGTATGAATAAATGATTCTAATAGTTGCTCCTCGAAAATAGCATGATTGGTGGAAAAATTCAGAACATTCAAAAACTTCTCATCTTCTGTATTTGTAGAATATTTTGACTTACTATTTTTAGCAGTGATTTCGAGTGCATTATGAGTTGATCCATCTAATATTTCACAAGTGTTGTCGAAAGCCTCGTTCTCTTTTGCATCATCTACATTATTTTTTATATTGTCCTGCAAAACGTTAGACACAAAAGGAGGTACAACAAGAAATTTCTCCACAAATTGATGCACTTCATCTTTGCAATTAGATACATTCATGAATGTTTCTCGCATACAAATTTTCATATCCTTCTATGTTCGAGGTTTTTCTAAATCATTTAAATTGTTCCACCAAGTTAATGCATAACCTACTAATGCACTTGCAACATTTCTAATTTTTCTTCTGTCACACATATGACATTGTCCAAAAATTTTATCCAACTCTATTTCCCAAACAATATATTCATCGTAACCAAAACCATCATAAAAAGGAAGAGATGAGAGAATGTAATTACTTCTGGTGGAAGGTGTTGTAAATGTGGTCTGAATGTCATGTGAATCCTTAGTTGATGTTTGATTTTTAGTGAGCAACTTCATCGTCGTCTTCATCATGTCAATGATCTCAGCATATAATGCATGATTCTTGCTTTTATCTGACATTGTTAGTAGCAAACAAAAGACAACAAAAAAATATGTTATCCCTATCAACTACGAAGGATAATGGCAAAGTGGAAGTAGAATCACACACTCTCAAGCGTTTTACCACGCTCTTACAAGTGTTCTTACCGACACTGCAGGTGGCAAACGGTGGCCGGTATGATGAAACCAATGAAGCGTGGGATGATTACAAAGGTGTATCGATTCTGCTCAAGAGTAAAGTGTAGCTTAGATGACACTTTATATGTAGCAAGGATTAGCAACAATGAAATCAGATAGTAAAGTTGAATAAGTGTCCAAAGTACTTGTCAAAGTTGCTGGCCTAAATGTGTTCCTAGTAGTTCAAGCAAGCAAAACATGAGACAAAACTAGATGACAAAGGATGCAAAAACTTTTGTTTTTTTTTGTTTTTTCCTATTTTTTTGTGGGGATTTTGTATATTTTTTGCATTTCCATTTTTCTTTTGTCTTTCTTTTCTCAGAATGTGCTGCAAAAGAAGAACACAATAAAAACCAATCAAGATATCTTGTGTGTGTGTCGCAGATTTTCTGCTCAATCTTCCAAGGACAAATAGGAATACTTAGAGGCTCTAAATAGAAAAACTAACAACAGAAAGATTGTAGATATATCTCTCCTCTTTAATTTCAATATATGGAAGACCTATTTTGGACAAGAACAATAGGAGATATTGTCCCCGAAATACAGATTGTTCAGAAATTCTAGGTCAAGAACAGATTCACATCTAATACACTTTTGACCATGATATCTCTGTTTACTGGAAAACCAATGAATACGAAAGTTGTAAAGAACTTCTTAAGCTTTTCAGAAAGTATAAGAACTCTAAAATCCGAGTTTGTATGAGTGAGATATGATGAAAATAACAAACTGGACAGAGATGAATCCAATCTGGACATGATGACGTGATTCAAAACGATGAATCAACACAATGCAAAACTCAAACTAAGACCAAAAACACTTTCTAAACCAGCAATATGACTCAACAACGGACACAAACTCAACAGAACTAAACTGAAAACAAAAGTTGCAAAGGCTCATTGGTGGTTGGACAAAGTAATGAACAGATCTACTAAACTACAAGTTTTTTTGTAGACTCTAGATATGAAAAACAAAACTAATGTAATGGATAGATGAATTACCTAATGGGTAACCTGGAAATCTGATACCAATTGATAAGGAAGATTTGAGGCCCAATCTTCCGATAGGTAATGGATAAATCGATTGATGGAGATCTCGACGTTGATGATCCGAGGCTCTCGAGTAGAACACGAAAAACCCCTGCAATTACTACACCACCGCTCCGTTGGTTATCAACCGTGCTGCACACGATTGACCTCGCCAAGAAGGCTAATGCCTGCAAGTGCAAACGAGAACACAAGCAAGAACAAGGTAGAAGCAATCTGAATTGCTAAGTTGGGGTCTCACAAACCAATAAACGGTGAAACTATGTATAACAGATTAATCTAAGCACAATCCAATTGTTCATGGTGGCTACTATGGAGTATATATAGGTGGAAGGATGTCCAACGGGGTGTTGGGGTGGTGACCTAACCCTAAGATACGAAAATAATGGACTTAGACTTGATACAAAGCCCAATGGCCCAATACGGTGGCGCATCATCCTGACAGATTCTGAACTCGATTTTGTTTCGACGATTGCCGTCGACTTCGAAGGACTTTTGATATGGGACCAGCGCCATTGGAAAGGTTATCCTCTCCCCTTTTCGTTCATATGTAGAACGTACAAAACAGAGTTCGTATGCGTCCTGGGCGTCCGTTTTAGTGCGTACTGCTCCTGGACTCCGAGTTGGACACGATTTTGAGTTGGAGTCGGTTTCCATCTTCTTTAAACTTATTCTCTGGTCCTCCACGCCCCTAAACCTTTCTTCAATTACTCTTTGAACCACTCCATGTATCCTAATTACAATTAAATTATTAGGTAGCAATCTATTCTCAAAAATATATAAGGAAATATATAAGAACAAGCTCACCTCTGAAATTCATTGTTGTGTGTGAATTCTATTGATTGCATCTTGTATGTTCAATGGAGTGTTGTGTATATCCATAGGAGTGATGTACTCATCATCCTCTCCTTCTTGAATTGGAGTCGTCCTCGACTAAAGTTCATCTTCTCTCATGTGTGGGTCCATATGTGCAACACCATCAAATCTTCTTGTATGCATGAAAGGAGGAGACCAAGGTGGTGGACGACATAATGCACTATCTTGATCTTGTCCAAACAAGAGCGCACATTCAATTGAGCTAGGATCCCAAATAAATAAACTTTGTACCATGTTTGTAGGTGCAATGATAACGTGCATGATCTCGTCACTCACCTTGGTGTGATTTCGGCTTTGGACGTCGGATCGCCTGCAAGTCTGAGGTTGGCTAAACGTTTACTTCTGTCCATTATGCATCCGAAATTTGGAGACGGCAACCCACTTACTGCTAGAGTGCCCCCTCTCCAAAACATTATGGCTCTTGATCAGCTCATGGCTGGGACTCCTGGTGCTGCACCCTGGGACGTGGAAGTCGCCAACCTCCCTCGGCGAATGGACCTGGGACATCCTCTCATGCCCGTCTCGGAAGAGGAAAAAATGTTTTGAATCCCTCACCCTCCTGATTACGTGGACCATCTGGAAAGAAAGGAACGCCCGTATTTTCCAAGAGCGAGAGAGTACCACCGCGGAGGTTCTGCAACGACTGCAAGACGAGGCAGTGGCCGGCTCCAAACATCTGAAGGAGCTGCTTCCAACTACCTAACCCTGTAAGGCTTCGTTTGGCAAAATGAAAATCAAATCCACGTGTGCTTTGCACCCGGCGTGGATTGGGTTGACACCCAATCCACGCTGCGGGCGGTGTGTAGGGTTGCCAATCCACTTGAGCATTTGTCTACTGAGTGGTTAATAGTTTGTTTGTTTTACTGTTTAAATTGAGCATGTTTAACACTATCGTTAGTCATATAAGTTAACCAAAATTGTGAAACAACGCAAAAATAATATTGTCATGTTGCTATGTTTTTCATATCACTACAAAAAAATGTATTTTTAAAAAAATATATTGAAGATATTAATTTTAGCAGAAAATGCTCTACTCTTGTAATGCACTGCAACGACAAAATTTGGCTTAGTAATCAAACCATGTAGTCAAAAGATCATGAAAAAACCATTCATCATAAAAAAACAACGTTGGCAAAGCAGACAGTGATCCCACAATGATCAAGCATATATATATATTTACAAACATAAGACATGTTAATCTGCAAAAAAGAGACCAAATCCATGCAACTAAAACAATCAACCATTTAGCACCAAGAAAAGTATGATCATAATAGAAACACAGAAAGGATAAAACACTGCCATTGCCATATCATTGAGTTGGAAACCATATGTCAAAGTGATAAATTATCAAGGACTATAATCTGAAATACTTGCACTTGGTGGAATTGCTCGATCATAGTCTCAGAAGAGTTAATCAAACCTAGCAGATCACCAAAAGTTCTTCCAAACTACCAGCTTTACAATCTGACACAATAACTAACAGCTTCTCTACAAAAAGAAGATCTACCATTCTGGACCATAAGGAAGTGGTTCAGTCATCGCTGTAGCCAAGCAAACAATACAGTCAGCCAACAAAATAAAATAAGATGGAAATATCAGTACATAAAAGCTGAGACAATATACACCTTAGTCTCTGGACGCCATATAAGGACCTGACCTGAGTTGATCAGCCTCTGCCTTCTGCAACAAAATGAATGACATGGTTAAAATAATAATGCTAGATTGTATACAAAGGATATTAACGGAATTCACAACAATTAGTAAGAGCATCTATAAAACTTAGAAGTAGCTAACATATTGATACATACAACACATCAATAGTATATGATGGTTTATGCATAGACATATTTCAAAAGGGTCAGGATCTTGTTAAATGTTAAGTAAATACATACTATAGTAGAAAGGGTTTCATTCAAGTATGATAATTCTTTTTAGCTTTGATTATCACTCAGAATTAATAGGGAACAAGCAGCAACTTTAAATAAAGTTTTGAGAACCAAACCAGCTCAAACTTATTCTAATCAGGACAGTACCAGAACAAGAAGAACTAAGTAACTTTGCAGAACACATGGTTATCTGACACAACTTTACTGAAAATGTTTGTGGTTGTGAAAAAAATACTGTTTAAGAATATCAACAGTGAATGTATGAAAATAGTGAAGCATTGCCGCAATGCAATCAAAACTATCTGTTACACATTGCAGGTTGGTTCATATGATAGACCAGGGAAGGCACCAATATGCTGCTGCTAATAGCACTAATCACTAACTGACATTAATTAGGCCTATCAGGTTGAAATAAAAGAACAGTAACAAAAACAAATACTTTTAAAAAGAAGCAACCAGTATACATTTAGTTGATGGCATGCAGAATCTGCTCGAATTCATTTCCTCTTGTTCTTGCTCCCCACGAGCAAGACCACGTAGAACAGGGCTCTGAAGAAGAAGCCCCACGCCACGGTCACCAGCAAGCACTTCCACTTGCTGAGATTCGTCACTCCCTGTTGCGCCAGCACGTCGGCGCCGATGGCCATGTAGGTGTTGGCCGTCAGGTTGTTGCCCAGCGTCGCGCTGATGGTGTTGAGGACCTTGAGCTTGACCGCCTCCGGCATGCTCCCCATCGGCGTCCCGTCGAACATCTCGACGCCACGCGAGAAGCAGCGCAACACGTCACCGAACTCGTTCTGTAGCACCGCCTAGTATGGGTACTTCACCAGGGAAGGTAGTGGAACCAGATCCAGTAGTCCACGATCTGTTGGCGCGTGATGAAGAAGACGGGGAAGAGGAGGATGTAGGCCAGGATGGCCACCACCATCGTGCAGCAAAACATTATGTGCGCCGCCGGTGGGAGGAGCTGGGTGGGGGTTAGAGCGAGCGTCGTCGGGTGGGCGGGTGAGGGGGAGCGCCGCCGGGCGGGGTGGGGGCGAGGGGGAGCGCCATCGGTTGGGGTGGGGTGGGGGGCGAGGGCCAGTGCCGCCGGTTGGGTGGGAGGGCCAGGGCGAGCGCCGCAAGTCGAGCAGGAGAGAGGCGGAGATTCCCGGCCTCGGACGAGTCGCTCGATTTCCACTCTGATGGGAGTGGATCGAGTAGTGGACCGATTAATCCAAGTCTGAGTCAAATGTACTTTTAACTCATGAGTGGAATTTGATCCACAAGCGGTTGTGGATCCATGTGTGACGTGGAATGAGCTTGGATCCATGCCGATCCGCCCCTTCTCAAACGAAGCCTAATGGATGTATTCCCCCTTCCCCTCTCCCTTTCTATTTCCTACCTTTTTCTTTGCATGTTCACCTTGTACATTACTATGTACGCCCTCTTGTAAACCTTGGTTTATACCCCAATCTTAATGAAATCACCGTCTTGACGGTTTTCGAAAAAAAGATAACGGTTCTAGAGTAAGTGAGGACAGTGAGGAAAATGAGGATTTTGGAGATGTTTTAAGCGATAACAGTGTACAACCCAGTTCTTATTTCGGTGCTTCATTTTCTGGGAATGATGGTAATGGTAAAAATCATGGGAATATCCAGGTATTTATGTCAAGCTGATCCTACTTTAGACATGGCAGTCTTAATTACTTTGTCGGATAGGTTTTTGTTTAATTATTTATTTTGATGCTTAGACTAAGGCATTGTTTGGAACCTATAGAGTTAATTATTAGCTAGTTAATAATCGATTAGATGAATTGGGTCAACTAATTATTAGCTAGCTAATTATTAGCTGGAGGTTGTTTGAAACTACTAAAGCTAATTTTATCTCTAGATACTAATTGACTATTTTGCCCCTAAATTGGAACCTCATCACCCTTGCCCGTTCCAGAGGGTCATCACCGAGTACACCGCCAACAGCACCTTCGGCTCGCAGTCGACGGTACTAGGTGCAACTATCCTCTGCTCCTGACAAAATTCTTTTCACCAAACCATCGTCGCTGGCGTGCGCGCCGATTCGCTATCGTTCGCTCATTGTATCTCAGGCGACCACGACGAGCCCAACGGAGGTGAAGAGGATCGTGACTCTGGGGCTCCCGTTCACGACGCACCACGGGGGCGGCGGCACAACGGGACGGAACGGTGCAATGGAGGGCAGGCACGACGGAAGGCCTGCGCGACGGGCGGCGGCGCTGCCCAAGCCGTGCGCTGTTTTGGAAGGGTGAAGGGTTCGTTTTGGGAGGAGATTGAGAGATAAGGGCAGGGATAAAATAGACTTTAGCCAAGAATTAACTACAATTAGCTAGATTAGAGCAGCTAATGAGATAATAGTTAGCTAAGGGGATAGCTAATAATTAGTTGCACTATTAGCTGAGGGGTTTGAAACTTCCAAAATAATTTTTTAACAGCTAACTATTAGCTGTAGAGATTCCAAACAGGGTCTAATAGTTGAAGAGTGCACTGAAGAAGACTGGAAGCAAGGAAATGCTGAAAAGTGTTTCTCATACACCGTCAGCCCACACATCTCATCCACTATTTCCTGGCCAAACTTCGGTAAGTTGTTTATCCTTTGAGTGCCCTCTTTATTTGTGCCTGAATGAAATTTATTAACCAGTTACCAGTATGTCCTCACATTTTGTTTCTTCTATTTTGCAGATAATAAACTCTGAAGTTCAGGTTCAATTGAAAGGTTAGTTCTATTCCACTGTTGAATACGATCAACTTGCAATATAATTGCCATTTTAAATTGTAGATGGAATTGTACTTACTTACCTTGGCACCTCATATTGCTTAAATTGTGTAGAAATGTAGATAGTTCGTCATGCAAGCATTCGCGTGTGTGAGAGGTCTCACGAAGGCTGCACAGTTACGTGATAACGTTCGTCTTCTGCCAGGAGAGCCGTCCGTTGATCGGGATCCACGTTGCTTCGACAGATGCTCGCGCGCATTGGTGGCTGCTGGCTTGTGCGTACCCACGTTGACCCACGTGCTCATGATGACGGGCCTCGGATCCCAAGCGCAGAAGCGGCCAACGGCGCGTCGTTTTCGTCTCCGACCATCTCATCTGGACCGGAATCCGTCCTTTAATTGACCGAGATAAACAAGATGACATCCACGGCTGCCGGAGCGTCCAAACTTCGTCCGAAGAAAACTGATCCCATTGTACCTGGATTAGCGTGTTCACGTGGACACGGGTGCCCTCATCACGCGTTACCTACTCCCATCACATGATGAGTCAGCCGCGTTTAGCTGCATCTGGATCTCACAGACCCCACACGGTCCCCCCTAGCTTTAATTTACCCATAAACTAATCACTGCAACGTCGCAGATGGTCTAAGCGTGTGCATACGTCGTCACCGCTGAACCAGTGCCTAAGACCATCCGCAGTGGCGTACTGTAAAGCATACTGGATACACTGTTTCACAGTGTAATTTAGAGTACGTACTGTAAAAACTGAAGGAAAATAGTGTATAGAGTATGCTTTAGAGTACGCTGGTGTGGATGGTCTAACATCACTACTGAATGTGGCGTTAGCTTGTAAATTTGTTTCAAATTCCTTTGCACACATAATTTAGGGTGACCAGGGTTGATGAAAATTGTGAATTTTTTGTTTCTTATTGTGCTACAATTGAAGTCCAGCTTTCGTTATTTTTTGTTTCTTATTGTACTACAAATGAACTCCAGCTTTCGGTCTTAAGATTTAACTTTAGTGATGTTATATGCGAAAAATGAAATGCTAAGGACTCTTTTCAATACTTTAAATTAATGCTGCAAAAATGATGAGACATCGACAAAAATGTTTGCCAAAAGATCAAAAAAAGGTTGGCGCGTTCGTTCTTGAGATGGCATAGCTATGTATACAATGGATTTATACTCCTACGTCCAGTTCGTATGTCTCACTCTTCTTTGTTGGAAATGGAGAAATTATCTTACAAGCGAGTCGTCTCTCTCGCGCAGGGATGACCATCAATCCCCTTTTGTAGGCCTCCCGACGACCCCTATCACCCCTTGCACCTGCCTTCTGACTCTTCATAAATGGGACCCGATTTATAAGGGCGCATACCCACCTCAGTTGATGGTCTGGGTCGTTTTTCGTGGCGTGCCCTCCGACCACCGGGAGCTGCGGCCGCGGCAGCAGGTGTGCTGGCCAACGACTTTTTATTGCTGTTGGACTTCTTCTTCTTCTTTCCACTGTCAGAGGCAACAACTTTAGCCTTGGAGGCAAATTTTCTGGCCTCCGTAACTGGTTTGGAGTGCATCTCTCGGTCCTCCGCAGCCCTAGCACATTTGTCGGCTAGGCTGAAGAGTTCCATAACGCTGCTGACTTCTTTGGTTGCCAACTTCTCCAACATCTTCTTATCTCTAACTCCACGTCGAAAAGCGACAACGACAGAGGCGTTGGAGATTGAAGAAATAGTGTTCCGTACCTGAGAAAACCGCTAGATGAATGATCATAGCGATTCTCCCGCCTTCTGTTGTACGGCGAACATATCCAGCTCTGTGCCATGTCAGGTGCAGGAGCTCTCGAAATTGGCAGTGAGCTGACGACAAATCCCCCCCAACTGTAGATGGAGTTAGGAGGTAGACTCATGAACTAGGACCTTACTGTCCCAGTTAGAGCCACAGGGAAATAGTTGGTCATCACAACCTCATTGCCTCCAGCCGCGAGGATGGCGGTGGAGTAGGTTTGAAGAAATTCAACAGATTTGACTGTCCCGTCGTACTTCTCCGGCAGATGAGGCTGGAACTTAGGTAGCTAGTTGGCCATGCGGAGATGCATGGCAAGGGCCGAACATCTCCCCCCCACTCCTAAGGTAGAAGGGTTTTCCCGAGATTCTTGCCTATCGCGTGCGCGCTCGATATGGACGGGGCCATCCTACCTCATGTATCGGCGATCGAGCTCCAACCGGAAATCATGCATCGAGAGCCTCGATGGCGTATGAGTGCGGCGTACCCCGGAGAGCGGTGACGTCACTTGATGGGAGAGCGCACGTCTCCTGTGTTGTGACGCCTGAGGACCAAGTCTACCAGACAAGATCCTGTTCCTTAAAGGTGCCTGCCCAACAGGGGCAGACCTTGATTGGTGATAGCATCGGCTGCGGCTGCAACCAAATGCTCCACATCAGCGCGCCACTGTTCCATCGCACTCTGAGGGGCTTCGAGCGCCGGCGGATGTCGAAGAAGAGTCCGCATTGCGTTTAGCGCATTCTCAGGATTGTTTGTCTATGCAGTGACCGATACAAATACACCATCTCACTAAGATGGTGGAGGTGGAACGACACCCGCTGGGTCAACGACGTTGGTTGCCTACTGCACGTTGGAGGGATTTCCTCCAATAGACTGCTCAACCAAGTTATTGGACGAAGCTGCGACAGAGTTCACTATCTTGAGATCTTTGCCCCTACCTAGCGCGCCAAATGTCGAAGTGTAGCAACGATATTTTCCCCGGTACTACTAAAGCGTAGTCCGTAGAGGTTCATATTTGGATGGTGCGCGTAAGATCACGAACAAGATGGTGACACGAGAGTTTTTACGTGGTTCGTGCCACCTGAGCGTAATACCCTACTCTACGGGGTGGTTGTTGATTGAGTATGTGTGTATACGGTGAGTGTTTGTGGATGCTAGTGTGCGTGTCAGCTTAGTCCTCTCTCTACCGTGCGATGCAATCATTTTATACGCTAGAGAGACGATTACGTCAACTGATCCTGTTCATTGTTGGATCCCCCTGACCAGCAAGTCCTACCCCTTACATGCCCGTTCGGAGACACAACTCCCGGGCTCACACGTCATACTCATACTCATTCTATTACATTTGACTACCAACTCTCTGAGTTTACCTGTTATCGTGGGCATGACATCTCCCTGCTCCCCAAAATGTGCTTGCCCTCAAGCACTGGTCTACCAAAAACAGTCCCATGAATTCCATCACCATCCCTTTAGTCAGTGTGAACAGTAGTAGCAGCAGGCACTCTTGCAAGCACTTGGTGAAGTAGCACATCTGTCCAGCAGATCGACACTTAGGACACAACGTGATCTCTTTGTGGAACCAATTCCCTTTTTAGAGTCGTCACTAGCTGCCACCTCCAGAACCTTTACTGCATAGTAGCTTGTCGCAATACCATATAGTGAGCTCCAGCTAAATGAATCCTCAGTAGAGTAGCACAAATCTCCCTTGATTGTTAAATAAGATGCATCAATCCCACATTGACCACCCAGCGGGCTTAACAAACATGCTGTTTCAGATGCTACAAAAGATGCTTTGCCGTTGGAGTCTCCATGTATCATGTTCTTAAGTTCGAGAGCTTTCTGCTGCTGCTGCTCTGCAGAGAAATCCATCTGACCATCTAATAGTGCAGTGCCATCTTCTCCGTCACCGATGGTCATTTTGGTCATCAACTCCGATACTCTTATATGGAATTCCTTTTTGACAGCTTCCCTTGGTTGGTTAGAACAGTCAATTATTACAATCTTAATTTCATGATCCCACTGCTTGATCCTTGGGTAAAATTCATGCACCCCAATGCTACCACCGTAGTCCGGGGAGACCACAACAATATCAACAATAGAAAATTCTGAGCGCCCTTGAGCCCAGCTATAGGTCATTTGAGGATGGGTTTTAAGTCAAACCAAACCTGGTATAGCGTCAGAAGCCCCCACAATCAACACACCCATACTAGTCTGGAGAGCATGACCATAGCACCATCCTTCCACCACATTAGGAAGCCCTGAAACACTCCAAATTGCAGACTCAATTGTCCCTTTCACCTTGACATGATCACCTTTTACAGTTTGCAATTTTATCACGAGCACATCTTCTCCACTTATAGAATCTGCATCCACCCCATCACAGTCTACCTTAGAGTGGTCTGGTTTTAGCCCCAAAAATAACTCATCAACCCCAGACATTGGTGTGACCCACTTTATGATCCTCAAGCTCAACCCTACAGCATCCTTATTTTGCTCTCCCTCTGAAATTGCAACCCTTTTCCCACCAGACTCCACACTAATCCAACTCAACATCACCACCTTTAGCTACATCTTCTGACAGCAGTTCTATGATTTCCTCGAGAATCCTCTTTCCTTGGTCCACATTAGTGCCTTCTAACCAAACAACAACAGGAACCTTCAAATGGACCAGTTTAGTAGCATTTATGATTCCACTTGTTATCATATCACATTTCTTGATGCCCCCAAAAATGTCTACTAACACTGCCCTCACGGTATCATCTGAATTCAATATCTTAAATGCTTCCACAACCAGCTCCTCAGATGCACTTCTGCCAATCTCCACCTCATCTGCTGTGATTGATTCCAGTTTCCCACGCACAACATCAGCTGATGTTCGGAATTCTTCATCAACACAACCACCTTGATCATGGAACACTTTTAATTCATGCATAGCTTCACTTGGCAGTGCATAGTATCCATCTCTACCGCCTCTATCATCATCATCATCATCATCACTATCTCCATATATGGTCACTGCAGCTTCCCCTTCTCCCTCCTCACATCCAGACACCACCTTATCCTTGACAACCTTCTCTTTACACTCCTCACCTTCTGTCACACCATCTGACACAATCTGCTTGGAAAAATGAGTAACCTCACTAGTGAAACCATCTTCCGTGATGGCCTCCCCACCAGCAACAATGTTCTTATCGTCATTCCAGATCACAGCCTGTGCATACTCCATCTCTGCCGCCGATTCATCCAAAATGTGCATATTACCACATTCAGAGGGCCCACCATAGACTTCTGCTTCCTCTTTCACCTCCTCCCGCTTATCAATTTCTACCGGCCTACCTCTCTTGCTATTCCTTCCTGAAGCAGCAATAAAAGCCCTGTGAGGATTAGCCAGCACTCCACCCGTTTGATGACCCCTGTGATCAGCACCATCCCACACATCTCTCCTCTTCCGAGTCAGTGCTACAAGGCGCTTGTTAGTCTCCACAACTTTCTCGCAGATCATGTTCATCTCCTTGCCTGCTTGTTCCTCCATCATGGTCTGCCACCTTAGCTGGCCAAGGAATTGCTCCTGCACATCCTTGGCCTTGTCCAAGCGTTGCGAAATTGCATCAATGACCTTGAACATCTTCTTCCACTTTTCATCTTCATTCTTCACTATCTTCATTTCCCCATTTGCCTCCTGTTTTAGTTTCTCTGCACATCTCTGCTCAGACACCAGTTCAGCACCACAACCTAGAGCTTCTTCCAATTTGGGTTCCATCTCAACATCCCGTTGCAGTTCTTCACTATCCCTCCTGTTGACTTCAACACCAGTGACCAGTTTCTTTAAGATATCATCTGTTACCACTTTCCTTGCCGGAACAGGGCTATCCCAAAATGTTGAATCATATCCGTGTTCCTCCTCTGCATCGGTGTCGTAGATCAAAACATCCATCTTCACCTTGCTGGTACGGAGTTGCTTGGGCAATTCTTCGAACACCTTGACGGCATATGTGGAGAGGTTGCTTGGGCACTGGAAAGTCACCCCACCGATCTTCTCCTGACCACCTTGCTGGTACGGAGTTGCTTGGGCACTAGGAAACCACCCCGTCGAGCTTCTCCCAACCAGCTCCGCCGTTGTGTGCGTAGGGACCGGTGAGCGTGGATAACCCCTTTGTGTGGTGGAGATGGACGGGGTTCCCATCACGGGCAACACGAATGGGTCATGGGTTTGGAGTAGCGACAAAGTGGAGACGTGGGGAGCCGCAGATCCCAGGGAGGTGAAGAGGCCACCGCTGTCGTCATCGAGGAAGAGGAGGTCGGAGCCCTTTGTGAAGCGCGTCCTCGCCGAAGATGATGCCATCACGGATTTCGAGGAGGAGAGACCGTGCGGTGGAACGCGAGAGTGACGGGCGAGGGAGGCCTCGTTCCACACGGGCGCTGTCGATGAAGGATGCACACGACCGGGTGGGAGGAGGAGGTCGTACGCTGGAGGCGCACGATGGCGACAGACGAAGGAGGCTTCATCCCCTACGAGTGTAGCTCTTGAAGGCCGACGACGTTCGGACGAGCCGTAGTTGGGCGCAGATCCGAAGCCGAGCGAGGTGTCAGCGGGCTTGGCCTTGGTCTTCTGATGAATCGGTTCCGAGATGGCGATGTGTGTATACTCGGAGGTCGCGACACGCGAGGATCTTGGGGTGGCGATCGGGTGGCACACGAAGAGGCCATCGTTGCCGTCTTCGGAGAAGATGCAATTGAAACCGTTGGAGCCGCGCATCCATGCTGCCACTGATGATATCGAGCCGATTTGCCACCGAGAACGTCAAGGACCGCCGAGTTCTGATACCAGATGTCATGAACCGTGGTCGCCGGCTCGCCTAGGTCGGGGCTTGAGCGCGAGACATGGACGCCGATGAGCATTTCCGGTGAGGCAGGTAAGAGGACGAGCCTTGATAGAGAGAGAGACGATTACGTCAACTGATTCTGTTCATTGTTCGATCCCCCTGACTAGCAGGTCCCACCCCTTACATGCTCGTTCGAAGGCACAACTCCTAGGCCCACACGTCATACTCATCCTATTACATTCGACTACCAACTCTCTAGGTCCACCTGTCATCGTGGGCATGACAACTTGGATTAGCTTGTTCACGTGGACACGAGTATCACACGTTACCTAGTCCCATCACATGATGAGTCAGCCGCGTGTAGCTGCACCTGGATCTTACAAACCCCACACGGTCCCCCGACCCCTAGCTTTAATTTACCCATAAACTGATCAGTGCAACATTGCAGATGGTCTAAGCGTGTGCATACGTCGTCACCGCTGGACCGGTACCTAACATCACTACTGATTGTGGCGTTAGATTGTAAATTTGTTTCAAGTTCCTTGGCACACATAAGTTAGGGTGACCAAGGTTGATGAAAATTGTGAATTTTTTTTCTTATTGTACTACAAATGAAGTCCAACTTTTGGTCTTAAGATTTAACTTTAGTGATGTTAGATACGAAAAATGAAATGCTAGGGACTCTTTTTGATACTTTGAATTAATGCTGCAAAAAAATGACGAGATATCGACAAAAATGTTTGCTAAAAGATAAAGAAAAAAGGTTGGCGCGTTCGTCCTTGAGATGACATAGCTATATACACAACGGATTTATACTGGTTCAGGCAAGATGTCCTACATCCAGTTCATATATCTCACTCTTCTTTGTTGAAAATGGAGAAGTTATCTTACAAGCGAGTCGTCTCTCTTGCGCAGGGATGACCACCAGTCCCCTTTTGTAGGCCTCCCGACCGGGCCTATCATCCCTCGTACCTGCCTTCTGACTCTTCATAAATGGGACCTGATTTACAAGGGCGCATAACCACCTTGCGTATCAGGCGGGGTGCCTAGGGAGACAGCCAAGACGAGGAGGTCGTCATTCAGCGTGTTCCCATCTTGTCACCGTGGAAAGTCGTACGAGGGCGCACACACGCCCGCCATACTGCACATGCGTGTTGACGGTCCTTAAATGCTAAATATGACCGTCAATTCACCGCATAAAGATTATAAAATGAAGAACATAACATAGTGGTAGGAGTTAAAACTACTAAATTCCACAAGTGTTTGTCTCTATTTGTATGCAAGTGAATTAAACCCCCAAAATACCCAAGCGTGCAGGGAGTAATCCAAAAAGTTACCATTAGATGAATCCGACAACAACACGTGGCATCACATGGATACATGACTCATTCCTAGGCATATCTGAGGCGATCCAACGGTGTTGCACCCGAGAAGGGGGTCAGAGCCCATCTGGAAGTCACCTCGAGAAAGCACACCCAAGAGAGGCTAGGACCAGGTCGGTCGACTTGGCCCTGGTGCCAAACTTTGTCAGCCTCCACTTGTTGGCTTCGTGTGGCTCCTTCATGGCGTTAACGACTGCTTTGTGTGCTAATTGTGGTGCCAAACCGACTGAACTCGTGTATAAATACCTCCTCACTCTGTCACATCTCCACACACCACTAGTTGAGAATAGTACTCCACTCATAAGCTTTAGAGCCGCCCTAGTGGCCAGCCAAGTAGAAGGAGAGTGAGGAGGAGCTAGAGGAGGAGGCTTGGGCTTGTCTAAGTCCCTCTTCCACACTTGTACCTCTATGGAATTTCTGCCGGAATCGAGTAAGAAACCTTTGTGAATTCAATACAAGTTTGATTTCTATTTTATAGTAGTTTACTTTTGTAACTGCTTGTGGGTTCACTGCTTTAATTCATTATAGGCTCTAGTCATAACTTTGCATTCAAAATGATTAGAGGTGTGAATTGAAACTTAAAAGTGGTGCTTAGATTAGAATTCATCAGTGGATATCTCGTAGACCCACAGATTGAAGAGGTAGACAGTAGGTGGTGACAACCCTATCTATCCTTAGTAATCCTCCACGTTCGTCTATGCCATAGGCTCGTGGCGGGAATCATCTTGGTGTTTTCAAGGGTAAACCCGTGCCCGAAACAAGCAGTTGTTGTAGACTACTGTGGCCTAGATTTCAAACCATTGAATTCCTCTCAAATCCTTGCCTACCAAACAAACTATGTGTCCTTGGGAGAACAAGTTAGAAGATCACTCACACGTTCCTTGGATTCGATACCCTTTGGAATTCTCTTTAAAGGGAATTGCTACAACGGTATTTGCGTGCGCTTTCAAATCGCTCTGTTTTTGTAAGAAATACAAACAAGCATTTCTGGCTCCATTGCCGAGAAACGGTTGTTATTGATCTTCGAACCTTGTTCACCCTTGTATATATTTTCTTTTATTTACTTCTTACCTTTCAACCATTACCACGGAGCAGCCCACCATTCTTTCTTATTCTACCCCATAGGGCGAGTTCTGTGAGCCACCGCCATTGGCGGAACCTATTTGCTCTACTAGCTATGAACTCCACCCTAACTTTATAACCATGGTTCGCGAACAATCCTTCTCGGGAATAGATTGTGAAAAACCTTACCATCATCTGCGAGGATTTGAACAATTGTGTTCTTCCCTTTTAATTAAAGGCATGACACGAGAAACTCTCAAATGGAAGTTGTTTCCTTTTTCTCTCAAAGAAAAAGCGAAACAATGGTGCACCCATAATGTTGGAAAAATAGACGGTGATTGGAGAGAGTTACGAGACAAATTGTCTTGCTTTATTTCCAATATCCTGAATTGTCTCTCTACGAACGGAAGTACTAGGCTTCCAACAGATGTAGAAGGAATCAATAGGTGCAACTTGGGATAGATTTTCACTTTGCGAAATTCTCGCCCAAATTTGTTAATCCCATACCCATTGTTATTGCAACATTTCTTCATGGGACTAAACAAAAAATCTGCCCTATATCAAGACATTATGGCTAGCGGATCTTTCCTCCATAAGACGCTGAAAGAAGGGAAGAAACTTCTAGATTGAATTCTAGGAAATGCCTTCTGCATTAAGGGTCTTAATGAACCTCCCTACGAGGAAGCCACGTCGAGTAACGAGGACACTCCTATAGCCAAGGAAGATCCAAAACCATGCCCGTCACCTGCCTTGCTTGTAGAATCCTCTTTCGGACCTAATTCACTGAAGGATCACGAAATTCAACCTTCGGAATTCCCATTTTGCTTCGAGGAGGAGATTTTTGAAGATTATGGAAATACCTCGAAGTACTGTTACCAAAGAAAGCCATCGTTGCCTCCCAACTCCACCTGACCCACCAGATGGAGTATACCTCCAAGTGACGGCCAAGGTGTTGACCTCTATTTTGATTCAGAATGGACGGCAGAGGTTGATAACTCACTCGATATCCATCGAATGCTCTCACCCTTAGCCACCATTCTATGCCATATTCGAGGAGCATCAATGCGAGTCCTTTATAATCCCTACGTTGGAGCAAATATCATCTTCGATACTTGTGCTCTCACCATTTTGGGCGATGTGCCAGTGGCACCGACACAAAAGTCCTTATTAGATACATATGGAAATATTTTTGAAGGATATGGGATTTTACAAGAAGTGTCAGTAAGACACAAAAATGTTGAGGTTATCCTGGATTTTTACGTGTTCGAAGTCCGAGACTTCGACTTAATGATTGGGGTGCCCACTGAAAATATTCTCATGGAATTTCCCTATGAAGGAAACCTCAATGTAAATCTTGGAGGGAACAAAATTTCCATTCCCATTATGCGTTCCAAGAACACATCTACAGAGCCACCCCTCCAAGATGGGCCAATTGAGGAGGTTAGGACTCTTAAATATTTGGAACCTCCTGAAGTAGAAGGAGAATAAGATTTCATCCAAGAAGAGGATGAACTTCAGGAAACTTTTGATTTGCCAAAAAGGGCCCACATCCAAACCTTCTATTGAGCTCAAGATCTTGCCTCCAGGACTACACTATGCTTTTCTTAATGGAGATTTGGAAGCCTCTATCATCATAAGTGACAAGCTTTCAGATGATGAAACGCTCAAACTCTTAGCCCTGTTAGAAAAGCATAGAACCATTTTTGACTACTCACTCCAAGACCTCAAGGGCATCAGCCCTGCTCTTTGCACCCATCGCATTCCTATTGACCCGAGAGTACTCCCTCACAGGAGCCTCAACGTCTGTTGAATAATGCGATGCGTGAGGTTGTCAAGAAGGACGTTTTGAAACTCCTTCATGTCAGGATTATTTATCCAGTGCCTCATAGTGAGTGGGTTAGCCCGGTCAAAGTATTGCCAAAGAAGGGAGGAATGACGATGTTCAAAATGAGAAGAATGAATTAATTCCTCAACGAACCGTCATGGGATGGAGGATGTGCATTGATTACCGAAAAATCAATAAGGCAACTAGGAATGATCAATTTTCCACTACCCTTCATTGATGAGATGTTGGAACAGTTGGCAAAACACTCCTTCTTTTGTTTCCTTGATGGGTACTCAGGCTATCATCAAATTTCCATTCATCCTGATGATCAAAGTAAGACCACATTCACATGTCCATATGGAACATGCGCCTACCAGTGAATGTATTTTGGACTATGTAATGCACCCACCTCTTTTCAGAGGTGCATGATGTCTATTTTTTCCGACATGATTGAGAAAATCATGGAAGTTTTCATGGACGACTTCTTCATCTATGGAAAAAATTTTGATCATTATTTGGAAAATTTATAAAAGGTCTTGCAAAGATTCCAAGAGAAGGATCTGATGCTTAATTGAGAGAAGTACCATTTTATGGTCCGTGTGGGCATCGTTCTTGGACACTTGGTGTCCGAGAGGGGTATAGAGGTGTACGAAGCAAAAATTGTAGTGAACAACTTCCACTTGTAGTCAACACTAAGGGAATCTGCGACTTTTTAGGTCATGCGGGTTCTATCGACGGTCAAGGATTTTTTCCAAAATTGCTAGACCCCTCATAAACCTATTAGTTGCCATTCGAAATCATGTGTGATGCTAGCGATTTGCTGTTGGTGCGGTCTTAGGTCAAACCAAAGATAAGAAGCATCACGTCATAGCCTATGTTAGCAAGATTCTAACAAGAGCACAACTTAATTACGCCACTACGGAAAAAGAGCTCCTGGCAGTAGTCTTTGCTATCAATATGTTTAGATCCTATTTGGTTGGAGCCAAGGTCACTATCTACACAGACCATGTAGCCTTCAAATTTTTGCTCACAAAAAAGGATGCTAAACCAAGCTAATTCAATGGATCCTTCTACTACAAGAATATAATTTGGAGATTAAGGATAAGAAAGGAGTGGAGAATTTTGTTGCTGATCATCTATCACATATGGAAGTCACACAACATATGGATGTACCCATCAATGACTTCCTACGTGATGACATGTTGCTCAAGGTGACCGAATCTCACCCTTGGTTTGCGAACATCGTGAACTTCATGGTCACGGAGTACGTACAACCAGGGGAGAACAAAAAGAAGGTCATCTATGAGAATCGTAGACTCCTGTGGGACGACCCATACCTCTATCGAGTATGTGCTGATGGCTTTCTTAGAAGGTGTGTCCCCATGATCAAAGGCACCAAAATCATTAAAAAATGCCATACTGGCCCCTATGGAGGCCATTACAGTATTTACCGCACTCAAGCAAAGATCTGACAAAGTGGATTCTATTGGCCTTCAATGTATGAAGACACCAAAGAATTCATTTATTGAGGTTGGAAATGATAAAAGTATGGAGGAATCACTACTAGTAATGCCATGCCCCTCACATATAATATTCAAGTCGAATTATTTGATGTGTGGGGTATTGACTTCATGGGACCTTTTCCAAAGTCCTGTGAGTGTGAGTATATTCTGGTGGCCGTCTACTATGTGTCAAAATGGGTAGAAGCATTACCTTGTAGAAATGCTGACTCCAAGCAAGCTAGGAAAATCTTCCATGAGATCATTTTCTCACACTTTGGCACTCCCTGGATGGTTATAAGTGGTGGAGGATCTCATTTCATTGATAAGACCTTCCGAAGCTTTCTAAGGGAGCCTTGAGTTCAGCATAATATTGCTACTCCCTATCACCCACAAACAAGCGGTCAAGCGGAAACATCTAACAAGCAAATCAAGAATATTATGCAAAATACCATCTTGGAAATGGGAACGGGATGGAAGCAAAAGCTACCAGATGCATTGTGGGCATATCGAACTGCCTACAAAACACCCATCAACATGTCTCCTTTCCAACTTGTCTACGGGAAGACTTGCCATCTTCCTGTAGAGTTGGAACATAGAGCTCATTGGGCCATAAGACGGTAGAACATGGATCTTGATCAGGCTGGAAAGCACCGTTTGAGACAGAGCTCTGAGCTTGAAGAATGGAGGGATAAGTCGTACCATAGTGCCAAGATCTACAAGGAAAAAACTAAGAGATGGCACAACAAATGGATTATGCCAAAGGAGTTTAAGCCTAGAGATAAAGTCCTTCTCTTTAACTCTAGGGTAAAACTCTTTGGATATGGGCCATTGAGAAGTATATGGAAGGGAACATTTACCATAATATAAACTTCATCTCATGGGGCCGTCACGCTTCAAGATGATGATGGCCATCTATTTAAGGTAAATGGGCACTGCCTCAAAATCTTCCTAGACTCCCGAGAGGATGTGGAAAAAGAGATCGACGTGGTAAATTTAATCAATTTCCACACCATTTTTCCAAATTCCACATAATTCCTCAAAGTCCAACACATGGCCCATGGATACAACCCATGAAACTATAGATCAGACAGGGCCCGCACAAGGTCGATTGATCGCCTAGGTCGACCAACTACTGGTTGGCGCCGCCAAGGTTCTGTTTTTGCGGGTTATCTCTCCCATGATATCCCAATAGAACCCTCGGTGCGATAGCTCCTATCGCCGCCTTGGCAACATTAAAAAGCCACAAACAGAGAGGAAACTTGCACTGTTCTAGAAAAGAAACATCCTCTCCCATCTTCCACCTCGTCCTAACCACCATGGCCAACAAAGGCAAAAGCATCATTCCCCATGTGTCCTCAAGCTCCACCTTCAACCTCAGCGGGGAACCTACGCTAGCCAGCACGACACCACTATGGCCATTGAGGCTGTGATGGCTTTGGACGTGGCACCTCTCGCCGCGATCCCACCTCTTGGGATGCCCCATGGACGTAGCCCTGCATGATGCCAGCGTGGCACAGTCGCTTTCACTGCGTAAAGCGCCCATGAAGGCACGTACTACTACGCCACGTCCAACAACGGCTACTCTCAATCCTATTGTGACTCGTCTTTTCCATGCAAAATACGAAGTCCATTCCACGCTACAGCCCAACAAGAAGTACACGGTTATGCTCAAAACGAATAATGGCTATGTAGTGAGCCACCACTATGGATCGCCAACTCGTACCTCGCTAGAGCCCGCGAACGACCATTTCATAATCTAAGGCGTGAGAATGCCAAAAGGTTATGGAAAAGGTCTCTACAAGCGTGTGGACAACTTAGCCTTGGAGGAATCGACATACTCGTATCCCTCTAGGGTGAGGCATCACCTCTCAACACCTGCTATAAAAAGGCCTCCGGGCCAATATCAAAGCAGTGATGTGAAATCTCCCAGTGCCTATGCGGCGCGCCTAGCTAAATAATTAGCAAATCTCCAATTGGAAAATAAAAGGCTAGCACACACGATGGCTGAAGCACACATCAATAGGGCAGAATTAAAAGATGACATTGATGCCCTTAAGGAGGAGATAGATGGTGTACGCCGTGGCATGAGCGCTAAAATCAAGCGCTTATGCGAGACCGTAGGGATGTTCGACATTTACAAGGCGCCATGAGTAGATGTCCCTCTAGGACATTGGGTGCTTACTCCTAATTCGCTTATTTTGTTTCAATATTTTGTAATTCAATAATGTAAGCACCCCCATTTTTCTGTTCAATAAAGTGAACTTACCTGTTAATCTAACACTGGTAAAGTTCCCCTTTAGTTTATTTTGTATCAAATAAAGTTTCTAGGAAAAAGTGTGAGGGAGGATTCCGTTTCGCAACCCAACGTTGGTTTGAATATATTATCCCCTGCTCTTGGTGATTCACTGGAATTTGAGTTGAAAATTTTGACGCATTCATAGAAATTCAAATTAAAATCAACTCAATTGAATTAAACATTGCAATTTTCTCAAAATTATGAGATTAGTATACCATGTATTTTGATTTCATTACCATGTTTCTGGACCCATATAATTAATTAGGACAACATGTCATCTATGTTTTTTAATGGTGTGATACGATGAGTAAAATGAACCCATGGACAAACCTATTCTTGCTTGAAATTGATTTTGAATTTTGCACAATTTTGAAGTCTTACGATTTGCCTTCCTCTCTCATTGGGAATTAAATACCCACCAAGGCCATATGATATGAATATTGAAAACGACAGGCATATGCCACTTAGCATTTTCATTGAACTTTGTCAAACTCTTGACCCTATTGAGTGACTTGCATACATATTTTGATGAAGAAATTTCGTGTGCACCCCACCATATTCCATCATTTTCATCACTCCGCCATCAAAATATACTCCATGAAAATTATTGCAAAATCATCTCTCATTAAAAATATGCATAAAAAAGAGTAGAAGGCATGGCTATAAAAGCTCTCAAAAGAATTCAAAAAAAAAGAGAGAGAAAGAGCCAATAAGTAGTTATGCTTCATCCTTGCACAAAAAGAGTGATCAAATAGGAGTTATCATCACATTCATTATCCATCATTCACCCCTCATAATAAGTGCACAAGAATATCCTTAGTCATTGATTTTATTGCATGGTATTCTCATATGGATCTTGTTTTTGACTTAGTAATATATGAATTGCAAGTGTGTTGCCCTTTATCCCTACAAGATCCACAAAAGCCATAATTAGTTGTAGGGAAAAAGTGGAAAAATTATGCCAAGTTGAGGATTAAAACACTTTGAGTGACTTTAGAGAATCCAATAAGAGGAGGAAAAGGCATTATCATTTTGAAATATAGCAATTTTTCGAAATCATTTCAGCAGGAGGAAGTCCGGGTGAGATACACTCAACCGTTCCACCTCTCAAATGCCAAAGATGATGTGGTAGCCACAATACAAAAAGGGTTCAAAAGCAAAGGTATGAATTAAAATACTTTGTATACTCTTTTCATATGCATAGCAATATTTATCTTAGCACTTAGTTCTTCTTGCCTTCACTCAAGGACGAGCAAAGGACTAAGTGTGGGGGAGTTTGTTGACGGTCCATAAATGCTAAATATGACCATCAATTCACTGCATAAAGATTATAAAATGGACAACACAACATAGTGGTAGGAGTTAAAACTAACAAATTCCATAAGTGTTGGTGTCTATTTGTATGCAGGTGAATTAAACCCCAAAAATACCAGGCATGCAAGGAGTAATCCAAAAAGTTACCATTCGATGAATCATGCGACGACACGTGGCATCAATGGATTCATGACTCATTCCCAGGCGTATTCGAGGAGATCCAACGATGTTGTACCCGGGAAGGGGGTCAGGGCCCAGCTGGAAGTCACCCCGAGAAAGCACACCTAAGGGGGGGGGGCAGACCTGGTCGGCCGACCCCCCTAGTCGGCCGACTTGGCTCTGGCGCCAAACTCGGTCAACCTCCATGTGTTGGCTACCTGTGGCTCCCTGATGGTGGTAATGATTGATTCACGCGATAATTGTGGCTCCAAACTGACTTAACTCGTGTATAAATACCCCCTCACTCCCTCACTTGTCAACACACCACTATTTTGAGAATATTACTCCACTCGTAAGGCCCTAGTGGCCAGCCAAGTAGAAGGATAGTGAGGAGGAGCTAGGAGGAGGAGGCTTGGGCTTGTCAAGTCCCTCTTCCACACTTGTACCTCTTGGTAAGTTCTACCGGAGTCGAGTAAGAAACTTTCGTGAATTCAATACAAGTTTGATTTCTATTTCATAGTAGTTTACTTTCATAACTGCTTGTGGGTTCACTGCTTTAATTCACTAGAGGCTCTAGTTGTAGCTTGGCATTCGAAATGATTAGACTTGTGAATTGAACTTAAGCGTGGTTCTTAGGTTAGAATTCATCAATGGGTATCTCGTAGACCCACAGATTAAAGAGGTAGACTGAGGTGGTGACAGCCCTATCTGTCCTTAGTAATCCTCTACGTTCAGCTATGCCATAGGATCGTGGCGGGAATCGTCTTGGTGTTGCCAAGGGTAAATCCGTGCCCGAAGCAAGCAGTTGTTGTAGACTATTGTGGCCTATATTTCGAACCATTGAATTCCTCTCAAATCCTTGCCTACCAAACAAATTGTGTGTCCTTGGAAGAACAAGCTAGAAGATCACTCACACGTTCCTTGGATTTAATACTCTTGGGAATACTATTTAAGGGGAAGTGCTACAACGGTATTTCCGTGCACTCGCGGATCACTCTGTTTTCGTAAGAAATACCAACAATACGCTCGCCATTCCATTGGATGTGACGTGCATAGAGTGTGCAAGTGAATCTCGTAGAGTGCGCTAGGGGCGTACTCGAGTGATCTTAACTTGATCGTGACGATGTCCACTTCTCATTGAAGGCTACCTGCCTCTTGCTACCCAAGCTCGGGCTCGGGCACTTGGGTCCTGGCCTGCCATCTTTATATTTCGAGGACACATTCCTCCAGGACCCAGTGTGGAGACCATGCCTCGACGCGGGGCGATGTACCTGCATGCTGCAAGTGACTTGTACATTCTGGTAACCGGGGTTCAGAACCCTGTGAGTAGCCTCCGAGCCTTCAGTTGATAGTGGCAGTCGATCGAAGGATGGAGTCAGTCGGCTTAAGTCCTATGAGAAAACGAGATGAAAATGTGAGCTCTCAATTCGACCGTTGTCGCTATGACAACTAGGCCACTGATGGCCAACCACAACCTTTGGTCGTGCCGATCGGCACCCCAAGGAGAGATGGCGCACCCCTCTGCAGGGACAATGTTGTTGTTATATCGAATTCGCTTCGCTTCCCGTCTGCGAGTTGTTCGTGACTCGAAGGGGTCGAGCAGACTAGGAGCTTCCTTTGAAGTTCGAGCCCTGAGCCCAACGAGCTGCCTATCGGGTAAAGTTCGAGCAAAATCCAATCACCCTGCTCTGTAGGGCGCGTGGAACCATTCATGTCGTTCGAGGGGATCGTCCTTGTCGAGGCTCGTTTCCCGCGCTTCGTTAAACCCTAGTTCGAGATAATCGCAGAGATCTCGAGCCTTCCAGTGGCCCGAGCAGATCGATGCCAGCCCTTTGGGGGGCCACTGCGGTGCTACCACTACAAGGATTCCAACCTGTTGCAACGATTGTACTGCAACGAATACAAAATCATTGCAGTAAGCTTGGTGTTTTGCCCGATTCACTAGTTCGTGGCATTAGGATCTATCGCCATAGAATACAATCATTGCATTAGGATCTATTTCCATGATTCACTTGTTTGTGGCGTTAGGATCTATCGCCATGGAACACAAACATTGCAATAGGATCTATTGCCACAAATCAGAAAACTGTTGCATTAGGATCCTAATGCAACGGAGAAAAATCGTTGCATTAGGATCCGTAGCAAAAAATCACTATTTTGTGGCATTAGGATCTGTCACCACATAACACTATTTTTGCATTAGGATCTTATGCCACGATTCACTAGTTTGTGACATTAGGATCTATCACTACCGAACACAATCGTTGCATTAGGATCTGTTGCCACGAATCACTAGTTCATTGCATTAGGATATCTTGACACGGAGCACAATCATTGCATTAAGATCTCTTGCCACAATTGTACTAGTTCATGGCCTTAGGATGTATCGCCACGGAACACAATCATTGCATTAAGATCTTTTGCCATGATTCACTAGTTCATGGCATTAAAATCTATCACCACGGAACACAATCGTTGCATATTAGGATCTGTTGCCATGAATAACTAGTTTGTTACATTAGGATCTTTCGCCACGGAGCACAATCTTTGCACTAGGATCTGTTGCCACGATTGTACTAGTTTGTGGCATTAGGATCTATCACCACAGAACACTATCGTTGCATTAGGATCTGTTGGCAGGAATCACTAGTTCATTACATTAGGATATTTAGCCACGGAGCACAATCATTGCATTAGGATCTGCTGCCACAATTGTACTAGTTCGTGGCCTTAAGATCTATCACCACGGAACACAATCGTTGTATTAGGATTTGTTGCCATGATTCACTAGTTCGTGGCATTAGGGTCTATCACCATAGAACACAATCGTTGCATTAGGATTTATTGCCATGATTCACTAGTTTGTGGCGTTAGGATCTATTGCCACGGATCACAATCAATGCATTAAGATCTGTAGCCATGATTCGCTAGTTCGTGCATGAAAGGGATCCAAGGCGGGGGAGGGTGCTGACGCTGGCGGCCCCACTTGCCAGTGAAATTGATCGAAAGAACCACCCACAAATCTATGAGTTCGTTCGATTTCTGTTTTCTGCGCGTGACCCATTTTCCACTTGATCGATAGTGCTTACAGGAATGCAATCATCACAACTCACACAATACCTATATAAAAACGTTGCATTAGGATCTATCGTCATAAATAGTTCACAACTCACACAATACTTATATTAAAAAATTATCATCTACATAACCATCATTGATATATGTATCATCGTCGTCGTCGTTGTCTTCATTTTCTGATGGAACTCCATCTGCCTGAAACTGATCACTTGTTTTCATTAGAAGAGCGGAAGCATCACCGCTTGCTCCCTCAATGTCATTCCTATCCCATGCGATCGTATCCTCATTTATGTGTGGCATATTGATATCAGTAAGCCGATCATCATACGCCTCATCCTCCATCATCTCAGTCACATTAGTTTCACTGTCTCCAGTGGGCTTGGCAAAAAGGTTTTGTGGCTTCGTTTTAACAACTGTAGCCCATTTAGGTTGCTTCACACTTGGAACATAAAACACTTGTTCTGCTTGGGTGGCTAGAATGTAAGGCTCATACTTAAATGGAGAAAGAGTAGTGTCAACATCTATCATTCTGTATTGATCCTTTTTGTAGCCTCTGCTTTGGTTCTGACCGGAAAAAGGCCGATCAAACCAGTGACATTCAAATAACAAAACCTCTTATTTTTTTTTTTCAAAATCAACAGAAATCATTTTCTTGATTACTCCAAACCAATTATGATCACTATCCCGAACAACATCACCACTATTTTGGGTCTGTAAATCTTTTTCCACATCTGCAGTTCGAAAGAAGAAGCCATCGATGAATGATTGACTAAAAAGACATACCCGGCGATCAGGTCCTCTAGATAATGCATACATATAATCGATTACTTTGCCTTCTTTGTGCAATGTTGTAATTTGTACACATTAGTATAAAAGGGGTCATCAACAAGCCAATTTTAGAACACATATTTGTTCAATATTTCATCAAAGTAAAAACTTGCATGTACTTACTCATTTCTGAAACCAATAAACAAAATCATCTCTATGGCGTTTACCAACATCACGAGAATGAATCCTTTTTAGTTCTTCAATATGCTCCCCGAAAAGGGTACAAAATTAAATTAGCCATCTAGAATAAGCATGATTCAATATAGTATAGAACATCTGAGTTATATGTACTTGATCCATGGAGCGGCCTCTTCAACATTAGAAATAAGATAATGCCTGATGTTATGTAGTTCCACCATAGTAAGTTGGTGCCATGTATACCATTTTTTAGAATTATCAACTTCTATAAATATATTACACTCAAGAGAAGGTTCATTTCTAGCTGCAGTTTCATGATGTTCTGGCATATTAAGATTGGTGCTGATGTTATCTAAAAACTAACTACAAAAAGTCATACACTCTTCCATAATATATCCCTCAGCTATAGAACCCTTCGGGTGAGTTTTGTTACGTACATACCTCTTCAAAGTACCAAGGTATCTCTCAATTGGATACATCCATTTGTAAGAAACTGGTCCACCAAGCGAGCTTCTTTGACAAGATGAGTTGGAAGATGTACCATGATATCAAAGAAAGCGGGAGGAAACAACATCTCAAGCTTACAAATTGTTTTAGGAATTTGTTTTCTTATCTTATGGAAATCTAGTTCCGCCAATTCTTTAGAACAAATTCCAGAAAAGAATGTGCTAAACTCAATTAAAGGTACAACAACCTTTTCAAGCACTATGTTATGTCTTGCAATAGGAAGGATATTCTGAATTATAATATGGCAATCATGAGTTTTAAGACCCGATATCTTACATGCTTTTATGTCCAAAAATCTCTTGATGTTTGAGGCATAACCATCGGACATCTTCACATCCCCAAAAAACTTGCACAATGTGGTCTTCTAATCTTTACGCAAAGTATATATAGCTGATGGCAAAGTATACTTCTCATTTATAACTATCAGATGTTGATCTAGCCGTATACCCATATCCTGCATATCAAAATGAGCTTGTAGACTATCTTTTGTTTTACATCTATATTAAGCAATGTCCCCAATATGCTATCACAAATATTTTTCTCAATGTGCATGACATCCAAGTTATGCCTCATTAGCAATGTCTTCCGATACGTGAGCTGGAAAATATACTTTTGTTCTTCCAACTATGCCACCTATTTTCCTCGATGCGCTTTCTCTTATTATTCGTCTGTCCAAAACTCAATTGATCACTCTCGTATTGTTGGAGTACTTCGCCACCAGAGAGTGATGTTGAAGCCTCTCTATTCTCTATCTTGTTGAAAGAAGCTTTGTTTCGATTCCACCTGTGATTCTGAGGTAGGAAACGACGATGACCCATTTAGCAATACTTTCGTCCATGTTTCAACCGCAAGGCGTCAGTGTTTATATGGCTGTATGGACATGCTACCTTACCTTTTGTGCTCCATCCACATAGCATTGCATATGCTGGAAAATCATTTATTGTACACAATATAGAAGCTCGCATGAGTTTGAACTGTCGTATGTTTCAACACCATCAGACCATAATTTCAGTAGCTCATCAATCAAAGGCTGCAAATACACATCAATGTTCTTTCCAGGTGACTTTGGCCTAGGAATTATTATTGACATCAACCAATAAGGTTGCTTGATACACAACAAAGGTGGTAGATTATAAGGGATTAGAATCACATGCCATGTACTTTACGATACATTCATTATTCCAAAAGGATTGAAACCTTCAGATGCTACCCCAAGTCTTATGTTGCGAGAATCAGATGAGAAGTTTGGATGAATGCTATCAAAATGCTTCCATGCTTTCGAATATGCAGGATGGCATAATATTCCATCATCAATATATTCTTCTTTGTGCCAGCGTATGTTTGATGCCATTGATTCTGCCATATAAAACCTTTGTAGAAGGGGAATAAGAGGGAACTATCGTAGAATCTTGCGTTCTACAAGCTTCTTGGCTTTTCCACAAGGTAAAGCCTCTCTTTCATCCCCACCAGTGCTATTTTTCCATCTTAATTCACCACATTTTGGGCATCAATCTAGCAGAGAATAGTCCTTCGGAATAACACACAGTCATTGACACATGCATAGACCTTTTGCTAGTCTAGCCCGAGGTCACGAACAACCTTCTGAACTTTATCATGTGTATTAGGAATGCAGTGGCCCTTTGGAAGCACATATCAAAATAGTTCAAGGATCGATTCAAACACCTTTTTACTCAAACCATTTAAACACTTTATCTAGTACAACCTAATAATGAAGTATGATTGGGTCACCTTCTCATAATTTAGATACAACTCCTTTTTGGCATCATTTAATAAGTCATAGAATGCCTTTGCACACCCAATTGGCTCCTGCTGGTTTATAGCATTTCTATTGGTCATCAACATCTGCTGAGGTACCTCCATGATTAGTGCCTCTAAGTAGACTGGACATCATATTTTCCATATCAACGTCATCAGATTTTATCTCCTCATTATTTGCTGATTGCTCAGCAATATTTTTGTGAACTAGTTTTTCTCCATGATGTATCCAACAAGTATAATCCTATAACATCCCATTACGAAGCATGTGAAAATGAACATCCTTGCGTGTCTTGTGGCAAATTTTACGACATCTCGTGCAAGGACAAGGCATAGTTGCTCCTGCACGAGTGCCCTAGAATGCAAAATTTAAAAATGACTTCATTCCATCCTGCCACTCCTTCGTACCACTGTCTTTTCCCATCCATGTCTTATCTTCTGACATTGCTTCCTACAATTCAATTAGCCTATCTGTAAGAGGATAGATGTACAAGAACATTATGTGAGCAATTGTACCTAGCGCTGCTGCTCCTCCACGCGCAGTGGCCGGCAGATGCTCCTCCAAGCGTGGCGGTCGGCGAACGCTCTTGCAAGCGTGGCGGTCGGCGGATGCTCCTCCAAGCGCGGCGTCTGGCGGATGCTCCTCCAAGCGCATTTCGTAGAGTCGGGATAGGGGGATGCTCCTGCAAGTGTGGCGGCCGACGGATGATCCTGCAAGCACGGCGGCCGACAGATGCTCCTCCAAGCGGGTTTCGTACCATAATAAGAAATTCTTTTCATTCCTTATTTTCCTTCTTTTATTCGCCATGAAAAAAATTGACCGTTGCGGGCAGGCAGACAGGACAAAGTGTATGCGGAGCTATCATAGGAGGCCCAAAGTGCGTTGGGCCGCTTGTTATTCGTGAGCTGAAACTGCACTGAGTCACTTTGTATTCGTGGGCCAAAACTGCGTTGGGCCGCAGCAACACAGCAGGGGTGGACCCAAGGTATATCGTTGCTACTGATGATACTTTTTTGACGTAAAGATTATTATTTATAATTTTAGAAAAATCTTATTTCTTTATATCTTTTTAGAAAATATAAGATTTCTATACATAAAATATGTACACAATATTTTCTATTTTTATGATAAGTGGGCCTCTATTTTAGTTTCTCCCCGGACTCTTGAACTCTTAGGATCGGTCCCAGTCCTGGACCTCGAGGTCTACTTTTCCCGTCATCCACAGGCTCTGGTGCCACTTGTTGGAGTAAATAACACACGATGCAAACAACTCAGGTCAAAAATTCAGGTTTCTGCCAACGGTGTGCTTGTGTTGAAGGATCGACGTTAGTAGGAGAGGAGAACAGAGAACTGGATGTCTCCGGAGAGCCTATTCAGTGGATGCAACTGATCTAATGATCAGTGCAATAGATTAAATGATTACAAGCACATGCATGATGCACATAACTCCCAATACGCGCACTACACTTCGGTCACTGGAGATCCATGATCCACGCACCTTGACTCTGTTCCTTCAGCGCAAGAAGAAGACTCAAGCATGCATAATAGAATTCTAAAAGAAACTGAACACTCGGAGAGTTTCAGACTAAGACCCAAATGTAATGAATGACTCTTGACAGACTGGACCAACAAGATTAACACAATACATCTAAGAGTCCTATCATTTGTACTCCCTCTATCTCTAAAAGTATGTCATTTTTTGAACTAAGTTTAGTTCTAAAGACAACATCCTTTTAGGAATAGACGGAGTACATAGAACGTATATAGACTAACGCCACGCTGAAGAACTGAAAATGCTCATGCCTAACCCTACAGTTATTGCTACAGAAGTCACGACAGCCGCTCCACCCTTGCTTGCCACAGCCGGCGGCCGTGCACCAGTCACCCTTGTTGGGCAGCACCGCCGGCGCCGGTCTCGAAGGCCCGCAAATAACCCTCCATGCCACATTTCCGACATCATCCAGGGATTGATCCCGATACCGCCTGCACTCCGAGTTGGTCCTCTTCATCGCGACAGACCCGACCGCGTTCTCGCCGACGTCGATCTCCCCCTTGACCTGCTGGATATACTCTGCGGCATCCCAGGCCCTGCAGTCGACATTGTAGTGGAGGAGGGTGAGGATGTAGGTTGCGCACATGTAGTCAGCTGCGGCCACCTGGGCGAGGCGCTGGGCGCCCAGCTGCGCGTGCCTGTCCACGAAGACGAGCTCAAGTTCGGTTTTGTAGCACGCACCAGAGTTGCTGACAATGGACAGACGCTTCTTGAGGTTGGAGTAGAAGCGCACATCCTCGTGCCCAGACCAAAGCCTCCAGCACTCCCCCTCCAGCTCCACGCACCTGCCCACGGCGCCGTCCCGACACGCCCCATGGAAGGCCTTGCAACTGGCACACAGACTAGAGAGGTCGTCCATGGGCCACAGGGAGCTTTCGACGATGTGCCCCTTGATCTCGACCACCATCTCGTGCGGGAGCGGGAACTCCACAGGTCTAAATAGTAGTAATAAAAGATTTGGAAATCTTGGTCAAAATACTACCCTGGATGCTCGTGCAGGACGGAAGCAAGAAGTGAAGTTTGGAGGCTACGATCGATTGAGTGGTGCGACGGAATAACAAGAGGGTAGAGTGCCTTTATAGCGGGTCTCCTTCTAATCGCGCAAGTGGAGATGATCAGACGCTTCGAAAATTGTGCTTTTGAACGGGTGGGTCGGTCGGAGTTACTCCAAACCGTGGTATGCCTCTTCTCGGTTATCGCAACGGCTCGACAGGTCCCATCAGCTTCACAAGAAGTTTTTTAATTTGACACGCCCCTTGTTGACGATCATGTTAATTTTACACACATCCCATCGGCTTCACGGATGTAGCGTACGTGTTTTCATAAGTGTGTTCATTTGTTCCTAAAGTCAGTTCCATCTGTTATTTTCTTTTCTATCTGTTGTTTAGTGAACTATCTGTTCTCTGTTAATGAACGACGACGCTCCACATCGGCCAGTGGCCTTTAAAGTGGCTTGTACGATACTTTAGCCGCTGGAAGTTCTAGGAGATTGCCCGCAGTGGGGCCTACAAAGCGGTCTGTAAAATAACAGGAAAACATAACAGGTAGCGACTACTGGAAAGAAAAGTGGAGACAATGAACAGAGAGAAAAGAAAAGAAAGTATGAGAAAAATGTTAGAAAAAGATAGGTAGTATGTAGTACTTCCCCCGTCTCTAAAAACATGACGCTTTGTAGTTCAAAAATTAACTACTCCCTCCTTCCCATATTAGTTGTCATTAGGACAACTTTTCTAGTTCATTTTGAGGCTTGTTGATCATGTTTGATGACGTTGAGGATCGGAAGAGCTAGTTGTGCGTTGTGCCAGTGGCGTCGAACCTAGGATTTTATGATAGGGTATGCCACATATAAAATTTTTCATATGTATTTATTCTTTAATATAATTTGATATATCAGCACTAAATAGCATGATACTTTTTAACTTCAATAAATTACTATATAAATAATTCAAATACAATACTGATAGTTCGAGATATAGGCATAAGCAAGACTCTCACATACTACTTGTGTGGCTTCTTTAACCTTCGTATTTTAAAGGACATGTATTGCTTCGTTCGCTTCAAAGAAAATATATGACTTAGTAAATATGATCATCAAAAGACTATCACTTTTCTTATTCCATAACATTGTTTTTTACTAAAATCATTACAAATGCACATTTATAGAAAATACCTTTTTCAAAACTCATTTTTGCCACTAGTAAAACTAATACACCCTTTTCTCAAAAGTTTGTCAATTTATAGTTTCAAAACGAACTAAAAAGTGATAAACTTTTGAGGACGAAAGGAGTACCAATTTGATAAGCAAGTAAACTATATATGCCACATCCGATCCTCAACGTGATCAAATTAACATGATCCTCAACACATGATCAAACATGCATTATTGCGTGCTCTCTTTCACAAGCATGCATGTCCACCATCATACATGGTCACGACAATTATCATCGGTTCAACATCACAACAATGGTCACGATAATAATCATCCAAACATGCATGATCGCGAGCTTCTAAGAGCAGAGTGACGTGCGCTGGAAACCTTTTTCGGGTCAGCAACGGCCGGTGGCCTCTAAAGTGGCCTGTACGGTACTTTAGCCGCTGGAAGTGCCAGGAGATTGACCGCAGCGGGGCCTGCAAAGCGGTCTGTAAAATAACAAGAAAGCGCAACAGGTAGCGACGACTGGAAAGAAAAGTGGAGACAATGAACAGATAAAAAAGAAAAGAAAGGACAAGAAAAATGTTAGAAAATATAGATAGTACGTAGTACTTCCTCTGTCTCTAGAAACTTGTCACTTTGTAGATCAAAAATTAACTACTCCCTCATTCCCATGTTAGTTGTCATTAGGACAACTTTTCTAGTTCATTTTGAGGCTTGTTGATCATGTCTGATGATGTTGAGGATCGGAAGAGCTAGCCGTGCGTTGTGCCAGTTGCGTCGGACCTAGGATTTATGATAGGGTATGCCACATATAAATTTTTTGTATGTATTTTTTGAAATATAATTTGATATACCGACACTAAATAGCATGATCATTTTTAACTTCAATAAATTACTATATAAATAATTCAAATACAATACTGATAGTTCGAAATATAGTCATAAGCGAGACTCTCACATACTACTTGTGTGGCTTCTTTAATATTCGTATTCTAAAGGACATGAATTGCTTCGTCCGCTTCAATGAAAATATATCACTTAGTAAATAAGATCATCAAAATACTATCACTTGTCTGATTCCATAACATTGTTTTTACTTAAAATGCACCTTTACAGAAAACACCTTTTTCAAAACTCCTTTTTGCCACTAGTAAAACTAATACTCCCTGTTCTCAAAAGTTTGTCATTTTTTAGTCGAAAATTAACTAAAAAGTGATAAAATTTTGAGGACGGAAGGAGTACCAGTTTGATAAGAAAGTAAACTGTATACGTCACATCCGATCCTCAACGTGATCAGATTAACATGATCCTCAATACATGATCAAACATGTATGATCGTGGAGCTCTCTTTCGCAAGCATGCATGTCCATCATCATACATGATCATGAAAATTATCATTGGTTCGATATGGACTCTCGATCAATTAGCAGCCACACGCACGTTCAAGTCGATCTCATCCGCACCTCGTCGAAATCGTTCGCACGAAATGCTATGGATACTGCGGGGGGCGGACTTATAGAATATGCCAGGTGGGCCATCGCATAACTTGGGCCTAGCTACAATATATTGCAGCTCAAGTGACGAGGTTATGATTCTTTGAATCCTTGTGTTGTCAGAATAGGTTAGATGCTTCGCTTCGTACATTCCTTTTCACTCCATGCATAATGGAAGAATTCATTGAGGCTTGCGCCGCCTTACATGGTACATACTCCCTCCAAATCCAAAACAATTGTCACCAGTTAGTTCATATTTGACCTAGTCGGTGCTCGGTGACAATTATTTCGAACCAGGTGGGAGTATATAAGCTACTATACCACGTAGTGTGGATGATAGCTTTAATGCTTATTCCAACCAATATTGTTGAACTCTCGGTTAAACTTGTTAAAACAAAAAATGCATAAGGATGGACGTGGCTCATGTTAGAAGAGCTTCTAGGAGCGGAGCGACATGCGTTGGAAACCTTTTTCGGGTCATGGCGAGCTGTTATGGCGGGGTAGTTACAAGGCGATGGGACGTGCCACTCCTGTCGTCGTCCTTATCTCTTCCCCTCCCTCTGGCCACGGATACGTCTTCTCTCCTCCCGTTCTCTCGTCTCCCCGCTGACGTGTAATAATTTTATTCCTCAGAAACGCTCGGCTTCTCTCCTCCCATGCATGGTCCCGCTGACATGTCATACTTTATTCGTCTCTTCAATTATATCTAGTATAATAACCACATTCTCACAACCAATTAAAATAGGACACTGTTGATAGTTATTATATACCAATTTCACCCATCAATATAACTCAATTACGTGAAGGAAATACCATTTATTGCACACATCACATTTCTATTTAACCTATTTCCACTTGTCCTTGGAGAAAGTAGTGCATGCAGGCATTTTATGCAGAATTGAAGTGAAACAAGGGGATGTATCCTATAAAATATCATTCCAACCAATCAAGTGACGGCATGTGGCACCACATGGATCAAATGGCCCACAAACAGAAGTATCCCGAGGCCATCCAACGGTGTAGCACCTATATAAGGGGATAGGACCCACTTGGCTGAGACCTAGAGGAAGCACAACCCCAACGGGGCTGAGACCAGGTCGACCGACCTCCCTAGTCGGCTGACTAGGGAGTGGCGCCAAACTCGGTCAAATGCCACGTGTTGGCTCCTCCCGGCTTGAAGAAGTCATGGGTGACTGATTCACGCGCTTTTGGTGGCGGGAACCGACCCTTCTCCAAGCTATAAATAGGACCCCTCACCTCAATAGACACCACTTGAGTATTCATCCATTGTATCCACTACTCTCCATAGGTTTAGAGGAGTATAGGCTGTAGAGAGGAGAGTCTCTAAACCATAGTCCAAGTAGGAGAGGAGTAGAAGGAGTCTCTTCCCAATTCCTAATTGGGAAAGGTATGGCTTGTATAATCCTATTTGTATTTGTGACTCTGCTCTTAATAAAGATGTTATCTTTAGCCTTCTATTATTCATATACTTGGATGAAGCGTTTCTTATTTGATTGTGGATTCCATGTATGTGGTAGGAGTAGTATTTATGATTATGCTATACCATTGTCATCATATCATCATAAACACTATAAACCTCCACTATAGTCTAATTAGATATGACATGATTATGTTAACATGAATCACTTATGATATGAATTAACATTAGTTCAATGATGATTTAGTTCATTGCCTTAGGATGGCTTGTGCCTAGGCCCTTAAGGTAATTACTTAATATGCTAGCATGGTGCTAGGATAGAGAGTAGCATTAAATGTCTTGTAGACCCATGGATTGAAGAGGTAGGCAGTAGGTGGTGACAGTCCTATCTGTCCTTTGTAATCTTCCACGTTCGGCTATGCCACAGGCTCTTGGCGGGAGTCGTCCTAGTATTGCTAGGGGTAAACCCGCGTCCGATGTGTTAATCCACTTAGCATGAGAATTCATAATTAATATGATCATTAGTAACCAACTTAGGAAATTTATATGTACATTAGAAGTATAGTAGGAGTCTCTACATAGCTCTTAGCCTAATCCCTCTTTACCCCATTTATTCCCTTAGGATAGAATACTCTTGTGTGTGTCACACTACTCCAATTATCATTTATCCATTCTTGCTAGAACCTTGCCTAGATCACACTAGCCTCTCCACTTGATGATTGCTTTACTTCCACCTAGCCTTCCTTTGGTAGAATATAAATGACACCCTTTGGGAATACTCTTAGAGAGGAAATGCTACATCGATAGTTTCTATGCGCTTGCTGATTTACATGTATAATCTAAAATCTATTAACAAGCATTTCTAACACCACTGCTAGGGATTAATTGTTAGTAGTGCGTAGGAACCATCAACAAGCATTTCTGGCGCCATTGCCGCGGAAAGCAGCTGAAGTATTGCATGGTTGAGTGAATAGGATAGGACCCTGGTAGGTTTTAGTAGGATGACCCTTCTTGGTTTTCGCATTTTATATGAAGGTAGGGTAGTGTATGTATGGTTTTTGCTTGCTAGAAAACTTTGTTAAGGATCCCGAATCCCTTCTGAGAGATCGACCTCGTGTCATTACTCCTTAGAAGCTTCGAGCGGCAAAGCAAGCCAGTGCAACTGCACCAACAACCGAAATGCTAATTGATGATTAAGATGAGTCCCGATCTTCCAAAAGGTAAGTCGATTGGGGTGGAGAACACGACGTTGATGATCCATGGCACTCAAGCAATTCGAGTACTCTCTGCAATCACTACACCACTGCTCCGTTGGTTATCAACCGTGCTGCACATGCTTGACCTCGCCAAGAAGGCTAATCCCTGCAAGTGCAACCGAGAACACAAGCAAGAACATAGAAGACACGATCTGAAATCGAGAAGTTGGGGTCTCACAAACCGTAGAACGGCAAAATTGTTAATCTAAGCAAAACCACCGAATATGACCGGCGGCTGCAGTATTTAAGGGCTAGGGTTCGGCCAAAACACGATTAGACGCGTCTCTAATGGACTCATACGGGATACAAGGCCAAGGCCTGATTCAGACTCGAATTGTTTCGACAATTTCTAATGACTTCCGAGGAATTTTGAGGTGGGACCAAAGCCATTGGAAAGTTTATCTACTCCTCTTTCCGGGCATATGTAGAACGTCAAAAACGGAGTCCATATGCATCCTGGGCGTCCGTTTTAAGGTGGACTGCTCCTAGACTCCGAGTTGAACTCGAGTCCGAGTTGTAAACTGCTTCCATCAACTTGTGGATGTCCCAGCTGGTTCTCCACGCTCCCAAGGCCTCTTTCCTTCACTTTTTGATCTTCTCCATTCCTAATAACAATTAAATCATCACATAGCAATCTATTCTCAAACTCACGTGCAAAAGAAGTTAGGTGCGAGTTCACCTGCTGATTTATTAACCGTGCTCGTGCTCTTGTGATTGGTCCTTGGATTTCAATGTGCGTCTCTGCTGTTGTGATGTCCTCATCATCATCCTCCTCTTGAATTGGAGTCATTCTCGACTCAAGTTCATCTTCTTCTCCCAAGTACGGTCGCAATCTGAAATGTTAAATGTAGGACTAACCCTAAACTCGGGAGGCAATTCAAGCTTATATGCATTATCATTAATCTTTTCAACAATCTTAAAAGGACCAGCAGCTCGTGGCATAAGTTTAGATTTTCTCAAGTCAGAGAATCGCTCTTTTCTTAAATGTAACCACACCAAATCACCCGGTTCAAGTTTTACTTCTTTTCGACCTTTACTACCTGCAATCCTATACTTCTCATTCATCTTTTCAATATTTTTCTTTGTAGTTTCATGCATCTTAAGAATGAATTCAGATCATTGTGTAGTATCCAAATTTATAGTTTCAGAAGGAGGCAAAGGTAGTAAATCAATAGGAGCACGGGGATTGAAACCATACACTACCTGGAATGGACTTACCTTTGTCGTGGAGTGAACGGATCTGTTGTAAGCAAATTCTATATGTGGTAAACACTCCTCCCACAACTTCAAATTTGTTTTCAAGACAACCTGCAACATAGTGGGTAATGTACGATTAACTACCTCAGTTTGTACATCTGTTTGTGGGTGACATGTACTTGAAAACAGCAACTTGGTTCCCAATTTATACCACAAAGTTCTCCAAAAATGACTTACAAATTTTGCATCACGATCAGAAACAATGGTATTTGGCACACCATGTAAACGAACAATTTCCGTCATAAATAAATCAGCAATGTGTGAGGCATTATTATTCTTATGACAAGGTATAAAGTGTGCCATTTTGGAGAAACGATCAACAACTACAAAAATACTATCCCCCCTATTAGTCCTAGGCAATCCCAAAACAAAGTCCATAGGAATATCCTCCCAAGGTACACTAGGAACAGGAAGAGGCATATAAAGACCATGTGGGTTAAGGCGAGACTTAGCTTTATTGTAAGTAGTGCACCATGACACGTAGCGCTCGACATCACGCCTCATCTTCGGTCAAAAGAAGTGTGTGGACAACACATTTTCAATTTTCTTCACTCCAAAATGTCTCATCAAACCTTCTCCATGTGCTTCATGCAAAAGTAATAGACGGACAAAGCTAGCTGGAACACATAGCTTGTTAGCACGATAGAGGAGACCCTCTCGGAACACATATCTATTCCAAGTTCTTCCTTCTCTACAGTTTTCAAAAGCATCTTTGAAGTCCAAATCAGTAGGATATAATGCTTTTATTGTTTCCAAACCAAAGATTTTATGATCAAGTTGGGACAACATGGTATAACGTCTAGATAATGCATCGACAATGACATTTTCCTTCCCTTTATTATGCTTAATGATGTATGGAAACGACTCTATGAACTCAATCCATTTAGCATGTCGTTTATTTAGATTGTTTTGACACTTAAGATACTTCAATGATTCATGATCGGAATGTATGACAAACTCCTTAGACCAAAGATAATATTGCCAAGTTCGTAATACTCGCACTAAGGTATACAATTCCTTATCATAAGTAGAATAATTCAGAGAAGAACCATTAAATTTTTCACTAAAGAAAGCAACCAGTTTACCTCCTTGTATGAGAAGCCTCCAATACCAATGCCGCTTGCATCACATTCTAGCTCAAAGGTGTTGTCAAAATCAGGAAGTTGTAGCAATTGTGCTTGTGTAAGCTTCGATTTGAGAGCATCAAAAGCTTGTTGCTGCTGTTCGCCCCATCGAAACGGCACTCCCTTCTTCGTTAGATCATGTAGAGGTGCTGCAATGGTGCTGAAATCCCGTACAAAACGGCGATAAAAACCTGCAAGACCAAGAAAACTAGGAACCTGCGTGACGGTTGTTGGGACTGGCCAGCTAGTGATCGCTTCAATTTTTGTCTCATCCATCTCAATTCCTTGCGAGGAAACGACATATCCAAGAAACGAGACTCGATTGGTGCAAAAGACACACTTTTCAAGGTTACCAAACAAACGTGCATCTCTCAAAACAGTAAAAACATCACGTAAATGATCAAGATGTTCATAATATGACTTGCTGTAAATGAGGATATCATCGAAGTAAACCACCACAAATTGTCCAATGAAAGCACATAAAACCTCGTTCATTAAACGCATAAAGGTGCTGGGTGTATTAGTTAAACCAAAAGGCATGACTAACCACTCATAAAGTCCAAACTTGGTTTTAAATGCAATTTTCCATTCATCTCCTAGTGCCATTCTAATTTGGTGGTAACCACTACGCAAGTCAATTTTTGTGAAGATGATAGCACCACTCAATTCATCAAGTATGTCATCTAAGCGAGGAATAGGATAACGATATCGAATGGTGATGTTATTAATCACTCGACAATCAACACACATGTGCCAACTACCATCTTTCTTAGGAACCAAAAGAACAGGAATAGAACAAGGGCTAAGGCTTTCACGAATGTACCCACAGTCCAAAAGATCTTGGACTTGTTGCTGAATTTCCTTAGTTTCCTCTAGATTTTCCCGGTATGCTGCACGATTTGGCAAACTTTCTCCTGGAATCAAATCGATCTTGTGTTCAATGCCTCTCATTGGTGGTACACCAGGGGCAATGCAATAGACAATTCATGAAGTGAAAACATGACTTCTTTGCATACTAAAGCATAGCACATCTCCTTAGCATCGAATAAATCAGCAAGGTCAGATTTAGTTGCAAGCAATGATGGTGATTTTAACTTAATGACTTGCTATTTTCCAGATTCTAGTTTTGTTGCTTTGCCATCACAAATTTTATTCTTCTCAAAATGCACAATTTCAGCAGGAGTCATGGTGAGCAAAGTGATTTTCTTTCCCTTATGCATGAGAGTATATTTATTAGTTCTACCATGATGAATAGCATATATATCAAAGTCCCAAGGACGACCCAATAAAAGAGAACAAGCATCCATAGGAACGACATCAAAATCAGCAAAATCATGGTAAGAACCAATTGAAAAATGTATTCTCGCTGTTTGTGTTACCCGAACCTTACCGCTGTTATTGAACCATTGAATGTGGTATGGATGAGGGTGTGCTCTTGTTGTCAAACCAAGTTTCTTGATGACGTCCGTGTTCACCAAGTTATTGCAGCTACCTCTATCAATTATAGTGTGTACACGGCTGTCCTTGACGATGAGAAACATGTGGAAGAGGTTGTGTCGTTGTAGCTTGTCCTCGGTCTCCACTTTGGAGCTCAAGGCACGCTGCACAATGATGCTCCTATAGCTCTTCGTCACCACTGTACCAAGTACCTCTTCTTCGGTGTGTTCGTCATTTGGATCTGTAAAGTCAGTAGCAAAAGAATATTCATCTTCAACATCCGAAGTGCTATCATACCCGCCATCGTCGCGTGCTATGTATGCTCGTTTGCTCGGGCAATCTCTCATCATATGACCAAGTCCCTGGCAGCGGTGACACTTAATGTCGGAAGTACGACTCATAGAAGGAGTGGACGATGAAGGCTTGAATGATGTGGTCTTGCTGCCCTCCGACACGCGAGAAGTTGGAGCAGCAGGTATAGTTCGTTGGCCACTATTGGATGGTGTAGTCGCTGCACGGGGGGTCGAAGATGGTGCTGTTTTGGATGGTGTGGCCATCGAATGTGGCGTGAAGTGTAACACCCTCATTTTCATGCATCATGCCTTGCATACACTCATATACATGTTTAACATTAACCCACATCAAGAGGAACAAGTTTAAAATTTATTCGGGGCATTTAAAATCGATTTGGAGCAAAACCGCACTTAAAACGCAGGAAAGTGCGGACTAGTCCGATTTTACTGAGGACTAGTCCGATTTCTCTCTGACTAAAAACGGACTTGTCCATTTTAGCTGCGGACTAGTCCGATTTTGGCTCTGGAAACTTTCGGACTTGTCTGATTTTGTGCAGACTAGTCCGATATTCCATGAATCCTTGAAAATTTGCTAAGTCCCTGGACTTTTCCGGACTAGTCCGGTGTTCCAGCGGACTTGTCCATTTTTCCTCTCTGTTCAAATTCGGACTTGTTCGATTTTTGGCCAGACTTGTCCGATTTTCTCTCTGGACGACTTCGGACTAGTCCGGTCCTGTCCGGACTTGTCCGATATTTCGTGACTCCGAGTTGATCTTTTGGTTTTACGACTTGTTTCTTGGGTTTCACGTTAAGTGGGCCTAGGGACATCGTGCCTAACTCTTTTAGAGCCCATGCGGGACTCTAAACTGGCCTCTACTCATCCCAAAACTCAAAATCCATCTAACCCTAGCCTCTACCTCTATATAAACAGCCCCACCCCTTGGTTTGACATCTATTTACCACTTTTCCACCCACCCAAACCCTAGTTCGTGGGGAGCCACCATCAAGGATGGAGGAGAAGATCCCAAGCAAGAAGAAGAAGAGGAGGAAACGAAGGAGGATCAAGATCTCCACCAAGTTTTGTCCTTCACCACCAATTCATCCCCAAGTTCATCACCAACCCTAGATCATCAAGATCCAAGTGTTACCTCCAAGTTTCTTGATTCATTGGAGTTCTAAACACCTGGTATACCTTCTATTCTCTTTTCCTTACGAGAATTCAACCCCTAATCTCCGAATTTACGTTGATCTAGAAAACCCTAATCTGCTGATCTCGTGAAGTGAGGACTTGTCCGGTCTTTCTAGTTTAATTGTGTCAAATTAATTCTAAAATTTGATCTAATCGAATCCAAACCTGTATAAACTTGTTTAAAGCTATTAGAACTAGTTAGTGATCATTAAAAGCAATCTATTAACAAGTTCTACCTTGCATTTGCATCAATCATGCATGTCATGTCATATTGAGTAATATTTGTGCACTCTTTGATTGTGTTTATTGTCTTGTATGTTTATTGTGTGGATTAGACGATTTTGCGCTAGAGAGTGCCACGGAGGATCTACAGCACCAAGAGTTTGAAGGCTTTGATCCTAATCAACCGCAAGAGCAAGGCAAGTGTCCTTGAAGCATATTGATCCTGTTTTAAAATAAATGTTTTGTTCGCAAAACTGCATGCTTGTGTCAATTTTGATGGGAATCCTATGATAGGAAGTTTACTAGAATTGTTTAACCACCCTTGTCACCTGGAATATATGGTAGAGAGTCGGAAAGGGCTTTTTACCTTTTTGCTTCGCTTAATCAACTGGGATGGAAACCAACTATACAACTCAATTTAATTATGCATGGATGAGATTATGGTTAACATGAACTGGTTAAATCTGATATGGTAATGGGTGATCTAAGCAAGATGGTATGTGGATGGGTTGGATGTTATGGTGGTTTGCTTGCTTTATATCTAAGGACCGATTCATGCGAGAATAAGCTAGGATTACAGTGCCACCACAAGGCCAAGTATGGGTGCGGCGTAGCTGATTAATTAGGGCTTTGCTAGTGCTGTTTGGACCATTGTGGATGCTCGGGGAAGGGATAGTCGGATTGGGTTTGTTGATGATTGGTGGGACTACCCTAGGATCCGAATGGCTCAAGAGGGGGCCCTTGGTTGAAGATGTGCTCTGCGGGAGACATCACCACCGGTGAAACCTCAGTGGGGTCTGAATAGGCTAGTAATCCCTTTGTAAAGGCTATTTTGTGATCTCTTGGCCACACACCAACGAAAGTGTGTAATGTGACCGACGGGCCATGGGCATAAGAGAGATTCTTAGTCGCCGAAGGGTGATGAAATCACGAACACGTGGGTAAAGAGGTACAATCTCTGCAGAGTTAAATAAAACTATCATGATAGCCGTGCTCCCGGTTATGAGCACCTGGACAACTTCCATGATTAGAGGGAATTTGGTATTGGAATGGTTATGATTTGGTAATGGTTATAGATTTAATTTCTGGTATTGAATATGGTTATTGGCAATGGTGAAATCTAGAATTATGGATGATGGTAGTAAATTCAGTTTGGTATTATGGTATTACCTATGATTATGATGGGTTTGATTCATATAATTATAATATATTGCTTTTCAAATGTTTTAATGTACTTTTTAGCACTTTGCCATTATTATTGTCGTCATTTGAATCACCCACATGTCATACTTTCCACACTTGCTGAGTACGACATGTACTCACTCTTGCAATCACCCCAACAGTTGCAGGTCAGGATTGGGAGTTTAATGGTGATAATGCGGAGTTCTAGGCCGTGTCTACCGTTAGCTTTGCCTGTGGTGTTGATTGGAGCTGCGCTATACCCTATCCCTTATGCTTAGCTGTTCAGTTTGCTTAATTAGTTTGTTTCCGCTGCATTAGTTAAACTTGTCGTAAATATTCATTAGAGATTGTATTCAAGGATAACCTGGTTTGTGTAATAAAATTTGGTTAATTAATCTTGTTCTGTGGTAAGTATCTGTGTATCGTTTGTGATTGCACTCGTGTATGTGTGATGAACATCCTGGGCACACATATGCGTTAGCTTGGTTCATTTTTCAGAACCGGGCGTCACATGAAGTTGCTCCTTGTGCATTGTTGCTGTTGTTGTCGGCCCTGCAATTCTTTTTCTGCCAACATAGCAAGCTGAAACAATCTGTTAACAGTATCATATTCCTTGTAATCAACAATCTCCTGAATTTCACGCCTCAACCCCCCATAAAAACGAGCTATTTTATCATCCATGTCTTCTACTATCCCACAACGCAGCATACCCTTTTGTAACTCTTGATAATACTCCTCTACAGACATGTTACCTTGGTCTAAGCACTGCAATTTTTTGCGAAGGTCCCGCTAAAAATATGGAGGAACAAATCGAACACGCATAGCTTCCTTTAATCTATCCCATGTTGGAGGATCAGTTCTAGTTTTAACAAGTTCATTCCACCATATGATAGTAAAGTCCTTAAACTCACTAGTGGCTTGACAAACTCTATATTGTTCAAGAACAAGATGGACATTAAATTTTTGCTCTACTGTCATCTCCCAATCAAGATAAGCCTCAGCATCATAAGCACCAGAAAAAGAGGGTATAGTAAATTTCACCTTAGCAAAAGGATCATCAGGAGGACGATTATAATTGTTATGATTATTACCTCGCATACCTCAATGATAAAATGGCAGTTTTGGCTGATTGTTGTGATCTTCCATATCATCATAAGCATTGTCTTCATGTCTTCCAACGAGAGGCAACCGAGCCTCAAAAGTATTCATCCGAAGAGCAAGGTCATCAAGTTGGCGAGTCAAGTTCGCCAATGACTCCTCCGTTGTTGCGTTGTATTTGGCGAACATATCTATCATGGTCTTCATCATATCACGTAACTCAACATGTTGAACACATTCGTCATCATTGTCTTCTCCTGCCATTGTCAGTAGGAAACAAAAGACAACAAAAATTTCTTGTCCCTATCAACTACACTGACAATGTGAAAGGTGGAAGAAAACAACCTCTCTCGCTCAAGCGTCTTACCACGCTCTTACAAGTGTTCTTACCGACACAACAGGTGGTGTGGATGGTGAGATGAACCAATGAAGCATGGGGTGATTGCAAAGGTAAATGTTATGCTCAAGAGAAGGTGGAGCTTAGATGGCACAATATGGTGGCTAATAAGCAGAAAATCGTTAACAGGTAAACAAAGTTGAATAAGTATTCAATGTAAGAAACTATTGCTGGTCAACCAAGTACTCTAGGGCCTAGCACAACACAAAGAAGAAGTAAGGCAAACGAAAAACAGAATGATATAACCAACAAAACAACACCAAGTGGTATAGGCCAATTGCTTTAATATGCGTGCTCTTCACTATTTTTTTCTTTTTTGTAATTTTTTATATTTTTTTACTTAGGAGCAAAAAGATAGGAAGCACACAAATTTGCAGCAATTAGATGTAATATGCGGCCTATAGAAAATCAAGAAGATTCTTTAAAATTTATGCTGAAACTTCGGAGGCCGGATAGCCTATCTTCGGAGGGGAATTTGGGCAATCTAATTTCTCCGAATGCGGCTACACGGCGGAAAATCAGATGCGAAATTTCACGTAGATGAATTTGGAAAAAAATTGCCCGATTTTGAGTTCGTATGCGAAAGTTATGGCCGTTTTAAGGTAGGCTGTCCGAGTTATGATTTTTGGATGTTGATTCCAACTCGGTTTTAGAACATAACTCGCAATCGGATATGAAAACGATCGGGAATTTGTACAGCAAGTAATGGGGTGGTGTGTGATGATTCAAGGATGAGTGGCACAAAGTTTTGTCACCTAATCTAGGGCTGGTGATGCGGGAGTTCACACAAGGCGGCTAGCTAGGACAAACCGATGAACGTGGCAAATCGATTTATTATTTAGGGATTGTGGAATAGGTGTCGAACAATAAGAAAACAAGGACAAAACACGATAACTAGGACCCAAAACACAAAGCTAAACCAGCAACAAGACTCGATCACACGAATGCAGACTCAACAATGCAAACTGGAAAACGAAACTGCAGGCACTATAGTCTAGGAAGCGGTAAAAACGATCTAATTTTTTTGTGGATTTTCTGTGGACTCTAGGTACAAAACAAAATCGATCTAATGGAAGGAATACATAGATACCTCACGGGCAACCTGGAAATATGAGACCAATCTATGAGTAAGATGAGTCCTGATCTTCCGAAAGGTAAGTCGATTGGGGTGGAGAGCTCGACATTGATGATCCGCAGCACTCGAGCAATTCGAGTACCCCTGCAATCACTGCACCACTGCTCCGTTGGTTATCAACCGTGCTGCACATGCTTGACCTCGACAAGAAGGCTAATCCCTGCAAGTGCAACCGAGAACACAAGCAAGAACGTAGAAGACACGATCTGAAATGGAGAAGTTGGAGTCTCACAAACCGTAGAACGGCAAAATTATTAATCTAAGCAAAACCCACCGAATATAACCGGAATCTGCAGTATTTAAGGCTAGGGTTTGGCTAAAACACTATTAGATGCGTCCCTAATGGACTCATACGGGATACAAGGCCCAAAGGCCCAATTCAGTGGCGCAACACCGGACAGAAATCTGGACTCGACTTGTTTCGATAATTTCCAATGACTCAGGATGAATTTTGAGGTGTGACCAGAGCCATTGGAAATTTTATCTTCTCCTCTTTCCGTGCATAAGTCCGTATACATCCTGGGCATCCGTTTTAAGGTGGACTGCTCCTAGACTCCGAGTTGAACTCGAGTCAGAGTTGTGAACTGCTTCCATCAACTTGTGGACATCCCAGCTGGTTATCCACGCTCCCAAGGCCTCTTTCCTTCACTTGTTGATCTTCTCCATTATTCCTAATAACAATTGAATCATCACATAGCAATCTATTCCCAAACTCACATGCAAAAGAAGTTAGGCACGAGTTCACCTGCTGATTTATTAACCGTGCTCGTGTTCTTGTGATTGGTCCTTGCATTTCAATGTGCGTCTCCACTGTTGTGATGTCCTCATCACTAATGGAACAAAAGACCCTTCGTGAGTTTTTAGCTCCCTCGGCTAACAATTTGCTTGTTGGGCCCACTGTTAACACGGGAGAAGTAAACTTCAAAATCATGACTGGCCGTATCACTATGGTGCAAGCCAACCCATTCTGTGGGAAGGCTAACGAGGATGCAAGTGCTCACCTATAATAGTTCTTTGAGATCTGCAACACTTTTAGGATCAAGGATGTATCTCCTGATGCTATCCGTCTTAGGCTGTTTCCGTTCTCTCTTCTTGGGAGAGCGAAACAATGGTTCTACACGAACGAAAGTGCTATAGACACTTGGGAGAAGTGTTCTATAACATTTCTTGCCAAGTTTTTCCCATTGGGCAAGACCAACGCCCTACATGGAAGAATTTCCAACTTCCAGCAAGATGCCAAGGAATCTATTCCCAGGCTTGGGAAAGGCTTTAGGAGAACATCCTAGCCTGTCCCCACCATGGGATGCATGACTGGCTCATCATCCAAAACTTCTACAACGGACTGATCCCTTCTGCCATGACCATGTTGATGCTGCTGCTGGAGGAGCCTTCTTCTGATTGACGGTACCCAAAGCCACATATTTGATTGAGAAGATGGTGTCAAACATGGGTTGGAGCGATCGAGTTTTTGCCTTGTTATGTTCTTGTTTGTTGTGGCCATGAAAGGGATGAAGAGGTTGTTTGAAAAGAGGAAGTAGGCTGCAAGCTCATGCCATGGTGGAGACTCAAGTGCACACCCATCTTCAGTTGCTACAACAAGTTCCTGGAGGAGGAGTGTAGGTAAGGACACTCCCATGGGTGAGAGGAGCAACCCTCATCAACTTCTTCACGAGTACGACCTTGACATACAAAGTGAAGACGAAGATCAAGCACGCAAGCTCCTCCAAGATCGTGAGTTTTCTCATAAGAAAGCTTATGATCCGGTTGATCTCCAAAATAGGTATGGATTCTGAATTATTTCCATTTGGCATGCACTAGGGTGGGAAAAATTTGTTCACGTAGAGGAGAGGGGTTCACACCTTCTCTCCATACAATTTCTTTGCACACTCAAAGTAGGATTTTATGGTATTACTTTTAGATTATTTCAAAAAGAATACAACATCCTATGGAAAGAATTAAGTGAACCTAGGCTTCCATAGACGATGTTTGCTAGATTTAGACACTTTGCCTAAGTTTAACAAGCATAGTTTTTTGGCAAGATTTAACTTGTGAGGTCAGATGTAGTGCACCTAGAAATAGCCACTTACACAACCCTACTTTAGACTTCATGCATAGATGGGTGGCTATGACTATGTTCCCTAGAGGAGATGTAAGGATAGTGCGTGATGATGAGCTGAAAATTTTATTTGCCATGACAAAAAGATAAAGGTTGCTCCAGTTATTGTTATGATGACACAATGGTTAGATTACATTCCAAGAACATGGCCAATTGAATGCACTTCATTGATTACTCGTATTGCTACTAGGGTAGGAGCACTAGATATTCTTCATTTGAGTATATTGAAAATGAAAGAGAATTGATTAATGAAGATTATTTAGTGTGCAAGGACGTACCCTTAAGCATGATCAAGATGGCTCTTTGTTATTTTAATTTCTTGACTTTGTCAATGAAATTCAGTTACCTAACCTGTATTATCATTTGTACAAATGTCGGAGGCTAACCATTGACCTTCTTCCCATCGAGGAAGCCCAAAGAAGTAATGTCCCTGGCAGGGTAACTAGAAGCTGTACAAGGAGAGCGACCATGCCTTCGACGACCTCCACAATCCATGAGTACGACGAGGAAGAGAACCCAACGGGTGATGCACCCGGATGGACTCAACCTCCATCGTATGAGACCGAAGGTCCATATTGGCATTGGATGGCCAGGTGCTGCATGGGAGCCACCCCTATCCACTTCAAGGTCTAGCAGCTTACCTCTAACATCCATGAGAGGATGTCGTTCCTCTTCGACTAGAAGTCATCATGACTATAACCAAGGAATGATGGATATCACTAGACGTATGGAAGAGCTTGAAGTGATAACAAGTGACATCTACAACACTCTCCATGGGCTTGTCCAAGGTACCCAAGACTGGCAAGAACACATGGACGCTCAATTCAGCAACTTCAACTCCACACTACAACAGCAACAAGCCGATCTTGCGGCATACTTCCGTCATCAAGGGTTCAACCCTCATCACGGAGGTGAGTGAAGAACAAGCTTGGGGGAGGACCCCCACTTGAGGTAAATTGTGTCACACCCTTTGCATATTTATTTTCCATTCACCCATCATCCACCTTGCATATAAAAAATGTAGGATAGATTTGTTTTCAAATAAAATAAATGATGTGCAGTAAGAATGACTTGGAATTCACATAGATGAAATGATGAATAGTTGCTCTATTTTAATTTTATTAAGTCCCAAGTTTACAACTTAGTACTCTCCAACATATTGCTCTCATTGGCTAAAATTGCTTTTGCCTTGATTTAGATATTGTGGGTAGGAAAAGCTTAATCCATTCTAAGTTGTTGTGAGATACAATATAGTGATAGGGCTGCAATTCCTAGTTTGAAAGTGAAACTTAGATTCCGGAGAAATTCTAAAAAGATTTAAGTTACTCTCGTTTGATTGGAAATACCTACCAAAGCCATATGATACATTACATTGATAGACCTTATGCATATGCTATTTGTCTTCACATTGAGATCTGTCAAACTAGTATATACCTATGTGATATTTCATTCATTATTTTTTGAATTCAAGACTTCACTTGCACATGCTATACTTCTACACTAGAAGTAAGCAAAATTCCACCATACCACCATTCCACAATAAAAAGAGAAACTCTATATCCTTCATGCTTTGTACTCTCTCCAAAATTTATTACATAAAAAGGGAGTAGAAGACATGGCTATAAGAAAAAGAAAAAGAAAATTCATGCTTACATCATAAGCATGAGAAAAAAAAGTAGCCATGTTTCATCCCAGCTGTAAGACCTATGCGTGCTGAATATATTGGCTTGTAGTGAATACACTTGCTTTGATGATAAAAGTTTTGAATATCACCAAAACACCTTTTTATTAAGGTCCTGCTAGTTTTGTAAGCTCTGGCGGGAGCTTGGTTATACTAGTTTTGGTAAGTTCAGGCGCTAGGTTCTACTAGCTTTTGTTAGCTCCGGCTCAAGGTCCGGGTTGCTCTGGCAAGGTCCAGAACTTGACCGCAATGCTTCTATTTTTCATTTGCAATGTTTCATACTTGCTTTACATCTCTAGAGAGATTGCTTAGTATTCATTTGCTAAGTCTTTGCTGCGTTTTTGGTTGACATGGATGATATCGTGTTACTGTGGTTTTGCAACATGCTTATGTGAGGTTCTGACGTAAGGTGTTGTGTTCAGAACTAACTTGAGTCAAGTCAAGTACTTGGGCTCGTATGGATTGGTTGTTTATTAATGTGCAGGTGTTGCTTGAGTTCAAGACATGGCTGGTGACGGGATCCATTGAACTTGTCTTAGGGAGAAGATGAGGTTCAACAACCAAGTTCGGGAGGAATTGTGGTTGAGTTGATCGGAAGGTTGCGCAACATGTTTGAATCAAGAACAATGCATATGAAGGTATCGTGGACGTCGTTGGAAGATGTTTGCACGTGTGCAAGGAGTGCATGGACGTGGCTGCATGGTTCCAAGGTGTGATGAAGAGATGTGGACGTAAAGAATTGGTCGGAAAGGTCCAACTGACTAGGTTATGGACTCAGGTTGCGGCTGAGTCGGGTTTGACTCAAATATGGAAAGATTTGAGTTGGTTATGATAGGATTTCGTGTGGGTCACGAATTTGAGTTGTTTAGGAATGTGGTATATGTTACTAAGGTGTTTGGAAGTCTTAAGATTGCTTCTATCTGCGTATAGAAGAATCCTAAGCAGTTATGGAAAGTTACGATTCGTGAACAGGGTAGGATTAGGTTCCTGATTTGAGTTGAGTTGGCTTTCGAGCTGGTTATATAAGCAAGGGAGCCCAGATCTTGTGGTGCACGACTTTGGGGCTGTTCCTCTTGTGTTCTATTGAATAAAATTCATAGTTTGAAGGAACTTTTGTGCCTTGTTCGTCCGACTTGTTCCAGACAAGTTTTACTCGTCGAGTTTCTAGACAACACTACCTTCTGTCAGTGGTTTTATCATAACTCGAGTTTTACAGATCCAATTGACGTAATTCTTTTTGGGTTGTCTTCAAAACTTGATTATCTATCATCTATAAAAATTTCACGGTCATTGGATTTGTGGTCTATGATATACACAAGTTTCTTTGCAGCGTTCCAGAACTGTTTTTTTCTCGGGTAGGGCAGATTGACCTTTGTTTGATCTTTCGATCATAACTTGAGTTTTTCTCGATGGATTTGAGTGATTCTTGTTGTGTTCTCTTCATTACTTGATTCTCTCTGATATACATCACTTTTGTCATGGTGAAACACGTTTATATTAGTCTCACACATGATTTCTTTAACAAATCGTTTTTCTGCCGAAGGGGTTGGGGTTTAATTGTCTCTGCTGCGTAAGATTTTTAAATCTACCATTCACCCCCTTCTGGTAGCTTTTCACGTGCTCTTCGATCATACAATTGGTATCAGAGCCACGGTGCTCTAATCTTTGTGATTTGCGCATGTTTTTGACTAATCATCATGGAGAAGTACTCTGCCAAACCTTGTGTGTTTGCTGGTATTGATTTTCAGGTTTGGAAGGCACGCATGGAGGCTTTCATCCAGGCACAAGGCTTTGCAATATGGGAGAAGGTATACAAGCCTTACAAAGTGCCATCAAACGATCAAGTTACAGCTACAAATCTGAGAGATATCGACAACAACAACAAGGCTCAGAACTTGATCATACATTAACACAAAGCGACTTCGACCGTGTTGCACACCTCCGATTTGCATACGATGTGTGGAAAGAACTTTGTGACTACCACGAAGGATCCAAAACGATCAAAAAGTTAAGGCAAGACATGTTCAGGAAAGAATACATGTGCTTCGAGATGCAACCCGGTGAGTCTATTGATGACCTTTTCGTTCGCTTTAATAAGATTCTCAGCAACTTGCGTAGTGTCAATGTTAATTTTTCAGATGCTGAAAATGCTAGGCAATTGCTAAGTGCATTAGATATGTCAATTTGGGAGATGAAAGTCACGTCTATTTGTGAATCTACTGTCATGAGTTCACTTACTTTAGATGTGCTATATTCCAAGTTAAAAACTCATGAAATTGATATAATCTCACGTAAGAACCCCAACAAGTCTATTGCTTTTGTTTCTCAACGTGACATGCCTAGCTCCGGTCAAACATCATCTTGTGGTACACTTGCTTTGCTATCCTCTCTAACCCTTGAACAGATTGAGGAGTTTCCAGAGGAGGAGCTAGCGTTCATCTCTACCCGGTTCTCAAAAGCATTGCAAAATGTGAGAACTAGAAGGAGAGGAAGCTCCGGACCTCAACGATGCTTTGAATGTGGTTAGACAGGACATTTCCGTTCAAATTGCCCTCACCTTTCAGGTCCTACCACCCGGGATGAAAAGAAAACAAGAATGAAGCACTCCTCTGCAAAAGATACGAAGAAAAATAAGGGTTTTACAGGACGTCAATTGGTGAGCAGTTTTATCTCAGCACTCCAGGAACTTGGCTCAAGCAACATGGACATTGGAAGTGATGAAGATGAAGATGATTTGGCAAACTTGTGCTTCATGGCGGGCAAGTCAAGATGAAGTATGGAGGAGGCAGAACACAATAGCGACAATGAAGAGGTATGTCCTACTTGCGAAGAAATGTGTGATGCTATTTCTCGTGCCACTGTTATTGTTAAGAAAAAGGACAAAAAGCTTAGGGACAATGCTGTTAAAATTGAGTCACTAGAATCTGAAATTAATCGTTTGAAATCCTTGATTCCTAGTGATGATTCTTGTTCCTCATGTGACTTAATATATGAACAATTATCCTCCCTAAGAAGTGCACATACCTCCACACTTGATAAACTTGAACATGAAATTGAAAAGAACAAAAAGCTTGCTGCACTTAATATTGGAAACTTAAAAGATGCTTCTTGTTCTACAATCGATTTGCATTGTTCTAGTTGTGATGATCTTGATAAGAAACTGCAAGATGTTATGAATGAAATCTCAATATTGAACAATGCTTTACGTTGTCATGAAGTTAAATATTGTTCCAATTGCAAATTAAAAGGAAAAACTTCATGTGAAAATTGCCTTGATCTGTCCAATAAACTTGATAACATGCATAAGACATTTGATCGGTTTTGTAATGGGAATAAGAACCTAAACTTGCTGCTGAATTCATCCAAGTCTTGCAATGATAAAACTGGTTTAGGTTTTGATTCTCATGCTCATGCTAAGGCACATCCACCTAAAAGTGTAAAGTCATTAGGAAGTGGTTTGATTCAAACAGTTCCTAAACAAAAAGAAGTGGTTTTCAAATCTGCAGGAGTATTGTCTCGTTCGGTTTCAAATAAAAATGTTGTTTGCTCATCTAGACATGAACACAAAGTTAAAATTCATTGTACCTACTGTGGTAGAGATGGTCATGTCATAGATTTTTGTTATAGACTAGCTAAACAACAGAAAAGGGAAAGAATGGTTGCTAGATCTCATAACTTTCATGCAAAATTTGCTGCACATATTGAACCGAATGTACAACCTGCTGTTTTGAGTCAAAAACATTCAAAGTTTACCTCCGGACCTTCTGTTTTTGCCTCCGGAGCTACTGATTTTTGTGCTACACAAGTAACACCTTATAGGTCAGTAGTTAAGAATAAAAAATCTCAAACTTTGACTCATAAACCTGCTGTTTTGTCTCAGCTTTCGCGTGTTTTTCCTACTGCACATCGCGTGACTCAGTACTGGATTCCTAAATGCCTTTTGACTAACCCCAGTATTGAGTCATCGACGTATTGTGCTTCTATGTAGGTTACACGTTTGAGGAAGGAGAACATTTGGATTGTGGATTCAGGTTGCTCACGCCACATGACCGGTAACAAAGATTGGTTCTCCTCCCTCTCTTTTGTGTCATGTGTAGAGAATGTTACTTTTGCCGATAATTCTTCAACTCCTATAATTGCTAAGGGTTCGGTTAGAGTAAATGATCACTACACTTTGAAGGATGTGGCACTTGTCAAAAATTTGAAATACAACTTGCTTTCTGTTTCACAATTGCTAGATGAAAATCTGGAAATTATTTTCAATAAAAACTGCTGCAAAGTTGTAAGTTCAAATAGTGAGCTTATTTTTAACATGTCTCGGTTTGGAAGAATTTTTAAAGCTGATTTTGATATGTCTTCCTCTAAGCATAGGTGTCTAGTTTCTAATGATTCAAAGGACCTATATTTTTGGCATCGTAGACTTGGTCACGTAGGCTTTGATCACCTAACGTGTGTTAGTGCTCTTGATCGCATACGTGGGCTGCTTAAGCTTAAAGGGGACAAAGAAATTGTGTGCTCTTCTTGTAGACATGCTAAGACGGTTGCAGGTTCACATACTCCTCTCACAATGATCATGACAACTGAACCATGTCAACTTTTGCATCTTGACACCGTAGGACCTTCACGTGTTCAATCCTTCGGAGGTAAATGGTATGTACTTGTGATTGTTGATGATTATTCTAGATACTCTTAGGTTTACTTTATGGCATCTAAGAATGAAGTTTTTAGTCACTTTAGAACTTTATTTCTTAGATTATCAATTGATTACCCAGGATCTTTAAAAGCAATTAGAAGTGATAATGGAACTGAATTTAAAAATCAATCTTTTGATCACTTTTGTGCTGAAAATAGAATAGATCATCAATTTTCTTCACCATATGTACCTCAACAAAACGGTGTTGTAGAAAGAAAGAACAGAACCTTAGTTGAGATGGCTAGGACTATGCTTGATGAATATCAAACTCCTAGGAAATTTTGGGCTAATGCGATAGATACCGCTTGTTATGTCTCAAATCGTGTTTTCTTGCGTGCTAAGCTAGGTAAAACATCATATGAGCTCCGATTTGGACATAGGCCTAGTGTTACACACTTTCGGGTCTTTGGTTGCAAATACTTTGTTAAGAAACATGGTAATCTTGATAAATTTGAACCTAGATCCATTGATGGCATGTTTCTTGGTTATTCATCTCATACTAGAGGCTACCATGTGCTTTTACTTGACACTAACAAAATTGTGGAGACTTGTGAAGTGTCTTTTGATGAAGCTAGCCCAGGTACTAGCTCAAACATTGCAGGTCCAGATCCATATCCGTAGGGGAGGAGCATTTTCGTTGAAGATGAGGAAGAATTGGAGCTGCAGCCCGAAAATTCAGCAGCTAAAGACTTTGGTTCAGCTCCGGATGTTAATTCTCAACCAGCACCGACAACCATCAATGCTGATTCAAATCATCCTCAAGTCACAAGCTCATCGATTTGTGATGAACATGAAGAAGAAGAAGCTTGTGAGACATCTGTTCCCCTACGGTTTTACAAAGATCATCCCCCACAACAGATGATTGAAAGCTTGCACGAACGAGTCACACGGTCCAGGTTTTGCGATCCAAACTCTTATGCTCATTCTGCTTTTGTTGCTTCTTTTGAACCCAAAGATATATTACACGCACTCACTAATGAATCTTGGATTATTGCCATGCAAGAAGAGTTAGAAAATTTTGAAAGAAATAATGTTTGGAAACTTGTACCTCCACCTCAAGGTCACACTTTAATTGGAACTAAATGGGTATTTAAAAATAAACAAAGTGAGGATGGGGTTGTGGTTAAGAATAAGGCTAGGTTGGTTGCTCAAGGTTTCACTCAAGTTGAGGTCTAGATTTTGATGAAACATTTGCTCCTGTTGCTAGATTAGAAGCCATAAGAATTTTGTTAGCTTTTGCTGCATCTATTGGTTTTAAGCCATATCAAATGGATGTTAAAAGTGATTTTCTTAATGGCTACATAGATGAGGAGGTTTATGTGAAACAACCACCGGGTTTTGAAAATCCAGATTTTCCTAATCATGTTTACAAACTGTCCAAAGCCTTGTACGGTCTCAAACAAGCCCCTAGAGCATGGTATGATAGGTTAAAAACATTTATACTTGAAAAAGGATTTACCATTGGCAAGGTTGATAAAACTCTTTTTGTGCTTAAGCATGGAAATGACTCATTATTCGTTCAAGTGTATGTGGATGATATTATCTTTGGTTGTGCTTCTCATGATCTTGTGTCCAAGTTTTCAACAATGATGAGTTCCGATTGAAATGAGTATGATGGGTGAACTCACTTACTTTGGGGCTGCAAATCAAGCAAACAAAGGATGGTACCTTTGTGCATCAAACGAAGTATACAAAAGATCTCCTAAGGCGCTTCAACATGGACAAAAGCAAGCCTCTTCGGACACCAATGGGAACAGCAACAACACTTGGACTTGATGAAGATGGTGAACCCGTGGATCAAAAAGAATACAGAAGCATGATCAGATCACTTTTGTACCTCACGACATCAAGACCAGACATACAATTCAGCGTATGTCTTTGTGCACGGTTTCAAGCCTCCCCACATGCTTCACATCGTCAAGCCGTCAAAAGGATTCTCAGGTACTTACATGGAACTCAAGAATTTGGAATTTTTCTCCCTTCTTCCTCAATCGTTACTTTGAAAGCTTTTTCGGATGCTGATTTTGGGGGTTGTAGGATTGATAGGAAAAGTACTTCCGGTGCTTGTCATTTTCTTGGTAATTATCTTGTTGCTTGGTCCTCTAGAAAACAAAATTTAGTTGCACAATCCATAGCCGAATCTGAATTTGTAGCTGCTGCTAGTGCTTGCTAACAAATTCTTTGGTTTGTTCAAACACTTAAGGACTATGGGGTTGATCTAGATAGTGTTCCACTGTTCTGTGATAATACTAGTGCCATTAGCATTGCTAAAAACCCCATGCAACATTCTAGAACTAAGAACATTGACATTAGGTATCACTTTCTCCGAGATAATGTTGAAAAAGGAAACATTGTGCTTCACCATGTAGATACTGAACAACAATTGGCTGACATTTTTACAAAACCTTTGGATTTCACTCGTTTTTGTTACATTCGTAGTGAAATAGGGGTTATGCATCCTCATGGCTTAAATTGAGGGGGAGTTTTTGAAACTTGGGAAGTCTATGTGTGAATCTGAAATTAAAATAATATGAGCATAGTATTTCATACATATATGACTTTGTGATTCCTTTTACATGCTGAAAGTTCTTACTACATTACTCGTGTTATACATTTTGTAGTTTTTTCCAAGTCTAGTAATTGGAATAATTACTTACAGTAAAACTGGTCATGGTCGAACTTTCTTGCTGTTTTGAACTTGTTACATGTTCACAAGTGCTTTTAATCATTAAGAATTAATCAAGTAATCAACTCACATGTTGAGTTTTTATGAACAAATATAAATTGAGAAAAGATCAAGAGAATATGCATGCATCGCACTTCTTCTTTTGAGATGGCTTATCATTGCACTTCGATATGAACTTGGAAGAAGTTGTGTATGACTAAAACCATGTCCTTAAGCTTCTGATTGTCAAATGACATAGGCTTGGCTTGGTTGGTTAGAATAAGGCAGATGCGCATATAATCTCTTGCAAATATCATATGATCTAAATTTATGCTTTGAAAAATAATAAAATGCAGCAACTAGTGTCATGATTTCAGGTTTTGAAATAGTTAAGTTTGTGAGATCATGACTTACTTAAATTGAAAATTACATTTGATCTCTAGCATGGCTTACACTACTTTATGTATTTCATTGATGTGATAATGTAAGGTACTTGATAGTATGACTTGGATGAGCTTTGTTTATATGTATATGTTATAATATGCTCATAACAACTAAAGGGGGAGAGATAATTTGTTTATATGCTCATGACTTGCTGAATACATTGTCAAAGGGGGAGAGATAAACATGAAGATAATATGTGCATAAGGAGAGATAATAAAGGGGGAGATATAATATGGGATAATTTTTTGGATTTTCTTCTCATTTTACTTTTGATTTACAAAGGGGGAGAAATTGCCTTCAAAACTTTTATGTGAATAAGCCAATGTTCGAATTTTAAATGGTGTTGCCAATGCATTCATCAAGGGGGAGATTGTAAGACCTATGTGTGCTGAATACATTGGCTTGTAGTGAATACACTTGGCTTTGATGATAAAAGTTTTAAATATCACCAAAACACCTTTTTATCAAGGTCCTGCTAGTTTTGTAAGCTCCGGCGGGAGCTTGGTTATACTAGTTTTGGTAAGTTCAGGCGCTAGGTTCTACTAGCTTTTGTTAGCTCTGGCTCAAGGTCCAGGTTGCTCTGGCAAGGTCCGGAACTTGACCGCAATGCTTTTGTTTTTCATTTGCAATGTTTCGTACTTGCTTTACATCTCTGGAAAGATTGCTTAGTATTCATTTGCTAAGTCTTTGGTGCGTTTTTGGTTGACATGGATGATATCGTGTTACTGTGGTTTTGCAACATGCTTATGTGAGGTTCTCACGTAAGGTGTTGTGTTCGGAACTAACTTGAGTCAAGTCGAGGACTTGGGCTCGTATGTATTGGTTGTTTATTCATGTGCAGGTGTTGCTTGAGTTCAAGACATGGCTGGTGACGGGATCCATTGAACTAGTCTTAGGGAGAAGATGAGGTTCAACAACCAAGTTCGGGAGGAATTGTGGTTGAGTTGATCGGAAGGTTGCACAACATGTTTGAATCAAGAACAATGCATATGAAGGTATCGTAGACGTCGTTGGAAGATGTTTGCACGTGTGCAAGGAGTGCATGGACGTGGCTGCATGGTTCCAAGGTGTGATGAAGAGATGTGGACGTAAAGAATTGGTCGGAAAGGTCCAACTGACTAGGTTATGGACTCAGGTTGCGGCTGAGTCGGGTTTGACTCAAATATGGAAAGATTTGAGTTGGTTATGATAGGATTTCGTGTGGGTCACGAATTTGAGTTGTTTAGGAATGTGGGATATGTTTCTAAGGTGTTTGGAAGTCTTAAGATTGCTTCTATCTGCGTATAGAAGAATCCTAAGCAGTTATAGAAAGTTACGATTCGTGAACAGAGTAGGATTAGGTTCCTAATTTGAGTTGAGTTGGCTTTCGAGCTGGTTATATAAGCAAGGGAGCCCAGAGCTCGTGGTGCAAGACTTTGGGGATGTTCCTCTTGTGTTCTATTGAATAAAATTCGTAGTTTGAAGGAACTTTTGTGCCTTGTTCATCCGACTTGTTCCAGACAAGTTTTACTCGTTGAGTTTCTGGACAGCACTACCTTTTGTCAGTGGTTTTATCATAACTCAAGTTTTACAAATCCAATTGATGTGATTCTTTTTGAGTTATCTTCACAACTTGATTATCTATCATCTATAAAAATTTCACGGTCATTGGATTTGTGGTCTATGATGTACATGAGTTTCTTTGCAGCATTCCAGAACTGTTTTTTTTTTCTCGGGTAGGGCAGATTGACCTTTGTTTGATCTTTTGATCATAACTTGAGTTTTTCTCGACGAATTTGAGTGATTCTTGTTGTGTTGTCTTCGTGACTTGATTCTCTCTGATATCTATCACTTCTGTAACGGTGAAACACATTTAGATTAGTCTCACACACGATTTCTTTAACATATCGTTTTTCTGCCGAAGGGGTTGGGGTTTATTTGTTTCCGCTGCGTAAGATTTTTAAATCTACTATTCACCCCCCCTCTGGTAGCATTTCATGTGCTCTTCGATCCTATACCAGCAAAATAAGAGAGTCCACTCAAAAAGGAGTTATCTCAAATATCCACATCCACTTCATTCCATCACACATGCACGAGTGTTGAATCATATTGTTTTGAATTGATTTCTCCTAAGGATTGCTCTTTTGACTTAGCAATATTATGTGTTGCAAATATGCCTACAATATTACCTACCAAGCTCCATATACAAGCCTTATGTAGAGGTAGGATGGATTTAGACACAATGCCTTGGTGAGGATATATTTCCACTACATATAAATGAGAGACCGAGAGAATCAAATTGAGATACTTAAAATCTAAATTGAACTCTTCAAAATTTGAGTAGAACTTGATTTCTAAGGTATGTGTGCTCCATTTTCTGTTCTATCTTCCAACCACTCATGAATAGGAGATGGCATAAGCCCCATAATGACTTGAGATGGGTGAAGTACCATGCCAATTTTTGCAATACTAGGTAGAGTATTTTGTTGTGCACATGGTACTTTTGAAAAATAGAACATTGTAGCAACTCCTGATCATGAACCTAAAGTCTTGAATTTGCTTGGTACGAGCAAAGGATAAGCTTGGGGGAGTTTGTCGATGGTTGTTATATACCAATTTCACCTGTCAATATAACTCAATTATGTGAAGGAAATATCATTTCTTGCACACATCACCTTTCTATTTAACCTATTTCCACTTGTCCTAGGAGAAAGTAGTGCATGCAGGCATTTTATGTAGAATTGAAGTTAAACAAGGGGATGGATCCTATAAAATATCATTCTAGCCAATCAAGCAATGACATGTGGCACCACATAGATGAAGTGGCTCACAAACAGAAGTATCCGAGGCCATCCAACGGTGTAGCACCCATATAAGGGGATAGGACCCACCTGGCAGGGACCTAGAGGAAGCACATCCCCAACAGGGTTCAGACTAGGTCGACCGACCTCCCTAGTCGACCGATTAGGGAGTGGTGCCAAACCCGGTCAAATGCCACGTGTTGGCTCCTATCGGCTTGAAGAAGTCATGGGTGACTGATTCGCGCACTTTTGGTGGCGAGAACTGACCCTTCTCCAAGCTATAAATAGGACCCCTCACCCCTCACTTCAACCACACCACTTGAGTATTCATCCATTGTATCCACTAGTCTCCATAGGTTTAGAGGAGTATAGGCTGTAGAGAGGAGAGTCTCTAGTCCATAGTCCAAGTAGGAGAGGAGTAGAAGGAGTCTGTTCCCAATTCCTAATTGGGAAAGGTATGTGTCGAAGTGTTAATGCGACACTTCCCCCGGATCTGCTAAGGAGCAGTCCGCGGAGGTTCTTGCTGGGCGGGGCTTAGGCCTCAAACTAGTATTCTAGCGGAAGAGTATGTAAAAAAGTGGTTTTTACGTGGTTCGGGCCGCAAGGGGCGTAACACCCTACTCCACGGTGGATTGTATTGTTGGTGAGTGTGTATGCGTGTGTGTGTATTCGGGATTCTGAGCACCCTACTCCACGGTGGATTGTATTGTTGGTGAGTGTGTATGAGTATGTGTGTGTGTATCGGGGTTCCGAGTCTGGTCTTTGTAGCGATGGCGGTCCAGGCCTTTTATATCCAAGACCGGACGCCTTACAAGTCGGGTCCCGGGGCCCGACAGGTAGTCCCGAGGCGATCTTATCCTAAAGATCTAAGTCTTCTCGCATAAGCTTCCTCTGAGGGTGGCAGTGGAGACTCGCCATCTTGCCGCCTCCCTTGTCAGTAGCCCACGTGCTGTTGCTGACGATGGCAGAAGGTGTACCGTCAGCTTGTCTTGTTGCCGCAAGCTACCCACTTGGCTGAGTGGGATAGGCCTGCAGCGCCTTCACTATGATGTGATTGGTTATAGCAGTCTCTGACCATTGGCGTGCCCCACCGTGCCAGGGGTGGTTGCGGGTCTTCAATGCTTGACTGGAGTGGAGTGCTCCACCTTTTAACTCCCGCACCTTACCATCTGGGGCGAGCTGTGGGACACGTGGCAGTGTCGGGGTAGGTCCTCGGCGGGAAGGTTTTCCCCGGTCCTTCGTGCTGCGTGGTGGCTCCAGGGCTCCCTAGGGTACGTGGCAGCTCCGTGCTTCTTCCCTTGGGGGTACTAGCCCTTGCGCTCCGTGCCACGTGGCTGTCCCGGGGGCGCTCCCCCAAGGATCGGTGAGGTTCTGTCCCTACACGGCGTCTCGGGAGCCCGTCACACCGAGGGGCCAAGTCCCATATTCAAGGCTTACGTGGCAGCACTGCAGCTTGATATTTGAGGGAGGCAAAGGCCTTGGCGCCTATAGAACACGTTGCACCTCTAGACGCGCCTTGCTGTCTTCATCCTTTGTGCGAGGGTACCCATCTGCAGGGTACCGAGAGTGGCCCCTGAGTCCACCTTAAGGTGTGGTGAAGAGCCCAAAGGTGGAGCCCTTTCCATGTCTTCCCGCACTCTGCTTTAAATTCTGTCTTGGATAGCCGAAGCAGTGGGTGCTTCTGCCAATCGTCGCCACGCGCCCTCTTCCAGTTGAGAGACTACGGCGATGGGATCTTTGCTTGCTGTAATATCTCTGTCTTCTGCTACGCCTTTAATCGAGACGGTTCCAGATGCAACTATAGTACTTTTGTTCGCTTTGCCATTATGGGAGTTGCCTCAGCGGCTTTCCCGGAAGGCTGACCAACTGGGCTAGGATGTTAGTGTGGGGACGTAGGGCCCATTGTCATGGGTGTCGGGTGTTGATTAGTGTCGTCTGAGCCTTCCCCCGGAGTACTCAGGCACCGCGGGGGTGATAAAAAAGGAAACCTTTGTTAGAGGAATGGTTCCTCCCTTAGTCAATTCCCGCAGCCTGAGCTTTTGCCTTCTTCCTCGAGCGCCCGATCCTTCTTCACCTCTTTTGCCGAAGCCCCTTCCTTAGCTTGCTCCCATGGCTTCCCTGTTGCCTCCTTCCCGCTTTCGATCGGCCAGTGATTTGGTGCCGACGAGGCGGCTCCTTGGCTGGGTGGCTTCGGAGTGCGGCTGGATGATCCGCTGCGGATCTCCTGACCTTCAGGATCTGCATAAGGACGAGACTATCCTCTTCATCGCCTACGCCACTGCTGGGCTCGCACTCCCGTTGTCAAGGTTCTTCCTTGCAGTGCTGGGGGAGTATGGGCTACAACTTCACCACCTATCGCCGAACACCGTTGCTCTGGTGGTTGTATTCGCCACCTATGCGAGGCGTTCGTGGGCTGCCTGCCCATGGTGGAGCTATTCTGGCATTTCTTCGTTATGAAGACAAATGGAAGGAGCGCGATGACTCAAGTGGGGGCCTACTACTTCCGCCATCGGGACAATACCTCCCGGGGCTACATTGCCTCATTTCAAGGGGACAAATGGAGCGATTGGAGGAAAGATTGGGCAATTTTGAGGATAGACCCGCATCCCATGCTGAAGATGCCATCCGGTGGTCCAGGCTCCGACCCTACCACCTGGTACAGGCCCGCCATGAAGATGATCCGGTTCTGGGCTAGCAAGGTCTTTACTTCCATGATGGTGTTGGCATACTTCTTGCTCTGCCGTACCGCCCCTCTTCAGCTGCGTCTGTACAGGGGCCTGGGTCTTCAATGGCGAATATGACGAATGTCGGCTGAGTTTGGACACCCCGACCCCCAAGATGCTGGAGGAGATGCTGAAAACAGTGACCTCTAACGTTGTTGACGATGAGCACATCTCCATTTCGGATGACTGCCAACCGCTCTATATGACCACCGACTTGAGGGCTAAACTGCAGAGCTCAATGCCGGAGATCAACGTGTTCAGACTCGCTCGCCTGCATCCCGAAGATACGACTGGGGCCTCGTTTGTCCTAAAGCGGTGCCGTGAAGCTGCACATCCAGGGTCGAGATCTTCCTCGCATATTTTGGCAAGGGCGGAGGCAGAGCCCTCAGCTACCTCTGACTGGGTAACGGTGAGCCAGCCGACATCAGCTCCGGAGCCGAGAAAGCATTCGCGCACGTTGGCTGCGGGCTCTGCTTCTTCTATGTCGAAGAAGTGGAAGTTATTTCGGGGAGACAGAACCCCCATCTCCCATCACCAGGGATCCAGTGGGGCTAAAGCTTCTGTCGTAGACTTAGCCTCCGATTCCAGTAGTGGTGTCAGTTCCGGAGGAGGTGCCAAGAAGCCTGCGGAGACTACCACGCCGACTCGGATTGATCGGGAGTTAGTACCAGAGACGGCGGTGCCGGCCTTGTCGTCAGATCCCGGCGATCTTGATCTATCGCGTGGGGTGGGAGGCCAAGGTCATTGGAGTGTCCCGAGTCGCCGGTAAGTTGTAATTTCCTCCCTCTGCTATTTCTCTTCTTTCCTTTTTCGTTCTTGAAGAAGCTTTATCTTGGTTTCTTAGTGCCCCGTCAGCCAATTTGGCGCCCTTGGTCCTTCCAGGGGTGGGCGCTTGATAACCCCTGTCCTTCCCGGAGCTGGAATGGGGTCTGCCACACCGCATCCTACGCCTGAAGGTGCATCGGACTTATGTGTCATTGATGACTCTGCACCCCCATCCGACGAGGCAGGTGTGGCAGAAGTGGCACCAAGGGTGGGAGTGTCAGGCGAGGGGCTGCTTGGCGAGAAGGTGCCAGGCAAGGAGGTGCCCGGCGAGGAGGTGCCAGGCGAGGAGGTGCCCAGCGAGGAGGGGGCTACATTGGTCGAGGCTTTAGTGCCGCGCAACGGTGCAACGGTTCTTGGGGCTCCAGCCGGGGAACCATCTAGTCCCCAGGAGCTGGTGTCTGCCGTGGCGCTGGCAGGAGGGGCGTAGGGGCAGCCGTTGGTGGTGACAGTTGAGCCAATCCCTCTTGCCGACGCTATTGCCGTGGCCCAATCCATCCTGTGCCAAACGCAGGCTGCTTTTGCCTGAGAGTGGGATCAACTTGCGAAGGAGTGACACTTGGTGAAGCTGGTCGATGCCAAGAATAAGGAGCTTGAGGTGAAGGCCTTGAAGGCCCATGCTGCTGCCGATGCTCGCCTGAAGCTATGCGAGGATCAGCGGCTGGGGTAGGTCCACCGCGAAGTTGTCGTAGCTGACGTGGAATGGGAGTTGGCGGCGAAGGAGGAGGAGGTCTCTCGGGGCCTGGAGGAGAAGCGCCGGGCTTTGGCGGACCTAGAGCTCGTCATCAAGCGCCCGGAGGACGATCTGGAGTATCGTGCTTGGGAGCTCGCTGACCGGGAGGAGACTACACGGAGAGAGATGGAGAGCCTTCAGGCCTCCCGTACGGCCAAGGCCCAAGGGGTCCGGGACTTCCTGGCCCATGCTGGGGCGGTGCTGGAACCCCTCGGCCTTGGTCTTGTGCCGCGTGGGGATCCATCTTAAGGGGTGGCCCAACTGCTTCCTGCCTTGGACTCCCTCTATTCGTTGTTGGGGTGGGTGAACACCGCCCTCGCAAGGCGGCTGGAGGCCGAAGGAAAGGAGCTGGCTGAGCTGGTGGCCTGTCACGTCCTGGTATGCTTGTGAAGCTGGTACCCGAAGATCCCGCTGGAGGCGGTGGAGAAAGGTCCCCTTGGTGAGTGAGAGGATGAGGCTAGGGCCGAAGTCCAAGACCTTTCTAGGGAGGTCCCTTCTTTATTCCATCGAAGTAGAGGCCGACGACACCTGGGCGCAGGGCTTTTGTATCCGGGGATGATCCCCTTGTGTAAATAAATGTTTATGAATTTGGATTCATGTTGTTTTGCTTGTTGGCCTGTCGCGTGCTTTCAGATTGTTGCCCCAATTCCTTCTCTTGAGTAAGGTCTTGAAGCGCCTTTGTTCATGTCGTTAGCCTTTTAGGGACCAACGCTTGCACAATTTACGCGGCCGGTTTGTCGCTAGATGACATCCTGTCAATGGAATCTGTTGGTACCCTGCGTACCGTATACCCTTTGGGACTGCAAAAAGACCAAAGGATCTTCACCTGTCTGAGTTGAAGACCTGCGAATGCCCCACGTGTCGTACGGGGCCGGACCTGCCTCCCATCTATGGTTAGTCCCGGTGTTGCCACATGTATACTGCAACCAGAGCTATGCCCCACACATGGGAAAGCTCCAAGCTAAATATCAGTGCAGCACCTACAGACCTAACTCCCGACAGAGGGAAGCTCTGGCCCTGACACATGTACAACTGCACCGGACCTTCCCATCCCAGACAGCAAGCTCCGGAGCTGCCACGTGTTCAGCCATCGGACCTTCAACTTCAACGAGCAAGACAAGAGGACCCCCAACGGCTCGGACCTTCAAGGTGCAATCAAAGACTTCAAGACCCGATTAAGTGTCATTAATACCATATTAATGGCACACGATCGGAGGGCCCTTAGTACCAGTAACGGCATTGTTAAGGCCCGTTACCACACTATTAAGGGTAATTAACCTTATTAATTGTGTATTAAGCATCAGTAACTGCCAGGGCCACATGTTGGGCCAGGCTAGCGATGTAACGACCAGTCCTTGTACTATAAAAGGACTGGTCGACCGATACACAGGGGGGCTCTCGGCTCTCGACTCTCCGGACACTCTCAGACTCAGCTCTGACACACGCTCACAAGTGCTTAGAAGCTCAATACAACAACCACACACCCCGTGAAGTAGGGTATTACGCTTAGGCGGCCTGAACCACGTAAATGCTTGTGTCTCTTTATCATCATGTTCTGAATCTCTGCGCGCCCATTACCGAACTACAAACTCCGCGGGCTACTAACGGTAGTACCAGAAGAATTGCTGAAACCAAACTTCGACAGTTGGCGCGCCAGGTAGGGGGTGCCCGAGATTCAAGGATGGTGAACTCTGCAGCTGGATCGTCCAACGGCAACCCTGCTGCGCAACCTACTGGAGGCAATCCCTCCAACGTGCAGTAGCCAGCATGTGTTGTGGCTCTAGCAGGAGTCATGCCTCCGCCGCCACCATCCGCACCGGCGAATCAAGCTGGACAGCGGGATGGGGCGTCTGCGTCGGTCACGGCATCGGCGAACAACAAACCTGAATACGCGCTCCACGCCGCGCGTGCTCTTCTCCAAAGCCCACCGCCTCCAGGTGCATCCCAGGGTGCAATGGAGCAGTGGAGGGCTGATGTAGAACATTTGGTTGTAGCAGCAGCCGATGGCATCAGCAACCAAGGTCCTCCCCCCTTGGGGCGGGCTCCATCGCAGCATCGGACCGTGTCGGGCAGACTTGGTCCGCATGCTTCCCAACATAGGAGGCGTGCTGCATCTCAACAGGCGACATCGCTGCCTTCCGGGGCGCGATGCACCCATACGGTAACCAGGCTTTCAACTCACAACCTCTGGGCGAGGCTTGATCGCCATTATCGTCGATAGGATGGCCGCATCCATATCGAGCGCGCTCGTGAAAGGCGAGAGGCTCGGGACAGTCCTACTCCTGAGGGAGTAGGAGGAGGCTGTTCTACCTTGGACGTGCACCTACGCATGGTCAGATGGCCACAAAAGTTCCGGCCTCACCTGCCGGAGATATTTGACGAGACTGTTAATCCCGCTGAGTTTCTCCAAATCTACTCCACCGCAATTCTTGCAGCCGGAGGCAATGAGGCCGTAATGGCCAATTATTTCCCCGTGGCTTTGACTGGGACCGCCAGGTCCTGGTTCATGAGCCTCCCGCCTGACTCCATCAACAGTTGGGCGGAACTGTTCCAACAGCTCACCGCTAATTTCGGGAGTTCAAACACCTGACTAGGCACCGAACTGGACCTTTTTGCTGTCAAGCAGAAGGGGGGAGAGTCCCTGCGATCCTTCATCCAGAGGTTCTCCCAATTAAGAAACACTATTCCTTCTATCTCAAGCGCCTCTGTTATTGTGGCATTTAGACAGGGCGTACGAGATAAGAAGATGCTGGAGAAGCTGGCGACCAAGGAGATCACCAGCGTCATGGAACTCTTTAGCTTGGCAGACAAATGCGCCAAAGCTATGAAGGACCGTGAAATGCACTCCCAACCACCTTTGGAGGACAAAAAAAAGTCTTCCAAGGGTGAAGTCACTACCTTTGGGAGTGGCAAAAAGAAGAAAAAAGTCCAATGGCAAGAAAAAGCCGTCGGTCGGCGCACCTACAACCGCAGCTGCTGCAGCTCCGGGTGGCCGGGGGCCACGCCCCAAAAAACGAACTCGGCCGTCGTATGAAGACGGAGGGAGCTCCAATATGTGGTGTCCTATACACAAGTCGAACAACCACAACCTGAAAGGCTGCCGGGAGGTCCAGAACATTGCCGAGCACTACAACAAGCGTCGGGAAGAAGTTCCATTCCGTCAAAGGGAAGGAAAACAGAAAGTTGACGAAGCTCCGGCTAAAGAGGAGTTAGGCTTTCAGGACCCTAAAAAGGTCTTGAAGGCTGTTTACACCTCTGTCGACGACGACTCTGATGTCTCCAACAACGAGGGCTGAAAGACCATGAACACCATCTTGGGTGGTTCGTGGGACATCACCTCCCGCCGTGTTCATGCTTAGGGTATGGAACCAAGCTAAACGGCTGTACACTTTGGACCTCCCCCCCCCCCAGAGTTTGGTTGTCCTAAGTGCCGCTCCTTGGCACCATGACACCATACACTGTCCTGCAATTTATGCTTTAAGGGTAGAACATACGGAGGTGCTCTATGTTCCAAGGGTTGGGGAGGGTCGCTCCTTCTTCTGTGGCAAGGCGGATGCACCCGGGGCGGGATACTTGTATCACGCAGAAGGGACCTTCCCAGCTGGGGGAAAGTTTGTGTGACCCTTCTCGAGAGAGTATGCGCCGCAGCACCAGGTCACCTGTCTGAGCTCTCTACTCCGCATGAAACACTCTTGGTAGCGCCTCAGCGCCTGTCGGTAACGTGCATTTTGGATGGTGTCATGCCACCTTGCTTCGTCGATGAGGTCGACATCTTCTTGTCGAAGCTGGTCCTTTAGGGCTTCATCGAACGCTCGGACCCTGAACGAGCCCACAACAATCTCTGGGGGGGGGATGGCCTCGGCCCCATACACAAGAAAGAAAGATGTTTCTCCCATGCCGCGGCTGGGTGACATCCGGCTTGCCCACAGTGCTTAGGGGAGTTCGTCGACCCACTTGGAACCATGCTTATCCAAGCCATCATATGTGCGTGTCTTGAGGCCCCTGAGGATCTCAGCGTTGGCCCGCTCGAATTGCCCGTTGCTCTTTGGATGAGCCACAGATGCATAACAAACTTGGACGTCGAGGTCTTCATAGTAGTCCTAGAAAGCTGCACTAGTGAACTGGGTTCCATTGTCGGTGATGATCCTGGTGAACTAGGTCCTGAACCTACAGACAATTGATTTGATGAACTTAATTGTGGACTCCTTGTTGATGTTGATCACTGGAGCTGCCTACGACCACTTGGTGCACTTATTAGATATAGAGGAATCGGTACCCTCCGACTGCCCTGGGGAAGGGTCCCAGGATATCTAGCCCCTAGAACGCGAAAGGCCAGGAGGGTGGGATCATCTAAAGTGACTGGGCCGGGGTGTGAATTTGTTTGGCGTGAAACTGGCGTGCCTTGCACTTCTTGACCAGTATGACAACGTCTTGTAGTGCTGTTGGCTAGTACAAGCCATGCCAGAATGCTTTGCCAACCAGTGTGTGGGAAGCTGCGTGGTTCCCACACTCTCCTTCGTGGATTTCTGCAAGCAAGTCGCAACCTTCCTGCCAGGTTATGCACCATAGCAATACGTCGTTGGCACCATGTCGGCAGAGATCACCTTCGACCAGCATGTAGCATTTTGCCATCCTCACGATCCTCTCAGCGGATCGTGAGGTTGTCCTTCACGCGTCGGTACTCTCCTGAGCTTTTGAATCTTGGGCGCTAGGTGATTTGGGACCCCTGGTGATGCTTAAGAACCTTGGCGGCCCCCATAGTTGCAGGGCTGCCGTGGTTGCCAGCTCTGTGGAGATGGGCTCACCTTCTTCATTAGGCCCCGCCGGCCTAGCGGTCGGCCGCACCAACCTTCTGCCAAAGACCCCTTCTGGAACGGGGGCTCCTGTGGATGCTATGGTTGACAAGGCATCAGCGATGGATTTGTCGGCACGTGGTACATGGTAGAGATCCAAGGCCTCGAATCCAGCTTCTAGCTTCTTGACATGTATCAGATATGCCGTGAGCTACGGTCCATTGTGGCAGCACTCACCCCAGACTTCCTTGATCATCAGCTGGGAGTCTCCCTTGACCAGCATCTGCTGGACACCGATACCCTGCGCAGCTGTGACTCCGAAGATGAGGGCTTCATACTCTGCCATGTTGTTGGTAGCCTTGAACTCGAGGCGCACTGCATACTTGGACTGCTCCCCTGTTGGCGAGGTGAGCAGTACAGCGGCTCTTTCCCTTGCTTCCGTGAGGATCCGTCGAATAAGAGCGTCTAGTGAGGTCCGGTAAGCACCGGAGCCCTGGGCTCCAGCTCGCTGATCTTTTGGCCCCTGGGTTGCTCGGAGAGGGGGTCCACTCAGCAACAAAGTCTGCCAGAGCTTGACTCTGATTGCATGTCGTGGCAAGAAATCAAGCTCAAACTCCGCTAATTCAGCCACCCACTTGCCGATATTGCCAGTTGCATTTGGGCTGCGCAGTACTGCTCCCAGTAGGAATGGAGTCACCGCTGCTACTCGGTGTGCCTAAAAATAATGGCGGAGCTTCCTCGAGGCGATTAACACCGCATAGAGCAGCTTGTGCACTTCGAGGTACCTTGTCTTTGCCTCATGCATGACTTCGCTGATGAAGTAGACCGGTAGTTGGATGGTTCGGGACCTTTTCGGGGAATCCAACTCATCTTCTTCCCTCTGCTCCAGGTCCAGCGACTCCATGTCTCCTGGGCCTGGCGCTTCCTTTGGGGGCTTGGACCCAAAGGCTTCTTGGCTTCCGTGGCCCCCTAGGGGGACTCGGTCATCCTCTGGGGGTTGGGACCTAGAAGCTCCTTGGTCTCCGAGGCCTCCTTGTTGGACCCGAGCGTCCTCTAGGGGCTGGGACCTAGAGTCTCCTTGGTTTCTGGGGCCCCCTTGGGGGGACCTGGACGTCCTCTGGGGGCTGAGACCCAGAGGCTACTTGGTCTCTGGGGCCCCCTAGGGGGACCCGAACGTCCTCTGGAGGCTGGGACCCAAAGGCTCCTTGCTCTCCAAGGCCCCCTAGGGGGACCCGGACGTGATGAGATCATGCACATTATTATTGCACCTACAAACATGACACAATATTTATTTGTTTGGGATCCTGGCTCAAGTGAATGTGCACTCTTATTTGATGGACAAGATCAAGATGGCGCACTATGTCGTCCACCACCTTGGCCTCCTCCATTCATGCATACAAGAAGATTTGATGGCGTTGCACAATTGGTCCAACACATGAGAGGAGACGAACTTGAGTCGAGGACGACTCTAATTCAAGGAGGGGAGGATGATGAGGACATCACTTATATGGATACAAACAACACTCTACTGAATATACAAGATGCAATCAATAGAGTTCATACACAACAATTAATTTCAGAGGTGAACTCGTTCTTATATATTTCCTTATATGTTTTTGAGCATAGATTGCTACTTAATGATTTATTTGTGATTAGGATCCATGGAGAGGTTCAAGGAGTACTTGTAGGGAGTATTAGGGACGTGGAAGACCAGAGAATTCGTTCAAAGAAGATGGAAACCGAACCAAACTCCAAATCGTATCCAACTCGGAGTCCAGGAGCATTACACACTAAAACGGACGCCCAGGACGCATACAAACTCCGTTTTGGACGTTCTACATATGCACGGAAAGGGGAGAGGATAACCTTTCCAATGGCACCGGTCCCATGTCAAAATTCCCTCGGAGTCGACTGGAATCGTCGAAACAAAATCAAGTACAGAATCTGTCAGGGTGCTGCGCCACCGTATGGGGCCATTGGGCCTTGTATCAAGTCTAAGTCCATTATTTTCGTGTGTTAGGGTTGAGTACATCACTTATATGGATACAAACAAAACTCTACTGAATATACAAGATGCAATCAATAGAGTTCATACACAACAATTAATTTCAGAGGTGAACTCGTTCTTATATATTTCCTTATATGTTTTTGAGCATAGATTGCTACTTAATGATTTATTTGTGATTAGGATCCATGGAGAGGTTCAAGGAGTACTTGTAGGGAGTATTAGGGACGTGGAAGACCAGAGAATTCGTTCAAAGAAGATGGAAAGCGAACCAAACTCCAAATCGTATCCAACTCGGAGTCCAGGAGCATTACGCACTAAAACGGACGCCCAGGACGCATACAAACTCCGTTTTGGACGTTCTACATATGCACGGAAAGGGGAGAGGATAACCTTTCCAATGGAACCGGTCCCATGTCAAAATTCCTTCGGAGTCGACAGGAATCGTCGAAACAGAATCAAGTACAGAATCTGTCAGGGTGCTGCACCACCGTATTGGGCCATTGGGCCTTGTATCAAGTCTAAGTCCATTATTTTCGTGTGTTAGGGTTAGGTCATGACCCCAACACCCCCTTGTACGTCCTCCCACCTATATATACTCCATAGTAGCCGCCATGAACAATTGGGTTTTGCATAGATTAATAATATCGCTGTTCTACAGTTTGTGAAACCCCAACTTCGCGATTTCAGATCGTGTCTTCTACGTTCTTGCTTGTGTTCTCGGTTGCACTTGCAGGGATTAGCCTTCTTGGTGAGGTCAATCGTGTGAATCACGGTTGATAACCAACGGAGCGGTGGTGTAGTGATTGCAGGGGTTTTTCGTGTTCTACTCCAGAGCCTCGGATCATCAACGTCGAGATCTCCATCAATCGACTTATCCATTACCTTTCGGAAGATCGGGACTCTTCATCATTTTTCCTATCAATTGGTATCAGATTTCCAGGTTTCCCGTTAGTTAATTCATCTATCCATTACATTAATTTTGTTTTTCATACCTAGAGTCCACAAAAAAAGCCACAAAAAAACTTGCAGTTTAGTAGATCTGTTCATTACTTTGTCCAAACCACATTGAGCCTTTGTAGCATTGTTATTCAGTTTGGTTTTGTTGAGTTTGTGTCCGTGGTTGAGTCATATTGCTGGTTTAGAAAGTGTTTTTGGTATTACTTTGAGTTTTGCATTGTGTGATTCATCCTTTTGAATCACGTCATCACGTCCAGATTAGATTCACCTCTATCCAGTTTGGTATTTTCATCATATATCGCACATACGAACTCGGATTTTGATGTTCTTATACTTTATGGAAAGCTTAAGAAGTGCTCTATAACTTTCATATTCATCGTTTTCCCAGAAAATATAGTTATCGATGTCTAAATTGCATTAGATCCGAATCTGTTATTGACCTAAAAATTCTGAACAGTCTGTATTTCAGGGTCAGTATCTCCTATTGTTCTTTTCCAAAATAGGTCTTCCATATATTGAAATTAAAGAGGAGAGATATATCTACAATCTTGCTGTTCTAAGTTTTCCAATTTAGAGCCTATAAGTGTGCCTATTTGTCCTTAGAAGATTGAGCAGAAAATCTGCGACAGACACACAAGATATCTTGGATTGATTTTCATTGTGTTCTTCCCTTGCAGCACATTCTAAAAAAAAGGAAGAAAAAAAAAGAAAAAGGCAAGTGCAAAACAAGAAACAAAAGCTGCACAAAAAATAGGAAAAAAACAACAAAAAAAAAACAGAAGTGCTTGCATTCTTTGTGTCATCTAGTTTTGTCTCATGTCTTGCTAGCTTGAACTACTAGGAACACATTTAGGCCAGCAACTTTGACAAAGACTTTGGACACTTATTCAACTTTACTATCTGATTTCATTGTTGTTAATCCTTGCTACATAGAAAGTGTCATCCAAGCTACACCTTACTCTTGAGCAGAATCGATACACCTTTGCAATCATCCCACGCTTCATTGGTTTCTTCATACCGGCCACCGTTTGCCACCTGCAGTGTCGGTAAGAACACTTGTAAGAGCGTGGTAAGACGCTTGAGAGTGTGTGATTCCACTTCCACTTTTCCATTATCCTTTGTAGTTGATAGGGATAATATATTTTTTTGTGTTGTCTTCTGTTTGCTACTAACAATGTCAGGTAAAAGCAAGAATCATGCATTATATGCTGAGATGATGGACATGATGAAGACGGCGATAGAGTTGCTCACTAAAAATCAAACATCAACCAAGGATTCACATGACATTCAGACCACCTTTACAACACCTTCCACAAGAAGTAATTACATTCTCCCATCTCTTCCTTCTTATGATGGTTTTGGTTACGATGAATATATTGCTTGGGAAATAGAGTTGAATAAAATTTTTGGACAATGTCATATGTGTGAGAAAAAAGATTAGAAATGTTGCAAGTGCATTAGTAGGTTGTGCATTGACTTGGTGGAACAACTTAAGTGATTTAGAAAGACCTCGAACATGGAAAGATATGAAAATTCTTATGCGAGAAACTTTTGCTAATGTATCTAATTGTAAAGATGAAATACATGAACTTGAGAAGAATTTTCTTGTTGTACCTCCTCCTTTGCCTAACCTTTTGCAGGAACATGAACAAATAAATGGAGATGCAAATGAGAGTGAGGTGTTGAACAACTCTTCTGAATTTTTTGATGAATCAACTCATAATGCATTTGAATTTTTTGCTGAAAATGAGAGTAGTGTTAATGGACAATGCTCTACAGTTAACCATGGTATGACATTTTCAGATGTGCTGAATTTTGCTACCAATCATACTATCGATGAGCAGCAACAAGATGAACCTTTTCATAATACAACTTTACCATTAGTTGATTTTCCCACTGATTCTTATAACAAAAATGAGTTGTGTGCTGATAATTATATTATATCTATGCTAGAACAACCAAATGAATTTGATACTTTATCACTCACTTGTGCTGAAATTAAGCATTTGATCCCAACTACATGTGAAAGGGATGAGCTGAAATTGTTATCTTCTCTAAATACTTTGGGCTATATTGAATTTGACACTCTTTGTGATCTAGATATCGTAGAGAAGATAATATTTTCTCAATCTGAATTGCCTTTGTTAAGTAGAAATATTTTTCATGCTATAGGCAAATATGAACATAGTGGTATGTTTATGGTGCATAAAGTTTACATATGTTCAAATGAGGAAGCTCCTTTTGTGCTGCAACAACATGGTCAAGTAAATGAATGTACTAACGCTAATAATGTCTTGTAAAGTTTTTCTAGTATGTTTTCCTTGCAGCAGGGACAACAAAAGCATTATTCACTGTGGTTGTGCATTATGGACATCACTTACTCTACCTCCAATGGAAGCCTCTTTGCTGTACATACGAGCAAGCCGAGGACGGCTTGTCATAAAGAAGGGGAGAATGATGAGATCATGCACATTATTATTGCACCTACAAACATGACACAATATTTATTTGTTTGGGATCCTGGCTCAAGTGAATGTGCACTCTTATTTGATGGACAAGATCAAGATGGCGCACTATGTCGTCCACCACCTTGGCCTCCTCCATTCATGCATACAAGAAGATTTGATGGCGTTGCACATTTGGACCAACACATGAGAGGAGACGAACTTGAGTCGAGGACGACTCTAATTCAAGGAGGGGAGGACGATGAGGACATCACTTATATGGATACAAACAACACTCTACTGAATATACAAGATGCAATCAATAGAGTTCATACACAACAATTAATTTCAGAGGTGAACTCGTTCTTATATATTTCCTTATATGTTTTTGAGCATAGATTGCTACTTAATGATTTATTTGTGATTAGGATCCATGGAGAGGTTCAAGGAGTACTTGTAGGGAGTATTAGGGACGTGGAAGACCAGAGAATTCGTTCAAAGAAGATGGAAACCGAACCAAACTCCAAATCGTATCCAACTTGGAGTCCAGGAGCAGTACGCACTAAAATGGATGCCCAGGACGTATACAAACTCCGTTTTGGACGTTCTACATATGCACGGAAAGGGGAGAGGATAACCTTTCCAATGGCACCGGTCCCATGTCAAAATTCCTTCGGAGTCGACAGGAATCGTTGAAACAAAATCAAGTACAAAATCTGTCAGGGTGCTGCGCCACCGTATTGGGCCATTGGGCCTTGTATCAAGTCTAAGTCCATTATTTTCGTGTGTTAGGGTTAGGTCACGACCCCAACACCCCCTTGGACGTCCTCCCACCTATATATACTCCATAGTAGCCGTCATGAACAATTGGGTTTTGCATAGATTAATAATATCGCTGTTCTACAGTTTGTGAAACCCCAACTTCGCGATTTCAGATCGTGTCTTCTACGTTCTTGCTTGTGTTCTCGGTTGCACTTGCAGGGATTAGCCTTCTTGGCGAGGTCAATCGTGTGAAGCACGGTTGATAACCAACGGAGCGGTGGTGTAGTGATTGCAGGGGTTTTTCGTGTTCTACTCGAGAGCCTCGGATCATCAACGTCGAGATCTCCACCAATCGACTTATCCATTACCTTTCGGAAGATCGGGACTCTTCATCATTTTTCCTATCAGGACGTCCTCTGGAGGCTGGGACCTAGAGGCTTCTTTGTTTCCGGGGCCTAATTGGGGGAGCCAGACGTCTTCTGGGGGCTGGGATCCAGAGTCTCCTTGGTCTTCGGGGCCCCCTTGGGGGACCCGAACGTCCTCTAGGGGCTGGGACCCAGAGGCTCCTTGGTCTCCAGGGCCCCCTAAGGGGGACCCGGACGTCCTCTGGGGGCTGGGACCCAGAGGCTCTTTGGTCTCCGGGGCCCCCTAGGGGGACCGAACGTCCTCTAGGGGATGGGACCCAGAGGCTCCTTTGTTGTTGGGGCCCCCTACGAGCTCGAAGCCCTGGGGCTCAAAACCAGCTGCAGGGGCCCCTTCCTTTTGTCAGTGCTGCTAGGGGCTGACCCATTCTTGTTGAGGTTGGTGTAGTCAATGCATATCCAAAGCTTACCGCCAGCCTTGGGGACAACAACCAGATTGGCCAACCATCTGGGTTGGTGGACCTCCCGTATGAAGCCAGCATCGAGGAGCTTCTTGATCTCCTCGCGGATGAGGTTCTGCCACTCGATGGTCTGCTTACGGGGCCTCTGTTGTAGCGGCCGTGCATCGGGTTAGATCTTTATACGGTGCTCGATCACTTCTCTGGGGATGCCTGGAATCCACGAGGTTGCCAGGCGAAGATGTCAATGTTAGCTCGTAGGAAAGTAGTGAGCATCGATTCCTGCTCGCTGTCCAAACTCCTCGCGATACGGGTCGCCTGAGCCACATCAGAGCCAATCTGTATTGTCTTGATGGGTACATCGTCGTCGTCGGAAGGCTCCACTCGTGGTGCAGCGACGCGACTATGCGCGCATGGGTCTGGCGAAGGCTCACTCGACCCAGCATCGCTCAGGACAGGTGCTGGGGCCGTCACCAACGCTAGGAGCTTCTCCAAAACTGTCACCACAGCAGCACGATCTTCGCAGATCTTGAGGACGCTGGAGGATGTTGGCATCTTGAGGACGAGATAGCCGTAATGGGCTACAACCATAAACCGGTACAGGGCCAGCGTGCCGATAGTGGCATGATAGGGGAGGCTAACCTCCGCGACGTCGAATAGGATATTCTCCGTCTTGAAGTTCTCGGGTGTCCCTAAGGTCACCCGGAGGTGGATGTAGTCGTACGGGATAACACTCTCCGGACCTACTCCCGAGAATGATCTTGACGGGGCGAGCTCAGACACGGGAATATTCAGCTTGCCGAGGAGAGGTAGCTGCCCGACTCCCGCCATGTTCTCGGGGAAGTTAGAGGCGTCGAAGCTGATCAGCGTCTCCATCCATTTGTGATGCGGCACCGGGGCATTCGTAGAGGCCGTCGAAGCCATTGCCCGGCACGGGGTCTTGACCGCATTTCTGGATACGGGTTCCCAAGATCCTCTACATATGACATGGAGTGATTTGCGACGCTCATGGTCGCTGTTGAGGTCGAAGTTAACAGCCTGGTGTACCATGTCCACGGTGCATTCCGGCCTTTGGAACTCCTTCTCCACGTGTTTGTCGACATGATGGTCGACCTTTTGCGGCTTGATCTCGCCGCAGCTCTCAGGCTTGATGAACACCATGGTTGGTGAAAGCGCTACCACTTTTTTGAGGGTAAAAGCCCCTACCTGGCGCGCCAAATGTCGAAGTGTTAATGCGACACTTCCCCTGGATCTGCTAAGGAGCAGCCCGCGGAGGCTCTTGTTCGGCGGGGCTTAGGCCTCAAACTAGTGTTCTAGCGGCAGAGTATGTAACACAGTTGTTTTACGTGGTTCGGGCTGCAAGGAGCGTAACACCCTACTCCATGGTGGATTGTATTGCTGGTGAGTGTGTATGCGCGTGTGTGTATCGGGGATTCTGAGTCTAGTCTTTGTAGCGATGGCGGTCCGAGCCTTTTATATCCAAGACCGGATGCCTTACAAGTGGGGTCCTGGGGCCCGACTGGTGGTCCCGGGGTGATCTTATCCTAATGATATAAGGCTTCTCGCATAAGCTTCCTCTAAGGGTGGCAGTGGAAACTCGCCATCTCGCTACCTCCCTTGTCAGTAGCCCATGCGCCGTTGCTGACGGTAAGGTGCCCCGTCAGCTTTTCTTGTTGCCGCAAGCTACCCTCTTGGCTGAGTGGGATAGGCCTCTAGCGCCTTCACTGTGATGTGATTGGTCATAGCGGTCTCTGACTGTTGGCGTGCCCCACGTCGTGCGCCAGGGGTGGTCGCGGGTCTTCAATGCTTGACTAGAGCGGAGCGCTCCAGCTTTTAACTCCCGCACCTTACCGCCTGGGGCGAGCTGTGGGACACGTGGCAACCTAGGGGCAGGTCCTCGGCGAGAAGGCTTGCCCCGGTCCTTCGTGACGTGTGGCGGCTCCGGGGCTCCCCAGGGTATGTGGCAGCTCTGTGCTTCTTACCTTGGGGGGTACTGGACCTTGCGCTCCGTGCCATGTGGCTGTTCTGGGGGTGCTCCCCCAAGGATGGGTGAGGTCCCGTCCCTACACGTGGCGTCTCGGGAGCCCGTCACACTGGAGGGGCCAAGTCCCATCTTCAAGGCTTACGTGGCAGCGCTGCAGCTTGATCTTTGAAGGAGGCAAATGCCTTGGCGCCTATTGAACACGTGGCGCCTCTGGACGTACCTTGCTGTCTTCATCCTGTGTGCGAGGGTACCCCATCTGCAGGGTACTGACAGTATGGATCTTATATTCCTATTTGTATTTGTGACTTTGCTCTTAATAAAGATGTTATCTTTAATCTTCTATTGTTCATATACTTGTATGAAGCGTTTCTTGTTTGATTGTGGATTCCATGTATGTGGTAGGAGTAGTATTTATGATTATGCTATACCATCATCATCATATCATCATAAACACTATAAACCTCCACTATAGTCTAATTAGCTATGACATGATTATGTTAACATCAATCACTTATGCTACGAATTAATATTGGTTTAATGATGATTTAGTTCATTGCCTTAGCATGGCTTGTGCCTAGGCTCTTAAGGTAATTACTTAATATGCTAGCATGGTGCTAGAATAGAGAGTAGCGTTGAATGTCTTGCAGACCCACGAATTGAAGATCTAGGCAGTAGGTGGTGACATCCCTATCTGTCCTTTGTAATCCTCCACGTTCGGCTATGCCACAGGCTCTTGGCGGGAGTAGTCCTAGTATTGCTAGGGGTGAACCCGTGGCCGATGTGTTAATCCACTTAGCATGAAAATTTATAATTAGTATGGTCATTAGTAACTAACTTAAGCTATGTATATGTACATTAGAAGCATAGTAGGAGTCTCTACCTAGCTCTTAGCCTAGTCTCTCTTTACCCCATTTAGCCCCTTAGGATAAAATACTCTTGTGTGTCACACTACTCCATTTATCATTTGTCCATTCTTGCTAGAAACTTGCCTAGATCACACTAGCCACTCCACTAGATGATTGCTTTACTTCCATCTAGCCTTCTTTTGGGAGAATATAAATGACACCCTTTGGGAATACTCTTAGAGGGGAAATGCTACATCGATAGTTTCCGTGTGCTTACGGATTTACATGTATAATCTAAAATCTATTAACAAGCATTTCTAGCACCACCTCTAGGTATTAATTGTTAGTAGTGCGTAGGAATCGTCAACAGACAAGTTAGCGGGAGCACGCATTGGAGGAGAGAAGTCGCGTCCGACCGCGGATACAAATGGTTGGGCACGACCTCCTTCCTTGTTCCATCATCTTCCCTTTCGTCACTTTTCCTCTTCTTTTAGCCATGTCTACTGATTGTGTACATGTGGTGTTCTCCCTTTCCTCCTTTCACCCTCGTCCTTCCGTGTCCAATCGCTCTGTTCATACACGGGTGTGCGGCGAGCGATGTGGTCGATGCGGGCTGCCTGACCGATCGATGGGATTCCGGAAGGAGATCTCGGAGGAGTTCCAAGCTCAGCCGGGCGTACCATAATGATGTTCCCTCCAGGGTTTGAGGATAGAAGGTACCATCTAGTGAGTCAGTAGGTGGTTCGAACAAAGCTACACGGCTGGGTACACGGTATGTGTGTGCTGGCGTACCTTAACCCCCGTCATGCATCTCCGGTGGTGGTTGTGAAGAGCTTGGTATGTTCTGATTCCTGTCCTCCATCCATCGGGGCCTATGTTGAGTGGATAACTTTGACATGAGGATATTGGCTTCCGATGTCACGGAGGCTGCACGCAAGAGCTGATGCCACTACCAGGATTCTGGTTTATTGCGACGAAAAAAATCGTTGCAATAGGTCGAAATTTGCCGCGATAGGTTGTTGTCGCAACGAAATAGAACGTCGCGATAGTTTTTCCGACTCGTGGTGATAACAGCCGTGGCAATAGGTTATTGCGACGACTTGACATCCGTGGCAAATAGTATGGTATTGCGACGACTCCACGTTATTTGCAAATAGTATGGTATTGCAACAGTTTAACCTATTGCGATGATTTAACGTATTGCGACAAAAATATCGGTGTTGCAACGATGTCACATTCGTGGCAAAAAGTATGGTATTGCAACGACTCCACATTCGTGGCAAATAGTACGGTATTGCAACGGTTTAACGTATTGCGACGATTTAACGTATTGCAACGAAAATAACGGTGTTGCAACGATGCCACGTTCGTGGCAAAAAGTATGGTATTGCAACGACTCCATGTTTGTGGCAAATAGTATGATATTGCAACGGTTTAACGTATTGCAACGATGTAACGTATTGCAACGAAAATAACGGTGTTGCAATGATACCACGTTCGTGGCAAATAGTATGGTATTGTAATGGTTTAACGTATTGCGACGATTTAACGTATTGCAACGAAAATAACGGTGTTGCAACGATGCCACATTCGTGGCAAAAAGTATGGTATTACAACAACTCCACGTTCGTGGCAAATAGTATGGTATTGCAACGGTTTAACGTATTGCGATGATTTAACGTATTGCAACGAATAGTACGTTATTTGCGATGATTTCACATCTGTGGCGATAAGTACGGTATCGAGACGATTTCATACTCGTGGCGAATAGTATGGTATCGCGACGATTTCATACTCGTGGCGAATTTTATGGTATCGCGACGTTTTCACATTCGCGGCGAATAGTACGGTGTTGCAACGATTTCACATCCGTAGCGAATAGTACGGTATGGCAACGTTTTTACATTCGTGGCAAATAGTATGGTGTTGCAACGATTTCACATCTTGGCGAATAGTACGGTATCATGAAGATTTCACACTCGTGGCGAATAATATGGTATCGCGACGTTTTCACATCTGCGGTGAATAGTACGGTATCGCGACGATTTCACACTCATGTCGAATAATATCATATCGCGACGTTTTCACATTCGTGGCAAATACTACGATGTTGCAACGATTTCACTTCCGTGGCGAATAGTACGGTATCGCGACAATTTCACACTCGTGGCGAATAATATGGTATCGCGACGATTTCACAGTCGTGGCCAGTAATACGGTAATGGAACGATTTCACGTTCATGGCGAATAGTACGGTATTGCAACGATTTCAAAACCGTGGCAACAATATTATATTGCAACGATTTCTGATGTGTGGCAATAGGTTCGTAATGCAACATATTCCAATCTGTTGCAACAGGGTCGTAATGCGACGTTCTCTGGGTGGTGGCAGTAGCAGTCTAGTGCAACGCTTTTTTGGTCGTAGCCAAATATTTGTAGTGCAACGTTTTATAATTTGTGGCAATAGCTAGCTTCCTATTGCAACAATTTATTTTCGTTGCAATAATCTGTTAATGTCACGTTTTATAATTAGCGGCACTAGAATCCTAATGCACCAGGTTTGAAAATTAGTGGCAACAGAATCAATTTATTCGCACACGATACGTCTGTCTACTTAACAAAAAACATCCAACAATTGATGCAACGCTCAAGGACCCTTGCGTCATTGCGAGACGATGTTATTTACAGTTTTTTTAGTATGCAACATTGCACCCATTAAAATAGGACCACGACGAGTTGTAGTACTAGGAATAGTTTCTTGAACATCCAACTTCGACTTGGTGCGAGCAGGAGGCTTTTGTGGAGTTGCTGCTAGCCGTTGTTGATTTTGCAAGCTCTCATCATTCTGTGCATGTCTGCTAGCTCCTTTTCTTGCCGTGCAGAATTGGCTGCCATCTGATTATGTAAAGCCCGGACTTCCTAGTTGAGCTGTTCTTTGCCTGGACGAAGTCATCCATCTGGGAGGTCATATTATCATTTCTTCCTTCCAACTCTTGCACCTGAGAGCTAAGGTCTTCATTTCTATTTTGCAAGGATCGAACTTGCTAGCCGAGCTGGTCAGACATCTGGATACGCAGTCTTTCAGAAACATTAGGTTTAGCCATATAACCACGCCCCCGAAACTGTGATCCTCCAGAACCGGTTGCAGATATATAAGTAAGCTGTAAGATGTTGTTTCTTTCCTCATCTGGGATTGGGACTCCCAGCTCAGCTTCCTTGACGTTGATTTGGGCACGTGCCTGGGTCTATATACAAAAAGAAAAGTCACATGTACATTGCAAATATTTATTTAAATGGGGATTGTTTCAAGTGTTTCTCACATGTACAGCTTCTGCCTGCTCATTTGCCCATTGACCTTTCTTCACATGGCTTGCCTCCCACAGTTCTATGTCATCGGGTTCTTTTCCGGTCTCTGGGTCTCGCTACATCAAATGCAAGTAAAATTTTATTGAACGATTGCAGTGCAAAGTAAAAGCATGATTTAGTTTCCATACCTTCTCGTAACTAAGTTGGGCGTAGGATTTCGAGCCAAGCAAGTGTTTTGTCTTTTGAGTACTTCGATTTCGTGAATTGGTTCTACTTATTGACTGCAATTTTAAGAATTAATTTCATGAATGGGTGTTATCAAATAGTTTTTGTAGGATATGAAGGTATTAGAAAGCTAGCTGACCTTGAATCGCTCGGACCCAAAATAGTCCATAAGCGCCAACCAATCGGAATATGCTACGTCAACAAGCTTGTTTTGTATACGTTCCTCATCGGTTGAATACTTCTTATAGGTGGCATGCAATGTTGATCGCCACCCCTTGTAGCGCTCACCAGCAATCTTCAATATTTTTCTTCTGGTATCATCTGTGTCCTCCAAGTCCCAGGCATTCTGTACATTGTATATCACACTGTTATAAACATACAAGATGGAGGTCGATAGAAAAAAATACTTACGTGGGGTGTCACAACACTAACCAGAATGTCTCTCACTATATCGCTCTTCGAAGTATCGCCAACCTCTACCCACTTCCTTACACCAGCGAGGGGTGCATTTTTTTTGTTGTAATAACCACATCATCGACAAAGTGTCACTGATTAGGACCAACCGCAGCACCCAACCTATCAGACCACTGAATTTGTAGCTTCCGATTCTGATCATTCGTTCTATTTGCAGATGCTAGATAGCGCAATTTAGCAACCTTAAGTCCTTTAGCCACCCCTCTTCCAAACTTCTTTCCTTCTGTTAGTGCCATTTAAACGATAAACGTTTAAAGCAAATTAGCAACTGACCAGGCCTAGTATCATGTACAAATAGTGTGAAAGAAGAAGAAGTCTGATGTTTTACCATCTTCAGGACGAGTGTGGCAAATACGAGCATGGGAACACCGCGTCGCAACAGCATTTTGCTCCATATTGGGCGATGCATCGACTTGTTGACTTCTTTGTTGCTGTTCATACCCTACAATCAGGCATCAGGCAGTAGTCAGTGGCGCTACAGCACCCGTAGTACTGCAGGGGATTTTCAGTCCAGCTGCGAAGCAGGCAAGACAGTAGCTGGCGATGCTAGAGAAAGAGAGGGTTCACCGGGTGCTCATCCTCTGCAGTACTGCCGGTTCGGTCCGACCAACATCAGCAGGAGCGTGTCTCGAGGCGAATTGGTGGCAGGGCAAGTCATGGACGTCAGTGGTATTAGCAGGTAGAGGATGCAAGACAGATGAGGCGGGCAACTTGCGATGTTTAACAAAGCTAGGGTTCGGTCTGGCAGTGCAGTGACCACATTTAAGTCAGAGGATCGACGTCCAGATCACACCGGTGATCTCACGTGACTTACGTTTTTAAGTAAAGATCCAAAGGTGTGATTCTATTGGATCTTTACTGCATCGCGTGCAGTAAAAACGTATAAGTCAGGTGATCTGCGTCCATTGATATCACCTCGAAGCAAGTCTCGAGGCTAGGAGGACAGTGTGGTGAATCTAGGAATTAAATTTAGGTGGATTGCATACTGATATTTTGCTCTGCATGTTAGCATCTCGCCCTAAAGTTCTACTAGAACGGATACATGAATATAATCTTGCGTTAATTACCAGACATCAGCAATGCATTTGGCAGTGTAAAAAACAGAATTGAGATCATATAAGCAGCAATGAACCCTCATGTACATGCATCTCTAAACTATATGATAGTAACATTGCTTAGTGGACAGGGGTTAATGATATTGGACTATTTTTTCCAGGGTATGCCATGTCATATGGGGCATAGCATGTAGGAGTAGGTACGCCGTAATGGCCAGGGGTTTGCGGGCGGCGGGGTCATCATGGCACGCGAACGATGGGACGTGGAGATGGAGGGAGACGCGTCGGGGAGGACAGTGAAGTGACCACCAGCAGGGCGTGGGCGCCGGCCGGTGCCGGAGTGACCAGCGGCGACATGGGTTTGCGGGCGGCGGGGTCATCATGACACGCGAAGGATGGGACGTGGCGATGGTCGAGGGAGACGCGTTTCTGAGGACACTGAAGTGAGCAGCAGCAGGGTGTGGTCGCCGGTGCCCGAGTGGCGGCGGCGAGAGAGCCCAGCGTGCGCGTGTAGGGATCAATAAATCACGCCATCACATATACTCACCAGCAGGGCGTGGGCGCCGGCCGATGCCGGAGTGACCGATGGCGACAGGGGTTTGCGAGCGGCGGGGTCATCATGACACGCGAAGGATGGGATGTGGCGATGGTGGAGGGAGACGCGTCGGGGAGGACACTGAAGTGAGCAGCAGCAGGGTGTGGTCGTCGGTGCCGGAGTGGCCGGCGGGCAGAGAGCCCATTGTGCGTGTGTAGGCATCAATAAATCATGCCATCACATATACTGATTAAAACATATACTGATTAACTGTTAACTGGGACTAGGAAACTACAATCGCAATGCTAAAATATTTAGTAGAGCCCGGTACATATTTATACTCGTAGTACCAGCATGGGATGACGAATCTCGGGGTTCCTGAGCATCAGGTGCTGCAATATTCTCTGCATACGATGCAAATGAATTAACGTGTTATAAATATGTGTATTTTGATAGTAAACACATTTATAGTTATACCAGGTGCTTGTTGCCCATCACGATTACTTGTAGACGACATGACGGTTTGGTGTCTTGTTCCTAAAGTAAAGAGTATATATAGCAAGTAACAGTGATAACGTCAGGTTACATGAGGATGTGTATTTTAGATCGGGCGGTGTGGTTGCTATGAACTGAAAATGTTTGTTTTGAACGGAGGAATTAGAAATGAAGGAGTAGGAAAAAAACCGTACAATCCGAGAAAGAAAAACAAGAAAAACGTGTATAAACCGTGGGAACTGAAAATCTTAGGAATACAAGTTTGGAACACAGGAATGAGAGTACAACATTGGGAGTGGTTGATAAGATAACCCTGGCGTCATTTACTTCTAAATCAAGAAATTACATACTACATGCGGTTTTTAATAGTTATCTTTCCTGACATGGAAAATGTACTAGAAATACACTACCATAAACTGTCGGAGCGACATTTATTTCGGGGCAGAGGTGTAGTGTATTTTATATATGGAAACAAGTAGAATGCAATCAGATGCTAGGGTAAAATAAAAAGATGAATCGACTGTAGGATGCAGATCTAACTATTGAGGATAGTTAATTGCACGATTGCACCATTAATCAGATTTTATACTAGACATTCATGAAACATAAGAGCATATAAGGAGTTGGGACGACAACTAGGAATGAACTGGCTGCAGCTTTTGGGACGACAACTAAAGCGATAAGGAGGAAGTAGCTCTATAAAAAGATGGCATGGATCATGTAGAACTTACGTAGCACAAAACTGGAGTCTGGGATGTCGCAAGGCGGGGTCAGCAACGAAGAGGTTCGGTAGAGCCCGTCAAACTTGGTCGCTCGACGTTGTACCCACAGTCACCACCACCACTCACACGGGAATTTCTTAAGAATGCAAGTTTGGAACACAGCACTAAGAGGAGAACATGTGTGCCGGGAACGGAAGCCACGGTGGGATTAGAAGGAGACGCACATTTATATTCGTCGTGGCTAGCTACAAATGGGCAGGACTGGAATTTTGGGTGCACGGAGTGAAGTTTCAATTGTGAAAATCTCAATTGTGCACGCCAAGAAGAACGAAAAAAAATTCGAGGGACCGCAACCTGCCGTTCATCTTTGTTTTCATGGAGATGTAAAAGCAGTCATGTGGTAGTGGGACATTCCAAAAAAAATACGAATAAAAATATGAATTGCCAAATGTATCATTGTGCTAATGCAAACGACATGCAAATACAGAACACCCAAGTCCACGAAAGGAGGACGGCAAATCCATGGTCTAGTAAAAGGTAAACAATCAACATTTTATATATAACATTCGTCGCAATGAAATGATAACATATAAAGAGTATATACTACTACTACAAAAAAACATTTTCCCCTGTGATGTCTAATCTTCAGGTCGTCGATCCAAAGCCGCATGTGATACGAGTATCACAGGTACATACGATATATATATCAACAATGTCATCGAATATTAGTTACAACGGATAAAGTACTTTTCATGCACCTGTTGCATCAGGCGATGGACTAGTTAGCAATTTAGATGGCGTAATTTCCTAATCAAGTTAATTATGCATCATGTCTGTTGTTAGTTCTATTACTTGTAAGGATAATGTTTACCGGATTTCATTCATTCAGCCACAAGAAATATAGACGGTCCCAAGTTACAAACATATAGGAGATGTTTTCGATAAAAGAATTTTTTCGATATTGCATATATAGAACACATTGTTCATGAACATAAAGACATATTTCATTAGCAAACAAGTAATAGGAAAACACGTAGTAGACAGCAAGAACAAGATAAACTACACCTAATACTACTCTACTCAGAGATCACGAAATAGATAAACTACTCCTAATACTACTCTACTGGGAGAAAACCACATCGTCCTCCTCCGCCGCTACCGCCTCCTCCGCCTCCGCCGCCGGTGCCGCCTCCTCCTCCTCTGCCGCTGCTACCGCCGCTGCTACCGCCTCCGCCTCCGCCGCTGCTACCGCCTCCGCCTCCGCCTCTGTCGCCGCTGCCGCCTCCTCCTGCTCCTCCTCCGCCGCTGCTGCCGCCTCCATAGCCACGTCCACCTCCGCCTCAAGAGACGCCTCCTGCTCCGCCTCCTCCGCTGCCGCTGCTGCCCATGCCGCCTCATACTCCTCAACCTCCGTCACAGTCCAAAGCTTCCCAGCGACGCGGTGCTTAATCTTCAGTAGGGCCTCTACCCCAGCAACCTCCGCGATCGTCTCGTGGAGGGCGTCGAGACGACCGACCACAATCATGAACCCGTAGCAGTAGTGGCCCGCGGTGTCCATGCTCGTGTGGAGGGGAAGGGTCCCAAGACCCAGACGGCGACAGGAGCGATCTGTGTCGGAAAAGACCTTCCGCGCCACTGCGTTGAGCGCTAGTGCGCTATGAGCGGCGGTGGACTTGGCGTCGGTGGCCACCTTAAGGCGCCGATCGAGTTCGTCGATGCAGTCGGTGAGGAGTCTGAGAGTCTGCTCAACCCAAACGGGATGAGGAAGTGCAGGCGCCGCGGGCGGAGATGCGGGCGCCACCATTAGTTCCACCGGCATTGCCGACGGCGATGGAAACGGAGAAGGAGGTTTGGAGGACGTCGATGGCCTAGAACGCTTCGGCGCGGGGCTACCCATTTGTGTGGCGACGGAGGTGCAGAGAAAGAGCGAGAGGTGGTCGACGATGGCAGGTAGAGAAGTTTAGAGGCTAGGATCTAAGGAGTGGTGCGGCGGAGAAGCAAGAGGACAGTGAGCCTTTATAGCGGGTCGTCGTCTAAGCGGGCGTGTCGAGATGATCGAACGCTAGAGGAAACCGCGCTTAATTATAAACCGGTTGGTGGCCCCGGTTTCCTCGAAACCGCGGTTTGCATCCTCTCGGTCCCAACGGCTCGACGTGTCCCATTAGGAGTAAATTTACATGCGGGGAAAAACAATTTTTTAGTTATATAAAAAAATCCGTCCGTACACGCCTAAGTTAACTTCGTGATCGCGCTTCCGTGCCAGCGGACGCCTTGCAGCGAACATGGGCCTAGTCCTGCACGCATTACTTTCATTTGGATTTTTAACTGCAACCGTGCGCCATGCCTTATAACGTCAGTGCACCGACCTCAACTTTCCGTGGTGGGACTAATCCTTCGCACCTGTTCCATATGTTCTTTTCTTCTCTATCTATTGTCTAATACTATTTCTGTTCTATGTTCAACATGCATGTGCGACCTCGATCCATGATCATGTTTCATGATGTTATACATGTGTTTTCTCTTTTTGTTGAAAGATCGTCATGTACTATTTGAGGTATATATATATGCATGCACGTTAGTGTTGTTAAACATGACCGAGGTGTTTTAATTCTAGCTATGTCTAACATGCACGGACGGCAAACATGATCAACCAATTACACTACGTAAGAAACCCAAATAGGAGACAACGATGGGCGACAGATCGGATGTCCATAGATCACAAAGTGATGCGAGACACACTTAAAGTCACGTTTGTCTCCTTTAGCTTTGCAATTACAAATCGAGACGAGCTTCAAACGCTAAGATCTTTTGTTTTTGTCCAATTTGCTCAGTTCACTTGTGACAGATTAACACATCACTAAACTTAGAGCACATTCACTTGATTGAAATCCAGAAATTCTAACACACTAGTATTCATTGACACGAATGAACACATATATATTAAAAAACACAAGAAATATGTACAAGAACAGAATTGAAGCTAAACATGTACAAGAACTCCTAAAACTACAAAAGAAATATGTACAAGAACTCCTAAAACTACTCTGCCGGCCTCGCCTCCTCCGCCCTCTCCCCCAACTTCTAGAACCACGACAAGAGGTCCTCCTCCTCATCGTCGTCGTCTTCGTGGTGGTGGTGGTCGCCGTCGCCATCGTCATCGTCGTCGTCATCATCGTCGTCATCGTCGTCGTCGTCATCCTCCTCCTCCTCCTCCTCCTCCTCCTCCTCCTCCTCCTCCTCCTCCTCCTCCTCCTGCTCCTCCTCCTCCTCCTCCTTCAGCGACGATGCAGTAGGAGACTGGGTCGGCTGCTCTGGCTGAGCCGATTGCTCTGGCTGCACCAGCGGTGGAACCCCGCCGCGACGGAAGTTCCTCTTCGTTGCCACCACCAGGGAACTATGGCCCTCGGCGCCGAGCTCTTGGGCCATCATCCCGGACAAGATGTCCAAGCGATCGGCCACACCTGTGAGGGCGTAGAGGTAGCAGCCGGTGGTATCCATTTCTGGAAACTCAGGAAGGGTACCAAGACCCAAGGCGTCCAAGGCCTGAGACGTACTGTTGTACGCCTCTCGCGCCATAATGAGGCGCTGGTCATCGTTCACCCTCTCGGGGGAGCTGCAGCATATCCGCTTGTAGGGTGGCTGCCTCGGCGGGCTAGAAGGCGGAAGGTTGGCCATGGTTGTGGTGGTTCGTCGGCGCCGGGCTAGGAGGTGGAACGATGGAAGAAGAAGAAAGGAGTGCAAAAGTTTTGTGCTTGTACAGAACTGACGACGCGCCATGGTCTGTGCGGAGTAGACGAGGGAGCGGTTCGTTTCCCGCGCATTGAACTCTTTGCAGACCTCGTTCAGCACAATTAAACCACTGTGGAAGACGATCTTCAGAGATCCTTCCGTCTCTCTTGTATCCATGTGGAACATCGCGCACGCGTCCCTGCACCACAGCTTCTTAACTTCTCCGCAGACCTCATGCGGCGCGTCAGTTACTTGGCGCACTGGAAAGGCCAGCGGTGAGATCTCCGGCGAGCCCCGCCACGGCGGCGCCTCGCGCGCGCCCTCGGCGCGAGGAGGAAGAAAGGGTCTGTGATGTTGGTTTTCTTGTTTCGTGATGTTGTTTTTCTTGTTTTGTAGTACTATTGTTTTATGTTAATGAACTCAATGTCATTGTTCCTCTGTTTCATTTGTTATTTTGTTTTCTGTCTATTATTTAATGAACTATCGGTTCTATATATTTGTATTCTCTGTTAATGAACGACAGTCGCGTACGTGCATTTTTTTGTTGTCAAAGTTGGATTCGATAGGATCATCCATGTTTTTGTATACTGGATCTCGATCCATGCTAGTTGATGTTTCTTTGGATGTACGACGATCAAAAAGTTTTTGTTTCGTAGGTTGGATTGGACCATCCAAGTTGATATTTCATATGATAATATTTATTTATATATTAATTCTTTATTTTACTAATGTATACTAATAATATACAAATAATAAATATGACGATCGTTTTTTCAACAAAAAGAGAAAACACTTGTATAACACCATCAATTTAACATGATCATGGATCGAGGTCTTGCACATGCATGTTACACATAGAACACAAATACAGAGTACATAGTTCATTAGACAACGGACAGAGAAGAAAATAACATATGGAATAGACGAACAACATTGAGTTCAGTAACATAGAACATTACAAAACAAGAGAAATGTCATCATGAAACAAGAAAATCAACATCACAAATCCTCATCAACAAGTGATCAATCATGCATGAAACATGATGGAGACCTCGCTGGCTCTCTTTCAAAAGCATGCATGCATGTACGGCCATCATACATGATCACGACAAAGCATTAATGCTCGGATAGTCGGACGTGTGGTATACATGTGTTAATTTTCTCTTATGCCGATGGGACGCGTCGAGCCGTTGGGACCGTGCAGCATATATATCCGTCTGTGATAATTGTCTTATCAGAGGCGGGTCTTGCAGCATAACTAACCGCCTGTGATAATGGTGTTATCAGAGACGGATGTTTACCTACATCAAGCCGCCTGTGAAGACCTTTTACCGTAGCCGGTTTCTACCATAACAGTAACCGCCTGAGATAATTAGGTTATCACAGATGGTTCTTTACTTGTATCTAGCCGTCTGTGATAATTGTTTTTCACAGACATGCCTAAGCATTGGTTAATAACTGCCTGTGATAAGGTATAACCTATGCAGTACTACTGCTGTTATTTCTAATTTCAGGTCAATTCAATATAATCACAAAACAAAAATCAATAATATCATCACAGAACAAAAGTCAACAATATTATCATCACAGAAGTCAATTTCATTAAAACAATATACATATGTACAAGTTACAGATACAATTCATCTCAAAGTTTACAAGTTTTCACTAAAAACTATTTCTATTGGCATAGTCGCAAAGTTCTGGCACATCAGCTGCTGCACCATCCTCATCAAAGAACTCCCCTCTTTTGTACAAAATTTCGTGACGAACGAATTGACAGAGTTCAGCAGCAATCCTGTCGGCTCCTCCACTAGGAATACTTCTACAAACCGGCCATTCTTCATTCAGATTCTTCATGTGCTGCAATATAACACATAACAAGGTTTAGAATGTATTGGTTTGAACAATCTCAAAGTATAGATCAATGTGAGAGTATACAGAAATTTATTTGGTATTTTTGGAGCAGTTGTACTATGAGCAATTGAATTTTAAGTTGGAATCAAAATATGAAAATAATGTTTCTGGTAATATTGAACAGTAGAGAATATAAGTATTAAACTATGCTAGTTACAATGAAAATGAAACACAAAAGTAAGAAAATAAGGTATCGACATTAAGTATAACTTACATCCTCACAATTCACTCTATATACGTCGGCGGTCCGAAGATGCTCGCATACATAATACCTGCATAAGACACTCCTAGCAGGCTGCTTCGGAGAAGCATACTACGTTTTAATGTCCAATGCATTCGTATTGGAAGGTCTCTCACCGCCAAGCCGTTCCGCGTAAAACCGCCAATCGCTGTAATACAGGAAATGTCATATAAAACTTGTCAACACATTCTAAATGTGCGTAAATTAAAATTATTGAATAAATGTACAATTTCAAAATGGAAAGGAAATCTTTGTAACGATCTGGTGAGAAATCGGCCGAGTCCAAGACTATTGCCATTCCCTGCGTTGGCTTGATGAAGATCATTATGTAGTGATTACTGCAAACATACAAACACACGTGTTAACAATTACCAATAATTGCTATTTCAATGTCATGTGTCGAACTTACTCGAAGTGGTACGGAGCCTTTACGAGGTCCTTGCCGTCTCTGACAAAGTTAAACATCGCATGTCCTATGTAAGCTGCAACTTCTGTCCTTTTATCCTTCTTAAGTTTTGCGATTGCATTTTCAAAATCTTTTTTTAATGTGTTTGAACTTTGCTGAGTCTCGATCCGCCTGGACGTCGAATAGCACCTTTGCAATCCTAGTAGGGTCAAGGATACCTATCTTGCGCTCCAAATTTTCATTATCCATGTATTGCATCCTATTGAAGAAGTCCAGAATTGTTATAATCTCATGAAATGCGTATGCGTGTAGTAAGAAAAGCAAATACAAAATATTAGAGCACTTACAAGCACCAGACGAGCAGCAAGTTGATTTCGAGCATACCCTGATGGAAAAGGGCACGCAGCTCTTCAAATAAAATGACTCGTCTATCCACTCCAGTGCTCCTGAATGCTTCTTTTGGAATAAAAAATTTGACGCAATTAAGACCATATTTTGTGCTGGCAAGGATGTACCACTCATGCATTCTTCTGAGTTGGACAGGTTGTTTGCTAAGTTGTATGGATGTCATGAACGGCTTCCCATTCTTAAATTCAGGAGGAACATCCTCAAGCTTGTATATTGGAACTCCTGGTTTAACTAAAGCCGTCTGTCGATTATACATGACACCGTTTTCTTCCCACTCCTCGATATCTCCTAATGATGGCTCATGAGAAGAACAAGATGCACTCGATTTTATAATATTTTCCTTCATAGTTTCCAAATATTTTGACACTTCTGATGAAGGTTTCTTATTTTCATATGAGGTAACTTTGATAGGCACTGATGATCGAGGAGTAGTCGTCAGAAGTTGGACACTGGCTTGTTGTTGAACCTGTTGTTCAACTGATTGCTCTTTACTCCCAGCAGTTGGCTCTAGTACTACTTCAAGCTGTTGCTCAACTGGTTGCTCTTTACTAGCAACAGTTTGCTCTGGTACTGCTCGAAGTTGTTGTCCAACTTGTTGCTCTTGGATATCATCCTTGCTGAGACATAGGGGGAGTGGATCTTCCTGGACTGGGAGTGGATCTTCATGCACTTTCGCCTTAGAAGATGGGGTTGCAATATTTGGAGATGCGACGGGGCTAGAAATTGGCTCATCGTCCAGCACGATATCGCATCGGTGCCAAAGGATTAATTGGTTGACAGCCTGCCCCAAAGTCGCGATCCCCTCAGGTGTGACGTGGTCTATTTCATAATCTTCATAATCATTATCAATGATCTGAAGAACTTGCACCACAACATAATACAACGGAAGTGGATTCCCGTTGAAGTCACGATCAGGCTTTGCCATAGCAGTGATAACCTGTTTGGTTTTGTTCCCTGCTCTGCCTATCGGGACAAGAAGATGACAAGATTTGTCGTTAGCAATATCATCAACAGGGAACTTATGGGTTGACCCTGAGCCTGGCACGGATCCAACGCTGCTAAGGTAGGCAGTTGGAGATACTAATTGCTCCTTTTGCACCGGAACCATCACTGTACTCGGTGCCACTAATTGTCCTGATTGTCTAAGTTGTTCCATTATTTCTTGCATATTTTCATTGACCTTTTGAGCAATCAGTTCATCAAGTGTTTTATTAAACTTCTCACGTCTTCTATATGTGTCTTTATCTTTAGGAAAACCATCTAGCCAAGACATTTGAGAAGAGACCGCTCGAACCCATCCGCTGTGTTCAGGGTTTCCTAAGATAGCAGTAAGTTGGTCATTCTCCCTCTTCGGCTTGAAGAGACCCTTCTGTTGCTTTTCAATTACTTCTTTCATTTTATCCTCTACTTCATTCAGAGAGTCGGGCTTTTCAAGTTTGCCCTCGCTGGTCAAACCTGACCGAGCAAGGATCCAACATTGAGTTCGCTCATCTCACCCTTCTAATGGGTGAGGATTGCCCTTACTGGTAATTTCTTCTAATATCTTATTCCATTTCTGGACTTTGGGGGCATATCCGGCATACCCCAAGTGATGATGGTATTTGTTCTTTTTTGCAAGCTGTGACCTAGTTGCACTTAGAGCTTTAGCATCAGGTGTGCTCTTTTGACGAACAAACTCTTGCCACTCAACTTGTGTGATTTTTCACACTTCCTCGGGCTAGGGACCTTATCGGCCTTAACATAAGCATTCATTTCACTCTTCCAGCATCGAAACTTCTTGCCGCATGAGACCAATGTTGCTTTCTTTACAACTTCTTCTGTGACTTTCGGGAACTTGAATTGTTTCTTTATCCTTTCCCACAACTCATTCTTGGTCTGCTCGGGTAATTTCCTCCAATTCTCGATTGTGATCGGCACAACCTCCTTAACAAGAAAACCGCATGCATTACAGTACTTGGTAACTGAATCCAGTGGTTCTTGGGGAAGCCCACCTGGACCGACCCTTGTTATGTACATGATGCGGTCCAATGAACCCTTATTGGGACCTCATTGCCCTCGTTTCCGCTTGAGTGAAGTTGAGGATTCATCCATTGCAGAACCTTCTGCGGTTTTAGGAGCCGATGTCACCTCATTGTCTTCGCGATTAATCTAGGTAGAAAAAAATTATTAGACTTTGTATGCTTGACAACCAACATTAACTTGAACTGCTGAAGTTAAGATTCGTGATCCATACCTCATCGGCAGGATCATATTTCGGGTCTAGATCTGTCGGTGGTTTTGATCCGGCAGATCTCCCAACACTACTAAAAGTGTTTGCGGAGTTTGAGGTTCGGTGTGGGAGCACAGAGATTCAAGAAGGTGAAATGTAAAATGACACAGGAGACACAAAGATTTACGTGGTTCGGGCCGCCTGAGCGTAATACCCTACTCCACGCGGTGTGTTGGTGTTGTATTGGATGTATGAGCTCAACGTGAGTTGAGAACGCATGTGAGCCGATCAGACTAGATCAGATCAGATCAGTCAGATGTTATCAGCCCAGAGGTCCTCTATGTATCGTCGGCCTGCCCTTTTATAGTACAAGGACATGCCGTTACAAGTTGTCCTGGCCCGACATGTGGCCCCGGCAGTTACTAATATTGATACACATTTGATGCGCCTAATTACCCTTAATGACCGAGTTACGTGGCGACCCTGGGACTAACCATGTTGGGGAAGCGGGTCCGGTTATGTCTGACATGTGGGCCTCCGAAGGTCTTCAAATCAAGTAGATGACATTTCCTTGAGATCTTTGCAATCTCAAGGGGTATACGGTACTCAGGGTACTGACAGTGGCCCCCTGGGCCAACCTCTGGGGAAGACCCCTTGGGTGAAGTCATTCCGCCGGAGGTGGGTCCATCCTTCGATTTTTGAGCCGAGTCTTCAAAGGTCTTTAGATGTGCCGTTGGCGATAGTTTTGGAGTTAAATCCTCGCCGCGTGGCATATCCCGAGTGCGGCAAATGAGATCTTTGGCATGCGGATCTCACGAAATTGAAGGTCGCCGGTTCCCGATACGAAAATCGTATCGGTTCCGCGCGCCTTGTCAGGCCGCCGCCTTCGGGCTACCAGCCTTTCATGATGACAACCGTTCGCCTGGGTAAGAACCTCGACTTGATCGTCGGGGTGGTCCCGGGCCCTCTTGTCATCGGCAGTGTGAAATTTTTGAATAGTGTCTCCGGCTTCCCTGCGGTTTCCATCCAAGCGTTGCGGGGGCTTACATAAGAAGGAAAATGCGCACCGTCTGGGGTTCTTTACGCCTCTCATCTGAAATTGCACTCAAACTCCCAAACTTGTGCTTGCTTTTCTTCCCTTGCCTCGCTGTGCTGTGATGGAGTTGGGTCTCCACAAGAGCCGCTTGAAGACCGAAAGTGACCTGAAGAAGGTCCGGGCCCTCATGGGGTGGTCCCCGGACTTCTTCAACCACCTGGTCCACGCCGGGGGAGAGCTCCCATTTGAGAAGGAGCACGCCGGCGAGAATGTGTACTTTTCTGCGTACGCCATGGTGGGGTTGATCCCACCTTTTTCCTCTTTTTCTTGATGCTGCTAGACTTCTATGGTCTGTAGCTGTATCACCTTGGCCCCCACTCCATTCTTCTAGTGTCTGTCTTCGTCCACTTCTGTGAAATGCGGGTGGGCATCCCCCCCTGTATTGAGCTTTTCCGAACCTTCTTCACCGTCCATACCACCGGAAGGGGTGATGAGTACCTTGGCTTATACTACTTTGTGAAGCGCAAGAAGTGCCCATTCAAGTACCTCCTGTTGTTTCCCTCTGGAAAGTGGGACGATTGGAAGAAAGACTGGATAGTCATCCGGGTGGAGGAGCACGAGAAGCTGGAGCTGCCCGAAGGCCTCCCCACAATCGACACTGCAGTCTGGAGAGAAGCTCCGGTGCTATCGGATGCCTTCAACCCTGCTCTGACTAGGATCCGCCAATGTGTGGAGGGAGGATTAACTCCTCAGGTGATATTTTGCAATTTCCTGGTCAATAGGTGGGCACCGCTGAAGAGGAGAGAAAAACTCGCTTGGAGCCTCAACAGTGTGATGGACGACGACCGGGTCGAGACCGGGCTGAAGTCCAACATGGAGGGGGCGACCTTGGAGTTTCATCTCATGAAGTTCCAGCACGACATCGACGTCGCGGGTGATGACTTTACCCCGCCACCGGCTTTCCTCCCTCTAACGTGGAAGTACAGTTCTGCAGGGAGCTCCGGCAGACGATGCCAGCGCTGGACAACCTCGGTGTCATCGAGAGACGATCGACTTCCAGGGTGGTGATCCCTGGGGCTTCTGAAGGTGGCTCCGCCCCTGCCTCTAAGCGAAGGATCAAAGTCGTCGGCAATGGCAAGGCGCCGGCGGACGAACCCTTGAGCCGGAAGAGGAAGCTAAAGCATGCCGACGGAAGGTCCGTCAGGCCTGCATCCTCTGCAGCAGCTCCTTCTCCCTGGAGGGGGAGGTCTTCTACAACTGCGGCGACTGCATCTGCAGCAGTGTCTTCCCGGGGTGCTAGCCCCGGGCATGTGACTCCAGTACCAGGGCCAGCTGAGGTCTCTGGGTCCGAAGGTCCTTCCCGGTCGAGGGGGGCCTCGACTAAGGAAATGCCCGCGGCTGCAACAAGTTCTGGGGGGCCTTCCGGAGCTACCACGCCGGCAGCGGCCATGGTCAGTCCAGAATGCCTGAGAAAGAGATTCTGTGCAAGCTGGTGCGGAAGCCTTCCGAGGTAATTTTTGTTCTTTACCTCAGATAGTTGTTTTGTTGTAGTAACTGTTTTTTTTAAGTTTCTTCATCCATCATCTGCAGCGTCCCCAAGAAGAGGAGTGAGGCTCTGCCCTTAGCCACAACAGCTGAAGCTGTGAGGACGGAGGCTTCTGCTCCTGTCCTGGTGCCGCCCCAAGTGGTGGCTGAAGCTGCGGCAGCTCCGGCGCCAGCTGTCGTGGTCATGGACCTCGACTCATCCCCCGAGACTCCCGTGGTAGTGCCGGACCACGGGAGAGAAGATGCGCCAGTAGCACCTGCCCCGGAGGTTGAAGCCCCGGGTCTTGATGCTGAGATGTTGGAAGCTTCGGCCGCTGAGCCGGAGGAAGCAGTGATTCCGGCTCCAGAGCTAGAAATTGTCGAAGCCCCGGCGGTTGAGCCGGAGGTTATTGAAGTCCCGGCGAGCGAGCCGGATGTTGAAGGAGTCCCGGCGGTTGAGCCGGCTACCTCCGAAGCTCCGGCCTCAGAGCCGGTTGCCACTGAAGCTCCGGCTGCAGAGCCGGTTGCAGTTGAAGATCTTCCGGTGCCTGAGTCGGTTGAGGTTGAAGCTCCGGCCTCAGGGCTGGTTGTTGTTGACCTTCTGGCGCCTGAGCCGGTCGTTGCGGAGGCATCAGCACTCGAACCCGTGATGGTCGAGGCACCAACACCCGAGCCACCAGCGGAGGAGGAGCTCAGGCCGGAGCGGGAAGTAGCTCTGCTCCGGAAGTGATGACGGTGGAGGTGCCTGCTGCTGAGCCAGGGTGCCCTGATGAAGTTGCTGGCCCCCTGCCCGAGGGGGCAAATGAAGACCTGGCGGCAGGGCCTTCGGAACCACTTCCGGAGGTCAGAGCTTCTTCTGTGGGACCCTCCTCGGTGGCGACTGAGGCTATCCCAGAGGACAGCCCAGTGCCGTGGAGGCTCAGGGGACCACTCTTGTGGAGTGAGACCCAATTTTTGTAAGCGAGAACCCGCTGGACCCAGCGGAGGAGACCCCAGCATGTCCGGACCCTATTCCCCTGTCATTGTCCATTGACAACGCTTGCTCCAGTCTGCGTCAAGTCCAGCTAGTGTTCTACCACGACAACAAGGCTCTTGAAGAGGAGCGCCAAACCCCTAGGTGGTGGTGTAATCGGCTCTACTTCGAGACCAAGCTGGCGCAGTCTAGGCTGGCAGACGACAAGGAGTGGATCAAACAGGAGAAGGTCTGCTTGGAATACTAGGGCAAATTATTGGATGATAGGGAGAGCTTAACTCGTGCCCTCAACACTCAATCTCGGGCCATTTATGAGCAGACCAAGGCAGCTAATCGTGCGGCTGATGATCGCCAAGAAAGGCTTGAAGCCATTAATACTAGCCTCGTCAAGCGCCGGGCGGCACTTGAGGAGAGGGAGAAGAAGCTCGAAGACGAAGAGCAAAAACTCCTAGAGCTGCGGGATGATGTCTTGAAGAGGGAGGAGGAGCTCGCCGAAAAGGTGGCTCTAGCTGACAAGGGCCTCGAGGAATGCACCAAATTGGAGGAGCGTTGCGTTGAGGAGGAGGAGAAGGCCTGGGTGCGAGGGCAGGAACTCTACAAGCAAGAGTTTGTCATTGCTTCCAGGGAGAAGAAAGTTAAGGGCCGGGAGAAGGACCTGGTCGACCGCCGGAACAAGATCCACCTCCGAGAAGAGGAGCTCAGAAAACTCGAGAAGCAGGTTGCTGAAAAGATTCAACAAAATGCCAAAGAGGCTGAGCGCCTTGCTCGTGAGAATTCTGAACTGGCGGCGGCCAAAAGATCCTTGGAAGAACTGAAGGGCTTGAGGACTGCGGACTCCCTACAGGTTTGGGAGTTCCTGAGCAAAGCCAATGACGCGCTGACACCAATGGGCTTTAGTCCCGTGCATCCGGATGATCCGGAGCCGGAGCCGGACCTGGCGTTGCAAGCGTTGAGCTCGGCGGGTGACAAACTCGCCAAGGTAGGTGACGCGATCGCGGACCAGTTAGAGGCTGAGGGGCAGTCCCAGGTGAAGAACATCACAGAGTATGTGCTGACGTGTTACACCAGCCGGGATCCGCAATTTCCTCTGGACCCGGTGCTTGAAGGTCCCGTCGAAGGAGAAGGTGAAGCCACCTGAGCCAACGTGTCAGAGGTTGCTTTGAAGGTCGCCCAGTTCTTCCATAGGGTCTAGACCATCTCTGTAGCCCTCCGGGGTGTGGGAGCTTAGTAGCTCCGGCAGTGACCTTTGCCAACGCGTAGCTTGTCGGCAGCAGACTCTGCTTATGGGGTCTTCTCACCATCTTTTATTCTGCGTCGACAGCTGGCCCCCTAGCTTTGCCGGAGCTTGGTTGCCCCGGTAATGCTCGTTTTCAATGTTTAAAATCGATCACAAGCCACCTAGGGTGAGTCGGAGCTTTGTTAGCTCCGGCTTTTCTCCATCAACGTGGATTCTTTATTTTTCCTGCACACTAAAGCCAAGAAAAATAGTAAAATTCGCTCCTTGCCTATAACTTCGTCACGGCTTACGATTCCCAAGAGAGTTTTAGGTCAAACACAATTCTGAATACAACCGAATGCGTTGCCTTCTTTCTTCCAGATCCAATTGTACTTGGACCTGCCTTACTTCGGCCTGCTGAGGTGTAGGTAGAGTGGCGTACTTAGGGTGCTTGACCAGGCTAAGTCGATAGCACACTCCGGCCCTAGATTGGCTTGGCGTCATTCAGGCGAGTGGGCCATGAACAATATTTGAACCCAAAAGAATTGAAATACAGCTCGAATTGTACATGAACTGGTCGAACTAAAATTTCTTAAGAATTGCACGACTTTGTTATATACAAGAAAGAGAAAAATAAAAAATGTTGAGCCTGTACAAAATAAATGCACATGGAGTCTGTTTCACATGAAGATGTCTTTCATTATAGGTCTGGGGTACAGGGGAAACAAGTACACTCTTAGGGTACGGAACCAAGCTAAGCGTGTTTCATTTCTTGTTTGACCCAGGGTAGCTAGCCACACTTTTAGTTCTGAGACTGTGACAAGTGTTGCATGAACTTCGTGGACCTTCTGGGAAAGGTCCGACTGTTCTCTCGGGGGAACTACCCGACTCTGTACAATGACTCTATAACATACACCTCAAGTTACTACAGACTCACCTCCATGATATTAAGTGTAGAACTTACGGAGGTGCTCAATTCCAAGGATTTGGGAGAGGTGTCCCATCCTCGGTAGCCAAGCGAACGCTTCCGGGACGGGATACTTTAATCACTCGAAAGGGTCCCTCCCAGCTGGGGGAGAGTTTGTTTAACCCTTCTCTGGATTGTATTCTCCGTAACACCAGATCGCCTTCCTCGAGCTGTCGGTTGTGTACATGTCGCTGATGATAGCGCCGAAGGGCTTGGCGGTATCGGGCATTCCGAACAGCTGCTTGGCACCTTCCCTCCTCAAGGAGGTCTAGGTCTTCACGCCGGAGCTGGTCCTGCGTGGCTTCGTCGAAGGTCCGGACCCAGAGTGACCCCAAGGTGATTTCAGGAGGAAGGATTGCTTCAGCTCCGTACAACAGGAAGAAGGGTGTCTCTCCAGTTGACTGGTTTGGAGTTGTCCTGTTGGTCCATAGAGTGGGCGGAAGCTCTTCAATCCAGTTGGCTCCATGTTTTTTCAAGCGCTCATAGGTGCGCGTTTTGAGTCCTTTCAGGATTTCAGCATTTGCTCTCTCGGCCTGGCCATTGCTTGCCGGGTGAGCTACGGAGGCATAGCAAACTTGAATGCCGAGGTCTTCGCAGTATCCTTGAAATGCAGAGCTTGTGAATTGGGTCCCGTTATCAGTAATGATTTTGTTTGGGACTCCAAATCTGCATACAATGGACTGCAGAAAGTCGATAGCATATTGCTTGTTTATTTTCACAACTGGAGTTGCTTCTGGCCACTTGGTGAACTTGTCAATGGCGACGTACAGGAACTTGTAACCTCCGACGGCTCTTGGGAAAGGTCCCAAGATGTCCATCCCCCACACACCGAAGGGCCATGTAGGAGGTATCATTTGTAGAGGCTGAGCCGGTGTGTGAATTTGCTTTGCATGAAATTGGCATGCTTTGCATTTCTTCACCAGCTCAGTTGCATCCCTGATTGTTGTAGGACAGTAGAAGCCATGCCAGAAGGCTTTACCGACCAGCGTGCAGGAAGATGCGTGGTTCCCACACTCGCCTCCATGGATTTCTACGAGGAGCTCGCAACCTTCTTCCCTTGTGATGCACCGCATTAGGACGCCGTTGGCACCGCGCCGGTAGAGATCCCCTTCTACCAACGTGTATCTTTTAGCCAATCTGACTATCCGGTCAGCGGATACATCATCGTCAGGAAGGATGTTGTCTTTCAAGTAGCTCCGGATCTCCGAAATCCATGCATCGGAGCTAACTTGAGCATTTGAGTCTTGCGTGCTGGGTTGCTCGGAGCTTTCGACAGCACCTACGACCCTTGATGGCTGCCATGGTAACAGGGCCATCGGGACCATCAGCTTCGGGATGCTGATCTCGCCCCCTTCGCTCAGTTCGGCAGGGAGTTGTGGGTTTTGACAACCTCCGGACATAAGTTCCATCAGGAGCAGGTGCTCTGGTTGACGCTTTCGTCGAGAGTTCTTCAGCTTCAGCGTTGTGTCCATGCTGGACATGGTGGAGGTCTAGGACTTCGAAGTCCTTCTGAAGCCTCTGGACATCAAGGAGGTAAGCAGCTAGCTGGAGATTGTTGCAGGAGCATTCACCCTTCACTTGTTTAATGATGAGCTATGAATCTCTCTTGACCAGCAGCTGCTTGACACCGTATGATAGTTCCACCTTTAATCCGTAGATGAGTGCTTCGTACTCCGCCATGTTGTTGGTCGCCTTGAAGTCAAGGTGTATCATGTATTTAACCTTCTCCCCGGTTGGTGCGAGGAAAAGGATTCCAGCTCCAGCCCCCTGCTTTTGCATAGAGCCATCAAAGTTGAGGGTCCAGTGAGGCTCGGTGAAGACCGGAGCCTTGTGTTCCGGCTTCTGCTCACTGGCCCCCCAGGGTTTGATGGAGAGGGAGTCCATTCTGCCACAAAATCTGCCAATGCTTGACTCTTGATTGCTTGTCTTGGAATGAATTCGAGATCGAACTCGGCCAATTCGGCTGCCCACTTTGCAATATTCCCAGTTGAATTGGGATTATGCAAGATTGCTCGAAGTGGGTAAGAAGTCACCACTGAAATCTTGTGAGCTTGGAAGTAATGGCAAAGATTCTTGGAGGCGATAAGAATTGCATAGAGCAGCTTATGCACTTCTAGGTATCGAGTCTTGGCGTCATGAAGTACTTCACTGATGAAGTACACTGGGCCCTGGATGGTTCGGACCCTCCCGGATGGGCCTGGAGCTTCCTCTTCATTGACCCGGATCCTCCCGGAGGGATCCGGACCTTCTTCGAGGACCTCCGGGTCCTTGCTGGAGGGACCCGAAGCTTCTTCAGAAGCGACCTGGACCCTCCCGGAGGGGTCTGGGTCTTCTGAAGTAACTTTTTATGGACTCAAGTCTGGGAACTGGGACCCAGACTCGCTTTCAGGAACCTCCGTACCCTCCCGGAGGGGTCTGGATTCCTGAGCATGGGATGGTTTTGGTCTCTCCGCAACCAGGACCATACTGACGACTTCGTCAGTTGCTGAAATGTAAAGCAGCAAAGACTCACCAGGGTTCGGAGCTACCAGAGTTGGTAGGGTGGTGAGGAGCTGTTTTAGCTCCTCGAACGCCTTTTCTGCTTCTTCAGACCATTGGAATGGTCCAGAATTCCTCAATAACTTGAAGAAGGGAAGTGCCCATTCTGCCAGTCTTGAAATGAACCGGCTGAGGGCTGCTAGACATCCAGTCAGCTTTTGCACATCCTTGATGCGGGTTGGTGGCCGCATGTCTTCAATGGCTTTGATCTTCGCCGGATTAGCCTCTATGCCCCGGTGATTTACTGGAAAACCAAGAAGTTTTCCGGAGCTAACCCCGAAGACACACTTGTCTGGGTTTAGCTTTGTGCAGGTGACGCGCAACTTGTCGAAGACAGCCTGTAAGGTGTCAAGGAGTGACTCCTTGTTCTTGACCTTGACCATGATGTCATCGACGTACACTTCCACTATGTCTCTAATGAGTTCTTCAAAAGTTTTGTACATAGCTCGTACAAAGGTTGAAGCTTCATTCTTGAGACCAAATGGCATGGATGTATAACAGTACAATCCATCTACTGTGATGAAAGAGGTATGCTCTTCATCTTCCCTAGACATTCTGATTTGATGATACCCAAAATATGCGTCTAGGAAACACAGTAATTCACACCCGGAGGTGGAATCCACTATCTGATCTATTCTAGGTAGTGGGAAAGGATCTTTTGGACACACCTTATTTAGTGTTGTTAGTCAATACACATCCGAAGCTTCTCGCCGGCCTTGGGCACAACGACTGGGTTTGCCAGCCATTTTGGATGGAAGACTTCTCAGATGAATCCAGCTTCGAACAACTTCTTCACTTCTTGTCGAATGAAGTTTTGTCGCTCCACGGATTGCTTCTGAGGCTTCTGATGCACGGGTCGGGCGTCAAGGTAGATCTTCAGATTGTGCTCAATCACTTCCCTGGGGATCTCAGGCATTTGTGACGGTTGCCAGGCAAACACGTCGACATTAGCCCGAAGGAAAGCGATGAGCGCGAGTTCCTATTTGTTATTCAGTCCCCCCGATATACGAGTGGTCTGAGTGGCATCGAAACCAATTTGGATGACTTTGACGGGAATGTCGGTGTCGCCGCTTGGATGCACACGAGGTGCAGAAGTCGAGCCTCGTTGACGAATGCTCAGGGGTTTTGGAGCTTTCTCCTGCCTGGAGTCCTCCTCTTGCGCCGTAGTAAGCGCATGAAGTTCTTCCAGAGCGGTTACTCCGGCAGTGCGATCTCCGCGGACCCGGAAAACGCCTACTGGTGTTGGCATCTTTAACACCAGGTAGCCATAATGAGCAGCTGCCATGAATTTGTACAAGGCAGGCCTACCCAAGATGGCGTTGAAAGGTAAGTTGATCTGAGCAACGTCAAAGACCAACTTCTCAGTGCGATACTTCTCCGGGGTCCCGAAGGTAATGGGGAGAGTAATAGCACCGAGTGGGGTAATGGCTCCCGGACCTACTCCGGAGAAAGGTCGGGAGGCGTGAAGATCCAAAGGTCGGAGCTGAAGCTTGGTAAAAGCTTCGAAGCTTATGAGGTTCAGCCCCGAACCTCCGTCTACCATAACATGGTGGAGCTAAATGTTATTGATGGTAGGAGATACCATCAAAGGTAACTGGCTAGCTCCAACCATGCTTCAAGGGCAGTCCGAAGCATCAAAAGTGATGGCTGTGTCCATCCACTTCCAATGAGGCTCCGCCCTGGTTGTAGGAGCTACAGCGGCCATGTCCCGACGCATTGTCTTGAGGACGCGGCGGGAGGTGATGTCTCATGATCCACCAAAAATGGTGTTCATGGTCTTCCGACGCTCGTTGTCAGAGACGTCAGAATCGTCGTCGACGGAGGTGTAGACGGCCTTCAGGACCTTTTTAGAATCCTGAAAACCTAACTCCTCTTCAGTCGGAGCTTGGTCAACCTTTTGTTTTCCTTCCATCCATCGGAAAGGAACTTCTTCCCGGCGCTTATTGTAGCGCTCAGCAAGGTTTTGGACCTCCCGACAGTCTTCCAAACTGTGGCTGTCCGTCTTATGAATTGGACACCACACCTTGGGTTTGCCACCGTCTTCAGAAGATGGTCGAGGTCGCTTCTCGGGGTGTGACCCCCGGCCACCCGGAGCTGCAGCAGCTGCAGCATTAGATGTGCTGGCCGATGGCTTCTTCTTGCCGTTGGTCTTTTTCTTCTTTTTGCCACTCCCGGAGGTAGTGGCTTCGCCTTTGGAGGATTTCTTGCGATCCTCCGGAGGTGGTTTGGAGTGCATTCCACGGCCCTCCGCAGCTCTGGCACATTTGTCGGCCAAGCTGAAGAGTTCCTTGACACTGGTGATCTCGTTGATCGCCAGTTTCTCCAACATCTTCTTATCCCGTACGCCCTGTCTAAATGCCACAATGACAGAAGCGCTAGAGATAGAAGGGATAGTATTTCGTACCTGAGAGAATCTTTGGATGAATGATCGCAGGGATTCTCCCCCTTTTTGCACGATTGCAAAAAGGTCCAGTTCGGTGCCTGGTCGGGTGTATGAACTCCCGAAGTTGGCGGAGAACTGTCGGCACAACTCCTCCCAACTGTTGATGGAGTTGGGTGGAAGGCTCATAAACCAGGATCGGGCGGTCCCAATTAAAGCCACTGGAAAAAAGTTGGACATTACAGCCTCATTTCCTCCAGCTGCCAGGATAGCAGTGGAGTAAATCTGAAGAAATTCGACGGGATTAACGGTCCCGTCAAACTTCTCCGGCAGGTGAGGCCAGAATTTCTGTGGCCACCTGACCATACGCAGATGCATGGCCAGGGCTGAACAGCCTCCTCCTACTCCTTCAAGAGCAGGAATGTCCTGAGCTTCTCGTCTTTCACGAGCACGCTCGATATGGACTCGGCCGTCTTGTTGACGGTATCGGTGATCAAGATACGCCCGGAGGTCATGAGTTGAAAGCCTTGAGACCATGTGAGTGTGTCGCACCCCGGATGGCAACGACGTCACCTTGCTGTGACGCAGCACGTCTCCTGTTGTTGGAAACGTGCAGACCAAGTATACCAGACAAGGTCCGTCGCTGCGACGGGGCCCGTCCTGAAGGAGGAGGACCCTGGTTACTGATGCGGTCAGCTGCTGCTGCAACCAAGTGTTCCACATCAGCCCTCCACTGCTCCATTGCATCCCGGGATGCATCCGGAGGTGGTGGGCGCTGAAGGAGAGCACATGCTGCATGGAGCACGTGTTCCGGGTTGTCATGATTCGCCGATGCATTGATTGACGCCGGTGCACCATCGCGCTGCCCAGCTTGATTTGCTGGTGAAGGCGGCGGTGGTGTAAGTGTGACTCCTGCTGGAACTGAGGTTCCTGCTGGTGGCTGCATATTGGAGGGATTGCCCCCAGCAGCTTGAACAGCGGGATGACCATTGGATGATTCAGCAGCTGAGTTCACCATTCTTGAAATCTCAGGCGCCCCCCTTCCTGGCACGCCAACTGTCAGTGGTTTTGATCCGGCAGATCTCCCGATACTACTGAAAGTGTTTGCAGAGTTTGAGGTTCGGTGTGGGCGCGCGGAGATTCAAGAAGGTGAAATGTAAAATGACACAGGAGACACAAAGATTTACGTGGTTCGGGCTGCCTGAGCGTAATACCCGACTCCACGGGGTGTGTTGGTGTTGTATTGGATGTATGAGCTCAACGTGAGTTGAGAACGCGTGTGAGCCGATCAGACTATATCAGATCAGATCAGTCAGATGTTATTAGCCCAGATCAGCCCAGAGGTCCTCTATGTATCGTCGGCTTGTCCTTTTATAGTACAAGGACAGGCCGTTACAAGTTGGCCTGGCCCGACATGTGGCCCCGGCGGTTACTAATATTGATACACATTTGATGCGCTTAATTACACTTAATGACCAAGTTACGGGCTTTGACAGAGCCGTTACTGGTAATAAGGGTCGTCCGATCGTGTGTCATTAACATAGTATTAATGACACTTAATCAGGTCTTGAAGTCCTTGATTCCCCTTTGAAGATCCGGAGTCGTTGTGGATTCTACCGGAGGTTTGAGGGTGAAGATCTGACGGTTGGACACGTGGCAGCTCTGGAGCATACTGTGGGGAGCAGATAGGTCCGGTGCCACCAGACACTTGTCAGTTCCGGAGCTTCCCTCGGTCTGGGGTTAGGTCCAGGGGTGCTGTTATGGTACATAGCCCGGAGCTTCCCCCTTGTGGGCGGTAGCTCCGGTTTGATGGTACACGTGGCGACCCTGGGACTAACCATGTTGGGGAAGCGAGTCCGGTTATGTCTGACATGTGGGCCTTCGAAGGTCTTCAAATCAAGTAGATGACATTTCCTTGAGATCTTTGCAATCTCAAGGGGTATACGGTACTCAGGGTACCGACAAGATCCACTGAAGTCTTTTTAATTTTTATATTCGGAAAAGGATCCGATGGACTGTGATAGGAGCCTGAACTGCTGGAGTCAGTAAACTCCATATTGTCTTCTTTATTGTTACTACCAGGACCAGTCTTCTTAGGGCTTTCCATGCTAGAACTAATAAGACAAAAAATCTAATAAATGGCATATTAACTCTACATGAAGTGTTGCATGAAGAAAAAGATGGAAGCATTCTAGGATTTGATAAGGCATTCTAGGGTTTAAGGCGACTGACCAAAAGGTTCCTATACATTGCGAGGGTGACAAGCATGTTAAAGTTGCTCACCAACAATGGCAATTTTATCTTCTTATTCTAAATAGGCTAGCTTCATTCAAAGTGGCAACCACGTTCTTGAGGTTTACTAGGCGGCGCCTAGCTCCGGACGTATAACTGATCAAGCAAGGGACAAAAAGCAAATCCTCCAGCCTTTTTCTAGTATCAAGAATCGCAAAGTGTGGCACTTGGATTTGGATGGTGAGGTGAGGCGAGGCGAGGTAGCTGCAGGCGAGAAGAGACACACTTTTTCAGCGATGAGGGCGTACCTGGAAGTGACAAGGGCGAAGCTCAGCGGCGACGGCGAAGCTCGGCGGCGTACCTGGAAGTGACGAGGGCGAACACTTGGCGGCAAACGAAATTTTGGCAGCCTAACAGCGTCTAAGTGTTTCGCGCGGGTTAGGTTTTTTCCTACGCTGCCGAGGGGTATATATAAACTCCAATTTTCTTAGATGGATTTTAAGTACCGACCGCCTGAGAAGACGGTTACCTCAGGCGGGTTTTACTTACCAACCGCCTGAGAAGATATTTACTACATTGATATTTTTTTGAATCACTGTGTGTTCATAATTTGATGAACGCCTACATAAAGACCCCTCACCAACCGTCTATGAAGACGTGTCGACGACCGTGCGCAACCTTTCTTTTCCCCGAGGCGCGACCTTTCAATGCACGGTAAACCAACTACTCCATCTTCCACTCCGCGCGGCCTTAAAGACGCGCTATCACCCGTTAGTTCTCCACAAGCGCGTCGCTCACTTTGAATCCTCTTCTTTTTTTCGTCTTCCTCCGCTCCGACGACCCAACACCACTATGGCCGACCTTCCGCCGCCAAGCCCTCCAAGGGAGCCACCTTGCAAGAAACCATGTTACAACTCCCCCGAGAGGATCAACACCCAGCAGTTCCTCCTCATGGTGCGAGAGGCGTACAACAATATGTCTCACGCCATGCATGCCTTGGGGTTGGGTACCCTTCCAGAGTATCCTGGAATGGGTACCATCGGCCACTACCTCTACGCCCTCACGGGGGTGGCTGATCGTCTCGACATTCTGTTTGCAATGATGGCCCAGGTTCTTGGCCCTGAGGGCCGCGGAACGCTGGTGGAGGCGACGACTAGCAACCTCGGGTTGCACCACCGGTGCAGCCGGTGCAGCCGGTGTAGCCTGTGCAACCGGTCCTGTCTCCTATTGCACCGGCGCCAGAGTCGCCGCCGGAGGACGAGGAGGAGGAGGAGGAGGAGGAGGAAGAGGAGTAGGAGTAGGAGTAGGATTTAATTAGTTTTTCTTTGTTGTTATTAGTTGTTTCTGTTTTGTAAATATTGTTAATGAATGAAATCTATCTTTATTCATCTATGTGATTGAATATTACTTGTGTATCTTGTGTGTTCTTGTGTAAATATTGTGTATCTTGTGTGTTCTTTTGTAAGATGTGTGATTGAATATTGTTAATGAATGAGTATCTTGTGTGTTCTTCAACTGTGTGAATGAATGAATGTGTAATTTGTTCATCGTGTTCCTCAGACTCGGGTATCATAAGGTAATTATCTCAGGCGGTTGGTAAGTAATAATCAACTGAGATAAACATCTTCTGAGGCGGTTATTAAGTACCAACCGCCTGTGATGATATTTACTTCTTCTTGATTAATATTCTTGATTAAATGTGGGTCCATTAAAAAGGCAAAATTCCACTTTCTTGTAATATTATTGTTAAGTAAAGGTTACCATTAAATTTCACTTCATAAATCTTTTGAAATTGGTCAGAACATAAAAAACATACAACAAATGCTATTTTTCATTTTTCTATCTTGATGAATATAATGCCTTTTTCATTTATTTTTTCAGTGGACATTTTTACTCATCATACCAGCATCTATGAATTTTTTCAGATTTTTTTAATTTTTTTTGAATCAATGTGTGTTCATAATTTGATGAATGCCTCATATGTATATGAGAATTTAGTTAGATTGATGGATAATTTGAAGTTTGACATGTTGGAATGCTTGTAAAAAAATTAACAAAATTCATATATGTATAAATGATACAAATATGTTCATACAAACAAATTTGAGTGAAGGATCTTTTTTTATGAGATACACAAATATGAATAATATGTGAGTAGAAATTAATTTGATATTTACCAAAACATTACAATGTCAGCTATACAAGTTTTAAAATATTTTGTTCAGGTGATAGATGTTAATTTTATACAAATGTAGAAGAAAGAATCATCGAATTTGGACACAATTTGTAGAATCTAAACATGTTTGAGTATTTATATTGGAATCTAAATAAGAAGAAGAAAGGGATAAGGAAACTGAAGAACAGTATCGGGCATTATCTCAGGCGGTTGGTAAGTAATACCCGACTGAGATAAACATCTTCTCAGACGGTTATTAAATACCAACCGCCTATGAAAATATTTACTTCTTCTTAATTAATATTCTTGATTAAATGTGGGTCCTTTAAAAAGGCAAAATTCCACTGTCTTGTAATATTATTGATAAGTAAATGTTACCATTAAATTTCACTTCATAAATCTTTTGAAATTGGTCACAACATAAAAAACATACAACAAATGCTATTTTTCATTTTTCTATCTTGATGAATATAATGCCTTTTTCATTTATTTTTTCAGTGGACATTTTTACTCATCATACCAACCTCTATGATTTTTTTCAGATTTTTTTAAATTTTTTTGAGTCAATGTGTGTTCATAATTTGATGAATGCCTCATATGTATATGAGCATTTAGTTAGAATGATGGATAATTTGAAGTTTGACATGTTGGAATGTTTTTAAAAAAATAACAAAATTCATACATGTATAAATGATACAAATATGTTCATACAAACAAATTTGAGTGAAGGATCTTTTTTTATGAGATACACAAATGTGAATAATATGTGAGTAGAAATTAATTTGATATTTACCAAAACATTACAATGTCAGCTATACAAGTTTTAAAATATTTTTTTCAGGTGGTAGATGTTAATTTTATACAAATGTAGAAGAAAGAATCATCGAAATTGGACACAATTTGCAGAATCTAAACATGTTTGAGTATTTATATTGGAATCTAAATAAAAAAAGAAGCAAGGGATAAGGAAACTGAAGAACAGTATCGGGCATTATCTCAGGTGGTTGGTACATAATACTCGACTAAGATAAACATCTTCTCAGGCGGTTATTAAGTACCAACCACCTGTGAAGATATTTACTTCTTCTTGATTAATATTCCTGATTAAATGTGGGTCCTTTAAAAAGGCAAAATTCCACTTTCTTGTAATATTATTGATAAGTAAAGGTTACCATTAAATTTCACTTCATAAATCTTTTGAAATTAGTCAGAACATAAAAAACATACAACAAATGCTATTTTCATTTTTCTATCTTGATAAATATAATGCCTTTTTCATTTATTTTTTCAGTGGACATTTTTACTCATCATACCAACCTCTATGAATTTTTTCAGTTTTTTTTTTAAATTTTTTTGAATCAATGTGTGTTCATAATTTGATGAATGCCTCATATGTATATGAGTATTTAGTTAGAATGATGGATAATTTGAAGTTTGACATGTTGGAATGCTTTTAAAAAAATTAACAAAATTCATACATGTATAAAAGATACAAATATGTTCACACAAACAAATTTGAGTGAAGGATCTTTTTTTTATGAGATACACAAATGTGAATATATGTGAGTAGAAATTAATTTGATATTTACCAAAAAATTACAATGTCATCTATACAAGTTTTAAAATATTTTGTTCAAGTGGTAGATGTTAATTTTATACAAATGTAGAAGAAATAATCATCAAATTTGGACACAATTTGCAGAATCTAAACATGTTTAAGTATTTATATTGGAATCTAAATAAAAAAGAAGCAAGGGATAAGGAAACTGAAGAACAGTATTGGGCATTATCTCAGGCGGTTGGTAAGTAATACCCGACTGAGATAAACATCTTCTCAGGCGGTTATTAAGCACCAACCGCCTGTGAAGATATTTACTTCTTCTTGATTAATATTCTTGATTAAATGTGGGTCCTTTAAAAAGGCAAAATTCCACTTTCTTGTAATATTATTGATAAGTAAAGGTTACCATTAAATTTCACTTCATAAATCTTTTGAAATTGGTCAGAACATAAAAAACATACAACAAATGCTATTTTTCATTTTTCTATCTTGATGAATATAATGCCCTTTTCATTTATTTTTTCAGTGGACATTTTTACTCATCATACCAACCTCTATGAATTTTTTCAGATTTTTTTAAATTTTTTGAGTCAATGTGTGTTCATAATTTGATGAATGCCTCATATGTATATGAGCATTTAGTTAGAATGATGGATAATTTGAAGTTCGACATGTTGGAATTCTTTTAAAAAAATTAACAAAATTCATACATGTATAAATGATACAAATATGTTCATACAAACAAATTTGAGTGAAGGATCTTTTTTTTATGAGATACACAAATGTGAATAATATGTGAGTAGAAATTAATTTGATATTTACCAAAACATTACAATGTCAGCTATACAAGTTTTAAAATATTTTGTTCAGGTGGTAGATGTTAATTTTATACAAATGCAGAAGAAAGAATCATCGAATTTCGACACAATTTGCAGAATCTAAACATGTTTGAGTATTTATATTGGAATCTAAATAAAAAAGAAGCAAGGGATAAGGAAACTGAAGAACAGTATCGGGCATTATCTCAGGCGGTTGGTACGTAATACCCGTGAGATAAACATCTTCTCAGGCGGTTATTAAGTACCAACCGCCTGTGAAGATATTTACCTCTTCTTGATTAATATTCTTGATTAAGTATCTTATCAGGCGGTTGGTAAGTAAAACCCGCCTGAGATAAAGTTAAAAACCGCCTATGAAAAACTGATGCCTGGAGATGGGGACCCCTCACCACACGCCCGCTATTAGACGACGACCCGCTATAAAGGCTCACCATTCTCTTGCTTCTCCGCCGCACCGCTCCTTAGATCCTAGCCTCCAAACTTCTCCCCCCGCCACCATCGACCACCTCTTGCTCTTTCTCTGCACCTCCGTTGCCACACAAACGGGTAGCCCCGCGCCGAAGCGCTCTAGGCCATCGACGTCCTCCGAACCTCCTTCTCCGTTTCCATCGCCGCCGGCAATGCCGGTGGAACTGATGGCGGCGCCCGCATCTCCTCAGCCCGACTGGTTACAGGAGACTGTCCGCCTCTTTACTGCCCGCATCGACGAATTAACACGCCGAATTAAAGATGTCAAAGACGACGTGTCCTCCGCCGTCGAACATGCAAGAGCGATGGCCACAATGTCGCGGGATGTATTTAACAATACATCTCTCATCTGTCGCCGTCTGGGTCTTGGGAGGCTTCCCCAGCTCCCCAGCATGGACTCCGCCGGCTACTACATGTTCGGGTTAAGCTTTGTGGCCGCTCGTCTCGACGCCCTCCACGAGATGATCGCAGAGGTTGCTGGGGTACAGGGCCGCTGGAAGATTCTGCACAGCGTCGCCTGTAAGCTCGGTGTGGAGGCGGAAGAGGAGTCACCGCCGCCGTCGGAGGCAGAGGCAGAGCCATAGGAGGATGCGTCGGCCACGGCGCGCGCGGCGGCGGAGGTGGATGAGGCATCCGAGTAGAATAGGATTAGGAGTAGTTTTGTTCTTGTTTCTACGTGTTTTTCGTCCATGTTTTCTTTACACTTGTTTGTAATATATGTGTTGGTAGTATGTTAATGTAATATGTCTTTTATGTTCATGAACAATGTGTCTGATGTATTATTGAAAAATTCTCCTTTTATCGAAAAACATCTCCTTTAAAGACGCCAAGTTTTAACCTTTAACCCACTTCGTGCGTGAATCGAAAAACATCTCCAGTCGTGATGTTGTGTTTCTCTTGTTATTTTTGATATTTTTCTTTTCACGTTTTGTCATGTTGTTTTCCTGCAAAAATCTGAACAGTCGCAAGACTCGCGATGTTATTATTGCACGGACTGGAACAGGCCGGAAGTTACCCCTATATGCGGTGTCATCATTACAATGTCCATAGGACCCACATGTCAGCCCCTACTACTGCACCTGCTGTACTGCAGGGGATGTGCGGCGCTTCCATGTTGTTTTGCTTTATAATATAGGAGTACTCCGGAGAAGTACACCCTTTGTTTCTCTCAGGCAGATTTGTTTCTTTGCCGCTCGTCGCTCATTAATGGCAAACTTCTCCATCGACTCCAGTCGGTTTTGTCCGCGACTGATGATCCCAGAAGATGGTGGTCCTCTGAGAAGGACCAGAAGCGTGTGCCACATATCTGGCAAAATCGCGAAGAAAAATGAGGAATATGTGGTTGCAGTCACAAATGAGGTACTAACTCCTGCCCAGCGTAATGAATTTATGGACCAGATAGCAGTGTACATCCAAGATCAGGCAAGAATGCACGTAGTTACTTACGGTACACATCCCCATGGGATTGGCATGTACTACAAGTTAAGAAATAAACTTGAGAGAGATGCTTTGGTCCTAGCAAATCGCCACGTGGTCGGTAATCGGGAGTTCAGATTTGAAAAACATGATGAGGCAAGTCTTAATATGCATCGTGCTCAGTTTACTAGAAGGTGTTGGATTTTGCTACTTGGTTATCCTCTGGATCTAAAGGAGCGAAGGTTTATTGAACAAACCTGCTCTAGTTTTGGCCAGTTGCTTCATTGGGATGAAAATGATCCAAACCCGACTAGGGTCATCTGCTGGTGATGGTGGATAATCCACTTGACATCCCTCGAAGCCTTATTCTCAGGAGAGGCAACAAAGTCGACGGGGAAGGACGTTCATGGACTGTACCAGTTTACGTCCTAGGTCTTGATTTTGTGGACCACCTTCCGGGTGATGAGGAGGACCCTCCGCCTTTCAATGGCAACCCCCACCCTTACCACGGACCAGTCTTGCCTCGTCCTTATCCTAATGATCAAGGTCCTCCGCCTGCTGCCCCAGATGACTTGGGGCAGAATGATCCTGGCGACCAGAATAATGAAGCGTCGGGTATGTTGTCCACGGCACAGGTAGCATATAATATCCTAATCTTTCTCCGTCGATGTTTATATCTAGTATTTAATCCTTGTTTATATCACTGTGTTGCTTGTTGAAGAGATTTTATGCGTATGCTTTATTTTAATCCTTGTTTATATCACTGTGTTTATATCTAGTTGTACTTAATTACGAACCTGTATAGAAGTAGCAATTTATACAACTTTATTATTAGTGAATCCAAAATTTATAGAACCTAGATTTTTTAAAGCACATGTGTCACTTCCAGAGGAATCCATTCCTTTAAACTATCCCGTGAGTTTCCTTTGATGCAAACGGGGCTAAACAAAAGACGAGCGAGCATAGGGGAAACACAACAAGTGCAACATTCATCAGAGACGAGCATGCATATATAGGAGAAACACATCAACATGCCTTATACAAGTCTGTCGGTGGTTTGGACCGGCAGATCTCCCTATACTACTAAAGTGATAGGGGAGTTTGATGTTCGGTGTGGGCACGCGGAGATTCAAGAAGGTGAGTAGGAATTGACACAGGAGACACGAGAGTTTACGTGGTTCGGGCCGCCTGAGCATAATACCCTACTCCACGGATGTGTTGCTGTTGTATTAGCTGTATGAGCTTGTGTTGAGCGTCAATGGCGTATGTCTCTCCCCTTGAACGTGTCGTCGGCCTGTCCTTTTATAGTACAAGGGCAGGCCGTTACAAGTTAGCCTGGCCCGACATGTGGCCCCGACGGTTACTAGTATTGACACTTATTTAACACATTTAATTGCTCTTAATGACCCTGTAACGGGCTTTGACAGCACCGTTACTGGTGTTAAGATCGTCCGTTTAAGTGTCATTAATATGGTATTAATGACACTTAATCGGGTCTTGAAGTCCTTGATTCCCCTTTGAAGACCCGGAGCCGTTGTGGGGTCTTCCGGAGGTTAGAGGCTGAAGATCCGACGGTTGGACACGTGGCAGCTCTCGAGCATACTGTGGAAACAGGTAGCTCCGGGGCTACCCGACACGTGTCAGGTCTGGAGCTTCTCTCAGTCTGGGGTTAAGTCCGTAGGTGCCTTTTCGTTACATGGCCCGGAGCTTCACCCTTGTGGGCGGTAGCTCCGGTTTGATAGTACACGTGTCGACCCTGGGATTAACCATGTTGGAGAAGCGGGTCCGGTTATATCTGACATGTGGGCCTCCAAAGGTCTTCAAATCAAGTAGATGACTTTTCCTTAGTATCTTTGTATCCTCAAGGGGTGTACGGTTTCTAGGGTACCGACAGTGGCCCCCTGGACCTACCTCCGGGGAAGACCACTGGGGTGAAGTCATTCCGCCGGAGGTGGGTCCACCCTCGCGACTTTTGAACTGAGTCTTCAAGGGTATTTGAAGGTGCCGTTGGTGAGGACTTGGAGTTAAGTCCTCGCCGCGTGGCGCATCCCGCGTGCAGCAGATGAGATCTTTGGCGTACGGATCTCACGCAATTGAAGATCGCCGGTTCCCGATACGAAAACCATATCGGTTCCGCGTGCCTTGTCAGGCCGCCGCCTTTGGGCTTCCCACCTCTTGATGACAACCGTTCACCTGGGTAAGAACCTCGACTTGATCATCGGGGTGGTCCCGGGCCCGCTTGTCATCGGCTGGGTGGAATTTTTGGGTGGTACCTTCGACTTCCTTGCGGTTTCCATCCAAGCGTTGCGAGGGCTTACTTAAGAAGGAAAGTGTGCACCGTCGGGAGTTCTTTACGCCTCTCATCTGTTCTTGCGATCAAACTCCGAACTTGTGCTTCGCTTTTCTTCTCTTGCCTAGCTGTGCCGCGATGGAGTTGGGTCTCCGCGAGAGTCGCTTGAAGACCGACGGCGACCTGAAGAAGGTCCGGATCCTCATGGGATGGTCCTCGAACTTCTTCAACCGCTCGGTCCGCGCCGGTGGAGAGCTCCCGTTCGAGAAGGAGCACTCCGGCGAAATGGTGTACTTCTCCTCGTACGCCATGGTGGGGTTGATTCCACCTTTTTCTTCCTTTTTCTTGATGCTGCTAGACTTCTATGGTCTGCAGTTGTATCATCTCGGCCCTCACTCCATTCTCCTCGTGTCTATCTTCGTCCACTTCCGTGAGATGTGGGTGGGCATCCCCCCTGCATCGAGCTCTTCCGGACCTTCTTCACCGTCCACACCACCGGTAGGAGCAATGAGTACCTTGGCTTCTACTACTTCGTGAAGCGCAAGAAGTGCCCATTCAAGTACCTCCGGTCGTTCCCCTCTAGGAAGTGGGATGACTGGAAGAAGGACTGGATAGTCATCCAGGTGGAGGAGCCCGAGAAGCTGGAGCTGCCCGAAGGCCTCCCCAACATTGACACAACAATCTGGAGTGAAGCTCCGATGTTGGCGGATGCCTTCGACCCTGTTCTGACCAGGATTCGCCACTGCGTGGAGGGGGGATTAACCCCTCAAGCGGTTTTTTGTAACTTCCTGGTCAATAGGTGGGCACCGCTGAAGAAGAGGGAGAAACTCGCTTGGGCCCTCAACAGCGTGATGGACGACGACCGGGTCGAGACCGGGTTGAAGTCCAACATGGTGGGGAAAACCTTGGAGTTCCACCTCAAGAAGTTCCAGCACGGCATCAACATCGAAGGCGATGACTTGACTCCGCCATCAGCTTTTCTTCCTCTGAACGTGGAGGTGGAGTTCAGTAGGGAGCTCCGGCGGAAGATGCCCTTGCTTGACGACCTTGGTGTCGTCGAGAGAAGACCAACCTCCGGGGTAGCGATCCCCGGAGTACCCAAGGATGGCTCCGGCTCTGCTCCTAAGCCGAGGGGAGAAGTCGTCGGCAAGGGCAAGGAACTGGCGGATGAACCAGTGAGCCGGAAGAGGAAGTTGCAGTACGCCGATGGAAGGTCCGTCGGGCCCCCTACTTCTGCGTCGGCTCCTTCTCCCCGGAGGGGAAGGTCCTCTGCAGCTGTGGCGACTGTTCCCGTAGTGGGGTCCTCCCAGAACGCGACTGTTCCCGCGGTGGGGTCCTCTCAGAGCGCGGCTGTTCCCGCAGTGGGGTCCTCCCGGGGTGTTAGCTCCGGGCATGCGACTCCAGCTCCTGGGTCGGTGGAGGCCTCCAGGTCCGGGGGTTCTTCCCGATCGAGGGGAGCCTCGACCCGGGAAACACCCGTGGCCGCGACGAGTTCCGGGGGGCCTTCCGGAGCTTCCACGCCGGCTATGGCTAGCCCAGAACGCCCGGGAAAAAGGTTCCGCGCAAGCTGGTGCGGAAGCCTCCCAAGGTAATTTTTGATTTCTACCTTGGGTAGTTGTTTTAATTGTAGCAACTATTTTTTAATTTTCTTCGTTCATCATCTGCAGCATCCCCAAGAAGGGGAGTGAGGCTCCACCCTCGGCCACAGTGGCTGAAGCCGTGAGGGTGGGAGCTTCTGCTCCTGTCCCGGTGCCACCCCAAGTGTTGGCTGAAGCTGCGACAGCTCCGGCGCCGACTGTCGTGGTCATGGACCTCGACTCATCCCCAGAAGTTCCCGTGGTAGCGCCGGACCATGGGAGTGAAGATTCGCCAGCGGCACCTTTCCAGAGGTTGAAGCTCCCGGTTCTGGTGCTGCGATGATGGAAGCTCCGGCTGTTGAGCCGGAGGAAGCAGTAATCCCGGCCTCTAAGCTGGAAATTGTTGAAGCCCCGGCGGTTGAGCCGGAGGTGATTGAAGCTCCGGCGTGCGCGCCGGAAACTGAGGTAGTTTTGATAGTTGGGCCGGCTACCTCCGAAGCACCGGCCGCTGAGCCGGTCATTGTTGGAGCTCCGGCCACAGGGTCAGTCGATGTTGAAGATCTTCCGGCTCCTGAGCCGGTTGTTGAAGAGGTGACGGAGCTTGAGCCCTCATCGGAAGAGGTGCCCAGACCGGAGCCAGTAGCGGCTCCTGCTCCGGAAGCGACGACGTCGGAGGTACCTGCGGCCGAGCCGGAGTGCCCATGCGAAGTCGTTGGCCCCCTGCCTGAGGGGGTGGACGAAGACCTGGCGGCAGGGCCTTCCTCGATGGCGACTGAGGCCATCCCGGAGGACGGCCCTAGTGCCATAGAGACTTAGGGGACCACTCTTGTGGAGTGGGACCCAATTTTTGTATCTGAAGACCCACTGAAACCAGTGGAGGAGACCCCAGCAGGTCCAGAACCCATCCCGTTGTCGCTGTCTATTGACAATGCATGTTCCAGCCTGCGTCAAGTCCAACTTGCCTTCTTCCATGACAGCAAGACTCTTGAAGAGGAGCGCCAAACCCTTAGGCGGTGGCGTAACCGGCTCTACTTCGAGACCAAGCTGGCGCAGTCGAGGCTAGCGGATGACAAAGAATGGATCAAGCGGGAGAAGATCCGCCTGGAGTACTAGGGCAAGTTGATGGATGACAGGGAGAGTATGACTCGTGCCCTCGACGCTCAATCCCGGGAGATCTACGATCAGGCCAAAGCAGCCAATAATGCGGCGGATGCACGCCACGAACAGCTTGAGGCCATTAACACTGCACTCATCAAGCGTCGAGAGGCACTTGAAGAGAGGGAGAAACGGCTCGAAGATGAAGAGAAGAAACTCCTAGAGCTGCGGGATGACGTCCTAAGGAGGGAGGAGGAGCTCACCGAGAAGGTGGCTCTGGCTGACAAGGGCCTCGAGGAGCGCGCCAAGAAATTGGAAGAGCGCTGCCAAGAGGAAGAGGAGAAGGTCTGGGTGCGAGGGCAGGAACTCTATGAACAAGAGTGTGCCCTTACCGCCAGAGAGAAGAAAGTGAGGGGTAGAGAGAAAGACCTGGTTGACCGCCGGAACAAGATCCACCTCCAGGAGGAGGAGCTCGGAAAACTCGAAAGGCGGGTTGCTGAAAAGATTCAGCAAAACGCCAAAGAAGTTGAGCGCCTTGCCCGCGAGAATTCTAAACTGGTGGCAGCCATAAGATCCCTGGAAGAGATGAAGGGCTTGAGGGCTGAGGACTCCCTATAGATTTGGGAGTTCTTGAGCAAGGCCAACGATGCACTGACACCGATGGGTTTCAGCCCCGTGCACCCAGATGATCTGGAGCCAGAGCCAGACCAAGCGCTGCAGGCGTTGAGCTCAGCAGGTAGCAAGCTCTCCAAGGTGGCGATGTCATCGCGGACCAGCTGGAGGTTGAGGGGCAATCCCTGGCGAAGAACGTCGCAGAATATGTGCTGACGTGCTACACCAGCCGGAACTCCCAATTTCCTCTGGAACCGGTGCTTGAAGGTCCCGTCGAAGGGGAAGGCGAAGCTACCCGAGCCAACGTGTCGGAGGTTGCCCAGAAGGTCGCTCAATTCTTCCATAGGGTCTAGGACCATCTCTATAGTTCTCACTTGTATTTTATCTTCTTCTTCCTCAATTTTGTAATCCCTTGTCTCCAGATATAATCCCTTGTCCCCCAAAATTTTTGTGAATTTCAATTTTTGTCTTCAACAATAACACTTTTATCTCCACTTGGCCCCCTGGTAGATGTACACAATTTGATTGTGAACATGTACCAAGAGGATATTGTGTTTTGTTGAAGACTCATTTGCTCCGATCTTGTAGAATTTAGGTCCGAAGTCTTCGATAGTGAAGGCCCCCTGAGGTTGTCGGAGCTTAGGAGCTCCGGCATTGTCCATCACTGGAGCTTGATAGCTCTGGCAATAGTCTCTGTCAACGCGTAGAGCATCGATAGTTAGTCCTCCAGGGTGTTGGAGCTTAGTAGCTCCGGCAGCGACCTTTGCCAACACTTAGTTTGTTGGCAGCAGACTCCATTTACGGGGTCTTCTCACCATCTTTTATTCAGCGTCGACGGCTGGCCCCCCTAGGGGAGTCGGAGCTTAATTAACTCCGGCTTTTCTTCATCAACATAGATTTTATTTTTCCTGCACACTTAAGCCAAGAAAAATAGTAAAATTCATTTCTTGTCTATAGTTTCGTTGCGGCTTACGACTCTCAAGAAGATTTTAAGTCAAAGGAGATTCTAAATACAACCGAATGCGTTGTCTTTTCTTCCAGATCCAACTGTACATGGACCCACCTTACTTCGGCCTGCCGGGGTGTAGGTAGAGTGGCGTACTTAGGGTGCTTGACCAGGCTAAGTCGATAGCACACTCCAGCCCTAGGTTGGCTTGGCGGCTTTCAGGCGAGTTGGCCATGAACAATATTTGAATCCAAAAGAATTGACAATACAACTCGAATCGTATATAAACCGGTTGAACTAAAATTTCTTAAGAATTGCACGTCTTTGTTATAGACAAGGAAGAGAAAAATAAAAATGTTGAGCCTGTACAAAATAAATGCACGTGGAGTCTATTTCACATGAAAATGTCTTTCATTATAGGTCTGGGGTACAGGGGAAACAAGTACACTCTTAGAGTACGGAACCAGGCTAAGCGTGTTTCATTTCTCATTTGACCCAGGGTAGTTAGCCACACTTTTAGTCCTGAGACTGTGACAAGCGTTGCATGAGCTTTGCGGACCTTTCGGGAAAGGTCCGGCTGCTCTCCCGGAGGAACTACCCGACTCTGTACAATGACTCTATAACATACACCTCAAGTTACTCAAGACTCACCTCCGTGGTATTAAGTGTAGAACTTACGGAGGTGCTCGATGTTCCAAGGATTTGGGAGAGGTGTCCCATCCTTGGTAGCCAAGCGAACGCTTCCGGGATGGGATACTTTAATCACTCGGAAGGGACCCTCCCAGCCGGGGGAGAGTTTGTTTAACCCTTCTCTGGATTGTATTCTCCGTAGCACCAGATCGCCTTCCTCGAGCTGTTGGTTGTGTACATGCCGCTGGTGATAATGCCGTAGAGCTTGGCGATATCGGGCATTCCGAACAGCTGCTTGGCACCTTCCCTCCTCAAGGAGGTCTAGGTCTTCACGCCGGAGCTGGTCCTGCGCGGCTTCGTCGAAGGTCCGGGCCCGGAGTGAACCCAAGGTGATTTCCGAAGGAAGGATTGCTTCAGCTCCGTACACCAAAAAGAAGGGTGTCTCTCCAGTTGACCGGTTTTGAGATGTCCTGTTGGCCCATAAAGTGGACGGAAGCTCTTCAATCCAGTTGGCTCCATGTTTTTTCAAGCGCTCATAGGTGCGCGTTCTAAGTCCTTTAAGGATTTCAGCATTTGCTCTCTCGGCTTGGCCATTGCTGGCTGGGTGAGCTACTGAGGCGTAGCAAACTTGTATGCCGAGGTCTTCGCAATATCCTTGGAATGCGGAGCTTGTGAATTGGGTCCCATTATCAGTGATGATTTTGTTCGGGACTCCAAATCTGCATACAATGGACTGCAAAAAGTTGATAGCAGATTGCTTGTTGATTGTCACAACTGGAGTTGCTTCCGGCCACTTGGTGAACTTGTCAATGGCGACGTACAGGAACTTGTAACCTCCGACGGCTCTTGGGAAAGGTCCCAATATGTCCATCCCCCACACAGCGAAGGGCCATGTAGGAGGTATCATTTGTAAGGGCTGAGCTAGTGTGTTAATTTGCTTTGCATGAAATTGGCATGCTTCGCATTTCTTCACCAGCTCAGTTGCATCCTGGAGTGCTGTAGGCCAGTAGAAGCCATGTCGGAAGGCTTTACCAACCAGCGTGCGGGAATACGCGTGGTTCCCACACTCGCCTCCATGGATTTCTGCAAGGAGTTCGCAGCATTCTTCCCTTGGGATGCATCGCATTAGGATGCCGTTGGCACCGCACCGGTAGAGATCCCCTTCTACCAGCGTGTATCTTTTAGCCAATCTGACTACTCGGTCAGCGGATACATCATCGTCAGGAAGGATGTTGTCTTTCAAGTAGCTCCGGATCTCTGAGATCCATGCATCGGAACTAACTTGAGCATTTGAGTCTTGCGTGCTGGGTTGCTCGGAGCTTCCGGCAGCACCTACGACCCTTGATGGCTGCCATGGTAACAGGGCCATCGGGACCGTCAGCTTCGGGATGCTGATCTCGCCCCCTTCGCTCAATTCGGCAGGCTGAGCTGTTGGTTTTGACAACCTCCGGACAAAAATTCCGTTAGGAGCCGGAGCTCCGGTTGACGCTTTCGTCGAGAGTTCGTCAGCTTCAGTGTTATGGGCACGCTGAACATGGTGGAGATCTAGGACTTCAAAGTCCTTCTGAAGCCTCTGGACTTCGAGGAGGTAAGCAGCTAGCTGGAGATTATTGCAGGAGCATTCACCCTTCACCTGCTTAATGATGAGCTGTGAATCTCCCTTGACCAGCAATTGCTTGACACCATATGACAGTGCCACCTTTAGTCCGTAGATGAGTGCTTCATACTCTGCCATGTTGTTGGTCGCCTTGAAGTCAAGGTGTACCATGTATTTCACCTTCTCCCCAGTTGGTGCAAGGAGAAGGATTCCAGCTCCGCCCCCCTGCTTCTGCATGGAACCGTCGAAGTAGAGGGTCCAGTGAGGCTCGGTGAAGGTTGGAGCTTGATGCTCCGTCTTCTGCTCACTAGGGCCCCCAAGATTTGATGGAGAGGGAGTCCATTCTGCCACAAAATCTGCCAATGCTTGACTCTTGACTGCTTGTCTTGAAATAAATTCAAGATCAAATTCTGCCAATTCCGCTACCCACTTTGCAATATTCCCAGTTGAATTGGGATTATGCAAGATTGCTCGAAGTGGGTAAGAGGTCACCACTGAGACTTTGTGTGCTTGGAAGTAATGGCGAAGCTTTCTAGAGGCAATAAGAACTGCATAGAGCAACTTATGCACCTCTAGATATCGAGTCTTGGCATCATGTAATACTTCACTAATGAAGTACACCGGGCGTTGAATGGTCCGGACCTTCCCGGAGGGGTCCGGAGCTTCCTCTTCACTGACCCGGATCCTCTCGGAGAAACCCGGATTTTCTTCGGGGACCTCTGGGTTCTGGCTGGAGGAACCCGGAGCTTCTTCAGAAGTGACTTGGATCCTCCCGGAGGGGTCTAGGTCTCCTGAAGCGACTTCTTGTGGATTCGAATCTGGGAGCTGGGACCCAGACTCGCTTTCAGGAACCTCCGGACCCTCCCGAAGGGATCTGGATTCCTGGGTGTGGGGTAGTTCTGGTCTCTCCGCAACCAGAACCATACTGACGACCTCGTCAGTAGCTGAAATATAAAGCAATAAAGGCTCACCAGGGTTTGGAGCTACCAAAATTGGTAAGGTGGTGAGGAACTGTTTCAGCTCCTGGAATGCCTTTTCTGCTTCTTTGGACCATTGGAATGGTTCGGACTTCCTCAATAACTTGAAGAAGGGGAGTGCCCGTTCCGCCAGTCTTGAGATGAACCGGCTGAGGGCTGCTAGACATCCAGTTAATTTTTGGACGTCCTTGATGCAGGTTGGTGGCCGTATGTCTTCAATGGCCTTAATCTTTGCCGGATTAGCTTCTATGCCCCAGTGACTTACCAGGAAACCAAGAAGTTTTCCGGAGCTAACCCCGAAGACACACTTGTCTGGGTTTAGCTTTGTGCGGGTGGCCCGCAGCTTGTCGAAGACAGCCTGCAAGGTGTCAAGGAGTGACTCCTTGTTCCTGACCTTGACCACGATGTCATCGACGTACACTTCCACTATGTCTCTAATGAGTTCTTCAAATGTTTTGTACATAGCTCGTACAAAAGTTGAAGCTGCATTCTTGAGACCAAATGGCATGGCTGTGTAACAATACAATCCATCTACTGTGATGAATGAAGTATGCTCTTCATCTTCCCTAGACATCCTGATTTGATGATATCCGGAATATGCATCTAGGAAACACAGTAATTCACACCCGGAGGTGGAATCCACTATCTGATCTTTTCTAGGTAATGGGAATGGATCTTTTGGACATGCCTTATTTAGTGTGGTGTAGTCGATACACATCCGAAGCTTCCCGCCGGCCTTGGGCGCAACGACTGGGTTCGCCAGCCATTTTGGATGAAAGACTTCTCGGATGAATCCGGCTTCGAGTAACTTATTCACTTCTTGTCGGATGAAGTTCTGTCGCTCTACGGATTGCTTCCGAGGCTTCTGATGCACAGGCCGGGCATCGGGGTAGATCTTCAGATTGTGTTCAATCACTTCCCTGAGGATCCCAGGAATTTGCGACGGTTGCCAGGCAAACATGTCGACGTTAGCCTGGAGGAAAGTGATGAGCGCGAGTTCCTATTTGTCATTCAATCCCCCCGATATACGGGTGGTTTGAGCGGCATCGGAACCAATTTGGACGACTTTGACGGGAATGTCGGTGTCGCCGCTTGGCTGCACTCGAGGTGCAGAAGTCGAGCCTCGTTGACGAATGCTCGGGGGTCTTGGAGCTTGCTCCTGCCTGGAGTCCTCCTCTTGTGCCGTGGTGAGTGCATGGAGTTCTTCCAGTGCAGTTACTCCGGCAGTACGATCTCCGCGAATCCGGAGAACACCTACTGGTGTTGGCATTTTCAACACCAGATAACCATAATGAGCAGCTGCCATGAATTTGTACAGGGCAGGCCTACCCAAGATGGCATTGAAAGGTAAGTTGATCTGAGCGACGTCGAAGACCAACTTCTCGGTGCGGTACTTCTCTTGTGTCCCGAAGGTAACGGGGAGAGTAATTGCTTCGAGTGGGGTAATGGCCCTTGGACCTACTCCAGAAAAAGGTCAAGAGGGGTGGAGATCCAAAGGTCGGAGCTGAAGCTTAGTGAAAGCTTCGAAGCTGATGAGGTTAAGCCCCGAACCTCCGTCTACCATGACATGGTGGAGCTGGATGTTATTGATGGTAGGAGATACCATCAAAGGTAACTGAACTGCTCCAACCATGCTCCGGGGACAATCCGAAGCATCAAAAGTGATGGCTGTGTCCATCCACTTCCAATGAGGTTCCGGCCTGACTATAGGAGCTACAGCGGCCATATCCCGTCGCATAGTCTTGATGACGCGACGGGAGGTGATATCCCATGACCCACCAAAAATGGTGTTCATGGTCTTCCGATGCTCGTTGTCAGAGACGTCAGAATCATCATTGACGGAGGTGTAGATGGCCTTCAGGACCTTTTTGGGATCCTGAAACCCTAACTCCTCTTCAGTCGGAGCTTCGTCGACTTTTTGCTTTCCTTCCCTCTGTCGGAAAGGAGATTCTTCCCGGCGCTTGTTGTAGCGCTCAGCAAGGTTTTGGACCTCCCGGCAGTCTTCCAAACTGTGGCTGCCCGTTTTGTGAATGGGACACCACACTTTGGGTTTGCCACCGTCTTCAGAAGACGGTCGAGGTCGCTTCTCGGGGCGTGGCCCCTGGCCACCCGGAGTTGCAGCAGCTGCAACATTGGATGTGCCGGCTGACGGCTTCTTCTTGCCGTTGGTCTTTTTTTCTTCTTGCCACTCCCAGAGGTAGCGGCTTCTTCTTTGGAGGATTTCTTGTGACCCTCCAAGGTTGGTTTGGAGTGCATCTCATGGCCCTCCGCAGCTCTGGCACATTTGTCAGCCAAGTTGAAGAGTTCCATGACACTGGTGATCTCCTTGATCGCCAGTTTCTCCAACATCTTCTTGTCCCGTACACCCTGTCTGAATTCCACAATGATAGAGGCGCTAGAGATAGAAGGGATAGTGTTTCATACCTGAGAGAACCTCTGGATGAATGATCGCAAGGATTCTCCCCCTTTTTGCACGACCGCAAAAAGGTCCAGTTCAGTGCTTGGTCGGGTGTATGAACTCCCGAAGTTGGCGGTGAACTGCTGGCACAGCTCCTCCCAACTGTTGATAGAGTTGGGTGGAAGGCTCATAAACCAGGACCTGGCGGTCCCAGTTAAGGCCACTGGAAAGTAATTGGCCATCACGGCCTCGTTTCCTCCGGCTGCTAAGATTGCAGTGGAGTAGATCTGAAGAAATTTGGCGGTATTGACAGTACCGTCGAATTTTTCCGGTGGGTGAGGTCGGAACTTCTGTGGCCACCTAACCATGCGCAGGTGCATGGCTAGGGCTAAACAACCTCCTCCCACTCCTTCAGGAGCAGAAAGGTCCTGAGGTTCCCATCTTTCACGGGCACGCTCAATATGGACTCGGTCGTCCTGCTGGCAGTAGCGGCGATCAAGCTCCGCCTGGAGGTCGTGAGTCGAAAGCCTGGATACCGTGTGAGTGTGTCGTGCCCCGGAGGGCAATGACGTCACTTGTTGTGATGCAGCACGTCTCCTGCTATTGGAAACGTGCGGACCAAGTCTTCCAGACAAAGTCCGCCGCTGTGACGGGGCTCTTCCTAAAGGAGGAGGACCCTGGTTGCTGAGGCGTTCGGCTGCTGCTGCAACCAAATGCTCCACATCGGCCCTCCACTGCTCCAGTGCATCCCGGGATGCATCCGAAGGTGGTGGGCGTTGAAGAAGAGCACGCGCTGCATGGAGCGCATGTTCCGGGTTGTCATGATTTGTCGACGCAGTAATTGACGCCGGCGCACCATCACGTTGCCCAGCACGATTTGCTGGAGGAGACAGTGGTGGTGGGAGTGTGACTCCTGCTGGTGCTGAGGCTCCTGCTGGTGGCTGCCTAATGGAGGGATTGCCCCCAACAGCCTGAGCAGCAGGTTGACCGTTGGATGATCTAGAAGTTGATTTCACCATTCTCAGAATCTCAGGCGCCCCTACCTGGCACGCCAACTGTCGGTGGTTTGGACCGGCAGATCTCCCTATACTACTAAAGTGATAGGGGAGTTTGATGTTCGGTGTCGGCGCGCGGAGATTCAAGAAGGTGAGTAGGAATTGACACAGGAGACACGAGAGTTTTACGTGGTTCGTGCCGCCTGAGCGTAATACCCTACTCCACGGATGTGTTGCTGTTGTATTAGTTGTATGAGCTTGTGTTGAGCGTCAATGGCGTATGTGTCTCTCCCTCCCTGAACGTGTCATTGGCCTGTCTTTTTATAGTTCAAGAGCAGGCTGTTACAGATTAGCCTGGCCTAACATGTGGCCCCAGCGGTTACTAGTATTGATACACGTTTAATTGCACTTAATGACCCTGTAACGGGCTTTGACAGCACCGTTACTGGTGTAAAGATCGTCCGTTTAAGTGTCATTAATATGGTATTAATGACACTTAATCAGGTCTTGAAGTCCTTGATTCCCCTTTGAAGATCCGGAGCCGTTGCGTGGTCTTCCGGAGGTTAGGGGTTGAAGATCCGACGATTGGACACGTGGCAGCTTCGGAGCATATTGTGGGAAACAGGGAGCTCCGGAGCTACCTGACACGTGTCAGGTTCGGAGCTTCTCTCGGTCTGGGGTTAAGTCCGGAGGTGCCATTTTGGTACGTGGTCTGGAGCTTCCCCCTTGTGGGCGGTAGCTCCGGTTTGATAGTACACGTGGCGACCCTGGGATTAACCATGTTGGAGAAGCGGGTCCGGTTATATCTGAAATGTGGGCCTCCGAAGGTCTTCAAATCAAGTAGATGACTTTTCTTGGAGATCTTTGTAACCTCAAGGGGTGTACGGTTTTTAGGGTGCCGACAAAGTCTATTTTATATACAGTACTCCCTTTGTTCACTTTTCATTGGCGTTGGGAGAACTAGGGGTAGCGCATCCAAAAGGGAATGGAGGGAATATAACCCATCGAGTACAACACGTTATGGCAGAACAGGTCATACTCGCGCTCAATCCTACAGTTCTCAGTACAGAAGACGGTCCACTCACCCTCGCCGGCCGCAGCGGGCAGGCCCCTGGTTCCCCCCTGTTGGGCAGCGGCAAACGTAATCGCCAGGTAGCGCCATCGACGGCGGTCCCAGAGGAGGCCTATGCAGTAACCTCCAGCTCACGAAAACGTCGAGCCTCTACATGCCTTGATTCCGACACCGACAGCACTCCGTGTCGGTCCTCTTCATCGCAACGGACCCAGCCGCGTTGTCGCCAACGTGGGCCTCGCCTTCGACCTGCCAGATATACTCGAGGGCGTCGCAGTCCCCGCGGTCGGCGCCGTAGCGGAGCATGGCGAGGACGTAGGCCGCCACCTTGTGGCCATTCGTGGCCGCCCGTGCAAGGAACTTGGTGCCCCGCTGCGCCTGCCCGCGGCCGTAGTTGAAGACGAGGTCGAACCCGGTGACGTAGCACGCATGAAGGTTGCCCACGTTGGCCAGGCGCTCCACGAGGGCGTCGTAGCTCCCGTTCCCGTGCCGTTGGAACCACTCCTAGCTGCTCTTCCACTCCAGCGCCACGTGGCTGCCCACGGCGGGATCACGGCACGCCGCGTGCATGGCCTTGCAGGTGGCGCGCAGACTGGAGAGGTCGTCCATGGGCTGGGTGGAGGTTGCGGCGACCCACCCTGCGATCAGGACCGCAATATCGTGTGGCAAGGGGAACTCCATGGGCTTCGAAGGGAACCAATGAGGGCGCGCGCGACGGAGAGGAAGAGTACACGCGGAGAAGAGGATGGTGTGTGTGGCGGAGTAGAGGATGGTGTGTCGTCTTACTACTGTTTATTAGTACGCGCGGAGAATACAATGAGACGCCCGGTGATTTTTAGTACACGCGGAGAAGAGGGATGGTGGTGTGTGGGCAGTTATTTCCAGCCAATTTTTTTGTCTCATCTCAACTTTACTTTCACTGTATGGTCATGTCAGCTGTGTGCTCTGCACATTTTCAGCTACTGTCCTTTGTTGCCGTAGCAACTTGCTAGCATTGAATGGAAAGTGGGAGGATATGTATTGATGAAGGGTGTTAGGGTAATTTTATGTGTTGACTAATGTGCGGTTTGAATCCTAAAAATAGAGTTCACTTGGGACGGAGGGAGTATAAGATGGTCACCCACGCCATTGTCTTTTCCGCACAACCATTCCAACATCCTCTCTTCTCTCCACAAAACCTAGCCGCGGCTAGTATACAGCAAATGCTTTCGAGCTCGAGCAACCCTCCGCCACCGAGCCCACCGAGGGACCCGGTCGCCGGTAAGCGGTCGCGGCTGGACCCCCCCCCCCCCCCCCCCCGCCGCCGCGCGTGAAGGATACCCTCCTGTTCAACATGGCCCGAGATGTATTTACGGATACATCTCACTCCATGGAACGCCTTGGGCTCGGTACCCTTCCACAAAGTACTAGAATGGACACCACGAGCCACTACGTCTCCGGCCTCTCGCACGTGGCCTCTCTGAAAGTGCATCTAGGTTCCCCATGGGTTTTGGATGATTGATGACGACAATTAAGTCGCTAATGAGCTCATGTGATCTTAGCACAGGTGTGGACTCGATCGGAGACGCAAACCCTCAAAAAGGAAAAGGAATGAAACGGAGTCAACTCGAAGCGTAGAAACTAGGGTTTCTAGCGTGTTGAGTTAGACTAGCCGTAGAAATAGGAGGGTGTGTGCGTAAAGTGCAATGAGATCAAAGTAGGAGCTCAAGAGTGGTGGTTGAGGTAGAAATCCTATTTGAAGTTGAAGTTAGAGTAGTCTGGCAGGAATGGCCGGACTAGTCCGCTCCTGGCCAGACTAGTCCGTTTTCACACGGACCAGAAGGTCCTGTGTGACTTCGGACTAGTCCGTAGTGGACCGGACTAGTCCGGGGTACCCCTTGAAGTGGAGTTTCGGGACTAAGTCCTAGAGAGCGGACTTGTCCATTTTGGGGCGGACCAAAAGGTCCTGTGTGAGATCGGACTAGTCCGTCCTTGGGCCGGACTAGTCCGTGGTGCTGAGTGCAGAGAGGTTTTGTGACTAAGTCTGGGAAGGTCGGACTAGTCCGCCCTTGGGGCCGGACTAGTCCGTGGTCTCCAGACTAGTCCGTTTTCACACGGAACAAAAGGTTCTGTGTGAGATCGGACTAGTCCGGTAAGGGCCGGACTAGTCCGTTGTGGAAGTTACCATTTGAATTTGAACTTTGGCGGGTAGCGTGACGATTGCCGCGCAGTGCGACAGTGTTAGAGGGGTCAGTGGTCCCCTAGGCCGGACTAGTCCGAACCTGAGGCCGGACTAGTCCGCCCTTTTGCTGAGGTCAGCAGTTTGGGCTCGGGACTCCTATAAAAAGGGGACCCCCGACCTCATTTCAAATACTCTTGAACCCTAGCGCCGCCACAACCAACTTGGAGCACTCTTAAGCCTCTTTCTTGCCAACTTTCCCTCTAAAACTAATTCTTGTGTGGATTAGGGTTTAGTGAGGTGGAGAAGAGGAAGAACATCGCGCTTGTGCTCCCGGTTTGATCTCTTGCACTCATTGAGTCTTTGTGAGCTGTGTGTTGAGTGTGCTTGCGTTGTTGATCATCTTTGTGGTGTGGGAGCCTCAGATTGTGAGAAGCCCCAACGAATCTTGTATTCGCACTTTGAGATAGTGGAGAACCAAGTTAGGCCCGTGCGGTAAACTTGGTGAGGGAAGGGTTGGTGAACCCGGTCCTTTGTGGACTCCTCAACGGGGAGTAGATTCTTGTGTGGAATCGAACCTCGGGATAAAATTCCTGGTGTCTCCGTGTTCTTCGCATTTTGTTTATCACTTACTTCGTTCTAGGTTGCTAGTCTTGTTTTGAGCCTCACATTGTTTAATCTTGTTAAAACTTGACTCACTCTTGTGTTGATAGATTCTAAACTTGTATTAAACATATCCTCACCTGTAGCCTCGAGAAAATCCCCTTAAAACTTGCTAGAAACACTTTTAGGGATCTTCACGCAGGCTGACCGGACTAGTCCTCCCCCAGACCGGACTAGTCCGCCCCTTGTGATTTAATCTCGTTTTATTAAGTCATTTGCAGGTCGATTAGCCTATTCACCCCCCTCTAGGCAACTTTCAATTGGTATCAGAGCGGGACTCTCCACAAAGAGTTTAACAACTCGGAGAGATGGCCGGAGTGGTGTTTGAAGAGGTGTCGACCAACGACTCTCAACCGACACGTGAAGAGACAATGGCTTATCAAGACAAGCCAACGGATGATGAGGAGACTCGCCAGCTCAAGGCGAAGCTCCGGGAGAAGTTGAAGATTGATGTGGTTGAGCCGTCAAGCTCATCAAGTGGTGGCGGCGGGGTCAACTACAACCGACAAGGGTTCAACTATGAACGCCTTGCCGCCAACAACCACTACCTCTCCATCCCATTGGGGAAACCTCCTCAATTCGATGGAACCGACTACGGGATGTGGAAACACAACATGAAGATCCACCTCGTGTCACTCAATCCGGCATTGTGGCAAATTGTCATGACCGGGGTGGAGATCCCGAAGGATGAGGACAACATCAAGCAAGAACAAGCCATCCTCATCCACCGCAACGCTCAAGCTGCGGGTGTGATTATCTCATCTCTCTCAAGAGATGAGTTCAACCGCGTCGATGGCCTTGAGGTGGCCAAAGACATATGGAACACCCTCAAGACGGCACATGAAGGGAATCGGGTGGTCAAGGAGGCCAAGATTGAGCTCATCGAAGGAGAGCTTGGGAGATTCGCCATCTTGGATGGTGAACCCCCCCAAGACATGTACAACCGGTTGAAGGTACTTATCAACAAGAGCCGATCATATGGCTGCACCAAGTGGACCGACCACGAGGTTGTGAAGAGGATGATCCGGGCATTCATGCCTAGGAACGTCGCTCTTTGCTCCATGATTCGAGAAAGCCCGGGGTTCACTCAAATGACCCCGGAGGAGGTCCTTGGAAGGATCATCAACCACGAGATCATGGAGAAGGAGGCGCTCTTCTACAACGACCTTCAGAAGTTCACCGCTTCCAAGATGAAGAACGTTGCACTCAAGGCAACACCCTCTTCAAAGGAGCAAGAGGAAAGTGATGAGGAGAGCCTCGACACCGATGAGGAAGATGCCTTCTTCATCAACAAATTCAGGAGAATGATGAGGAGGAAGAAAGGTGGATACAACCATGAGGGCAAAGGGAAGGAAAGAGCAAGGCCCAAATCAAAAAGGTCTTGCTACAATTGTGGCGAGTATGGGCACTTCATCGCTGATTGCCCACATGAAGAAGCGAAGAAGAAGAAGGAGGGCAAGCCTCAAGATAAGAAATTCTTCAAGAAGAAGAGGCCCTCCGGACAAGCCCACTTGGGGAAGGAGTGGGACTCTAACGATGAGTCCTCCTCCGAAGAAGAAGAGGAGAAGATGGCTACCATAGCCATCGGGAGGAGCTCCAAGGGAAGCAAGCTCTTCCCCAACCTCAACGACAACTACAAACCTACTTGCCTTATGGCAAGGGAGGGAAGGAGAAAGGTAACATCTCATCCCTCCTCCACAACTTCCTCGCAAGATGAATTTGATAGCGCTAGTGAAAATGAGCATATGTTTAAGGACATAAGCAAAAGCACCCTGTGTAGGATGAAGTTGCTTATGGATGAGATCTTTGAGAAGGAGGATCTCATCAACAGACAAGAGGACATGCTCATCCTTGAGAAGGAGAGATGTCGAGAGCTTGATGAACTCCTTGAGCTCGAAAGAGAGAAGAGCAAGGCATTGGAACACGAACTTGCTCTAAGTAAGAAAACGTGTTCAAGTCTTGAGAAGAAAACAATTGAGCTCAAGGATGAACTTGGGAACTTGTCAAAAGTTAACAAAATCCTTGAGACTCAAGTTGAGTCTCTCAAGAACAATGTAGCCTCTTCCTCTAAGAGCTCAACCTTCTCAAAGGCCTCATCCAATGCAACTCCGCCTTGCAAATGCTCTAACTTAATCCTTAAGCTTAAGGATGAACTCAACTCAGCGCAAGGCAAGCAAGCACCTAAGGGTGCCATCTTTGACAAGGAGAAGGTGGCGTATGCACGAAGTGCATACACCAACACAAGACCTCCCCATGTCAAGGATGGTCTTGGCTATACAAGAGGTGGAAGGCATAACGCCAAAACCTCCAAGTATGGCAAGGACATGATTGTCTTTGTTAAGGGGAGTTCATCTCCAACTAAAATTGAAAAGAACTCACCCTCTAGCAGCAAAATGCCTAAATCTGAATCGCATCCTTTATTTCATGATTTTGATGCATCTTATGTGCTTAAGAGGAACAAACACGGCAAAGTGTTTGCTAGATATGTTGGGCCACTCCGCAAGAGCCCCAAGCCTTGCGTGTGGGTGCCCAAATGCCTAACTACTAACGTGAAAGGACCCAACTCCGCTTGGGTACCTAAAAGGAAGGCATAAACTTGTTTTGTAGGCTTACTCCTCCGGTGGATCGAAATGGGTGCTGGATAGCGGATGTACCAACCACATGATCGGAGAGAGGAGCATGTTCATAGAGTATGAGGAGAACGAGGACCCAAGTGAAGGAATCTTCTTTGGGGATAATAGCCAAGGGAAAATCCTTGGCTCCGGTAAAATTGCTATCTCCTCTTCGCATACTTTATCTAATGTTTTGCATGTTGATTCCCTAGACTATAATCTCCTATCCATATCACAGCTTTGTGATAAAGGATATAAGTGTGTCTTTTCTAGTGAGGGTGTGAATGTTCTGAGAGAGGGTAATGACTCAATAGCCTTTAAGGGAGTGCTCAAGGGAAAGCTGTATCTTGTGGACTTTACCACGGATAAGGCTCAACTTGACACATGCTTAATGGCGAAAGCCAACATGGGATGGCTTTGGCATAGAAGGCTTGCCCATGTTGGAATTAGGAACCTTCAGAAGCTCCTTAAAGGAGAGCACGTTCGTGGCCTAAAGGGTGTGGTATTTGAAAAGGATAGGCCATGTGGTGCGTGCCAAGCGGGAAAGCAAGTAGGAGCTCAACACCCCTCTAAGAATGTCATGACGACAACTAGACCTTTGGAGTTACTCCATATGGATCTTTTTGGCCCCATTGCTTACATTAGCATCGGTGGCAACAAGTATGGTCTAGTCATCGTTGATGACTTCTCTAGATATACTTGGGTGCTCTTCTTGCATGATAAGAGTGAAACCCCCGGTGTCCTCAAGAAATTCCTAAGGAGAGCTCAAAATGAGTTCACCTTAAGGATAAAGGCTATAAGGAGTGACAATGGCACCGAATTCAAGAACATGCAAGTAGAAGAGTTCCTAGATGAGGAGGGCATCAAGCATGAGTTTTCCGCTCCCTATTCTCCACAACAAAATGGAATTGCCGAAAGAAAGAATAGGACGCTCATTGAGATGTCAAGGACGATGCTAGATGAGTACAAAACATCGGACCGGTTTTGGGCGGAAGCGGTTAACACCGCTTGCCATGCCGTAAACCGATTGTACCTTCATCGCCTCCTCAAGAAGACTCCTTATGAGCTTCTCGTTGGTAAGAAACCCAATGTTTCTTAATTTCGTGTTTTTGGTAGCAAGTGTTATATCCTCAACAAGAAGCCTAGGACTTCGAAGTTTGCTTCAAAGTCCGATGAGGGTTTCTTGCTTGGATATGACTCAAACACTCATGCGTACCGTGTGTTCAACAAATCCTCCGGAATTGTTGAAGTAGCACGTGACGTGGTGTTTGACGAAACCAATGGCTCTCAAGTGGAGCAAGTTGATCAACTTGCCCTTGATCAAGAGGAACCTCTACTAGAAGCTCTAAGGAGAATGGCACTTGGAGATGTTCGTCCACAAGAACCATCTCAAAGCCCAAGTGACCATCATCATTATGAAGTAGGTCAAACCCCCATTGGACAAGTTGGAGATCCACTAGATACTCCCCAAGATGATAATGGGAATGAAGATCAAGGAGGAGGCTTGGATCAAGGGGGAGACCAAAGTGAAGAAGATGAAGCAAGTGATTCAAGAGCTCAACCTCCGCATCCTCGTGTTCATCAAAGTGTTCAACGGGATCATCCCGTTGACAACATTCTAGGAGATATCACAAGAGGAGTAACAACACGTTCACGTGTTGCAAACTTTTGTGAGCATTTCTCCTTTGTCTCATCCTTGGAACCCCATAAGGTTGAAGATGCCTTAAGAGATCCGGATTGGGTAGTTGCCATGCAAGAGGAGCTCAATAACTTTGAAAGGAACAAGGTTTGGGAGCTTGTCAAGCGTCCACAAGCTAATGTTGTTGGAACCAAGTGGGTGTTCCGCAACAAACAAGATGAGCATGGCGTGGTAACTAGGAAAAAGGCACGACTTGTGGCAAAAGGGTACTCACAAGTTGAAGGATTGGATTTTGATGAGACATTTGCTCCCGTAGCTAGGCTTGAGTCAATTCGGATATTACTAGCCTTTGCTACTCATCATGAATTCAAGCTCTACCAAATGGATGTTAAGAGTGCATTCCTTAATGGCCCAATCAAGGAAGAAGTTTATGTAGAGCAACCTCCAGGGTTTGAAGACCAAGACTATCCTAACTATGTTTACAAATTGCGAAAGGCTCTTTATGGCCTCAAGCAAGCTCCTAGAGCTTGGTATGAGTGCCTAAGAGACTTTCTAGTTGAAAATGGTTTTAGGATAGGCAAAGCGGATTATACCCTTTTCACAAAGCACTTCAACGAAGATCTTTTTGTGTGCCAAATATATGTGGATGACATCATATTTGGTTCCACAAATAAGGTGTTTTGTGATGAGTTCTCCAAGATAATGACGGAGAGGTTTGAAATGTCCATGATGGGTGAGTTGAAGTTCTTTCTAGGATTTCAAGTAAAACAACTCAAAGAAGGGACGTTCATAAGTCAAACTAAGTATACACAAGATATTCTAAGGAAGTTTGACATGGATAAGGCAAAACCCATCAAAACCCCTATGGGGACAAATGGACACCTAGACCTAAATGAGGATGGTCCAAGTGTGGATCAAAAGTTATATAGGTCTATGATTGGTTCACTTCTCTATCTTTGTGCATCTAGGCCCGATATCATGCTAAGTGTGTGTATGTGTGATCGCTTTCAAGCGGCACCTAAGGCTTGTCATTTGACCGCCGTTAAAAGGATCTTGAGATATCTACTACACACACCTTCCCTAGGACTTTGGTACCCCAAAGGATCTAAGTTTAACCTTATTGGATATTCCGATGCGGACTATGCCGGGTGCAAAGTTGATAGGAAGAGAACATCGGGTACATGCCAATTCTTGGGTCGATCTCTAGTGTCTTGGTCCTCCAAGAAGGAAAACTCTATTGCTCTCTCCACCGCCGAAACGGAATATGTTGCAGCCGGAAGTTGTTGTGCACAACTTCTCTGGATGCGACAAACCCTTAGGGATTATGGGATTAACTTGCGCAACATTCCACTCTTGTGTGACAACGAGAGTGCCATCAAGATAGCCCATAATCCGGTGGAACACTCTAGGACCAAACACATAGACATTCGACACCATTTCTTGCGAGATCACTCAATGAAGGGAGATATCGTAATTTCTCATGTGAGGACGGAACATCAACTAGCGGATATCTTCACCAAGCCTCTTGATGAGAAGCGTTTCTATGAGCTAAGAAGTAAGCTAAACATTTTGGATTCTAGGAATGTGGCTTAAACCACATTTCTCACTTTTTGAGCTATTTTGAAAAACTCTTCTCAATCATGATTTCTCTTCAAAATCCGTTTGAGAAAACTTTTTCTTGAAAATTGATCATGTTTGTGTCATGTTTATCTTCAATAATCATGTTTGCATTGCTTGTTGTCCAAAAGGACAAATGATTGGAGGGCAAAGCTCTAAAATACAATTTTTCAGCCTAGTCGGACCGGACTAGTCCGCCCCTTGGACGGACAAGTCCGGGTCCCGACTAGTCCGCGGCTAGTCCGCATACCGGACTAGTCCGCTCTGAGGCCGGACTAGTCCGGAGGCAGACTAGTCCGCGTCTGGTCCGCTCACCGGACTAGTCCGTCCCTGCATCGGACTAGTCCGGCTCTTGGGGGCTTAAACCCCCAGGGTCGGCCCAGACCCTCTTCTTCCTCCCACTTGCGCCTCTCCCTCTCCCACGCTCAAGCAACCGCCTTTTTGGCGATTTTTCGCTCCATCCACCAAATCTCGATTCCAATCCGTGCATTGGAGCCCTTGGGAGTGAGGGATCGTTTTCCCGCGCTTCACCTTCGCAATCCATCGTCGATTTCGTCGATTCTCGCAGATTTAAGAAGGTATTCTAGCTTTTTCAAAAACTTTCCCCATTTTTGATTCTTTAGGTTTTTGATAGGAACACCTTCATAGATATTGCTCCATATACCCTTGTGATCATAGCCTAGGAGTATTGCGCGCTGATCCGAAGTTTTTTCGATGATTCGATTAGGGTTAGGGTTTATCCTGTGCAACCCGGACTAGTCCGGCCCATGGCGGACAAGTCCGCCCTGCGGACTAGTCCGCCCCCAGGGCGGACAAGTCCGGTTTGCACAGAGCAAACCCTAATCCTAGTCCTCTCTCGAGACTTCTTCCGCAATACTTCCATCTCCTTGAACTCATATCTTCCCGTCTATGCTTTTCGCAGCATGTCTAACTCGGAGCGCTCCCCTTCTCATCTCATCCCCACGGGCGATGAAGAACGTCCCGAGACCAATCGGGGCCGCACCAAGGCTCAAATCGTCGAAGCGAGGACGAAGGATGCCCTCATTAAGGTGCAGAAGGAAAAAGAAGAAAGGCGGCTTAAGGCACTCGAAGCCTCTAAAGTAGCCGCCACTATCTACAATGAGGAAGAAGCCTTGGCTCGAGCAACTGCAGACTCCCTGAATGAGCTAAGGAGGAAGAAAAGGCAAGACAAGGAGGCTCACAACTCCAGGGCCGCTGAGGCCAATGCTCCCAAAAGGAAGAGACTCGTCACTGCTGGCGAGAAGGCAAAGGGCAAGGATCAAGCCCAAAGGGAAGAAGAGCCCAGGGTCGAGCGTGACCCTAAGAAAGGAAAGGCTCCGGCTCCTGTCGAGCTGAAAAAGAAGAAGCCCTCTGTCAAGGTGCCCGCCAAGAAGGCACCTGGAGGGGTAGCCATTCGTGAAAAAGGGAAGGCCCAAGCTGTTGGCCCTCTGGTGATGCACAGTCCAGCATGTAATCCAAACCGTCAGCCCAACCTCTCAGCTAACACATTCAAAGGAAAAGGAGCTGAGAAGGCCAGGAGGCTCATAGACGAGAATGTCTATAGGTATGAGAGGTCCACCGCCGACCCTCGGTTCTGGTGTGACTTCCATTGCGATTACTATCGCACAGTCTACCAGGCTATGAAGAAGCCAGTGATCCAGGCTCAATGGGTGGACTGGACCTATATGGCCAAGAAGAAGCACGAGGCGTTTGACGCAGTGATCGAGGCAGCTGAGCGCCACGGAATCAAGGACATTCTCGGGTTCAAGTATGACTGGAATGAGGAGGTCGTTGTTCAGTTCTATACCACGGTTCACTTCCACTCGCGTGGTGACCGTGCAATCACTTGGATGACCAACGGTGAGCAGTACTATGCCACCTTTGAGGTGTTTGCTCAGGCTCTTGGTCCGGAGAGTCACCTGGACCATGAGATCATCATCTCCAATCTCAAGGCCATGGACAGGGATGACATGAGCTATATGTACCCTCCTCATGTCAAGTGTGAAGCTGGACTGTCCAGGAACATCCTCCCGTTCTACAGCATCCTCAACAGAATTCTTAGGAGGACAGTGGCTCCGAAGGAAGGGGATGCAGGGATCATCCAGGGTCACCTCAGGCACCTGTTGGCTCTCATCGATGGACATGAGATGTTCAACCTTGTAGATTACATCTTTGATGATATCTACAACATCTCACACACACCCAACCGTGCCTGTGGTTACGCCCCGTACATTATGTGTCTGATCGAGAAGGTGTCCGGGCTTGTGTTTGTGAAGGACACCACTCACCAGCCTCTCCGACCCCAGATGCCTCCTGCTGTCCAGATCCCTCCGCGCCGGAAGAACGCGGATCCTCCCTCTCAGCCGGAGGAACCTCGTGGTGGAGCCTCTCGTCGTGCCACTCACTCACCCGGTGGCTCCTCTAGCAGCGGAGTCCTCAAGTTTCTTAGGTCCATCTTCACCTCGTGCCGCAAAGCCGAGGTGCGAGCTCAGCGGACTGAGAGGTATGTGAGGAAGCTCTGCGACAAGATGGAGATTCCGATGAGCCCTGAGGCCTCCGATGACGAGCTCACTCCTTACCCCCTTCTCACCCCCGAGGAGTTGGCACTCTTGGGTGAGACGGAGGGTACCTCCTCACCGGGCTCCGACGACGACGACGACGATCATGAGGAAGACGTCGAGGACCCGAAGGCCACGGAGAGTGACTCCCGCGATGGCGATAGTGACGAGGACGAGGACTAGCTCTTGGGTCCTTGTCCCCCTCTTCTTTTCCTTTTTGGTGCCTTGATGCCAAAGGGGGAGAGTTAGGGGGAGTCAGCTAGTCCGTTGTATGTGTTTGGAGGGAGTAGCAGTCTTTTGTGTTTTGTGTGGTGTGTTCTTGCCATTTGGATCTCGTTTGTAACTTATTCATGCTACTTGGATGTTTACATTTGTGCAAGACTTGCTAATGTCGTTAAATATCAATATAATGCTCTTATTATCAATCTTTTGGTTACATTGATGCTCTTTATGTCTTGTCACAATTGTTGAGCACATCACATAGGCACCCCACCATAACGTGTGTGGGTATGAAAGATCTCCTCCACCTCTTTTACATGTTGCATACATTGAGGGGGAGTCGTTCATACGCACACAAGTTATGAAAACCAAATTTAATACTCTTTATTGTTGAAGGACTTAATGTGTTGTCATCAATCACCAAAAAGGGGGAGATTGAAAGTGCATCTAGGTTCCCCGTGGGTTTTGGATGATTGATGACGACAATTAAGTCGCTAATGAGCTCATGTGATCTTAGCACAGGTGTGGACTCGATCGGAGACGCAAACCCTCAAAAAGGAAAAGGAATGAAACGAAGTCAACTTGAAGCGTAGAAACTAGGGTTTCTAGCGTGTTGAGTTAGACTAGCCATAGAAATAGGAGGGTGTGTGCGTAAAGTGCAATGAGATCAAAGTAGGAGCTCAAGAGTGGTGGTTGAGGTAGAAATCCTATTTGAGGTTGAAGTTAGAGTAGTCTGGCAGGAATGGCCGGACTAGTCCGCCTTAGGGCCGGACTAGTCCGCTCCTGGCTAGACTAGTCCGTTTTCACACGGACCAGAAGGTCTTGTGTGACTTCGGACTAGTCCGTAGTGGACCGGACTAGTCCGGGGTACCCCTTGAAGTGGAGTTTCGGTACTAAGTCCTAGAGAGCGGACTTGTCCGTTTTGGGGCGGACCAAAAGGTCCTGTGTGAGATCGGACTAGTCCGTCCTTGGGCCGGACTAGTCCGTGGTGCTGAGTGCAGAGAGGTTTTGTGACTAAGTCTGGGAAGGCCGGACTAGTCCGCCCTTGGGGCCGGACTAGTCCGTGGTCTCCAGACTAGTCCGTTTTCACACGGAACAAAAGGTTCTGTGTGAGATCGGACTAGTCCGGTAAGGGCCGGACTAGTCCGTTGTGGAAGTTACCGTTTGAATTTGAACTTTGGCGGGTAGCGTGACGATTGTCGCGCAGTGCGACAGTGTCAGAGGGGTCAGTGGTCCCCTAGGCCGGACTAGTCCGGGCCTGAGGCCGGACTAGTCCGCCCTTTTGCTGAGGTCAGCAGTTTGGGCTCGGGACTCCTATAAAAAGGGGACCCCCGGCCTCATTTCAAATACTCTTGAACCCTAGCGCCGCCACAGCCAACTTGGAGCACTCTTAAGCCTCTTTCTTGCCAACTTTCCCTCTAAAACTAATTCTTGTGTGGATTAGGGTTTAGTGAGGTGGAGAAGAGGAAGAACATCGCGCTTGTGCTCCCGGTTTGATCTCTTGCACTCATTGAGTCTTTGTGAGTTGTGTGTTGAGTGTGCTTGCGTTGTTGATCATCTTTGTGGTGTGGGAGCCTCAGATTGTGAGAAGCCCCAACGAATCTTGTATTCGCACTTTGAGATAGTGGAGAACCAAGTTAGGCCCCTGCGGTAAACTTGGTGAGGGAAGGGTTGGTGAACCCGGTCCTTTGTGGACTCCTCAACGGGGAGTAGATTCTTGTGTGGAATCGAACCTCGGGATAAAATTCCTGGTGTCTCCGTGTTCTTCGCATTTTGTTTATCACTTACTTCGTTCTAGGGTTGCTAGTCTTGTTTTGAGCCTCACATTGTTTAATCTTGTTAAAACTTGACTCACTCTTGTGTTGATAGATTCTAAACTTGTATTAAACATATCCTCACCTGTAGCCTCGAGAAAATCCCCTTAAAACTTGCTAGAAACACTTTTAGGGATCTTCACGCAGGCTGACCGGACTAGTCCGCCCCTAGACCGTACTAGTCCGCCCCCTGTGATTTAATCTCATTTTATTAAGTCATTTGCAGGTCGATTAGCCTATTCACCCCCCCTCTAGGCAACTTTCACTCTCGTCTCGACTCCCTCTGGGAGACGATGGCGGCCGAGCTCGGCGTCGCGGGTCATCGCAACCTCGTCGTGGCGGCGGCCTTGAGACTAGGTCACCTTCCGCCGCCGGAGCCCGAGGCGCTAGAGGAGGGTCAGGAGCCCGAGGACCCACCCGAGGAGGAGGAGGTGGAGGCTGAGTAGAGTAGTATTTAGGTGTTTTCTTTTCATGTTTTTAGTTGTAGTTTTTTGTTTCATGTTTTTACTTGTAGTTTTTCGTTTCATGGTTTTAATTGTAGTTTATCTTTTCTTGTGTTTGTAATATACTCCCTCCATCCAAAGCGACAAGTATTTTGGGACGGAGATACTCCCTCCATCGAAAGGGACAAGTATTTTGGGACGGAGGGGTAATGTTTTTAAGTTAAATGTACTTGGTGTTCTTGTTCATGGATGTACTATCTGTGCAAAATTAGTTCGAATTTTCCGATCGCCAAACCCTCCTTGTCCCCAAACCAGTGGAGTTGCCAGGAGATCGCCCGCAGCGGGGCCCGCAAAGCGGTCTGTAAAGTAGTAGTAACAGGAAAATGCAACAGGCCGGTAGCTAGGACTGGAAAGAAAAAAGTGAAGACAATACAACTGTTTGCGGTCCAAATGCAACTATTTGCTGATTCGTGGCAACAGATCCTAATGCAACGACTGTGTTTTGTGGCAATAAAGCTGTAACGCCACGAACCAGTAATTCGTGGCAACAGATCTTAATGCAATGATTGTGTTCCGTGGCAATAAAGTTGTAATGCCATGAACCAGTAATTCGTGGCAACAGATCCTAATGCAACGATTGTGGTTCGTGGTGATAGATCCTGTAACACCACGAACCAGTAATTCGTGGCAACAGATCCTAATGCAACGATTGTGGTCCATGGCGATAGATCCTATAACGCCACAAACCAGTAATTCGTGGCAACAGATCCTAGTGCAACGACTGTGTTTCGTGGCATTAGCATCCTGACACCACGAACTAGTGATTCGTGGCAACAGATCCTAATGCAACGATTGTAGTCCGTTGCATTAGCATCCTGACGCCACGAACTAGTGATTCGTGGCAATAGATCCTATTGCAACGATTGTGTTCCGTGGCGATAGATCCTTGTGCCACGAACTAGTGAATCGTGGCAAAAAGCCAAGCTTACTGCAACGATTTAGTATTCGTTGCAGTACAATCGTTGCAACAGGTCGGAATCCTTGTAGTGCGCCCCCCCCCCCCCCCCGCATGCAAGTTTCTTGATAAGAAACTGACTGTGGGGGCGGGCGGCCATCCTCAAGCCGGAAGCGTGGGCTTGCCGTACTCATCCTTTTGAAGAAACGGCAGCAGGAATGCAAGTTTCTCATGGAGAAACTAACTGGGGTCGGGCAGCCATCCGCAAGCCGGAAGCGCATGGGTGTCCAGGCTCAGCCGGGCGTGCTGCGAGTGTTGATTTTATGGCTCATTATATGTATTCCAAGAATAGAATATTTCCTACCATGCATGTATGAATATATTTCTATTTTTATCATATTCTGTATCATGTATACCCTGAACCTATATGTCAGTTTATCTACAACACTAATGAAGAATAATATCCTGTCATCAATAGAGATAACATACTATGTTTGAAAGGAAGGATGTTCCCTCGAGATTCCAGGATAGAATGTCCTGCAATCTAGGCACAGCTCACTATGTGGTTCATCAAATTAATCGCATGCTTCCATGTACAGTATATTTTCCAACATGATGTACTCGTCCTTCCGAAGAAACGACAGCCGTAGGCACTAGACGCTACATGTTCTGATATTAGGATCAAGTTAACAAACTTGTGAAAACACGTACGCCACATCCGATCCTCAACATCATCAAATTAAGATGATCCTCGACAAGGGGCGCAAAAATCCTCAATATGTGATCAAACATGCATGCATGATCATGAGCTCTCTTTCACATGCATTCATGTCCACCATCATACATGATCACGACAATTATCATCGGTTCGATATGGACTCTCGACTGCTATTGATTACAGGGGATTGTAATCAAACTTTATTTTGTTTTTCATCTCGCTTATTAATATATGCCGCCAACGGTTGGATCTTTCAAAAAGTGATATGGACTCTCGGTCGATTGCCACGCGCGTTCACGTCAATCTTCCGCACCTTGTCCAAATCATTCGCACGAAATGTTATGAACACCGTGGGATGGACCTACAAAGTATGCCAAGTGGGCCATTGCATACACTGGGCCCTTTGCGTGTCAAGTTAAAAAAATGCCTGTGAAGCCGATGGGATGCGTGGCAAACAACTCTCTAGCCAAATTGTATAATTCTTTTTTCTAAAACATAAGATGTCTATCCTACTATTATTGTACTCTTTCACTTAAACTCTTCCAACTAACAATGTAAATTGAAGAAATAAATGTTTTTCCACAAAGAAAAGTTGTTCTACATGGTGTTTAGTTGAGACAATGCAACTTGTGGTCATAACGATAAGAATTCAAAAATAGAAAGAGTATATCAGATTCAAAAATCTTCATACTTTCTTTACTCAAGGCTCGGGCCTGTCAAATTTAGAAACTCCTGCACTCATATCATAACTGCATCCGTTATATATCTACGCTTGTTTCCAAAATACAAACTATAGGTAGAGGAAGGTTTGCACAAGAGAGAAATTGTGCCGCTCCACCGCATACCACAACCGTAGCGACAAGGAGAGGACCCAATGGCGGGGACTCAGGTGTACAACGTGACGTCCGAGGACGATGTGATCACCACCACCATGACATTTTCTGACGAGGTCGTGGAGGACTGGCTCGATGAGGTCCTCTCCGTCCACCGCTGGCGCCTTCATAAGCTCGTCGTCGGGCTCGACGTCGTGTGGCGCACCAGCTACTCTGCCGACCATAACCCTGTCGCTGTTCTACAACTCTGCGTCGGCTGCTACTGCCTCATCTTGCAGGTCATCCACGCTGACTACTTCCTCGACAAGCTAGAAGATTTCCTCAATGATTTCGACTACCGCTTCATCAGCGTGGATGTGGAGGGTGATGCCGACCGACTCTGGAAGCACTGACAGCTAAAGGTGGCCAAAACGATGGACCTGGATGAGCTCACGACGGAGGCGATGGACCGTCGGGGCCCCCGTCGTGTGGGGCTGAAGGACACGTGAGCGGCGTGATGGGCACCGACATGGAGAAGCCTTATTGGGTGAGGATGAGCCACTGGGATGCGTGCAATCTCTCTATCGAGTAGATCAAATATGCCTGTATTGACACCTTCGTCTCCTTTGAGGTCGGTCGCAAGCTGCTCTCCGGTGATTATTGATCTTACCACTGAGTTTGTGAATCGGCTGCCGTCGATCATCCCGACAATGAATTCACGGGTGCAGCACTCAAGTTCTTGCTTTTCATCTTTGGCTTCCATGCCGTCGCAGTCGGTTAGATTAGCAGCGCGGGCTGAGGCGAGGGCTTTTAAACATGCATGCTATTTTACATGCATCGAGGTCTTTCACATGATCGTTGTCTTTCACATGCATGTTAGTTGGTGTCCATGCATGTTATTTCTCTACCATGTGCTCCCTTCTTTCTAAAAAGATTGTCACCTTTAGTTCTTTTTTTGAACTAAAGGTGACAATATTTTGAGAAAGGAGGGAGTATACTCTCAACCTATATGGAAGGCAATTTATCTACCACACTAATGAAGAATAATATCCTGTCATCAATAGAGATAACATACTATGTTTGACAGGAAGGATGTTCCCTCGAAAGTTCGAGGATAGAATGTACTACTACCTCTGTCCCAGTCTAACTCTATTTTTAGAAATGGTCAAAGTCAAACTCTTTCAAATTTGATAAAGTCTATATAAAAAAGTATAAGTATTTATGAAACAAAATAAATATTATGTGGAAATATACTTCATTGTGAATCTAATGGTACTAATATGATGTTATGAAAGTTAATATTTTTCTCTATAACATTAGTCAAAGTTATATTAGCTTGACTTTGACCAATTCTAGAAATAGAGTTATAATGGGACGGAGGGAGTACCATCTAGGCATAGCTCAGTACGTGGTTCATCAAATTAATCGCATGCTGCCATGTACAATATATTTTCCAACGTGATGTACTCATCCTTTCGAAGAAACGACAGTTGTAGGCGCTAGCCGCTATGTGTTCTGATTTTAGGAACAAATGAACACACTTGTGAAAACACGTACACCACATCCGATCCTCAACATCATCAAATTAACATGATCCTCAACAAGGGGTTCGAAAATCCTCAACACGTGATCAAACATGCATACATGATCACTAGCTCTCTTTCACATGCATTCGTGTCCACCATTATACATTATCACAACAATTATCATCGGTTCGATATGGACTCTCGATCGCTATTGATTACAAGGGCTTGTAATCAAACTTTATTTTGTTTTCCATCTCACTTATTAATATATGCCAGCAACGGTCAGATCTTTCAAAAAGAGATATGGACTCTCGGTTGATTGCCACGCGCGTTTACGTCAATCTTCCGCACCTCGTGGAAATCGTTCACACGAAATGTTACGAACACCGTGGGACAGACCTACAAAGTATGTCAGGTGGGCCGTTGCATACCCTGGGCCCTTTTACGTGTCAAATAAAAAAACTGCCCGTGAACCCGAAGGGACACGTCGAGCAGTTGCGATAACTAGAGGAGGCAAACAACTCTCGAGGCAAATCGTATAATTCTTTTTTCTAAAGCACAAGATCTCTATCCTACTTTTTTTGTAGTCTTTCACTTAACTCTTCCGACTAACAATGTAAATTGAAAAATAAATGTTTTTTCCATGAAGAAAAGTTGAACGTGGTGTTTCGTTGAGACAATGCAACTTGTGACCATAACGATAAGAATTCAAAAATAGAAAGAGTACATCAGATTCAAAAATCTTCATACTTTCTTTACTCGGGGCTCGGGCTTGTCAAATTCGGAAACTCCTCCACTCATATTGTAATTGCATTAGTTATATATCCACGCTTGTTTCCAAATCTAAACTAGAGGTAGAGGAAGGTTTGCACAAGAGAGAAGTTGCGTCGAGCCATTGCGATAACTGAGAGGAGGTAGACCGCGGTTTGGAGTAACTCCGACCAACCAACCCACCCATTCCATAGCACAATTTTCAAAGTGTTCGATCATCTCCACTCAAGGACTTAGATGATGACCCGCTATAAAGGCACACCATCCTCTTGCTTCTCCGCCGCACCACTCCATCGATCGTAGCCTCCCACTTCTCTTATTTCTCTGTCACACCACCGTCGACCACCTCTTGCTCTTTCTATGCATCTCCGTAACCGCACAAATGGGTTGCCCCGCACTGAAGCACTCCAAGGCATCAACGTCCTTCGAACCTCCTTCTCCATTTCTGTCACCACCAATGACGGTGGAGCTGAAGGCAGTGCCCGCACCTCCTCCACCCCCGTCTCTGCCTGCGGCACTCGCACCTCCTCCGCTAGCAGCGCCTGCACCTCCTCCTCCGGCGGCACTTGCACCTCCTCAGTCTGACTGGGTTGATGAGATTGTCCGCCTCTTCACTGCTCGCATCGACGAACCCGAGCGCCAGCTTAAGGAGGTCACTGACGATGTGTCCGCCATCGACGAGACTGCAAGAGCGCTTGACAAAATGGCGCGGGATGTATTTAACGATACATCTCGCTCCTATGTTGTCTGGGTCTTGGGAGCCTTCCCCACCACACCAGCATGGACTCCGCCGGCTACTACTACTTCGGGTTAGGCTTTGTGGCTGCTCGTCTCGATGCCCTCTACGAGACGATTGGGGAGGAGTCTGGGGTGGAGTTATGTCAGCAACTGTTGAACGTCGTCGCCTGGATGTTCGATCTAGTGATGGAGGCAGAGGAGGAGGCGCCTCCAATAGATGCGGTGGAGGAGGCACGACTGGCGAATGCGATGGTGGAGGAGGAGGTGCCGCCGGCAGATGCGGCGGCGGAGGTGGAGGGGGAGGCACCGCCAGCAGATAAGGCAGCGGCAGAGGAGGATGTGGATGAGTCCTCCGCGTAGAGTAGGATTTGGAGTAGTTTTTTTCTTGTTTTCTATGTGTTTTTCTTTTTTCTTGTTTGTAATATATGTGTTTTTTTAATGTTAATGAAAAATGTCTTCTATGTTCATGAACAATGTGTCCTATGAATTATCAAAAAACTTCTTTTATCGAAAAACATCTCCTTTAACCCTCTTGGTGTGGAATCGAATTCTTCGCAGCAAGGCCGCACAACCGTCTCCGTGCGACCCTACCCATATGGTTGCCATGTACGTTCATGCTCTGAATCTTATAGCGATATAGCCGCGGGCGCACTGCAAGGTTCCCACGACTGTGCGATCCTGCCCTGATGATTTCCACATATGCCAATGCCCCGATCTTGCAGCCCGCGCGGGCACAACGCAGGGGCGGACCCAAAGGGTATGTCGAGTGGGTCCCGGCATACCCTGGGCCCAGTAAAAAGTCTTTGTTTTACATGTGGTCTGTGCACAGTGACCAGCCATTGCAATTACCGCTCCTAATTTTTGAACTACAAAAAATCACAAACTATGAGAATAGGAAGTACTAGTTTTACTAGTTGCAAAAATGAGTTTTGAAAAGGTGTTTTCTGTAAAGGTGCATTTGTAATGATTTTAGTAAAAGCAATGTTATGGAATAAGACAAGTGATAGTCTCTTGATGATCATATTTACTGAGTGATACATTTTCTTTGAAGTGGACGAAGCAATTCATGTCCTTTAGAATACTAAGGTTAAAGAAGCCACACAAGTACTATGTTAGAGTCTCGCTTATGACTATATCTCGAACAATAAGTATTGTATTTTAGTTAGTTATATAGTAATTTATTGAAGTTAACAATTATCATTCTATTTAGCTTCGATATATCAAATTATATTTAACAAAATAAATACATATAAAAATTTTTATATGTGGCATACCCTATCATAAAATCCTAGGTCCAGCGCAACTGGCACAACACACGGCTAGCTCTTCCGATCCTCAACGTCATCATACATGATCAACAATCCTCAAACATGACGATCTTTCAACAAAAAGAGAAAACACGTACACCACATCCGATCCTCAACATCATCAAACATGATCGAGTTCTTTCACATGCATGTTAGTTGTCCGTGCATACTATGTTCGGCTGATCGATGGGATTCCGAAAGCAGATCTCGGAGGAGTTCCAAGCTCAGCCGGGCATGTCGTAATGATGTACCTTCGAGAGTTTGAGGACAGAAGGTACGCACCATCTAGGCAGCCAGCCGGAGGTTCGAGCAAAGCTACACGACTTGATACACGGTCCGGTTGTGCAGGCATACCTTAACCCCCGTTGTGCGTCTGCGGTGGTGGGTTGGGAAGAGCCTGGTATGTTCTTATTCCACACTAATGAAGAATAATATATATTCTGTGCCAAATAGAGATAACATACTATGTTTGACAGGAAGGATGTTCCCTCAAGGGTTCGAGGTTAGAATGTACCATCTAGGCACAGCTCACTACATGGTTCATGTAACAGCCCTAAAATTTAGGTGTTCATCTCATATATGAAATGCAATCAAAAATGGCAAGTGAAGGATCAAATTAATTCAAACCTAAAGTGAGAGTTTCAAAATTCAAAAATTACTACTGTTCAAACTTTGTCAAATTGGAAAATTGAAATGTCCATTGGAATCCACATGATTCAAAAAGCAGCCATGCAAAATTTTATGATTTTTCAACATCATATGCTATTTTAATTAGAACTATCGGAGGAAGAACATTTGAGTTTGAATTCAAATTTGCCAAACCTAATTGTGTTGAAATCCAGTTTTGAATTCACCACTGAATTCTCCATAATTGGATTAGTCCACCTTTAAATTTTTTTTGAGCAGTGAAGATAATTTGAGTATTTTGATGAGGATAAGGAGAGAGCAAGATGGGACCCACCTGGCATACTCTGAATAGGCAAAGAAGAGCATATCCTCTACTCTCTTCTCTGTTTGTTGCCCAGGCGCCACGCACCAGCATGCAGGCCACAGAGCTCCCTGCCTGCCTGCTTGCTTGGTTACAGCTGCAGCACACCACCTCTCTGTCCTCCATTCTATTTTCCCTTGCCGTAGTGAAGAGAAGTTGGCTCTGCTCTCTGTTTTCTTCCCTAAAGAACAGAGCTCTATCGCCAGTTACTTCCTCTCTGTTTTCAAGCCGAGTTTCTTGCTCTTGGCAGAATCAAAAGTGGCACAAGGATCTCCTCTCTTCCTCCCAGATGTCAGTCCACACTGCCTCGCCGAGCTGACCACAGGAACAGAGGCAAAAATTGCCATTTTCACCTCCTCTGCGCCGCCCCGACAGTTCCTCGTCGCACTGGCGCTACAAACCGTTTCTCACCTTGCTGAAAACACGAAAAAGGTGCGCCATAATCCATAGATTGTTCCTGCAAATTTTCATGGCAAGCCATCCCCTATCCATACCGTACTTCAAAGATTTCCAAAGAGTTCTTCATAGCAATCTTGCTAGGTCTCGATGTGAATTCGTTTTCTACGTACAACCATACTTTAATCCAGTTGTAAAATATGTTCTCCACATCCTCACACACCCTCTCAATCAAGAATCAGCGAGAATTATCGACTAATCAAGCGGGGCAACCGGATTTCCTGGCCGCCATGGAAAAATGCCCTGTTCAGCGTCGAACTCGGGACTGCGAGCTATTCCAACAAATTTGTTGTCCATTCCCGTCCTCCCCTTAAAACCAGGCTGCCGTAGGGGTCCAAATCCGAGCTCGATTGATTACCTCGGCGCGGTTTCGGCCATGGCCCACAAAGCTCACCGCTGTCTTGCCATTGGCCGCCCGATTCCGGCAATCTTGGTGCGTGTGATGCTGCTCGGCAGGTTGGCCGTGGACTGGGGGTCATTTTGCCCCAATCTCCCGTCGCCTAAGCTTGCCTTCCGGCCAGGGAACGGCTGCACGCCGCATGGGCGCCGCCGGCTCGGTTCCTGTCTGGAGGTTGAAGATGAACCAGACGTGCGGGCCCCCCTGCCAGTGACATTCGCCCAAGTTGGTGGATCTGCTGTGAATCTTGATCTTTTGTGTCCATACACAAGTAACTTTGTGGCCGTCCTGTTGCTTCCACGTGAGTGGATGATTTAAAATCATGGGCCCAGAGATATGTTCACCCGTTTGTCTTCTGAAAAATAATTTCAGCTTTCCGTCAAACTTCAAAAATCAATATCTCCTAGTATAAGTGTCAAAAAATTATGAAACAAATTTCTTTGGATTCCTTTTAACCATTAAATTGCAGTGATGCAATTGTATTAGTATGAAAATCCCTGTAATTTTCTCCAAAATTGCTTAAACTCGGAACATTGGGAATTAATTCCAGGAGATCCACTTTATGGAAAAATACCAATTTTGGCCAGAAATTCCTACATAAATCTCTTGGTATTAATACAAAATTTCAGCTTCATTGGACGTTATTTGGTCATCCAAACTGTGTTGCTTTTTCATATGTTCATGAAAATAGTAAAAACAACAGAAACTTTTTCAGAATATGCTAGGAACTTGTAAAATGCATATCTCCCTCTAGGTTTCTTAGAAAAATTTAAAATAAATTGTTTTGGACTCTATATGAACCCCTATATCCAGAAAACCTAGTTTGTCTTATGTAAAATTCCCTTTTGTCCATGAAAATTCAGAGAAGCCTACAAATTGTTGGAATTTTGTAGACCACAGTATTCAATTGCATAAGCTGAAAATTTTCTGGTTCATCTTCCATGAACCTAGAACTCCACTGTAAAAATTACAGTTCCATTTGCTTTTTTTAACTCATGTAATTGGATGTTCATTGCCTAAGTCCAAAACTATACCTATTTCATTTTACATCCTCATTTTCTAAGTTCACCTTGTTCTTTCTCTGTTGCTATACATTCCAGCAGCAGAACCTTCATCTCAAGCTAGTATTAATCCTCCTTGAATTATTAGCAACTTCATTTATTACTTTACTAAGTTAAATTCTAATTTGATGCATATTCATGATGATAGTGACCGTGCCGAAGGTGGGCAAGAAGCACAACCCGAAGCTGCGGATTTCTATATTGAATCTGCTTTGGTGTGACCTCTCGGTGGAGTTTATTAACTGATTTGTCACTGATTTTATTCCAACTGAAAGGCAAGCTCCGGTTTGCATTTAAGAGCTTTTATAATATTTTGCTTTGTATCACATTATGTCTTAGAGATGAACTGTGCATTAAATCTAGATGATTTTGATACTCCACTTGCATAACCAGAACACTCATGGAGTATTTGGGTAGCTTTTAAGTCCTCGTGTAGTTGTTGCTATGCTAAATGTTGTATAGAAATCCGGTAGAAGTCGAGTAGCTGGAATCAACTTGTGAGATAGGTTTGACCTCACATGGGATTGGTTTATGGTAGAGAATGACTTATGGAAATTAATATGAGACTGGGGCAGCGAGCTTGGATGTGTAGCCCTGCCTGTGTCGATTGAGGATCGATCCGTGTGCGGCCCTGTTGGGCAAGTTTGAGCTGTACCGAATGCATACTGGTATATGGGACCCAGGAAACTGATGTAACTCATAGACCTTGGTGCGGAAACTTCTCCGGCCTCTTTGAATGAAGTTGAGAAGGCATAAAGGTGTAAATCTTCTAGCGGGCAACTTCGATGTGTCCGTGTAGGGGACCTTTTGCTCGGGACGGAGAGTTGATTCCATATTAGGGCCTATTGTGGAAAGTGGCTGCATATGGTGTAGAGTGAAGCGCACTGACGTGGCTTCCTTTCTGGCGTATGTATCTTGCATTCCGGGTTGTTATTGATTGCAATCACCGTCGCTCGCGGTTATTGACTGAGCATACTTGTTTGCTGAGTCATGACGTAGTAAATTGAGAGTAATTGAATTATATGAATTATGCTCTATGAAACATTAAATTGTTGCTGAACTCTGAAATAAAGGACATACATTAGGGAGTTTCTTTTATGAGAATTCAGCTGCCTATGTAATAGAGTTTCCAACATGTAGAGTTGCATGTTTAGGTGAGACGGTTAAATCTTGTTGAGCGTTAAGCTCACGGTTTGTGGATTAATGTTTTTGCAGGTAACATCACATATGACAGCTTCCATAGTGCGGCATCACCCCTCTCGGGTTGTATTGACGAGTGGAAATCCCACAAGCCGCTGCTTTGCTTCATGTTGCTAGTGTGAGGTATTCCGGGCTGAATACTCTCACTTGTGCAGTAGCTAGGTTCGAATGATTGTATTATGTATCTTCTGCTGCTTATGTACTCCTTATGTACATTATTTTGTAAACTTGCATATCTTATGAAATAAAACTTTGGTATGTTTCACGTATTGTTTTTGTGTGTGCTGTTGGGTGTCGCATCACACGGCACCACCCAATGCGATTCTTGAAATGTCAGGACCCCAGTCCTCACAGCTTGGTATCAGAGCTGTATTGGGAATAGCACGCTCGAAAAGAGCCTATTTTTGAAAACTTCTAAGTAGTCGAGTGAGAATTAGTCACTATGCCACATAGGGTCTATTATAGTATTAGTTACTTAAGGTGGCAAGCTAACATACTTGTTATTATATTTTGTAACGACGCTCCAACGTCAGGTAGGAGGTAAGGTACACCACCGCAAGCGGATCAATTGCGGTAAGCTCACCATGCGAGAGGTAGCATGTGATTGTTCCCCGACGTGCTTCAGGCAAAAGCGTGGATACCCCATCGTGTGGTCCAAAACACGAAGCATGCAACTCTTGAACGTTCAATATTCAAAGAGTCATACACGGCGCTGATCCCTAGCGCAAGAGATAAATTACGTGGCCACCTATTGTGTGTTTAAAAGCACGTAGTGTGTTTTTTAATAAACACGCGAAAGCGCCTCCTACTGGTGCAGCATTTGGCAAAGACGTGGAACTCCGTCGGGTGGTACATAACCCGATGCGCCTCCTACTGGTGCAACATTATGCAAAGATGTCGGACCCCCGTCGGGTGGTAGGAAACCTGGTCATGTACCTCGAGACGTGGCCCAGCTCGGGGCGGCCCGTATGGAATGATATGGGACAGATGTTCTTACTTTCATATATATTATTGTGACTGCCTAAAATGATCGGCCGTGCGGGCCGTGCCGTACGACACCATAATGAGTGCTTTGTGAATTAAGTGTCTTATGAAGCTACACTAATCGCGATATTGTACTGCGGTTAGAAAACGTTTGCGAGTGACCGTTTATAGTGCCACCGATTTAGACGTATATGCCGGTATAATCCGGTTAGGATTTTCACTTTTGTGAGGCACATAGTACCGACATGTATCCTATCAATGCATTATGAAGATCACTGTAAGATGAACTCAAGAAGGTGTAAAAATACATGTATTAGCTATTGATCTTTGATTTTGAACTATGTTTCAAAGTTGGAGTAGGTTTAACTCAAGTGATTCAAAGAGCAGTCTCTGTTTTCTGTCAGAAATTTGACCTGCATTTAAAAATCCATAGCTCCCAGAAAAAAGTCTAATAAAGGTTTATTTTACATGGATGTAAATATTAGGAAGTCTTACACAACTTTTCTGTTGAACTACAGAGCATAATCCCCTTCTGACCCATTCAAAAATTCAAAGTTTCAAAGTCCGCCAAACTGGACAGAAACTGGAACCCCTCTCTGTACCTGTTACTATTTTTGTCATATCTATTTGTAGAAAAATCGAATGGCTTCATGTGATACATTTCTGGAATCCTTTTTATGTGTATTACAATGTTTTAATTTAAAGTTTTGGCAAATTTTGATATTATCTGTTTGTAAAATTGTGGCCAAATCCACAATATACAAAGGAGGTGCTGTCAAAATTTCCCTGGAAATCTGGGAACTTTGTCAAACTTTAAAAATCCATATCTCCTCAATCAGAAACTCTATGGTGGCAGGTAAATAAAATCTAGAAATTTTTTCGAGTGTACTACAACTTTTTAGTTCAACTCAGGTCTTGATCTTGCCTCTAACTGGATGAAAATTTCAAATGTCTCCAGACTGTTCGGTTTGAACAGAAACTTGATCGGTTAGGCGTACTTTGAGATGTGTTCTAGCATGAGTATTGTTATACTTTCACAAAGACCATAACATGATCATGTTTTGATTATCTTAACCTTACTGCTGAGTTTGAATTTTAACTCACTTCAAAATCAATTTCGTGCAGTATGGTGCGTACGCGTTCTCAACCCGAAGTTGGATATTCTAGTCGAGGCATGAATGCCGCGACTTCTTCGCAGGCGCCTCCGCCAATTGAATTGATGGCAATATTATCCAAGATGGAGGAGTCTCTGCGAACCCTTGTACAACAAGTTTTACGACTGCAGACTCAACAATGTGCTCCAACAGCGAGCACTTATTTGGATTTTCTGCGACAAAACCACCCATCTTCTCGGAAGCAAAAGAACCTTTGGAGCCGAATCATTGGCTCCGGGTTATTGAATCCAAGTTCGATCAGCTCTGATGTGATGAGTATCAAAAGGTTTCACATGCCGCTCAACAACTTCACGGAGCCGCTGGAGCTTGGTGGGCGGAATATCTCGTCACTCTTTGTGATGATCATCATGTGATGTGGGAGGAATTTTGTAATGCTTTCCGTGCACATCACGTCTGTTATGGGATCATTAGAACGAAGTTTGAAGACTTCATGGAGTTAAAGCAAGGAGAAATGAGTGCTTACGAGTATTTCAAAGAGTTCAACCGCTTGATGCAGTATGCAACTCATCATGTGGACTCGGAAACTATGAAATATGATTACTTTTTCCGAGGCTTGAGTGCTGAACTTAAGGAGCAAGTGGTCTTATTCAATAACGGTAACTATAACGAATTGGTTAATGCCGCTATTGTTAAAGAAGATATGCATCTCCATGGTGAAGAGGAGAATAAAAGGAGCATATCACCGGACTGTAATAGTGACATTCCTTCGAGATATTGGGTGAGGTATTATTTGCCATCCGGTCAGGAACTTCCGTCCGGGGTGCAACCATCGCAACAACAGCTGCAACTAATGACTTGTGCCCCTCCACCTCGGCTGAGGACACAAATATTTTCTACACCTCAGCAGCAACAACCAAATATTATTCGTGCAGCCCTACCACAACGTGAAGTGCAAGAGTTATGTCCACCTCAATTCAGTGGGAAGCAGAGGGTTCATTTAACACGGAATTATCGTGAAGCTGAGCAGAGCCGCAGTCATATGCCGTCTCACAAAAGCTCAGACCAGCATCATGATCATTCAAAGAAAGTCTTATCAATGTTTGGCAGCGTTAATTATGCTGCAATGGAGGACATTCCGGAAGGCAAACCCGTTTTAGCGGGCGGGTTCACTTTACATGAGCAACCAGATCTCATTCTATTTGATTCTGGTGCCACCCATAATTTCATTAGCAAGGCCTTTGTGCTGAACCACCAAATACCGTTCACCACCATGAAGTATCCATTTCATATCAGCTCACCCGGAGGCAAGATTTCATCCGATGAAATTGTCTCCCGAGCACCTCTATGTTTGGGTGGAAAAATCTATCCCATGAGTCTTATCATACTCAAGGATCAAAAGGTTGATCTCATTTTGGAAATGTCATGGTTGACACAGTATGGATCTATCTTTGACATCGGCTCTCGGACTGTTCAATTAAATTCCCCAATACATGGCTGCAACACATTGAATCTTGTGGTTCCATCTTAGCAAGTTTTAGCAGTGTATAATGTTGAAACCGCCAAGCTTGAAGATATTCTGGTTGTCCGTGAATATTCTGACATGTTTCCCAATGACTTACTGGGTATGCCACCGGACAGGGACATAGTGTTCAAGATTGAGCTTCTTCAGGGAACCATGCCTATTTCTCGAAGGCCATATAAAATGGCACCGAATGAATTAGTGGAGTTGAAGGAACATTTGAAGGACCTGCTTGAAAATGGTATAATACGCCCAAGTTCATCACCTTGGGGCTGCTCCACACTATTTGTGAAGAAGAAAGACAAGACGTTACGTCTATGTGTGGATTATCGGCCACTCAACGCCGTGACGATCAAGAACAAGTATCCACTACCGCACATCGACATCTTATTCGATCAACTAGTGGGTGCTAAAGTATTCTCGAAGATGGATCTTCGGTCCGGATATCATCACATTAAGATCTGACCGGAAGACATTCCGAAGACGGCATTCTCGACAAGATATGGGCTCTATGGATATCTTGTCATGTCATTTTGACTTACCAACGCACTGGCTCACTTCATGTATCTCATGAATTCTATGTTCATGCCGGAGTTGGACAACTTTGTCGTGGTCTTCATCGATGGAATTCTAGTTTATTCTCAATCGGAGGAATAACACGCTAAACACTTGCATATCGTGCTCCAACGATTGCGAGATCACAAGATTTATGCAAAATTCAGCAAATGCGAGTTTTGGATCAACCAAGTGCCATTTCTGGGGCATATTATTTCAGCGGATGGTATCGCTGTTGATCCAAGCAAGATTGTACAAGTGCTGAAATGAGAGTCTCCAAAGTCCATTCATGAAGTTTGCAGCTTCCTCGGATTAGCGGGATATTATCGGAGGTTCATTCCGAGCTTTTCAAAAGTCGTTAAACCAATGACGGAGCTGCTGAAAAAGGGGACTAAATATATTTGGAGCAAGGCATGTGAGGATGCTTTTCAGGTGTTGGTGAAACATCTCACAACAGCCCCAGTGCTAGCTCAGCCGGATACGAACAAATCTTTCGACGTTTATTCTGATGCATCCGGTATCGGTCTCGGCTGCGTATTAATGCAACAAGGATGCGTGATTGCATATGGATCACGACAGCTCCGGAATCATGAGCAACAATATCCAACTCATGACCTTGAGCTCGCTGCCGTGGTACTTGCACTTAAAATGTGGAGGCATTATTTGCTAGGCAATCTAGTGCATCTCTACACTGATCACAAAAGTCTGAAATATATCTTCAATCATAAGGAATTAAATATGCAGCAATGGAGATGATTAGAGCTGATCAAAGATTATGAGATTAAAATTCACTACCACCCCGACAAGGCGAATGTGGTTGCCTATGCGTTAAGACGAAAGACACATGTCAACAATTTGTTTGTAATTCCGACGGAAAAGGACGAGCCGAGTTTATACTAGGTTCCATATGGAGCGTTATATAATCTTGCTCTCATCCCTACGATATGAGAGGAGATTATGGAAGCTCGGAGAGAAGACAAAGGCATGTGTCACATACGCGAGAGAGTGGACAAATGTGAGATGAAGTGTTTCCGAAATAATGATCATGGTACCCTATGGTTTAACAACCGTATAGTGGTACCTCATGATATGACACTTGGGAAGAAAATCATGCATGAAGCTCACCAGTCCAAGTACCCCATTCATCCGGGCAGCAACAAGATGTACCATGATTTAAAGACTAAATTTTAGTGGACACGGATGAAACGAGAAATAGCTAAATACGTATCCGAATGTGATATGTTTCGGCGTGTGAAAGCTGATCACATGCGAAAGTCAGGGCTGCTGCAGCCATTGAAGATTCCCGCATGGAAATGGGAGGATGTGAGTATGGACTTCATTGTCGGATTACCTCTCACATTCCAGAAACATAATTTGATTTGGGTGATCGTTGACCGCTTTACCAAATCAGCACACTTCCTCCCGGTAAATGTCGGATTCAATGCCAAGAAGTATGTGGATTTGTATATTGCACAGATCTTGTGCTCACACAGAGTTCCGAAGACCATTATTTCAGATCGTGGTACGCTATTCGTCGCTCTATTCTGGGAGCAGCTGCATGCGTCCTTGGGAACCAAACTGATTAGAAGCTCCGCATATCACCCACAAACCGACAGGCAAACCGAGAAAGTGAACCAGGTCTTGGAAGACATGTTAAGAGCATGTGCCATCCACCACGGTAAAAATTGGGATGATCATTTACCATTGGCGGAATTCTCGTACAACAATGGTTATCAAGCGAGTATCAAGATGGCACCGTATGAGGCTCTTTACGGCTGAAGATGTTGCACACCGCTGAATTGGTGCGAATCCGGTGAATGGGTGACATTCGGAATTGATCTCATTAATGAAGCGAAAGAACGAGTTCGGGTCATCTAAGCAAACTTGAAGGCTGCACAAGCATGTCAGAAAAGTTACGCAGTTCAGCTACGTCGACCTCTGTATTTCGACGTTAGAGAGCACGTTTATCTCCGTGTGTCACCGATGAGGGAATTCACTGATTTGGTGTTAAGGGGAAGCTCGCTCCCAAATTTACTGGTCCATTCGCTATCAAGAAGAAGTGCGGACCCGCAGCCTACCGACTGGAATTACCGGTGACCCTTGCTGGTGTACATGACATTTTTCACGTGTCACAGCTCTGGAAATGTCTCAAGTACACCGCTGCTGTCCGCACTGAGGAAATTGAAGAGTTGCAACCGAATCTCACCTACACGGAATATACGGTTCAGATTATAGATGAAAAGACTCGCACCACAAGAAATCGGACTTTGTGTTTCTACAAAGTCTTGTGGATCAATCATACCGCTGAAGAATCGACATGAGAAAGCGAGGATTATCTCCGATCAAACTATCCGGATTTGCTATCATTATATATCTGGTAATCTTCCTTCCTTCATCTCTTTTATTTGTAATCTCGGGACGAGATTCTTTTACGGGGGGGGGGGGGGGGGGGGGGGGGGATGTAACAGCCCAAAAAATTAGGTGTTCATCTCAAATACAAAATGCAATGTTAGACAAGAAATCAAAAAATGGCAAGTGTAGGATCAAATTAATTCAAACCTAAAGTGAGAGGTTCAAAATTAAAAAATTACTACTGTTCAAACTTTGTCAAATTGGAAATTTGAAATGTCCATTGGAATCTACATGATTCAAAAAGCAGCCATGCAAAATTTCATTATTTTTCAACATCATATGCTATTTTAATTAGAACTATAAGGGGAAGAGCATTTGAGTTTGAATTCAAATTTGCCAAACTAAATTGTGTTGAAATCCAGTGTCGAATTCACCACTGAATTCTCCATAATTGGATTAGTCCACCTGAAAAAAAAATTGAGCAGTTAAGATATTTTGAGAATTTTGATGAGGATAAGGAGAGAGCAAGATGGGACCCACCTGTCATACTCTGAATAGGCAAAGCAGAGCATATCCTCTACTCTCTTCTCTGTTTCTTGCCCAGGCGCCACGCACCAGCATGCATGCCACAGACCTCCCTGCCTGCCTGCTTGCTTGGTTACAGCTGCAGCACACCACCTCTCTGTCCTCCATTCTATTTTCCCTTGCCGTGGTGAAGAGAACTTGGCTCTGCTTTCTACTTTCTTCCCTAAAGAACAGAGCTCTATCGCCAGTTACTTCCTCCCTCACTCCATAGATTCAAGCCAAGTTTCTTGCTCTTGACAGAAGCAAAAAGTGGGACAAGGATCTCCTCTCTTCCTCCCAGATGTCAGTCCACGCTGCCTCGCCGAGTTGACCGCAGGAACAGAGGCAAAAATTGCCATTTTCACTTCCTCTGCGCTGCCCCTGACAGTTCCTCGTGGCACCGGTGCTACAAACCGTTTCTCACCTTGCTGCAAACACGAAAAAGGTGCGCCATAATCCATAGATTGTTCCTGCAAATTTTCATGGCATGTCATCCTCTATCCATACCGTATTTCGAAGATTTCCGATGAGTTCTTCATAGCAATCTTGCTAGGTCTCGATGAATTCGTTTTCTACGTGCAACCATACTTTAATCTAGTTGTAAAATATGTTCTCCACGTCCTCACACAACCCCTCAATCAAGAATCAGCAAGAATTATCGACTAATCAAGCGGGGCAACCGGATTTCCTGGCCGCCGTGTAAAAATCCCCTGTTCAGCGTCAAACTCGGGACTGCGAGCTATTTCAACCAATTTGCTGTACATTCCCGTCCTCCCCTTGATACCAGGCTGCCGTACGGTCCAAATCCGAGCTCGATTGATTCCCTCGGCGCGGTTTCCGCCATGGCCGATGAAGCTCGCCGCCATCTTGCCGTTGGCTGCCCGGTTCCGGCCATCTTGGTGCGTGTGATGCTGCCCGGCAGGTTGGCTGTGGAGTGGGGGTCATTTTGCCCCAATCTCCCATTGCCTAAGCTCGCTTTCCGGCCAGGGAACGGCCGCACGCCACCAGGGCGCCGCCGGCTCGGTCCCTGTCTGGAGGTTGAAGATGAACCCGACGTGCGGGCCCCCCTGCCAGTGACATTCGCCCAAGTGGGTGGATCTGCTGTGAATCTTGATCTTTTGTTTCCATACACAAGTAACTTTGTGGCCGTCCTGTTTCTTCTACGTGAGTGGATGATTTAAAATTGTGGGCCTAGATATCTGTTCACCCGTTTGTCTTTTGGAAAATAACTTCAGCTTTTCATCAAATTTCAAAAATCAATATCTCCTAGTGGAAGTGTCCAAAATTAAGAAACAAATTTTGTTGGATTCCTTTTAACCATTACATTGCAGTGGTGCAATTGGATTGGTATGAAAAGCCTTGTATTTTTCTCCAAAATTCCTTAAACTCAGAGCATTGGGAATTAATTCCAGGAGATCCACTTTTTGGAAATTACCAATTTTGGCCAGAAAGTCCTCCATAAATCTCTTGATATTCATACGAAATTCCAGCTTCATTGGACTTTATTTGGTCAGCCAAACTGTGTTTCTTTTTCATATGTTCATGAAAATTGTAAAGACAACGGAAACTTTTTCAGAATATGCTAGAAACTTGTAAAATGCATATCTCCCTCTAGGTTTCTTAGAAAAATGTCAAACCAATTGTTTTGGACTCTATATGAACCCTTATATCCAGAACACCTAGTTTGGCTTATGTAAAATTCTCTATTTGTCCATGAAAATTCAGAGAAGCGTACAACTTGTTGGAATTTTGTAGACTACAGTATTCCATTGCATAAGCTGAAACTTTTCTGGTTGATTAGTCATAAACCTAGAACTCCACTGTAAAAATTACAGTTCCAGTTGCTTTTTTTTAACTCAAGTAATTGGATGTTCATTGCCTAAGTCCAAAACTATACCTATTTCATTTCATATCCTCATTTCCTAAGTTCATCTTGTTCTTTCTCTGTTGCTATACATTACAGAAGTGGAACCTTCATCTCTAGCTAGTATTAATACTCCTTGAATTATTAGCAACTTCATTTATTACTTTACTAAGTTATATTCTAATTTAATGCATATTCATGACTATAGTGACCGTGCCGAAGGTGGGCAAGAAGCACAACCCGAAGCTGCGGATTTCTATATTGAATCTGCTGTGGCGTGACCTCTCGGCGGAGTTTATTAACTGATTCATCACTGAGTTTATTCCAACCGAAAGGCAAGATCAGGTTTGCATTTAAGAGCTTTTACAATATTTTGCTTTGTATCACATTACATCTTAGAGATGAATTGTGCATTAAGTCTTGATAATTTTGATACTCCACTTGCATAACCAGAACACCCGTGGAGTATTTGGGTAGCTGTTAAGTCCTCGTGTAGCTGTTGCTATGCTAAATGTGGTATAGAAATCTGGTAGAAGTCGAGTAGTTGGAATCTACTCGCGAGATAGGTTTGACCTCACATGGGATTGGTTTATAGTAGAGAATGACTTATGGAAATTAATACGAGACCGGTCAGCGAGGTAGGATGTGTAGCCCTGCCTGTGTCGATTGAGGACCGATCTGTGTGCGGCCCTGTTGGGCAAGTTTGAGTTGTACCGGATGCATATTGGTATATGGGACCCAGGAAATTGATGTAACTCATATACCTTGGTGTGGAAACTTCTCAGTTGTCTTTGAATGGAGTTGAGAAGGCATAAAGGTGTAAATCTTCTAGCGGACAACTTCGACGTGTCCGTGTAGGGGACCTTTTGCTCAGGATGGAGAGTTGACTCCATATTTGGGCCTCTTGTGAAAAGTGGCTGCATATGACGTAGAGTTAAGCGCACCGACATGGCTTCCTTGCGGGCATATGTGTCGTGCATTCCGGGTTGTTATTGATTGCAATCACCGTCGCTCACAGTTATGGACTGAGCATACTTGTTCACTGACTCGTGACGTAGTAAATTGAGAGTAATTGAATTATATGAATTATGCTCTATGCTTAATCACTGTTTTACTACTTGTATGCTCTAGTTATATTTCTAACTAAATTTACCTCTTATGAAACATTAAATTGCTGCTAAAATCTGAAAATAAAGAACATACATTAGGCGAGTTTCTTTTATGAAATTCAGCTGCCTACATAATAGAGTTTCCAGCATGTAGAGTTGCAAGTTTAGGTGAGACGGTTAAGTCTTGCTGAGCATTAAGCTCACAGTTTGTGGATTAATGTTTTTGCAGCTAACATCGCATATGACAGGTTCCGTAGTGTGGCATCACCTCTCTCGGGTTGTATTGCCGAACCGGAAATCTCACAAGCCGCTGCTTTGCTTCGTGTTGTAGTGTGAGGTATTCCGGGCTGAATACTCTCATTTGTGCAGCAGCTAGGTTTGAATGAGTGTATTATGTATCTTCTGTTGCTTATGTACTCCTTATGTACATTATTTTTCAAACTCGCATATCTTATAAAATAAAACTTTGGTTTGTTTCACGTATTTGTTTCATGCGTGCTGTTGGGTGTCGCATCGTACGGCACCACCCAATGCGATTCCTGGAATGTCAGGACCTCAATCCTCACAGTTCATCAAATTAATTGTATGCCATGTACAATATATTTTACAACATGTTGTACTTGTTCTTTTGAAGAAACGACAGCCATAGGCACTAGCCGCTACTTGTTCTGATTTTAGGAACAAATGAACACACTTGTGAAAACACGCTAGCTAGCTCCCTCCTTTCTCAACAGATTGTCACCTTTAGTTCATTTTTTTGAACTAAAGGTGACAATCTTTCGAGAAAGGAGGGAGTACGCCACATCAGATCCTCAACATCATCAAATTAACATGATCCTCAACAAGGGGCGTGTTAAATTAAAAAACTGCATGTGAAGCCGATGGGACGCATCGAGCCGTTGCGATAACCGGGAGGAGGCAAACTACAGTTTGGAGTATCTTCGACTAACCCACCCGTTTAAAAGCACAGTTTTCGAAGCGATTGATCATCTCCACTCGCGCGATTAGAAGACTACCCGCTATAAAGGCACACCATCCTCTTGCTATTCCGCTGCATCACTCCATCGATCATAGCCTCCAAACTTCTCCTCTTGCTTCTCCGCCGCACCTCTGTCGACCACCTCTCGCTCTTTCTCCGCACCTCCGTTACCGCACAAATGGGTGGCCCTGCACCGAAGCACTCCATGCCATCGACGTCTTCCGAACCTCCTTCTCTATTTTCGTCACCACCAATGCCGATGGAACAGCATGAGGCGCCCGCACCTCCTCCGCCCCCATCTCTGCCCACATCACCCACACCTCCTCAACCGTGGTTCCCACACCTCCTCATCCCGTTTGGGTTCAGAAGACTGTTCGCCTCCTCACCGCTTGCATCGACGAACTTGATCGGCGCCTTAAGGATGCCACCGACGGCACGTCCGTTGCTGACGAGCGCGCAAAAATGCTCACCAAATTGGCGTAGGATGTATTTTATGGTACATCTTGCTCGTGCTGCCGTCTGGGTCTTGGGACCCGCATGGACACCGTCGGTCACTACTTCTTCAGGTTAAGCTTTGTGGTTGCTCGTCTCGATGCCCTCCACGAGACGATCACAGAGGTGGTTGGGGTTGAGGGCCACCAGCACCTTCTGCACACCATCGCCCGAAAGCTTCAGACTCAATTGTCAGAGGAGGAGGAGGAAGAGGAGGAGGAGGAGGAGGCAGCGGCGGCGGAGGAGGAGGTGGAGGAGACCTCCTCCAATTCCGACTAGAGTAGGATTAGGAGTAGTTTTTCTTTTTCTTATTTTCTATGTGCTTTTGTATTTCTTGTTTGTAATATATGTGTTTTTTTGTCAATGAAAAATGTCTTTTTTGTTCATGAACAATATGTCTGCAGTATCAAAAACAACTCCTTTCTGAAAAAGGGGTGAGATAACTGACATTTAATGTCTAGCCAAGAATTTGTTGTGTTGGGACAATTGACGATTCTTGGTTGGGACTCTATTGAGAGTGTGGTTGAGGCTGCATTTCTTCTCTTTTGCGTTCTTTGACTCAATTTTTTTTTTTCAAGTCGGCGGTTACTGCAGTTGTTATCATCATCTTTCTGAAAAGAAGACCGATGGTGACCGATTTTACATAATCTTAGCCTGTGATTGATCTGGCGATCAAACTTCAACAAAGCTAAGATTATTGCTATCTTCAAACTAAAAGTTGATGGAGAAGGTGGCCACTTATCAGTTTGGGGTTTGACCTCTGAATCGGGCTCCCGATGTTCTCATCGGTGCATGTCTACAATAAAATTTCAGTTATTGTCTCTCACGCTTGGAGCCACAATGGGAGTGTGACATTCCTGTCACGCATCGGATTCTGAGGATTCCGATGATCTCTTCAAGGACGCGATTTCAAGACTATGTGTCATTGTAGGTTTGATTATATGTGCATTTATCGTGTTGTAGTGTGAGTGAATTTGTGTGCATATGAATAGATACTACAACTGTACGTAGTTGAGAGGAATAAAAGAAAAACAACTCCTTTTACCAAAAGATATCTCCTATATGTTTGTAACTAGAGACTGTCTATATTGCATGTGTTTGAAAGACTGAAATCCGGTAAAATTTCAAGGAACCTTAGTTAACACTAATCAATGTCGTTAGCTATTAATATTCATAATCTATGAGATTATTCTTTCTATATCTCATACATCGAAAAAAAATGATTTATTAATTTACAACTAACATAATCCTTTCAATTAATAGAATTAATAACTAGCATGATGCATAATTAAAATGATTAGGAAATTACATCATCTTAATTGCTAACTAGTCCATCGCTGGATACATCAGGCGCTTGAAAACTAGTTTATCCGTTGTAACTAATGCATCCGGTGAAGAGTAAAATCATGTGCAGGAATTGACGCAACATGACGTGAATTTAATCACGATTGCATGCATGCACAGGGGCACGGCTAGTCCCAAATTTTCTATTGCCGCAAATTTTTTCGTTCTTATTGGCGCGCCACAATTGAGCTTTTTACAATTAAAATTTCGCTCCTTGCTCCTTCAATTTCAGTCCCACCCATTGTAACCCTATTTTAGCCACGATGAGTATAGATGGAAACACTAGCCTCTTATCCCGCAGTACCCTGGCCTCCATTCCCATAACACCACTGCCCTGCCCGTCCGGTGAGATCTCGCAGTACTCCAAATGTTATACTTTCAGTCCTGTGTTCCAAACTTCTATTCCTAACAAATTCCCATGTTTTCAGTTCTCATGGTTTTTACACTTTTTTGCCCATGGATCTTGCAGTGACGCATCAAAGCTCTTGGTGGTGGTGGTGACTCGTGGGTAAAACACCAGGCGACCAAGTTTGATGGCACTACTGAACCTCTTTGTCGCCGACACCTCCCCGCGACATCTCAGACTCCAGTTTCGTGCTAGGTAAGTTCTACACGATCCATGCTTTTTTTATAGAGCTATATTGGCTTGTGTAGTGGTACACGTTAGGACTTGTTTGGAACCCCTAGAGATAATTGTTAGCTATTAAAATTAGCTATAGGGATTCAAAACAGAGTAGGTGTACAACTAATTATTTGGCTATAGGGATTCAAAACAGAGTAGGTGTACAACTAATTATTAGTCCACCCCAGCTAACAATAATTATCCATGCAACACTACTCCTACACACAGATTGACATGAGCTTTTTAATAAAAGGAAGTGCAAATAATTGAAATAGATGTTGGGCTGATATACGAATATTAAATAAATTAACAAGAAGAAATGTGATCTTATGTTTTACAGATTTAGTTATAGATATATATAGAACATACTACCTCTATCCCGAAATAAATGTCGCTCCGACAGCTTACGATAGTGTATTTCTAGTTCAATTCCTTGTCAGGAACGACAAATATTAAAAACCGGAGGTAGTATGTATTTTTTTATTTAGAAGTTAATGACGCAAGAGTTATCTAATCAACCACTCCAAATGTTGCACTCTCATTTCTGTGTTCGAAACTTGTATTCCTATGATTTTCAGTTCTCACGGTTTTTACACTTTTTTCTTTCTCGTGTTTTTCTCGGATCATACATTTTTTTCTATTCCTTTATTTCTAATTCCCACGTTCCAAACAAACACTCTCAGTTTATAGAAACCACACCGCCCGATTCAAAATCTCTATCAGTCATATAATCTGACGTTATCATTGTTATTTACTATATATACTCTTTACTTTTAGGAACAAGACACCAAACCTTCATGATGTCGTCTACAAGTAATCGTGGTGGCTAACAAGAACCTGGTATAAATATAAATGTGTTTACTATCAAAATTAAAAAATTTAGAACACATTAATTCCTTTGCATGATATGCAAAGAATGCAGCACAAGATGTTCAGGAACCCCGAGATTCTTCATTCTCTGGTACTACGAGTATGCATGAACCAACAACAGGTATAGATAAACCATAAATATGTACTAGGCCCTACTAATGGTTTTAGTATGCCTTGCGATTCTACTTTCCTAGTCTTAGTTAACAGTTCATCAGTCTATGTGATGGCGTGATTTTTTGATGCTTCCACGTTGCGCTCTCTCGCCACCGGCCACTCCGGCACCGGCGCCCACACTCAAGACCTGCTGCTGGTCACATCAGTCCTCCTCGATGCGATCCCTCGACGTCGCCACGTCCCATCCTTCGCGTGCCATGATGACCCCGCCGCCCGCAAAACCATGGCCATTACTCGCCCTGCCACCAATCCTCCTCGATCGAGACTTGCTCCGGGTGATCGGGCAGACTGAACCCTCCCTTTGTTAAGCGTCACAAGATGCCTGCCTCATCTGTCTTGCATACGCCACCTGCTACCTCTAGCGTTCATTACTCGCCCTGCCACAAATCATAAAATTGTTGCATTAGGATCATCAGTCGATGTGATTGCGTGATTTTTTGATGCCTCCACGCTGCACTCTCTCGCCACCGGCTACTCTAGCACTGACGCCCATGCCCTGCTATTGGTCACTTCACTATCCTCCTAGACGCATCTTTGTCGCCCATCGCCACGTCCCATCCTTCGCGTGGCATGATGACCCCGCCGCTCGCAAAACCCTAGCCATTACTCGCCCTGCTACCAATCCTCCTCGAGAGTTGCTTCGGGTGATCTCAACCAGACCGAACCCTCGCTTATTTAAGCGTCGCAAGCTAGGACTCACATCCTCTACAGTACTGGACCTGCAGTAGCTGACACTGACATGTGGACCCGATGTCTCACGGGCCCACATGTTAGTGGCAGCTACTGCAGGTGCAGTGTTGCAGTGGATTTCAATCCCGCAAGCTGCCGACCTCATTTGTCTTGCATTCACCACCTGTTACCGCTGGAGTTCATTACTCGCCCTGCAACCAATTCTCCTCGAGATGCACTTCGGCTGATGTCAGACAGAGCGTTGAACCCTAACTTTGTCTAGCGTCGCCAGCTGCATGCCCACCCTCTATGTCTTGCCTGCTTCGTTGCCGAACTGAAAATCCTCTTCAGTACTATGGGTGCAGTAGCACCACTGACATGTGTGTCTGATGGCTCATTTTAGGGTATGAAGAGCAACAAAGAAGTCAACAATGTACTCCCTCCCGATCGAAATAATTGTCGTTCTAACTAGTTCATTTTTAATTCATTAGTTGGTCTGAAATGACAATTAATATAAACCAGGAGGGAGTAATACGGAACAAAATGCTGATGAGACGCGAACGTCCCACGCTCGTATTTGCCGCACTCGTACTGAAGATGGTACGAACATCAGACTTTTCTTCTTTCACACTATTTGTACATGATACTAAACTTAGTGAGGTGGTAATTTGCTTTAGTCGTTTATCGTTTGAATCAATGTAATAGAAGGAAGGAAGTTTGGAAGAGGGGTGACTAAAGGACTTATGGTTGCCAGAATACACTATGCAGCCTATGCTAATAGAACAACATGGGAAACTACCAATTCAGTTCTCCAGTAGGTTGGGTGTTGCGGTTGGTACTAAACAACAGCACTTTGTCGATGATGTAGTTATGACTACAAAAAACATGCATCCCTCACTGGTGCAAGGAAGTGGGCAGAGGTTGGTGATACTCAAAAGAGAAAAATAGTAAAAGACATTCTGGTTAGTGTCATCACAACCCACACAAGTATATTTTAGTAATCTCCATCTTATACGTTTACACCAATGTGTTATACAATGTACAAAATTTCTTGGACTTGGCAGACACAAGGCACATCGCAATAAAAATTTCGAAGATTGCTGGTGAGCGATACAAGGGGTGGCGATCGACATTGCATGCCATCTATAAGAGTTATTCGACCAATGAAAAACGTATACGAAACAAGCTTGATGACGTACGCTGATTGGTTGCACTAATAGAATATTTTGAATCCGAGCGATTCAAGGTCAACTAACTTTTTAATAGCTTCACATCATACAAAAATTATTTGATTTACATTCATTCGTGGAATTAATTCGTAAAATTGCAGTCATTAAGCATGACCAATTCTAAAAATCGAAGAAGTCAAAAGACGAAACACTTGCTTGGCTCCAGATCCTATGCCCAACTTAGTTACGAGAAGGTATGAAAAATAAATCATGCTTTTACTTTGCATTGCAAACAATATGTATACCTACATGTTGAATTTTAATTGTATTTGGTGTAGCAAGACCTAGAGATCGAAGAAGAATCTGATGACATACAACTGTGGGAGGCAAGCCATTTGAAGAATGGTGAATGGGCAAACGAGTAGGCAGAAGCTATACATGTGAGTAACACTTCAAACAATCCCCATTTAAATAAATATTTGCAATGTGCCCGTGACTTTTCTTTTCGTATATAGAGCCAGACACGTGCCCATGTGAATGACAAGGAAGCTGAGCAGAGAGGCCCAATCCCAAATGAGGAGAGAAAGAACACTTCCATCGTTGTTATAGATCCTCAATTGGTTATGCAGGATCACAGGTTCGAGGGTGTGGTTATATGGCTAATCCTAATGGTTCTAAATGTGAACGTATGTGTATCCAGATGGGTGAACACCTCAACTACTAAGTTCGAAACTTTGAAGATAGAAATGCAGACCTCAATCTACAAGTGCAGGACTGGGAAGGAAGAAATGATGAATTAACCACCCAGATGGACGACATAGGCTAGAAGAATAAAGAACTAAACCTTCAAGTCCAGAACTTACAACATCAGATGGCAGTTGATTGTGAACGGACAACTAAGAAAATGGACGACATGCGCCACACATGCTTGATGAAATGCGCAGAATGGTGGAACAAAAGGGCCACCCAAAGGTTGGTAAGGGTTCTGTTAAAACAGTTAGTCTCCATCAACTTAGGCAAACTGTGAACATACAACAACATCGTGTTAATAATTCTTGAGTGTTGTTATGCGTGTTGCGTCAATTGAAGGATGTTTATTGTTAAAGTCGTCATACGTATCGTGTGCGAACAAATTGATTCTGTTGCCACTAATTTTCAAACCTAGTGCATTAGGATTCTACTGCTGCTAATTATAAAACGTGGCATTACAAATTTATTTTCACGCATGATAAATTGTTGCAATAGTAAGCTAGTGCCACAAATTACAAAACACTGCAGTAGAAACATTTGGCCACGACTAAAAAAATGTTACACTAGACTGCTATTGCCACCATCTAAAAAAACTTGCATTACAAACCTATTGCCACAGATGAGAAAATGTTACAATACACCTCTATCGCCACAAATCATTAAACGTTGCATTTTGAACCTATTGCTATGACTCGGAAAACATTGCATTACAATTGTATTGTCACAGATCAGAAAACGTTGCACTATGAACCTATTGCTACAGATCAGGAAACATTGCATTACAAACCTATTGCCAGAGATCAGGAAACATTGCATTACGAACCTATTGTAACAGATCAGAAATCATTGCATTACGAACCTATTGCCACAAATCAGCAATTTTTGCAATACCATACTATTCGCCACGGTTGTGAAATCGTTGCAATACCATACTATTCGACACTATTGGAAAACCGTTGCAATACCATACTATTCACCACAGATGTGAAATATTTGTAATACAGTACTATTGGCCACGCTTGTGAAATCGTGGCAATACGACACTATTTGCGACGGACATTAAATCATCGCAATACCAAACTATTTGCCACGACCTTGAAATCATTGCAACACCACACTATTTGTCACGAATGTGAAATTGTTGCAATACCATACTACTCATTGTGATACGTTGAATCATTGCAATTTGTTAAATCATTGCAATACCATACTATTTGCCATGAATGTGAAATCGTTGCAATATCGTACTATTGCCATGAATGTGAAATCGTTGCAATACCATATTATTGCCACAAATGTGAAATCGTTGCAATATGTTAAATCGTCACAATACGTTAAATTGTTATTATACCATACTATTTGCCACCGATGTCAAATCGTTGTAATACCATACTATTGCCACGAATGTGGAATTGTTGCAATACCATGATATTCGTTGCAATATGTTAAATCATTGCAATACCATACTATTTGCCACCGATGTGAAATCATTGCAATACCGTACTATTTGCCATGAATGTGAAATTGTTGCAATACCATACTATTCGTTGCAATATGTTAAATCATCGCAATTCGTTAAATCATTGCAATACTGTACTATTTGCCACCAATGTGAAATCGTTGCAATACTATACTATTTGCCACGGATGTCAAGTCCTCGAAACAACCTATTGCACAGGACTTATTGCAATGATTCGCAAAAACTATAACCACATTTTTTTTGTTGCAACAGTAACCTGTTGCAATGAATTTTGACCTATTGCAACGATTTTTTCATCGCGATAAACCGGAATTCTTGTAGTGTACCGAGCTTGGGCTCGAGTGTGAGATTTCAAAGGTCGGGGGCGTTCCATTCCCCCGAGCGCTCCCTTCATGAGCCCTCTCGCGTCGCCCACCCTTCACTTTAGATTGTTTCGGGCAGCCTCTGAGCCCGATGGGCGGCCTTTGAAACCGAAACATGCACGGGACCCTAAAGTAGGCCGAAAACCTACCTTTCTTACCTCAGTCTATGGGCCGACATCGGAGATGCTGCAAAAACATCTAGCAATCGCCCAGTCTTCGACAGTTGTCATCCTGAGGGTCGCGGAGAGTAAAAAGAACGACCTTTAGTGGGCCTCTAGCGTGCCTTCAAGGGGTTGTCATCCCCCTTAACAATGATGGGGTTTTGGTTACTGTGCCGCCTTTATAAGTTTCATGGAGAGGGCGGTGTTCCTCCTTTTGTGCAATTTTCCTTCCCGTTCTATGGCCCCAATTCCCCTGGCACCGCTCTTCATCATCTCTCCTCCCTAGCGGAGTTGCTCGAGAGAGTGAGGCGGAGGCGCGGAGGTCCCACGAATGGTGCTGTCTCCAAGTTTAGTTGAAGCCATGTCGCCACCCTATAGAAGATGGGGTCCTATCGAAGCATGATGCTCTTGTCGTTCGCATCCTCGCGTGGGAGTCCTTCCCCGCTCCGCAGGCCGGCGAGGTGGTGTCCCTAAGCGCTTTCCATGTGCGCGGGCTTGGACTGCCAGCGCAACACTTCTTTTTGGGGTTCCTGTACGAGTATGGGTTGGAGCTCCACCATTTGACGCTGGGCAGCATGCTTCATATAGAAAAGTTCATCGTCGTATATGAGGCTTATTTGGGGATCCGGAACCACTTGGAGATGTGAAGGCACTTCTTCCTAGTGCGACTATCATCTCGCTAATCCCCGCTTCCATTTGTGGGGGGTGGGGGGGGGGGTGCCAGCATCGGGCTGTGCATGGGGCAGCGGGAGTACATCAACCTTCGGCTACCCCTACTCCCTATGAATGGGAGCATCAGTGGTTCTACATCAAGAATGACGCCCCCACCCTTCCCCACTTATTTGATAGACCTTTCGTGGCCCAGGAGTCCTGGAGGTGGGGGCCTTCGAGGACCGATAACTTCAAGCTTGAGGTTGTTCTTGTGTGCATAAGGGATGTGAGGATGGAGGGCCTCATGGGTGCCCGCATCCTTTGGACCCTTCTCAAGCAGAGGGTGCTGCCAATTCATGTCAGGGCGCACCCCCTAGACCTCTACGTCGGCCCAAGTGACCCGACCCAAGAGTCAAGAGAGGAGCTTTCGAGGGACGAGCTGTCTCGACGCTTCCAAAATATCATGGCATCGAATGCCGTCGAGTCCTTCGAGCCTAGGCTACCCACACTTGACGCAATGTATCCTTCCACTCGGGGGCTTGGGAAAATCATCAATCTTCCCAAGGTTCTTGAAGATAGGGAAAGGTGGGCAATGAGGGTCGCTCAGGAGGTCACCAAGAAGAAGAATGTGACACCCGATTCCAAAAATGAACCAAGTGTGACGCATATGTGTGTCCAGGATGTTTGTCACACATACATGAGTGCACCACAAACGATATACAGAAAATAACCACGTCACAAGAGTAAATAAGTACCCTATGACAATAGTACAATAGTTCACGTATTACAAATCTTTAATTATTGTTGTGGCGGATAACTAAACTAAATAGCATGACACCACTCCAAAGACAATTGACGATAGCACACAACCTAATACTCCACATGATCCTCATGGTACTTCCAAGCATCACTTGAAACTATTGGTGAGGGAATTGCATGGGTGAGCACATGCCGTACTCACCAAGAGTGGGAAAGTATTACATGTAGCTTAAACAAGCAATGATAATAAATGGCTAATTGCTGAAAAGTACATTCAAAACATGTAAAAAAAGCATCCTGCAATGTCTATGTGAATTTAATCATATCACATCCCAAGTAATTATTATAACATGTATCCAACATTCTCAATTACCATCATACCTCATCCATCAATTCAATAATCATCCATATGCAAATCTTTCACCTTCATAACCAACCATGTCCATTTATCATAACCCAAACCATAACCATGTCCGAAACCATTCCGAATCCCAAATCCAACTTTAATCATGTAGGTCATCCAGGTGCTCTTAACCGGGAGCACGACTATCATGATAGTTTTACACTCTGCAGAGGTTGTACCACTTTACCCACAAGTTCATGATTTTGTCACCCGTCAGCGACTAAAGAAAACCTCCACTATGCCAAATACACTACCATAGGTGTATGGCCAAGATATCACAAAATAACCTTTACAAAGTGATTACCAGCATGTGCGGACCCACTGAGGTTTCACCGGAGGTGATGTCTCCAACTGAGCACATCCATCCAAGGGCTCTCGCTTGTGCCATTCGGATCCCAGGACAATCCTGCCACTAATGCAAACCCAACCAACTCCCATTCCTCGAGCCTTCCATATGATCCGAACGATACTGGCAATACACTAATTAACTAGCTAAGCCGCACCCATACTTGGCCTTGTGGTGGCACTGTTGTCCTGGCATATTATCGCATGAATCGGTCCTTAGATCTATGGCAAGTGAAACCACCATATCATCCAACCTAGTACACAACCTATGCTTGCTTAGATCTCCCAAGTAATGTGTTACTTAAATCATGATTATCATCAATTCACATAGTCCATTAGTTCATAATGAGTCATTTAGGTATTTTCAATCCCAATTAAGTTAAGCGAAGCAAAATTGTAAAATACCCTTCCCGACTCCCTACAATATATCTCAAGCGACAAGGGTGGTCATACAAGTCTAGTAAACACTTAGCATGGGTTTCCAGTCAAATTTACACAAGCATGCAGTTTTGTAAACAAAACATTTCAAAACAGGATCAAAGTGGTCAAAGAGACTTGCCTTGCTCTTGAGTCTAGTTTGGTTAAATAACTTCAAAGTTCTGGTGCTGAAGGTCCTTGTAAGCACCCTCTAGAGTGATACCTTCTATTCCGCGCGACAAACATGTGAAACAAACATTACATTCAATAAATACTCACATAGTACTCAATATACCATGACATGTATGAATGATGCAATTATGATGTAATACATGTTACTAGGTTGCTATTGTTGCTCACTAACTAGTTACAATTAAGTTTTACATGTTAGAGCAAGTATTGAGTCATTTTGCAGAAAACTAAAGAAGTTCTAGAAATTCTAGAATTGAAAAATCGGACTAGTCCGCACCGTGGGCCGGACATGTCCGCTCTGGACCAAAGAGTTCAACGGACTAGTCCATAGAGGACTGGACAAGTCAACTATGACTAGGGTTTTGTGAATTTCAAAACTAGAGCATAGTTTGATGCAGATATGAGACCATAATTTATGTAGAAAAGATGGAGCTAAGGTATTTACCATGAATCCTAGGGTTCGATGGTTGAGGACTTCGATGGAATGCGAGAACTTGATGTCTAGATCTGATGAAGACGAAGGATTGGTGAAGAAAAAAGTTGACATCGAAGAATTGGTGAAGAAGATCGCAGCAGCCATGACGATCTTGCTTGATTCCTTCCTCTCCTCCTTCTTCCTTCCCTTCCCTTCCTTCTTCTCCCTTCAGGAGCAGCGCTATGAAGAGAACGGGCACCTAGATTCGTCTAATGTGTCAAAGGCGTAAAGGGTGGGTGGTGGGGTGTTTATATAGGGGGAGATGTGGTAAGGCTAGGGTGGAATCCAAGTATAATACGGTGGAAACAAGTAGAGCCCGTGGTCGAGTCCCTCTTGGGATCCTCAGAGGTGAGGCACGATGTTTTTGGTCCCAATTAAGGCAATTATCCAATAACTCATCGTGGAGAAAAAATATAATCCGAGTCAAAACTCTATGCACCGGACTAGTCCGTAGAGAGGCCGGACAAGTCCGATCAGGTACAGAAAGTTCAATGGAGAAGTTTGGTGCAAAGCCAGACAAGTCTGTTCAAGAACAGAAAGTCAATCGGACAAGTCTGATGCCAAGATGGACAAGTCCGAGGAGTGTCAAGTATCAAATCCAGACCAAGTTTTTGGAAATTTTTAGCAGTGATCATCGGACTAGTCCGCATGGGCAACAAACAAGTCTGGACGGAAACAGAAACAACACCGGATTAGTATGCAAAATCAATGAACAAGTCCGAAGAACATCAGAAACAATTTCCGGACTAATCTGTAGAAATTAGCGGAAAAGTCCGGAGACAACAGTAGCTAAATCGGACTAGTCCGGGGTACAATCCAGACAAGTCCTTACTAAAATAGATTTTTAATTGTTGTTTTGGTGCTAATTTGTTTTAATTTTGTTCCTTTTTGTGTTGTATCATGTTAGACATATATAAGAATGAATGCAATGCATGATGGATGAAAACGAGGGTGTTACAAAGAAGGTCAAGGACAAGGCCCGGGTGGCTCGATACCAAAGGCAGTTGTGTGTAGCACACGGAGTAGGTGAGACTACCCCAGAATATTCTTTAGAGGGTGAGAGGAGCAGTAGTGACTCGGACGGGGTCACGACCCTTGACGCTCCTATTGCGCAAAAGCAGGCCGCCGAGCCAGCGAGTGGTTGGGCATCGAAAAAAGGGAGGTCAGATACAGATCCCATCGGGCCACTCTCCGTGGAGCGTGCCCTGAATTCTCCGATGCCTCGGGCACCGGGGGTTCGGGTCGCCCCGAAGCCCATCGTTGCTGATGTGGGGGTCTGGGCGACGGGATCAACGGCTGGTCAAGCCTCGAGGGGAGACCGGTCGAGTGTCGAACGCGCCGGATCGCCCCTAGTGGAGAACACCTCCGAGTCCTCGGGAGCTCAAAGTTTGGACCTTCGGGTTGTCCCGGCTCTCGCCGCTCTCAAAGCAGCAGGCCTGGCTCCTACACAGTCACTGGATATAAAGCTGATGTTCGAGATGGTGCCCCAATCCCCCAATGTTCCGGGTTCACCGTGCAAGTTGTGCACTTTTCTTCATCGCTCAGAGAGGTAAACCCCCTTAATTCTCTCTTCTTTGGCGTAAGGTTTTGCACGATTCCTAACTCATGCCTCCACGTAGGAGGTTCGACCTAGGGATCTGCATTCCTCCTTAAGTTGCCACTTTGACCAAGGGTTTGATGCATGTTGTCGATCATTATATACCAATTTTGACCGTCAATATAACTCAATTATGTGAAAGAATAAATATTTATTACACACATCATCTTTAGATTTGACACAATTCCACTTGTACTTTGAGAAAATTGTGCATGCAGGTATTCTTTGCAGAATTGAAGTGAATATAAGAGAGGACCACTAAATAATACACTACCAGCCAATCCAACACCAGCAGGAATATCCGAAGGCATCCAACGGTGTAGCACCAAGGAATGGCAGGAGGGTCCACACGGCAGTCAACCATAGGAAAACCAGGGCGACTGGGACCAAGTTCAGTGCGGGCCAAACTGGTAAGCATCCCAGCAATAGTCTCCTTCCATGTGTCGACCTTTGGTGGCTTCCTTGACGCGGTAGTGTGGGGATCGGGGTCCCGACATCCAAGGATATCATGGTCTCGTGCGATGCGACACCCAACATTATACATGAAAAGAACCAGAATAAAATATGAATCAAGTCTTTTATTTATAAATACAGCGGAAGTTTTTACAATACTAAACGAAGGAAAGAGTTTATACATCATATCTACGCTCTCAGTTCTAGCTATGCAAAAGCAAAGTCGTCTGTGCCCTTAGGACACTTCACACTAGCAACACTCACTCTCCTGATCACGGCGGCGTGCAGGGCTCCCACTCAGCCTTGTACCCTGATGAGGGTAAGGTCATCGTCAAGCCCTTCATCAACGCTATAACCCGCAAAAACTCGTTAACTGCAAACGTGAGCATAAGGCTCAGCAAGACTGACCCGTCTCACTAGACATATGCAAGGTAAAGACTAAACATAGGTAGGAAATAGCATAAGTAGACTCACCTACAAGTGGATACTTATAGTCATGTTTTAAGTAGCAAAATGACATTCCTCAGGCACGGCACATCATAGACTCTGCAATCAAACAAGAAATGTTTTGCCGATGATATGACATGCCCAAAGCACATAATGCTATTACAAGTTAAGTATTTGGAAACGGTAAACTTTAATTGTGCTATCTCTAAGCCACACAAGTTGCAATACAATAATAATCATGTCAACAGTTCATAATAATTCAACTACTCTTTATTACTACATCACAGCGCAGTGATCAAACGGTACTCAAATAACCGCAAGGGACGGTCATTGCAATCAATAAACACCCGGATAACACATCACGCACACCCGTGCATAAGGAGCGTGTTGTGCTCCTCACCACTTCATACGCAGCAACCTATCACAAAAAACTCAAACGCCGAATTGGTCCCACCATCGCGGGCATAAGGTCCCCGCACAGAGCGTGTCTGTGCCCGTCGACAGATTTATACCTTACTACCCTCAACCCACCCCTATCGACAGTGGGGTATGCCTCGACACCAAAGTTATCAAGTTACATCGGTTTCCTAGGTTCCATATGCCCAGTATGCATCCGGTACAGTTCAAACTTGTCCAGCAGGGCCGCACACGAATCTGTCCTCAATCGACACAAGCAGGGCTACACACGTGAGACCACGTCTTGCTGCATCCTATCCCGCTGCTCGGTCTCCAATTCATATTCATAATCCATTCTTTTATCATACTCATCCCGTGTGATAAAATCCTATCTCACGAGTAGATTCCAACTACTCGACTTCTACTGGATTCCTCAAAACATAAGCATGGCATTTTCTACTCGTCGGGTTGTAGACCTACCTAATACTCCATGGGATTTGTGGGTCATGCAAGTGGAGTAATAAGCACCTTAGCCCTAATGCACAAAACTCATCCTAGACATAAGTGATACAAATAGAAACTTTGAAATAGCACTTAAATGCAAACCAGAGCTTGCCTTAGTTTGCGACTCGATTAAATTTCGATGGTCAGTGGTCTTCTTTCAGGACTCCGCCAAGGACTTCAAGATGCTGACTCCTTAGCTCCTCCTCCAAGTGAAGCTCCTCGTATATCATCTCCATCACATTTCCTATTGACATGATTATGCATATAGGAAAAACAATGTAATATAATAATAGACCCAACGTGGTTCTATACACCTTAAGATGGAGAAGCTTGACTAGGAGGGACATACATGGATTTTTTCTGTGGAGAAATAGAGGATGAGTTAAGGTGGTCATAGTAGTGTCGAGGTAAGAACTGAAGGTGCAATGTAAGCACACCTTGCAACTTAGGAATCAACACTTGGATCTAAGCCACATAAGAGTGATAAGACTGACTGATGAGGAAGTGTTCGACTGAATAGTGTAAGGATGACTAAGGGATCAAGGTAAACCATAACATGAATAAGGTATGACATGACTATGCAAAGCATAAGATTTAAACTCCGGATTAAATCTCTTGACTGAAGAATTGAAGTTATCTAAGAACTAAGAGACGATCTACAAAGCTTCTAAGGACTTAGGAGGAACTTACTATGGTTTTTCCTTAAGTGTTCTAAGATTCTTACTCTATATTATCTGTGTGTCGTAAGTAATCAATTCTAAGGTTTCTAGTAACTATAAAAGACGGGATCATCTCTACTTCTTGAGGTTCCTATGACGAGAACGACTATTAACCAATCTACAAGAATTAGATGGACCCTCGATAAGGAGCTTAAGGTCAAGGGAGAGACATCACAAGACAGAAGTAGCAACAGGAACGAATGATCAATTAGTCACCCCCTGTCACTATACAATATGTGCAGGATTACAGAACACTAGTCGCACTACCTTGCTATCCTTATAAGCATGCTCACCTTGTTCATTTCAATGAATATCTTGGGTGTGTTCTTGATCCGGTCACTTCATCACCATTCAAAGAGCATCTTGGCACTTAGGCTTGTCGGTTGCAACATCACCATACCCCTGCATCACAGACCAGCAACATCACCATACCCCTGCATCACAGACCAGCTCTGAACATCAACAACGTTGGTTCTTTCCTTGTAAACATTTCATCGAACATCTTGGCTGCACCTTCGATTTGGTCATTCTCGCACAATTCAGAGGTTCTCGAGGCCTAGCTGACCTTGCCCATTGTGATGTTGTCACGTTCCTGCATCACCGATTAGTACTGCTCATGATCACAGTTGTTTTTGTCTTGTAGACATTTCATCGAACATATTGGATGCAGCACTGTCCCGACAAATCGTTTGCACAAATCAGAGCTAACCTTGGACTAATTGTCAGCGTCGTTGTGTCATTGATGTGTTTCTGCATATCCTCCATCCAACACATCACATGCCTTGCTGCCAGAATGCGGCTACGGAGCAGAACACCGCGACGACGGAAAGTAGGCGACGACATCAATGCAGAGCAGCTGCGGCCTAACTTCGAACGCGTGCATAGCATTGCTGGTTGCCCAGAGGTGTATTTGGAACATGCTGCAGCGGTGCTGTGAGGTGGAGACACGGCTGCGACGGCGCGAATGGTTGGCGCCGCGGAGGAACAGGCGTGGACGGCGGTGCAGCTAGGGGGGCGCGGTCGGCGAGCAGCAGGGAAACAAGGCGGGACGCCGGCGCACAGTGGCAGCAAGCTAGGCGTGGGAGGGCACAGCAGCAGTGTGAGGACACGCGCGTGGCACGAGCAGCCGGGCTAGGACGCGCTGGAGTGGAAAGATGAGAGCACGGGCGACAGGGCGCCGGCGAACGGGGGTGGCGAGCAGCGGGAGAAGCGGCCATGGCACGCGGGCAGCTGCGACCGTGAGCAAGAAGGGACGAAGGACGGCGAGCAGCGGAGTCGGGCGCACGGCGCAGCAGCGGTCCGGACCAGCGCTGGTGTGTGGTCGGCGGTGTTGGTGCTCCATGGCAGAAAGGAGGAGGAGATGCAGCCAGCGGTGGGAGCGCTTGGCGCTGTGGCGACCTCGCGGGGAAGGCCAGGAGCGGGGAAGAAGGAGAAAACAAAACAGAGCACTTGCTTTGGGGATAAGACTGATATGTGGGTCCCACTTTAGGTCATTTCTCCCTTATCCTTTTTCGAGGATTCCAAATAATGATTAACTGAGCTCAACACAAGATAACATGGGGTTGGTTATTTGATATATGGATAATCCAATTTTTGAACCAAATTTGAGAATTGAATAAATTGAATTTCAAATTCAAATTTAAATTTGAAAGTACCCTAGGCTTTGCTTTTATTCTTTATCTATTTTCTTTTCTAAAAACCAATAGAAATCCTAAATAATCGACCTTAATTAAAAGGGTTCTAAGCCCTACATTTTATACATTCAAACTTTAAACTCGAATTTGTTTGGATTTTTATCCTTTGCATGTTTGATTTTTATTCCTTACTAACACAAATTTCTAATTGGTGCCACGAGTCGAAGCAGAGAGAGAGGGCACATGAGTACTGCCGGGATCGATGATAAGGACAACCTCAAAAACTAGCTTGTGCGCGAAGCGTCAATGGCACACCCATCGAGTCAGCTCTTGATAAGTACGAGCCAAGGAGAAAACCAAACGATGCTTGATGATAACTGACTGGTGGGCCACCTGATAAGTGGGCCCCACCCATGATATGATTCTCACTGGTCCAAACAAAAAATTAGGATGGAAGTTCTCGAAGATACTACACATCATCAATGTAGCTGGGAACTCCATGATGTTGCTCAAGTCAATGTTGGAACTTGAGTTGGAATTAACATTCGAATTGTTAACCTTTTAAGTGGAATATTCCAGTTCAGGCTTTAAGTTTTAACAAGTTCATATTTTTAGGAAACATTGGTTAACTCACATGGTACATGTGAGTTTGGATTTCCAAGACCACTTTCAAAAATTTTAAGTTCGCATTTTCGTGTTGTTGCTCTACTCAAATGCGGGCTTTTACAGGTAGTAAGTGAAAGCCCGAGAGATTAGCGTGTGAAACCGCCTCAACACTAGTATGAATAGGACCCCATACTTTTCAACACACACAACTCAAGCATTCTCTCATTGTATACAATAATTCTCCTACTTCCGTACTGGAGGTTAGGCTGTAGAGAGGAGCTTCTAGTCCCAAGTCTAAATTGGGAAAGGTATGGCTCATGTATCTTTCTTTTCTTTTGTGGCTTTATCTATTATAATAATATTATTTTTAGTGTTTTTTATTCATGTACTTGGTCAAAGTGTTTCTTGTTTGATTGTGGAGTCCATGTATGTGCTAGGTGTAGAAGTTAATATGATATGATCATAATATCCATATAATGTTATCATAAACATCATACACCATCACTATAGTCTAATTAGGTAATAATATGATTATGTTAATATGAATATGTTAGTGTTTGGTCCAACATTGGTTCAATGATGTTTAGGTTTGTCACGACCTTAGGAATGTACTTGTACTGCAGCTATTAAGGCATTTACTTAACATGTAAGTGTGGTGCTTAGACAATTGAGTAGCGTTGGATGTCTCGTAGACCCACAGGTTGTAGGGGTAGGCGGCAGGTGGTGACAGCCATGTCCGTCCCTTGTACTTCCCCAGGTTTGGCTACGCTACAGGCTCTTTGCGAGAATCGTTCTAGTTTTGCTAGGAGTAAACTCGTGCCTAATGTGTTGGACCACTAAGCCCTAGTATTCATCACTAGCATATTCATGTGTACAACAATAGGCTATGTATATGAGTAATTAGAGCGCAGTAGGAGCAGCTCCATCTCGTAACTTAACCTTCACTTGGACATCTTTACCCATTAGAGTAGATTGCATAAGTGAGCGTCACATTACCCTACTACGTCATATCCCTATCCTACTGAAATCCTCACTAGAACACCCTACTCTTCCTATGATTTTTCCACACTTAACTTGCCTTTCTTTGGGATAAAATAAATACGGCTAAGTGGATTAATACATCGGGCACGGATTTACCCCTAGCAATACTAGGACAACTCCCGCCAAGAGCCTTTGACATAGCCGAACGTGAAGGATTACAAAGGACAGATGGGGCTTTCACCACCTACTGCCAACCTCTTCAATCCGTGAGTCTACGAGACATTCAACACTACTTATCTAACCTAGCACCATGCTAGCATATTAAATAATTACTGTAAGATCCTAGGCACAAGCCATCCTAAGGCAATGAACTAAATCGTCGTTGAACCAATGTTAATTCATTACATAAGTGATTCATATTAACATAATCATGTCATAACTAATTAGACTATAGTGGTGGTTTGTAGTGTTTATGGTGATATAATGAGAATGATATGGCATAATCATAAATACTACTCCTACCACATATATGGAATCCACAATCAAACAAGAAATGGTTCATCCAAGTATATGAAAAATAGAAGACTAAAGATAACATCTTTATTAAGCTAAGTCACAAATACAAATAGGAATATGAGAGTCATACCTTTCCCAATTAGGAATTGGGAAGAGACTCCTTGTACTCCTCTCCTACTTGGACTATGGACTAGAGGCTCTCCTCTTTACAACCTACACTCATCTAAACCTATGGAGAATAGTAGATACAATGGATGAATACTCAAGTGGTGTGTGTGTGTGTGAAGTGAGGGTAGGGGGTCCTATTTATAGATGGAGAAGGGTCGGTTCCCGCCACCAAAAGCGCGTGAACAAGTCTTCATCATTATTAGGGCACCACAAGGAGTCGACACGTGGAAGTTGACCGCGTTTGGCGCCAGGACCTAGTCGATCGTCTAGGGGTCTCGGTCGACCTGGTCTTAGCTCCTTTTGCGGTGTGCTTCTTCCAGGTCACTTCCAGGTGGGTCCCCTTAACTGATATGGGTGATACACCGTTGGATGCCCTTAGATACTTCTGTTTATGGGTCATTTGATCCATGTGGTCCCACATGTCGTCACTTGATTGGCTGGGATGATATTTTATAGGATTGCTTCCTCTCTTTTACCTCATTTCCTCTAATAATTCCCTGCATGCACTATTTCTCCAAGGACAAGTGGAAATATGTTAAATAGAAAGGTGATGTGTGCAAGAAATTACAATTCCTTCACATGATTGAGTTATATTGACGGGTGAAAATTGGTATATAACAGCCGTCAACAAACTCCCCCAAGCTTATCCTTTTCTCATCCCGAGCAAAGTCAAGACTTTAGGTTGATGATCACGAGCTGCTGCAATGTTCTATGTTTTGAAAGTACCATGTGCAAGACAAAATACTCTACCTAGTATTGCAAAAATCGGTGTGGTACTTCACTCATCTCAAGTCATTATGGGGCTTATGCCTTCTCCTATTCATGGGTGGTTGAAAGATAGAACAGCAAATGGGGCACACATATCTTAGAAATCAAGTTTCACTCAAACACTACAAGAATCTGCGAATAGGGCGTCGACTATATGAGTGTCAGTTGTCTATAGAAACCACCACTCATACGGTAAAGGCGTCGGTGAACCGACGCTCTTAACCGACAAAATCCGACAGACGCATTTAATGTATAAATGCGTCGGGGCCGACGCTCTTATTATTTATGAGCGTCAGTTTAAAAAAAACAACACTCTTAACTATAAATGCGCCAGCCACATGAATTGATGCATATAACATTTTATAATCGACGGTACTCTGGAAACCGACACACTTACATCCTGACACACACAAATAAAATTGTTTCCTCCGGCCCCGTTTCAATCACCGATTCATTGCCCACCGACGTCCTGCCACCCACCGAAGATGAACAACGACCACACTCTGCCCGCGTGTCGCCTACGCGCCGCCCGCCACCCATCGCACGCCGCCGCCCGCGCGCCGCCCGCGTGCTGCCTGCGCACTCACGCGCACCTCGCTCACGCTTGGAGGCCGCCTCCACGGAGGTGGGCATGGTGAGGAGTCGTGGACGTTGAAAGCGAGAGAAGGAGAAGAAGGGTTCACGGGAGTTGTGTCACAGGGGAAGATATACAGGCACGGGCGGGCAATGGGCGCGCAGCAACAAAATATTTCGGGATGGACGTGCGCGGTGGGGGGGGGGGGGAATATAAAAAAAATTTGTAGGGGCGCGACCACGCTTTTTTCGCTGGATAACGGGAATAAAAGCGTTGATTGAATCGACACCTTTATTAAAAGCGTCGGTTGAACTGACACATTTATTAAGTGCAACAGTTTTTATATACGACCGACGCATTTAGTTTATGGGTGTCTGTTTTCTTAAACCGACACTCTTAGTTGATTTAAATGTGTCGGAGCCGACGCCTCTAGCTGAACCGACACCTTATTCATCGTTTCTTGTAGTGAAATTCCGGAGAGTTCAATTTAGATTTTAAGTATCTCAATTTGATTCTCTCAGCCTCTCCTTTATGTGTAGTGGAAATATGTCCTCACCAAGACATTTTGCCTAAATTCATCCTACCTCTAAATAAGGCTTCTATGTGGAGCTTGGTAGGGAATATCGTAGGCATATTTTCAACACATAATATTGATAAGTAAAAAAAGCAAGCCTTAGAAGAAATCAATTCAAACAATTTGATTCAAGACTTGTGCATGTGTGACGGGATGGAGGTGGATGTGGACATTGGGTTGACTCCTTTTTGAGTGGACTCTCTTATTTTGCAGGGATGAAACATGGCCACTTTTTTTTTCTCATGCTTTTGATGTAAGCATGCATTTTATTTTCTTTTTCTTGTAGCCTTGTCTTATACTCCCTTTTATGTAAGAAATTTTGGAAAGAGTATTACGTAGGAATGGTATGGAGTTTCTCTTTTTATTGTGAAATGGTGGTATGATAGAATTTTTCTTACTTCTAGTGTAGAAGTATAGCATGTGCAAGTGAAGAGTTGAATTCAAAAAGTAATGAATGAAATCTCTCATAGCTCTATACTAATTTGACAAAGCTCAATGTAAAGACAAATAGCATATGCATAAGGTCTATCAATGTAATCAATGAGAGCAATATGTTGGAGAGTAGTAAGCTGTAAACGAGGGACTTAGGAAAATTAAAACAGGGCAACTATTCATCATTTCATCTATGTGAATTCCAGGTCATTCTTACCGCACATCTTTTATTTTATTTGAAAATAAATCTATACTACTTTATTATTATTATTTTTTATATGCAAGGTGGATGTTGGGTGAATGGAAAATAAATATGCAAAGGGTTGATACAATTTACCTCAAGTGGGGGTCCTCCCCCAAGCTTGTTCTTCACTCACCTCTGTGATGAGGGTTGAACCCTTGATGTTGGAAGTATGCCACGAGATCGGCTTGTTGTTGTTGTAGCGTCGAGTTGATCGTGGTGATTTGAGCGTCCGTGTGTTGTTGCCAGTCTTGGGTACCTTGGACATGCCCTTGGAGAGTGTTGTAGATGTCACCCGTTCTCATTTCAAGCTCTTCCATACGTCTAGTGAGATTCATCATTCCTTGGCTATAGTCATGATGACTTATAGCCGAAGAGAAATGACATATTCTCATGGACATTGGAGGCAAGCTACTAGAGCTTGAAGTGGATAGGGGTGGCTCCCATGTGGCACCCGACCATCCATGCCAAGACGGACCTTCGGTCTCATACGATGGAGGTTGAGTCCATTTGGGTGCATCACCCGTTGGGTTCTCCTCCTCTTCGTACTCATGGACTGTGGAGGTTGTCGGGGGCATGGCCGCTCTCCTTCTACGGCTTCTAGTTACCCTACCAGAGACATTACTTATTCGGGTATCCTCAATGGGAAGAAGGTCAATGGTTAGCCTCTGGTATTTGTACAAATGATAATTCAGGTTAGGTAACCGAATTTCATTGACAAAGACGGGATAATAAAATAACAAAGAGCCATCTTGATCATGCTTAAGGGTATGTCCTTGTACTGAATAATCTTCATGAATTCATTCTCTTTCATTTTCAATATACTCAAATGAAGAATATTCTAGTGCTACTACCCTAGTAGCAATGCGAGTAATCAATGAAGTGCATTCAATTGGCCCTATTCTTGGAATGTAATCTAACCATTGTGTCATCATAGCAATAACTTGAGCAACTTTTATCTTTTTAATCATGGCAAATAAAATTTTCACCTCATCATCATGCACTACCCTTACGTTTCCTCTAGGTAACATAGTCATAGCCACCCATCTATGCATGAAGCGTAATGTAGGGTTGTGCAAGTGGCTATTCCTAGGTGCACTACATCTAACCTCAGTTGTTAAATCTTGCAAAAAACTTTGTTTTTTAAACTTAGGCAAAGCGTCTAAATCTAGCAAACAACGTTTATGGAAGCCTAGGGTTTCACTCAATTCTTTACGTAGGATGTTGTATTCTATTTGAAATAATCTAAAAGTAATACCATCAAATTATATTTTGAGTGTGCAAAGGAATTGTATGGAGAGAAGGCGTAAACCTCTCTCCTCTATTTGAGCAAAATTGTTCCATCCTAGTGCACACCAAATGGAAAAATTTCAGAATCCATACCAATTTTGGAGACCAAATCCAGATCATAAGCTTTCGTATGAGAAAACTCACGATCTTGGAAGAGCTTGCGTGCTTGATCTTCAACTTCACTTTGTATGTTGAGGTCTTCGTCGTGAAGAAGTTGGTGCGGGTTGCTCCTCTCACCCAAGGGGGTGTCCTCACATACACTCCTCCTCCGTGAACTTGGTGTAGCAACGGATGAGGGACGTGCACTTGAATCTCTACCATGGCTTGAGCTTCCAGCCTCCTTTCTCTTCCCAAACAACCTCTTCTTTCCTTTCATAGCCACAACAAGCAAGAACACAACAAGGCAAAAACTCGAAAGAGGTGATGTTAGCAAAAGCAAAACCCCCGAAGAATTAACCCTTGAAGAACTTGAGAGAAAATTGCAAATGCAAACAAAAGCAAATCTTTTTGAGTTGGATTTTGAGCAAGAGTACTTCAATGAAGAGCAAGAAAAACAATGTGAGCAAGAGTGACTTTGGGGGGTGTGAAATGAGGTGAAGTGTGAGGAGGAATGCTCCCCACAACCACTATTTATAGTGTGCACTTCCCAACAGTCACTATGGAACCAAATGTAGTCGTTGGAGGAGAGAGAGCCAAAATGGCCCTTTCCCCATGTCGGTCGAACAGGGGGGTCGCCCAAACTGACAAGTGGGCTCCCCTGTTCTCCCTTTTTGCAGGAGGCTCCCCAATGGCTATGGAATTAGCACGTTGGTGAATTACCACTTTTGCAGCTCAGAAAATTGTTTTCCAAATAAAAAATTTTATTTCAAAACCCAAAAATTTTCTTTTTGTGAAAAATAAAGAAATAAAAATGATAGTTGAGAATATAAGGTTCTCAACATTACTACGAAAAACCAAATATGCAGTGGGGAAAAATCAAACTAAATGGGGAAAACCAAATAATGAGAAAAGAAAAACAAAGAAAGGATAACTACCAATTTAACCTATTGGCTAGGTCTCACCACCATACGATGAGATGGACATTCCTCCTTCTTCATTTCTTGACATCTAGACCCGGAGAGATGGGCTCGGACGGCTTGTTTTGCTTCTTCTACCATTCCTTCCTTAGCGGTTCGGTGGACCTGGGTCTTTGGGGAGGCCCAGGCTTCTCTGTCTTCTTGGGGTGTCGGCATGGACGATAAGACAATTCTCCGCATATATCAAATTCCTCATGAATGCAATGAGCGGGTCCACCTTTGGAGGTGTGATTTCGACCTCTTGAATGTGTTTAACATTCAACCCATACTTGGTATGGATCATGGAGCATTGCTCCAACTTTGGGAGAAAGATAAACTTCTCCTCCTTGCCATTGATATGGAAGTGGATTTCTTCAGCTCCCACATCTATGCGAGCCTTCGTGGTGCTAAGGAATGATCTCCCAAGGATGAGTGGCATATCCTTCTCGACCTCCATGTCGAGCACCATGAAATCCACGGGTATGAAGCAATTCAGGATTTTCACCGGAACATCTTCTGCAATACCCGCCGGATAACAGACTGAAGAATCAGCCAGTTGGAGCTGCATTGGTGTTGGAGTAAGGTCCGTGAAGTTCAGCTGGTCGAAAACCACCTTGGGCATCACACTCACACTTGCCCCAATGTCACAAAGGGCCTTGTCAAAATGGTCAGCCCCAATTGAGCAATGTATTGTAGGACATCCAGGGTCCTTCAGCAAGTTGCCTCCTTGAAGAGAAATCATATTGGCATTTTCCATGGGAGGTTCGGGCTGTCCTGGCATCTTCTATTCTACATTGGAGGAACAGCAACTGCCAGTTGAGCCAACTGAGTTTCCAACATCTTGTTGAAGCTCAATTGATTCTTGAAGGCTGAGGATAGTCCTTCAATCTTGGCATTAATGCTCTCTAGGGTCTTGTCATTAGCCGACAACTTCTTGGATAGAGAATCATTGATCTTGAGTTGGCTAATGACAAGTTCTCTCAAGTTGGATTGATTTCCATTATTGCCATTTTTGTTGTACCCTCCTTGAAAGAATGATCGTGGTTGGCCCCACCCTTGACCTCCTGGACGATATCCATTATTGTTTCCACTGTTGGCGACGTATAAGGCATCCTCATGGGTTTCTAGGCAGTCATTGCCCAAATGCCCCGTGTTTCCATGGACTTCACAAGTTATGTGAGAGTCTAAGGCATAGGCATTGCCACATACCTCACCATTCCTTGTCCATCAATCTTCTTCATAAGGAGGTCAAATTTGGCAGCGATCAAGTCCACCTCCTTCAAGGTGTGCATGCCTCGCCGGCAGGTATGGAGATGCTCGTTGCTCAAACCCTTGTTTGACACCATCTTCTCAATCAAATCTTTGGCTTTGGGCACCATCAATGAGAAGAAGGCACCTTCAGCAGCATCATCAACAAGGTCATTGGCGGAAGGGATCAACCCGTTGTAGAAGTTTTGGATAATGAGCCAATCATACATCCCATGGTGGGGACAGGCTAGGATATACTCGTGAATAGATGCCTTGGCAACTTGCTATGCTTGAACCTAGCCTTCCTTTGGGAAAATATAAATTACACCCTTGGAATACTCTTTTAAGGGGAAATGCTACATGGATAGTTTTCATGCGCTTGCGGATTTTTATCTGTGATGTAAGAAACATCAACAACAACCTGTAAACAAATTTTGTCCTGGCTGCAATTTAATCAAGAACAAACAAAACCCCTCGAAAACGGGTTACGTTAGCCAAAAGAAAATGGAACCCCTTGTCAAATTGTCTTGCCAAACTTGACACAACTTGCAAATGAAATGAAGAATAAGGGAAATCTTATTGGTTTGAATTAGGAAATTAAATTCAAGTGGTCATGCCCAAATTTCATATCGAAATAAATGTCTTTTCTAATTCAAAATTTTATATGTTGGATGGAAATTTTACTTTCCAGCATGCAATTGTGCAAATTCAAACATTCTAAATGCAAATGCAAGGGTTTATGGGAAATTCGTATATGCAACTGGGAAATCAAATATGAGATAGCTGTCAATTAACTTATTGGCAAGGACTCACCAAATTTTCTGATGAGCGAGACTTACCTCCATCCTGTTTGGCATGATAGTGTGTCGTTCATAACTGGAGATGAAAGTGTGGATGACTTCTCTTGTTGACATGTAAAACCTCCTTTGGATGCCATTTGGACAAGTGGGGCACTGGTGGCCCCGACCTCTTTGTCGCCTTGATGGAGACTTGTTGATGTTGCAACAACTTTTCCTTCTTGAAGATATTCTTTCATGAACTTTGTGAGGCTTGTCCTTATTCTGTCATTTCCTTTTTGGCATCTCAGTGGGCTTGGCCCATTTTAGTGGCCCTTGCTTCTCTATCTTCTTAGAATGTCATCTTGGACAGCTGACGGAGTCTCCTCATTTCTCATAAAGGCAATGAGGTCATCCACTTATGGGGGTGTCACTTTGACTTTCAAGATGTTCTTTTGATTCAACCCATACTTGATCTCAGATCGAAGGCTTCCTTGGGCATGAAGACATGTAGACTCCACTATCAAACAAGAAACGCTTCATTCATGATGTCGTTTGCCTAAGGTTGCATGGGCTTCGTTGAAGTGTAGGGTCCCACAAGTGATTGTGGAATGCCATGGATCTTGAATGCTTGTCAAAGTGTCTTGTCCTTGACCAAAGCTTCTTGGGTATGTTGTAATTGATTCCTCCTCGGTCATGGACAAGATACATCAAGGCCGGCTAGTTGAAGTTGAATCTGTTGGAATTCAAATTCCCATAGCTTCCTTGATTGTGTTAATTTCACCATTGACCTCCTCATTAGTGGTGGCCACTGGAGTTGTTGCCTGGAAATGAATGTTTCTCATGGTTATTAGGGAAATAAATTCCCAAGTGTCCTATGTTGACATGGATTTTTACAAATCATGTAAATATCTATGGCTTGCATCATCCAAACATTTCCCTATTGGCATGACTTTCTTGATCTTGCAATAGGAGGTCCAATTTTGCAGCTAGCATGTCCACCTTGTAAATGGTGTGCATGCCATACTAACGGAACTAAAGCATTCATTGATCCACCCCTTGAATGTTGACCATGTTCTCAATCAAATATTCATCTTTCTCATGATCTATGAGAAGAGGTCGTCTCCAACTTCAGCATGAACTTGATCACATGTCGATGGAATCAACCTGTTGTATGAGTGTTGGACAATGAGCCAACTATCTACCCAATGGTGAAAGCAAACCAAGATATAATCTTGGAGCCTCCTCCAAGCTTTGGGGATAGATGTCTTTGGTTCCTACTGGAAGCTAGAGAATCCTCCCGTGATGGGCAATGGTGTTGCCCAACGGGAAGAATTTGTCGAGGAATGCCTTGAGTTGCTTTTGCAGTTGAGAACTTGCATCCTCATTGGATTTCCCATGAAATGGGCTAGCCACACACTACCCTATTTTCACAGAGAAAGAGAAAACAAAGCAAATGTAATCTTGTCCAACAACTACTAGTACCTATAGCTTAATCATAAGCGATAGATATCCATCACTTTCTTCGCCTGCCTCGAAAATGGCGTCAGAAATGCTTGTTGGTATTTCTTAACACCACGTATCATCTCCCGTGAGATATGAGATCAGACAGCGCACGGAAGATACCGTTGTAGAATTTCACCAGAGTATTCCTAATTGTATCGTATTTATCCCAAAGGAAGGCGGTGAAGTAGAGTAAACACTATTCTTATGATCAAGGTTTAGGATACTAAGTAATTATCAGAACAGTCTAAGATGATAATAAGGGTAGTGTGACACACACCTAAGCAATCTACTCCTAGAGATAAGGTTGTTGTTGTAAGGGTTAAACTACAAGAAGGGATTGCTCCTACTGTGCTCTAATTACTCTTATAAGGCTAACGGTGAATACTAGGGCTTAGTGTTCCAACACATTAGGCACAGGTTTACCCCTGACAACATTAGGATGATTCCCACTAAGAGTCTGTGGCGTAGCCGAACGTGGAAGAGTACAAAGGACAAACAAGGCTGTCACCACCTGCCGCCTACTCCTACAACCTGTGGGTCTAGAAGACATCTAATACTACTTAACTATCTAAGAACCACACTTACATGTTAAGTAAATATCTTAAAGGCTCGGGTACAAGTACCATCATAAGGCAATGACTAACGTAAACATCATTGAACGAATGTTGGGACCAAGCACTAGCTTATTCATATAACATAATCATGTTATTACCTAATTAGACTATAGTGGCGGTGTATGATGCCTATGATAACATGATATTGTAACACCCTCATTTTAATCCATCATGCATTGCATACATTCTTATACATGTTTAACATCAAGCAACACAAAAAAGGAACAAGTTTAAAATAAATTAGGACCAAAACAGCAATAAAAACTTGTATCAGTGCGGACTTGTCTAGATTGGACCCCAGACTAGTCCGATTTACTCTCTATAGTTTTCTGGACTTATTCGCTTTATGCTACGGGCTAGTCCCAAAACATTTTTGTTGCCTTCCGGACTTGTCCGTTCTCATGTACGGACTAGTCCGATCTTCGTTGCTGGAAGTCTTCGGACTTGTCCAGTAATTTCTCAATTTGGTCCGGTTTTTGAAAACTGGATAAGCGCCCGGACGTGTTCGGCCCCGTATCAGACTTGTTCGTTGTGCTTTCTGGTCCTGATCGAACTTGTCCGATTTGCACCAGACATGTTCGTTCAACCTTCTGTACCTGTTTGGACTTGTCTGTCCCCTCTACGGACTAGTCTGTTGTGTAGGATTTCGACTCGGATTCTGTTTTTCCTCCACAATGAGTTATTGGGTAATTACCTTAATTGGGCCCAAGGACGTTGTGCCCCGCTTCTGAGGATACCAAGAGGTACTCTGCCATAGCCCCTACTTGTCTCCACTGCCATCTACTTGGATTCTATCCTAACCCTACCACCTCTCCTCCTATATAAACATCCTACCATCAACCTTTCACCCTTTTGCCCACGATGGCAACCCTTAGCCTCTGCCACACTCTGTGTCGCCATTCTTTGAGAAGGAAGGAGTCCTCACCGCCAGCAGAGAAGGAAGAGAAGGAGGAAGGAGGATCCACCAAGGTTGTCGTCGCTGCTGCGATCTTCATCATCAATTCTTCGGCGTCAACATCCTCCTTTGCTAGTCCTTCGTCTCCTTTGATCTAGACGTCAAATTATCGAGTCTTCAACTTTTGAACCCTTGGATTTGCGGTAAATACCTTAGATCCATCTTTTCTACGTAAATTATGGTTCTATATTGACTCAAACTATGCTCTAGTTGGAAATTCGCCAAAACCCTAGCCATAGCAGACTAGTCCGATCAACATTCTGGTCCAGGGCGAACATGTTTGGCCAAGGTGTTGACTAGTCCGGTCATCCAAATATGAGAATTTCTAGAACTTCTTCAATATTGTTCAAAATGACTTAAAACTTGTTCTAACATGTAAAACTTTATTGTAATCTAGATAGTATGCAATAATATCAACTTGATAACATGCATTACCACATAATTGCATCAATCATACACGTCGTGACATATTGAGTAATATATGAGCATTTATTGATTGTAATGTTTATTTTGTATGTTTGTTGTGCAGAATAGAAGGTAATGCTTTAGAGGGTGCTGTCGAGGATCTCCAGCACCAGAACTTTGAAGCTTTTGATCCTACCTAGTCTCAAGAGCAAGGCAAGTGTCCTTGGTCATTTTGATCATGTTTTGAAATGTTTTATTTGCAAAATTGCATGCTTATGTCAAATTGATAGGAAACCCATTTTTAGGTGTTTATTAGACTTGTTTGACCATCCTTGTCACTTGGAATACATTGTAGGGAGTCGGGAAGGGTATTTTACCTTTATGCTTCGCTCTAATTAATTGAGATGGAGAAAACAACCAAATGGCTTAACTATGAATTAATTAGCATGTATATGATGAGAATTGATGAATATGATTGAATGATAATATGGAACTTGGGAGATCTAAGCAAGCATGGATGTACGACTGGGTTGGATGTTATGGTGGTTTTGATTGCTTTAGATCTAAGGACCGGTTCATGTGATAATAAGCCAGGACAACAGTGCCACCACAAGACCAAGTATGGGTGCGGCGTAGCTGAATAATCAGGTGTGCTGCTGGTATTGTATGGACCATTGGATGGTGCGGGGAATGGAATCGAGAAGGGCTACCCTATGAACTGCATGGCACATGAGGGGGCCGTGGGTGGGAGAATGGATATTCAAGCCTGCTGGTGAAACCTTAGTGGGTCCGTACATACTAGTAGTCCCTTTGTAAAAGCTATTTTGTGATCTCTTTGGCACACACCAAAGGAAGTGTGAGACGGCATAAGGGAGGTTCTTAGTCACCGAAAGGTGACAAAATCACAAACATGTGGATAAAGTGGTACAACCTCTGCCGAGTGTTAAAAATTATCATGATAGCTGTGCTTCCGGTTATGAGGACCTGGACAACTTCCATGATTAGAGTGGAAATTGGGAAATTGGGATGATTTGGTGAAAGTGCATCTAGGACTCCCTTGTGGGTTTTGGATGATTTATGGCAAGCAATTGGGATCCTAACCTTTTTGTTGAGATGAATGCAGGCCTACAATAGAAAAATGAATAAAATACCAAAAAGAAGGGATGATGAGGAGCAAAGTGGAAATGAGCTCAAGGAAAAAGAGTTGTAGATTATTGTGTATGGAGTGTGTTAAGGAAACACACCCCAAGAGATCAATGATAATTAAACACACACATTGCACAGAGTCACACAGAACTGGACTAGTCCGATCAATACCGGACTAGTTCGATAACCTTTCTGTACCAGATCAGACAAGTCCGATATCTGTCGGACTAGTCCGATATCTTTCTGACTAGAATCGTACTATTCCCCCCGAGTGTGGACTAGTCCTCAAAATACTACACAAGTCACTCAAAATCGGACAAGTCCATTATCAACCGGACTAGTCCGATATCCTTTCTGATCCACTTCGGACAAGTCCGATATTCACACGGACTAGTCCGAAAAACCCACTGATCTAAATCGGACAAGTCCCCCAAGTGCCGACTTGTCATCCAACACACTTAGGGTTTCACATGTCCGGACAAGTCCGATGGACATCGGACTAGTCCGAAGATTTCCAGTAGCAAAATCGGACAAGTCCGTTTTCAGCCGGACTAGTCCGATATTTTGGGACACTTAGGGTTTGCTACGCACAGCACACCGGACTAGTCCGGTGACCACCACGGACTAGTCCGAACTTTCTGAACCCTAACGGTAACTTTTAGAAACCCCATATAAAAAGAGGTGCGTGGCCCAATTTCACAAGCTCTCGAACCCTAGCGCCGTCACACCTCCCAAGAGCCTCAAAAATGACCTCTCTCCATGAAATTAAGTGCAACATCGTCCAATCCTTTGAGGATTCATTCTAGATCATTGGACAGCCACTTGCAACACCACATTGAGCTCTTGGTTTGATTCTCTAACACACTCCTGCGTTTCAATTGTAACTTTTGAGTGTGTTTTTGGTGGCATTGTGATTTATAATCTAAGGGAGCTCTCAACGTGTGAGAACGCCCCTTGAATTCGGTTATTCACCCCTTCGTGATTAGTGGAAGAGGATTGGCCTTCGTGGCGATCCAACGAGGGTAGGGTTGGAGAAGACCCGATCCTTTTGTGGACTCCTCAACGTGGACGTAGGTTGCCTTCGTGGTAGCCGAACCACGGGATAAATCGTTGTGTCTTGTTTTAGTGTTCATCATTCTAATCAATCAACTCAATCTAGGGTTTCATACACATTATTCATCTTACGTTAAATTGTTGAACATAAGACTTAATTGTGATATAATCCAGTATATAACTATTGAACTGTTGTTTGATTCTATATTTCTGCTGTACACATAAAAGAATCAAACCAATCAATCAAGTTTAATCAACTTAGTCCGTGAACACCGGACTAGTCCGCACTTTACCAGACTAGTCCGATATCTCTGGTATTGAACTGGTTATTGAGTGTTGCAGGATCCGACAATTTTCAAAAAGGCCTATTCACCCCCCTCTAGGCCTACATTCAATTGGTATTGGAGCAGGTTCTTCAAGAAAGAGTCTAATCACTCGAAGAGATCATGTCGGACATGAAGGACGTCCACAAAATCAACAACCAAGAGGAGGTTAACAACAACAAGATTCAAAAAGTGGAGAAGTTCCTCAAAGCCATTCAATACTTCGAGGACGATGATGAGGAGACGCTGGAGCTAAAGGCACTCCTCAGAAAGAAGGCACTTTCCAAATGGAAAGCGAAAGTTGAAGAGAAGAAGAAGGGGAGTAGTCACACCGACTACTCTCGATATCCTTTTAACTATGATCGTCTAAATTCCAATAACAACCATTACTTATCTATCCCACTTGGAAAAGCCCCACACTTTGATGGAAGTGATTACTCAATGTGGAGGCAGAATATGAAGATGCATTTGATTTCCCTAAATCCAAGTCTATGGCATGTTGTATGCACAGGGATAGATATTCCGGATGACGACGAAGAGCTCACCTCAAGCCAAGAGCAGGCCATTCATAGAAACGCTCAAGCCGCAGCTGTAATCACCTCCTCACTCAGTCGGGACGAGTTCACCAAGGTGGATGGACTCGAAATTGCTAAGGAGATATGGGATACTCTGCAAACTGCACATGAAGGTGACCGACATGTGCGTAAAGCAAAGATTGAGATGATCGAAGGCGAACTAGGAAGATTCGCAATTGAGGAAGACGAGTCCCCCCAAGATATGTACAATCAATTGAAGACACTCGTTAACAAAGTTTGATCATATGGGAGCAAGAAGTGGAATGACCACGAGGTTGTAAAGCTCATCCTTAGAGCTTTTATGCCTCGCAATGTCACGCTATGTTCTATGATTAGAGAAAGCCCCGGATACAAAAAGATGACTCCAGATGAATTGCTTGGAAAAATTATCAACTTTGAAATGATGGAGAAACAAGCAAAGCACATCAAGGAAATTGCCGACCTCGCCTCGGCTAAGAAGAAAGGGGTGGCTTTAAAGTCCACCCTCAAGCCCCTATCCAAAGAAGCAAGAGAAGCACAACTAGAGGAAGACGGTGACGAAGAGAGCAGTGAGCTAGATGAAGAGGACATGATATTATTCATGAAAAAGTTCAAGAGAATATTGAAGAAAAGACAAGGGACAAAATCAGGTGAATGCAAGTACAAGGAAAGAACAAAGCCAAAGTTGAGACGGGCATGCTATAATTGTGGTGAGTATAACCACTTTATAGTTGATTGCCCATATGAGGAGAACAAGAAGAAGACCAAAGAATTCAAGTCTCAACCTAAGAAATTCTTCAAGAAGAAGAAACAAGTCGAACAAGCGCACATTGGGAAGGAGTGGGACTCAAACGATAAGTCCTCATCATCCGATGAAGAAGAGATGGCTAGCATAGCTGTCGGTGGTTTTGATCTGGCAGATCTCCCGACACTACTAAAGTGTTAGAGGAGTTTGAGGTTCGGTGTGGGCGCGCGGAGATTCAAGAAGGTGAAGTGTAAATGACACAGTAGACACGAATATTTACGTGGTTCGAGCTGCCTGAGCATAATACCCTACTCCACGGGGTGTGTTGGTGTTGTATTGGCTGTATGAGCTCAAAGTGAGTTCAGGGTGAAGAGTGAGCGTGTCGCGTCTATGTGTTCTGCGTCTGTCCAGAGAGTGTATCGAGCGTGTCCTATGTATCGTCGGCCTGTCCTTTTATAGTACAAGGGCAGGCCGTTACAAGTTAGCCTGGCCCGACATGTGGCCCCAGCGGTTACTGATATTGATACACATTCAACACGTTTAATTGCCCTTAATGACCGAGTTATGGGCTTTGACAGCACCGTTACTGGTAATTAAGGTCGTCCGATCGTGTGTCATTAATATAGTATTAATGACACTTGATCGGGTCTTGAAGTCCTTGATTCCCCTTTGAAGATCCGGAGCCGTTGTGGAGTCTTCCGGAGGTTAGAGGCTGAAGATCCGATGGTTGGACACGTGGCAGCTCTGGAGCATACTGTGGGAAACAGATAGCTCCGGAGCTACCTGACACGTGTCAGTTCCGGAGCTTCCCTCGGTCTGGGGTTAGGTCCGGGGGTGCCATTTCGGTACATAGCCCGGAGCTTCCCCCTTGTGGGCGGTAGCTCCGGTTTGATAGTACACGTGGCGACCCTGGGACTAACCATATTGGAGAAGCGGGTCCGGTTATGTCTGACATGTGGGCCTCCGAAGGTCTTCAAATCAAGTAGATGACTTTCCCTCGAGATCTTTGTAATCTCAAGGGGTGTACGGTTCCCAGGGTACCGACAGTGGCCCCCTGGGCCCACCTCTGGGGAAGACCCCATGGGTGAAGTCATTCCGCCGGAGGTGGGTCCATCCTCGCGACTTTTGAACTGAGTCTTCAAAGGTCTTCGGATGTGCTGTTGGCGATGGTTTGGAGTTAAATCCTCGCCGTGTGGCGTATCTCGTGTGCGGCAGATGAGATCTTTGGCGTGAAGATCTCACGCAATTGAAGGTCGCCGGTTCCCGATACAAAAATCGTATCGGTTCCGCGCGCCTTGTCAGGCCGCCGCCTTCGGGCTTCCTGCCTCATGATGACAACCGTTCGCCTGGTAAGAACCTCGACTTGATCATCGGAGTGGTCCCGGGCCCTCTTGTCATCGGCAGGGTAGGATTTTTGAGTAGTATTTTTGACTTCCTTGCGGTTTCCATCCAAGCGTTGCGAGGGATTACTTAAGAAGGAAGGCACGCACCGTCTGGAGTTCTTTATGCCTCTCATCTGATCTTGCGCTCAAATTCCCAACTTGTGCTCGCTTTTCCTCTCTTGCCTTGCTGTGCTGCGATGGAGTTGGGTCTCCGCGAGAGCCGTTTGAAGACCGACGGTGACCTGAAGAAGGTCCAGGCCCTCATGGGATGGTCACCGGACTTCTTCAACCGTCTGGTCCGCGTCGGGGGAGAGCTCCCGTTTGAGAAGGAGCACGCCGGAGAAATGGTGTACTTCTCTTCGTACGCCATGGTGGGGTTGATCCCACCTTTTTCCTCCTTTTTCTTGATGCTGCTAGACTTTTATGGTCTGCAGCTATACCACCTTGGCCCCCACTTCATTCTTCTTGTGTCTATCTTTGTCCACTTCTGTGAGATGTGGGTGGGCATCCCCCCTGCATTGAACTCTTCCGGACCTTCTTCACCGTCCATACCACCGGTAGGAGCAATGAGTACCTTGGATTCTACTACTTCGTGAAGCGCAAGAAGTGCCCATTGAAGTACCTCCGGTCGTTTCCCTCTGGGAAATGGGATGATTGGAAGAAGGACTGGATAGTCATCCGGGTGGAGGAGCACAAGAGGCTGGAGCTGCCCGAAGTCCTCCCCAACATCGACACTACAGTCTGGAGTGAAGCTCCGGTGTTGGCGGATGCCTTCAACCCTGCTCTGACCAGGATCCACCAGTGCGTGGAGGGAGTATTAACTCCTCAGGCGGTGTTTTTCAACTTCCTGGTCAACAGGTGGGCATCGCTGAAGAGGAGAGAAAAACTCGCTTGGGCCCTCAACAGTGTGATGGACGACGACCGGGTCGAGACCGGGCTGAAGTCCAACATGGCGAGGACAACCTTGGAGTTTCATCTCAAGAAGTTCCATCACGGCATTGACGTCGTGGGTGACGACTTGACTCCGCCATCAGCTTTTCTGCCTCTGAACGTGGAAGTAGAGTTTAGTAGGGAGCTCCAGCGGAAGATGCCTGTGCTTGACAACCTTGGTGTCATCGAGAGAAGATCGATCTCCAGGGTGGCGATCCCTGGGGTTTTCGGAGGTGGCTCCGACCCTGCCCCGAAGCCAAGGGTCGAGGTCGTCGGCAAGGGCAAGGAGCCGGCGGATGAACCCTTGAGCCGGAAGAGGAAGCTGCAGCATGCCGCCGGAAGTTCCATCAGGCCCGCCACCTCTGCATCAGCTTCTTCTCCCCGGAGGGGGAGGTCTTCTACAACCGCGGCGACTGTACCCGCAGCGGCGTCCTCACGGGGTGCTAGCTCCAGGCATGCGACTCCAGCACCAGGGCCGGTTGAGGCCTCTAGGTCTGGAGGTTCTTCCCGATTGAGGGGGGCCTCGACTAGGGAAATGCCCGTGGCTGCAACGAGTCCCGGGGGGCCTTCCGGAGCTTCCACGCCAGCGGCGGCTATGGTCAGCCCAGAACGCCCAGGAAAGAGGTTCCGCGCAAGCTGGTGCGGAAGCCTCCCAAGGTAATTTTTAATCTTTACCTCAGACAGTTGTTTTGTTGTAGTAACTGTTTTTTAAGTTTCTTCATCCATCATCTGCAGCGTTCCCAAGAAGAGGAGTGAGGCTCCACCCTCAGCCACAGCAGCTGAAGCTGTGAGGGCGGAAGCTCCTGCTCCTGTTCCGGTGCCACCCCAAGTGGTGGCTGAAGCTGCGACAGCTCCGGCGCCAGCTGTCGTGGTCATGGACCTCGACTCATCCCCAGAGACTCCCGTGGTAGCGCCGGACCGCGGGAGAGAAGATGCACCAGCGGCACCTGCCCCGGAGGTTGAAGCTCCGGGTCTTGGTGCAGAGATGATGGAAGCTCCAGTCGTTGAGCCGGAGGAAGCAGTAATTCCGACCCCGGAGCCGGAAATTGTCGAAGCTCCGGCGGTTGAGCCGGAGGTAATTGAAGTCCCGGCGTGCGCACCGGATGTTGAGGAAGTCCTGGCGGTTGGGCCGGCTACCTCAGAAGCACCGGCCGCAGAGCCGGTCGTTGTTGGAGCTCCGGCCACAGGGCCGGTTGATGTTGAAGATCTTCCGTCTCCCGAGCCGGTTGTTGCAGAGGCGTCAGCGCTCGAGCCCCCAGTAGAGGAGGTGCCCAGGCCGGAGCCAAAAGCAGCTCCTGCTCCGGGAGTGACGACGCCAGAGGTACCCGCAGTTAAGCCGGAGTGCTCAGAAGAGGTTGCTGGCCCCCTGCCTGAGTGAGCAAATGAAGACCTGGCGGCGGGGCCTTCGGAACCACTTCCGGAGGTCGGAACTTCATCAGCGGGACCTTCCTCGATGGTGACTGAGGCCATCCCGGAGGACAGCCCTAGTGCCATAGAGGCTCAGGGGACCACTCTTGTGGAGTGGGACCCAATTTTTGTAACTGGAAACCCGCTGGAACCAGCGGAGGAGACCCCAGCAGGTCCGGAACCTATCCCGTTGTCATTTTCTATTGACAACGCCTGCTCCAGTCTGTGTCAAGTTTAGCTAGCATTCTTCCACGACAGCATGGCTCTTGAAGAGGAGCGCCAAACCCTTAGGTGGTGGCGTAACCGGCTCTACTTCGAGACCAAGCTGGCGCAGTTGAGGCTAGCAGATGACAAAGAATGGATTAAGCGGGAGAAGGTACGCCTGGAATACTGGGGCAAATTATTGGATGACAGGGAGAGCATGACTCACGCCCTCGACACTCAATCCTAGGCCATTTATGAGCAGGCCAAAGCAGCTAATAGTGCGGCTGATGAACGCAAAGAAAGGCTGGAAGCCATTAACACTACTCTCATCAAGCGTCGGGAGGCACTTGAGGAGAGGGAGAAGAGGCTCGAAGATGAAGAGCAGAAACTCCTTGAGCTACGGGATGACGTCCTGAAGAGGGAGGAGGTCTCATCGAAAAGGTGGCTCTGGCTTACAAGGGCCTCGACAAGTGCGCCAAGAAATTGAAAGAGCACTGCACTGAGGAGAAGGAGAAGGCCTGGGTGCGGAGGCAGGAACTCTACGAGCAAGTGTGCCATCGCAGCCAGGGAGAAGAAAGTGAGGGGCAGGGAAAAGGACCTGGTTGACCGCCAGAACAAGATCCACCTCCGGGAGGAGGAGCTCGGAAAACTCGAGAAGCGAGTTGCTGAAAAGATTCAGCAAAATGCCAAAGAAGTTGAGCGCCTCGCTCGCGAGAATTCTGAACTGGTGGCGGCCAGCAGATCCTTGGAAGAGTTGAAGGGCTTGAGGACTGCAGACTCTCTACAGATTTGGAAGTTCCTGGGCAAGACCAACGACGCGCCGACACCGATGGGCTTCAGTCCCGTGCGTCCGGATGATCTGGAGCCGGAGCCGGACCTGGCGTTGCAGGCATTGAGCTCGGTAGGTAGCAAACTCTCCAAGGTGGGCGACGTCATTTAGAACCAATTGGAGGTTGACGGGCAATCCCTGGCGAGGAACGTCGCAGAGTATGTGCTGACGTGCTACACCAGCCGGAATCCCCAATTCCCTTTGGACCCGGTGCTTGAAGGTCCCGTCAAAGGAGAAGGTGAAGCCGCCCGAGCCAGCGTGTCGGAGGTTGCCCAAAAGGTCGCCCAGTTCTTCCATAGGGTCTAGGACCATCTCCGTAGCTCCCACTTGTATTCTCTCTTTTTCTTCCTCAATTTTGTAATCCCTTGTCTCCAAATGAATGAAATCCCCAAATTTTTGTGAATTTCACTTTTTGTCTTCAACACTTTTGTCTTCACTTGGCCCCCTGGTAGATGTACACAATTTGATTGTGAACATGTACCAAGAGGATATTGTGTTTTGTTGAAGACTCATTTGCTTCGAACTTGTAAAGTGTAGGTCTGAAGTCTTCAATAGTGAAGGCCCCCTGAGGTTGTCGAAGCTTAGAAGCTCCGGCAGTGACCTTTGCCAACACGTAGTTTGTCGGCAGCAGACTCCATTTGTGGGGTCTTCTAACCATCTTTTATTTAGCGCCGACGGCTGGCCCCCCTAGCTCTACTGGAGCTTGGTTTCTCCGGTGATGCTCATTTTCAATGCTTAACATCGATTACAAGCCACCTAGGGGAGTCGAAGCTTTGTTAGCTCCGACTTTTCTCTATCAACGTAGATTTTTTATTTTTCCTGCACACTGAAGCCAAGAAAAATAGTAAAATTCTTTTCTTGCCTATAACTTCATCGCGGCTTACGATTTTCAAGAAAATTTTAGGTCAAACGCGATTCTAAATACAACCGAATGCGTTGTCTTTTCTTCCAGATCCAATTGTACTTGGACTCGCCTTACTTCGGCCTGCCGGGGTGTAGGTAGAGTGGCGTACTTAGGGTGCTTGACCAGGCTAAGTCGATAGCACACTCCGACACTAGGTTGGCTTGGCGGCATTCAGGCGAGTGGGCCATGAACAATATTTGAATCCAAAAGAATTGACAATACAACTCGAATCGTATATGAACCGGTCGAACTAAAATTTCTTAAGAATTGCACGTCTTTGTTATAGACAAGAAAGAGAAAAATAAAAAATGTTGAGCCTGTACAAAATAAATGCACGTGGAGTCTGTTTCACATGAAGATGTCTTTCATTATAGGTCCGGGGTACATGGGAAACAAGTACACTCTTAGGGTACAAAACCAGGCTAAGCGTGTTTCATTTCTCGTTTAACCCAAGGTAGCTAGCCACACTTTTAGTCCTGAGACTGTGACAAGTGTTGCATGAACTTTGCGGACCTTCTGGGAAAGGTCCGGCTGTTCTCCTGGAGGAACTACCCGACTCTGTACAATGATTCTATAACATACACCTCAAGTTACTACAGACTCACCTCCGTGATGTTAAGTGTAGAACTTATGGAGGTGCTCAATGTTCCAAGGATTTGGGAGAGGTGTCCCATCCTCGGTAGCCAAGCGAACGCTTCCGGGACGGGATACTTTAATCACTCGGAAGGGTCCCTCCCAGCTGGGGGAGAGTTTGTTTAACCCTTCTCTGGATTGTATTCTCCGTAGCACCAAATCGCCTTCCTCGAGCTGTCGGTTGTGTATATGCCGCTGATGATAGCGCCGAAGGGCTTGGCGGTATCGGGCATTCCGAACAGCTGCTTGGCACCTTCCCTCCTCAAGGAGGTCTAGGTCTTCACGCCGGAGCTGGTCCTGCGTGGCTTCGTCGAAGGTCTAGACCCTGAGTGACCCCAAGGTGATTTCCGGAGGAAGGATTGCTTCAACTCCATACACCAGGAAGAAGGGTGTCTCTCCAGTTGACCGGTTTGGAGTTGTCCTGTTGGCCCATAAAGTGGGCGGAAGCTCTTCAATCCAGTTGGCTCCATGTTTTTTCAAGTGCTCATAGGTGCGCGTTTTGAGTCCTTTAAGGATTTCAGCATTTGCTCTCTCAGCTTGGCCATTGCTTGCTGGGTGAGCTACTAAGGCATAGCAAACTTGAATGTCGAGGTCTTCGCAATATCCTTGAAATGCAGAGCTTGTGAATTGGGTCCCATTATCAGTGATGATTTTGTTTGGGACTCCAAATCTGCATACAATGGACTGCAAAAAGTTGATAGCGGATTGCTTGTTGATTGTCACAACTGGAGTTGCTTCTGGCCACTTGGTGAACTTGTCAATGGCAACGTACAGGAACTTGTAACCTCCGACGGCTCTTGGGAAAGGTCCCAAGATGTCCATCCCCCACACAGCGAAGGGCCATGTAGGAGGTATCATTTGTAGGGGCTGAGCTGGTGTGTGAATTTGCTTTGCATGAAATTGACATGCTTCACATTTCTTTACCAGTTCAGTTGCATCCTGGAGTGTTGTAGGCCAGTAGAAACCATGCCAAAAGGCTTTACCAACCAGCGTGCGGGAAGAAGCGTGGTTCCCACACTCGCCTCCATGGATTTCTGCGAGGAGCTCGTAGCCTTCTTCCCTTGTGATGCACCGCATTAGGATGCCATTGGCTCTGCGCCGGTAGAGATCCCCGTCTACCAACGTGTATCTTTTAGCCAATCTGACTGCCCGGTCAGCGGATACATCATCGTCAGGAAGGATGTTGTCTTTCAAGTAGTTCCGGATCTCTGAGATCCATGCATCGGAACTAACTTGAGCATTTGAGTCTTGCGTGCTGGGTTGCTCAGAGCTTCCGGCAGCACCTACGACCCTTGATGGCTGCCATGGTAACAGGGCCATCGGGACCGTCAGCTTCGGGATGCTGATCTCGCCCCCTTCGCTCAGTTCGGCAGGCTGAGCTGTTGGTTTTACAACCTCCGGACAAAAGTTCCGTCAGGAGCCAGAGCTCCGGTTGACGCTTTCGTCGAGAGTTCGTCGGCTTCAGCGTTGTGGGCACGCTGGACATGGTGGAGATCTAGGACTTCGAAGTCCTTTTGAAGCCTTTGGACTTCAAGGAGGTAAGCAGCTAGCTGGAGATTGTTGCAGGAGCATTCACCCTTCACTTGTTTAATGATGAGCTGTGAATATCCCTTGACCAGCAGTTGCTGACACCGTATGACAGTGCCACCCTTAGTCCGTAAATGAGTGCTTCATATTCCGCCATGTTGTTGGTCGCCTTGAAGTCAAGGTGTACCATGTATTTTACCTTCTCTCCGGTTGGTGCGAGGAGGAGGATTCCATCTACGGCCCCCTGCTTTTGCATGGAGCCGTCAAAGTAGAGGGTCCAATGAGGCTCGGTGAAGACCAGAGCTTTGTGTTCCTGCTTCTGCTCACTGGAGCCCCCAGGGTTTGATGGAGAGGGAGTCCATTCCGCCACGAAGTCTGCCAATGCTTGACTCTTGATTGCTTGCCTTGAAATGAATTCGAGATCGAATTCGGCCAATTCCGCTGCCCACTTTGCAATATTCCCAGTTGAGTTTGGATTATGCAAGATTGCTCGAAGTGGGTAGGAAGTCAGCACTGAGATTTTGTGAGCTTGGAAGTAATGGCGAAGCTTCCTGGAGGCAATAAGAACTGCATAGAGCAGCTTATGCACCTCTAGGTATCGAGTCTTGGCATCATGAAGTACTTCACTAATGAAGTACAGTGGGCGCTGAATGGTCCGGACCCTCCCGGAGGGGCCCGGAGCTTCCTCTCCACTGACCCGGATCCTCCCGGAGGGATCCGGATTTTCTTCGGGGACCTCCAGGTCCTGGCTGGAGGAACCCGGAGCTTCTTCAGAAGCGACCTAGACCCTCCCGGAGGGGTCTGGGTCTTCTGAAGTAACTTCTTGTGGATTCAAGTCTGGGAGCTGGGACCTAGACTCGCTTTCAGGAACCTCCAGACCCTCCTGAAGGGGTCTGGACTCCTGAGTATGGGATGGTTCTGGTCTCTCCGCAACCAGGACCATACTGACGACTTCATCAGTGGCTGAAATGTAAAGCAGCAAAGGCTCACCAGGGTTCGGAGCTACCAGTGTTGGTAGGGTGGTGAGGAACTGTTTTAGTTCCTGGAACGCCTTTTCTGCTTCTTCAGACCATTGGAATGGTACGGACTTCCTCGATAACTTGAAGAAAGGGAGTGCCCGTTCCGCCAGTCTTGAAGTGAACCGGCTGAGGGCTGCTAGACATCCAGTTAGCTTTTGGACATCCTTGATGTGAGCTGGTGGCCGCATGTCTTCAATGGCTTTGATCTTCGCCGGATCAGCTTCTATGCCCCGGTGACTTACCAGGAAACCAAGAAGTTTTCCGGATCTAACCCCGAAGACACACTTGTCTGGGTTTAGCTTTGTGCGGGTGACCCGCAGCTTGTCGAAGACAGCCTGCAAGGTGTCAAGGAGTGACTCCTTGTTCTTGACCTTGACCATGATGTCATCGACGTACACTTCCACTATGTCTCTAATGAGTTCTTCAAAGGTTTTGTACATAGCTCGTACAAAGGTTGAAGCTGCATTCTTGAGACCAAATGGCATGGCTGTATAACATTACAATCCATCTACTGTGATGAAAGAGGTATGCTCTTCATCTTCCCTAGACATTCTGATTTGATGATACCCAGAATATGCGTCTAGGAAACACAGTAATTCACACCTGGAGGTGGAATCCACTATCTGATCTATTCTAGGTAATGGGAATGGATCTTTTGGACATGCCTTATTTAGTGTTGTGTAGTCGATACACATCCGAAGCTTCCCGCTGGCCTTGGGCAAAACGACTGGGTTTGCCAGCCATTTTGGATGGAAGACTTCTCGGATGAATCCAGCTTCGAGCAACTTCTTCACTTCTTGTCGAATGAAGTTTTGTCGCTCTACGGATTGCTTCCGAGGCTTCTGATGCACAGGCCAGGCGTCGGGGTAGATCTTCAGATTGTGCTCAATCACTTCCCTGGGGATCCCAGGCATTTGTGACGGTTGCCAAGCAAACACATCGACATTAGCCCGGAGGAAAGCGATGAGCGCGAGTTCCTATTTGTCATTCAATCCCCCCGATATACAAGTGGTCTGAGCGGCATCGGAACTGATTTGGACGACTTTGACGGGAATGTCGGTGTCGCCGCTTGGCTGCACACGAGGTGCAGAAGTCGAGCCTCGCTGACGAATGCTCGGGGGTTTTGGATCTTGCTCCTGCCTGGAGTCCTCCTCTTGCGCCGTAGTAAGCGCATGGAGTTCTTCCAGAGCAGTTACTCCAGCAGTCTCCGCGGATCCGGAGAACTCCTACTGGTGTTGGCATCTTTAACACCAGGTAGCCATAATGAGCAGCTGCCATGAATTTGTACAAGGCAGGCCTACCCAAGATGGCATTGAAGGGTAAGTTGATCTAAGCAACATCAAAGACCAACTTCTCGGTGCGATACTTCTCCCGGGTCCCGAAGGTAACGGGAGGGTAATAGCTCCGTGTGGGGTAATGGCTCCCGGACCTACTCCAGAGAAAGGTCGGGAGGGGTGGAGATCCGAAGGTCGGAGCTGAAGCTTGGTAAAAGCTTCGAAGCTTATGAGGTTGAGCCCCGAACCTCCGTCTACCATGACATGGTGGAGCTGGATGTTATTGATGGTAGGAGATACCATCAAAGGTAGCTAACCTGCTCCAACCATGCTTCAAGGGCAGTCCAAAGCATCAAAAGTGATGGCTGTGTCCATCCACTTCCGATGAGGCTCCGCCCTGGCTGTAGGAGCTACAGCAGCCATGTCCCGATGCATAGTCTTGATGACGCGGCGGGAGGTGATGTCCCATGACCCACCAAAAATGGTGTTCATGGTCTTCCGACACTCGTTGTCAGAAACGTCGGAATCGTCGTCGACGGAGGTGTAGACGACCTTCAGGACCTTTTTGGGATCCTGAAAACCTAACACCTCTTCAGCCGGAGCTTCATCAACTTTTTGTTTTCCTTCCCTCTGTCTGAAAGGAGCTTCTTCCCGGCGCTTATTGTAGCGCTCGGCAAGGTTTTGGACCTCCCGGCAGTCTTCCCAACTGTGGTTGTCTGTTTTGTGAATTGGACACCACGGTTTGCCACCATCTTCAGAAGACAGTCGAGGTCGCTTCTCAGGGCGTGGCCCCCGGCCACCCGGAGCTGCAGCAGCTGCAGCATTGGATGCACCGGCCGACGGCTTCTTCTTGCCGTTGGTCTTTTTCTTCTTCTTGCCACTCCCGGAGGTAGAGGCTTCTCCTTTGGAGGATTTCTTGTGATCCTTCGGAGTTGGTTTGGAGTGCATTTCACGGCCCTCCGCAGCTCTGGCACATTTGTCAGCCAGGCTGAAGAGTTCTGTGACACTGGTAATCTCCTTGATCGCCAGTTTCTCCAGCATCTTCTTATCCCGTACACCCTGTCTGAATTCCATAATGACAGAAGTGCTAGAGATAGAAGGGATAGAGTTTCGTACCCGAGAGAACCTCTGGATGAATGATCGTAGGGATTCTCCTCATTTTTGCACAACTGCAAAAAGGTCCAGTTCGGTGCATGTTCGGGTGTATGAACTCCCGAAGTTGGCGGTGAACTGCCGGCACAGCTCCTCCCAACTGTTGATGGAGTTGGGTGGAAGGCTCATAAACCAGGACCTGGCGGTCCCAGTTAAAGCTACTGGGAAATAATTGGCCATTACGGCCTCATTTCCTCCAGCTGCCAAGATAGCAGTGGAGTAAATCTGAAGAAATTCGACAGGATTAACGGTCCCGTCGAACTTCTCTGGCAGGTGAGGCCGGAACTTCTGTGGCCACCTGACCATAAACAGATGCATGGCCAGGGCTGAACAGCCTCCTCCTACTCCTTCAGGAGCAGGAACGTCTTGAGCTTCTCGTCTTTCACGAGTACGCTCAATATGGACTCGACTGTCTTGTTGGCGATATCGGCGATCAAGCTCCGCCCGGAGGTCATGAGTTGAAAGCCTTGATACCGTGTGAGTGCGTCGTGCCCCGGAGGGCAATGACATCACCTGCTGTGATGCAGCACGTCTCCTGTTGTTGGAAACGTGCAGACTAAGTCTGCCAGACAAGGTTCGTCGCTGCGACGGGGCCCGTCCTGAAGGAGGAGGACCCTGGTTGCTGATGCAGTCGGCTGCTGCTACAACCAAATGTTCCACACCGGCCCTCCACTGCTCCAGTGCATCCCGGGATGCATCCGGAGGTGGTGGACGTTGGAGAAGAGCACGTGCTGCATGGAGTGCGTGTTCCGGGTTGTCATGATTTGCCGACACAGTGATGGACGCCGGTGCACCATCGCGTTGTCCAGCTTGATTTGCTGGTGGAGGCGGTGGTGGTGGTAGTGTGACTCCTGCTGGCACTGAGGCTCCTGCTTGTGGCTGCATATTGGAGGGATTTACCCCAACAGCTTGAATAGCAGGATGACCGTTGGATGATCCAGCAGCTGAGTTCACCATTCTTGAAATCTCAGGCGCCCCCCCTACCTGGTCCGCCAACTGTCGGTGGTTTTGATCCGGCGGATCTCCCGACACTACTAAAGTGTTAGAGGAGTTTGAGGTTCGGTGTGGGCGCGCGAAGATTCAAGAAGGTGAAGTGTAAATGACACAGTAGACATGGAGATTTACGTGGTTCAGGCCGCCTGAGCGTAATACCCTACTCCACGGGGTGTGTTGGTGTTGTATTGGATGTATGAGCTCAAAGTGAGTTCAGGGTGCAGAGTGAGCGTGTCGCGTCTATGTGTTTCGCGTGTGTCCAGAGAGTGTATCGAGCGTGTCCTATGTACTGTTGGCCTGTCCTTTATAGTACAAGGGCAGGCCATTACAAGTTAGCCTGGCCCGACATGTGGCCCCGGCGGTTACTGATATTGATACACATTCAACACGTTTAATTGCCCTTAATGACCGAGTTATGGGCTTTGACGGCACCATTACTGGTAATTAAGGTCGTCCAATCGTGTGTCATTAATATAGTATTAGTGACACTTGACCGGGTCTTGAAGTCCTTGATTCCCCTTTGAAGATCCGGAGCCATTGTGGAGTCTTCCAGAGGTTAGAGGCTGAAGATCCGACGGTTGGACACGTGGCAGCTCCGGAGCATACTGTGGGAAACAGATAGCTCCGGAGCTACCTGACACGTGTCAGTTCTAGAGCTTCCCTCGGTCTGGGGTTAGGTCCGGGGGTGCCATTTCGGTACATAGCCCGGAGCTTCCCCCTTGTGGGCGGTAGCTCCGGTTTGATAGTACACGTGGCGACCCTGGGACTAACCATGTTGGAGAAGCGGGTCCGGTTATGTCTGACATGTGGGCCTCCGAAGGTCTTCAAATCAAGTAGATGACTTTCCCTCGAGATCTTTGTAATCTCAAGGGGTGTACGGTTCCCAGGGTATCGACAATAGCCATCGAGAGCACGTCCAAGAAATCTACACTCTTCCCTACACTCGGTGCAAGGAAGGGAAATGACACTTGCCTTATGGCAAAGGAAGGTAAACGCAAGGTATTCATCAAATCCCCTTCCGTGCATTCCTACTCTAGTGATGATGAAATAGATAGTGATGATGAGGATATGCTAAATGGACTAGATAGAAAAACTGCAACAAAAATGAAATTCTTACTTGATCAACTTGTTGAGAAGGAGAAGTTAATTCATCGTCAAGAGTACATGATTATCTCCCAAAAGGAGGAGTATGTTGAACTTGACAAACTTCTAGAGCTTGAGAAGGAGAAAAACAATTCACTAGAGCTTGAGTTAGCTTGAAGCAAGAAAGCTTGCTTGGAGTTAACTGACTCAAATGTTGCAATCAAGGACCAACTTGCTGACCTGATCAAGGTTAACAAGATCCTTGAAGTGCAAGTTGAGTCACTCAAGCTTAGTGAACCTTCCACCTCTTCAAACTCACCTTCTCAACCCACTAAAACTGAGTTTGCTCATATGTGCACATGTAGTAAAACTGAAAGCATATTGGAAGGGAAATCAACCTCCACAAAGGATAAAAATCCTACACAATGTGGCATATTTGACAAGGAGAAGATCAACTATGCACGTAGTGCATACTTGGTCCAAAGACCTCCAAATGTCAAATATGGCATTGGTTACTCTTATGATGAAAAGCAGCATGCTAGAAGTCATAAGAATAACAAGGGAAGGATTTCTTTTGTGAAGGGAAGACCCTCTCAAACTGGTAAGTCGAAGAATAAAAACCTGAACTCACACGAATACCGGACTAGTCCGCTTGGTGTCCGGACAAGTCCGGTCCTCCGGACAAGTCCGACCCCTCAGACTAGTCCGGCTGATAAACAATGGCAGCTATTATTCAAAACTTTTGATGCCTCCTATGTATTAATTAGAAATAATCTTGGCAATGTATGTGCTCATTATGTTGGGCCAAGCCATGGGAACACAAAATCCCATGTGTGGGTGCCCAAATGTATTGTAACTAACCTCCAAGGACCCAGCAAGCTTGGGTACCTAAAACCAAAGCATAATTTGTTTTTGCAGGCCTATTCCTCCGGTGGATCCAAATGGGTGCTAGACAGTGGATGCACCAACCACATGACCGGAGAAAGGAGGATGTTCGTGGAATATGAAGAGAATGAGGACCCAAACGAGGGCATCTACTTCGGAGATAATAGTCAAGGAAGGGTGCTCGGTACTGGTAAAATTGCAATATCTTCTCAACACACACTTTCTCATGTTTTACATGTTGAATCTTTAGATTATAACCTGCTGTCCATATCTCAACTATGTGACAAAGGTTATAATTGCTTGTTCACTAACGAGGGTGTGACCGTCTCTAGGAGGAGTGATGGTTCCATTGCATTCAAGGGTATGTTGAAGGGAAAGCTTTACCTTGTTGACTTCAACAAAGATAAAGCCGAACTCGACACATGCTTGATTGCAAAAACCAACATGGGTTGGCTGTGGCACAGACGGCTAGCGCATGTTGGTATGAGGAACCTTCAAAAACTCCTCAAGGGCGATCACATCCGCGGTTTGAAGGATGTTGTTTTTGAGAAAGACAGGCCTTGTAGCGCGTGCCAAGCCGGGAAGCAAGTTGGAGCACATCATCCCACAAAGAACGTCATGACTACAACAAGACCGCTCGAACTACTTCACATGGACTTGTTTGGTCCAATTGCTTACATAAGCATCAGCGATAACAAATAAGGTTTAGTTATAATTGATGATTTTTATCGATTCACTTGGGTTTTCTTTTTGCATGATAAGTCGGAAACACAAGGAACACTCAAGAAGTTCTTCAAACGAGCTCAAAACAAATTTTCATTAACAATCAAGAGTATTCGAAGCGACAATGGCACAAAGTTCAAGAACACACAAGTGGAGGAGTACCTTGATGAAGAGGGCATTAAGCATGAATTTTCAGCGCCATACTCGCCACAACAAAACGGAGTTGCCGAAAGAAAGAACCGAACACTCATAGAGATGGCAAGAACAATGCTCGATGAGTACAAGACTTCGGATCGATTTTGGGCGGAAGCGATTAACACCGCTTGCCACGTCGCAAATCCACTTTATCTTCATCGACTACTCAAGAAGACTCCCTATGAACTACTTACCGGTAACAAACCAAACATTTCATATTTTCGAGTTTTCGGTTCTCCATGTTATATCCTGAACAAGAAGCCTAGGACTTCAAAGTTCGCTTCAAAGTCCGATGAAGGTTTCTTGCTTGGTTATGATTCGAACACTTACGCCTATCGTGTCTTCAACAAGGCCTCCGGACTTGTTGAAGTAGCACGTGACGTAGTGTTCGATGAGACTAATGGCTACAAAAGGAGCAAGTTGATCCATGTGAATTAGGTAAATAAGAAGCTCCTTGTAAAGCATTGAAAAGAATGGCTCTAGGCGAAGTTTGACCACAAGAGTCACCTTCACACGTACATGAGGAAAATGAACCACAAGAGGAGACCATCAATCAAGGGGGAGCTTCAACACAAGATCAACCACAAGAGTATGAAGATGATCAACAAGTCAATGAAGGCAACCACTTAGGGGGAGAAGCGGACAATCATGAAGACACAACTACTCAAGTGCCACACCCAAGAGTACACCAATGCATCCAAAGGGATCACCCATTCGACAACATCATCGGTGACATCCAAAAGGGAGTAACCACTAGATCTCACATAGCTAACTTTTGTGAGCATTATTCGTTTGTATCCTTTCTGGAACCACGCAGGATTGAGGATGCATTGAAGGATCCGGACTGGGTGGTGGCAATGCAAGAAGAATTGAACAACTTCAAGCGGAACGAGGTGTGGGAACTTGTGGCAAGGCCCAACGCAAACATCATCGGCACCAAGTGGGTCTTCCGCAATAAACAAGACGAACACGGGGTGGTGACAAGGAACAAGGCATGACTTGTGGCCAAAGGGTACTCACAAGTCAAAGGTTTGGATTTCGATGAGACTTTTGCTCCAGTAGCTAGGCTTGAATCTATTAGAATATTACTTGCATATGCTACTCACCACGATTTCAAGCTGTATCAAATGGATGTGAAAAGCGCCTTCCTCAACGGACCGATCAAGGAAGAGGTGTACGTGGAGCAACCACCCGGGTTTGAATACAAAGAGTTCCCCGACCACGTATTCAAATTGCGTAAGGCTCTCTACGGCCTCAAACAAGCTCCTAGAGCTTGGTATGAGTGTCTTAGAGATTTCTTAATTGAGAATGGTTTTCAAATTGGCAAAGTAGATTATACATTATTTACAAAGAATTTAGACAATGATCTATTTATTTGTCAAATTTATGTTGATGATATAATCTTTGGGTCAACCAATCAATCTTTTTGTGCGGAATTTAGCAAAATCATGACAGACAGGTTTGAAATGTCAATGATGGGAGAATTAAAATACTTCTTGGGATTCCAAGTGCGAAAACAAAAGGAAGGAATGTTCATAAGCCAAACCAAGTACACGTAGGACATACTTAAGAAGTTTGGCATGGACAAGGCAAAGCCCATAAAGACCCCCATGGCAACAAATGGCCACTTGGATCTCAATGAAGATGGACCTAACGTCGACCAAGAGGTATACCGCTCCATGATTGGATCTCTACTCTATTTGTGTGCATCTAGGCCAGATATTAGGTTGAGTGTATGTTTGTGTGCAAGATTTCAAGCCAACCCTAAGGAATGTCATTTGACAGCCGTAAAAAGGATCTTGAGATATTTAGTTCATACACCCAACCTTGGTCTTTGGTACCCAAAAGGCTCAAAATTCAATCTCATTGGTTACTTCGATGCAGATTATGCCAGGTGCAAAGTAGATAGAAAAAGCACCTCTGGCACATGCCAATTCCTAGGAAGATCCTTAGTTTCTTGGTCCTCCAAGAAACAAAATTCCATTGCCCTATCCACAGCCGAAGCGAAGTATGCTGCAGCCGGGAGTTGTTGTGCACAACTCCTTTGGATGCGACAAACTCTAAGGGATTACGGTTACAACATGAACCGTATTCCTCTCCTTTGTGACAATGAGAGTGCCATTAAAATTGCCCACAATCCAGTTGAGCACTCTAGAACTAAACACATAGACATAATACATCATTTTTTGAGAGACCATTCCATGAAAGGAGACATAAACATCTCACATGTCAACACCCAAAAGCAATTGGCCGACATATTCACCAAGCCACTTGATGAAAAGCGTTTTTGCGAACTCCGAAATGAACTAAATATCCTTGATGCTCGGAGTGTGGCTTGAAAAGTTGCATACCTGTATGAATTCTTCAAAAATGTTGATTGAATTGTAAAAATCATCTCTCTCAATTTTTCTCAAAAAACTATGTCAATTACTAGATCTTGATGAATTATGATCATTGTTTGGTTGTTGTATGCTTACTGGTCAAATTCATCAAGATTAATTGATTTGTTTTGCCCTTCTATTCTCTATTTATGAACCTTCAAATATATATGAATGGGCTATGCAAATTTCTCCTGGTGACCACGGACTAGTCCGTGGTTACCCGGACTAGTCCGCCCATGTAGACTAGTCCGCTGAGTGCCGGTTAGGCCGGACTAGTCCGATAGACAACGAACTAGTCCGATATAGCTCTCTGGATGACTTCGGACTAGTCCGGTCATCTCCGGACTTGTCCGATTTTTCGTGTCCATAACCCTAGCCGCCACCAAACCCTAATTCCTCTCATCCCCACTCTTGCTCACGCACTCTCTCTCTTGCGCTCGAGCTCCCAAGGTGATTCCTTGCTCCCTCCATCAAAAAGGTGCGCATTTGGGCGGAAATCAAGCTCGACCTCGTGCAGATTGAAGCTAGCGGACTTGTCCGGGCTCCAACTCCCTAATCCTCAAGCTTCAATCGTTTTCTTCGGTAATTTTCTCCCAAACCCTAGAAATCTTGTTTTTCTCCATTGTTGATCGAATAGCCTAGCATCTTTCACTAGATACATGCTTCTTTGATGTACTACATGTATGATAGACTTATTATGCATTAGGAATCAGCCTTTGTCCAGTCTATTAGGTTTTTGAGGATGAACACCGGACTAGTCCAGTCCATGCACGGATAAGTCCGGTCCCCCGGACTAGTCCGTGCCTGTGCACCGGACAAGTCCGATGTCTCTGAACTTAAAACCTAATTCTTCAATTCCTCAATGCACTTCCTTGCTATCTTTTCATACCTATGCCCTGTATCACTTATCATCATTCTTGCAAATCATTCTCAGATCATGTCAAGCTCAAACGATGAAATCTCTGACTTTGAGGCCGAGATGGACCATGAGGTGGCACCTCGGTCCTCGACGGGTCTTGGCAAGAAGCGCCAAGAAAGACCCTCCGAGCCAGCTCCTTCCCCTCCTCAGGTTCGGAGGAAGGTGTTGGCAAAGAAACCAGCTTTGAAGGCAGCTGCATCATCAAGTGGCCCTTGCCAAGCAAAGGTCAAGGGCAAAGGGATAGCGACGGGTCCAGTGGGGCCATTGAAGCTGCATGCTCCCAGGGAAGGGGTCCGGGACCCTACTGAGGAGAAGTTCAATGGCAAGGGCAGTGACTTGGTGGCAAAATTCAAGAGTATCGACTGGTATGGCCGGCCGAAGCAAGCTGCTGATGGAAGGTTCTGGTGCAACTTCCATGCTGATTTCTACAAATCGGTGTATCTACCAATGAAGACCCCCGTGGTGCGCAGTCAGTGGATTGACTGGGCACATTTTGAGAAGAAGGGATGCTCACCGTTCACTGATGTAGTGAGAGCCATTGAGAAGCATGGACTGAGAGATCTGTTTGCTTTCAGGAATAACTGGAATGATGAAGTGATTGCGTAGTTCTTTGCGACCTATCACTTCTCTAGTGAGGATGAAGAGAGTGTCACTTGGATGACCCATGGATCCAAGTACAACATCACTCAAGAAGACTTTGCTAAGCTGCTTCATCTTGACACCACAAGATCTGATTGCTTGGTCATACGCAACATTGGTGTCATTGACAAGGATAGGATGAAGTTCCTATATGAGCCAAACTCAAAGTTCAACCCTCCTTCCACCAAAAACATGAAGCCATTCTTTGTGGTGTTGAACAGAGTGTTAAGAAAGACAATTGCTCCCAAGGATGGCGATGCTGGGAGTGTGCAAGGATACCTTCGGACTCTGATGAGAGTCATAAGCAAGGACCGCCCATTTGATGTGGTGGAATACATTTGGAATGATATGGTAAACATATCCTGCACTCTCAATAGATCTTGCGGATATGCTCCTTACCTAATGTTTGTGATTGAAAAAGTCACCGACATTGAGTTTGTGAAAAATGTGGAGCATATCCCCTTGAGGCCTCAAATGCCTCAAAAGCCGAAGGTCCAGGCTGCTCCCTCTTCGGCATCTAGTCCCGAAGCACTGGCAAGATCAAGAGAAGGTGCTAGAGCTGTCCCTACTTCTAGGGAAGCCCCTCAGCGAGGATCAGCCAGTGGGATCCTCAAGTATCTGGCTGCCATATTCTCCTCCTGCAAGAAGGCCGAAGGGCGGGCCAATAAACTCAACCAGAAGAGAAAGGAGGACATGAAATACATAAAGGCCAACGTGAAGCAAATCTGCCAAAAGCTGGAGATCGACCCCATTGGGTCTCCAGTGATTTCTGAGGACTCTGACGCTGACTTCACTGAGCTCGCGCCCTTGAACCCTTCCGAGCTTGCCTACTTTGGCATTGGGGGCTCGAGTGGCTCCGTCCCTCCTCCTTCTCCTCCTCGTCAAGCTGATGATGAAGAAGACGAAGACGACGATGGGAGGACCGACAGTGAAGAGTGAAGACCCTAGGACCCTCCTCTCCTTCTTTTTGGTGTCTTGATGCCAAAGGGGGAGAGATTGAGGGGGAGTCTTAGCTTTAGCTGTAGGATGCGAGGAGAGAGCTCTTTTTATCTATCTTTGTGATTGTAATGATTTAACGGTGTTTCTAAAATTAACTTTGGTTCTGTGATGCAATGCTTACTTAATTTCACAAGTATTTGTTAAAATCTGTAATTTTGCTCCTGGAATGACATATGTGCTTTGTTTTGGTTGATTAATGTAAATTATGTCACTCTCAATGTCTTAATGTACTTAGTTATGCATCCCACCATAAAGAATGCACATATGGATAATTCTTTCACTACTTGATGTATTTTTGATTCATATGTGCATACTTTAAGAAAATCTCAATTTTTATCATACTTTGTGGAATCTCAACTGGTTGTCATCAATCACCAAAAAGGGGGAGATTGAAAGTGCATCTAAGACTCCCTTGTGGGTTTTGGATGATTTATGACAAGCAATTGGGATCCTAACCTTTTTGTTGAGATGAATGCAGGCCTACAATAGAAAAATGAATAAAATACCAAAAAGAAGGGATGATGAGGAGCAAAGTGGAAATGAGCTCAAGGAAAAAGAGTTGTAGATTATTGTGTATGGAGTGTGTTAAGGAAACACACCCCAAGAGCTCAATGATAATTAAACACACACATTGCACAAAGTCACACAGAACCGGACTAGTCCGATCACTACCGGACTAGTCCGATAACCTTTCTGTACCAGATCGAACAAGTCCGATATCTGTCGGACTAGTCCGATATCTTTCTGAATAGAATCGGACTAGTCCTCCCCAGTGCAGACTAGTCCTCAAAACACTACACAAGTCACTCAAAATCGGACAAGTCTGTTATCAACCGGACTAGTCCGATATCCTTTCTGATCCACTTCGGACAAGTCCGATATTCACACGAACTAGTCTGAAAAACCCACTGATCTAAATCGGACAAGTCCCCCAAGTGCGGACTTGTCATCCAACACACTTAGGGTTCACATGTCCGGACAAGTCCGATGGACATCAGACTAGTCCGAAGATTTCTAGTAGCGAAATCGGACAAGTCCGTTTTCAGCCGGACTAGTCCGATATTTCGGGACACTTAGGGTTTGCTACACACAGCACACCGGACTAGTCTGGTGACCACCACGGACTAGTCCGAACTTTCTGAACCCTAACGGTAACTTTTAGAAACCCCATATAAATAGAGGTGCACGGCCCAATTTCACAAGCTCTCGAACCCTAGCGCCGTCACACCTCCCAAGAGCCTCAAAAATGACCTCTCTCCACGAAATTAAGTGCAACATTGTCCAATCCTTTGAGGATTCATTCTAGGTCATTGGAGAGACACTTGCAACACCACATTGAGCTCTTGGTTTGATTCTCTAACACACTCCTGCGTTTCAATTGTAACTTTTGAGTGTGTTTTCGGTGGCATTGTGATTTATAATCTAAGGGGGCTCTCAACGTGTGAGAACGCCCCTTGAATTCGGTTATTCACCCCTTTGTGATTAGTGGAAGAGGATTGTCCTTCATGGCGATCCAACGAGGGTAGGGTTTGAGAAGACCTGGTCCTTTTGTGGACTCCTCAACGTGGACGTAGGTTGCCTTCGTGGTAGCCGAACCACGGGATAAATCGTTGTGTCTTGTTTTAGTGTTCATCATTCTAATCAATCAACTCAATCTAGGGTTTCATACACATTGTTCATCTTACGTTAAATTGTTGAACATAAGACTTAATTGTGATATAATCCAGTATATAACTATTGAACTGTTGTTTGATTCTATATTTCTGCTGTACACATAAAAGAATCAAACCAATCAATCAAGTTTAATCAACTTAGTCCGTGAACACCGGACTAGTCCGCACTTTACCGAACTAGTCCGATATCTCTAGTATTGAACTGGTTGTTGAGTGTTGCAGGATTCGACAATTTTCAAAAAGGCCTATTCATCCCCCCTCTAGGCCTACATTCATTTGGTTTGGTTATGGTTTGGGTTATGATAAATGGACTTGGTTGATGATGATGGTAAGAATCTGGTATATGGATGGATAAATGTTGATGGATTTGTTATGATGGTAAGTGATGGTGTTGGACTCATAATTGGTAATTATTCGGGATATGATGGGATTAATTTCACATAGACATTGTAGGATGCTTTTTACATGTTTTGAATGTACTTTTCAGCAAATAGCCATTCATTATCATTCCTTGTTTTTAGATACATGTCATATTTTTTTCACACTTGCTGAGTACGACATGTGCTCACCCTTGCAATTCTCCCACCAACTGTTTTAGGTGATGTTAGGGAGTACCCTGAGGATAATGCAAAGTTCTAGGTTGTGTGCTTTCATCGAATTGCTTGTTGTTATGCTTAGAGCCGCACTATCCCCTTTACTTAGTTTGCTTAGTTTAGATTTTTCCGCTGCAGTATTAGTAGTATTAGTAAGAATGATCATTATAGTTTTTAAGTTGAGGATTATTTGAATATTGTAATAAAAGTACTCATTTACTAGTTTGTGTCATTGTAATTTTCTGTATATCATTTATGATGCACTCATTATGTGTGTTGAACATCCTGGACACATATATGCGTCGCACATGGTTCATTTTCAGAACTGGGTGTCACAAATTGGTAGCAGAGCCAGGTTGACCGTAGAACGCAGCCTAGATAGAATGGACACTTTAGGGCACATAGGAGCAGTTAGAAATAGTCGAGGTTTGCTGGTGTGCTGATTGCTATGTAATGATTGCTTGAGTACTTGTGTGCTTAGTAGAGGATCATGGGATGCTTCGGCATTTGCCACGTCCATATAGGCTTGTATAGGTAGTTGCTTAGTTTCATATCCCTTGATGCATATAGTTGGGGACGTTTTCTAAATTCTTCTATCTCTTGCTCTTTCTTTAGATGCCGAGGACCCGCAACCAAAGGAATGTCAATGAGGAAGAGGAGAACAATGGGGCACTTGAGAACAACAACAATGGACTTGGACCGAAGGTTAGCAACCTTAAGCGCTTGATGGCTATGCAGAATCAGCTCATGCAGACCATGATGCAAACTTTAGGGCAGCTACAAGCCAATAACCAAAATCAGACCCATATGCCACCCCCACCACCTCATAATAGATTGAGAGAGTTTATGAGGACTAGGCCATCCACTTGTGCTCAAGCCAATGATCCTATGGAAGCTGATGATTGGCTAAAATCTGTGGAGAAGAAGCTTGCTATTGTCCAATGCAATGATCAAGAGAATGTTCTCTTTGCTTTCCATCAACTATTTGGAGCAGCTGCGGATTGATGGGAATCTCTTTGCAATGCTCATGCTAATCAAGAGAGAATCACCTGGGCTGAAATCAAGGAGAGCTTCCGTTCTCATTTTGTTCTTGAAGGTGTTATGATGTTGAAGAGGCAGGAATTTGAGAACCTAAGGTAGGGAAAGTTGAGTGTGAGTGAGTACCTCAATAAATTCTTTCAACTCTCAAGGTATGCTCCAGAGGATGTTAACCGGGACAGCCGCAAGCAATATTTGTTCATAAGAGGCCTAAATAATGAGATTCAAGTCCAACTGCTCAATTGTGACTATCCAAATTTTCAGAAGCTTGTGGATAAGGCCATTGTGGTTGAGAACAAGTTTCATGAGATGGAACAAGATAACAAGAGGAAGGTGTCATACCAAGGGTAGCCACAAGGGAGCAATGTTTGTCCTCGCCTTGCGCCACCAAGTGTGCCATATCACAACCCCTCCGCTCCTGCTTATCGAGCTGCTTATCCTCCATGCCCAAATCAGCAGCAGCAGCGCCCTGTTTTGCAAGTGTCTCGCCAACCTATGCCGTATGCGCCGTGCCCTAATATGGTGACTAACTCTAAAAATTAGCAGCACCTGAGTTTCCCTGGTGCTTTGGGCAGCAAGACGTGTTATGTTTGTGGAGAGGTTGGACACTTTGCAAGTCAATTACCCAAGAGGAGCTATGGACCAATGAATAATGCTCCAAGGAAGAACCCACCGCCGAATGGAGGAACGCCACAAGCCAACTGTCGAAGTGTTGGATACGACACTTCCCCCGGACCCACTGAGAAGCAGCCCACGGAGGTTCTTTTGTGGTTGGGGCGTGCAGAGATCAATATCAAGATGCTGACCTCAGAGATTTACGTGGTTCGGGCCGCCTAAGCGTAACACCCTACTCCATGGGGTTTGTGTCATTGTATTGAGCGAGTGAGTTCGCTAAGGTCAGGTCGCAAAAAACTTGGCTTCAGAATGTCCCCATGTTCGTGCAGTGCATCCCTTTTATATTTCTAAGGACTGACCGTTACAAAGCTGGCATGGCCCGATATGTGGCCCTAGTGTGCTTAATGACCTAATACACTATCTAAAGAGTATTAAGTACAATTAATAGTGTGGTAATGTGGCTTCATGGCAGCGTTACCCCTATTATTGGTGCATTGATCGTGTGTCATTAATATGACATTAATGATACATTATCAGACCTTGTAAATGCCGCCTTAACCATCCTTGAATGTGTGTAATGGTCATGATCGGCTTGTATTTCTGTTGGTGGCGAAGGTACAGAGGCTCCACACGTGGCAGGTCCAGAGCTTTCCCTTGCGGGAGGGTAGGTCCGGGGTTGCTGTACACGTGTCAGTACCGGAGCTCCTCTCTGATGAGGGCTAGGTCCCGGGCTGTTGTACACGTGTAGTCGCCGGAGCTTCCCTTGGTTGGGAGTTTTGTTCCGGTCCTACTTTACACGTGTTAACCCAGGAGCCAGCCATGTGAGGGGAGCAGGTCCGATGCAACGTGCCATGTGGGACCAGCGAGAGCCTTCGACTCTAACGGGTGGAACTTTCTTGCACTTCTTGCGGTATCGTGGGGTACCTGGTACATAGGGTACCGACAGTGGCCCCCGGGCCCACCTCTGGGCGAAACCCCTTGGGTTAAGTTGTTCTGCTGGAGGTGGGGCCATTCTCGATTCCCGCGCTTCAATTTTCAAAAGTCCTCTGATGCGCCGATAGAGTGACGGTCCGGGAGTGAACCTTCGATGTGTGGCTTGTTATGAATACGGCAGATGAGATCTTTGAGTGTGGATCTCACGCAATTGAAGGTCGCTGGTTCCCAATACGAAAGTCGTATCGGTTCCCCGTGCCCTGTCAGAGCACCGACTTTGGGTTTTCCGCCACTCATCATGGCAACGGTTGCCTTGGGTAAGGACCTCGATCTCTTCGTCGGGGTGGCCCCAGGCCCACTCGTCATAGACAGGGTAGATTTTTGAAAAGCACCCTTGATCTCATTGTGGTTTCCATCCAAGCGTCGCAGAGGCTTGCTTAAGAAGGAAAGTGCGCACAGGTTGAGGACTATTTACGCCTTCATTCGTCTTTGCACCCAGAGCCTCCCAAACTCTGCCTAACTTTCCATCCTTTGCTCCACTTTGTCATGATGGATTTGGGTCTCCCCAAGAGCCGCCTCAAGAGTGATGATGATATGAAGAAGGTTCGGACCTACATGGGGTGGTCCAGCGACTCCATCAACCATTTGGTCCGCGCAGGAAAGCTCTCATTCAAGAAGGAGCGTGACAGCGACATGGTGTACTTCTCAGCGTACGCTATGGTTGGGTTGATCCCACCTTTCTCGACTTTCCTGTTGATGTTACTGGACTTCTATGGTATGCAGCTGTACCACCTTGGCCCACATTCCCTTCTTCTTGTGTTGACATTCGTCCACTTCTGCGAGATGTGGGTGGGTATTCCCCCCTGCGTCGACCTTTTCTGCACCTTCTTCACCATCCACACCACCGACAAGGGATCCGAGTTTCTTGGCTTCTACTATTTTGTGAAGCGCAAGAAATGCCCCTACAAATACTTGAGGTCGTTTCCTTCCAGCAAGTGGGACGACTGGAAGAAGGATTGGATCATCGTCACGGCAGAGGAGCACAACAAATTGGAGATGCACGAAGGTCTCCCGATGTTGACACTGACGCATGGAGTGTGGTTCCAGTGCTGTCAGAGGCCTTCAACCCTGTCTTGACCAGGATACGCAAATGCGTGGAAGGTGTAGTGACACCCCAGATGGTCTTCTACAACTTCTTGGTCAACAGGTGGGCTCCGCTGAAGAAGAGGGAGAAGCTCGCATGGGCCCTCAACAGCGTGATGGATGACGACTGGATTGAAATCGTCCTGAGATCCAACTTGGATGGCGCAGCTTTGGAGCTTCATCTCAAGAAGTTCCAGCATGGAATTGATGTCGAAGGCGATGACTTAACTCCGCCGGCGGCTTTCCTTCCTCTGAACATGGAGGCGCAGTTTAGCAGGGAGCTTCGGGGGATATGTCGGCGCTTGACGATCTTGGTGAGGTGGAAAGGCTTCCGACCACCAGATTGGCGATCCCCGGAGCTTTCGAGGGTGGTCCTGCCCCCGCCCCGAGCCAAAGGACTGAAGAAGTCGGCAAAGGAAAGGGCAAAGAGCCAGCTAAGCCTTCCAGCCAGAAGAGGAAGTTGAAGCACGCTGACGGGAGGTCCGTCAGGCCTGCTCCTTCCACGACGGTTGTTTCTCCCCGGAGGAGGAGGTCTTCTGTAGCTACTGCTGCTCCGGTGCAAACGTCTTCAAGAGGCGTAAGCTCTGGGCAGTCTACCCCGACCTTAGCGCCAGCTAGGAGCTCTAAGTCCGGGAGTTCTTTCCTTCAAAGGGAAGCTCCGACCAAAAGAACTCCGGTGGTTGCGAGTGTTCCTCAACTGAGATCCGAAGCAGTTGTCTCACCGGATTTGGTTTCGAGGTGACTGTGGTGGTAGCATCCTAAGGTAAGCATTGATTGCTCACCCTAAAATGCTATTCTTGTTTTTGATGTATTCTTAATCTTCTTTTCCCTTTGGTTCCAGGGTGTCGAAGAAAGGATCTGGAACTTCAGCGCCTGTTGCAACGGCTGGTGCTACACCTGCCGAAGCTCCGGCTTCAATCACTGAGCCTCCCCGTCATGCGGAGGCGAAAGTCGCGGTAGCTCCGGCGCCAGCTGTCATGAGCTTGGACTCGGAGTCCTCACCCGAACCTCCTGTGGTAGCACTGGACCGCAGGAGGGAAGTTGAAGATGTGCCCCTGGCGGCAGAGGCTGATGCTCCAGCACCGGTGATGCTAGAAGTTCCGGCTTCTGAGCCGGAAGTTGCCGAAGCCCTGGCTGCTAAGCCAGAGGTAGTTGAAGCCCCGGCTATTGAGCCGGAGATCACCTAGGCTCCGGCCCTTGTGCCGAAATGGTTGAAGATCTGGCGGCAGGGCCGGAAGTGGTAGAGGGTCCGGCTGCTGAGCCGGAGGAGGTTGGAGGTCCAGCAGCTGTGCTGGAGGTGGTTGAAGGTCCGGTGGTTGTGACGGAGGTGGTCGCCGTGCTGGAGCCTGAGCCAGCGGCAGTTGAGGCCCCAGATGAAGCTCCTGCATCTGCTCCAGAAGTGGTGGTCCCGGAGGTACCTTGGCTAGAGCCAGAGCAACTTGCAGAACTGGCGACTGGTCCTTCAACTTCAGAGCCGTCGACTGAGGACCCGGAAGCGGCGCCTTCAACTGCTCCAGAGGTGGAAGTTCCCCCCGTGGCTTCTTCTTCTGCTGCTGAAGGCCTCCAGGAGAGCGGCCCTAGCGCTGCGAGAGTACAGGGGACCACTATTGTAGAATGGGACCCAATTTTTGTGATGGAGAACCCGTTTGATCCTGCGGAAATGATCCCGGCAGGCCCAGAACCTATCCCTCTGGTGTTGTCCATAGACAACGCCTGTTCAAGTCTCCGACAGGTCCAGCTTGCCTTCGATCATGGGAGCAAAACCTTGGAGGAGGAGCACAACACCTTGAGGCGTTGGCGCAACAGAATCCATTTTGAGACCAAGCTTGCTTAGACAAGGTTGGCTGACCAGAAGGAGTGGATAAAGGGAGAGAAGGCCCGATTAGAATACTGGGATAAGTTGATGGAGGAGAAGGAGGCTGCCATCTGGGCACTCGATGCTAATTCCAGGGAAATCCTAGAGCAAGCCAAGGAGAGACGTGACGCTGCTAACGAGCGTTACGAAAAGCTCCCATAGTTGAATGTGACTCTCCTAAAGAATCGAGCGGACCTAGAGGCGAGGGAGGAAAAACTCCTGGCGCAGTAGGAGGATGTGGTGATAAGAGAGGTGGAGGTCACCCAGAAGTTGACTCTGGGTGAGAAAAATTTGGCAGATCGCAGCAAAAAGCTGTATCTATGGAAGGAGGAAGAGAGGAAGAAGAACTGGAAGGTGGGGCAAGAGCTCTCAAAAAGAGAGTCTGACGTTGCTGCTAGGGAGGAGAGAGTCAAGGGCAGGGAAAAGGACCTAGCTGAGAGGCGGAACCGCATCCACCTCTGGGAGACGGAGCTGGCCGACCAGGAGAAGCAGGTTGCTGAGATCATGCAGCAGCATGCTAAGTTGGCTGAATGACTTGCCCGTGAAGGTTCGGGGCTTGCGGCCGCCCAGAGGTCACTGGAAGAGCTGCGGAGCTCGAAGGCGACTGAGTCCTTGATGGTATGAGACTTCTTGGGGCGTGTAGACAGGGCCCTTGTGCCTCTTGGTTTCAGTCCAGTACGCCTAGAGAACCCGGCGCAGGAGCTAGACCAGACGCTGGCGGCACTTGGCTCTGCAGGCAGCAAACTCGACGCGATGAGTGACATCATCGCCGATCAACTAGAGACGGAGGGTAAATCCTTGGCCAAGAACGTCGTTGAGTATGTCTTAGCATGTTACCGGAGCCGAGACCCCCAGTTCTCCCTTGATCCGGTCCTTGAAGGAATCATCACGGAGGAGGAGGATGTCGCTAGGGCTAGTGTCCAAGAAGCTACTGAGAAGTTTGCTACATTTTTCCACAGGACCTAGATCCTCCAGTAGCTAGGACTTTTCTCCCTTTGTCCCATGTAATCTCAATTTTGTAATCCAGTTCTTCTGATTAATGAAATCCTCCTTTTTTCCTTGAATTTCACTTTGTCTTCAATATACTGTGTTGTGTCTTGTTGGCCCCCTGGTACATGTGTACAGTTGATGTGTGTACATGTACCAAAGGTTATGACAGTATGTTTATGACTTGGTTGCTTTGAACTTGTAGATTTAAGTCTGAAGTCTTCAATTTTGAAGCGTCGAAGATAGGTCCCCTGGAATGGTCGGAGCTTGGTAGCTCTGGCGTCAACATATTAGATGTTGACGGTGGACCTATCTTGGGAGATGTTGGAGCTTAATAGCTCCGGCGTCGTCCACCATCGCTATGTATTTTCGCTTTTTCTATATATTCAGGCAAAAGAGAAAGTAAAAATTGTCCTCTTGTCTATAAATTGGTTGTGACTTATTATTCTTATTTGGACTTTAGATCCAAAGAAACTCAACATGATAACAAGCTTTTTGATAGAATCTTCCTAGATCCACATGCCTTTTTAGTACTCACCCTACTGAGGTCTGCCAGAGTGTAGGTAGAGTGACGTAGTTAGGGTGCAGGACCAGGCTACGTTGATAGCACACTTCGGACCTATGTTGGCGTGGCGTTCGGGCAAGTAGACTATGTAGCATTGTTAAGATATAAAAAGACTATCAATAAGGCTTGTAACACATGTGAATTACTTGAAATAAAGTTCAATAAGATTTGCACAACTTCATTATAGACAAGGGCAGTAAAAATAATTTGATATATTGAGCCTTGTACAAAAAGTAAATGCACGTGGAGTCTTTTTTCACACAATAATGCCTTTCATTATAGGTCCGGATTACAGGGGAGACAAGGACACAGTTAGGGTGTTGGACCAAGCTAAATGTGTTATACATCTTGTGCTAACCCAGAGCAAGTAGTTACACTTTTAGTGCTGTGACAGTGTCAAGTGTTACTTGAACTTCCCGGACCCTCCCGGAGGGGTCCGGATGTTCTCCCGGAGGACTTGCTCATCTTTGTATAATGACTCTACAACATGCATTGTGTGTAATTACAGACTAACCTTCGTGATTCTAAGCATAAAACTTACGGAGGTGCTCGATGTTCCAAGGATTGGGAAGTGGGATCCCATCCTCAGTTGCCAAGCGAACGCATCCCGGTCGAGATACTTTAATGACTCGGAAGGGACCCTCCCAGCTGGGGGAAAGTTTGTTAATCCCTTCAAGAGTTAGTATGTTCTGGAGCACCAGGTCGCCTTCTTCAAGCTGTCGATCATGCACATGCCTTTGATGATAGCGCCAGAGCGCTTGGCGATAAGGTGCATTTTGAACGGCTGCTTGGCACCTTCCCTCGTCGACGAGGTCAAGGTCTTCACGCTGGAGCTGGTCCTGCGTGGCTTCGTTGAAGGTCTGGACCTGGAGGGACCCCAAGGTGATCTCCGAAAGAAGGACTGCTTCAGCTCTGTACACTAGGAAGAATGGAGTCTCCCCAGTTGACCGATTAGGTGTTGTCCTATTCACCCATAATGTGGACGGAAGCTCTTCAATCCAGTTAACTCTGTGCTTTTTCAAGAACTCGTATGTGCGCCTCTTGAGTCCTTTTATGATTTCTACGTTTGCTCTCTCAGCTTGGCCACTGCTTGCAGGATGATCTACTGAAGCGTAGCTAATTTGAATGTCGAGGTCTTCGCAATATTCTTGGAATGCAGCACTTGTGTACTGAGTTCCATTGTTAGTTATGACTTTGTTTAGAACTCCAAATATGCATATAATGGACTTCAAGAACTTGATTGTTGATTGTTTGTTGATTGTTACTACTGGAGTTGCTTCCGGCCACTTGGTGAACTTGTCGATGGCGACATATAAGAACCTATAACCTTCGACGGCTTTTGGGAAAGGTCCCAAGATATTCATGCCCCACATAGCGAATGGCCATGTAGAAGGTATCATTTGTAGTGATGAGCCGGTGTGTGAATTTTTTTTGCATGGAACTGACATGCTTCACATTTCTTCACTAGCTCAACCGCATCCTGAAGTGTTGTAGGCTAGTGAAAGCCATGCTGGAAGGCTTTACCGACCAGCGTGCGAGAAGATGTGTGTTTCCCGCACTCGCCTCCATGGATTTCCGTGAGAAGATCGCCGCTTTCTTCCCTTGCAATGAACCGCATTAGGACGCCATTGGCACTGCATCGGTAGAGATCCCCTTCTGCCAACGTGTATCTTTTAGCCAATCTGACAATCCGGTCAGCGGATACACTGTCTTCGGGAAGGATATTGTGTTTCAAGTAGCTCCGGATCTCCGAGATCCATGCATCGAAGCTAACTTTAGCTTCTGGGTCTTGCGTGCTGGGTTGCTCGGAGCTCCTGACAGCACCTACGACCCTTGGTGGACGCCATGGTAACAGGGCCACCGGGACCGCCAGCTTCGAGGTGCTGGTCTTGCCCCCTTCGCTCAGTTCGGCAGGCTGAGCTGTTGGTTTTGATAACCTTCGGATGAGGATTCCGTCAGGAGCCGAAGCTCCGGTTGAGGCTTTCGTTGAGAGTTCATCGGCTTTGGAGTTATCAAGGCGCTGAATGTGATGGAGATCTAGGACTTCGAAGTCCTTCTAAAGCCTCTGGACTTCAAGGAGATAAGCAGCTAATTGAGAATTGTTACAGGAGCATTCACCTTTCACTTGTTTGATGATGAGTTGTGAATCTCCCTTCACCAACAGTTGTTTGACACCATAAGATAGTGCCACCTTGAGTCCGTAGATGAGGGCTTCATACTCCGCCATATTGTTGGTTGCCTTGAAATCAAGGTGTACCATGTACTTGACCTTCTCTCCGATCGGAGCTAGGAGAAGGATTCCACCTCTGGCCCCCTGCTTCTGCATGGAGCCATCGAAGTAGAGGGTCCAGTGAGGCTCAGTGAATACCGGAACCTTGAGCTCTGGTTTCTGCTCACTGTGGCCCCCAGGGTTTGATGGAGAGGGAGTCCACTCCGCCACAAAATCAGCCAATGCTTGACTTTTAATTGCTTGTCTTGACACGAATTCTAGATCGAATTCTACCAGCTCTGCTGCCCACTTTGCAATATTCCCAGTAGAATGAGGGTTTTGCAAAATTGCACGTAGTGGAAAAGAAGTTACCACTGATATTTTGTGGGCTTGGAAGTAATGATGAAGCTTTCTTGAGGCGATAAGAACTGCATAAAGCAATTTACGCACCTCTATGTATCTTGTATTGGCGTCCTGGAGTACTTCACTAATGAAGTACACAGGGTGTTGGACTGTCCGGACCTTCCCAGAGGGGCCCGGAGCATCCTCCTCATCTACCCAGACCCTCCCGTAGGGGTTCGGACCTTCTTTTGGAATTTCCTGGTTCCTGCCGAAGGAACCCGTAGCTTCTTCTGGAGTGACCCGGACCCTCACAGGGGGGTCTGGATCTTCTTGTTTAGTAGCAGTTACTCCTTCGTTTGAAGGAGGTTGATCCTCCAGCATCTCGCCTTGAGGATCCGTGCCTGAGGGTTGGCGCCCAGACTCGCCTTCAGGTAGTTCTGGACCCTCCCGGAGGGGTCTAGACTCCTGAATTGATGATGTCTTCAGTCTTTCCGCGACCAGAACCATACTGACAACCTCTATAGTTGCCGAAATGTAAAGTAGTAAAGGCTCACTAGGGTTTGGAGCTACCAAGATTGGTAATGTGGTGAGGAGCTGCTTCAGCTCTTGAAACGCATTTTCTGCTTCTTCAGACCAATGAAATGGTCCAAACTTCCTCAAGAGTTTGAAGAAGGGTAGCGCCCATTCTGCCAGTCTTGATATAAACTGGTTGAGCGCATATAGACATCCAGTCAACTTTTGGACATCTTTAATGCGTGTTGGGGGCCGCATTTCTTCTATAGCCTTGATCTTCGCCGGATTTGCTTTGATTCCTCAATGGGTCACCAAGAACCCTAGAAGATTTCCGGAGCTAACCCTGAAGACACATCGGGTTTAGCTTAGTGCGCGTAGTGCGCAGCTTGTCAAAGACGGCTTGTAAGTTGTCAAGGTGTGACTCCTTGTTTCTGATCTTTATGACGATGTCATCGACATACACCTCCACCAGGTCTCTAATTAGCTCTCCAAATGTTTTGTACATGGCTCGCACAAATGTTGAAGCAGCATTTTTAAGACCAAATAGCATGGCAGTATAACAATACAATCCATCTACTGTTATGAAGGCAATATGCTCTTCATCTTCCTTAGACATTTGGATTTGATGATATCCAGAATATGCATCTAAGAAACACAGTAGTTCACACCCGGAGGTGGAGTCCACTATCTGATCTATTTTAGGTAGTAGAAATGGATCCTTTGGACATGCCTTATTTAGGGTGGTGTAGTCGATGCACATCCGAAGCTTCCCACTGGCCTTGGGTACAACAATTGGGTTTGCCAGCCATTTTGGATGGAAGACTTCTCGGATGAATCCAGCCTCGAGCAACTTCTTGATTTCCTGTCAGATGAAGTTTTGCCGCTCGATTGATTGCTTCCGAGGCTTCTGGTGTACAGGTCGTGCATCTGGGTAAACCTTCAGATTGTGCTCAATCACCTACCTAGGGATCCCAGGCATTTGTGACGGTTGCTAGGCAAACACATTGAGATTAGCCCGGAGGAAAGTGATGAGCGCGAGTTCCTATTTGTTGTTCAGACCACCCAATATACGGGTAGTCTGAGCAACATCAGAACCGATTTGGACGACTTTGACGGGAATGACGGCATCGCCGCTTGGTTGCACACGAGGTGCGGAGGTAGATCCTTTGTGATGAATACTTGGAGGATTCACAGCTGGCTTCTTACCGGATGCTTCCTCTAACGTTGTGGTAAGCGCATAGAGTTCTTGTCAGAGACGTCAGAGTCGTCATCGACAGTGTTGTAGACGGCTTTCAAAACCTTTTTGGGGTCCTGGAAACCTAGCTCCTCTTCAGTCGGAACTTGGTCAACTTTTTGTTTTCCTTCCCTTTGACGGAAAGGAGCTTCTTCCCGATGCTTGTTGTAGCGTTCGGCAAGGTTCTGGACCTCCTGACATTCTTCCAAGCTGTGTCGATTTGTCTTGTGAATCGGACACCATTCTTTGGAATTGTTGCTGTCCTTTGATGAAGGACGAGGTCGCTTCTCGGGGTGTGGCCCCCGCTTCCAGGGGCTGCAGCAGCAGCAGTTGGTGCGCTGGCCGACGGCTTCTTTTTGCCACTGGGCTTCTTCTTCTTCTTGCCACTACCGGAGGTAGCAGCTTCAGTTTTTGAGGACTTTTGGTTAGCCTCTAGATCTGGCTTGGAATGCATCTCACGGCCCTCCGCAGCTCTAGCGCATTTGTCGGCTAGGATGAAGAGTTATGTGACGCTGGTAACTTCTTTAATAGTCAGCTTCTCTAGCATCTTCTTATCTCGAGCACCCTTTTTGAATGCAACAATAATAGAAGATCTCTAGATAGAAGGAATGGTATTTCGTACCTGAGAGAATCGCTGGATGAAGGACCGTAGCAATTCCCCCGACATTTGCTTTACAGCAAACAGGTCCAGTTCAGTGTTGGGTCGGGTGTAGGAGCTCCCATAGTTGGCAGTGAATTGCTGACATAGTTCCGCCCAACTATTAATGGAGTCGGGTGGAAGACTCATGAACCAGGACCTTGCAGTCCCGGTTAAAGCCCCCGAGAAGTAACTAGCCATTACAGCCTTAGCACCTCCCGCTGCCAAAAAGGCAGTTGAGTAGATTTGAAGAAGTTTGGCGGGGTTGACTGTCCCGTCAAATTTTTCTGGCGAATGAGACCGGAACTTTTGTGGCCACCTGACCATACGTAAGTGCATGGCTAGGGCAAAACAACCTCCTCCTACTCCTTGAGGAGCAGGGTTGTCCTGAGCCTCTCGCCTTTCGCGAGCTCGCTTGATATGGACTCGGTCGTCCCGTTGCCGGTAACGGCGATATAGTTCCGACCGCAGGTCATGAGTCAGAATCCTGGTGATGGTATGGGTGTGTCGCGCCCCGGGGGGCAACGGAGTCACCTGCTGGGAAGCAGCACGTCTCCTTTGTTGAGAGGCTTGTGGACCAAGCCAGCCGGACAGGGTCCGTCGTTGTGAAGGTGCTCGCCCTGAAGGGGGAGGACCTTGGTTACTGATGCCTGCAGCCACAGCTACGGCCAGATGGTCGACATTAGCCCTCCACTGCTCAATAGCACCCTGTGGTGCAACTGGAGGTGGTGGATGTTGCAGAAGAGCTCGCGCAACAATGAGTGTCTGCTCGGGGTTGTTGTTTGTCGATGCGGTGATCGACGTAGATGCCCCATCTTGTTGATTGGCATTGTTTGCCTGAACAGATGGTGCTACAATGCCTACCAGAGCATTGGCACCTGCTGCTTGCTGAATGTTGGAGGGGTTGCCTCCAGCAGGTTGTTCGGCACGATTGCCGTTGGATGATCCAGCAGCTGAATTCACCATCTTGTGATCTCGGGACTCTCCCCTTCCTTGCGCGCCAAATGTCAAAGTGTTGGATACGACACTTCCTCCGGACCCGCTAAGAAGCAGCCCGCGGAGGTTCTTTTGTTGTTGGGGCACGCAGAAATCAATGTCAAGATGGTGACCTCAGAGATTTACATGGTTCGGGCCGCCTGAGTGTAACACCATACTCCACGGGGTTTGCGTAATTGTATTGAGCGAGTGAGTTTGCTAAGGTCAGGTCGCAAAAAGCTTGGCTTCAGAATGTCCCCATGTTCGTGCAGTGCAACCCTTTTATAGTTCTAAGGACTGACCGTTACAAAGCTGGCCTGGCCCGACATGTGGCCCTGGCGTGCTTAATGACCTAATACACTGTCTAAAGAGTATTAAGTACAATTAATAGTGTGGTAACGTGCCTTCATGGCAGTGTTACCCCTATTAATGGTGCACTGATTGTGTGTTATTAATAAGGCATTAATGACACATTATCAGACCTTGTAACTGCAGCCTTAACCATCCTTGAATGTCTGTAATGGTCACGATCGGCTTGTATTTCTGTTGGTGGCAAAGGTCCGGAGGCTCCACACGTGGCAGGTCCGGAACTTTCCCTTGCGGGAGGGTAGGTCCGGGGTTGTTGTACACGTGTCGGTACCGGAGATCCTCTCTGATGGGGGCTAGGTCCGGGGCTGTTGTACACGTGTAGTCGCTAGAGCTTCCCTTGATTGGGAGTTTTGTTCCAGTCTTACTTTACACGTGTTAACCCGGGAGCCAGCCATGTGAGGGGAGCAGGTCCGGTGCAACGTGCCATGTGGGACCTGCGAGAGCCTTCGATTCTGACGGGTGGAACTTTCTTGCACTTCTAGCAGTATCGTGGGGTACCTAGTACATAGGGTACCGACAGCACCATGGACAGCAGAATGTCACTCGTGATAATGTGAATCATGTCTCTATGGAGGAAGCCCAGCAAGTGGATGACGTCGCATTGGTATGTTCTTTGCCAACACCAACCCCGCAACCATTTTATTTGATTCTGGAGCATCTCATTCATTCATCTCATCGAAGTATGTTGCCAAGTAAAATATACTTATAGCTCATTTAAACACACTATGTTGGTAAAACCTCCTGTAGGAGAGATGAGGACAAATATAGTGTGTCCGAGAGTAAGCATCAGAATAAGGTGGTAGACTTTCTTGCGAATTCATCGTCCTAGATTCCCAAGGGATACACATAATACTTGGTATGGATTGGATGAGCAAGTACAATGGAGTTATTCAATGCACCGAGAGGATTGTGTGATTGACAAGTGAGCATGGCACCCGTATTGAAGTTGATATAGCCCAACCCACAACGGACAAAGCAACTATTGACAGTCCATAAGTGCCATATTTAGACCATCAATTCACCTCATAATGTGCACAAAAGAGAAACACAACGTAGTGGTAGGTTCAAAAACTAAACAATTCCACAAGTGTTGGTATTTATTTGTATACAGGTGAATTTAGACCCAAAATACCAAGACATGCAGGGAGTAATCCAAAAAATTGGATTTCGACGAATCAGGCAATGCCACATGTCATCACATGGATCAAATGGCCCATAAACAGAAGTATTCGAGGCCATCCAATGGTGTAGCACCCATATAAAGGGATGGGACCCACCTGGTAGAGATTTGGAGGAAGCACAACCCCAACAGAGCTGAGACCAGGTCGATCGACCTCCCTAGTCGCTCCACTAGGGAGTGGCGCCAAACCCAGTCAAATGCCACGTGTTGGCTCCTCCCGGCTTGAAGAAGTCAGTGGTGACTGATTCACGCGCATTTGGTAGCGAGAATCGACCCTTCTCCCCCTATAAATAGAACCCCACACCTGACTTCACACACACACATCAAAAGTTGAGAATAGAATATCACTCCTAAGGTTAGAGTAATCCTAGAGGCTGCCAAGTAGAAGGAGAGTGTGGTGAACAGTTTAGGAGAAGGAGGCTTGGGCATGTCAAGTCCCTCTTCTACACTTGTACCCCTACAAAGGTGTTACTCAAATCAAGTAAGCCCTTTGTAAATTCAATTCAAGTTATGATTTAGAACGTAAGCGTGGTGATTAGGTTAGAAATCACCAGTGAATATCTCGTAGACCCACGGATTGAAGAGGTAGGTAGTAGGTGGTGACAGCCCTATCTGTCCTTAGTAATCTTTCACGTTCAGCTATGCCATAGGCTCTTGGCGGGAGTCGTCCTAGTGTTGCTAGGGGTAAACTCGTGCCCGAAGCAAGCAGCTACCACAAATTTCCATTGAATTAGAATCAATACTTTGAATTTCTCTCTCTTCCTTGCCTACAAAACAACTTGATGTCCTTGGATGAATTAGTTCGTAAGATTAGCACATATGTTCTGTGACACCCGGTTCCGAAAAATGAACCAAGCGTGATGTATATATGTGCCCAGGATGTTTAACACATATACATAAGTGATTCAGAAATGATAATCAGATAATTACCACAGCACAAATGATTAAATAAGTACTTTTATTACAATATTCAAATAATCCTCAAATTACAAACTCTAATGATCATTATTAATAAGTTCTAAAAACTAATGCAGCGGAAATAATCTAATGAAGCAACTAAGCAAAAGGGATAGCGTGGCTCCAAGCAACACCACAGGCAAGTTGACGGCAGCACACAGCCTAGTACTCTGCATTATCCCCAGGGTACTCCCAAACATCACCAGAAACTATTGGTGAGGGAATTGCAAGGGTGGGTATATGTCATACTCAGCAAGTGTGGGAAAATAATGACGTGTAGCTTAAACAAGGAATGGATATAAGTAGTGGCTATTTGCTAAAAAGTACAGTTAAAACATATGAAAAGCATCTTACTATGTCTATGTGAAGTAATCCCATCATATCCCCAATAAACATAATGATTCATATCCATCATTCATTAATCATCCATATACCACGTTCTTACAATCATCATTAACCATATCCAATTATCACCATCCCATCCATAACCATAACCATAACCATAACCATGACCATTACCATAATTAAACCATCCCAAATCCCAAGTTTCACTCTAATCATGTAGGTCATCCAGGTGATCTTAACCGGGAGCACGCCTATCATGATAGTTTTTAATACTCTGCAGAGGTTGTATCACTTTACCCACAAGTTTGTGATTTCGTCACCCGTCAGCGACTAAAGAAACCTCCCTTATGCCAATTACACTTCCTTAGGTGTATGGTCAAGGGATCACAAAATAGCATTTACAAAGGGACTATGAGCATATTCAGACCCACTAAGGTTTCATCGGTGGTGATGCCTCCAATGAAGCACATCCAACCAAGGGCCCCCTCTTGTGCCGTTCAGATTCCAGGGCAGTCCCGCCACCATTGCAAACCCAACTGACTCCCATTTCCCGCTCCTCCAAATGATCCGAATCAATGCTGGTAATACTCCTAATTAATTTGCTAAGTTGCACCCATACTTGGCCTTGTGGTGGCACTGTTGTCCTGGCGTAATCTCGCATGAACTGGTCCTTAGATCCAAGGCAAGCAAACCACCATATCATCCAACCCAATCCACAAATCATGCTTGATTAGATCTCCCAAGTCCCACGTTACCAATTATCCATGTTCATCAATTCATATCATCCATAGGGTCATTAATTCATAGTTAAGCCATTTGGTTGTTTTCCCATCCCAACTAGTTTAGAGCAAAGCAAAAAGGTAAAAAGCCCTTCCTGACACTCTACAATGTATTCCAAGTTACAAGGATGGTCAAACAAGTCTAGTAAACATCTATCTTGTGTTTCCCATCAATTTGACACAAGCATGCAATTTTGCAAACAAAACATTTAAAAACAGGATCAAAATGATTAAGGACACTTGCCTTGCTCCCGATCTTGGTTTGGATCAAAAGCTTCAAAGTTTTGGTACTGGAGGTCCTCGACAGCACCTTCTAGCGCGACACCTTCTATTCCGCGCAACAAACATACAAAACAAACATTACAATCAATAAATGCTCATATATTACTCAATATGCCATGATATGCATGATTTGTGCAATTGTGAAGTAAAATTGGTTAATGAGTTTCTATTAATGTTTACTAACTAGTTACAATAGTTTCTAACAAGATTGGAATCAATTTAGATCAAAGCGGGTTCAATTCAGGAATTTTTTTTCAGATTCAAACACCGGACTAGTCTGCCCTATACAGAATCTGCAATTTAGGGTTTTCTTGATCATCGAGAATTTGAAATTGAATTCACGTGGAAAAGTGATACTAGAGGGTATACCATGTACTTAGAGCTACAAAGATTAAGAATTGGGTGCAACACTTGGATCTTGACAATTAGGCTTGATGAAGATGAGTTGAGGGTGAATTGATGATGAAGAACAAAAAGTCAATGAAAATCTTACTTGATTGATCCTCCTTCGTGTTCTCCCCCTTCTCCTTGCTCCTGGATCTTCTCTTGATGGCGGCTCCCACGAACTAGGGTTGAGGATTTCTTCAATTGTGGCAAAGAGATGAAAAGTTGGGGTTGTGGGGCGTTTATATAGAGGTGGAGAGGTAGGGTTTGATGGATTTTGAGTCTAAGGTGGGTGGAGGCCGAGGTGGGGTCCACTTGGGTTCCTCTGAGGTTGGGCACGAAGTACTTGGGCCCAATTAAGGCAATTACCCAAAAACTAATCGCGGAAAAATAACAGAATTCGAGTTGGTTTCTGCAGGCCGGACTAGTCCGATATTGAATAGAGACATCAATGGACAAGTCCGTTGTGGCTTCAGACAAGTCTGATCTGGAACATAAACAAAATCAAAAAAGTTTGGGCTAATAGGTTGGACAAGTCCGTTATGGCAAAGAAAAGGTTTCCCGGACTAAAATTCAACAAGGAATGGACTAGTCCACTGGACCACGGACAAGTCTAGACAACATGAGAGACGAAACCGGACTAGTCTGTGCATTGTGTCGGACAAGTGCAGGCTCTGAAAGAACTCAATTTCCTGAAGAAGAATAGTGTCACCAGACTAGTTCGGGGTTATGGCCGGACAAGTCCGCACCGTGACAGTTTTAAATTGTTGTTTTATCCTAAGTTCATTTTAATCTTGCTCCTTTTATGTTGCTTAAGGTTAAATATGTATAAGAACGTATGCAATGCATGATGGATGAAAATGAGGGTGTTACACATTCCTTGGATTCGATACCCTTGGGAATACTCTTAAGGGGAAGTTCTATGTGACAGTTTTCTTGCGCTTGCGGATTTTCATCTGTGACGTAAGAAATGACAATAAACATTTCTGGCGCCGTTGTCGGGGAACGGTTGCTGTCAATCTTTGAACCTTGTTCACCGTCATATCTCTCTTCTTATCTTATCTTTCCTTTCCCTACCATCACCACATATATGGAGCGGCCCACCATTCTTTCATATTCTGCCCCAAAGGGCAAGTTCTGTGAGCCACCGCCTTCGGCGGAACCCATCTTTTCTAACAGCTATGAACTTCGTCATGGCTTTATACCATGGTTCGGGAACAATCCTTCCTAGGAACATATTGTGAAAACCGTTACCACCATCTACGAGAGTTCGAACAATTGTGTTCATGCCTTCTAATCAAGGGTATGACGCAAGAAACTCTCAAATGGAGGTTGTTTCCTTTTACCCTTAAGGAAAAAACCAAACAATGGTACGACCACAACTTTGGGAAGACAAACGGAAATTGGAGCAAATTATGAGAAAATTTTTGTCTTGCTTTCTTTCCAATTGCCCGAATTGTTTTCTTGCAGAAGGAAGTACTATGCTTCCAGCAAATGGAGAAGGAATCTATAGGTGCAGCTTGGGATAGATTTTCTCTCTTGAGATATTCTGGCCCAGATTCGTCCATCCCTGATCCGTTGCTTTTGGAACACTTCTACATGGGATTGAACAAAGAGTCTGCCCTGCATCTTGATATTACGGGTGGAGGATCTTTCCTCCATAAGACGCTAGAAGAAGGCAAGGATCTTCTAGATCAAATTCTAGAAAATTATTCCTTCATTATGGGTCTTAATGAGCCTCCTCAAGAGGAAGTAGTGTCAAGATCTGAGGATAAACCTATGGACAAGGAAGAACCTATCTCTTGCTTATCCCAAACCTTGCTAGAGGAATCCTCTCCCGAACCAGAAGCTACGAAGGAATAAAAAATTCAACATTCAAAGTTTCCCTTCTACTTCGAGGAAGAGATATTTGAAGATTTTGGAAATACCTCGAAGTATTCTTGCCATAGGAAACCATCATTGCCATTAACTCCACCTGATCCACCTGATGGAGTGTTCGTCCAACAAACGGCGAAGGAGTTAACCTCTATTCTAAGCAGGGAATGGACTGCGGAAGTTGAGAAGTCACCCTAAATCCTTCGGTTGCCCTCACCTTTGGCAACCATTCTATATTTTATTAGAGGAACACCAATGAAGGTCCTATACAACCCCACTGCTGGAGCAAATCTCATTTCTGATTCTTGGGCTCTCGCCATTCTGGGCGATGTGCTGTTGGCACCAACATGTAAATCCTTTCGAGATTCTTTCAAGAACATCCTTGAAGGATGCGGGGTTCTGCAACAGGTGTCTGTAAGACACAAGGATATTGAGGCAATCCTAGATTTCCATGTGTTTGAAATTCAAGATTTCGACATTATGATTGGGGTTCCCATTGAGAAATTTCTCATGGAAATTCCACTGGAAGGAAACCTCAATGTCAAGCTTGGAGGGAGAAAGTTCTCTATTCCTATCCTGCATTCCAAGAACACATCCGCAGAATCTCCCATCCAAGATGAGCCATTAGAGGAGGTTAGGACTCTTCAATTCTTAGCACCCCCTGAAATTGAAGGAGAAGAAGATTTCATCCAAGAGGAGGATGAATTTTGGGAGGCAATTGAATTGCCAAAAAAAGAGTTCTTTCCAAAACCTCCTATTAAGCTAAAATTCTACCTCCAGGCCTGCGTTATGCCTTTCTAAATGGCAGTTTGGAAGCTTCAATCATCATAAGTGACAAACTTTCAGATGATGAGATGCTCAAACTCATTGCCATGTTAGAAAAGCGTAGGGCTGTTTTTGACTATTCACTAGAGGATCTCAAGCGGGTTAGTCTATAGTTATTCACCCACCGCATTCCCATTGACCACGAGAGTGTCCCCTCAAGGGAACCTCAAAGGCAATTGAATAATGTGATGCGGTAAGTTGTCAAGAAGGAAGTCTTGAAACTTCTGCATGCTAGGATTATCTACCCTGTTCCTCATAGTGAATGGGTCAGCCCAGTTCAAGTAGTTCCTAAGAAGGGAGGTATGACGATCATTCAAAATGAGAAGAATGAATTAATTTCTCAAACCATCATGGGTTGGGGGATGTACATCAATTATTGAAAACTTAACAAGGCTACAAGGAAGGATCATTTTTCCACTGCCCTTCATCGATGAGATGTTAGAGCGATTGGCAAAACAATCCTACTTTTGTTTCTTGATGGGTATTCGGGTTATCATCAAATACCAATCCACCCAGACGATCAAAGTAAGACCACATTCACATGTCCCTACAGAACTTATGCCTACCGGTGTATGTCTTTTGGACTGTGTAATGCTCCTGCCTCTTTTCAAAGATGCATGATGTCTATTATTTCCAACATGATTGAGGAGATCATGGAAGTTTTCATGGATGATTTCTCTGTCTATGGGAGAACTTTTGATCATTGTCTGGAAAATTTAGACAAGGTCTTACAAAGATGCCAAGAGAAGGACCTTGTACTTGAATCGGAAAAGTGTCATTTCATGGTTCGAGAAGGCGTTGTTCTAGGACACTTAGTGTTCGAGAGAGGGATAGAGGTAGACAAAGCAAATATTGAAGTCATTGAAATACTTCCACCTCCTATCAATGTTAAGGGAATCCACTGCTTTCTAGGCCATGCGGGGTTCTATCGGCGATTCATCAAAGATTTCTCAAACGTCGCTAGACCCCTCACTAACCTATTAGCTAAGGAAGCTCCCTTTGATTTCAATGATGAATGCCTTAAATCATTTGATACACTCAGAAAGGAACTCATCTCAGCTCCAATCATTCAACCTACCGATTGGATGCTACTATTCAAAATCATGTGTGATTCTAATTATTTTGTTGTTGGTGTGGTCTTAGGCCAAATCAAAGATAAAAAAGCATCATGCAATAGCCTACACTAGCAAAAATTTGACAATAGCTCAATTAGTTATGCCACAACTGAAAAAGAGCTCTTAGCTGTAGTTTTTGATATCGATAAGTTTAGGTGCTATTTGGTTGGAGCCAAGGTCATAGTCTACACAGACCATGCTGCCTTGAAGTACTTGGTCACCAAAAAGGATGCTCAACCAAGGCTAATTCTATGGATTCTTCTACTCCAAGAGTTTGACTTAGAAATCAAGGATACGAAAGGAGTAGAGAATTCTATGGCAGATCATCTCTCACGTATAGAAGTCACTCAAACTATGGACATTCCTATCAATAACTTCCTACGAGATGATATGCTTCTCAAGGTGACTGACTCTCACCCTAGGTATGCGGATATCATAAATTTCATGGTCACGGGATATGTACCACCAGAGGAAAACAAAAGGATACTAATCTATGAGAGTCGTAGACACCTTTGGGATGACCCATACCACTATCGAGTCTGTGCTGATGGCCTTCTTAGAAGGTGCATCCCATCAGTCGAAGGCACCAAGATTATTGAGAAATGCCATGCTAGCCCCTATGGTGGCCATTACGGTGTCTACCCTACTCAGGCAAAGATCTGGCAAAGTGGATTCTATTGGCCTTCTATGTATGAAGATACAAAAGAATTCATTCACAGATGTTGGAAATGCCAAAAGCATGGAGGAATCTCAGCTCGCAATGTGATGCCCCTAACAAATAATCTCCAAGTGGAATTATTTCATGTGTGGGGTATTGATTTCATGGGACCTTTCCCTAGGTCATATGATTGCGAGTATATCCTGGTGGCCATAGATTATGTGCCAAAATGGGTAGAAGCTTTCCCATGCAATAATGATGATTCCAAGCAAGCTAGGAAAATGTTCCATAAGATCATTTCTCCACGCTTTGGCACTCCCCGTATGGTCGTAAGTGATGGAGGGTCTCATTTCATAGATAAGACCTTACAGAACTTTTTGAGGGAACTTGGTGTCCAGCATAACATTGCTACCCCATACCACCCACAAACAAGTGGTCAAGCAGAAACATCTAATAAGCAAATTAAGAATATTCTGCAAAAGACTGTCTTGGAAATGGAAACGGGATGGAAGCATAAACTACCCGACGCATTGTGGGCATACCATACTGCCTACAAAACTCCCATTGGCATGTCTCCTTTCCAACTTGTCTATGGGAAGACTTGTCATCTTCCTGTAGAGTTGGAACATAGAGCCTGATGGGCCATCAAGTGGTGGAACAAGGACCTTCACGAAGCAGAAAAACACTAACTGAAGCAACTTCCCAAGTTGGAAGAGTGGAGAGATAAGGCGTACCATAGTGTCAAAATCTACAAGGAAAGAACCAAAATATGGCACGATAAGAGGATTACATCTAAAGAGTTCAAACCTGGAGATAAAGTTCTACTCTTCAACTCTAGGGTTAAACTCTTTGGACATGGGAAGCTTAGAAGTAAATGGGAAGGACCCTTTACTGTAGTAGAAACCTCATCCCATAGAGCAATCACACTCCAAAGTGATGATGGTCAGCTATTTAAAGTAAATGGGCACCGACTCAAATTATTTCTTGAATCCCTGGAGGAGGCGGAAAAAGAAATTTACATGGTAAATCTTATTGATTTTCATGCCATTTCTTTAAATTCTATCTAAATTCTCCGTGTCCAATTAATGGGCCCATCCAATTAATCATCCATGGGGCCCATTAAGCCAACCCACAGAAACCTAGCTCGAACGGAGCCAGGAAGGGTCCAACCGAACCCTAGGGTCAGACGACACCTCCCTTGCGCTGTCAGCTTTCTGTTTTCTCGTGCAGACTCTCCCGGCATATCCCAAAAAGACTCTCGGTACTAACGTACTTTCCTCTCCTCGGCTGGTCTAGAAAGAGAAAAGAAAAAGATTTTTTTGTATTCGATTTGCTTCCTTCTTCTCCCTTGTACATGTATTCATATCTATGGGTCTCTCGACGACGGGAATGGGAGATGACCGGTAAGCTAGATTCTTCGCGAACCACTGGTACATTGGGGCTAAAACGTCTGTGAACAATTTAGTCCATGGAAATATTTCAAATGATTATGTAGCAGAGAAGCTTGGCGTGCAGTCTCTATCCATCTCCTGTTCCTCCCATCCAAGTCATGGCCGACAAGAAAATTGTGTCTCATGCCTCCTCTAGCTCAACCTTCAATATGAACAGAAACATCGTGTCGGCCAATGACAAGTCCACCTTGCTTTGGAGTCCGTCATGGAGTTGGATGTCGTACCTCTCGCTGTGATCCCGCCACCGCCGACGACTCTGCGTGGGCGTAGCACCACGCCTCGTGGTGTTGCATGATCGCTCTCCCCTCAGAGGATGCCCATGAAGTCGACGACACCTGCACATCGTCCGACTATGGATGCCCTTAAGTCAGTCAAGACTCGTCTTTTTCTTTCAAAAGACGAGTCTCTCTCAAAGCTGCAGCCTGCGCGAGGAATTCATGTACACTCTAAAGACCAAGGACGGTGACGTAGTGAGCCACCACTACAAGTCACCTACGCGTACCTCACCTGAGCATGTGGGATATCGCCTCGTTATCCAAGGGGTACGCAAGCCTGAAGGAGGCTATGCAAAAGGCTTTTTCAAGAAAGTGGATAATTTGGCGATGGAGTATTCGACGGGTCGTCACTCTCCAAGGTTAAGCATCACCTCTCGCCACCTGCCATCAGAGGGCCACCTATCCAATTTGAGGACAGCGACGGGAATCTCCTCGTGCCCCTAAAGTGGCAAAGCTTTCTAAGGAGTTAGATTCTCTCCGTTTGGAGAACAAGAAGCTATCATACTTAGTGGCTGAAGGTCGCATTGAGAGGGCGGAATTGAAGGATGAGCTCATATCCCTCAAGGAGGAGATTGATGGTGTTCGTCATGGCATCAGAGCCAAGTTGCGGCGCGTATGCAATGCCGTCGGGAAGCCCGACATCTACAACGCTCCATAGTATAGATGTCTCTACCACATGGGATGCTTACTAGTTTAGTTTAGTTTTATTCCAAATTTTTATTCATTAAATTTAGATTGAATAATGTAAGCATCCCCAATATTTTGAGTTCAATAAAGTGAACTTACCGGTTCATGTAACCCGATAAAGTTCTCCCTTTAGTTTATTTTTGTGAATAAAGAATTCAAGGAACAAGTGTGGGGGAGGCACCCCAAGTTTGCGAAATCCTGACGTGCAAAAATAGTGTTGCATCCCAAAACACGTCGCAACCGAACATACAACTCAACACGTCAAAACAGAGCAACAGAGAGACTAGAAGGGGGTCGACCGAACCCCCTAGCCATATGACCTGTTGTAGGCCCCACACGGCTCTGTTTTGCTCCACAAATTTGGCTTGGGTCTTCTACCCCTTAATATGCATGCTACAGTACTGTTTGATTTGATTTAGTATTTAGTATTGAATATTTGAAAGCAAATAAACTCAACAATTAAAAACTTGATAGTCAAAATTTGCTTGAGCTGAAAATTTGAATACTTTATATTTTGATTTATTGCCTTGTTTATGATTTCCACAATCAAAAGTAGGAAAAACACGTCATCTAAGTATTTGACTAGTGTGATATGGTAAATGAGTTATTCGAGCATATATCTCTTTGCTTGAAATTGATTTTGATGTATGCATAATTTGGAGTCTTGAACTTTGTCTAATTCTCTCATTGGAAATTTAAATACCCACCACGACCATATGATACAAATTCTTGAAAAACCACATACATATGCTACTTTATTTATCATTGAACTTTGTCAAACTCGTGACCCAATTGAGTGACATGCATGAACTTTTTGACTTAGAAATTCTGTGCACCTTATTCATGCAAAATATCTCACATTGAGAATTTGCGTCCACCATTCATCCATCCAATAAAGTAACTCCATACATTTTGATTATCAAAATCTCTCTAGAAAAATAAAAAGGAGTAGAAGACATGGCTACGAAAAAAAGGGAGAAAAGCATCTACTCTTCAAAAGAGGAAGTATGCCAAAAAAGAGGGAGAGAGAGAGAAAGAAAGTAGCCATGTTTCATCCTTAAAAAGAGAAAACCATGGAGTCCACGAATATCCATTCCATTCTTGTGCACAAGATTTTTCTTTGTCAATTTGTTTATTGCATAAGTCTCTCATAGGATCAAGTTTTTTACTTAGTAATATATTAATTGCAATGTGTGCCACATTTATCCCTACCAAGCTCTAGATATAGCCATATTTAGTATAGGGACAAAATTGGCACAACATGCCAAGGTGAGGATGAAAACACTTGAGAGACTTGAGAGATTCCAAATGAGAGATAAGGGCAATTGTTTCTTTGACTTTCGAAATATAGAAAATCATCAGATCATTTCAGCAAGGGAAGATCCAAGAGAACTACATTCCAACCATTCCACTCTTCAACCACCCAAGATTGATGTGATAGCCACATTCCACAAAGGGAATTCATGAATTGAGGTATGAGTTGAAATATCTAGTATTCTCTTTTTCTAACTTATAGCAAATTTATGACAACACCTTAGTTCTTTTTCCTGCCTTCACTCGAGGACGAGCAAAGGACTAAGTGTGGAGGAGTTTGTTGACGGTCCTTAAGTGACATAGTTAGACCGTTAATTCACCTCATAATGTGCACAAAAGAGAAACACAATGTAGTGGTAGGGTCAAAAACTAACCAATTCCACAAGTGTTGGTGTTTATTTGTATACAGGTGAATTTAGACCGAGAATACCAAGGCATGCAGGGAGTAATCAAAAAAATTGGATTTTGACGAGTCAAGCGATGCCACGTGTCATCACATGGATCAAATGGCCCGCAAATAGAAGTATTCGAGGCCATCCAATGGTGTAGCACCAATATAAAGGGATGGGACCCACCTGGCAAAGACCTGGAGGAAGCACAACACCAACGGAGCTGAGACCAGGTCGGTCGACCTCCCTAGTTAGCTGACTAGGGAGTGGCACCAAACCCGGTCAAATGCCATGTGTTAGCTCCTCCCGACTTGAAGAATTCAGTGGTGACTCATTCGCGCATTTGGTAGTGGGAACCGACCCTTCTTCCCCCCTATAAATAGAACCCCACACCTCACTTCACACACACACCAAAAGTTGAGAATAGAATACCACTCCTAAGGTTTAGAGTAGTCCTAGAGGCTGCCAAGTAGAAGGAGAGTGTGGCGAAGAGTTTAGGAGAAGGAGGCTTGGGCTTGTTAGGTCCCTCTTCTACACTTGTGCCCCTACAAAGGTGTTACTCAAATCAAGTAAGACCTTTGTGAACAATTCAAGTTTGATTCTCAATTCATAGTAGTTTTCACAAGTAGTTACTTGTGGGTTTATTGCTTTAATTCATCAGAGGCTCTAGTTGTAGCTTTGTGTTCGAAACAACTAGAGTCGTGATTTAGAACATAAGAGTGGTGCTTAGGTCAGAAATCACTAGTGAATATCTCGTAGACCTACGGATTGAAGAGGTAGGCAGTAGGTGGTGACAGCCCTATTTGTCCTTAGTAATCCTCCAAGTTCGGCTATGCCATAGGCTCTTGGCGGGAGTCATCCTAGTGTTGCTAGGGGTAAACCTATGCCCGAAGCAAGCAGCTACCGCAAATTTCCTTTGAATTAGAATCAATACTTTGAATTCCTATCTCTTCCTTGCCCACAAAACAACTTTGTGTCCTTGGGTGAATTATTTCGTAAGATTACCACACACATTCCTTGGATTAGATACCCTTGGGAATACTTTTAAGGGGAAGTGCTACGCGACAGTTTCCGTGCGCTTGCGGATTTTTATCTGTGATGTAAGAAACGTCAACAGCAATGTTGAGTCGTGTGGAAGGTGTGACATTGATTAGCATTCCGATTGTTCGCGAGTATCCGGATGTGTTCCCGGATGAGTTGTCAGGTATGCCGCCTGATTGCGACATAGAATTTGTCATTGATTTGATACCTGGAACTGCACCTATAGCTAAGAGGTTGTATAGGATGCCTCCTATGGAGTTAGCAGAGCTCAAGAAGCAAATTCAAGAGCAGCTAGAGAATGGTTTCATATGCCCAAGCTCTTCACCTTGGGGAGCCCCAGTGCTTTTCGTGGATAAGAAAGATGGGACCCAAAGGATGTATGTGGACTATAGGTCTCTCAACGATGTGACATTCAAGAACAAGTATAAGTTGCCCCGTATAGAGGATTTGTTTGACCAAATGACAGGTATCTGGTTTTCTCCAAAATTAACTTGAGGTCAAGTTATTTTCAAATGAATATTAGACCATCAGACATACCCAAGATAGCTTTTCGGACACGGTATGGATATTATGAGTACACTGCCATGTCCTTTGGATTGACAAATGCACTTGCATACTTTATGTACCTCATTAATAAGGTCTTCATGGAGTACTTGGATAAATTTGTTGTGATGTTCATTGATGATATTATGATCTACTTGAGAAGTGAGGAGGAGCATGAGGAGCATTTGAGACTCACATTGCAGAAATCAAGGGAACACCAATTATATGCCAAATTCAGCAAGTGTCAGTTTTGGTTAAGGGAAGTGTCATTTTTGTGACATATCATCTCTAGAGGAGGAGTATCGGTTGACCCAGGAAAAGTGAGGGATGTGCTAAAATGGGAGCCGCCACAGAATGTGAAGGAAATTAGGAGCTTCGTTGGATTGGCTGGATACTACTGTCGATTCATCAAGGACTTCTCCAAAATAGAAAATCCCATGACTGAATTATTAATGAAGGGAAAAGTATTTCAATGGACTCAAGCTTGTCAAAACAGTTTTGAGGAGTTAAAGAAGAGGTTTACAATAGCACCTGTGTTGGTATTGCCAGATGTGAGCAAGAGTTTTGATATCTATTGTGACGCTTTAAGACAAGGACTCGGATGTGTGCTCATGCAAGAAGGTCAAGTGGTAGCCTACGCATCGAGCCAATTGAAGAAACATGAGCATAATTATCCTACGCATGATTTCGAACTTGCAGCCATAGTTCACACCTTGATGATATGGAGACTGTGATACCTATGTGTGCTGAATACATTGGCTATGACGATAAAAGTTTTGAATACTACCAAAACACCCTTTTAACAAGGTTTGACTCTAGGTCCGAGCTCCTTCAAGGTCTGACGATAGGTACGTCTTGTTTTGGGTAGCTCCGACAATGTTCGACGTAAGGTCCGACTTTCTTTGGCTAGGTCCGACTAGCTTTGGTAAGCCCCGGCGCTAGGTCTGACTAGCTTTGGTAAGCTCCAGCGCTAGGTCCGACTAGCTTTGGTAAGCCCCGGCGCTAGGTCTGACTAGCTTTGGTAAGCTCCAGCGCTAGGTCCGACTAGCTTTGGTAAGCTTCGGCGCTAGGTCCGACTAGATTTCGTAAGCTCCGACGCTAGGTCCTGCTAGCGTTGGTAAGCTTCGGTTCAAGATTCGGTTAGCTTTGGCAAGGTCCGGAGCTTGATCGCAGTAATTATGCTTTTAGCTCGCAATGTTTCGAACTTTTTTTGGCTTATGGGAAGTTTGCTCAGAATTCTCTTACTAAGTTTTTGGTGTGTTTTGGTGGTTATGACTGATATCGCTTTTCTATGGTTTGCAACATGCTTATGTGAGGTGCTCACGTAAGGTGTCGTGGTTATCAAAACTAGCGAGAGTCAAGTTGAGGACTTGTGCTCGGAAGTATTGGTTGTTTATTCATGTACAGGTGTTGCTTGAGTTCAAGAGATGGCTGGTGACAGGATCCATTGAACTAGTCTTAGGGAGAAGATGAGGTTCAACAATCAAGTTCGGGAGGAATTGTGGTTGAGTTGATTGGGAGGTTGCGCAACATGTTTGAATCAAGAACAATGCATATGAAGGTATCATGGATGTCGTTGGAAGATGTTTGCACGTGTGCAAGGAGTGCATGGATATGGCTACATGGTTCCAAGGCATGATGAAGAGATGTGGATGTAAAGAATTGGTCGGAAAGGTCGAACCGATTAGGTTATGGGCTTAGGCTGCGGTTGAGTTGGGTTTGACTAAAATATGGAAAGATTTGAGTTGGTTACGTTAGGATTTCGTGGTGAGCACGGAGTTGAGTTGTTTAAGGTATGTGGGATACATTCCTAGGGTGTTTTAAAGTCTTAAGATTGCTTCTATCTGCGTATGGAAAAGTCTTGAGCTGTTATGGAAAGTTTCGGTGGAAACTGAGTAGGATATGAGTCCTAGTTTGGTTTGGGTCGGCCTCATGGATGGTTATATAAGCAAGAGAGGCCAGAGCTTGTGGTAGACGGATTTTGGGCTGTTCCTCTTTTGTTCTATTGAATAAAGATTGTAGTTTAAAAGAACTTATGTGCCTTGTTCATCCGACTTGCTTCCGACAACCTTTTCTCGTCGAGTTTTTGCACAGCACTAACTTACTTCGGTGGTTTTATCATAACTAGAATTTTACAGATTCAATTGATGTGATTCTTTTTGGGTTGTCTTCACAACTTGATTATCTATCATCTGTGAAAATTTCACGGTCATTGGATTTGTGGTTTCTGATCTACATGAGTTTCTTTGCAGTGTTGTAAATCTGATTTTTCTCGGGTAGAACAGATTGACTTTTGTTCGATCTTCCGATCGTAACAGGGGTTTTTGTTGCTTACAAAAAAAAAATTAATCTACCATTCACCCCCCTCCCCCCCCGCTCTGTTAGCTTCTCACGTGCTCTTCGATCCTACAATTCGTATCAGAGCTACGGTGCTCTAATCCTTATGATATGAATGTGTTTTTGACTAATCATCATGGAGAAATATTTCGCCAAACCTTGTGTGTTTAGTGATATTGATATTCAGGTTTGGAAGGCACGTACGGAAGCCTTCATCCAGGCGCAAGGCTTTGCAATATGGGAATAGGTGTACAAGCCCTACGAAGTGCTGCCAAATGATCAAGTTACAGCTACAAATCTTAGAGATGTTGACAACAACAAGGCTCCGAATTTGATTATACAAGGACTAACTCAAAGCGACATCGACCGTGTTTCTCACCTCCGATCTGCGTACAATGTTTGGAAAGCTCTATGTGATTACCACGAAGGATCCAACACGATCAAGGAGGTAAGACAAGACATGTTCAAAAAGGAGTACATGCGCTTTGAGATGCAACCACGTGAGTCCATCGACGAACTCTTTGCTCGCTTTAATAAAATCCTCAGCAACTTGCGTAGCATCAATGTTAATTTTTCAGATGCTGAAAATGCTAGGCAGTTACTAAGTGCATTAGACATGTCAATTTGGGAGATGAAAGTCACATCTATTCGTGAATCTACTGTCATTAGTACACTTACTTTAGATGTTCTATATTCTAAATTGAAAACTCATTAAATGGACATAATCTCACGTAAGAACCCAACAAGTCTCTTGCATTTGTTTCTCAACGTGACATGCCTAGCTCCGGCCAATCTTCATCTTGTGGAACACTTGCTTTGTGATCCTCTCTAACCCTTGAATGAATTGAAGAGTTTCCAGAGGAAGAACTTGCACTCATCTCTACTCGGCTCTCAAAAGCATTGCAAAATGTGAGAACTAGAAGGAGAGGGAGTGTCAAACCTCAACAATGCTTCGAATGTGGTAAGATAGGTCATTTTCGCACGGGTTGCCCTAACCTTTCAAGTACTACTTCTTGTGATGAAAAGCAAACAAGGACGAAGCATTCCTGTACAAACAACAACAAGAAAAAGAAGGGTTTTACAGAACGCCAATTGGTAAATAGTTTTATCTCCGCACTTCAATAACTTGGCTAAAGCGATGTGGACATCGGAAATGGCGAAGATGAAGATGATTTGGCAAACTTGTGCTTCATGGCGGGCAAGTCAAGATCAAGTATGGAGGAGGCAGAACACAATAGCGGCAATGAAGAGGTATGTCCTACTTGTGAAGAAATGTGTGATGCTATTTCTCGAGCCATTGTTTTAGTTAAGAAAAAAGGACAAAAAGCTTAGGGACAATGCTGTTAAAATTGAGTCACTAGAACCTAAAATTAATCGTTTCAAATCTTTGATTCCTAGTGATGATTCTTGTTCCTCATGTGATTTAATATATGAACAATTATCCTTTCTAAGAAGTGCACACACCTCCACACTTAATAAACTTGAGTTAGAAATTGAATAGAACAGAGAGATTGGTGCACTTAATGATAAAAACTTGAAAGATGCTAGTTGTTCTACAATTGATTTGCATTGTTCTACTTGTGATGATCTTGGTAAGAAACTACAGGATGCTATGAATGAGATTTTTATATTAAAAAATGCTTTACGTTTTCATGAAGTTAAATATTGTTCTAATTGCAAACTAAAATGAAAAACTTCATGTCAAAACTGCCTTGACTTGTCAAAGAAACTTGACGATATGAATAGGACACTAGAGCGGTTTTGTAATGGGAATAAGAATCTAAACTTACTGCTGAATTCTCCCAAGTCTTGCAATGATAAAACTGGTTTAGGTTTTGATTCTCATGCTCATTCTAAGGCACATCCACCTAAAATTGTAATGCCATTAGGAAGTGGTTTGATTCATACAGTTCCTAAAAAAAAGTGATTTTCAAATATGTAGGGGTGTTGTCTCATTCAGCTTCTAATAAACATGTTGCTTGCTCATATAAACATCAATACAAAGTTAAATTTCATTGTACTCACTGTGGTAGAGATGGTCATGTCATAGATTTTTGTTATAGACTAGCTAAACAACAGAAAAAAGGAAAGAATGCAAGCTAGATCTCATAACTCTCATGCAACATTTTCTACACATACTAAACCAAATATCAAGAACATGCAACCTGCTGTTATGAGTCAAAGAAATGCAAAGTTTGCTCCCAAACCTACTGTTTTTTGTACTACACATGTAACACCTCGTAAGTCAGTAGGGTACAAAAATCCTCAAACTTTGGCTCATAAACCTGCTATTTTGTCTCAACTTTCGTGTGTTTTTCCTATTGCACATCGTGTGACTCAGTACTGGATTCCTAAATGCGTTTGGACTAACCCCCGTATTGAGTCATCGACATATTGTGCTTCTGTGTAGGTTACACGTTTGAGGAAGAAGAACATTTGGATTGTGGATTCAGGTTGCTCATGCCACATGACTGGTAACAAATATTGGTTCTCCTCTCTCTCTTTTGTGCCACGTGTAGAGAATGTTACTTTGCCGATAATTCTTCAACTCCTATAATTGCTAAAGGTTCGGTTAAAGTAAATAATCACTATACTTTGAAGGATGTAGCACAATTGCTAGATGAGAATCTGAAAATTATTTTCGCTAAAAATTGGTGCAAGGTTATAGATTCAAACAGTGAGCTTATTTTTAACATGTCTCGGGTTGGAAGAGTTTTTAAAGCTGATTTTGATATGTCATCCTCTAAGCATAGGTGTCTAGTTGCTAATGATTCAAAGGACTTATATTTTTGGCATCGTAGACTTGGTCACGTAGGCTTTGATCATCTAATGCGTGTTAGTGCTTTTGATCGCATACGTGGGTTGTCTAAGCTTAAAGGGGACAAAGAAATTGTGTTCTCTTCTTGTAGACATGCTAATATGGTTGCAGGTTCACATGCTCCTTTCACAATGACCATGACAACTGAACCGGGTCAACTTTTGCACCTTGATACTGTAGGACCTTCATGTTTTCAATCTTTTGGAGATAAATGGTATGTTCTTGTGATTGTTGATGATTATTCTAGATACTCTTGAGTTTACTTTATAGCATCTAAGAATAAAACTTTTAGTCACTTTAGAACTTTATTTATTAGATTATCAATTGACCACCCAAGATCTTTAAAAGCAATTCGAAGTGATAAAGGAACCAAATTTAAAAATCAATCGTTTGATCACTTTTATGCTGAAAATTGAATAGATCATCAATTTTATTCACCTTATGTACCTCAACAAAATGGTGTTGTAGAAAGAAAGAACTGAACCTTAGTTGAGATGGCTAGGACTATGCTTGATGAATATCAAACTTCTAAGAAATTTTGGGCTGATACAATTGCAACCGCTTCTAAGCTAGCAAAAACACCATATGAACTTCGGTTCGAACATAGGCCTAGTGTCACACACTTTTGGGTCTTTGGTTGTAAATGTTTTGTTAAGAAACATGGTGATCTTGATAAATTTGAAACTAGATCTGTTGATGGCATGTTTCTTGGTTATCCATCTCATACTAGAGGCTATCGTGTTCTTTTACTTGACACTAATAAAATTGTGGAGAATTGTGAGGTTTATTTTGATGAAGCTAGCCCAGGTACTAGCTCTAATATTGCAGGTCCAGATCCATATCCACAGGGGAGAGTATTTTAATCGAAGAAGATGAAGAAGTGGTGTTGCTGCCTGAAAATTCAGAAGCAAATGACGTTGATCAAGCTCCTGATTTCGCACCACAACTATCATGAACGACTACTGCAGCTGGTACAGACCGTCCTCAAGCCACAAGTTCTTGGATCTGTGATGAATATGAAGAACAAGGAGCTTGTGAAGTGTCTACTCCCATTTGAATCCTCAAAAGTCATCCTCCACAAAAAAATCATTGGGAGCTTGCATGAACGAGTCACACAGTCCAGGTTTTGCAATCCAAACTCTCATGCTCATTCTGTTTTTGTTGCTTCTTTTGAAGCCAAAGATATACCACACGCAATCACTAATGAATCTTGGATTATTGCCATGCAAGAAGAGTTAGAAAATTTTGAAAGAAATAATATTTGGAAACTTGTACCTCCACTTCAAGGTCACACTTTAATTAAAACTAAATGGGTGTTTAAAAATAAAAAAGTGAGGATGGGGTTGTGGTTAGGAATAAGGCTAGGTTGGTTTCTCAAGGTTTCACACAAATTGAAGGTGTAGATTTTGATGAAACTTCTGCTCATGTTGCTAGATTAGAAGCCAAAAGAATTTTGTTAGCTTTTGCTGCATCTAAAAGTTTCAAGTTATATCAATTGGATGTTAAAAGTGATTTTCTTAATGGCTACATAGATGAGGAGGTTTATGTCAAGCAACCATCGGGTTTTCAAAATCCAGATTTTCCCCATCATGTTTACAAACTGTCGAAAGTCTTGTACGGTCTCAAATAAGCCCCTAGAGCATGGTATGATAGGTTAAAAACATTCTTACTTGATAAGGGGTTTACCATGGGCAAGGTTGATAAAACTCTTTTTGTGCTTAAGCATGGCAATGACTCATTATTCGTTCAAGTGTATGTGGATGATATTATCTTTGGTTGTTCTTCTCATGATCTTGTGTCCAAGTTTTCAGCTATGATGAGTTCAGAATTTGAGATGAGTATGATGGGAGAACTTACGTACTTTTTGGGGCTGCAAATCAAGCAAACCAAGTAAGCTACCTTTGTGCATCAAACGAAGTATACAAGAGACCTTTAGCACTTCAATATGGACAAAAGCAAGCCTCTTCGGACACCAATGGGTACAACAATGACACTTGAACTTGATGAAGATAGTGAACCCGTGGATCAAAAACAATATAGAAGCATGATCGGATCACTTTTGTACCTCACGGCATCGAGACTGGACATACAATTAAGCGTATGTCTTTGTGCACAGTTTCAAGTTTCCCCACGTGCTTCACATCGTAAAGCTGTCAAAAGAATTCTCAAGTACTTACATGGAACTCAAGAATTCGGCATTTTTCTTCCTTCTTCCTCAACCATTACTTTGAAAGCCTATTCAAATGCTGATTTTGGAGTTGTAGGATTGATAGGAAAAGTACTTCGGGTGCTTGTCCTTTTCTTGGAAATTCACTTGTTGCTTGGTCCTCTAGAAAACAAAGTTCAGTTGCACAATCCACAGCCGAATCGGAATATGTAGCTGCTGCTAGTGTTTGCTCACAAATTCTTTGGATTGTTCAAATGCTTCAGGACAATGAGGTTGATCTAGATAGTGCTCCACTGTTTTGTGATAACACTAGTGCCGTTTGCATTGCTAAAAGTCTCGTGCAGCATTCGAGAACAAAGCACATTGACATTAGGTATCACTTTATCCGTGATAATGTTGAAAAAGGAAACATTGTGCTTCACCATATAGATACCGAACAACAATTGGCTAATATTTTCACAAAACCTTTGGATTTCACTCGTTTTTGTTTCATTCGTAGTAAAATAGGGGTTATGCATCCTCGTGGCTTAAATTGAGGGGGAGTTTTGAAACTTGGAACGTCTATGTGTGAATCTGAATTTAAAATAATATGAGCATAATATTTCATACATATATGACTTTGTGATTCCTTTTACATGTTTAAAGTTCTTACTACATTACTCATGTTATACATTTTGTAGTTTTTGCCATGACTAGTAATTGGAATAATTACTTACACTAAATCTGGTCATGATCGAACTTTCTTCCTATTTTGAACTTGTTGCATGCTCACAAGTGCTTTTAATAATGAAAAATTAATCAATCAACTATCCACATGTTGAGCTTTTATGAGCAAATAAAAATAAGAAAAGATCAAGAGAATATGCATGCATCGCACTTCTTCTTTTGAGATGGTTTATCATTGCACTTAGATATGAACTTAGAAGAAGTTGTGTATGACTAAAACTATGACCTTAAGCTTCTGATTGTCAAATGACATTGGCTTGGCTTGGTTGGTTAGAATAAGGAAGATGCGACATATAATCTCTTCCAAATGTTATATGATCAGAATTTGTGCTTTAAATAATATTGAAAAATAAAAATTGCATCAACAAGTGTCATGCTTTCAGGTTTTGAAATAGTTAAGTTTGTGAGATCATGACTTGCTTAAATTGAAAATTACATTTGATCTCTAGCATGGCTTACACTACTTTATGTATTCCATTGATGTGATAGTGTAAGTTACTTGATAGTATGACTTGGATGAGCTTTGTTTTATATGTATATGTTATAATATGCTCATAACAAATTAAAATTTCTCTTTTGTACCTTGTTGAATACATTGTCAAAGGAGGAGAAATTTGATCACACATTGCACACATTCACAGAACTTTTGTTTTTCTTATCATTTTATTTCTGATTTACAAAGGGGGGATATTTCGGGGACAAAATTGTTTTCAAAACTTTTCATGTGAATAAGCCAATGTTCGGATTTTAAGTGGTGTTGCCATTGCATTCATCAAGGGGGTTGATATTGTGAGACCTATGTGAGTTGAATACATTGGCTATGATGATAAAAGCTTTAAATACTGCCAAAACACCCTTTTAACAAGGTCCAAGCTCCTACAAGGTCCGACGATAGATCCGGCTTGTTTTGGGTAGCTCTGGCAAGGTTTGACGTAAGGTCTGACTTTCTTTGGCTAGGTCCGACTAGCTTTGGTAAGTTTCGGCGCTAGGTCCGACTTAAATTTTTTTTGGCTTATGGGAAGTTTGCTTAGTATTCTTTTACTAAGTTTTTGGTGTCTTTTGGTGGTTATGGCTGATATCGTTTTACTATGGTTTGCAACATGCCTATGTGAGGTGCTCACATAAGGTGTTGTGGTTATCAGAACTAACGAGACTCAAGTCGAGGACTTGTGCTCGGAAGTATTGGTTGTTTATTCATGTGCAGGTGTTGCTTGAGTTCAAGACATTGCTGTTGACGGGATCCATTGAACTATTCTTAGGGAGAAGATGAGGTTCAACAACCAAGTTCGGGGGGAATTTTGGTTGAGTTGATCAGGAGGTTGCGCAACATGTTTGAATCAAGAACAATACAAATGAAGGTATCATGGACATCGTTGGAAGATGTTTGCACGTGTGCAAGGAGTTCATGGTCGTGGATACATGGTTCCATGGTGTGACTAAGAGATGTGGATGTAAAGAATTGGTCGGAAAGGTCCAGCTGAATAGGCTATGGACTTAGGCTTCGGTTGAGTCGGGTTTGACTCAAAAATGGAAAGAATTGAGTTGGTTACGTTAGGATTTCGTGGTGACCATGAAGTTGAGTTATTTTAGGAATGTGGGATACGTTCCTAAGGTGTTTGGAAGTCTTAAAATTGCTTCTATCTGCGTATGGAAGAGTCTTGAGCAGTTATGGAAAGTTTCGGTGGAAACTGAGTAGGATACGAGTCCTAGTTTTGTTTAGGTTGGCCTCATAGCTAGTTATATAAGCAAGGGAGGTCAGAGCTTATGGTAGACAGATTTTGCGCTGTTCCTCTTGTGTTCTATTGAATAAAGATCGTAGTTTAAAGGAACTTTTGTACCTTGTTCATCCGACTTGTTTCAAACAAGCTTTTCTCGTCGAGTTTTTGCACAGCACTACCTTGCTTCAATGGTTTTATCATAACTCGAGTTTTACAGATACAATTGGCGTGTTTATTTTTGGATTGTCTTCACAACTTGATTATCTATCATCTGTAAAAATTTCACGGTCATTGGATTTATGGTTTACGATCTACACGAGTTTCTTTGCAGTGTTGTAAATCTGATTTTTCTCGGGTAGAACAAATTGACCTTTGTTTGATCTTTCAATCATAACTTTAGTTTTTCTCGACGGATTTTTGTGATTCTTGTTGTTACGTCTTTGTGACTTGATTCTCCAAAATCTATACTGGTTTTGTCATAATTGATCATGTTTAGATTAGTCGCACACACGATTTCTGTAACAAATCAATTTTCTGCTGAGAGGTTTTTGTTGCTTCCATTGAAAAAGTTTTAATCTACCATTCACCCCCCCCCCCCTCTGGTAGCTTCTCACGTGCTCTTCGATCTTACAGAGACATTACATCCTTGGTCATAGGTGCGAGATTTACACGGATCACAAGACTTTCAAGTACATATTCACACAAACGGACCTAAATTTGAGCCAATGAAGATGGTTGGAGCTCATCAAGGATTATGATGTGGGAATCAACTATCACCCGGGGAAGGCTAATGTATTGGCCGATGCTTTGAGTCGAAAAGGAGTCAGCCACCAACTCACGATTCAAGAGTTGCCATCCGAGCTACGCAAATAGTTTGAATGGTTGAATCTTGGATTTGTGAATGAAATGGGAATAATGGAGTTAAATCCGACTTTGGAACAAGAAATCTGAGAAGGTTAAACAAAGGATGAGGAAATACAAGAAATGAAGGAAAGGAGCCAAGAAGGGAGAGAATTCAGATTTGATGAGAATGATCATAGCACTCTATGGCTTGGGAAGGGAATTGTTGTGCCTAACGTAAAGCTAATTTGCGAGATGATATTAAAGGAGGCACATGAATCGCTTCACTCCATCCATCCTGGTTGTACGAAGATGTACAAGAACTTGAAAACTTGCTATTGGTTAGATAGGATGAAAAAGGATATAGCAACGTATGTTGCATGTGTGATGTGTGCCAACGAGAGAAGTGAACACCAAAGACCAGCTGGATTATTGCAGCCATTGAAGATTTTGGAGTGGAAGTGGGAAGAAATCGGTATGGACTTCATAGTTGGATTACCGCGAACCCAGTCCGGCTATGACTCCATATGGGTTATTGTGGATCAGTTGACAAATTTTGCCCATTTTATTCTTGTCAAGACCAAGTATACCGTTGCACAGTTAGTTGAGTTGTACATGGAGAAAATTGTGTGCTGACATAGAGTATCTAAGGAAATAGTGTTTGACCGAGGTTCTCAATTCACCTCTAGGTTCTGGGAGAAACTGAATGAAGCTATGGGTACCCGGTTAAATTTTAGCTCAGACTATCACCTGCAAACTGATGGGCAAACCGAGAGGACCAACCAAATATTAGAAGACATGTTGAGAGCTTGTGCCTTGAAGCATGGACGGAGCTAGGATAAGAGCTTGTCGTATGCTGAATTTTCCTACAATAAGAATTATCAAGCAAGTTTGAAGATGTCGCCATATGAAGCACTATATGGAAGGAAGTGCAGGACACCCTTGTTTTGGACGAGAAAGGAGAGAACCATGTATTTGGACCTAATGTGTTCCAAGAAGCTGAAAAGAAAGTTCAGACAATCTGTGAGAATTTGAGGGCTGCTCAGTCAAGGGAAAAGGGTTATGCGGATAATAAGTGAAGAAACTTAGCCTTTGAAGTGGGAGACTTTGTATATCTTAAATTATCACCTATGCGAGATCGTAAGAATTTTAACATGAGGGGCAAGTACGCACCTCGCTATATTGGACCATTCAAGATTTTGGACAAACGTGGAGAAGTAGCATATAAGTTGGAGATGCCAGCACATCTTTCTGATGTTCATGATGTGTTCCACATTTCTCAACTCAAGAAGTGCTTAAGGGTACCGGAAGAACAAGTGCCAATGGAAGAATTGAAATTAGAGGCAGATTTGACTTATACGGAGCAACCTGCCAAGATTTTGGAAACCAATGAGAGAGTCACAAGAAACAAGGTGATTCGGTGGTGCAAAGTACAATGGAAGCATGATGTAGAATCGGAAGTGTCTTGAGAGCTAGAAGATGATCTCGAGAGAGAATTTCCCTATCTTTTCCCTTCTATGTCGAATCTCGAGGGCGAGATTAATTTTAAGAGGGGTAGGTTTGTAACACCCTGATTTTCATCCATCATGCATTGCATACATTCTTATACATGTTTAACATCAAGCAACACAAAAAAGGAACAAGTTTAAAATAAATTAAGACTAAATCAGCAATTAAAAACCTATATCGGTGCGGACTTGTCCAGATTGAACCCCGGACTAGTCTGATTTACTCTCTATTGTTTACCGGACTTATCCGCTTTCTGCTACGGACTAGTCCAAAAACATATCTGTTTCCTTCTAGACTTGTCCATTCTCATGTACGGACTAGTCCGATCTTTGTTGCTAGAACTTTTCGGAGTTGTTCGGTAATTTCTCAATTTGGTCCAGTTTTTGAAAACTGGACAAGCGCTCGGACTTGTCCGGCCCCATACTGGACTTGTCCTTTGTGCTTTCTGGTCCAGATCGGACTTGTCTGGATTTGCACCGGACTTGTCCGTTCAACCTTGTGTGCCCGTTCGGACTTGTCCGTCCCCTTTTACAGACTAGTCCGTTGGGTAGGGTTTTGACTCGAATTCTGTTTTTCCTCCACGATGAGTTATTAGGTAGTTACCTTAATTGGGCCTAAGGACATCGTGCCCTGCCTATAAGGATCCCAAGAGGGACTCTGCCACGGTCCCTACTTGTTTCCATGCCATCTACTTGGATTCTACCCTAACCCTACCACCTCTCCTCCTATATAAACACCCTATCGTACACCTTTCACCCTTTTGCCCACGATAGCAACCCTTAGCCCCTGCCACACCCTGTGTCGCCATTCTTCGAGAAGAAAGGAGTCCTCAATGCCAGGAGACAAGGAAGAGAAGGAGGAAGGAGGATCAACCAAGATCGTCGTCGCTGCTGCGATCTTCATCATCAATTCTTCAGCGTCAACATCCTCCTTTGCCAGTCCTTCGTCTCCTTCGATCTAGATGTCAAATTCTTGAGTCTTCAACTTTTGAACCCTTGGATTCGCGGTAAATACCTTAGATCCATCTTTTCTACATAAATTATGGTTCTATAATAAGTCAAACTATGCTCTAGTTGGAAATTCGCCAAAACCCTAGCCATAGCGGACTTGTCCGGTCATCCAAATCTGAGAATTTCTGGAACTTCTTTAATATTGTTCAAAATGACTTAAAACTTGTTCTAACATGTAACACTTACTTGTAAATAGATAGTAAGCAATAATATCAACCTGATAACATGCATTACCACATAATTGCATCAATCATGCAGGTCATGACATATTGAGTAATATATGAGCATTTATTGATTGTAATATTTTTTTGTATGTTTGTTGCGCAGAATAGAAGGTAATGATTTAGAGGGTGTTGTCGAGGACCTCCAGCACCAGAACTTTGAAGCTCTTGATCCTAACCAATCTCAAGAGCAAAGCAAGTGTCCTTGTTCATTTTGATCCTGTTTTTAAATGTTTTGTTTGCAAAATTGCATGCTTGTGTCAAATTGATGGGAAACCCATTTATAGGTGTTTATTAGACTTGTTTGACCAGATTTGTCGCTTGGAATACATTGTAAGGAGTCGGGAAGGGTATTTTACCTTTAAGCTTTGCTCTAATTAATTGGGATGGGAAAAAACAACCAAATGGTTTAACTATGAATTAATGAGCATGTATATGATGAGAACTGATTAATATGATTGAATGGTAATATGGGACTTGGGAGGTCTAAGCAAGAATGAATTGTGGACTAGGTTGGATGTTATGGTGGTTTTGCTTGCTTTAGATCTAAGGCCTGGTTTATGCGAGAATAAGTCAGGACAACAGTGCCACCACAGGGCCAAGTATGGGTGCGGTGTAGCTCAATAATTAGGTGTGATGCTGGTATTGTATAGGCCATTCGATGGTGCGGGGAATGGGAGTCGAGAAGGGCTACCTTGGGAACTGCATGACACATAAGGCGGCTCGTGGGTGGGATAACAGAGATTCAAGCCTGCTGGTGAAACCTTAGTAGGTCTGTACATGCTAGTAGTCCCTTTGTAAAAGTTATTTTGTGATCTCTTGGCCACACACCAAAGGAAGTGTGAGACGGCAGAAGGGAGGTTCTTAGTCACCAAAAGGTGATAAAATCACAAACATGTGGGTAAAGTGACAGAACCTCTGCAGAGTATTAGAAACTATCATGATAGTCGTGCTCCCGGTTATGAGCACCTGGACAACTTCCATGATTAGAGTGGAAATTGGGAAATTGGGATGGTTGGTTTGGTTTGGTTATGGTTTGTGTTGTGATAAATGGACTTGGTTGATGATGATGGTAAGAATCTGGTATATAGATGGATAAATATTAATGGATGTGTTATGATGGTAACTGATGGTGTTGAACTCATAATTGGTAATTATTAAGGATATGATGGGATTATTTTCACATGGACATTGTAGGATGCTTTTTACATGTTTTAAATGTACTTTTCAGCAAATAGCCATTTATTATCATTCCTTGTTTTTAGCTACATGTCATTTTTTTTCACACTTGCTAAGTACGACATGTGCTCGCCCTTGCCATTCCCCCACCAGCAGTTTCAGATGATGTTTGGGGGTACTCTGAGGATACTGCGGAGTTCTAGGTTCTGTGTTGCCGTCGACTTGCCCATGGTTATGCTTGAAGTCGCGCTATCCCCTTTACTTAGTTTGCTTATTTTAGATTATTTCTGTTGCGGTATTAGTAGTATTAGTAATAATGATAATTAGAGTTTGTAATTTGAGGATTATTTGAATATTGTAATAAAAGTACTTATTTACTAGTTTGTGTCATGGTAATTTTTTGTATATCATTTGTGATGCACTCGTGTATGTGTGTTGAACATCCTGGGCACACATATGTGTTGCACTTGGTTCATTTTTGGAACCGGTTGTCACAAATATGGACATTATGATCAGATCATAATAACATTTACACCTAGCATATACATGGACTCCACAATCAAACAAGAAACACTTCGCCCAAGTATATGAATAAAGAGAGACTAATAATAATATTATTATAATGCTTAAAGTCAAAAAGGGAAAGAAAGACACATGAGTCATACCTTTCCCTATTTGGACTCGGGACTAGACGTTCCTCTCTACGTCCTAACCTCCACTAAGGAACTAGGAGATATACAATGAGAGAATGATTGAGTGGTGCTTGAAGCGAAGTGAGGTAGCTCATCCCTATTTATACATGGAGTTGAGGTGGTTCCCTCCACCAAAAGTGCATGAATTAGCCACCATCGTTATCAGCTCACCACAAGAAATATCCACGTGGAAGCTGCATGTTTGGTCCTCTTACAAGGTCAGCCGAGCCACCAGGTCGGCTGACCTCGTCGGTGCACCATTCGTGGTGTGCTTACTCCAGCTGGTTGACAAGTGGGTGGTCTGACCATTTCAGGCCACTACGCTGTTGGATGCCCTCGGATACTCCTGTAGGTGGGCCATTTGATCCATGTACTACCACATGTCGGCATATGATTGGTTGGGAAGGTATTATTTAGGATTCCTCCATTGGTTTCACTTCAATTCTGTATAAAATACCTACATGCACCCTTTTTTCAAGTACAAGTGAAACTAGGTTATTTCTAAAATCAATGCATGTAAGAAATGTCTACTCTGTCACATAATTGAGATATATTGACAATCGAAATTGGTACTTAATGACTATCAATAATCATATAGGAGAATCATTGTTATCTTCTTGTTCTAGCACTTTGTAGTTCATATTTTTGTTATCTGTATTGCTTCTAGAACTGCTAGGTTGCTTTTTACATCAATAAAGTAGAGAAAAATTTTTCCTTTTACTTTTCCTGCGCAGAATGTCAGACTTGTCTGACTTTCTATCAGACTTGTCTGAATATATCGGACAAGTCCAGCCCTAGCTCAGACATATTCGAGTTTTGGGATCAGGATATATTTAAATTTAGTTTAAATTTGTTATTATTGCCTATTCACCCCCTTGTAGGTGACTTTCATACCTCAAAGGTGCGGGTCTCCGTGCGGAAGTTGGACTTGTTCCCAAACATGATGGAGAGGTCGATCTTTCCAACGGTATCGCCTGCTTGCTGGGGATGATGCTGTGGAAGGGGGTCGGTCGGATGGAAGCCCGAACACGGTATTCCCAAGGCATCGAGGATCCCAACGTAGATGATGTTGAGACTGCTTCCTCCTTCCATCAGAATCTTGGTTAGGCATTTTGAGCCTACGACCGGGTCCACGACCAGGGGAAAGTGCCCTGGGTGCAGTTTGAGATGAGGATGGTGAAAGCATCTAGGCCCCCATGAGGTATGGTTTCGGTGATTAATGACAGCCATTGGGTATTACTGATAAATTTGTGGATGCAAGGTCTCTTATATCACTCATCACAATCAAATGAAATGTATATGAATATCATATACTGCTCATTGGATATAATTGGAGACCCCTAAACAATCATTCTATGAGGTCAATCGATTTTTATGAAGATTAGAAGTAAAAGCTCATATGTGAAAATTATTCAACCAAAATTGACAGCACTCAATGCTTGATAATCATCAGAAGAATATTTCAATCCAATGTATAAGAGGTCACTCGAGAAAATTCCAAAAGAATCACTTAGAACAACTCAAAGCAAACAAAATCAACTCACCGGATCAACCGATGTTTCCAGAAAATAATACATCGGTCGAGTTGGTTTAGCAAAAGAAGAAGACCTCAGAACAAAGTACTCACTGGATCATCCGATGATGAAGGGGATGTTACATCGGTCCATCAGTACAGTAAGCAATCTCCCTGGACCAAGTGTAACATCGGACCATCGGATGTACAACTATAAACACATCGGTCAATCACTCCAGTAAGCATCAATTCTGAACCAATTATGGATGAAGTGCCACCGGATCATCCGATGAGAAGGCAAGTGTAACATCGGTCTGACAACGGTCATATCTGACATAGTGACATCAGCTAATTTGGATTCGACCGATGATAACTGAAAGGAGAACATCGGATCATCCGGTGTTCGCAGAACAGTGATGTCAGCCTACTTTTCCAACGGCAATTTCGTGGAGGCTGGTTATTTATACCCCTTCAACCAGTCTATTCGACAAGTCTTGACAACCAGAGCTACTCTACACATTCTCAAGCATCCAAGACGTTGAGCTACCACTTCTACATCATCTACACCACTTACACACCAAGAGATAGGCTAGAACTTGTTAGAGATAGTGCTTGTGTGCTTCCATTCTTGGTGATTGGAGTCTCTAGTGTAGTGAGAGCTGTAAGGGAGTGTCCCTTGGTGATTGTATTGAAGAGAGCCTTCCGGAGCTTGCCAAGACGGTTGTGGAAGCCCGTAAGATCCAACTTGTACAAGGCTTGAGCTCCACCTTGCCGAGGTTGGCGAACGGAGAAGTATAGTGAAGATCCCTGGTCTCGGTGACTTGGGAGTGGCTATACCCTTTGGTGGGTGCCACAACGTGGATGTAGGAAGATCTTGACGATCTTGCCGAACCACGGGATAAATCTCCTTGTCTTCGTGTCTCCTCGGGAGTTTGCGCTTTCTTCCTCTCCCCTTACACTTATGCATTTCATATATCGCAAAGTTACTATTCACTTGAATGCATAGGTTGTTTGCATAGGGAATTGGACTTTTAGTAATTAAGTTTTATTGCTTTAATTTTTGAAAAGAAGCCCAATTCACCCCCCTCTTGGGCATTCGATCCTTACAATTGGTATCAGAGCAAGGTTGCTCATTGGATCATTCTAGCTTCACCGCTAGAGAGATAAAATGGCCAAGAATGGGGGTTCGGTTCCTATCTTCGAGGGCAAGAACTTTGCCTATTGGAAAGCAGCATGTGTGCTTATCTAGAGGCTATTGCTCCCAAGGTATGGGAAGCGACCCATGCGGGGTTTGGTGAGCATAATTATGTTGGTGATCAAATCAAGTGGGATGCTAAAGCTAGAAATGCAATTTATGAATGCATTAGTCAAGATGTATTTGCTAGGATTTCTAGAAAAGATAAAGCTTGTGAAATTTGGGCTTGCTTGATTGAAATTCATGAGGGTTCTTCTCGTGTCAAAGAACTAAAATATCATATGCTTAAAGCCAAATATGATGAGTTCAAAATGCTACCTCATGAAAATGTCAATGAAATGTTTTCTTGCTTGAATGTGCTTATCGAGGAAATTAATGCTCTTGACATTGCTTCTCTTGGCAAGGGACTCATCAACCGCAATATTCTTATGCTCCTTCCTAATCCAAAGTACAACATCATCAAATCCATGCTTCAAAAAGAATCTCTTGATCACATTGAAGTTTCGGAACGTATTGGAGAGATTCATGCTCATGAGATGAGTGTGCTTGGGATGATGGAGGAATCATCTTCAACCACAACTGCTCTAAAGGCTTCCATCAAGAGGACAAATCTCAACAAAAAGAAAGTAATTGAGCCTAGCCCAACTGAAGAAGAGCGAGCATCAAGTGAAGATGACGATGATGAGCTTGCATCAATGATGAGAAAGTTCTCTCGCTTGAACTCCAAGATTGCCAAGAAGGGATACACCTTTGATCCCAAAAAGAAAGCATTTCTACCAAAGAGAGATGACAACAAGACTTGCTATAATTGTGGTTATCAAGGCCACATTTCCTATGATTGTCCAAAACCGGACAAAAGAAGAGAGAACCACAAGGGCAAGCATCGCAAGCTTGAAGATAGTGAGGATGATGAAGAGGACAAGCCCAAACCAAGATTCTTTGGTAAGAAGAAGCATGACAAAGGCAAAAAGGCAAAACTCTTCCCAAAGAAGAGAAAAGGTCCACAAAAGGTGTTCATGTGTGAGGCAAATGAATGGATCACCGACGAAGAATCAAGTGATGAAGAGAGTGAGGCGGAAGAAGAAAGCTTGGCCGGCCTTGCCATTGCCAACAATGATGATTCATCTCTTCATCCACCTCCCATGTGCCTCATGGCTAAAGGTAACACCAAGGTATGTGATGATTCTAGCGATGATGAGCTTTCCCCCGATGATTTAACTTCATTGATAAATGAATACCACACCATCATTAAGAGGGAAAAGAATAAGGTCAAGGCTCTTGAAGAAACTCGTGCTAAGCTTGAGAGTGCTAACCTCGATTTGCTTGACAAGTATGAAAGCATACTTAAGGAGCATGACACGCTCAAATCTCATGTCAAGCAAGTTGAGGAGGATAAGGCTCAAATCAAGCTAGATCATCATGAGCTTGATGTATCACACCAAGCACTCTTGGGAAAGCACAATGAGTTAATCCAAGAACATCAAGTACTTAACCTTGCTTATGAAGTTCTTGACCAAGAATTAAAAACTATAAAGAAAGAAACCCTTAATGATAAGGTATCTATTAATTCTCATGTCGCTAATGTCTTGCATAAGTATTTGCCTTTGAAAGAGAATGCTAGGGAGAAGGACTTGTTGGAAGAAATTGAAAGTCTCCGCACTAGTGTGGCAAGACTATCTAAAGGAGAAGTCAAGCACAAGGAAATCCTCTTCCAACAAGCAAAGGCCTTCAACAAGAGAGGACTTGGATCCTTCCCGGTGCCTAACAAAGGAAAGGTGCCCTCACCGGAGCTTAGAACAAGCTTCATCAAGGAAGTTGGTTCCTATTGCGAACATTGTGAGATCACCGGTCACCATACAAGGGAGTGTCCTCTTCCTAACCGGCCTTCTCCAAAATTGCCTACTAACTACAAGTCTACTTTCAATGATCATTATTATCTCTTGAGTAAAGTAGATGGCAAGGTGAAGGCAAGGTTCATTGGCAAGGACATAAAGGGCATGAAGGGGAAGCTCCCCAAGCAACTTTGGGTCCCAAAAACACTTGTATCACACATACAAGGACCTAAGTTGGCTTGGGTGCCAAAAATCAAAAATTGAATTCATGTGTGTAGGTGAACTACAAAGCCGGTGGAAAACATTGGGTACTCGATAGCGGGTGCACTCAACACATGACCGGTAATGATGGTATGTTCACCTCTATAGAGGACCCCGACAATCATGAACAAGTCATCTTTGGTGATAATTCTAAGGGGAAGGTAATTTGGTTGGGTAAGATTGTATTTTTCACATGGTTTATTTATTTCAAATATGTTGCATGTTAAGTCACTTAGTTTCAATTTGCTTTCTATTGCACAAATTTTGTGATCTTGGACTAACGTGCACCTTTAGCAAGAATGATGTTGTTGTGACAAGCCTAAAGTTGAGGAGAGCCATGATCAAGGGGGAGCTTCAAGTTCCAACATCTACACATCAATGGAGAATTATTTATTTTTCAAATTTATGTCGATGATATTATTTTTGGTTCAACTAACGAAGCTCTTAGCCATGAGTTTGGCAAAATGATGTCTAGGGAATTCGAGATGTCGATGATTGGAGAGCTCAACTTCTTCCTTGGATTTCAAATCAATCAACTTCGAGAGGGGACCTTCATCTATCAAGAAAAGTATAACAAGGACCTCTTGAAGAAATTTGAGATGGGAGATTGTAGCTCAAGAAGCACTCCAATGGCAACAAATTGTCATCTCGACGCGGGTAAGGACGGTAAACCTATTGACCAATCTAATTACTGTTCTATGATTGGTTCATTGCTATATCTTACCGCATCTAGGCCCGATATAATGTTTAGTGTATGCTTGTGTGCTCGCTTTCAAGCGACACCTAAAGAATCGCATCAGAAGGCGGTCTTTAGGATACTTCGGTATCTCAAGCATACCCCTAGTGTAGGCCTGTGGTACCCCAAAGGTGCAAAATTCCATCTCTTGGGTTATTCGGATTCGGACTTTGCCGAATGCCGTGTGGATCGCAAGAGTACCTCCGGTGGGTGCCACTTGCTTGGGCGTTCCCTAGTATCTTGGTCTAGCAAGAAGCGAAATTCCGTTGCTTTGTCTACGGCGGAAGCAGAATATATAGCGGTCGGTGCATGTTGTGCCCAAATTCTTTATATGAAGCAAACCCTTTTGGACTTTGGTATTAAACTTGGTTGTGTGTCTCTCCTTTGTGACAATGAAAGTGCGGTTAAGATTGCTAAGAACCCCGTTCAACACTCCCGCACTAAGCACATTGATATTCGCCATCATTTCTTGAGGGACCATGAAGCTAAGGGAGAAATCTCCTTGCGAGGTGTTAGGTCCGAAGAACAATTGGCGGATATCTTCACTGAGCCACTTGATGAGAAAACTTTTTCTAGACTAAGAAGTGAATTAAATGTGCTAGATGCATTGAACGTCATGTAAGTTGCCATGATCATGTAAGAATGCATCTCATATTGGTCTTGTCTAACTTTCAAATGATAGGGGTGAGCAAGGGTTAGCATGGGATGGAGGTTCCTTTGGGTTTCCCCAAGGCTTGGAGAGTGGCTCTCCCTAAAGAAGCCTTTGAAAGGTTCAAATTTGGTAAGATAGATTTAATTTATGTCTTGCATGATGCCTGCCATATTGACTTGCACTCACGTTTAAGTTCTTGCATTATAAATTGTTTGGCATTGCATACGGTAGATTGTCACAAAGGGGAACCCACTTCATGAGAAAGAGACTTGTTTTAAATGCAATATCTCAACTCATATGATCTGGAAAGAACAAAATGTTAGGTGCGTTAATGCCTAAAGGAACATGCTTTAAAGAGATAGAAGTATTCATCCTCTAGCTCACAAAGCATGGGCCTTACATTTTATTTGGATAATTTATTACCTGTTTTCTTAGGTGTTCTATTTGCTTTAGGGCTTAGCCAAGTTATTGGCAATTAGTCTTTTTGAGGGGTAAGGGGTTGCCCAAAAAGTCATAAGACATGTGTATTTTCGTGTTTGTTTGTTTGAGTCAAAGGACATATATGGGATGTTGCTGTTTTGTAGTCATCGGATTATCCGATGCTTAGGGTAGAACCATCATCGGATCAGTTTGTGTTCAAGTGCCAAGGGTAAACTCAGTCAGAAAGTCAAATCAATCGACGAGTTCATTCTGAGAAACATCGGAGCATCTGATGTTCACATTTCTGGAGTTGTGCCAAATTCAACCGATGCTAAGCCTCTCATCGTCGGATCATCCAGTGTCAATGGTACTTTTGGAATACCCTTACTGTACCATTCGACTGATGCTCCTATCATCTGACGTCGGTTCATCCGGTGTTAAAATTTGAGCTAGGGTTTGGGCCCCACCTTTTTAGTGTGCCCCTTCAACTCTTTCTCTCTCTCTCCCCGACACCTCCTCTCCCCGATGCCGCTTCGCACCCTCACCTCCGCTGCTGCCGCTCCGCACCCTCCGGCCAGCCGCCGCCCTCCAGCTGCCGCCCTCCGACCGCCGCACCCTCCGGCCACCGCTGCCCTCCGGTCGCCGCCGCTCAGCGCCGCCGCCTTCCCACGCAGCGCCGCTGCCTCCCCAAGCAGCGCCGCCGCCGCCTCACATGACCCACCGTCGTCGCACCTCTGCCGCCGCCCACACCGCACTGCCGCCCTCTCTGCCGCCGTGGTGCCCCCCTACGGTTGTCGTCACTTCACTGCTAAGGTTCCCCGGCCACGACGATCTTTGTGTTGCCGTCCCCTGTGCCTGAGCTCGTTTGTCCTGCGTGCTCATTCTCGTCGTCGTCATGGGTCGTGACAAGAAGGGAAAGGGCAAGGCTATTGAGGAGTCGGCCGCTAAGAAGAAGAAGTTGTCAAAGGAGGCGAGAAAGCCCTAATTGTCGCTCATGCCGATGAGGAGTGAGAGTGTGGCCAAGGAGGATCGTTGAGGATCTGCGAGGCCCGACAAAGGCAGCCTCCCGTGCCAGAGGAGTCAGAGGAGGAAGAGGAGCCCGGAGTGACGCTTGTTCGCCGGCGCTCAGCCAGGACCCGTGGGGGTCACCCAGCTGCAGCCCCGAGACCGAGACCGTCAGCAGCTGACCTTCGGGAGGACAGGGCAGCCCAGAGAGCCGTCTATGAGATGGACACCAACGTTCGCATCGCTGAGGGTGTCCGCCTGACCTATTACATGAAGATGAAGGCCAAGTAGCTCAGGAAGCTCAGATGGAGTATTCTGCTTGAGGAGTGGTTCCCGCAGCCCAGAGAGGCACTTGTGGACAGTCGCTTTTAGACCCTGACACAGGTGTTGCTGTACGAGACTTACAGACGTCGGGACCATAAGCTCTTCCAGCATAATTTCCTAGATTGGGATCAGCTTTCTCTTGGAGCCGGGACAGAGATACGCCCTTACTTTGAGAGGTATAGAGGGCTAGTGGAGGTGATGTCTTACGAGAGGAGTGCCTACGTGGAGGACTGGGTCCGAGTATTCTATGCCACACTCTACGTCTCTGAGGGCCGCAGATCCATTGACTTCATGTTCATGGGCCAGCATCACCACCTGACCAGACGGACTTTGGGACAGCTGCTAGGAGTGGATCTTCACGACACATGCCTACACGAGAGAGTGTATGGACAGGCTGACCCACCGAGGAGGCCGCTCACTGGAGGTGTGGCACCACCACTTGAGGAGATACGATCAGTGTTCGCTCAGACTTTCTCTCCAGACCAGCCGAGGGTACCGGCACTAGTCACTCTAGCTGCACTCACTGTGCACCTTGCCCTGCGCTGCACACTTCTGCCGAGGTCCGGATACCTTGAGGGGTTCACCAGCTTGCAGCAGACTCTCCTGTTCTATGTCATGAATGGGATGGAGTTCGACATTGTGGACATTCTCATTTGTGAGGTGGAGGACGTAATCATTGATGGAGTTGGGATGATGAGGCAGCTTGTGTTTGGTTACTGGATCAGTTACTTGCTCTACATGGTAGCTCCAGAGGGGTCCGTCGTGCATGACAGTCTCACCGATGAGAGCGTCACACGGTTCGGCCACTACCGTGCTCCAGCTATTGGAGACCGCAGCCTTGGCCGTCCAGTTGAGCGTCAGGTCTGTGCCCGTCTCTCAGAGGAAGACTGGTCAGACCTGGAGAAGGAAGACGAGACACTGGCACAGGCAGAGGCTTAGGGTGAGGATCTTCAGCACATATGGTCCGAGAGTGACACCAGCGACAGTGTCGAGGAGTACTTCCCACCTCCTCCCTCACCCAGGCAGCATGACGCGGAGGCTGGAGGCTCTACTGTGCCACCTCCTACTCCACCTCCCGTGTCAGAGGCAGGGGTCTCTCAGCCATCTGAGCTTACCTCCCTACTCCAACAGATGGTTGAGCAGCAGCGCCTGGACCGGCTTGCAGCTGAGCAAGCCCGAGCTGAGCAGGCTGCGCGTCTCTTGGAGCTCCAGCAGCAGCAGGAGGAGATGCAGCGATAGATAGCCCGTGAGAGGCGAGAGGACACTGACAGGCTGACTAGGTTGATTGATCAGATGCATCAGCGCCCTCTCGACCAGCAGCAGCAGACGCAGCAGGCGATGATGGGCATCCTGGGGTTGATCACCAACCTCTACACGCAGACCGGGATTGCCCTGCCATCGCAGCTTCCAGGCCTTGCTCCAGGTCCGTCTGTCCTGGGCCCAGCTTCAGCTTTAGTGCCGACTACACCGATCCCGACGATCAATATGTCCCCTCTGCTAGCTCCAGGCGCTCCTATCCACTCTTCCCTGCTGGCTACGACGCTTTTTCAACAAACGCCGGCATCCGTTGTCAGTGCCCCATTACCAGTAGTCCAGTATCAGCAGGCACTGACAGCGGCTCCCGCAGCACCCGTCACCTCTACTCCAGCTTTGGCAGCAGCAGGCAGCAGCTCCGCCGACAGCAACCCCGACGGTGACCAGTTTGTCATCGCCCCGAGCGCTCAGGATACTTAGGCACTCGGCTTCCTTTTTGGTGTCTTGATGCCAAAGGGGGAGAAGAGTCAGGGGGAGGGTTAGCTCAGTCCCAAGGGGAGTCCTAGCTATAGGGGGAGTCTATCTTTTTGGGAGTTCTTTTGTAATTTGGTGATTTTCTACTCTTTTGCTATTCATTGAGTATTCGTTGTGCCACTTATTCTCTTGAGTTATTGATCATTGAGCTTTTGAGTTATTGATCGTTTTTTGAGCCTTCAAGTTTAAGTGTGCTAAACTTTGTACTTATTGCATATCCTCTTGAGTATCGTATTCTCAAATTCATTACTATTATGCTTTACTTGTTGTGTTGTCATCAATCACCAAAAAGGGGGAGATTGAAAGAATCTAGGCCCCCATGAGGTATGGTTTCGGTGATTAATGACAACCGTTGGGTATTACTAACAAATTTGTGGATGCAAGGTCTCTTATATCACTCATCACAATCAAATGAAATCTATATGAATATCATCTACTGATCATTGGATATAATTGGAGACCCCTAAACAATCATTCTATGAGGTCAATCGATTTTTATGAAGATTAGAAGTAAAAGCTCACATGTGAAAATTATTCAACCAAAATTGACAGCACTCAATGCTTGATAATCATCAGAAGAATATTTCAAACCAATGTATAAGAGGTCACTCGAGAAAATTCCAAAAGAATCACTTAGAACAACTCGAAGCAAACAAAATCAACTCACCGGATCAACCGATGTTTCCAGAAAACAATACATCGGTCGAGTTGGTTTAGCAGAAGAAGAAGACCTCAGAACAAAATACTCACTAGATCATCCGATGATGAAGGGGATGTTACATCGGTCCATCAGTACAGTAAGCAATCTCCCTGGACCAAGTGTAACACCAGACCATCGGATGTACAACTATAAACACATCGATCAATCACTCCAGTAAGCATCAATTCTGAACCAAATCTGGATGAAGTGCCACCGGATCATCCGATGAGAAGGCAAGTGTAACATCGGTCTAACAACGGTCATATCTGACACAGTGACATCAGCTAATTTGGATTCGACCGATGATAACTGAAGGGATAACATCGAGTCATCCGGTGTTCGCAGAACAGTGATGTCAGCCTACTTTTCCAATGGCTATTTTGTGGAGTCTGGCTATTTATACCCCTTCAACCAGTCTATTTGACAAGTCTTGACAACCAGAGCTACTCTACACATTCTCAAGCATCCAAGACGTTGAGCTACCACTTATACATCATCTACACCACTTCCACACCAAGAGATAGGCTAGAACTTGCTAGAGATAGTGCTTGTGTGCTTCCATTCTTGGTGATTGGAGTCTCTAGTGTAGTGAAAGTTGTAAGGGAGTGTCCCTTGGTGATTGTATTGAAGAGAGCCTTTCAGAGCTTGACAAGACGGTTGTGGAAGCTCGGAGGATCCAACTTGTACAAGGCTTGAGCTCCACCTTGCCGAGGTTGGCGAACGGAGAAGTATAGTGAAGATCCCTGGTCTTGGTGACTTGGGAGTGGCTATACCCTTTGGTGGGTGCCACAACGTGGATGTACGAAGATCTTGACGATCTTGCCGAACCACGGGATAAATCTCCGTGTCTTCGTGTCTCCTTGGGAGTTTGCACTTTCTTCCTCTCTCCTTACACTTATGCATTTCATATATCGCAAAGTTACTATTCACTTGAATGCATAGGTTGTTTGCATAGGGAATTGGTCTTTTAGTAATTAAGTTTTATTGCTTTAATTTTTGAAAAGAAGCCCAATTCACCCCCCCCCCTCTTGGGCATTCGATCCTTACAAATGGTCTGATCTATCAAAGGCGACCGCTGTTTCGGACCATTGGAGGACTGTCAGGATGGCTGGGGCTGCAATGTTGACCTCTCTAGTCGTAAATTTATGCTTATGATGGCTATTGTAAGCTTGACTTCCCTCGAGGATCATGAGGCAGCCATATGACGTGGGGAAGGCCGACTCGTTGGGCTCGGTGCTTGACTCGACGGGCTTCTTGCTCTATCGCCTGGAACACTCAGGGATTTTTTATGAAGCGCTTTAGGAGGGTGTAGTTCTTAAGGGCATGCCTGATCGGGTAGGCATGGTTGGTGCATGGCTTCTCAAGGAGACTCTCGAAGTGGTCCATTGGCACCGCGACTGGCCTCTTTCCTTCGCGGTGCTCGGCCACCGCGATGAGCTTCGAGCTATTATCGTTTGAGTGTTAGTGCTTGTTGGCACATCCCTTCTTCTTCTTCTCACTCTTTCGAGGCGCATCTTTCTTCCTAGTGTATGGGTTCTAAGACTTCCCCTTGTCCATGATAGCCCTAACCGCCTCCTTGTCGGAACCGTGGTTGGTGGCTATGTCAAGGAGGTCCCTGGTGCTTCTTGGTTTGACGCATAAGAGCTTGTGCACCAGGGACTAGATAGTCATTCCAGAGAGGAAATCCATTATGACATCAGTGTTGATGACGTTGGAGAGTTTTTTGCACTTCTTCGAGAAGCATCAAATGTATAGTCGGAGGGTTTCATCCAACCTCTATCTGCAACCCTTGAGGTCCCAAGAGTTACCAGGGCATGCGTAGGTCCCTTGGAAGTTGCAGACAAACGTTCTTGAAGCTCAGCCCAATCTTGAATACAGTCGGGCGGGGGGTATTCCAACCAAGCCCGGGCTAACTCAGCTAGGTAGATGGGGAGGTACTGGATGATAAAGTCATCATCATTCGTCTCGTTGGCTCTGCAATCTTGGCGGTAATCCTCCAGTCAAATGCTGGTGTTGGTGTCCCCATTGTACTTCCCGATGTTGGTTGGTTCTCGGAACCTTGAAGGAAAGTGTGTGTTGCGTATCTGTCTCCCAAAGCCTTTTTGCTCGGGGGAATCGAGGCTCAGACTCTAATCATCTTCGTTGTATTAGCGGCCATGCTGCCAGGGTTGGCGCTGTCAAGGCCTGGGCGATGAATCCGTGGGGCCTTCCTGACCTCGTCACCGGGCCTCGAGGGTTCAACAAAAGTCGCACGATCCTATGCGCTCGTGTATCAAGTTGCATGATGGGGTCAATGATCTGACCCATTCGGACTAGGTTGCTTGGCTTGATGCACGAGTCTTGGCGAAGCTCGCATTACTTCGGTCGGGAGTCGACGAGCCCCAGGCCCAGGCGAAGGAGCTTTCGGCTTGTTGGGAAGCGGTTGTGGTCAGGAGGGCCTAGAGGTCTTGGTGAGTGTGCTGGACCTCGAGGTCAGCAGGCTCATGTATGTTGTGCAGAATGGTAGCTGCGGCTGCCACGTTTTGGATGGCTTGCTGGAATAGCATGACGCGGCCATCTTTGATGATGTCGGCTTGGACTTAGCAGGCACGGAGGCGCGCTATGTTTGTGCTCATGTTGTGATTGGGGCGTGAATGCGATGGTGCCAGTGTCCAGCTGTGCCTAGTCGACCTACAGAGCGACAACCTGTGTCGTGAGCTGGTCAGCCAGCTCGAGGCGCCGAGCTTCTAGCAGCTCGAGGTCGGCCCGTGAAGTCGCGTTGGATGGCATGGCGAGTTGGGGAGCCTCAGCTATCTCAATGATGTGGCACTCGCGTGAGGGGTGCTCGCTCCCCTCAGTGCTGTAGCTCAAGCTATACTCCAGGAAATGGTGAGGGATGTTAGAGCACACTCTATCATCCCTGCGAAGGGTGGCGCCGAGAGATCATTGGCGGTGCACGTGCTAGAGTCGTCGTTTGCCTCGCCTATCCCAAATTTGGCGTTGGGCCCCTTGTTGGAGACACGGAGGGTGACAGAGTTGCTGGCAAAGAAGATCAGGCTCCCAAAGCAGAGAGCCTGATGCGTGAGGGCGAGGTCAGACTTCGACTCATCCCCTCTAGGGTCAATGAAATCGAAGTCACCGAAAAGGACTTTCGTGTTGGGCACGAAAGCGAGGCGTGATAAAGCCATCAAGGAAGCAGAGAGTGGAAACGCACAATAGTCTCTTACCTGGTACACCAACTATCGGTGTTCGTACAAGCGACTAGTGCCGATTGCACCACACATTCATCCTCGAGGTGGACTAGCTATGAACATAATGGATTTATACTGGTTCAGTCAAGATGCCCCAAGTCCAGTTCTGGTATCTCGCTCTTCTTTGTTAAAAATGGGGAAGTTCTCTTACAAGCGAGCCGCCTCTCTCGCAAAGGGATGACCATTGGTTCCCTTTTATAGGCCTCCCAACAGGCACTATCCTCCCTCACACCTACCTTCTGACTCCTCATAAATAAGTCCCAATTTACAAGGGTGTGTATCCATCTCGCATATCAGGTGGAGTGCCTAGGGAGACAGCCGGGGCGCGGAGGTCGCCGTTCAGCATGTTCCCATCTTATCGCTGAGGAAAGCCATACCAGGACGCACGCGCGCACGCCATACTGCACATACACCCACCGTTCCATCGAATGTGACGGGGCATCAAATGTGTAAGTGGATCTCGCAGAGTGCGCCAGGAGCGAGTGCTCTTAACTTGATCGTGACGATACCCACTTTGCATTGAAAGCCACCTACCTGCCTGCTACCCAAGCTCGAGCTCGGGCACTGAGGGTCTCGACCGTCGTCTTGATCTTCCGCGGACGCATCCATCCGGAACACTGTGTGGGTACCATGTCTCCGTGAGGAGCGTTGTGCCTGCATGCTGTAAGCGACTCGAACCTTCTGGTAACTGGGCTTCGGAACCCCAACAAAGGTGTATAAAGTGACAATAAGCATCTGAAATCTTGTGACATAAAGGAAAGTTAAAGGTAAATTTTATAGGACTCTACAGGAGAAATGATAATCTACAATGCTTAGAATTATTTACGACGGTAAGGACAGCTGTTGTAGATACACAGATTTACGACGGTTAAACTAGACCATCTTAAATAAAATGGTTATTTACGATGGTTCCTGTTTGGCCCTCATAAATAATATTAACTTACGACGACTGAGCTAAGTAAAAGTTATTTACGACGGTAAGATGAGCGTGGGATTCCATCCCTATCCTAGGGAACTTCCTGGCCTGCTCACCCTTAATGGCTCGCCGGCGGAGCGCAAAACAAACTTACAAACAACTAAGCCGACCTCGCAAGAGGCTCTAGATCCTCCACGTGATCCAGGTAATGACAATCGTCCGTGTGTCCTGCCAAAAGTAACTCGGGCTACTAGTGGACAGTTGTGTACAACAAACCGATACTAACACGTCTCATTGAACTCTTATTTTTTCAGGGTACCTGACACGAACGCGAACACAACCTCTGACCAACTCCTCGAAGACTCTACCAAAAGATCGGGATCTACTGATGGGGTTCTGTACCACCCGGGTACCGAACACATGGGACCCCACGAGGGTACACGACCACTATAAGGCGACGAACTGTATCTACACTCCGACGCGAGGAGGGGCCTGCTATCAACGCTCCGATTTACCGAGGGCGGGGTACCTAGCCCGCCCGAGTCCCGACCTCTAAGGTCGAGCGAATGATTCCTCCTCGGCTCGAGCTCGGGAGAGGCGGGCAGTTGGAGCATTTAAGATGAACAGCGGGTGGCATTACTTCTGCAGAGAGGATAACACGTGATGTGACCCTTCATAAGATAACCTGACATCCCCTCTCGTTTCTTCTCATCCATCACAGAGGAATGAGTGCACCGCACGTGCGACACAGCCCAAGGGATAAGATTGAAGTTAAGATGATGAAGATTTCCATAGCTCGGACAGACTGGGCGGTCTGAAATACAAACATTGTACAACCATCCTCATTATGAGGAGTCAGTTAGATATCCCCCACCTCAAACCTCTATAATATGGACCCCAAGGCTACCTTCGAGAGAGATGAGTTCACGATGTATTAAATCTACATACACATTTACTTACGCATTCAATTTCTTAGAGAACGTACTAGCAAGGCTCATTTGTAACTTGTTTCTCTACACCTTTAGAGTTATAACAAAGATCACAGACAAATGGTTCTGGATGTAGGACCTCTCGTCCGAACCAGAATAAATCACTTGTCTTTATAGTTAGTCATATGAAGACGAACGTGTAGCAAAACGATTACTAGTTGGTATTCAAAACGCCACACTAACTTTTCATTTTTCATATCTAACACCACTAAAGTTATCGTTAGCTTTTGAATTTGTTTCAAGTTCCTTGGCGAACATAATTTTTTGTGACCAGGGTAGATGAAAATTGTGAACTTTTTTGTTTCTTATTGTACTACAGACGAACTCCAGCTTTCCGTCTTCATCACCATGGTATGAAACTGGAGTGACGTTAGGCACCGGTTCAGCGGTGACGACGTATATGCACACGCTAGAGCATCTGCGATGTTGCAGTGATTAGTTTATGGGCAAATTAAAGCTTGGACGGACCGTGTGGGGTTTGTGAGATCCAGAGGCAACTAAACGCTCCGGCAGGCGTGGATGTCATCTTGTTTATCTCGGTAAATTAAAGGACGGATTCCGGTCCAGAGATGGTCGGAGACGGAAACCACTCGCCGTTGGCCGCTTCTGCGCTTGGGACCCGAGGCCCGTCGCCATGAGCACATGGGTCAACGTGGGTACGCGCACAAGCATGGACAAAGTCAATTCTACTCCTGTCGATCCACAATGTTGACTGTTTGTTCAGCTTCCTCGTGCTTTTCGGACATATTCGACGAACCTTGCAGAGTCTTTCAAAGATACATCATATGCCCAGAACCTTGCTTCCCAGCAATTTCTTGGCCTATGCTCTTGCTTCTCTTCTGTATATAAACACCATGCTTAACCTTCGAAAGAGAGAAGAGGGAAACTGAGACAGAGACAGAGAGAGATGGAGGGCTCCTCTTTGTGGAGCGGCATCAACTCCGGCATCGTGCTGAGCCTCCTTGCCGTGGTCTGGACGCTGCTGTGGCAGAGCCTGCAGGGCCTCAACCTGCACGAGTTCTTCGGCCGCCACGCCCGGCGCCACGCGCGCCGCCTCACCGCCATGGTCGACCCGTACCTGACCGTCACCCTCGCCGAGTACGACGGCGGCCGCATGCGCAAGTCCGCGGCGTACAGGGAGGCCCAGGCTTACCTGCAGCGCGCCACGTGCGACGCCGGGGGCGGCGTGCGCCACCTCAAGGCCGAGGCGGTCAAGGACGGCGGCGACAGCCTCGTGCTCAGCATGGGCGACAACGAGGAGGTCGCCGACGAGTTCAAGGGAGTCAAGGTCTGGTGGCTCGCCTACTCCGCGCCGCCACGCGACGACAACGCGCCCTACCACTGGGGCCGCGCCGCACGCGCCGAGCGGCGGTTCTACCGCCTCTTCTTCCTCGAGCGCGACCGCGACCTCGTCCTCGGCGAGTACCTCACCCACGTGCGCCGGCAGGGACGCGCCGTCATGGTCCAGAACCGCCAGCGCAAGCTCTTCACCAACATCTCCGGCGACAGCTGGGACTCCGACGGGTACGTAATTCTAATTCCTCTTTCTTCCCGCTTCCCGCAGTCCATGTTCGAAGCCATTCCTGATCAACGTTGCTGGCTTGGCGGACTTCCGGTGCGACAGTGTGTGGAGCCACGTCGTGTTTGAGCACCCCAAGACGTTCGCGACGCTGGCCATGGACCCGGCCAAGAAGAAGGAGGTCATGGACGACCTCGACGCGTTCCGGAACGGCAAGGACTACTACGCGCGCGTCGGCAGGGCGTGGAAGCGCGGCTACCTCCTCTACGGTCCGCCCGGCACCGGGAAGTCCACCATGATCGCCGCCATGGCCAACTACCTCGACTACGACATCTACGACATCGAGCTCACATCCGTGAAGACCAACACCGACCTTCGCAAGCTCTTCATCGAGACCACCAGCAAGTCCATCATCGTCATCGAGGACATCGACTGCTCGCTCGACCTCACCGGCAAGCGCAAGAAGAAGAAGAAGAAGGCCGAGGACTCCGCCGCCAACAACGGCCAGAATAAGGACGGGGACAAGAAGGACGGCTCTGAACCTCCCGGCGACGACGACGACGAGGACAAGAGCGGCAGCAAGGTGACTCTCTCCGGCGTGCTCAACTTCATCGACGGGCTCTGGTCGGCGTGCGGCGGCGAGCGCATCATCGTGTTCACCACCAACCACGTCGAGAAGCTGGACCCGGCGCTGATCCGGCGCGGCCGCATGGACAAGCACATCGAGATGTCCTACTGCTGCGTCGAGGCCTTCAAGTTCCTCGCCAAAGTCTACCTGGACGTGGACTCCCACCCTCTGTTTGACGCCGTGGCGTCGCTGCTTCGGGAGGTAGACATGACCCCCGCCGACGTCGCCGAGAACCTGACGCCCAAGGCCCCCGGGGAGGACGCTGACTCGTGCCTCGCCACGCTTGTCGAGGCTCTGGAGAAGGCCAAGGAGGAGGCGCTGTTGAAGAAGGCCAAGGGGAACGGAAAGGGGGAGGCGGCCGATGAGGTCGACGATGGCAGCCACGACGACGATGAGTAGGAGGCTAATGTTGACTTTATTTGTTTCCTGGTTACTTATTACTCGGTCAATTCAGTGATTCACTATCACGTTCCAGCTATTAAATTCATAACTTGGATTTGAACAGGAGCTACTTTTAAGCTCATTAATTAAACCGATTGGTCTGATACTCTGATGAGAAGATAAGACTATAGTTTCTATATGAGAAATGCCTGAAATCGATCGAGACGAGACTTTGGACGTTTGCCTCTGTATTAACTGCCGTGTCAACCCAGTCGCCAGTCGGTGTGTTCGTTTCCACAAAGGCGGGACCAGTGGTCACTATGCAATTAAATTTATGATATAATTATGTAATTATTCATCCTCAACCATTAGATGTATATTTTAAGGTGGTTGTTTTTTTTTCATTTAACTCTCATTCACGTGAGAAACATATGTGGATGAGGTTAAGTAAAAAAATGCAACCACCCTAAGATGCAGATTTAATGGTTGAGGATGGATGATTGCAGGATTGCACCACAAATCAGATTGCATACTAGTCATTACCATAAAATTTAAGAAAAAAATCAGGCAATGTGTAATTAACAACTAATGACTATTATTAATAACTTATCATTGTAATTAACCCATTAGCTCTATTTTATTTGACTATTCTATGGTCTATTAATCACAAAATTATTTTATTTGACTATTCCTAACTAACATAATCCTTACAAAGTAAACAAAATTAAAACAAATTCTTGAAATCTAAAATGATTTCAGACGCCTGGCACATAGTCTTTCCGGGAAAGGAAAGATAAACTTTTAGAAACATTCTTCTGAGAAAAAAAAAAGATAAACATCCGTTGCGGCAGGTGCCAGCTCCAATTCGATCGATCGGTGGCCGAGTAGTCCAGCACGTTCCTGCTGTCGATGCTGGCATGCATCCAATCGGAGGGGGGGGGAACGTGTGTGTGACTGGAGATGACAGCATAAGGCTATTCGTACCGTTTCTTCTAAAGCATACTCTATATACTATTTTTCTACTATTTTTATAGAATCTCGTCTATATACACATATTCAGTATGTTTTACAGTATGTCACTGCGAACAGTTTAATAGTCGACAACTCGAGTAGTCATCGTTCCACCAGCCACTGAGCTCCATCCAGTCTCCAGAGCATGCACAGAATGATGGTGATCGATCGTCTTCCACTACATGAATCACACCAACTAACGAGGGTGCAAAACCGTCGTAAATAAGGTCATAACCGTCGTAAATGATTTATTTACGACGGTTATCGCTTATTGACGATGGTTTCTGGCTGACGTTAAATAAACCTCGTAAATAAAAGTATTTACAACGGTAATCGTCGTAAATATAGTTATTTATGAGGGTTGAATTGAGCCCTCGTAAATAAGTCCACCCTGCCACGTGGCGGGGCGGAAAACCTATTTATGACGTTTACCGTCGTAAATATATACAAAAGTAAACAACCTAATTACAATTACATAAATTAAAAAAAAACATAGTGGAGGTCATACCTCGATCGAGCGGTGGCACGGCACGGCGCGTGAGGGGGCGGACGGCCTTGGAGGCGGCGGCCGGCCTCGAAGAGCGTTCCGAAGGCGGCGAGCGTGAGAGCAACCGTGGACGTCGGTCGGAAGAGGATGGCCGAGGTGGCAAGCCTCGGGGGGCGCTGGACGTCGGAGGGCGGCGGGGTTCAGAGGAGACGGCGGCCTTGGCTCGAGGCGGCAGCGCGCGCAAGCGCGGGAGGAGACAGCGGCGGCGGGAGGTGGCGGGCGGCAGCGGGAGGAGGCGAGCAGGGGGGCCGGCGGGAGGAGGCGGGCGGGAGGCGGCGGGCGACTGCGGGAGGAGGCGGGCGGGCGGCGGCGGGAGGAGGTGGGCGGGCAGGAGGCGTCGGGCGGCGGCAGGAGGAGGCGAGCGGCCGGGAGTCGGCTACAGCGGCGGGCGGGAGGCAAAAGCGAAAAGGCGCGCGGGAGGGGAGCGAAACTGCTCCCCTCCCGATCGCGACGGGTTTTTATTCATCTCTTTGTTTACAACTGTTCTGGATACAGTCGTAAACAACGAGACGTGTTTACGATAGTTAGGTCAACTGTCATAAATAGTCCACATATTTACGACGATACCATCGTTAATTAATTTATTTACGAGAGTTCCCTTTAACCGTCGTAAATAGTGGACTTATTTACAAGAGCTTTTTTAACCGTCGTTAATAATTTTATTAACGACGGCACCGTCGTCAATAAATTTCCCCTGGTTAATTGACGAGTTTATTGTAGTGTTCCCATCCAATCAGTGCCTGCCAAATTGCATGCACATCCGAATATTTGTTATCACCGTACTGTCATTGCCAATTTGCTATTGACATCATCATGTTGAGATTATGCCAAACTGGTATAAAAAAGGGACAGACATGTCCATCTCATCCGATCAATCACGGCTAAAACTGCCCTCTGGTATCGTGTTGAGATTTCACCAAAACTGCAACTGCATGAGAGAGGTTAGATGAAGATTTACATGAAAGAGGGTCCATTGGCACGTGAAATTCAGGTGAGATTAGACACCATTAAATGAAAGCTCATGAATGCAGCAAGCATTCAGAGAAACATGAAGGTTGATGGTGGTTTAGGTTTCGAATATGCCACCGCGATGGTGCGAACTCGAAAATCAATTGCATAATATTTGCTCATTTTCACAACAACAAAAAAAAACACTTGAATAACTGAACAAGGCATTGAGACTTTTTGAATAGGAACTAGGAACTCATATATATATATATATATATATATATATATATATATATATATATATATATATATATATATATATATATATATATATATATATATATTGACGCACAAACACTACATCTAAGCGACCAGACCTAACTTAGTCCACCAAGCGATATTCAACATTTTAAAATCACAGCTTGTATATATTTTTTAAAATTTTTTGATACAACATTTTAAAAAATTCATTCGATATGAACCAATATATTTGAAATGTTGATAAAATTATATTTAAAAAGAAAAAACATTAATAATTAATCTTATATTTTACCTGTCGAAGGGTCAATGCGACACTTCTCCCGGATCTGCTAAGGAGCAGACCGCAGAGGTTCTTGTTCGGTGGGGCTTAGGCCTCAAACTAGTGTTCTAGCGGAAGAGTATGAGACAGTTGTTTTTACGTGGTTCGGGCCGCAAGGAGCATAACACCTTACTCCACAGTGGATTATATTGCTTGGTGAGTGTGTATGTGTATGTGTGTGTATCGGGGATTATGAGTCTGGTCCCTGTATTGGTGGTCATCTAAGCCTTTTATAACGAAGATTGGACACCTTACAAGTGGGATCTCGGGGCCCGACAGGGTCCCGGGGCGATCTTATCCTAAAAGATCTAAGGCTTCCCGTATAAGATTCTTTGAATGTGACGCTGGAGACTCACTGTCTTGTTGCCTTCCTTGTCAGTAGCCCACGCGCCGTTGCTGACGGTGACAGATGGTGTCCCGTCAGCCTGTCTTGTTGCCGCAAGCTACCCACTTGGCCAAGTGGGATAGGCCTGCAGCATCTTCACTGTGATGTAATTAGTCGTAGCGGTCTTCTGACCGTTAGCGTGCTCCGCGTTGTGAGTCGGAGGTGGGTGCAGTCCTTCAATGTGTGCCCTGGGTGGAGCGCTCCAGCTTTGAACCCCCGCACATTATCGTCTTGGGGTGCTGCGAGACACATGGCAGCGCCGGTACAGGTCCTCGCTGGGGAGGCTAGCCCTGGTCCTTCGTGGCATGTGGCAGCTTCGGGGCTCCCCATGGCACGTGGCAGCTCCGCTCTCTCCTCAGAGGGAGGGCGCTTGGTCCGGCGCTCCAGGCTTCGTGGCGGCCCTGGAGCTTCTCCATCGAGGTCGTGCAGGTCTCTCCTCAACATGTGGCGCCTTGGGAGGTTATCTCCCCTGGGGACCTTTATCCCACCCTTCGTGCCCCACGTGGCGGCACTGGGGCTGGATCCTGAGGGAGGCTGGGGCCTCGACAACCTCTAGATACGTGGCGCTGTCGGACTTGTCCTGGTGTCTTCATCCTATGTGTGAGGGTACCCGGTCTGCTGGGTACCAATAGTACTATTAATTATAAACAAGAGATTTAACGGATTTAAATATAGAGTTACAGTTTGAGAGAAAAAAGTGTTTAAGCCTATTAATTGGGTTTTTTCTCCAACCTCCCACCCATGCCAATTAGATTATTGTTACACCTGATGGTCTCTCCTCTTTGTCTTTCCTCACCATGCAGATCTTAACCGTTTATCATCAAACCCTCTATCTATTTCTTGCTAAATAAAGACGCCCATGCATATGAAATACCTTTGAGTACTAAATGCAAGTACTCTGAGTAACACTACTCAGATCCTGAGTTCGATTTTTGGTGGGAGCGAATTTCAGCCTGAATTTAACAATACTAAATGCAGGTACTCTACAGAGTAAGTCATTGGCGCTGGATCTAGAGTGCACTTACAAAAAATGTAAAGAGATGAATGTGATGTATATTGGTCTACGAAGTCCGGTCTACAATCGTGTGCTTAGCCATCTATTTATCGTCGCCTTATTCTAGACAATAGATCGTGAGTGTCTACATTTGTACTCTTTTATAATAAATTGATCATAACCTCCTTAAAAAGAAAGATCGAGACTTTGCAGGCTATTGCAAGGGAAACTTGTTAGCAACAAGTGTGGGGCAGGAGAGTCTACTCACTTATTCGCTCTTGGTGATGTCGTTGATGTTCTGGGACGTCGACCGCAGGCCCCTTGGGAGGTGTCGGAGCTGGATGCTCCTGCGTCGCCCACCATCTTCGTAGGTACGTCCATGGCCGGCCCCCTGGGAGTTGCCAGAGCTAGATGCTCTGACGTCGCCCACCATCTATGTAGAAATGTCGATGGCGGGCCCTCTGGGAGGTGCCGGAGCTGGATGCTCTGGCGTCACCCACCATCTTCGTAGGTACATCGATGGTCGGCCCCCTGGGAGTTGTCAGAGCAGGACGCTCTAGCGTCGCCCACCATGTGCGTAGAAACGTCGACGGCAGGCCCCCTGGGAGGTTTCGGAGCTGGATGCTCCAATGTCGTCCACCATCGTCGTGAAGTCATCGACGGCAGACCCGTAGTTTACAGTCTATCGCAAGGGAACTTGTTTGCAAAAAAGTACAGGGCAAGAGAGTCTACTCACTTATTCGCTCTTGGTGCTGTCGCAGACGTTTTGGGACGTCGACAGAAATGTCGACGGCGAGCCCCCTGGGAGGTGCTGGAGCAGGATGCTCCGGCGTCGTCCACCATCATCGTGAAGTCATCAATGGCAGGCCCCTGATTTACATTCTATCGCAAGATAACTTGTTAGCAACAAGTGCGGGGCAGGAGATTCTACTCACTTATTCGCTCTTGGTGTTGTCACTGATGTTCTGGGACGTCGACTGCAGGCCCCTTGGGAGGTGTCAGAGCTGGATGCTCCTGCATCGCCCACCATCTTCATAGGTACATCGATGGCCGGCCCCCTAAGAGTTGCCAGAGCTGGATGCTCCAGCTTCGCCCACCATCTGTGTAGAAACGTCAACAGCGGGCCCCCTGGGAGGTGCTGGAGCTGGATGCTCCAGCTTCGCCCACCATCTTCGTAGGGACGTCGACGTCTGGTCCCTTGGGAGGTGTCGGGGCTCGATGCTCTGGCATCGCCCACCATCTGCGTTGAAACATCGACGGCGGGCCCCCTAGGAGGTGCCGGAGCTGGATGCTCCGGCCTCGTCCACCATCGTCGTGAGCCATTGACAGCGGGCCCCTATTGTACAGGCTATCGCAAGGGAAACTTGTTAGCAACAAGAGCAGGGCAGGAGAGTCTGCTCACTTATTCACTCTTGATGTTGTCGCTGACGTTCTGGGACGTCGACTGCAGGCCCCTTGGGAGGTGTTAGAGCTGGATGCTCCTGCGTCACCCACCATCTTCGTAGGTACGTCGACAGCCGGTCTCCTGGGAGTTGCCAGAGCTGGATACTCTGGCGTCGCCCACCATTTGTATAGAAACGTCGATGGCGGGCCCTCTGGGAGGTGCCGGAGCTGGATGCTCTGGCGTCGCCCACCATCTTCATAGGTATGTCGACGAACAGCCCCCTGGGAGTTGCCAGATATGGATGCTCCAGCGTCGCCCACCATCTGCGTAGAAACGTTGATGGCGGGCCTCCTGGGAGGTGCCGGAGCTGGACGCTCCAGCGTCTTCCACCATTGTCGTGAGTCGTCAACAGTGGGCCCCTGCTTTACAGACTATCGCAAGGGAAACTTGTTAGCAACAAGTGCGGGGCAGGAGAATTTACTCACTTATTCGCTCTTGGTGTTGTCGCTGACGTTCTGGTACATCGACGACAGGCCCCTTGGGGGTGCCGAAGCTGTATGCTCCAGTGTCGTCCACCATCTTCATGTATACGTCGACGGCAGGCCCCTTGGGAGGTGTCGGAGCTGGATGCTACGGCGTCGTCCACCATCTCTGTGTAGACGTCGACGGCAGGCCCCTTGGGAGGTGCCGGAGCTGGATGCTCCAGCGTCGTCCACCATCTCTGTGTAGACGTCGACGACAGGCCCCCTAGGAGTTGCTAGAGCTGGATGTTCCGTTGTACCATGTTGTGTATGTCCTGCACATATAATGGAGGCGCATATTGTTTTGCTCGCTGGTGATCTTTTACTATCCTTAAGTATAGTCATGTCTTATAGTCCTGGGCTGGTACACGGGATTTAGGTAATTATGTGCATGGGCGCTCAGGGTCCGGCTTCCTTCTTATTCGGGGTGTGAGCGTCCTGGCTCCCTGGTACTTAGCCGCAGCACTGGGAGGCAAAACGCACACGCTTAGGGTACAAGACCAAGCTAAGCATGTTGTGCACTCTGGACCTCTAGCTCGGTGTTGGCCGTTCGCAGGGACCCATTTGGCACCACAAAGTCCCAAGTAAGAGGGTAGCCGCAAGGTTCCACGATACCTTGTAGGTACCTCAAATACATCCGCCTGTAGTTGGGTTGCATGACTCTACTAGGGGCGATACAGAAAAGATTTTATCAAATACACGAAGGCGATGTACGGAAGACGAGTCTAGTTTGATTGATCAAAAAATTAAAAGGTTAATGTAAGTGAGCATATGAGGAAGCATATGGTAAGACAGTGATTTCCTTATCATTGGTGTTCATAGGAGTGAATTGGCTTTACAACAGGCGACGACCCACTCTAGTTGGCAAGGGAGGTAGAGTGTTCAAGCTTAGGGCACAGGACCATGCTAAATGGCTGAACACTCTGGACCTGTCCCTCCCAGAGCTTAGTTGTCCTATATGTCGCTTCCTGGTACCATGACACTCCTACATTGTCCTACATTCAAGTTTAGTGATAGAACTTACGGAGGTGTTCTATGTTCCAAGGGTTGGGAAGGGGCTCTCCTTCTTTCGTGGCGAGGCGGACATACCTAGGGCGGGATACTTGTATCCACTCGGAAGGGGCCTTCCCAGCTAGGGGAAAGTTTGTGCAACCCTTCTCGAGAGAGTATGCGCCGCAACACCAAGTCACCTATCTTGAGCTCTCTACTCCGCACGAACCACTCTAGGTAGCGCCTCAGCGCCAGTCGGTAACGTGCATTTCGGATGGTGGAGTGCCTCCTTGCTTCGTCGATGAGGTCAACGTCTTCTCGTCGGAGCTGGTCCTGCAAGGCTTCATTGAACACTCGGACTCTGAACGAGCCCACAACGATCTCTGGGGGAGGACTGCCTCGGCCCCATATACCAGAAAGAATGGTGTTTCTCCTGTAGCTTGGCTAGGTGACGTCCGGCTTGCCCATAGTGCACAGGGGAGCTCGTCGACCCACTTGGCACCATGCTTATCCAAGCTGTTATATGTGCGTGTCTTGAGGCCCCTGAGGATCTCAGCGTTGGCCCTTTCGACTTGTCTATTGCTATTTGGACGAGCCACGGAAGCATAACAAACTTGGACACCAAGGTCTTCGCGGTAATCCTGGAAAGCTACACTCGTGAACTGGATCCCATTATCGGTTATGATCCTGTTCGGGACCCCGAACCTGTAGACAATTGACTTGATGAATTTGACTGCGGACTCCTTATTGATGTTGATTACTGGGGCTGCCTCTGGCCACTTGGAGCACTTATCTATTGCAACATAGAGGAACCGGTACCCTCCGACTGCCCTGGGGAAGGGTCCCATGATATCCAGCCCCCAGACCGCGAAAGGCCAGGAGGGTGGGATCATCTGCATTGATTGTGCAGGGGTGTGGATTTGCATGGCGTGAAACTAGCACGCCTTGCACTTCTTGACTAGTTCGACGGCGTCTTGCATTGTTGTTAGCCAGTAGAAACCGTGTTGGAAGGCTTTGCCAACCAGCGTGCAGGAGGCCACGTGATTCCCACACTCTCCTTCGTGGATTTCTGCGAGCAAGTAGCAGCCTTCCTGCCGTATGCATCATAGGAGTACGCCGTTGGCACCACGTCGACAGAGATCACCTTCTATCAGCACGTAGCGTTTCTCCATCCTCGCAATCCTCTCAGCGGATGTTGGGTCCTTCGGGAGGAGATTGTCCTTTAGGTAGGACCTCCGTGATCCATGCATCAGGACTGTCCTGGACTTCCAGATCTCGGGTGCCAGGTGATTGGGGATCCCTGGTGATGCTCAAGAACCTTGGTGGCCCCCATGGTCGCAGAGCTGCCGTGGTTGCCAGCTCCATGGGGCTGGGCTCATCTTCTTCATCAGGCCCTGATGGCCTAACGATCGGTCGCACCAACCTCCTGCTGAAGACCCCTTCTGGAATGGGGGCTCCTGTGGATGCCATGGTTGACAGGGCATCAGCAACGGAGTTGTCTGCGCGCGCCACATGGCAGAGATCCAAGGCCTCAAACCCAGCTTCTAGCTTCTTTACATGTATCAGATATGCCGCAAGCTACGGGTCGTTGAAGCACCACTCCCCACGGACTTGCTTGGTGATTAGTTGGGAGTGTCCCTTGACCAGCATCTGCTGACACCAAGACCTTGCGCAGCTGTGAGCCCGAAGATGAGGGCTTCGTACCCCGCCATGTTGTTGGTGGCCTTGAAGTTGAGGCGCACTGCGTACTTAGATTGCTCATCTGTTGACGAGGTGAGCAATACCCTGGCTCCAGCCCCTTGCTTCCTTGAGGATCCGTTGAAGAAGAGTGTCCAGTGAGGTCTGGTAAGTACTGGAGCCCTGGGCTCTGGTTCACTGATCTCCCGACCCCCCAGGCTGCTCGGTGAGGGGGTCCATTCAGCAACAAAGTCCACCATAGCTTGGCTCTTGATTGCATGTCGTGGAAAGAAATCAAGCTTGAACTCCGCTAATTCAAATGCCCACTTGGCGATGTTGCCAATTGCGTTTGGGCTGCGCAACACTGCTCCCAGTGGGAACAAAGTCAGCACTGATACTCGGTGTGCCTGAAAATAATGATGGAGCTTCCTCGATGCGATTAACACTGCATAGAGCAGCTTGTGCACTTTGAGGTATCTTGTCTTTGCCTCATGCAGGACTTTGCTGATGAAGTAGACCGGGGGTTGGATGGTCCGGGACTTTTCCGGGGAATCCGGCTCATTTTTTTCCTTCTGCTTCAGGTCCAACGATTTCATGTCTCCTGGGTTTGGTGCTTCCTTTGGGGGCTGGGGCCCAAAAGCTTCGGGGCCCCCTAGGGGGACCTGGTCATCCTCTGGGGGGGTGGGACCCAGAGGCTCCTTGGTCTCCGGGGCCCCCTAGGGTGTCCCGAACCTTTTCTAATGGGGTTGGGACCCAGAGGCACCTTGGGCTTCGGGGCCCCCTAGGGGGACCCGGACGTCCTCTAGGGGATGGGACCCAGAGGCTCCTTGGGCTCCAGGGCTCCCTAGGGGGACCCGGACGTCCCCTGGGGGCTGGGACCCAAAGGCTCCTTGGGCTCCGGGGCCCCATAGGGGGACCCGAACGTCCTCTGGGGGCTGGGACCCATAAGCTCCTTGGGCTCTGGGGCCCCCAAGGGGGCCCCGGACGTCCTTTGGGGGCTGGGACCCAGAGGCTCCTTTTGCTCCAGGACCCCATAGGGGGACCCGGACATCCTCTAGGGGTTGGGACCCAGAGGATCCTTGGGCTCTGGGGCCCCATCGGGGATCCCGGACGTCCTCTGAGGGCTGGGACCCAGAGGCTCCTCTGTCGCTGGGGCCCTCTGTGAACTTCAATCCCTGGGGCTCAGAATCGGCTGCAGGGGCCCCTTCCTATGGCCGGTGCAGCTGGTGACTGGCCCACTCTGCAACCAAAACCATGCTTACCACTTCTGTTGTGGCGGCGATGTAGAGGTACAGGGGCTCCCTGGGCTCTGGTGCCACCATTATTGGAAGTGTCATCAGCTGCTGCTTTAGCTCGTGGAACGCCTTCTCTGCTTCTTCGGTCCAGGAGAACGGTCCGGACTAGCGCAAGAGCCTGAAGAACAGAAGGGCCCGCTCAACAAGCCTAGAGACAAACCGGCTGAGCACTGTCAAACACCCTGCAAGCTACTGTACATCCTTGATGCAGGCTAGGGGCCGCATCAGCTCTACCGCTTTGATCTTCTCTGGGTTGGCCTCAATCCCTCGGTGTGAGACTAAGAAACCGAGGAGCTTCCCAGCTTTGACTCCAAACACGCATTTGTCAGGATTGAGCTTCGTGCGTGTGGTTCGCAATCTATCAAAGACTAGGGTGAGGTTCTCTAGTAATGATGTATGTGACTGGATTTTTATTACAATATCATCGACATATACCTCTACTAGGTCCCGAATGAGGTCCCCGAATGTTTTATGCATAGCTCGTACAAAGGTGGGGAGGGCATTCTTAAGACCGTAAGGCATGAATACATAACAGTAAAGGCCATATACGGTTATAAATGCGGTATGTTCTTCGTCTTCTCTATACATTGGGATTTGGTGGAACCCTGAGTACGCATCTAGAAAGCATAGCATATCTGAAAGTGCATCTAGGATCCCCGTGGGTTTTGGATGATTTATGACGACAATTAAGTGACTAATGAGCTCAGTGATCTTAAGCACAGGTGTGGACTCAAGTGGAAGCACAATCCCTCAAAAAGGAAAAGGATGAAAACGGCGATGTCAACTCGAAAAGGAGAAACTAGGGTTTCTAGTGTGTCGAGTTTAAACTAGCCAAATATGTGTGAGGATGTGTGTGTAAAGTGCATTGAGATCAAGTTGGGAGTTCAAAGCGGTTTAGAGATCAAACCTATTGAGAAGAGAGTTTGAAGTAGTCTGGCAGGAGTGGCTGGACTAGTCCGTGCAGGTGGCCGGACTAGTCCACTCCTAGCCGGACAAGTCCGTTTTCAGCCGGACCAGAAGGGTCTGACTAAGTTCGGACTAGTCCGTAGTAGGACGGACTAGTCCGGGTAGTCGTGGAGTGGTTTTTGGGGACTAAGTCCTAAATCCATGGACTTGTCCATTTTGGTCCGGACCAAGAGGTCCTGACTGAGATCGGACTAGTCCGCCCTAGGGGTCGGACTAGTCCAGGTTTGAGAGGAGTCGGTGCTTCAACGACTAAGTCTGGGTAGACCGGATTAGTCCGCCCTGGGGGCCGGACTAGCCCGTGGTCTTCAGACTAGTCTGTTTTCACACGGAACAAAAGGTTTTTTGTGAGATCGGACTAGTCCGGTGTGGGTCAAACTAGTCCATTTTGAAGTGACCGTTTGAATTTAAAGTTTGGCAGGTAGTGTGACGATTGCTGCGCAATGCGACAGTTGTCAGGGACGTCAGTGGTCCCCTAGGCCGGACTAGTCCGGTCTGTAGGCCAGACTAGTCTGCCCTTCTGCTGAAGTCAGCAGTATGGACTGGGAACCTCTATAAATAGAGGACCTCTGGGTTCATTTGAAAAAAAAAATCCTTTGAGCAATTTGAAACCCTAGCGCCGCCACAACAACCTTGATCCTCCAAAAAGCCTCCTTCTTGCCTGCATTCCCTCAAAAACTAATTCTTGTGTGGATTAGGGTTTGGTGAGGTGAACAAGAGGAAGAACACCGCTCTTTGGCTCTCGGTTTGATCTCTTGCACTTTGTGAATCTTTGTGATCTGTGGCTTGAGTTAATCTTTGTGATTTGAGATTGTATTTGTGGTGGGAGCCTCGGATTGTGAGAAGCCCCAACGAATCTTGTATTCACCCTTTGTGATAGTGGAGAACAAAGTTAGGCCTGTGCGTTAAACTTGGTGAGGGAAGGGTTGTTGAACTCGGTCCTTCGTGGACTCCTCAATGGGGACGTAGATTTCTTTATTGGATCGAACCTCGCGATAAAATCCTTGTGTCCCTTGTGTTCTTTACTTTCACTTATCGCACATTGCTTCTAGGGTTAGATTTATTGATTTTGCTTATCACTCTTGTCTCATTGTGATCCTTAGCTTCATACTTGCCGTATAACTTGTTAAGGTTCACTAAGTAATTCTAACACACTTTGCATCACAAGAATTGAATTAAAACTTGTTAGAAACCCCTTTGAGACTTCTCCCTGTAGGTGGACCGGACTAGTCCGCCCCTGGACTGGAAGTCCGCCCCCTGAGTACTGATCTTGTTTTATTAAGTCATTTCAGGTCGTTTAGCCTATTCACCCCCCTATAGGAAACTTTCAATTGGTATCAGAGCAGGTCTCTCCCAAAAGAGTCTAACAACTCAGAGAGAAGATGGCCGGAGTGGGGTACGAAGAAGTCTCAATCAGTGAGATCCAAGCAACCCCAGAAGAGATTCTCTTCTATCAAGACAAATCAACGGATGACAAAGAAGTTTGCCAGCTCAAGGCGAAACTTCGAGAGAAGTTGAAGATTCCCAAGGTTGACACCTCAACCTCCACATCGGGTGCACAATCAACTACAACCAACAAGGCTACAACTATGAAAGCCTACCTTTCCATCCCATTGGGGAAGCCTCCCCAATTCGATGGAACCGACTATGGGATGTGGAAGCACAACATGAAGATCCACCTTATGTCACTCAACCCCTCACTATGGCAAATCGTGTTGACCGGGGTGCACATTCCGAAGAATGAAGAAGACATCACTCCGGAGCAAGTCGTGCTCCTTCACCGCAATGCCCAAGCGGCCGGGGTGATCATCTCATCTCTCTCAAGAGATGAGTTCAACCGAGTGGATGGACTTGAGGTGGCCAAGGATATTTGGGATACCCTAAAAACAGCACATGAAGGCAACCGAGTCATGAAAGAAGCAAAGATTGAGCTCATTGAAGGAGAGCTCGGGAGGTTTGCCATTGTGGATGGTGAATCTCCCCAAGAGATGTACAACTGCCTAAAGGTACTCATCAACAAGAGTAGATCTTATGGCTGTACCAAGTGGACGGACCACGAGGTGGTAAAGAGGATGATTTGGGCATTCATGCCTAGAAACGTCTCTCTTCGCTCCATGATTCGAGAAAGCCCGGGGTTTGCCAAAATGACCCCGGAGGAGGTCCTTGGAATGATCATCAATCACGAGATCATGGAGAAGGAGGCACTCTTCTACAATGACCTCCAAAGATTCACCGCCTCGAAGATGAAGGATGTTGCACTCAAAGCGACATCCTCCTCAAAAGAGCAAAATGAAGATGATGAGGAGAGCCTTGACACCGATGAGGAAGAGGCCCTCTTTATCAACAATTTCAAGAGAATGATGAGAAGAAGAAAAGGAGGATACAAGCATGAGAGCAAGGGCAAAGAAAAGGCAAGGCCCAAAACCAAGAGGGCTTGCTACAATTGTGGCGAGTACGGGCACTTTATTGTAGATTACCCACATGGAGAGGGCAAGAAGAAGAAGGAGGGCAAGCTGCAAGAGAAGAAGTTCTACAAGAAGAAGAGGCCCTCCGGTCATGCTCATTTGGGCAAGGAGTGGGACTCTAATGATGAATCCTCCTCGTCCGAAGATGAGGAGAAGATGGCAACCATAGCCATCGGGGGGAGCTCCAAGGGAAGCAAGCTCTTTCCCAATCTCTATGACCACAAGCCAACTTGCCTCATGGCAAAACAAGGAAGAAGAAAGGTTACTTATAACTCATCCTCTTCTATATCCCCCCATGATGATTTTGATAGTGCAAGTGAAAACGAGTATATGCTTAAAGATATAAGTAAGAGCATATTGCGAAGAATGAAATTGCTCTCGGATGAGATTTTTGAGAAGGAGGAGCTCATAGATAGGCAAGAGGACATGCTTATCCAAGAAAAGGAAAGATGTAAAGAGCTCATTGAGCTTGAGCTTGAGAGAGAAAAGAGCAAGGCATTGGAGCATGAACTTGCTCTAAGCAAGAAAACATGCTCAAGTCTTGAGGACACAACCATTGAGCTCAAGGACAAACTTGGCAACTTGGCAAAAGTTAACAAGATCCTTGAGACTCAAGTTGAGTCCCTTAAGACTAATGTATCCTCTTCCTCCAAAAGCTTATCCTTCTCAAAGGTTGCATCCGAAGCAATATCAACTTGCAAATGCTCTAACTTGATTCTAAAATTAAAGGATGAGCTCAATTTGACTCAAGGCACTCAAGCACCTAAGGGTGGCATCTTTGACAAAGAGAAAGTGGCGTATGCATGAAGTGCATACACCAACACAAGACCTCCCTATGTCAAGGATGGTCTTGGTTATACTAGAGGTGGAAGGCAAAATGCCAAAACCTCCAAGTATGACAAAGACTTGATTGTCTTTGTCAAGGGAAGCTCATCCACAACTAAAATTGGCAAGAACACTTCAACCAGCACTTACATGCCTAAATTTGAACCGCATCCTCTATTTCATGATTTTGATGCATCATATGTTTTGATGAGGAACAAGTATGGAAAAGTATATGCTAGATATGTTGGGACACTCCGCAAGAGCCCCAAGCCTTGTGTGTGGGTGCCCAAATGCCTCACCACTAACGTCAAAGGACCCAACTCCGCTTGGGTACCTAAAAGGAAGGTATAATCTTGTTTTGTAGGTGTACTCCTCCAGTGGATCCAAATGGGTGCTCGATAGTGGGTGCACAAACCACATGACCAGAGAGAGGAAGATGTTCGAGGAGTATGAGGAACATGATGATCCAAATGAAGGGATCCTCTTTGGGGACAATAGCCGAGGGAAAATCCTTGGCTCCGGTAAAATTGTTATTTCTCCCCCAACACACTCTTTCTCACGTCTTACATATCGATTCTCTAGACTATAACCTCTTGTCCATATCACAACTATGTGACAAGGGTTATAATTGTGTTTTCACTAATGAGGGTGTGAGCGTCCTTAGAAGAAGTGATAACTCAATCGCTTTTAAGGGTGTGCTCAAGGGAAAACCTTATCTTGTGGATTTTGCCTCGGATAAAGCTCAACTTGACACATGCTTAATGGCGAAAACCAACATGGGATGGCTTTGGCATAGAAGGCTAGCCCATGTTGGGATGAGGAACTTACAAAAGCTTCTTAAGGGCGAGCACATCTATGGTTTGAAAAATGTTGTCTTTGAAAAGGATAGGCCATGTAGTGCTTGCCAAGCGGGGAAGCAAGTGGGAACTCAACACCCCTCCAAGAACATCATGACGACAACAAGACCGTTGGAGCTTCTACATATGGACCTTTTCGTGCCAATAACCTACATTAGCATTGGCGGAAACAAATATGGTCTTGTTATTGTTGACGATTTTTCTCGTTTCACTTGGGTGTTCTTTTTGCATGATAAAGGTGAAACTCACAGTGTCCTCAAGAGGTTCTTGAGGAGAGCTCAAAATGAGTTCACCTCAAGAATCAAAGCTATAAGAAGCGACAATGGCACCGAGTTCAAGAACACTCAAGTGGAAGAATTCTTGGATGAGGAGGGCATCAAGCATGAATTCTCAGCCCCATACTCCCCTCAACGATATGGGGTGGCAGAACGGAAGAATAGGACACTCATCGAGATGTCAAGGATAATGCTTGATGAGTACAAGACATCGGATCGGTTTTGGGCGGAGGCGGTTAACACCGCTTGCCACACCGTCAACCGATTGTACCTCCACCGCCTCCTCAAAAAGACTCCCTATGAGCTTCTAGTTGGTAAGAAACTCAATGTCTCTTACTTTCATGTTTTTGGGAGCAAGTGCTATATTCTCAACAAGAAGCCTAGGACTTCGAAGTTTGCTTCAAAGTCCGATGAAGGTTTCTTGCTTGGTTATGACTCAAACACCCACGTCTACCGTGTCTTCAACAAATCCTCCAGAATTGTTGAAATAGCACGCGACGTGGTGTTTGATGAAACTAATGGCTCCCAAGTGGAGCAAGTTGATCAAAGTGTGCTAGATCAAGAAGACTCTCCACAAGAAGCTCTTAGGAGGATGGCACTCGGAGATGTTCGACCACAAGAACAACCACAATGCTCAAGTGACCAACAACAAGATGATGCAAGTCATCCCCCACACGATCAAGTTGAAGATGGGCAAGTGGCACCTCAACATGATCAAGAAGACAAAAGTCAAGAGGGAAGCATACATCAATGGGGAGACCAAGAAGAAGAAGAGGATGATGATGACTCAAGAGTTCAACCTCCACATCCTTGTGTGCATCAAAGTGTTCAACGGGATCACCCCGTTCACAACATCCTAGGAGACATTACTAAAGGGATAATGATGGAGAGATTTGAGATGTCCATGATGGGGGAGTTGAAGTTCTTTTTAGGTTTCCAAGTCAAGCAACTCAAAGAAGGTATGTTCATAAGTCAAACGAAATACGCTCAAGACATACTAAAGAAGTTTGACATGGACAAGGCCAAACCCCTCAAGACGCCTATGGCAACAAATGGACACTTAGACCTCAACGAAGATGGTCCAAGTGTGGACCAAAAGGTATACCATTCCATGATTGGTTCTTTGTTGTATCTTTGTGCATCTAGACCTGATATAATGCTAAGTGTGTGTATGTGTGCACGTTTTCAAGCTGCACCTAAGGTGTGTCATATGACCGCCGTGAAGAGAATTCTTAGATATTTAGTTCACACACCTAGCCTAGGACTTTGGTACCCCAAAGGATCCAAGTTTAACCTTATTGGCTATTCCGATGCGGATTATGCGGGGTGCAAAGTTGATAGAAAGAGCACATCCGGGACATGCCAATTCTTGGGTAGATCCTTAGTGTCTTGGTCCTCTAAGAAACAAAACTCCATTGCTCTTTCCACAGCCGAAGCGGAGTATATCACAACCGGAAGTTGTTGTGCACAACTTCTTTGGATGAGACAAACTCTAAGGGATTATGGTATAAACTTGTGCCATATTCCTCTCCTATGTGACAATGAGAGCGCCATCAAAATAGCCCATAGTCCGGTTGAGCATTCAAGGACCAAACACATAGACATTAGACACCACTTCTTGAGAGATCATTCCTTAAAGGGGGATATAGTGATTTCCCATGTGAGAACCGAGAACCAACTAGCCGACATATTCACCAAGCCCCTAGATGAGAAGTGATTTTGTGAGCTTAGGAGTGAGCTCAATATCTTAGATTCTTGAAATGTGGCTTGAAATATGCACATCTGAATGTTTACTTTACGCCTTATTCAAAAGAATGCATGTGTTTGAGAAATTCATCTCTATCTCGATTTTCTCCAAAATATTTGAAAAACTAGTGACTTTGTGAGTTATGGTCATAGTTTGAATGTTGATTGCTTACTGACCATATTCATAAAGTTTTTTGTGGCAATTTGTCCAAAAGGATCAACTATAGTGGCTAAAACTCTATATATATGTTTTCAGCCTCCTAGGACCGGACTAGTCCGCCCCTTGGATGGACAAGTCCGGATCCGGACTGGTCCAGGTCTGGTCCACTGACCGGACTAGTCCGGCCCCTTAACCGTACTAGTCTGGCCCCTGGGGACTTAAACCCCCAGGAGGTGGCCGACCCCTCCACTTCTCCATTTGGCCCTCTCTCTCTCCCACGCGCGCGAAACTGCCCTCCTTCGGCGATTTTCGATTCCATCCAACAAAAATCGATTCCAATCCGTGCATTGGAAGCCCCGGAAGTGTGGGAGACTTTCCACGATCACTCGCCGAAAGATTTGAAAAGGTATCCCTCACTTTTCAAAATCTTGCCTCATTCTTGATAAATTGAGTTTTTGATAGATGCCTCTTCATTAAAGTTGCTTCTAGTAACCCTGTGATCATAGCCTGACTCGATTCCAAGATTTCTCAAAAAACCGTTAGAGTTAGGGTTTAACCTGTGTAAATCGGACTAGTCCGGTGCCAGGCAGACTAGTCCGCCCCTGGGGCGGACAAGTCCGATGTACATAGGCCAAACTCTAACTTTGATTGTTTCTCGTGATTTCTTTCGCATTGTTCCACTTCCCTGACCCTCTATATCTTGTTTTCCTCCTGTTTCAGCAGCGATGGGAGCTCCTCGCCGTTCCGCTTCTCCCCCCACTGACCCCGAGTGGGGGGCAGAGCAGCTTTGCCTTGGCTAGGAATGGGCAAGAGTCGAGGTTGAGGTTGCCGAGAAGTTTCTCGAGCAGCAAGAAAGGGGAAAAGCAGCCAAGAAGCAACAAGCCAGGGCCGCAGCTATGGCCTACAACGAAGATGAAGGAATGACTCAAGCCATTGAGGAGTCCCGCAAGGAACTCCGGAAGAAGAAGAGAGAGGAGCGTGAGGCTCATAACTCTCAGGCCGCTGCTGCACAAGTCTCCAAGAGGAAGAGACTTGTGACAATCGGAGAGAAAGACAAGGGCAAGGAGCCAGCCCAAGAAGAAATTGCTGAACACCGGATTGAGCGAGATCTGAAGAAGGGCAAGGCTCCGGCTCCAGTAGAGCCAAAGAAAAGGAAGCCCATAGTGAAGATACCAGCGAAGAAAGTCGCAGGCCCTATGATCAAGGAGAAAGAGAAAGCCAAACCGATTGGCCCCTTGGAAGTGCACACTCCCGAGAGAAATCCCAACAGGCAGCGTGAAATAGCTGCCAATGTCTTCCATGGGAAGGGAGCCGAGAAAGCAAGAAGGCTCCGGACGGACAAGGTATACAAGTATGAAAGGAGCACCGCCGACCCTCGGTTTTGGTGTGACTTTCATTGTGATTATTATCTTCTTGTCTACCAAAGCATGAAGAAGCCTGTGATTGAAGCACAATGGGTAGACTAGGAGTACATGGCCAAGAAGCAACATTCCGCTTTTGATGTGGTCATTGAAGAAGTTGAGCGCCATGTGCTCAAGAAGATCATGGGATTCAAATATGACTGGAACGTTGAAGTCATCCTGCAGTTTTATTCCACCATCTACTTCACCACCTCAGGTGATAGACGGATCATATGGATGACGCATGGCGAGCAGCTTTCAGTCACATTTGAGGAGTTTGCCAAGATTCTAGGTCTTGAGGCTCACCTGGATCATGAGATAATCATCTCTAACCTCAAGGCTGTAGACCGAGACGAGCTGGCCTACATGTATCCGAGTCATGTTCAGTATGATGTTGGGCATGCTCGCAATATCAAGCCATTCTACAGCATTCTGAACAGGATCCTAAGGCGGACAATAGCACCAAAGGATGGTGATGCAGGGGTGATCCAAGGCAACCTGAGGCACCTGCTACTTCTTTTTGATGAGGAGGAGAAGTTCAATCTTGTCGATTACATCTTCGACGACATTTTCAACATCTCGCATACCCCAACCGTGCTTGCGGGTATGCCCCCTACATCATGTATCTCATTGATAAGGTGTCGGGCGTGACCTTCGTCAAGGATGTGACTCATCGCCCGCTCTATCCTCAGACGCCTCCTGCAGTGCCGCCTCCTTTGCGCCGGAAGAACGCGGAGCCTCCTTCTCACTCCGTGATGCCAGCTCCTTGCCCCGTGGCACCTCCTTCCCCGCCTCTGCCTCAATCGATGAGCGCTTTCTTCAAATGCTTCAAGGTGATCTTCACTTCCTGCCGGAAGCAAGAGATTCAGAACCAAAGGGCACACAAGTGCCAAGAGAAGTACCTCAAGGTAGTGTGTGACAAGTTGGAGGTTCCCATGTCCTCTCCGGAGGCGAGCGACGGGGAGATCACTTCATTCCCGGGCTTCACCGCCGACGAGCTCGCCCAGCTCCAAGAGGACGGGAGCTCTTCCCGGGCTGCTCCATCGGCTCGGTTCTCTGACGATGACGATGACCATGAGGACCCAGAGGCCACGGAGAGCGACTCCGACGCTGAGGAAGATGATAGTGAGGACGGCGACGACTAGTGGATAGGGTTCGTTGTTCCCTTCTTCTTTTCCTTTTTGGTGTCTTGATGCCAAAGGGGAGAGTTAGATGGGAGTTAGACGGGGGGGAGAGAGTTACAAAGGAGGGTAATTAGGTGTAGCCCTTATTTTGGATCCTTGGACATGTTGCACTCCTTATTGTAATATTTATGTCATGTCATATGTTTAAATTTGTGCAATACTTTGTTTGAATGTTTAATATCAATATGATGCTTTGAATGTCTATCCTTTAATCATATTCATATTTGTTATGTCTTGTCACAAATTGTTGAGCACAACACGTAGGCACCCCACCATAATGTGTGTGTGTATGAAGGACTTCCTCAATCTCTCTTTTATGATGCATTCATTGAGGGGGGGTCACTCATACACCCGCACGTTAAGAAAACAAATTTATACTCTTATATGTGAAGACTTAATGTGTTGTCATCAATCACCAAAAAGGGGGAGATTGGAAGTGCATCTAGGATCCCTGTGGGTTTTGGATGATTGATGATGACTAATGAGCTCAGTGATCTTAAGCACAGGTGTGGACTCAAGTGGAAGCACAATCCCTCAAAAAGGAAAAGGATGAAAACGGCGATGTCAACTCGAAAAGGAGAAACTAGGGTTTCTAGTGTGTCGAGTTTAAACTAGCCAAATATGTGTGAGGATGTGTGTGTAAAGTGCATTGAGATCAAGTTGGGAGCTCAAAGCGGTTTAGAGATCAAACCTATTGAGAGCAGAGAGCTTGAAGTAGTCTGGCAGGAGTGGTCGGACTAGTCTGTGCAGGTGGCCGGACTAGTCCGCTCCTGGCCGGCCAAGTCCGTTTTCAGTCGGACCAGAAGCGTCTGACTGAGTTCGGACTAGTCCGTAGTGGGACGGACTAGTCCGGGTAGTCGTGGAGTGGTTTTTGAAGACTAAGTCCCAAAACCACGGACTTGTCCGTTTTGGTCCGGACCAAGAGGTCCTGACTGAGATCGGACTAGTCCGCCTTGGGGGTCGGACTAGTCCAGGTTTGAGAGGAGTCGGTGCTTTAGCGACTAAGCCTGGGTAGACCGGACTAGTCCGCCCTGGGGGCCGGACTAGTCCGTGGTCTTCAGACTAGTCCGTTTTCACACGGAACAAAAGGTTCTGTGTGAGATCGGACTACTCCGGTGTGGGCCGGACTAGTCCTTTGAAGTGACCGTTTGAATTTGAAGTTTGGCGGGTAGTGTGACGATTGTCGCGCAGTGTGACAGTTGTCAGGGACGTCAGTGGTCCCCTAGGTCGGACTAGTCCACCCTTCTACTGAAGTCAGCAGTATGGGCTGGGAACCTCTATAAATAGAGGACCCCTGGGTTCATTTTAAAAAATCCTTTGAGCAAGTTGAAACCCTAGCGCCACCACAGCAACCTTGAGCCTCCAAAAAGCCTCCTTCTTGCCTGCATTCCCTCTAAAACTAATTCTTGTGTGGATTAGGGTTTGGTAAGGTGAACAAGAGGAAGAACACCGCTCTTTGGCTCTCGGTTTGATCTCTTGCACTTTGTGAATCTTTGTGATCTGTGGCTTGAGTTAATCTTTGTGATTTGAGATTGTATTTGTTGTGGGAGCCTCAGATTGTGAGGAGCCCCAACGAATCTTGTATTCACCCTTTGTGATAGTGGAGAACCAAGTTAGGCCTGTGCAGTAAACTTGGTGAGGGAAGGGTTGTTGAACCCTGTCCTTCGTGGACTCCTCAACGGGGACGTAGATTCCTTCGTGGGATCGAACCTCAGGGTAAAATCCTTGTGTCCCTTGTGTTCTTTACTTTCACTTATCGCACATTTCTTCTAGGGTTAGCTTTACCGGTTTTGCTTATCACTCTTGTCTCATTGTGATCCTTAGCTTCATACTTGCCATATAACTTGTTAAGGTTCACTAAGTCATTCTAACACACTTTGCATCACAAGAATCGAACTAAAACTTATTAGAAACCCCTTTGAGGCTTTTCCCTGTAGGTGGACCGGACTAGTCCGCCCCCTGAGTACTGATATCGTTTTATTAAGTCATTTTAGGTCATTTAGCCTATTCACCCCCCCCCCCCTCTAGGAAACTTTCAATATCGCACCCCGAAGTTGAATCTACGATTTGATCACTTCTAGGGAGAGGGAAGGGATCTTTAGGACATGCCTTGTTGAGGTTGGTGTAATCAATGCACATCCGAAGCTTACCACCTGCTTTGGGGACGACAACCGGATTGGCCAGCCATCTGTAATGGTGGACCTCCCGTATGAAGCCAGCCTCGAAGAGCTTCTTGATCTCCTCGCAAATGAAGTTATGCCGCTCAATGGACTGTTTACGGGGCCTCTGTTGCTGCGGTCGTGCGTCAGGGTAGATCTTCAGACGGTGCTCAATCACTTCCCTGTGGATGCCTGACATTTGCAATGGTTGCCAGGCAAAGACGTCGATGTTGGCTTGCAGGAAGGTAGTGAGTGTCGATTCCTGCTCGCCGTCCAGACTCCCCGTGATATGGGTGGTCTGGGCCGCATCAGAGCCAATCCGGATTGTCTTGATGGGTATGTCGTCATTGTCGGAGGGCTACACTCGTGGTGCAGCGACACAGTTGCGAGTGCGTGGGTCTGGCGAAGGCTTACCCGGCTTAGCATCACTCAAGATAGGTGCTGGGACCGTTGCCAATATTCGGAGATTTTCTAAGACCGTCACCACAGCAGCACGATCTCCGCAAATCTTGAGGACGCTGGATGGTGTCGGCATTTTGAGGATGAGGTAGTCGCAATGGGCTACTGCCATGAACCGATACAGGGCTGGCCTGCCGATAATGGCATGGTAGGAGAGGCTCACCTCCGCGACGTCGAATAGGATATTCTCCGTCCTGAAGTTCTCGGGTGTCCCTAACACCTGGAGGTGGATGCAGCCGTACGGGGTAACACTCTCCGGTCCTACCCCTGAGAACGATCTTGTCGGGGCGAGCTCAAATACGGGGATCTTCAACTTGTCGAAGGCCGCACAGCTGATGAGGTTGAGACCGGCTCCACCATCCACCAGAACGTGATAAAACTTTATGTTGGCGATAGTGGGGGCGACGAGGAGGGGAAGCTACCCGACTCCCGCCATGTTCTCGGGGCAGTCGGAGGCGTCGAAGCTGATCGTCGTCTCCATCCATTTGTGTTGCGGCGCCAGGTCATGCGTAGATGCTGACGAAGCCATTGCCCGGCGCAGGGTCTTGACCGCACTCCTAGAAGCGGGTTCCCAATATCCTCCACGTATGACGTGGAGTGCTTTGCGACGCTCGTGGTCACTGTTGAGGTCGAGGTTCATGGCCTGGTGCACCATTTGCACGGTACACACCGGCCTTTGGAACTCCTCCACGTGTTCGTCGACGCGATAGTCGACCCTTTGCGACTTGATTTCGCCGCAGCTTTCAGGCTTGATGAACACCATGGTTGGTGAAAGCGCTACCACTTTTTTGAGGGATAAAGGCCCTACCTGACGCGCTAAATGTCGAAGGGTCAATGTGAAACTTCCCCCGGATATGCTAAGGAGCATCCCGCGGAGGTTCTTGTTTGGCGGGGCTTAGGCCTCAAACTAGTGTTCTAGCAGAAGAGTATGAGACAGATGTTTTTACGTGGTTCGGACCGCAAGGAGCATAACACCCTACTCCACGGTAGATTGTATTGCTTAGTGAGTGTGTATGCGTATGTGTGTGTATTGGGGATTCTGAGTCTGGTCCCTGTATCGGTGGTCGTCCAGGCCTTTTATAACCAAGACTGGATGCCTTACAAGTGGGGTCCCACGGCCCGACAGGTGGTCCTAGGGCGATCTTATCCTAAAAGATCTAAGGCTTCCCGTATAAGCTTCTCTGAGCGTGACGGTGGCCTTCTTTGTCAGTAGCCCACGTGCCATTATTGACGGTGGCAGATGGTGTCCCGTCAGCCCATCTTGTTGCCGCAAGCTACCCACTTGGCCAAGTGGTATAGGCCTGTAGCACTTTCACTATGATGTGATTAGTCATAGTGGTCTTCTGACCGTTGGCGTGCTCCACGTCGTGAGTCAGAGGTGGGTGCGGTCCTTCAATGTGTGCCCTGGGTGGAGCGCTCCAGCTTTTAACTCCCGCACCTTACCGTCTTGGGGTGTTGCGAGACACGTGGCAGCGCTGGTGCAGGTCCTCGCCGGGGAGGCTATCCCTAGTCCTTCGTGGCATGTGGCAGCTTCGGGGCTCCCCAGGGCACGTGGCAGCTCCGCTCTCGCCTCAGAGGGAGGGCGCTTGGCCCGGTGCTCCAGGCTTCATGGCAGCCTGGGAGCTTCTCCATCGAGGTCGTGCACGTCTCTCCTCAACACGTGGCGCCTTGGGTGGTTATCTCCCCTGGGGACCTTTATCCCACCCTTCGTGCCCCACGTGGCGGCACTGGGGCTGGATCATGAGGGATGAGGGATGTTGGGGCCTTGACAACCTCTAGATATGTCGCGCTGCCGGACTTGCCCTGGTGTCTTCATCCTATGTGCGAGGGTACCCGGTCTGCTGGGTACCAACAGTACCATTAATTATAAACAAAAGATTTAACGGATTTAAATATAGAGTTATAGTTTGAGATAAAAAAGTGTTTAAGCTTATTAATGGGTTTTTTTCTCCAACCTCCCACCCATGCCAATCAGGTTATTGTTACACCTGACGGTCCCTCCTCTTTGTCTTTCCACACCATGCAGATCTTAACCATTTATCTTCAAACCCTCTATCTATTTCTTGCTAAATAAAGACGCCCATGCATATGAAATACCTTTGAGTACTAAATGCAAGTACTCTAAGTAATACTACTCAGGTCCTGAGGTCGATTTTCGGTGGGAGCGAATTTCAGCCTGAATTTTACAATACTAAATGCAGGTACTCTATGGAGTAAGTCATTGACTCTGGATCTGGAATGCACTTACAGAAAATGTAAAGAGATGAATGTGCCGTAATATTGGTCTACGAAGTTCGGTCTACAGTCATGTGCTCAGTCATCCGGCCCATTGCTGCCACAAGGCTTAAGGCCCAACACTTCTGGTCCACTGAGTGATGGACACCATTTCTTTAAAAATAATATCCTATCATCAACTTCCCTCAGTTCTTCTCCGAGTCCAATCTTTTTGCCCTATTGTGTATAACTAGTTAGGCATGTTTCACGAACTGATAAAACCGTTTGTTTGTCCCACAAATGTTTTGAAGGGTACTTTTGTCCCTAAGGCACACAGGAGACATAAATTAAATGTGACACCATTGCCTTCCTTGTTACAAAATAAAAAGTGTACCTCAATTGTTATGAAAATCATAAATAGTCGCAGAATTGTCCACGCGCTGAAACTTTTATTTTGAGAGTATATATAAATTTGCTTGCACTTTTAAATTAAAATTCATCAAACAAGATGGCCGGTGCATGGCACCTTGAAGTGATCAACTCTTAATTGTATTTTTTGGTTTCCTTCTCTCTTTTTCTCGCCCTGTCGGTTGTATATAACTCTTTCATCTTATATCAACGGAGCCGAACAATGGTTCGGGACTTTCGAAAAAAATGGAAGCTCGGGTCAATTCGTTAACACAACTCGAGCTGGCTCGTTTCGTTTGTCTCACGATCTGAGAGCGTTAGTTTAACTTTACTTTGACGGTAATATTTGAACACTTTTTGGGATAGTGGTTAAAAGACAAGATCGGTATCACAAACTGTAAAAAAGTTACTGAATGTTGAATCTGCAGCTTGAGATTATCTTATTTATCGAGTTGGTTTGGTTTGTTCGAAAAGCAGAGCTGTTGAAGCCCGGGAGCCAGATCGGGAGCCAGCCCGCCATGCTTGCGGAAGACAGAGGACGTGGGATGCTTGCGGAAGACAGAGGACGTGGGATGAGACTTACCTCCTCCAGTTCAATCCTCCCATCCCGCTGATGTATTAGAATATTATTAATATCTTCATTAATACTCAGTTTAATTATTATATTTTCATAACAAATAAGATGATGACACATCAGCAGGAGCATGCATACGAGTACAAACGGGAAGAGGGAAGTCATGTCCGAGAACGTGTAATCAATGGCCTGTCCTGTCACGATGGCGTTGAAATCACCCGCGATACTACAGGTGCAGTAACAGTCACTGACATGTGGACCCGGCTAGCCATGGGGCCCACATATCAGTGACTGTTGCACCTGCAGAGTATATGCATCCGTCACGATGCTGGCTTGTTCATACCCACAAAAGCAAAAGGCACGGAAAATTTATTTATATTCTTTTGCATCGCCTTCCCTGGGTCGTCCCCTGTCATGGTCCTCCAGCCACATTTGCTTTCGCCACTTGCTTTGCCTTTTCCTCTGCCTCGGCTTCGGCCTTCGCCTCTGCCTCAGCCTTGTCCTTTGCCGTCTCCTCTGCCCTCTTCTTCAGCTCATCGATCAAAATCTCAAGGCAGGTGGAAGGCTCGCCGGAGCCATCACGCTTAGCCGTCACAAGGCACTCGGCGACATCGGCGGGTGCGAGCTCCACCTCCCGCAGTATCTCCTCCACGGCACCGAACAGCTCGTGCTCGTCGATGTCGAGGTAGTTCTTGGCGAGGGTCCTGAACGCCTCGGCGCCGCAGTAGGACATCCGGATGTGCATGTCCATCCTGCCGCGCCGGATCAGCGCCGGGTCCAGCTTGTCGACGTGGTTCGTGGTGAACACGACGATCCGCTCGCCGCCGCACGCCGACCAGAGCCCCTCGATGAAGTTCAGTAAGCCGGACAGAGTCACCGCGTTGCCACGCCTGTCGTCATCTCCGTGCCTGCTGTCCTGCTTCAGGCGTCGCCGAGCGGCGGCGCGGTCACCGGTCAGGTCGAGCGAGCAGTCAATGTCCTCGATGACGATGATGGACTTCCCGGTCGTCTCGATCAGGAGCTTGCGGAGGTCGTGGTTGTCTTTAACCACGGTGAGCTCAACGTCGTAGATGTCGTAGTCCAGGTAGTTCGCCATGGCGGCGATCATGGTGGATTTGCCGGTGCCTGGTGGGCCGTAGAGCAGGTAGCCGCGCTTCCACGGCTTGCCGGTCCGCCTGTAGAAGTCTTTGTTGTTCCGGAACGCGTCGAGGTCGTCCATGATCTCCCGTTTCTTGGCCAGATCCATGGCCAGTGTCTCGAACGTGGTAGGGTGGTCGAAGTCGATGTAGCTCCATACCTTGAAATCGTAGCTGCTCCATACATCAACGCAAGAATCAACCCGAGTCCGACCAAAATAGAACGTTTCCGTGTATGCTATGAACTGTGATCGTGACGAGAGCTGTACTTACTTGTAGTCGCGTGACTTGTTGTTCGTGTAGAGCCTGCGGCGGCGGTTGCTGAAGAGGATCTCGCGTCCTCGCCGGCGGACGTGGGGCAGGTACTCGTCGATCACGAGCCGGCGGTGGCGCCGGTGAAACGTGAGGCGCTGGCACCGCCGCGTGACCTGCCGCTGCCCGTTCTCCTCCACCACCGACGACCACCACAGCGTGGCGCCCAGGAACCTGTCAGCGACCTCCTGCCCGTCGCGCATGCTGATGACGAGGCCGTCGCCCTCCTTGGCGCCCTCGGCGCGGAGCTCGCGCGCCTCCTGGGAGCACGCGCCGCTCAGGTACGCCTGGACCTCCTCGTAGGTGCCGTCGCTCTCGCTCACGGGGCCGTACCTTGAGTAGCGCACGGCGGTGCCGCCGGGCTGGATGACGTCGACGTTGACGAATGGGTCGAGGACGTCGAGGAGCCGCCGGGCGTGGCGGCGGAGGAAGAGGTTGAAGTACGTCTGGAACAGCCGGCGCGGCGCGTAGGCGGCGAGCAGCGGCGCCAAGAGGAACCACATCGATCCGAAGTTGGCCAGCACCGACCCGGCGTTGGCCAACACCCACCGCCGCCATGGCACGACTTTGCCGGCCGGCTCGGCCATAGTGGCGGCTGCGACGGCCCCAACTCCCCGAGGAGGACGCCAAGACACGACACGATTATAAATACGGGTATGCTAATAGTCGGGTTGAAATCCTCTGCTGTACTGCATGTGCAGTAGCAGAGACTGACATGTGGACCCAGCACCCACCGTACCCACATGTCAGCCTCTGCTACTGCAGAGGATGTTGATCCTAGTCGGGTTGAAATCCTCAGGTGCCTGAGTCTGCGCAGATTTTAGGGGACGGCTGTAGGCGCGCTCGCGCGTGCGCGCAGCTGCTAGGGGTGAGGAAGATTAGATGATTAAGAAAACAAATAATTTTGTATTTGATTAACCTAGAATTAAGGGTTAATAATTAATTATAAGGATTAGTGATTAATGATCGTAATTAAATTTTAATTACTTGATGTCTGAAATTTTCTGAAATTTCAAGCAACCTGAAATATAGACATTCCCTTATAAATATATAGTTGGAGATTGAACGCTGGTGCCAGCAAAACGAATGGTTTGTGGCTTCAATAGAAAAAGAACGGTTCCTTTTATTTTATTTTTTCTTTTAGAACATGCTGGAGATGATACAGGTTTTCTTTTTAGAACATGCTTCCACTACTTTTTCCAGTATATCCTCTAAATTTCCACCCATCCAGTATCATTTACAATATGCTACTGAGGACGGTCTAAAGGGGCTGTATTGTATGTACACCGTACACGGGGGAGAAACAGAACAAGCGAAAGAAGACTACTAAACACGTCATTCTTGATAGAATTTATATTGCGGTATTTATATAGTAAGTTAGGTAAGAAGACTAACGCCTGGTAGACATGGTTTTGTATGGTGTAACCTCTACATTCCGGTGAGCCGTCACCATCATCGACGACGTGGAAAGTCTTCGTCGGAAGAAGCTTACGAAATGGTGCGAACTTCCTCTGGCCTATGAAAGAACGACCTTTTTATCTGCCCCTGATGTAGACTTGAGCATTTGCCAGCCTACTACACATTTCCCAGTCGCGGTGGTCGTCCACAACTTCAGAAACTAAAACATTACGGGCTAGCTTCATTAAGCAAAATTGTAAAGAAGACAGTAACTCCTGACCACTGGTGAAAAACTGGACTGCTGTGGGAAAGATTGTTCTCCATATAAACACATCTCTGAATCATTGCATGCGAGATGGCCTTATCTGCTTAAGACTTGCTGCATCATTGTATAAATCTAGAAGCACCCAGCTCTAGCTTATGGTACAAAAGGATTACTTGGAATTCTTCATTTGTAATTTTAAGATATTCATCTCTAGGATTGATTAAAAATCAGGCAATATATTTTATTAATCCCCTTGCAAGTTGTAATAAATAGAATGGTAAACTATGGACAGAGTATTAATTCCCAAATTGCCCTAGTTACCTTACCCACGACTTTCCTCCGACAACCCTTTTATTTTATTTTATTTTTGAGGGAAATTCCGCCTCTTATCATCTTTATATATTTGAAATAATCTTCAAAAGTTTTTGATAAACTTTTCTTGAAAATTTTCAAAATCTCATGCAGCAATTTTTTTAAGAAACATGTTGATTTTTCTCAGAAACTGTTCCAATGTTTTTTGAAATAATTCTTCAAACTATTTATTGTACTAGGGATTTCTTGCCATGTGCGGCGTTTCAATTTCCTAAATGCAAGCAAAGCACAATGTTGAAAACAAAATACAAGTGGGCCACTAAATAAATTGTGATTGAGCGATGGTGAGCCAGTGGGAAAAATGATAAAAGGTGCCTAATTATGAGCCATATCAGTGCGTAGGCTACCTTTGATATTCTGTATAAGATGATACACTTTCATTTTTTTGGAAAGATCCGACTAAGTTGGCATATATTGATAAGCAAGAAAAGTTTACAGACACCTTACAACCGGACTGAGAGATGATGGCAGTGACCAGTCGCCTATGACAAAATTACATAATTAATAGAGGACAGTACAGTCCCTTCGTCCCGGCCGCACTCCATAGCGAAACAAGTTCTGAAACACCGGAAATGATTTGTCGAAATGATTTCTCTTGTTGATCAAAGATCCGACGGTTGCGCTCGCACCAGCGAGCCCAACATACCAGCATTGCTACAGATCGGGCACCATTGGCCTGCAGGCTCGTGACCGTCGTGCTGAGCTGATAAAACAATCTTGCGTTGTCGTCGTTGTTACACCAATTATCTGGATTAATGTGTGTGAGACATATGTGCTGAATACATTGGTAATTTTGTTAAACGTGTAGGTTTACATGCAAGTTTTAAATATACTTGAGAAATACACTTCACACTGTCTGAACTTTTGTTGCACATGAGCTGCACGTGTTTTGCGTTCTGGAATGTCCGAACTTTTCTTGTATAATGCATAGCGGCTGTTTTGGACTGTCCGAACTTTCTATGTGCTCAAATAATCGTATGGCTGCTATGTTTTTCATTTGCAATGTTTCAAACTTGCTTTATACTTATGAGAAGATTTGTTTAGTATTCTTTTACTAAGATTTTGATGTGTTTTGGCTGTCATGGTGAACATTATCTTGCTAGTTTTTCAACATGCTTATGTGAGGTGCTTACATAAGGTGGTGTGATTATCGGACTAATGCGAGTCAAGTCGAGGACTTGTGCTCGGAAAAATTGGTTGTTTGTTCATGTGCAGGTGTTGCTTGAGGTCAAGATGTGGCTGTTGACATGATCCATTGAACTAGTCTTAGGGAGAAGATGAGGTTCAACAACCACGTTCAGGAGGAATTATGGTTGAGTTGATCGGAAGGTCACGCAACATGTTTGGGTCAAGAACAATGCATATGAAGGTATCGTGGACGTTGTTGGAAGGTGTTTGTACGTGTGCAAGGAGTGCATGAATGTGACAACATGGTTCCAAGGCGTGATGAAGAGAAGTGAACATAAAGAATTGGTCGGAAAGGACCAACCGGTTGGATTATGCCTCAGGCTGCGGCCGAGGTGGTTATGGTTCATTTATGGAAAGTTTCATGTGGGTCACGAAGTTTAGTTGTTTTAGGAATGTTTAGGACGTTCCTAAGGTGTTTGAAAGTCTTAAGATTGCTTCTAGCTGCGTATGGAAGAGTCTTGAGCAGTTATAGAAAGTTTCGGTTGAAACTGAGTAGGATTAGAGTCCTAGTTAGGATAGAGTTGGCCTTAGGGCTGGTTATAAAATCAAGGGAGGCCAGAGCTCATGGTGAGACAACTTTGGGCCGTTCTGAAAGTCGCCTAGAGGGGGGTGAATAGGCAGTAATACCTGAAATCACTTAATCAAACAAGATTAAATTCTTGTGGCCGGACTAGTCTGAACAGGGTCGGACTAGTCCGCTCAGCACAGGGTGAAAACTCTAAATCTTGATTTCTACAAGTTATTTGTGAAATTAAAGTTCACCAAAGAGATAAGCAATGTGTAGTAAACTTGTAAAGCTCAGATTGTGAAGTTTAATCACTTAGAGCTCAGATTGTGAAGTTTAATCACTTAGATTGCAAGTTTACAATAATGATCAAAGTGTAGGTCAATAAGAGCAAAGTGAACCCTAATAGCAATACTAGTGATCACGAAAAGCGAAAGACAAGTGAAACGAGATTTATCCCGTGGTTCAGCTCCACGAAAAAGCCTACCTCAACGTTGAGAAGTCCACACAAGGACCGGGTCTCACTTGACCCTTCTCTCACCAAGCCACCACGATGACCGGCTTGGTTTCCACTATATCAATGGGTAATCACCAAGTTTGATGGGTCTACTAACAACTTGAGGCTCCCACAAATCAATACAAGCACACGAAGATCAACTCACACAAGCCACAAAATACAACACAATGTGCAAGAGATCAAACCGAGAGCCAAAGTGTGATGATCTTCCTTTACTCTCCTCCCCAAATCCTAATCTCTTCAAGATTTGCTCTTAAGGGGTTAGCAGGACGAGTAGAAGGCTTTGGAAGGCTCTAGTATGCTTGTGGCGGCGCTAGGGTTCGAGACCTATTCAAATGAGCCTGAGGGTCCCCTTTTTATAGGGGTCCCAAGCCTCTACTGCTGACCTCAGCAGAGCGGTGGACTAGTCCGGCCTCTGGGCCCAGACTAGTCCGGCCCTATGGGACCACTGACCTCTAGTCAGTTCCCGACAAATGCCACACTGAGAAATGATCGTCAAGATACCCGCCAAATTTCCAAATTCAAACGATCACTAGACAATGAACTAGTTCGGTCAACAATGGACTAGTCCGAAGTGGAACAGAACCATTTGGTCTGTCCCAAAACGGACTCTTCTGGGTTGGCCCGAACTAGTACGGCCATAGTGGCGGATTAGTCCGACCCCCTAGGGTTTCTCTCGGTCTATCTCACTAAGTCTCAAACGGACAAGTTTGTACCCAAACGAACAAGTCCGAACTTCTCCAGAGATCTTTAGTCCGTCCAAAAACGGACAAGTCCGAACTTCTCGGACTTAGCTCCAAATTCACTCAGATTCACTCCAGAGACGTTTGGTTCGTCTCAAAACGGACTTGTCTGCCATGGCCGGACTAGTCCGGCCTCCTAGGGTTTTTCTCATTTTAGGCTTCTCAATTAGGTTTTTCTCTAAACCACCACTTTGAGCCCTCTAGAATGATCTCAATGCACATGATACATCCACCCTCTCACATGATACGGCTCATATAAGCTCAATACCATAAACCCTAATTTCTATGCTTGAGTCTTTGACGTTCGTTTTATCCTTTTCGTTTTTGAGGGTTTTCATCACATTTCAATCCTTGTACGTGTGCTTAAGATCACTTTAGATCATTAGCCTCTTAATTGTCGCCATCAATCATCCAAAACCCATGGGGACGAGCACTTTCAATCTCCCACTTTTTGGTGATTGATGACAACACATTAAGACTTCAACAATAAGGATAATAATTTATTTTCATAACATGCATTTGTATGAGTGACTCCCCCTCAATGTATGCATCATGAGTAAGAGAGATTGAGAGTTCTCATACATATACACGTTATGGTGGGGTGCCTAAGTGATGTGTTCATAAAGTGTGATAAATCAATGATTATGCAAGATAGACATGTAAATGAGGCAATATATCACAAATCTAGGCAAGATACATGAATACATAGATTAAGTCTTACAATACAACTCAAAATGAGATTTTAAAACACAAGTCCTTCATAGATGAATACTCTCTCAAATTAATCTATCTCTCCCCCTCATCTATCTCTCCCCCTCCATTTCTCCCCCTATAACTCTCCCCCTATATCTAACTGCCCCATCCACTAATCTATCTCTCCCCCTTTGGCATCAAGACACCAAAAAGGAAAAGAAGAGAGGAAGGGCCCTTATGTCTACTCATCGTCGGAGTCTTCATCATCATCGCCGCCTTGGCACTCGTTGTCGCTCTCCGTGGCCTTCGGGTCAACATTGGCCTCATCATCATCGGTCGGGGCCTCGATGGAAGTCCCATCTTCTCCAAACTGAGCGAGATCATCAGCAGTGAACTCCGGGAAAGAAGTGAGCTCACCGTCGCTCTCCTCAGCGGGAGACATAGGAATGTCCAGCTTGTCGCACATCGCCTTGAGATACTTCTCATTGCGATGATCCATGCGACGTTGCCGAATTTCCGTCTTCCGGCAAGAGGAGAAAAGATCCTTGAAGCACTTGAAGAATCCACTTCCGCATTGTGACGAAGGCGGAGGTGGTGGAGGAGATGGCACGAAGCGAGAGGAAGAAGCGGGAGGATCCGCATTCTTCCTCCTAGGAGCAGTCGGCTCCAGAGGAGGGAGTTGAGGTCGAAGCCTCCGGTGAATGATGTCTTTCTTAAACGTGAGTACGGAGATCTTCTCGATCATGTACATAATGTACAGAGCGTATCCACATGATCGGTTAGGAGTGTGCGAGATGTTGAAGATGTCATCAAAGATATAGTCCACCACATTGAAGCGGACATCCATCAATGAGGACCATCAAGTGCCTCAAATTTCCTTGTATTATCCCCGCATTTCCATCCTTGGGGGCAATGGTCTTCCTAAGGACCCGATTGAACACACTATAGAAAGGCTTGATGTTTCTGATGTGCTCGGCCTCATACTGTGCATGACTTGGGTACATATACTCCAGGGTGTCCCGATCAACTGACTTCAGATTTGAAATAATGATCTCATTATCCAGTTGATCCTCCAAGTCAAGCAACTGAGCAAACTCCCAATAGGTGGTGGAGGACTGCTCTCCATGGGTCATCCAGGTAATCTTCCTGTCCCCATCGGTGTGGAAGTATAAAGTGGAGTAGAACTGTGTGATGACTTCCACATTTCAGTTATACTGGAAGGCCATGAACTTCTTCAATCCATGCCTCTCGACGGCCTCAATCACAACATTGAAGGCTTGATGATCCTTCTGAGCCATGTAATCCCAGTCTATCCACTGAGCATCTGCAACAGGAGTCTGCTTGGACATGTAGACCGTCCGGTAATAGTCACAGTGGAAGTCACACCAGAAGCGGGGATCCATTGTACTCCTGTCTCTCTGATAGACATTGATCTTCCTTAGCTTGCATGCCTTCTCAGCCCCTTTTCCCTTGAAGATGTTAGCGTCAAAGGCAAATGCACGGTTTGCGTTCCGTGCAGGAGAAGACATCCTCAACGGGCCAATGGGTTGAGAGGCACCCTTCTTGACCTTGATGGCAGCCTTCTTGGCCACTATCACCCGCTTCTTGGGTGCAACATAGACTGGGGCCTTGCCTTTATATTTGGAGGTCCTCGCCCCCTAGGACTTAGCTTGCTCACCCAAGGTCACAAGCCACTTCCTTTTCGGGGCTGCCTTGGCAGCTGCAGAGTTGTGCTCCTCTCGCCGCGTCTTCTTTGCTCTCTGTGAGGCAAAGTACACAGCAGTCATCTCTTGATCCTCTCGTTGCTTCCGGCGATAGAGAGCTTGCTTCTCCGCTTCAGTCTCGGAGTCGAAAGGTGGAACATACTCATTGTCCGACATGGTTGCTGATAAGAGAAGCAAGGAAATGTGCATGAGTCAAAGGAAGTTAAGGGGCAGAGGTAGAATTCACAAAACCAACCTAGGTTAGGGTTTTCACTATGTAACCCAGACTTGTCTGTCCAGGGGCCGGACTAGTCCGCACTAGGTCGGACTTGTCCGCCGTGTGGCCGGACTAGTCCGGTTCACACCGCAAGAACCCTAATCTAGAGAAATTTTGCAAAAACTACAGATCCTACCACAAGAATAGAGGTACATGATCACATTGATGTGCACAACAACATTTGTGAAGAAGTTTCTATCAATGGACCCAAAAGAATTGAATTTCAAGGATTTTGGGGTTAGGTCAAGAATACCTCTTCAAATCTTCGATTCGACGAAATATGAGAAAGGAATCGGCCTTCGTTGCTTGGAGAAAGGTTCCTAAGCACCTTAGGACTTCAAGCCACCGATTGGAATAAGGATTTGTTGGAGAGAGAGTGTTTGAATGGAAGTGGAGAGGTCGAGGACTCCCTGGGGAGGTTAAGTCCCCAAGGGTCGGACTAGTCCGGTCAGAGACCCGGACATGTCCGGCCGTCGGACTAGGTCCGGACAGTTCTGAGCCACTGGACTAGTCCGGTCTGATGGCGGACTAGTCCGGTCCTAAGACTGAAAACTCCTATATATATTAGGTTTTCAGTAGAGATTTGATCCTTTTGGATTAGATTTCACAAAACACCTTTGCAAACATAGTCATTAAGCAATCAACAATCAAACTATGACCATGATTCACAAGGATTCAATAATTTCAAAATAATTTGTAGAAAAATTGAGGAGGATGAGTTTTTTCGCAAGCATGTGTGAATTTTGAATATTACAATCAGATGTGCAAGACTTAAGCCACATTTCTAGAATCTAGGATATTTAGCTCACTCCTAAGTTCACAAAATCTTTTCTCATCTAGGGGCTTGGTAAAAATGTTGGCCAATTGTTTATTGGTTCTCACATGGGAAATTGCAATGTCTCCTTTGATGGAATGATCTCTCAAGAAATGGTGGCGAATATCGATGTGATTGGTCCTTGAGTGTTCAACTGGATTGTGGGCTATTTTGATGGCACTCTCATTGTCACATAGGAGAGGAATATAGCACAAGTTTATGCCATAGTCCCTAAGAGTTTGTAGCATCCAAAGAAGTTGTGCACAACAACTTCCGGCGGCGACATACTCTGCTTCGGTTGTGGAAAGAGCAATGGAGTTTTGTTTCTTTGAGGACCAGGACACTAGAGATCTACCAAGGAATTGGCAAGTTCCCGATGTACTCTTTCTATCAATTTTTCACCCGCATAGTCCGCATCCGAATAGCCAATGATGTTAAACTTAGAGCCTTTGGGGTACCAAAGTCCTAGGCTTGGTGTGTGAACCAAATATCTAAGAATTCTCTTAACGGCGGTCAAATGACACACCTTAGGAACGGCTTGAAATCTAGCACACATACACACACTAAGCATGATATCAGGCCTAGATGCACATAAGTAAAGTAATGAGCCTATCATGGAATGATATACCTTATGGTCCACACTTGGACCATCTTCATTGAGATCGAGATTCCCATTGGTTGCCATAGGAGTCTTGATGGGTTTGGCCTTGTCCATGTCAAACTTCTTGAGTATATCTTGTGTGTACTTGGTTTGACTAATGAACCTTCCTTGAGTTGCTTCACTTGAAAACCTAAAAAGAACTTTAACTCCCCCATCATGGACATCTCTAATCTTTCTGTCATTATCTTGGAAAACTCATCACAAAAACCTTTTTTAGTAGAACCAAATATAATGTCATCGACATATATTTGGCAAATGAATAAATCATTATTGAAGTGCTTAGTGAATACAGTATAGTCTGCCTTCCCAATTTTGAAACCATTTTGAGTTAGAAAGTCTCTAAGCCACTCATACCAAGCTCTAGGAGCTTGTTTGAGTCCATAGAGAGCCTTACGCAATTTGTACACATGGTTTGGGAATTCTTCATCTTCAAATCCGGGGGGGGTTGCTCTACATACACCTCTTCCTTGATTGGATCATTGAGAAATGCGCTCTTGACATCCATTTGATATAGCTTAAAATCATGGTGAGTAGCAAAGGCAAGTAATACACGAATTGATTCAAGTCTAGCTACGGGAGCAAAGGTTTCTTGGAAATCCAAACCTTCGACTTGTGAATACCCTTTAGCCACAAGTCGTGCCTTGTTCCTTGTAACCACCCCGTGTTCATCTTGTTTGTTGCGGAACACCCATTTGGTCCCTACAACGTTCGCATTAGGCCTCTTCACAAGCTCCCATACTTGATTTCTCTCGAAGTTGTTCAGCTCTTCTTGCATGGCCATCACCCAATCCGGATGTCGTAGTGCTTCTTCAACCTTGTGGGGCTCTAAGGAAGAAACAAATGAGTAACGTTCACAAAAGTTTGCAACACAAGATCGAGTAGTTACGCCCTTGGAGATGTCTCCAAGTATATTGTCAACGGGATAGTCCTGTTGGATGCTTTGATGCACTCTTGGGTGTGGCGCTTGAGGTATTGATTCATCATCTTGGTCTATCTCATCCTCATTGTCTCCCCCTTGATTGATGCCTCCATTTTCATCTTCTTGGAGCGCATCTTGGGAAACTTGATCTTGATCATTTGAGGAAGCGCTTGCTTGATGTGTAGGATGGTCATTTGCATCTTGAGGTTGTTCTTGTGGTCGTATGTCTCCAAGTGCCATCCTTCCTATCACCACCTGTGGAGCTTCTTCTTGATCTAGCACATGTCGATCAACTTACTCCACTTGGGAGCCATTAGTCTCATCAAACACTACGTCACGTGCTACTTCAACAATTTTGGAGGATTTGTTAAAGACACGATAAGCGCAAGTGTTTGAGTCATAGCCAAGCAAGAAAGCCTCCTCGAACTTAGAAGCAAACTTAAAAGTCATAGGCTTCTTGTTAAGAATGTAAAATTTGCTCCCAGAAACACGAAAGTAAGAGATGTTGGCTTGTTACCGGTTAGGAGCTCGTACAACGTCTTCTTAAGTATGCAGTGAATGTACAACCGGTTTATGGCATGGCAAGCAGTGTTGACCGCTTCCGCCCAAAACCGGTCCGATGTCTTGTACTCATCAAGCATGGTTCTTGACATCTCTATTAGAGTCCTATTCTTCCTCTCGGCCACCCCATTTTGTTGAGGGGAGTAGGGGGACGAGAACTCATGCTTGATGCCTTCTTCATCCAAAAATTCTTCAACTTGAGTATTCTTGAATTCGGTGCCATTGTCACTCCTTATAGTCTTGATACTCAAGGAGAACTCATTTTGAGCTCTCTTCAAGTATTTCTTGAGAACACCTTGAGTCTCGCTCTTGTCATGCAAAAAGAATACCCAAGCGAAACGTGAAAAGTCATCAACAATAAAAAGACCATATTTGTTACCACCAATACTAAGGTAGGCGATTGGACCGAAGAGATATATGTGTAGAAACTCCAATGGTCTTGATGTTGTCATAATGTTCTTGGATGGATGTGGTGCTCCAACTTGCTTTCCGGCTTGTCATGCGCTACATGGCCTATCCTTTTCAAACACAACATTCTTTAAATCACGAATGTGCTCACCCTTAAGGAGTTTTTGCAAATTCCTCATCCCAACATAGGATAGCCTCCTATGCCAAAGCCACCCCATGTTAGTTTTTGCAATTAAGCATGTATCAAGTTGGGCTTTATCCGCAGAGAAATCCACAAGATAGAGCTTTCCCTTGAGTACACGCTTAAAGGCAATTGAGCCATTGCTTCTCCTTGTGACGGTCACACCCTCATTAGTGAATAAACAATTATAACCTTTGTCACATAATTTTGATATGGACAAGAGATTATAATCAAGTGAATCAACATGTAAAACATTTGAAAGAGTATGATTAGGGGATATAGCAATTTTACTAGTGCCAAGGATTTTTCCTTGGCTATTGTCCCCAAAATAGATTCCTTCACTTGGATCTTCATTTAGCTCATACTACACAAACATCTTCCTCTCTCCGGTCATATGATTTGTGCATCCACTATCAAGAACTCACTTGGTTCCACCGGAGGAGTATGCCTACAAGAAAGATTTAAGCCTTGGCTTTAGGTATCCAAACAGTGTTGGGTCCTTTGATGTTAGTCAAGAGGCACTTGGGCACCCACACACAAGGTTTAGGACTCTTGCGGTGTGGCCCAACATACCTAGCATAGGCCTTTCCAAACTTGTTCCTCAATAAAACATATGAAGCATCAAAATCATGGAACAATGGATGAGGTTCTTTCTTAGGAATTTTAGGTGAAGTAGCAATGTCCTTTCCTTTGTTGTTGTATGAGCCTCCTTTGACAAAAACAATCAAGTCTTTGCCATTCTTGGGAGTTTTGGCATTTTGCCTCATCACCCTAGAATAACCAAGACCATCCTTGACAAGGAGATGTCTTGTGTTGGTATATGCACTACGTGCATATGCCACTTTGTACTTGTCAAAGATGTCACCCTTGGGTGCTTGATTGGTTTGTGCTAACTTAAGCTTATCTTTAAGCTTTATGATCAAGTTTGAGCATTTACAAGGTTGAGATGTTTCGAATTTAATATTTGTGGAAGGTGAGCTTGTAGAGGAAGAAAGTGCATTGACCTTGAGAGACTTCACTTGCGTCTCAAGGATCTTGTTAGCTTGTGTCAAACTAAAAAGTTCATCCTTGAGCACAACTGTAGTGTTCTCAAGGTTTGAGCGAGTTTCCTTGCTCAAAGCGAGTTCACACTCAAGTGCCTTGCTTCTTTCTCTTTCAAGCTCCAAGAGCTCCTCAACCTCTTGACACCTCTCCTTTTGTTGTATGAGCATGTCCTCTTGATGGTTGATGAGTTCTTCCTTCTCAAATATTTCTTCCGTTAATAATCTCAATCTTTTCAAAGTGCTTTTACTCATGTCTTTAAGCATATGTTCATTTTCACTACTACTATCAAAATCATCATGAGAAAAAATTGAAGAAGAGGATTTAGATTTAACCTTCTTTCTTCCCTCCTTGTGCATGAGACATGTTGGCCTCGAAGTCTCCAAGTTTGGGAAGAGCTTATTCTCCGTTGTTGTCTTCTTCATAGCAATAGTTGCTACCTTCTCATCTTCATCGGAGGAGGATTCCTCATTTGAATCCCACTCCTTTCCAAGGTGGGCATGTACGGATTGCTTCTTCTTCTTGAAGTACTTATTCTCTTTGGACTTGCCCTCTTTCTTCTTCTTGTTTTCTTCATGTGGACAATCCACAATGAAGTGGTCATATTCTCCGCAATTGTAGCAAGCCCTTTTTGATCTTGTCTTGGGCTTGTCTTTGCTCTTTCTTTCATTTTGGTAGCTCCCCCTCCTTCTTCTAAACATTCTCTTGAAGTTGTTGATGAAGAGAGCTTCTTTCTCATCGGTGTCGGGACTCTGTTCATCACTATCTTCCTTTACTTGTGATCTTGAGGATGTTGCCTTGAATGCAACATCCCCTTTCTTGGAGGAGGAAAGCTTTTGTAGATCATTGTAGAACATGGCTTCTTGTTCCATCATCTCATGGTTGATGATCCTCCCTAGCACTTCTTCGGGAGTCATCTTGTGGAACCCCGGGATTTCACGAATTAGTGAGCAAAGAGTGATGTTTCGAGGCATGAATGCTCAAATCATCCTCTTTACCACCCCGTGGTCAGTCCACCGGGTGATTCCATATGACCGACTCTTGTTGATGAGAGTCTCGAGACGGTCATACATATCTTGGGAAGACTCACCCTCCATGATGGTGAATCTCCCAAGCTCTCCTTCGATCATCTTGATCTTTGCCTCCCTAATGATGTGGTTGCCTTCGTGCGCTGTCTTGAGGGTATCCCATATTTCCTTGGCAACCTCCAACCCTTCAATGCGGTTGAACTCCTCACGAGTCAATGAGGAGGTAATCACTCCAACGGCTTGAGCATTGCGATGTAGAAGAACGGCTTGCTCCGGAGTGATGTCTTCCTCATTCTTCGGAAGATGAACATCTGTCATCACAATTTGCCACAAGCTAGGGTTTAAGGAATGAGATGCATCTTCATATTATCCTTCCACATAGAGTAATCATTTCATCAAATTGAGGAGGTTTGCCAATGGGAATAGACAAGTAATGATTGCTCGCGGTTAGTTGTTCATAATTGTAAGGATACCGGGAGTAGTCTTGTGAACTACTCCCGTTGTCGATGTTGACCGAAGCAATTGGCTTGATCTCCTTCTTGGGCACGTTGAGCTTCTCACGAAGCCATGCTTTGAGCATCCGAACTTCTTCGTTGTCGTTCGAGTCATATTGAAGAACATCAACGTTCTTCGTCTTGGTGTCATCGATGACCACCAGAACTTTGTTGTCACCCCTTCTGGCCATTACTTCTCCGACTTGTTAGACTCTTGGGGAGAAGCCTCACTCTGATACTAATTGAAAGTCGCCTAGAGGGGGGTGAATAGGCAATAATACCTAAAATCACTTAATCAAACAAGATTAAATTCTTGTGGCCAGACTAGTCTGCACAGGGCCGGACTAGTCCGCTCAGTACAGGGTGGAAACTCTAAAACTTGATTTCTACAAGTTATTTGCGGAATTAAAGTTCACCAAAGAGATAAGCAATGTGTAGTAAACTTGTAAAGTTCAGATTGTGAAGTTTAAACACTTAGATTGCAAGTTTACAATAATGATCAAAGTGTAGGGCAATAAGAGCAAAGTGAACCCTAATATCAATACTAGTGATCACAAAAAGCGAAAGACAAGTGAAATGAGATTTATCCCGTGATTCAGCTCCACGAAGAAGCCTACCTCCACGTTGAGAAGTCCACACAAGGATCGGGTCTCACTTGACCCTTCTCTCACCAAGCCACCACGATGGCCGGCTTGGTTTCCACTATATCAATGGGTAATCACCAAGTTTGATAGGGCCACTCATAACTTGAGGCTCCCAAAAATCAATACAATGAGGAACACACGAAGCTCAACTCACACAAGCCACAAAACACAACACAATGTGCAAGAGATCAAACCGAGAGCCAAAGCGCGATGATCTTCCTTTACTCTCCTCCCCAATCCCTAATCTCTTCAAGATTTGCTCTTAAGGGGTTAGTAGGACGAGTAGAAGGCTTTGGAAGGCTCTAGGATTCTTGTGGCGGCACTAGGGTTCGAGACCTATTCAAATGAGCCAGGGGGTCCCCTTTTTATAGGGGTCCCGAGCCTCTACTGCTGACCTCAGCAGAGGGGCGGACTAGTCCGGCCCTATGGGACCACAGACCTTTGGTCAGTTCCCGACAACTGCCACACTGAGCAACGATCGTCACGCTACCCGCCAAATTTCCAAATTCAAACGGTCACAAGACAACGAACTAGTTCGGTCAACAACGAACTAGTCCGAAGTGGAACAAAACCATTTGGTCCGTCCCAAAATGGACTCTTCTGGATTAGCCCACACTAGTCCAGCCACAGCGACGGACTAGTCTGGCCCCCTAGGGTTTCTCTCGGTCTATCTCACTAAGTCTCAAACGGACAAGTCCCTACCCAAACAGACAAGTCCGAACTTCTCCAGAGAGCTTTAGTCCGTCCAAAAACGGACAAGTCCGAACTTCTCGAACTTAGCTCCAAATTCACATAGATTCACTCTAGAGACGTTTGGTCCGTCTCAAAACGGACTTGTCTGCCATGGCCGGACTAGTCCGACCTTTAGGCTCGGACTAGTCCGGCCTCCTAGGGTTTTTCTCATTTTAGGCTTCTCACTTAGGTTTTTCTCTAAACCACCACTTTGAGCCCTCTATAATGATCTCAATGCACATGATACATCAACCCTCTCACATGATACGACTCATATAAGCTCAATACCATAGAAACCCTAATTTCTACGCTTGGGTCTTTGACGCCCGTTTTATCCTTTTCCTTTTGAGGGTTTTCATCACATTTCAATCCTTGTACCTGTGCATAAGATCACTTTAGCTCATTAGCCTCTTAATTGTTGTCATCAATCATCTAAAACCCATGGGGATGCCTAGATGCACTTTCACGTTCCTCTTGTGTTTTGTTGCAACACCAAGTCCACAGTGGAGGAGTGTGTGTGAAGACACTCCCATGGGTGAGAGGAGCAACCCATGACAACGACCTCAATGTACAAAGTGAAGTTGAAGACCAACCACACAAGCTCCTCCAAGATCATTTATTTTATCACACTAAAGCTTATGATCCGGATTTGATCTCCAAAATAGGTATGGATTCCGAATTCTTTTCCATTTGGAGTGCATTAGGATGGGAAAATTTTGCTCACATAGAGGAGAAAAGTTCACGTCTTCTCACTATACAATTCCTTTGCACCCTCAAAACAGGATTTGATGGTGTTACTTTTAGATTATTTCAAAAATAATAGAGCATCCCATGGAAAGAATTAAGTGAAATCCTAGGCTTCCAGAAACGTTGTTTGCTAGATTTAGACACTTTGCCTAAGTTTAACAAACAAAGTTTTTGGCATGAATTGGCTAGTGAGGTCAGATCTAGTGCTCATAGGAATAGCCACTTGCACAATCTTACTTTACGCTTCATGCATAGATGGGTGGCTATAACTATGTTTCCTAGTAGGGGTGGGCAAACAAACCGAAAATCGAATACCGGAACCGAAATAAAAGAAACCGAACTAACCGAAACCGGTCCAAACCGGATAAATTTTGGTTCCCAAAGTTAAAAAAACCGAATATTTTTTCCAGTTTTAGTTTTTTGGTTAACCAGGTTAACAGAATTAGTCACAATACCTAATCCAGTCCAGTCCAGTTAGCCTAATAACCCAACTCCACTATGGCCTATGGCCCATACAGACGTGAATCCTGCCTCCGTAACCCTACCGCACCCATCCCACATCATAGGATCCTTTGCCTCCCGCCGCCCCCCAATCCCCAATTCCTGCGACAACGACACATCGCGAAGTCGCGAACCTATAGAGGTTGCCTTCGGCCATGGACAAAGATCCAGGGTTAGGGTGAAGTCCGATTTTTTGCTGGTTAACTAGAAACCGAACCGAATTTGCCAGTTAACCAATTGACCGGTTTTTCCTTTTGCATGTGAAATTTTGGTTTCCATTTTCCGAAAACTGAATTTAAAAAAAAAAACAAAAAACCGAACCGAATTGTGTCATCTAACCGAATGCCCACCCCTATTTCCTAGAGGAGATGTTAGAGTAGTGCGTGATGATGATCTGAAAATTTTATTTGCCATGGTTAAAAAGATAAAATTTGCTCTAGTTATTGCCATGATGACACAATAGTTAGATTATATTTCAAGGACGGGGCCAATTGAATGCACTTCATTGATTACCCGCATTGCTACTAGGGTAGGAGCACTAGAATATGCTTCATTCGAATATATTGAAACCGAACAAGAATTAATTAATGAAGATTATCTAGTGCAAGGACATAGCCTTAAGCATGATCATGATGCCTCTTTAATATTTTATTATCCCGGATTTGTCAATGAAATTTGGTTACCTAACCCGGATTTTCATTTGTACAAATGTCGGAGGCTAACCATTGATCTTCTTCCCATCGAGGAAGCTCGAAGAAGTAATGTCTCTGGCAGGGTAACTAGAAGTCGTGCAAGGAGAGCGGCCACGGCCATGCCTCCGACAACCTTCACGGTCCATGAGTACGAAGAGGAAGAGGACCCAACGGGTGATGCACCCGGATGGACTCAACCTCCATCGTATGAGACTGAAGGACCGTCTTGGCATGGATGGCCGGGTGCCACATGGGAGCCATCCCTATCCACTTCAAGCTCTAGCAGCTTGCCTCCAACGTCCATGAGAGGACGTTGTTCCTTTTCGGCTAGAAGTCATCATGAATATAGCCAAGGAATGATGGATCTCACTAGATGTATGGGAGGTCTTAAAGTGAGGACGGGAGACATCTACAACACACTCCAAAAGCATGTCCAAGGTACCCAAGATTGGCAACAACACATGGACGCTTAGTTCATCAACATCAACTCCATGCCACAACAACAACAAGTTGATATCGCGACGTACTTCCGTCATCAAGGGTTCAACCCTTATCACGGAGGTGATTGAAGAACAAGCTTGGGGGAGGACCCCCACTTGAGGTAACGTGTATCACATTGTATATTTATTTTCTATCATCCACAATTCACCATGCTATAAAAAAATCTTAGAATAAGTAGAGTAGATTTGTTTTCAAATAAAATAAAAGATGTGCGGTAAGAATGGTTTAGAATTAATTCACATAGATGAAATGATGAATAGTTGCTCTGTTTTAATTTTCCTAAGTCCCTAGTTTACAACTTACTATTCTATAAAATATTGCTTCCATTGGCTAAAATTAACTTTGCCTTGATTTAGAAATTGTGGGTAGCAAAAGCTGAATCCAATTCTAAGTTGTTGTGAGATATAATATAGTGATAGGGTTGTTATTCCTAGTTTGAAAGTGAAACTTAGATTCGAAAAAATCCTAAAAAGATTTAAGTTACCCTCATTTGATTGGAAATACCTACCGAAGCCATATGGTATGTTACATTGATAGACCTTATGTATATGTTATTTGTCTTCACATTGAGCTTAGTCAAACTAGTATAGTCCTATGTGACAAACATTTCTTTTTGAATTCAAGACTTTACTTGCACATGCTATACTTCTACACTAGAAGTTAGCAAAATTCCATCAATTTATCATTCCACAATAAAAAGAGAAACTCCATACCTTTCATGTTTAGTACTCTCTCCAAGTTTATTGCATAAGAAGGGAGTAGAAGACATGGCTACAAGAAAAAGAAAACAAGAAAATGCATGCTTACATCAAGAGCATGAGAAAAAAAAAAGAGAAACGTAGCCATGTTTCATCCCTGCAAATAAGAGAGTCTACACAAATAGAAGTCATCTCAAACATCCACATCCACTTCCAATCCATCACACATGCACAAGTCCTCAATCAAATAGTTTTGAATTGATTTCTCCTAAGGATTAATTTTTTGACTTAGCAATATTATGTGTTACAAATATGCCTCTACATTCCCAATCAAGCTCCATATACAAGCCTTATTTAGTGGTAAGATGAGTATAGGCAAAACGCCTTGGTGAGGATTATATTTCCACTACACACAAATGAGTGATTGAGAGAATCAAATTGAGGTACTCAAACTCTAAATTGAAACTCTCCAGAATTTGAGTGGAATTTGATCTCTAGGCTATGCTTGCTCTATTTGTTGTTCTGTCTTTCAACCACCCATGAATAGGAGAAGACATAAGTCCCATAATGACTTAAGATGGGTTAAGTACCATAAGAAATTTTTGCAATACTAGGCAGAGTATTTTGTCATGCACATTGTAGAACATTGTAGCAACTCCTGATGATCAATCTAAAGTCTTGTCTTTGCTCGGGACGAGCAAAGGATAAGCTTGGGGGAGTTTGTTGACGGCTATTATATACCAATTTCACCTATCAATATAACTTAATTATGTGAAGGAAATACCATTTCTTGCACACATCACATTTCTATTTAACCTATTTCTACTTGTCTTTGGAAGAATAGTGCATGCAAACATTTTATGCAGGAAATGAGGTAAAAGAGGTGGAGCAATCCTATAAAATATCATCCCAGCTAATCAAGCGCTGACATGTAGCATCACATGGATCAAATAGCCCACAAATAGAGGTATCTGAGGCCATCCAACGGTGTATGACCCCTATCAATGAATAGGACCTACATGTAAGTGACCTGGATAAAGAACAACCTCAACGGTGAAATGACCACGTCGGTCGAACCATCTGTTCGGCCGACTAATTCCTGGCGCCAAACGCGATAAACTTCCACATTGCGACTCCCTGTGGTGCCCTGATCACGATGAAGACTGATTCGTGCACTTTTGCTGGCGGGAACCGACACTTCTTCAGCTATAAATAGGACCCCCTACCCTCACTTCACACAAACACTACTTGAGCATTCATTCTATTGTATCCACTATTCTCCATAGGTTTAGAGGAGTTTAGGTTGTAGAGAGGAGAGCCTCTAGTCCATAGTCCAAGTTAGGAAGGAGTAGAAGGAGTTTCTCTCTTCCCAATTCCAAATTGGGAAATGTATGACTCATATATTCCTCTTTGTATTTGTGACTTTATTCTTAATAAAGATGTTATCTTTAGTCTTCTTTTATTCATATACTTGGATGAAGCGTTTCTTGTTTGATTGTGGACTATATGTATTTGGTAGGAGTATTCTTTATGATTATGCCATAAAAATCTTATTTTATTATGCCACAACTCTTTCATAGGCCTTGTTATCATGTTATTGCAGCTTGCTCATTCACCAAGTTAACACGAAACAATTACATATCATACTACTTTTACAAAGAGGTTCTTGTCACCACTTAGAACGCAAAGATATATGTTTTTGCTACAGCTAGCACATTTACCATGGATCCAGGACCCGACTCTTTGCAAGAACCTGACATCATGCGGTTGAAGCAGAAGAGAGGTCGCTGGAAGACTCGTCGTATCAGAAACGATACGGATGAGTCAGAAATTGGTAGATTTCAAGGAATATGCAGCAAGTGCAACCAAACTAGTCATACTTACAAAAATTGCATTTCAAACAATGGGGCCAATGTGGCTGAAGTTGGACCTTCTGGGAAGCCGAAGGATGGGCGTCGTCCTCGCGCACGCCGCACAATTATGTTTAGGGATGGCAATGCTATTTGATGTGCATTGTTATATCTAGATGTGCTACCATTATGTAATATCTTAGTATTATGATCTATGAATTTGTACGTCTATTAAGTGAAGTGTGTGTCTCGAACATTGACATATGTATTGTTATGAATATGTTGTCCACGTTATTTCTTTGAATATGTTTTCCATGTCATTCCTTTGAATATGTTTTTCAAGTTTTTCATGTTACTAATGCATTTCACATTGCCTTCTAATATGTAGGTATGGATGCAGGACAGTGACAGTGTCCTGAGCTACTTCAGTCTCGTGTTGATCTGATGCACCGAGGTTACCGAGTCTCCAGAGGTGAGGATTTGCCTGTTCTTTGTCCTAAGGTGCCCTCAGAGTTTTAGAAGTTAGACGGTAGATAGATTCCGAGGTACGTGCTTCTGTTCATATGAAAATTAAAGTTGTTTCTTAATTTTGTAGATATTAATTTCTTGTTTCCTAAACAGGTTGAGTGCAGCTGGGCTGTTTCCGATATGTAGGTTGGTCGAGGCGAGGCCGTTTGATCGTGATAACCAAAAGTACCATTTCAGCTTTGACAAAGCCCTGTTGTCTGCGTTAACAGGTCGTTGGAGACCCAAGACCCACATGTTTCACTTTTCGTGTGGAGATATGACCATCATGCTAGAGCACGTGTCTTTCCTGTCGGGTTTGCCTATCGCAAGTATCCCTGTTTTTGCTCCTCAAGACTCACCCACTTGGCGTGCAGAGATGTCCACGCGGTTCCAGGATGTGGCCTGACACCTTGCGACTGACCCTGTTTCTCCACTTCACGATGGCCAGCAGCACGGTCCGACGAAGAAGTGGTTGACGTACTATAGGGTACTATTTCATAGTGTTTAAGAGGCATCGTTCCAATGTTATTATGTAATTTAAATGAGACTAACAGTTATTTTGTTTTCAAACTGCAGGTGGGTAGCATGCATCCACACGTGGATGATGCCACCGCGACTAGATACCTGGAGGCGTACTTGTTGTGGCTATTTGACTGGATATTGTTCACCAACACGCACAGTGACTCGGTGGACAGACACCTAATTCTGTTTGCTCGACAGATAGTGGAGTCACCACAGGAGATGCCTCGGTACAGTTGGGGTTCAGTTGTGTTGGCGGCCATGTATACAGGACTATTTGACGCTTGCACGAAGGTTCAAGGTAACACAATGCTAGTTGATTGTCCTATGCTCCTACAGCTTTGGGTATATGAGCGGTTCATGATAGGTCGGCCGAAAGTGCACTCGGCACCATATGATGGTGACCAGTATGGTGAGACACCAGATGACAACCCTACAATGGGTACTTTTGGGTGCGCCGTCAGGTACGTTTATATTTCAAGTGCATTCACGTAGTTCACATTTGTAGTAATATTGTAATGTGACATGATTTCTGGTTTACGCAGCATGAGTGGAGTAACCACCAGATGCACAAGGTGTATCCAGGGTACATGAAGGAGTTCGATCGGTTACAGGCGGACGTGGACGTGCGCTGGACAACGTATGATATAGAGGAGCACGACCGCCGAGCACCAACGGGACTTTTGTCGCTGTGCTATAGAGACTCGGAGTACTGGCTGACAAGGCAACCTCTCGTGTACGACATCTACGTGGAGGAGTACGCACCACATAGAGTGTTGCATCATTTTGGCTTACACCAGGCATTTCCAATACTTACACGTTCTATTGTGCCTTCTAGAGTGCATATGTAAGTGATTCGCCTCATTTCTCTTAAAAAATACTTCTAAAAAATTAATGTCTTTATTTTTCATGCAGGTATTACCGTAAGGGTACCTCTGCACTGGGACTCTGGTTGAACCGCATGCATCAGTGGCTACTGCAGTGGGCTGCATTAGACGAGGTTGGACAGGAGACACGATCATTCTCCTGTGACGTTTACGATGAGTACTTACAGTGGTACCTCCCTCGGACACGAGTTGTTCTCGCACACACCAGTGCACCCACAGGCACACGTACCCTCAGTGACAGACACGTATCCGCGTCACAGAGATGAAGCTTCATCAATGGCGCTATGATCGAATTCCTTGAAGTACATTTTGAAAGCTAAAAGATGTTATCTCCATTAATGATTAATAATTAATTGTTGTTGTATGACCGATCACTTCATACCTGTGAAGATGAATCGGTTCCGTTAGGTTCTTGCAGAGTCCTTAGTTGGACTTCAACGATTGAGGCAGGAGACAGCGATCACTTTGTCAGAGATGATGCACATGCTGGAGAAGATATACGACCACGTGAAAGAGGGTTTGAAGTTCGCTTCTTGTGCTGTGCACAGGACACTACAATTCTGACTGCACGGAACGTTAGGCAGGCCAGCACAATAGGTACAAACTTATAAGTAAACTTTGTATATTTGCACATAACTAATATTTGTGTTCTTATATATTGTGCAGGGACATCTATGCACGGACCTAGGCTGCCTGTTCGTAGGGAGTGTGTAGAGCAGTCCACGCACGTACTTGCTTGGACCCCCTTTACTTCGGACTTACCAGGCTCGTCCACAGAGTACCTACTTGGGCCCCCCTTACTTCAAACTTTCCAGGCCCGTCCACAATGGTACCATCTTGGGTTCCTCCTTCTGACTTTGTTGGACCGTCCACGCATGCGGCACATATGGACCCAGGTATGACGTACAATGATCTTGCTACTTAAAATGATAATGTACACAATGATCTTGCTAATTAAACAAGTTATGATATTGCAGGTATGTACGCTGCAGACTATGATACGTTGTCTGGCTCGGAGACATACCACCACGATAGTCGTTCACCTACACCTTTCGAGATCAATGACTAACTGTTGGACATGCCACAGCAGATACAGTTCGTGCATCGCAGTTGGATAGTGCTCCCATTACTCAGTCTTCACAGCAGTTCGACACACCAGCGTCTGTTCAGCAGCGACGGAGGAGGACAGCTCCTTCGCGCTTGCCGTATGATCGCGCTCATGTGACTGTTGCGCATAGGTACAATGCCAGGCATGGTAGATGTTAGTTACATGTACCCATGTACGTGTGTGTTATGTTGTAGAAGACTTGTGTTACGTCGTGTCTATGTACTATCTTTTCCAGACTTGTCTCATATTTGTATATTAAAATGTTGTAGTGTTGTCTAATTCATTTGACGTTTCTGCTTCTATGTCGGGCGAATCTCGTCCAAGCCATAAACGGCAATGCACTTTACCATGTCAGGCAAATCTTATCCACGACATCAATAGGTCCGTGTCAGGCGAATCTCGTCCATGAAAAGAATGACATTGCACTCATTGCCCTATATAAATATGACTACCCGTGCATAGTTGTGTTCTTCACCCAAGTGATAAAAAACAATGGCGAGTAGAGGTTGTGGTAGGCGTGAATGTGAAACAATGGCGAGCACAAGTCGTGGTAGGCAAGGAGGTGCAAACTTTAGAGCTGTGCCTGAAAATTACTTGATGGGGGGTCCACCTTGGTACGAACCAACATTACATGAATTCTCGCTTTTTACTAAGAGTGATTTTGGCTCGTTTCATCCTCTACGACTATACGATGGTAGCAAACAGGAGTGGCCTAAGTGTCATTGTGACATAGATTGTGTTGTCCAAATGATGGATGGAGGAGACGACAACGGTTGTCGTTTCTTTCGTTGTCCTGTTGGTGTAGTAAGTATTAAATATCATTTTCAAAACATCTTTCATATATGCAGTTTTACTAACAATTACTTTTGGTTTTAGTATTTCTATGATGATAAAAACTGTGGATATACACTCTGGGTTGATCCACCACCAATTAAGGCTATCGAGAGTACATTAAACATGTACAACGTCGCAATCAAGATTTAGTGGGTGAACTAGCTGAAATGGAACTTCGACAAATGGAATTTTATCCTGGTACAAGTCAGACAAATGATGAGGATTAAAATGTCGTTTGCAGTAACATGTCTTGCAACTGTCCGCATCATAAGTAGTAACGAAGTAGCAAAATATGTTTTCCATGTATCAGAAGTATGTTTTTGCACGTATCAGAAGTATGTATTGCATGTATCACAAGTATATTTCGCATGTATCAAAAGTATGTTTCACATGTATCAGAAATATATTTTGCATGTATCAAAAGTATGTTAAAATTGCAACTCGCCATACTACTTTCCGACTTGTCAGACGAATCTTATCCACATAAAAGACGACAAAACCAACGTGAAACTTATCCACGACATCAATAGGTGCATGTTAGGCAAATCTCATACATGAAATTTACGACATTGCACTGCTCCATGTCAGGAGAATTTCGTACACCAAATTCATGACATTGCACTGCTCCATGTCAGGCGAATCTCGTACAAGAGAAGAACGAAATTGCACTGATCCATGTCAGACCACGTGAAATGTCAGGCGAATCTCGTACATGAAATTCACGACATTGCACTGCTCCATGTCAGGCGAATCTTATCCACAAAATTCATGATATTGCACTGCTCCATGTCAGGCGAATCTCATAGAAGAGAAGAACGAAATTGCACTAATCCATATCAGATCACGTGAAATGTCAGTTCACACTTATCCATCTCAGGATGAAATTTCTCCTACACTAAGTCCATACACCATTATCTATTCGTCTATTTAACACTCAGTCCGCTACCAGCTTCAACACACACACTACAATCATTTAATATACCTTAGTACCATGGACGAGTTCTCACCACTCACAAATAAAGAAAAGGTTCCAATCCCTGAGGGATTATATCCTTCAATGTATTTCTGTGGCACTGATTGTAGGCTCATTAGAGATCTTCGACTTGGTGACTCTTATGGTTGCCAACTTTGGATGTGCGACTACCACGAGTACGATCCTTCTCACAGGATGTGCCCATTTCTTCTAAGTGGTAGAAAACAGGTAATATACAACATTATTTTTGTTTTTATGAATGCTATACATTCTAACCTTTTATACAAAAACTTGTGCAGTCACCTCCACCTCTTTCCGACTTTAGGAACTATATCAACCAGGAACATCGGCAGAAGACGCCGAGTACGTTCAGTGGAAAACTCATTTTGCAACACATACGTTCTTTGAAGAACGCGAGTGAGATGAAATAATAGAGCAAGAAAGGAGATATAGAGCTGAACAGGAGGAGCGTTGTCGCAAGAGGCAAGAAGAATTTGACAATGGTTCGCAGAGTGTGACCACAAGGCTGCAGAGGAGGAATGCATCGCAGCACAGGCACGAGAGGCTAAGCGAGAGCGCATGCGCGAGATAGCTCGTCGCGCAAGAAAAGCCGGTCTGGATGCTTTGCGTAAGGGAAAATACCCCCGTTGCACTCAGTAGCAACTTGGGTAGACCATGCTCGACGTTCAATCAACTAATGCGTGTTAGGATTAGATCGACGCAACTTAAGTGCGTCATGCACACGTCATTTTTATTAGCTATTTTATGTTTTCTTCGAAAAATATATGTACATGTTTTTTACCTTATGTACTGTAGTAGTAGAGTGACAAACAACATGCACATAATTTTAGAACTATGTAATTTCATTTTATGTAACCGCCGTAAATTTTAGTACAGTTATTTCTATTACTATGCAATTGTTATCACTATCTGATTTTAAAAAATTCGTATCTCCCAATACCTCGCTTGAAATATATTGATAACTTATTTTCTAGACTCAACAGAACTTACATTACAATAAGTTTTGTGAATGTTTCTACCAATTATAACGACAAGTATTTCTAAACAAATAACCAAAACCGAATATATTTTACAAAACTTGCACAAATATGATCATATTGCCTAATAAAAAATTCAAATACTCTTGTTTCCACATACTAAACATATAGGAACGTCATTGAATGTATGCTCTATTTTATACTTTGCAAATTTTTAGCAAATCGGTCTCTAAATTTTGATAAAATAACGTATAAAACTAATCAAGCGCGGCGCGAAAATTGACAAATCTTTATTTCGTACGTGCTATGCACAAAGTTTCTGTACACTTCGTACATGGCACTTATGAAATGACGTGGCCACCATTTTTTTTTACACCGTGGGGTGCAACATCTGATATAGCGTCTAGGAAATGTGAATTTGGTATGTGTAACAGACGAAATTCAAATTGCCTGTTATCCATACGACGGTAAGTAATTTTGACCATTTTTTCTTTCCGTGAGTTATTTATATTAAATTCATTCTAAAAAAGTATAATAATAACAAAATCTAAAATTTTCTGCAAAATCTACCAGTAGCTTGCTGTCCAAGGATGCTCTATTCGGGTCTTCTTTGGTGGCCCATCATCAGTCCGACAAGTTGGAAGCATCAAAGTCCAAATGAAACACAAAGATACTTTCTGATAGAAGAGCGCGGTAAATTCCCAACTGTGATGTGAACTTCAGAATGCTGGTGGGAATAACAACGGTATGCCAGTTGCCAAAATATTAACAATCAGATCCAAAGATCTACAACAAAAGCATAAACAGGGTATTAACTGGAGAAACCACTAGACTAGATGAATTTACTTTTGGTTGGTATCCCAAACAGTTTCACGAGGAAGTCAACCAGACCCCTAGTGTACAAATGAAATGGTTAAAAACAGACAACAAGCCAGCTAATGTAGCCATAAATGGGCAAGATAATACAGCATTCCTTTGGTATACATATTCGTCCGTATACAGGTTTCCAGCTTATGTTTTTTTTCCTTGGAAGAAAAACAGTAGGGGAAGCCCCTACCGCACATATATTAAACAAGCACAAACAGATACAGCCAAGCAAGGATTACAAGGATACAAATCCTAATAGAAAAACCTCCCGAGATGGAAAGAGATACTAGAGGATAGCAGCCCATTTCCAGCTTATGTTGGAACACTTCTACGTATGTGCCGCAATCACCACTGCACATCTCATTCAAAAATTAAAGACCTTAAAAAGTAAACTAAAATATGAAACATTCACAAAATGTGTGTTTCCGCTCCTCTAGCATGTTGGTGTTCCCAAAGCACACCACTGGTTAGCTAGACGAAAATCTGACATCACCAATTCACAGCCATGCAACTGAATGCCTGATAGAGTTGGTGTTTCATCTATCCCAAGTCATATATGAATATATAATTGTACTCTCCCTAGGAAGTGATACCTGCAAAAGGATCCAACATATCATCGTTAGAACTAAGGTCTTGAATTCCATCCTCAATATATTATATCTATATTATCAACAAGTTTCTTAGACATTGAACCAATTTCCAATTCATTTGGAAGGCAACAGAGAAACACATATGTTAGGCAGGAATTCACGTTCATAATAGATATACTAGACAAGAATAGTTCATATATTCAGAATGGATATGGCTCATGTTTCACTAGCAGCCCTTACACCATACTGAAAACCAGATGATCTATACATGAAAATGGACTGCCCAGTGAGTATTTCCGTCAAAATTAAATTATGGCATGATAAAAGTTGTGTTTTTGCCAGTGTTTTAAAACAGCGTCTGGACAGCTAGGCACCCGCCGACCACCTCGATGCCTAGGCGCCTAGGCGAGCACCAGTCGAGGGACAGTCCTGAGCAGGAGAGGACTAGGAGAGGCGAGGGGGTCCGTCGGGCACCGGCCAGGAGAGGGAGTCCGTCCGCCGCCGAAGCATGAGAGGGAGGCAGGAGGTCGTCCGCCACCGGAGCAGGAGAGAGATGGCGGCCGCCGGAGCAGGAGCGGAGGTCGGGCGCAAGCGCAAGCGCGAAGGGGAAGCGAGTGCCCGCAGACTGGAGGCAAGGGCGGCGGTGGTGGGATGGGTAAGACCCAATAGGCCCAGTAACCCGGAAAACCCTAACTTTAAATACAGCCATCTGTTTTTCATCTATGTGGTCCGATCGTCTGTCGTATTCCCAGCCATCCGCTTCGTCTCCAACCAATCGACCGGGCGCGCGCCGTCTGTGTTCCAGCAGGCCACTGGCACACCCGTCTTCCTTCCCTCCCCTCTCCCCTCCAGCTTCGGCTCCAACCTCTCTCCTCCCCTCCCTCGGCGTGCCTCTGCCTCGTCCGTGCAGCTGAACCGGACGCCTGGACGCCCCATGGACGCCTTGTCGTCCCCGGCGAGCGCCTAGATCTCTCCAGGCGAGGCGACCGAGCCTGGCGTCCACGTCAGACCGACTGGACGCCTAGGCGATGCCTTACGAAGTCTGGTTTTGCTTGAGGTTCAACTATCCAGTGTTAAAAGGGAAATAATCGAGAAGAGGGAAATTCTGTATTACTTTCCTAGTTGTGTGATTTTAGTGGTGTTGGATGCAAAAAAGAAAATGTTAGTCTAGAAGGACAAATAGTGCCTAAGAGGAATTCCTTTCGATGCTTAGGATCATTGTTACAAAACAATAGCAATATCAGTGAGGATGCTTGCCACATGATCGAGTTAGGGTGGATGAAGTGGCGTCAGACATCTGGAATTCTACGTGACAAGGTGGTCTCACAAAAGCTAAAAGGTAAATTTTATAGGACGTTGATCATACTTGCGATACTACATGGGAGAAAATGTTGGGTAACTAAAAATACAACATACCGAACAAATGAGCGTAGCGGTGATGCACATGTCTGGAATGCGACCATACAAGAAAGACCGAATTAGAAACGAGATAATACGTAATAGGTTAGGTGTGGCACCGATTAAAGAGAAGCTAGTTTAGCACCGACTAACATGGTTTGGGCATTTCCAATTGAGACCTCCACAAACATCAGTTAACAGTAGGATCCTAAAAGGTAGAGAAAACATTAGGAGGAGTGGGCGACCAAAGTTGACATAAAAAGAGGGAGTAAAACGGAACTTGAGAAATCGGAATGTACCTAAAGATTTGTCGGATTGTATGAAATCAACAATTCATGTATATTTTGCTCGTACTTTGTTTACTCTTCTCTCGATCTTTATTTATTTCCATTCATTTCTATTAGGTTTTGATGAAATTAGGGAAGGCATTGATAAAAAATTATAGTTACGAAGGCAGACCTTAGAATCTAAGGGGTTTAGGATTAGTAGGACCAAGACTGATTATATGAGGTGTGACTTTAGTTGTGTGGGATGCGACGAGGGAAATGTTAGTTTACAAGGACAAATAGTACCTAAGAGTGACTCTTTTCGATATTTAAGATCAATGCTACAAAAAAATGGCGATATTGACGAGGATGTTTGCCATAGGATCAAGGTAGGATGAATGAAGTGGCGGCAAGCATCTGGAATCCTATGTCACAAGAAGGTTCCACAAAAGCTGAAAGGGAAGTTCTATAGGGTCAATGCGACACTTCCCCTAGTACTGCTAAGGAGCAGCCCGTGGAGGTTCTTGTTCGGCTAGGCTTAGGCCTCAAACTAGTGTTCTAGCGGAAGAGTATGAGACAGTTGTTTTTACATGGTTCGGGCCGCAGGGAGCGTAACACCCTACTCTACGGTGGATTGCATTGCTTGGTGAGTGTGTATGCGTATGTGAGTGTATCGGGGATTCTGAGTCTGGTCCTTGTATCGGTGGTCGTCCATGCCTTTTATAGTCAAGGTCGGAGGCCTTACAAGTGGGGTCCTGGGGCCCGACAAGTGGTCCCGAGGACATCTTATCTAAAGATCTAAAGCTTCTTCTGTAAGCTTGTTCTGACCGCGGACTTGAGGACTCGTCGTCTTGCCGCTCGGGTCGTCAGTAGCCCACGCGCCGTTGTTGACATTGGCAGGGAATGTCCCATCCAACTGTCTCTGGCGCCGTAAGCTACCCACTTGGCGGAGTTGGATAGGCCTGCGGCGCCTTCACTGTGATGCGATTAGTCGCAGCGGTACCTGACATTAGGCATGCGCCGCACCATGCGTCTGGGGAAGCCGCGTATCTTCAAGGCTTGACGGAGACAAGGCATACCGCCCTCTTAACTTCCTCACTATCCGCTCAGGGCAAGTGGACTGACCATGCGGCCGCTGGGGAGCTCTCCACCATGGTGGAGGCCACACCTGTCTCGCGGGCCACGTGGCAGCTCGAGAACTCACCTCCGCGGGGAAGCCAGATCTCCCCCAGCTTGGGTGCTTGCCTCCGTGGGGGAGGTCGGGTCTTGACTTCGTGTGCCACGTGGTAGCTTGGGAGCTCACCTCCGCGGAGGAGGTCGGGTCCCGTCCCGCTGGACACGTGGCTGCCTGGGAGCTTGTCGTCAAGGTGGAGCTGAGTGCCTCCTTCGGGATGTCTTGTGGGTACCCCGGACCTCCCATCTGAGGTTGGCGGGTTCGGGTCTCTTGGACACGTGGCGCCCTCGGACCCTGTCCCAGCTGGGAGGCGAGGTACCTAGGCGGCTCTAGCCTATGCGCGAGGGTACCCGATATGTCGGGTACCAACAACAGTTATCAGACCTGGGAATATTGGCCAACAAACAGGCAACATGTCCAATAAATGAGTATGGCAGATATGGGCATGCTAAGGTGGATGTACGATCACACAAGAAGAGACCAAATTAGAAATGAGGTAACACATGGTCGGGTAACGGTGGCACCAATTGAGGATAAGCTAGTCCAACATAAACTAAGATGGTTTGGGCATATACAACAGAGACCTCTAGAAGCACCAGTTTACAGTGAGATTCTAAAGCATAGGGAAATATTAAGAGGGGCGGAGGACGATCGAGGTTGACTGACAGGAGGCGGTGAAACGAGACTTGAGAGAGTGTAATGTACCTAAAGAGTTGGCTCATGATTGGACTGCTTAAAAAAGATAGCAATTCATGTGCCAGAATCTTAGTTTACTCCTATTTTATTGTTCTTATCTTTTTTATCATTTTTTCTCTATTATTATTATTATCTTTAAATTAAATAAATAAAAATTTTCGATCTCATATCTAGCCCACTCCAACGTACTTGGGACAGAGGCTTGGTTGTTGTTGTACTTTTCTATAATGTTTCATATCTAGCCTACCCAATGTGTTTCGTGCTTGAGACCAAGGCTTTGATGTTGTTTTTGTTTCCTAGTTGTGTGATTAGTACTGAAGTGTACTTTGTATTACACATATACGGTGTGTTAAAAAATAAATTATATGAAAAATAACAAAAATTGCATGTGTACTTAAACTAGTCACATCATGAAAGATTGAAAGCTTAGAAGCTAAGCACATTATGTCATGACTACATTCTATGCAGATGCATTTCCTTATCTCAAACATCGATGTTCTGACATTTCCTGGAGAGTAGTTAATTGAACAGATTAAAACAAACAACAAAGGGGCATAGTTGAGGAATCAAGAGCACTCAGAACATGTAACGCCCAAAATTTCAAAATTAAAATAAAGGAAACTATAATAGGAATGTATCATGCATTTGCATTCGTTTGAAATTTTGACTTCAAAATGCGCTAGAGAATTCGTTTGAAATTTGAAAAAAAAAATCAAATTCGTAAAAGGACTGAGAAAGAAAAGAGGAAAAAAGATTAAAAACTCCGCCTGGCCCCAAAATCCTCACCAACCCATCTCCTCTCCCCTCCCCCTTTTCTTTTTCTCCCCGTCGGCCCAACCCCTCAGCGGCCCAAGGTCAGTCGCGCCCTCCCTCTCCTTCTCCTCTCCCTCTCTCTGCGCGTGGACCCCGCCCGTCAGGGCTTTCTCTTTCCTTACGTGAGCTGGACAGAACGACCGCCGAATCCGCCCTGGTTTCAAACGCCGGCAAGAAATCGACGCCTTTTATGGCCCCCGATCACCTTCCCTTGCGCGAGGACCTCCTTCCATACTTCGCCGCCTCTGCTCCCTCTATAAAATCTGGTCGGCGCCTGCGTTATCCCCACCCCGAGCTCGAAACCCTAGCCGCCGGTGTTCAAGGTTCGTCACCGACGTTCACGTCGCTTCACCCACTATTTCTCCCTCTCTCTTGGCCTGACGCATGTGCCATGCCCGTAGGAACTCGCCGGACATCTTCAATCGGGGAGATCGCCGTCGCTTCGTCGATTTCGTCAAGCTCCGCCGAAGACCGCCGCCCCTCATCGTTGCCGATGCCCCTCCGCTCCGTTCCAAGCCTCGAAAACACTCTAGGTGAGTGCGCATCGTCCCCCTCCTTCGTTTGGTGTAGAGAACGCTTGGGTTAGGCGTCGATTTGGCCATCGCCGGCGAAGCGCGCCGCTGTGGCCGCCGAGCGCAGTCGCGCTCCTTGGCGCGCACCGCCTCTGGCGCCGCCTGGGCGACGTGGCGCATCCTCGGTCGTCGATCTGGGACCGACGGCCGAGATTAGAAGCAACGTACCCCTTCGGTACTTAAAATCCTGATCACCCATATTAGATCCAACGGCTGACATTAAAACCACCCATACCCCTTCGCTATTTTACACATACACCCCTGCGCATTTTAAAAGTAATTACATATAGGTTCTAGATCTTATGAAATGGCCCCTGTACTTTATTATAATTATGTCAGCACTATTAAATTGCAAAACAATGCATATTAGCCCCTGTTTTCACCACTAAATATATTTTTAGCCTCTCTAAATTGCTTTGTAGCCCCTGCACATGTTATAAAATAATTTTGGGCTCATGTTCTTGCCTGTTTTGCATAAAAACCATGTATTAGTAGATATTTACATAAAATCATGTGTACTCTATTTTCACATAAAAGTTATTTTGTTATTGTATTTTAATTCTGTTTATTTCCAAATAGTATAGCTAAATTGCTGTGTATTTCTAAGATTATACTTTAACTTAGGAAATTACAGTAAATTTAAACTAGGCTCTAAAATAAAGATAAAATGCCATAAATTGTTAATCAACACCCATGGCCACTACAAGTCAACCTTCAACCCACATCATTAAATTAAACTACATTTAAGGGAATAATGCTAGCGACGTAACTGCGTAGGTTTTCTTTTGTGATTGCTTAATTGTGATGTGCCTATGTTTTCTTGTTTCTTATTGTGTGTTGTTATTTTCTGTTCCGCATGCGATGATGTATTTAGAGTCGGTTCCCGAGCCGGCCTATAATCTTTAAGACTACCACTTCACCGACCCACACTTCGAGAAAGGCAAATTCCTTGACCATTTTGCGCCTGTTTTATTAAGTTTTAGGTAGTTATATGCTTAATAATTTGAATTCTATTTACTTTACCCTTCCATATAATTCCTGGTTACCGGGTTGGTTTGGGTGTATGTTATTATTACTTTTACGTTTAGCCATGTTTAGTATTAGGAGAGAAATACTCTATTTGTTGGGATTTTGTGGTTAATTCCTTGCTTCCATCGATTCAACCAGGGGGCTAGGCCGGCTATATATTGGCCCCTTACATGTGACTCAAACTAGGACTCTTATTTTAAATCCGACTTGGACTCTATCCCTAATCCCTAATATGGTGTATTCGGATATGGACATCTCCTAATCTCTAATTTATTCTAGAATACGTGATTAACTTCAACACACCCCCTTAATCACGTTTTCTAGGACTCACTAATTTAGGATGTAGACACACTACACCCCCCAAGACGAACACATTATCTTGGATGACCATGGAACGAACACATCACCCCCTGAGACGAATACATCATCTGTACACTAACACCTATGAGACGAACACATCGTCTCTGGATGAACACATCATCCACTGGAACGAACACATCGTCCCGGACACAAATTTGAGGCGAACACATCACCCCTCCCAAGATGAACGCATCATCCCGAGCACATTCACTGGATGATCAAAACAATTCTCCTTCCGACGCGAAAAGCGCCTTCTCTTCTTCCTTGTTCTTAGGACATTCACTGGCAAAGTGTCCACGCTTCCGACGAGTGTAGCACTGAATCTTTGTCTTGTCAACTTTCTTCTTCTTTTGACCACTTTTTGCTTCTTCAGCTTTCCACTCTTCTCTTGTCAGAAGTTTCTCACCATCCTTCGTCTCTCTTGCTTTCCACTCCTCCCTTGTTAAGTAGAGTCTTTCTTCATGTTCTTGGTTGTTGAAACCATACACTTGTTCCTCATGTGCCTTGAGTCTGTCAACGAGCTCCTCCACAGTCATCGTCTTCAAATCAACAAATTGTTCAATAGTAGATGCAATGTGGAGGAATTTCGAAGGCAGAGCACGTAGCAACTTCTTCACGATATAACTTTCTTTAACTTCACCCCCGAGACCACGAATTTTTGTGACGATGATCATCACCCTTGTGGCAAAGTCGTCGATAGAGTCTCCTCCACTCATACGCATCATATCCAACTCATTCTGAAGAGTTTGAATTATTGCTTCTATCACATGTTCTTCTCCCAAAAACTTGGTCTTGATCATCTCCCAAGCGTCTTTTGCCGTCTCTTGCTCGGAAATTCGCATGAGAGTGTCTTCGTCAATAGCATGATAGATGGCCGCAAGAGCCAACTGATCTTGTTTTGGGTCAACTCTGTTTGTCCCCTCCACGGCTTCCCATACCCCCTGCGCCTTCAAAAATATTTTTATCTTGATAGCCCATGCTGTATAATTGATCTTCGTAAGTAGGGGATATTGAAGCACCATTTTATTCTCCATATTCTTTAGACTGACCCACAAATCAAATTGGCCCACGAGTCAGATCTGACTCTTTTCAATCTCTTGTGCCAGCCCGATGGTCAAGGCCCAATTGTTGAATTTTCTTCCTCGGGGAGTGGACTTGAAGGAGCAGACAGACCACGAATATACGGCCCAGCCCGCAGACTTGACCGCCGTGACTAGGGTTCAGCGCCCCCTTCTCTTCCCACCGGTCGAGAGCGCTCGCGCCGCCCAGCTTCGTCGAGCCACAACGCCGCCGGATCGCGCCGCCCAGCCTCGCCGAGCCGCAACGCCGCCGGATCTGAGCACAGCCTCGCCCCCTTGCTGATGTTGCTTCCCTTCCCCCAACGCACCGCCGTCCGGATCTCCGCCTTCCCCGAACACGCCGCCGACCGAAATCGACGTCCGCCGTCGGATCTCCGCCGACTCCACACCGGATTTGGTCGCCTTCTATGAGATCCGCGTTGGGCACGCCGGGTTGCGCCGCACCGGGGTCACGATCCGACGAGGTACGTACGCAAGATCGTTCTCGCTCTAATACCAATGGTTGGGATTCCGTGGTTAATTCCTTGCTTCCATCGATTCAACCGGGGGGGCTAGGCCGGCTATATATTGGCCCCTTACATGTGACTCAAACTAGGACTCTTCTTTTAAATCCGACTTGGACTCTATCCCTAATCCCTAATATGGTGTATCCGGATATGGACATCTCCTAATCTCTAATTTATTCTAGAATACGTGATTAACTTCAACACCATTCACATGTTATATTAGCAATTTTATGATCATTATTGTGATATTGTGAAATGAATTGTAGTGGATAGGAATCTGGCAGGTTGGTTTGTATGGTATGGTGCAGTACGCACGAGACCCAGGTTTTGGGGCATGAACCTTGCCGGATTCTAAGGGTCGGTTTATGGAGGAAGCCACTAAGCTTTATAGTATCGCCACAAGACTGAGTATGGGGCAGGTTGGTCGATTAATTAGGCATCTCCCAGCGTAGTATTGGTGACTAGATAGTGCGAGGAATTGGTTCAGGGTGTACTGCATTGGGATCCGCATGGCTCAAGAGGGGGCAACTGGGGTGTTGAGACCCGGTTTAGCGGCTCACACTTTTGTACAGGGGTGAAACCTCATAGGCTAGTACGCGTCGGGAGAACCTTTGTAAAGACCTCGTAGTGATCTCCTAGCCACACACCAAAGGAAGTGTGTAATGTGGTTCGCGACCACGGGCATCAGGGGGGTTCGCTTAGTCCACTTGGCAACAGGGGATGAAATCACGGCTCGTGGGTAAATGGTACATTCTCTGCAGAGATTTAGAAACTGTCATGACAGCCGTGCTCACTGACAAGAGCGGCTTGGTGTCCATTTCATAATTAGCCAATGGATGGGAATGGTGGTTTGGTTGGTTGGGATTTGGCTTATAATTGGGTTATGGTTGGGTTCACTCACTTAGTAGTAGGTGCTAATGAAAGCTAAGGATCGGATGTAATGTTATAGTGCTTAACCCGGTTTTGGACTTCCTTCTAGAAGCTTACATGTCATCTCTTTCCCCACTTGCTGAGTACCGTTTGTACTCAAACTTGCTTGTTGCTTATCTTTTCTCAGTCTACAATGGAGAAGAAGTGGAGAATGAAAACTTCTATGTTGATCCCGACGAGACGTTCTAGACTGGCACAACCCCCGAGCAACGCCTGTGTATGGAGCCACATTAGTTTACTTTTCCGCTTCTTTGCTTATAATCTCATTTAGACCTAGAGGTCATTATTGTAAGACATTTATATATTTGAACATGGCTTGTAATAAATGATATTACACTTTCGTTTACACATGTATAATGTAAATTAATCCTGACATACATGTGGAAGTCATCCCGTTATCTTGTTGGGATCGGGTGTGACAGAACAATCCTTAAAGAAAGAATTGGAAGTGAATAATATTTTATACTTTTTTGACCTTGCTGCAAGTGTACTGATTAACTGATGGTGTAGCAAAAGGTGCAAGACAAACATCGCTGGACAAGCTTTTTGCTTTCAGTCATACAATTCCATTGTCCATATGCATACACAATACTGCTACTAAATGGTCATGGCTTATCCCGCTGCCCCCCTATGACCTTTTAATTTGTTTCTTTTTCTTTCTACACTACATGACTGTCAGGCACATCCGTACAGATTTTCAACCATAGAAAGGACAACATTGCAAAACTAAATTTAAACAAGATCCAGCTTCTCCGGGAAAGAAAACAGGCAGTGTGTCAAATGTCATCGAAATTCTGGAGTCCAAGTGGACCAGATTGTTGAAAAAACATGCATAAACCACTTTCTAATCTCCTTGATTCACTCAGCACAATGTATGCTGAAATTGCGAAACAGAAGGACTACATGGAGGTATTTCCCAGCTTGCAAGATTCACAGTTGTTAAAGCAAATCCCAGAACAATGGAAGAGATAAATATAGTATACAATTATGGATATATTCATTATCATTCAAAGCTCTAGATGTTTACACAATGTTTCAATGCCAAACATGCAAAAGGGCCAATATAGCTACTAACTTTCATAGTTTTATTATAACACTGTACATTCTAATGTTGGCCATCCATGTGTAAGATGTAACTCAACCGAACAAAGCAAGAAAATGCTCAAATGGAATTGGTGCCTTGTTATGATACCTACATGTATATGAATAAAATAAAGTGCTTTTATTTGACTTTCTGGACCCAGTACCCATGATTCTGTAGGATAACATAGTAACATCTTAACATTGCATATGTGCTTTGAGTTGTTCATGTTCATACGAAATACATGCTCATGACAAATGATAAAATGTATCAATAATCTATCGTCAGGTTCTAGCCATTCACAGTATTAAATATTAATGTCCAAATTACATGACTGGGATCCTAAAAATATTAGTGTCATATCCTGTAGTTGAACTTCAGCTGGGCAGCACCTAATAAAGCTCAAGCTTAACACGAACTAGCCAAATTCAAAAATATGTTATATGTAAAAGTTAGTTGAATTGTATATAGAATTTAGAGGGATCCAAAATTAGACCATGTTGTTTATGCTGAGTTGTCATCCTGGTTAATGCATGAAACTTTTATAAAGGGTAAATTAATATATTGCTTTCCTACATCAAGGAAAGGAGGACAAAGTCAACTTCAACTGTCTATTGTACCTCCAACACCTTCACAGAAGTAAATAATTTATGCAGTATATCCTTTTTTGCAGGAACAGAATGAGAATATATGCATAGTAATATTGAAACAGCAACTGACCTCTGCTTGGCTGATTGTTGTTAACAGTATAGTTGCCCATGTAACTTGCTGATATATCTGATTCAACATTTGGACCAACATTTCCAAGATCATGGCCAAAAGCAGGCATGTCAACCTCAGATGGTGCGAACCTCCAGGCTGTGCCACCATAAATTGAGTTGCTTCCATATGTGTCTGGGTTGCTCACTTCATATGTATTTCCTGGTGCAGGAAAGGGTTCACCAATTGTACCAGTTGAGCTGCTCCTCCCATAGCCGCCAGACGGCAAACTGAAGTTATTGTCACCAGCTCCACGGCCAAGGTTTCCTGATCCAAGGCTTGAAATACTGACCATCCCATAAGCAGAAGAGGGACCTCCCCAAGTGTCACCAGTAATACTGAGTTGACCACCGCTTCCAGGTGAAGCAAAAGCATTTGTGTTGGTAGGATTGCTCACATAGTTTGGATTCCCGTTGCCCCAAACATTTCTGGCCATTGAACTCTGCATTGATCCTGAAACATCATTAAGACCAAGGTACCCAATAGGACTACCCAATCGGTTTGAACTTCCATTGTAGTATGAACTTATTTGCCTTCCATTGGAGCCACTGATGAAACCAGAGTTAGCGCCAAAACTTGCACCCATCCCACCTTCTAAGTTCATGCCCATTCCAAAACTTGGGCCGAATGGAGAGAACCCATTCCGTGCACCTGAGAGCAAACCATACCTTCCATCAACTCTCATGCCATAACCTCCTATAGGACTTGGGTTGTATCCCTGGTTAAAGCCATTCAGGAAACTCTGGACCCTGCTCATACCATAGTTCTGCCCTCCCGCAGGTGAGCGCACAGCAGGACCAGGAGACTGCTCTTTTGGAACAGCCCTCTTGACCTCAACCATTTTACCATTCAGCTCATGGAAGTTCTTGTGCAGAGCCTTATCCACTGCATCTTCTGAATCATAGGTGATGAAGCCAAAGCCCCTCGGCCTCTGCGTGTTGTGGTCATACATCACTACCACATCAGTTATCACACCGAATTCCTCAAAGTACCTTTTGAACTCAGCCTCAGAAACATTAGAGGGAAGGCCACCAACAAAAATCTTTCTGGTACGTCCAGGTCCAGGTGACCCTATGCTGCTGGCATTACTCTTGCTCACGATACTATGGTCATCCCTTGGAACAGCTTTCTTCGCCTCCACCTGAATCACAAATGGACAATTCAGGTCAACACATGGTCAAATGGAAAAACAGTATTACAGCATTCCCACCAAAAAAAGTTACTCCATGAGCAACCAGAGAAAGAACAGAGAGTACCACAGCGAGACAAGAACCAGTATCAGTGCATCACAGATGTGCAATTCGATGAATACAGTGAAGAAAAAAATAACATCTTTGCAACATAATTACCACCAGAACTGCACATTTACCACATCAGCAGACAGACAAAACGGCAACAAGCTACAGCAAGCAATTACCATGCGCCCGTCGATCATATGCTTGTCCATGGTGACGCGCTCGGCGACTGCAGGGTCGGAGAAGACCACGAACCCGAAACCGCGCGCGCGGCCAGTGCTTCGGTCCCGCATGATGACGGCCTCCGTGACCTCCCCGAAGCGGCCGAAGTAGTCGCGGAGGCGGTCCTCGTCCGTCTCCCAGGAGATGCCGCCGACGAAGAGCTTCCCGGACTTGTCCGCGCCGTCCATCGCACCCACCCTCCCCTCCCCTCCTCCCCCTGCAACCAATCCACACCCAGCTCAGCACGCCGAATGGGAACAAAAAACGCCGGCTTTTATCCACACACGCGCGGGCGCGCGCGCACAGCCCCAAAGCACAAACACGGGCCCACGAGCGCGTTAGCTGGGTCCGAGTTGAGCCGGGCGCCGGCGATCGGCGGACGTCGCGGAATTACGCGAGGATCCGTACCAGATCCGGCCGCCGCCGTCGCGATCCGGCACCGATCGGGTCGGTGGTAGCAGCGTAATCGTCAAGACAGGAAGATCGGGACGCTCACCGGACGGTTGGCGGCGGTAGCGAGGAGGGATCGGGGAGCTCGTCGGCGCTCTCCTTCGCTGCTTGCTAAGATCTCGAGGCGGGCATGGGAGGAGGAGGGGGCGGGTGGGGAGGGGAGGGGAGGGGAAGGGAAGGAGGTTACTTGGCTTCCACCCCGCGATGAAATCTGAAGGGAGCGATTGGGAGGCACGGTGCGAATGAGCGAGCGCTTTCAGGCAGCTCCCCCGTGTTTAAACCACGTCAATGGCCTTTTTGCAATTTTGCACCCTGCCAGCTGCATTCGTTACTGTACACTCCAAAATGGTGGCAGAAAATTTATACGAACATGAAAGGGCAAGTTCCGTAGATTAGAATTGTTGATATCATTATCCGTCCACTAGTAGGAGGTCAAAGGATTGAATTTCGGTAGAAAATTTGCGCAAAATTTAGTAAACCACCACAGGTAAAAGGTGTTTTTGGAATAATAGAAACATAGTGTATTATTGTACGGCAATGTTAGTGTGTTCATGAGGTTACTCTCATTCCCAATGAAGTTTATTTTCATTTAATCAGGTGTCACATAAAATATTTTTGATGGCATTACAAAAGAGTTATAAAGAGAGGGAGAAGTTTCGCCTAGATAGGATTGGATATACACGATTAACTAGATTTTAAACATTATAACACTAGTATTAGAGAAGAGGATTTTTATTTCACCCTATGTACAACTAATGAAATAGAATATATTTAAGCGTCATAAAACACCAAAATGAAAGTATGCATCATAGAGCTTGTTTCATTTGTGAATTTAAAAATAATATAGACCCGTGTGGAAATTTTGAAAAAAAAAAAACCTTCAATAAACTAGCTTGACTAACAAAGATTATTTTTTAGTTTTTTATTGATATGTGGGTTATGTGAGTTCAGGGAAACACTTCCTTTGGATGGCTCTTGTATTGCACTGCACAACTTTTTTGATAAAAGACACGTTTATGGAACTTGATGCATCAAGGCTCATCTGACTTTCTGCTCAGCAAGTTACAACTAGATGGACTTCCCTTGTCTCCTAAAAAAAAGTGGTACATAGAAGAAATATACACTAATGTGTTTGCTGGGTTTCAATCATAGCCTTTAGGATGGATGTCAAAAGGAGCAATCACATAGCATATGAGGCTATCTGAATATCAATTATTATACATATTTATTACCCTAGAAGTTCAGCTTATACTGATTAATAAAATTGCATATCCCTCCGTTTCAAATTACTTGCAGTGTCACATATAGTTCAAGTTAAATATTTATATCTCTGATCATTACTTTTTCAAATATATGTAACCTAATAACATGTGAGTAATATATTATGAAAATATTCCTCACAATGAAACTAAGTATACAATATATCATTAAATTATATAAACTTTTAGAAATTAATAATTAAATATGAGAATATTTGACTAATCAAAACTAAATGGACCAACGGACGCAGTAATTGATAAGCACTATTTTTTCATATCACGAGGCTAACATGTCAAATCACAGTAAAAATTGGCCACCATGGGCCAGTTTCGGGCAGATCAGGCCCGGTCCACTACTGATTCTCCCCTTAACCGGGCCCGGTTCTTTAAGCCGGTGACTCGCTTGATTCAATCGTTAGACCCGCTTTCTCGGACCCGACCACCACCGCGACCCGAGCCCCATCGCCAGAGACGCCACGCCGCGACGTCCCCCTCCGCGCTGGTGAGCCCCCCGCCGCCGCTGCCGTAGTCCGCCGCCGGAGGGCGAGGGGGAGTCGGAGGAGGAGGGAAAGATGAAGACGACCAAGGGGGGCAAGGTGATGAACCCCACGGACGCGTTCCGCAAGCAGCAGCGCAAGAAGGAGCTCAAGCGGGTGAGTGCCGCCGTCTCAGCCCCAGGGTCCCCTCGCTCCCTGCGATGCGGGGTTCTCTGCTGCATCAATGGAGGGTTTCCGTTTGCCTCATAGTCGTGGCAGAGGTAGTAGCCTGGTTCGTTAGGATCGAGTGTTGCTTTCAGTGGATTTAGGGTTGTCCGAGGCGGGAGTAGGGCGGTTACTTCGTAGATTGGTTCGTCTAATAGGCTTAACATGATTTTGACTGCTTTTAGTGACTTTCATTGAACTGAAATTGTAATACATGGGTAAAATAGGTTGGCAATTTGTTCCAGAACAGTTTCTTGGCAATTCGGAAAGCTATGTATCCTATCCTAGATACTTATTTAGATTCTTGTTACTAGATATTCAGTTACAGATTTTGAATGCAATAGTCAAACCATAGCCGGTGAAAACTAGTAGCAGTTATTTTTTAATTGGTCCGTGGTATTTACTGTGCATTATAGGTTGTTCTAATGTGTTATTTTCTTTAGTCTTGTTGTCTTTTTGCCTTTACTATCTTATTAGGTGCAGCTGGGTACTCTAAAGTGGAATTTTGGTTTTATTTGATTTATTTATGTGGTTGATTTGGCTTGTGATCTTGTTGAGACATTTGTTCTCAAAACTCAAAAGGCTTTACTAGATGAGTATGGAAATGCAAAACCATTTGCTAATGTAGGTAACTGTCCTGAGTTAAGCTTTGAAATCATTAGCATTTGTGCCAATGACATATTTTCAAGAAGACCAGAAGGTGGTTTAAAAAAATAGTTTATATTATGCATAACAGCATATTTGATTGTAGTGATAAACCATTTAGGCTGTAGCTACCAAGACATAAATTGGCATTTGAGGATCCGCCTCTTTAATCACAATACTCAAGCTAACTGGTTTGGTCTTATTAGGTTTGTTATTAAAAGATGCGATATATCCTTAATCGATTTATTATTATCCATTCACAACCCCTAAATCTTTTATCACTTTTGTAATTCTACAGAACAAAAAGGAAAGGAAGAAGGTGCGAGAAGTTGGTATTTTGAAAAAGGACCCTGAGGCTATACGGGAGCAGATTGAGAATTTGGAAAAAATGAGTAAGTACATCGCGTAATAGATTCTGTTTATGGCTAGGAGATGAATTGGAGATTTGTCTCTTGTAAATTGTGTATGCTACCTTTGTTATTATGCATATCTCAAGGTACCATGTTATTTGGGATGTATATACTATATAGTCATACTTGCTTGCTCTACTGCTCTATTTGCTTTTTCAGTATCTTGTGTGTACTCAAGTTTCTACTGATTTTGGCTCTTGCAGTTGTCCAATTATCACTCTACTCTGGACTCCAGTGTTTTTTAGTTTGACCCTTGTATGACTCAGGCATGCTAAAGGATCATATGATATTAGCATGGAGTCACCTAATATGTATGTATTGCGACCTCATGAAGCATTGTATTTAGCAATATTTACCTCATGTTCCGTGTCCTTCAATTGGTGTATGTTCTCTACCTATGTTTCCCAGATGGCATTTCAGTTCAATTCCTAGTTTTCCAGATGGTGTCCTTCAAGTGTTGTATTAGTTATTGCTTTTGTCTATTTGCCATTCCATGCCACTGAGTGTTGAAATTCCTTCTTTTTCTATACAGAGGCTGATGGTGCTCTAGACAAGGCTAGGAAACATAAGAAACGACAGCTTGAGGATACATATAATCTTATCATTAAGAAAAGAAAGGTATTTCCTATTTCCACAGATATGTGAATTTTGCATTTTGGAACTCCAGGCTCTGATCTTCTTTAATATTATTGTTAGTCTTATGTGTAAGGTTTTAAATTATTCTCATCATAATTTTCTTAATCTTTTTGGCATATTGAGTGTTACCCTGTCCAAAGCTGTTATTTGTACATTGGGATATTTATTTTGATGAATAGCATGTCATTGAAACGATATTTTGGAGGTTTTTGGTAAAATACTTATGCTGTTAGTCAACTATGACAAGTGCCATTTTCCACTTAATGCTGATAGTGAATTTGGTAGTAACCTTCACCTGACATTAAATGATTTCACGGCATTGGAAGAAGCTAGAACTAGAAAGGTTTTGATTATACAATTACACTCTGTCTTGCATTCTCGCTAATGCTGTTTATGAGCTGAGACTGTTATGTAGTACTAGTGCTTTTTATTAGTTAATTCCAAGTCTCGTGTACAATTTCTGCAGTTGTAGTGTATTTTGGAGTTTTGAATCGAAAAATAATTTCTTATTCGTGTGTTCGCAATATTACATTAGTTTCATATTTTTAATCAGACACACGAGTTCACTTTTTGTCATGATGTTTGCCAGGAATATGAACAGAAAATGAAAGAAAAGGGCGAGCAACCTGTAATGTTCAGGTGAGTTTTAGTGATACGTTATCCACTCATTCTTGTTATGTTGTTATTTTTCTCATCCTGTATGCCTTCTCTTTCCACCTAGCCATCTTGGACCACCAAAGAGGCAGCCTGCAGCTGATGAAGACTATAGAGCTAAAGATCCTAAGCCTGAGGTATAATATCATATAGGAGGTGGACTTATATTGTTAAAACATATTGGTTAGATGTTTACCAGGTTTGTCTTACAGGACTCTGTTTACTATCACCCTACCTTGAATCCATCTGGGGCACCACCACCCGGCAAGCCTCCCATGTACAAATCATCTATAGGTATTATATTGTTTTCTCTTGTCCGCTTGTAAAACTTTGATTTTCTTCTAAAATGCACTATGAATTAAAATAATTCCTGCAATTGTGTAATATAAGTTAATCACTAGCTTTCTCAGATTCGTTTCTTGGTTGACACACAGGGCCAAGAAGCCCACTGCCATCCTCATCCAGTGCTGGGGCCTCATCTTCCATGTCAGAGTCTGAAGGAGCTCCATCCACCCTGCCACCCCCTCCACCACCACCACCATTGCCAGTCACTTCAGAACCCCTTGATCCATCGGCACCTTCATCTTTACCCCCACTTCCGCCCCCACCCCCGCCTCCACCTAAGCCTGCTACTGATGCAACGTCTAGCTTACTTGCACCACCTCCGCCTCCTACTGGCCCACCTCCCAGAGAACCTGTGTCAGGTCACACATTACTTCCACCACCTCCACCTCCAGCACAGAGACCTTTGAATCCACAACTGGAGCCTGTTGCGAATGAACTTATCAAGAAACAAGAAAGTGGAGATGGTGCAAGCATAACAAATTCTAATCAGGTACCTACTTTGAGCCTCTTATATTATATATTCAGTAGAGTTTCAGTAAGACAAAAAAGAAGGTTTATGTTTACCTTAGAAATTATGATGTATCAAATTTCTGTTGCTCGTTAAATTTCAATGTTGGATGTTGCCCTTTGTGACAGTCTGATAGAATCTTGTTTTGCAGCCTTCGGCTGTCCTGCCTCCACCACCTGGGTTGCCACCAAAATCAAATGACATGGATGCTACTGACAATTCCAAGGATGTTCCTGGATTTAAAGAAAATGCTACTGCAAGGGTTTTACCACCTCCACCGCCTCCACCACAATCATCAAATTTGCCGCCTTTGCCTCCAAGGCCTTCGGCAATGCCGCCAATGCAACATGATATGCTAGCTTCTGGGGTTATGAGATTTCCACCACCTCCACCACTACCAGACTCAAGGCCACCACATATGGCTCCTGGTGTTGCCAGGCGCCCTCCACCACCTCCTCCTGGACTTCCCCCAGCTCAAATGCCAATGGCACCATATGGTGTACTTCCTGGTCCACCACAAATGGTTCGACCTCCATTTTTGCCAGGACCTCCTGTTCAACCAGATGAGTTTGCTGCCTTTGCTCCAAGGCCTCAACCCCAGCAGCCATCATATGTGAAGTCGGCTGCACCAACAGTTGTTAAGAGACCATTAGCACAACACACTCCTGAGCTGACTGCTATGGTATGTTTACTTCATGGATATTAACTGTCTTTACATTGTTTTATGACTGTTGCATAAGTATCTAGCTCAGAGCAAAACTATCAAGAATGGAAGACATTGCTTGATCTCAAGTACTGTCTACCAGGCACCCCACACATTTCACAGTTTTAAGCTTTGTAATTCCTCCCAGCAATATGTATGTTTTTAGATTCACTTTGGAAAGTCTTCCACATGGTTCTGATTCTAGATAGTTTGTAAAGTATAACATTGTCCATAAGCCGTAGTTCATTTGGTGACTCCCAAATAAAACAGAGTCATGCCAAAATCAGTGAAGTAGACAAGTAGTAATTGTTAATTAGGCGGTTGAGAGTAGCAGTGGTGGTACTCGGGTTGATCTCAAATGAAGTAGTGACAGGGAGGGCATGAGAATATATTGCAATCCGAATAACAATAAATGTTTTGTGCTATAGCTGGATACCACAGTCCCCTTAATCTATTTACTGACATGTTCTTTTAGACATTTTAGTTGTGAGCAATAGTCCATAATTCCTTTACACCACCAGTCCACCAAGTCATTAATTTTTATATAGGCACGAATGCGTGCGCGTGTCTATATGTAAAGGAATATTGCAGATAAAAATCAGATATCTAAATTTCTTCTTGACCATTTTCTTATCATTTATTTCATCATGGTTCTTTCTTTCTGAAGCCGATAGGATGTCTGCAATATTTTTCTTTCTAGTTGTTGTCCAAGACTTATTTTTTTTGGAGTTTTACAGGTTCCTGCATCAGTTCAAGTCTTGTAGGTTGTCAATTAGCCATGAACTAAATGAAGTTTTGTTTTAGGTTCCTGCATCAGTTCGAGTCAAGAGAGAATCTGCTCTACCGAAACCAAAGCCAAAGGTCCAGCACTCATCAACACCATTAGTTTCAAAGCCTTCAGTGACCCTCATAAAATCTGAGGCGCGGCCTTCTTCGTCAGTACCGAAGCCACAGAGTATTGATGATTCTTACATGGCGTTCTTGGAAGATATGAAGCAACTAGGTGCTCTTGATGAGTAGCAGCCAGATTTAGATGCCTGGTTGTACTTAGCAGTCTTCTGTCATGAACCTGGACTGGGAGCAGTTATTTTCATGTAAAGGTGCTCAGAAATTGTTTATATTATCCCCATTAGCAAAAACATTTAACATTCCATTTTAAGTGACAAATGGGGAGACAATTATTGCCCATCTTTTGAATTCTAGATTATCGTGCAGCATCACTGTACCAAGCCAAACATAGAGCATTTGACCAATTGGTTGGCTCTAGCAAGGATGTTTCGCCAGGTGTTTTTCAACGATTTCCCTGGCAGATATATATTCAGATAATGCGAGTCGTGAGGAACACTACTGGTATGTCCCATGTTGTCCACTATTTGCACTGAAAAGATTGAAGGCCTGGTATGCATAAAGTTTTGTGGGATCATGCATGTTAAGAAAACATAAATTGTTGTATGCGTGAATGCCAATGCCAGTTTTTTTTTTTCTATCACGGGCTTTGATGCTAACAAGTTAAAAAAATGATGTTTCTTTATGTATTAAATTGAATCTACAAATATTCATGTGGATTCTCCGTGTACGTGTTATTTCTTGTACATCTGGAAGTCTCACCATCTTTGTTCATGCGTCGCACTATGATGCTTCCATGATTCATGCTTGATGTACACCTGACCATGTTTCTGGGCTTCACGTCTTACGGAGAAAATCCTGGGTTTATCTTGTTCGGTTGTCATTTCCAAATGCTTTAGCCTGTCACAATATGTTGTTGTCTCCTTTAACATGTGCAAAATAATTAAATGGAAGTTGTCCGGTCCAGCTTGGCCACAGCTCAAGTGAGCTAGAGATTGGCACAGGCAAGCTCGCTGGCTGAATAAATCATAACATTCCATGCTCCGAGATCATCACTCGTGACAACATGAAAACTCCCAAGTCAGAGTGAACAAGATCCGTAACATTAGGTCGGCTTCAGTAAGCTCGCGCAGTTACACACGTTAACAACTAGTGATTTCCTTGTCCAGACCTAGGCCAGCGCCCAGCACTGCATTATCGTTCTTCATCGGCAGATAAATGTGTTGCCATCTGATGCTCACAAATATTCCCTTCAATTTCATTTTATTTAACGTTGGTTAATTCAGTTTTAAACTAACCAGCGTTAAATAAAATAAAACGGACAGAGTAACATTTTTCCATAAAAAACGGGGCGCACGTACTTTTGCACGTTAAAAGTCACTTTCAGCTGAAGTCGCAATGATGTTTATATCATGCAGACAAGTGTGTATCTAAATGGTTGACTTGTAGCACCAGAATGAACTGAAAGCTCCCTGATTGCTCTTATTACTCACGTTTTGTACAAACAGTTGACTTTATCTGGTCCACATGAGCAACCGAAAATATTCCCCGGTTTCCTAACTTTATACAAGGATCAAGGATACAAATCCTGCAGGATCATTCATGTTAGTATTATATTTAGAGGCACCTTCGTATCAGTTGAACCTAGACAGGTCAAAAAGAAAGTATTCTATTGCAAAAGTTGACATTATTTCAACAAGTGGCAATGTCACACTGAGCAACGGCCTGATAAGAGGGAATATAAACATTGAAAACAACAGTTATTTTATGCCTACATTTGCAAAATGTATTAACTTGCTTCTTGTTCGGAAATCTGTGCAGAAAACATGATACTACTTTCATTTGTACTTTTCCATGTATCAGTTGGATCCAAATTTGTTTTTTTAATGATAATTCTTTTCATTGCCGCAGGGGAGTTCGACAGGGCTGCCCACTCTCACCAACATTATTTGTGATAGCAGCATACCTACTACAACACCTCACAAACAACGCAAAAAACAGAGGCCTCCTTAAACCCCCACTACCACACCTGGCGGACCTAGATTTCCCTGTCATTCAATACGCCGATGACACAATAATAACATTACAAGCCTCACAACAACAAATCTTCTTCCTCAAGACACTGCTCCTAGCCTTCACATCTGCAACAGGCCTCAAAATCAACCTCCACAAGTCAGCCCAAGTCCCGATCAACATAACACACCAACAGTCAATCATGATGGTTGCCACATTCGGCTGCCAATTAGGAACACTACCTTTCATCTACGTGGGCATCCCTCTAGGCACAACCAAACAAAAAACCTCAGATTTCCTATCACTTATCACAAAAATTGAACGCAAACTTGCTGCCACATCAACATTTATGTCTCTGGCCGGTAGATGCACCATAGTAGACTCACTACTTACATCTATGTCAATCTACACCATGTGCACCATCAAACTGAAACCAGAGGTCATCCATACAATTGATAAGTCAAGACGAACCTGCCTATGGAGAGGATCGGACATTGTCGGCAAAGGAAAACCCCTAGTCAAATGGGAGCGAACACAACATCGAAGAGAAGAGGAGGGATGAGACTAAAATACCTGAAGTTGATGAATCGAGCGCTCCTACAAAAGTTCCTAGATAAATTATACAACAAGAAGGATACACCATGAGTGCAAATGATCTACCGGACGTATTGCAACAATGGGACCCCACCCCACACACTGAGAAACAGAGGCTCCTTTTGGTTCAAAGATGTGATGAGCCAGTGGGAAGAATTCAAACAACATACTCAAGTAAGGATTGGACTAGGCGACACAGTCACCATGTGGCACGACAAGTGGCACACATCAATACTCTCAACAAGCTTCCCCAATATGTACACATTTGCAAGACAACCGGAAACCTCAGACGCAAAATACAAAGCAATACAGGACATGCATACAAAAGTTCCACACACCACTCACCACTCAAGCGTTACATGAATATAATCTACTAGCAACCATCGTACAGGACCTACAAGAAAATATAGATGTCTGGACGTACAAAGCTTCCCCAAAAGGTTTCTCCTCATCCAGAATATACAAAAGCAACTTCAAAGACATTACACCACCTTGCCCAATAACATGGATCTGGAAGACAAAACTCACAAAGAAACTAAAGATCTTGCTGGCTACTTTTCCTGGATAGACTCAACTCCAGGAATCTCCTTGAAAAAAAAAGAAGCTTCAAATCAAGAACAACGACTACTCCTGCGTTCTATGCTCTACGGCAACTGAAGAACTCACGTACTACCTCTTCTTCGGCTGCGAATTCAGCAAAGCCTGCTGGGGAGCCCTAAATATTCAATGAACCATGAGCTACCTTTCTTCGTGATGATCCAAGAAGCCAAAACAAACTGGACAGGACCACCGTCCATGGAGATCTTCATTACGGCAAGCTAGGAAATATGGGAACAACGAAACCAACTTATTTTCAGAGGGACTCCGGTGGCTGTATCAACATGGAAGAATACTTTTCATGCATCCCTGACACTACAATGTATTAGGTTTAAGGACCCACTCAAAACGTGTATGTTACACTGGCTAATAGGGTTGAATTTCCACATTCCTACCTTAGGAATATGAAGATCACCCATTGTAATCCGAAACAACCTGTAATGCAATCCTTGGATTGCCCTATACTAATTAATATAACACAGTCGGGTCTTCCCCTACTATTCTTTCTTAAAAAAAACAAGTGTGTCCTAGGCCAGACAAATCAATGGATTTTGTTTAAAAAACTAACGATAGAACTCGCCTAATTTGTGGTTACAATACATAGAGAGTTGGATATACAAATTGGTGAAATTAAATAAATGCATTGCATTAGCAGTTGTGGAACTGAGATACGATATCACCAATGAACTTTATCTCCAACCATCACTTAGCCAGCAACCAAAGAAGTCTCATGTACACGGCTAAATAAAATGATGAGAGGTGGGTTCTTATTTATTTCCCCAATTATTCATACCGTAGATTTGGGATTAATGAATTCTGATCCATGTTTCACACATCACCATACATCTATTTTCCCAAAACCAGAAGAATGACGTGTTTGCTTACAGTTCACAAGTTTTTTTAGTATACTGTCCGCACCCTATTTGGTCCATGCACTTGATCGATTGAGTTTGTACTCATGCTACCGTGGCCTTTGACTTCACCACTCCCCATATAAAATGTCCACGCTCATTGTCTCAGGTTGGAAAAATATTGAGCTGAAACAGGTAATGCAGCATCCATCCATGCTTCAGGCTGCCTAGTGTAGTCCCAGTTGACAATGGATCCAACCCAGTCACTTTCACACTCCAAACAGGTACATTTGTCTCCTCTAATCCTTGTTTAATCATATCATTGGAAGCTTATGCTAATGCCCCATCTGACACGATAAAATATTCAGACGTTGTCCCTTCCAGCATGTGGACTTGAGAATTTCAAAACTTACTCCCAGAATCACCACTTGTCTTCCTTGTTGATCCCAATTCTTGGTCAACCCCCCTCCTCTTCCATCCCCCATAAAGGCAACCCACAGTTGCTGTCTTCTGAGCAGATTCACACTTGTCTCTGAGGTGCCATGAGGTCGTCGACGGTGACTGGAGCGGCGTTCCTCGCCGCCGTGCTCTTCGTTGTTGCTCCGGTCAGGAATGGCCATTGCGCCCAGTTGTGCATGGATTCATGTATGGTGTTCTTGCAATTTGTGGTGCTTATTTATCTCGGTTGATTGATGTGTGATCCTTTGGTATTGGATCCAAATGGTGTTTCTGATCGTGGCGTGTTTATGGAGCAGCGTTCCCGAGGACGGTCAACGGGTCGCTCTCCTTCTGCGGCTACAACGGCGCCGCCTGCTGCAACGCGACGGCCGACGCCGCCGTCCGGAGGGAGTTCGCCGCCATGAACATCTCCGGCACGCCGTGCGGCGACATCGTCAAGAACATCCTTTGCGCGGTAGGTGTCGATGGATTACTGTGGGTTTTTGGTTGGCGTTCCGGCACTGAGGTATCGGGCATTCTTGCCGTGCGCAGAGATGCAACCCGTATGCCGGCGAGCTGTTCACCGTCACGACGAGCCCGCGGACGGTGCCGCTGTTGTGCAGCTCCACGGGCGTGTCGAGCCGCCTCAGCACCAAGGCGGGTACGGGGAGGGACTACTGCTCCAAGGTGTGGGACACCTGCAAAGACGTGCGCATCCCGGGATCGCCGTTCCAGCCGCCAAAAGGCGGCACGCCGTCGCCGCGGCTCACCGACGTGTGGCAGTCCGTGAACGACTTCTGCGGCGCGCTCGGCGGCGGCGAGGCGCCCTGCTTCGACGGCGAGGGCGCGGCGTTCAACGCGACCCGTCCCTCGCTGCCGCTCAACGGTATGTGCCTGGAGCGGATCGGCAATGGCTCGTACCTCAACATGGCGGCGCACCCGGACGGCTCCAATCGCGTGTTCCTGAGCAACCAGGCCGGCAAGGTGTTCCTCGCCACCGTGCCGGCGCACGGCTCCGGCGACACGATGCAGCTGGACGTGGCGAGCCCGTTCCTCGACATCACCGACGAGGTGCACTTCGACAACGAGTTCGGCCTCCTGGGCCTCGCCTTCCACCCGGAGTTCGCCACCAACGGCCGGTTCTTCGTCTCCTACAGCTGCGACAAGACGAAGTCGGCGTCGTGCGCCGGGCGATGCGCGTGCAACTCCGACGTGGGCTGCGACCCGGCCAAGCTCAGCCCCGACAACGGCGCGCAGCCGTGCCAGTTCCAGAGTGTCATCGCCGAGTACACCGCCAACGGCACCTCCGACTCGCCATCGACGGTACTACGCGCAACTATCCTCCACTCCCGACAAATTATTTTCAACCAAACCATCGCTGCCGGCGTGCGCGCTGATTCGCTACCGTTCGCTTGTGTGCCTCAGTCGACCGCGGCGAGCCCAACGGAGGTGAAGAGGATCATGACTCTGGGGCTGCCGTTCACGACGCACCACGGCGGGCAGATCCTCTTCGGCCCTGCCGACGGCTACATGTACTTCATGATGGGCGACGGCGGCGGGGTCGGCGACCCCTGGAACTTCGCGCAGAACAAGAAGACGCTGCTCGGCAAGATCATCCGGATCGACGTCAACACCATGCCAAGTAATTTCACTTCTCTTCCTCTCTGCGTCAAAGAAATAATCGTGAAACTATAACAGAAATAATCAAATTGACAGTCAAAACGGTCTAAAATTAGCTAGTAAAAGAAGGGAAAATGCCGACAATTTGGCACAGTACTCTGTAAATTAAACAAGAGTCCATCTTGATCTGCTATACTATATGTCTGGTCCCTGCCGTGATATGGTGGCAATCACTGACAACACCACTTCTGGCTATGAATCTGCAGCTGGCAACATCACTTCTGGCTGGGGAAACTACGGCATCCCCAAGGATAACCCTTTCTCCGTCGATCCAAAGTTCGCGCCGGAGGTGTTCGCCCTCGGCTTCAAGAACCCGTGGCGGTGCAGCTTCGATTCCAGCATGCCGTCATACATGTACTGCGCCGACGTCGGGCAGGTAATTCTTACCACTCGAGTCGAGCAGCACAGATGTTATGTTACGACCAAAAAAAAAAAAGATATCCAATTTGATTGGCATTTCGATGTCTCATTAGCGTCCATTCGTGTGCATTTCCTTCCAAGGCGGCGTACGAGGAGGTTGATCTGGTAATCAAGGGCGGCAACTACGGGTGGCGCGTGTTCGAGGGCCCCCAGCTGTTCACGCCGGTGTCCACCCCCGGCGGCAACACCTCCGCCGACTCCATCAACGCCATTGGCCCCGTCATGAGCTACACCCACAGCTCCGTCAACAGCAACGTCGGCTCCGCCTCCATCACCGGCGGCTACGTGTACCGCTCCATGACCGATCCCTGCCTCAACGGCAGGTAACCCGTTTTATCTCCACCTTCACCTCCTTGCTTCTTGCGCGCATCACTCTGCTCGATCGCCGGAGTCACCGTGACCGACGATGACCTCTTCTTGCAGGTACCTGTACGCCGATCTCTACGCGAAGTCGATATGGGCGGGGATGGAGACGCCGGAGCACAGCGGCGTGTACAACGTGTCGTCGCTGACGTTCAGCTGCTCCAAGAGCTCGCCCATCCCGTGCGACGTCGCGGCGGGCAGCTCGGTGCCGTCGTTGGGCTACATCTTCTCCTTCGGCGAGGACAACGACAAGGACGTGTACCTGCTCACCAGCAAGGGCGTCTACCGTGTCGTCGACCCTGCCGAGTGCCACTACGCGTGCCCCATCAAGAGCTCGGCGGCCGGCGGCAGGTCGCCTGCGCCAGGGACGACGCCGAGCTCGGCGGTCATGGCAGGAGCGCCCGCGTTGGCGACGGTGCTGGCCGGAGTGCTGCTTGCCTTGCTGAGCTTCATGAGCGTTTGAGAAGTATGTTTGATTTTGAATTGATAATGAGTTGTTTACCGTCAGAAAGGTTGTGACGATTTATATGATAATTAATTAATTATGTGCATATATTATTATCAATTAAGCCAAGACATCTCTAGGGAGCGAGCTAATAGCTCCTCTCATCTGTGAACTATTGGTTAAATGTATAGATTTTAAGGAACCTGAAAATTTGGACACCATGGCTACAAGATAGTGAAAGACCTTTACAGATTCCAAACAAGCCATCTAGTTCATTTTTGAACTAGAGACTGACTAAGGCCTTGTTTGGAACCCCTAGAGCTAATAGTTAGCTGTTAAAAATTAGCTTTAGAAGTTCCAAACTCCTCAGCTAATAGAGCACTAATTATTAGCTATACCCTCAGTTAACTATTATCTCATTAGCTGCTCCAACCCAGCTAATCCTAGCTAATTGTTGACTAAAGTCCATTTTACCCCTTCCTCATCTCTCCATCTCCTCTTCCCCTACAGAATCGAACCGAAACAGAAATCAGCCTGGTCGATCGGCGGCCCTCGTCGGCCACGCGTCGCCGTCCCCCGTCGTCCACGCGCCGCCGCCCGTATCAACCCATGCTGCTACCTCATTGCGGCCCGCACCCCTTCCTCCGTCGGCCAAGCGCCTTCGGCCCCGTCGTCCAGGTCGCGCCGCCGCCCGTATCGGCCCGCGCTGCCACCTCATTGTGGGATGCACCCCTTCCTCTGTCGGCCAAGCGCCTTCGGCCCCGTCGTCCAAGTCGCGCTGCCGCTCGTATCGGCCCGCGCTGCTACCTCATTGCGGCCCACACCCATTCCTCCGTCGGCCAAGCGCCTCCGGTCTCGTCGTCCAGGTCGCGCTGCCGCCTCTTTCGGCCCGCACCGCTTCCTCCGTCGGCCAAGCGCCTCCGGCCCCGTCATCCAGGTCGCGCCGCCACCTCCCGTCGACAGGCGCTCCGAGAGGTACCACCTCGCGTCCCTCCCTTAGGATTTCTGCACTGCTGGCTCTCCGTCTCGGTGTGCTGGACCTGGTTCCTTGGATTGGACGGGTATCAAATCAGGGGTAGGATAGTCAAATGTTACTATTGAATAAAATTAGCTTTAGAGGTTTCAAACACCCTTCAACTAATAATTAGCTAGCTAATAATTAGTTGGCTCAATTCAGCTAATAGATTATTAGCTAGCTAATAATTAGTTTTAGAGGTTCCAAACATGACCTAAATAGTCATTCTCTTATCTGTTGGCGACATTGTTATGACTGTTCCTACTTACTGTTTGCCAATATGCTGCACATTTATAGACATATAAAATCATGGAAAGAAGAGAAAACCCTCAGCACACAAACAGGTACAAATTGGGCCGTCGAAGCTAGGGTCGTGGACATACAAAATATGTCTTGTTCTTTAAGGTGAGAAATAGGGATGACAATGCGATTCTCAGGTTCGAGAACTAATCGGGTTTGACACCGGACGGTTGCGAGTATGAGTGCAAATATTTACCCGTGGAATCCAATCCGATTTATTTTGTGTACGTGTTTCATTTTTTACTCGTAGGTACCCATCAGGTACTCGAAATAGTATAAATTATTTTTAACCTGTCTAATATGTAGCTCAGCTCAGTCCGCGATATATGGGTATGAATGTAATGCAATCTAATTTATAATGCAATTGTGCAATCAACTATTTTCATCCATTGGATCTGCATTCACATTATTTACTTAACTCTCTTCATATGATGCACTTAGATGGAGTGGTTAAGTAAAAAGATAACAACCATAGTATGCAAATTAAATTAATAAAGATGATTGATTGTACGATTGTACCAAAATACAAACTGCATTCTAATCGTTGCCACGGTATATTAACTCTCTAACTCTATTCCGCACGAGTTCCCACCCCTTTCTCCCAACTCTCTTCCTCGCTGGAAGCTGACTGCTACTCCTGACTCGGCATCACCCGACACCAGCCGCAACTCCTGGCTCCCACCCTTCGCTGTGGCCCTCCACCTTCCTTCGTTCCCGGAGTCTAGCTCACCACTCTCATCCTTGGCCCCTGCCCGCTCTTGCGATTCCGCCTTGTGACTCTGCAGTGTTAGAATTTTGATTCGTTGGTGGAGCCGGGGAGGCTAGATACGGGAGGAGAAGGGGTGGGGTAGGGAGTGGGTGACGACACAAATGGCCGCCACAACCGGTGACGGCACAGATGGTCTGCATTCATCCGCCTCCCCCAAGAGCATGCACCACCGCGGCGTGGCCCCATCTGTCGCTGAACCCATCCTCTACCTCGAAGCAATTTGTCATTGATCGTCGCCTAATGATCAGCAACACTGAAGAAGGAGGTAACGATTCGGCGGAAGGCACGCCAATTGTTTGAAGGCATGGGCCAGCCCAGGAAGGCGAAGCCCGTACTCAGGTTAAAATACTCAGTCGGCGGGAGGAACCACTTGTAATACAATGTTGTGAATCTGCTTCCTCCTTCGTCCCCTTCTCTTCTTCCTCTCCCCAATTCCCCATTCCTATACTGCAACAAACTTGGTTGCGAAGAGAGAGAAAGCATCATTCCGCCGCCATACTTGAGTTCATCGTAGAGTGCGTAGCCGGGAATTTGTCTCATCGGCGTAATCCTTACACTGGTATCAGAGACTGAAGACAAGGGTGGTTTCTTGTCTTATGAAATATTGACAGCATTGGAAGATATACCAACCTCTTGTGTAACTGAAGATAAGGAAATCTCAATGTATGCCTTATCTGGACAGCCTCAACACAGAGCTATTCAGCTGCAAGCTCTGACTGATAAAAAAACTATACTCATATTGGTTGATTCTGGCAGTACTGAATCTTTCATCAACTCTAATTTGGTTCAGGATTTGCAGTGCAAGTACACTTCTATTTCACCACTGTCTATTAAAGTGGCTAATGGGAATTCACTGTTGTGCTCACCTGTTGTTTCAGACTTCCAGTGGTGGTTGCAGGGATTGACCTTTCACCATGATCTCAAGGTGTTGGATATTGGAGCTTATGATATAGTATTGGGCATGGATTGGCTGGAGAAATTTAGTCCAATGCAATGCAATTGGGCGCACAAATAGATACTGATAGAAGACTAGAATGAATGCTTAATTAATCATAGGTCTAGGTACATATTTATAGATACATAGATGGGCCGGTATACAGGCTAGGCCCAAACACAGTCCAACACCCCCCCCCCCCCCCCCCCCCCCCCCGCAGTCCCAACATCTAGCCACAACAGATGTTGAGACTGGACCGAAACTCAGAAAACAAAGTCGACGGGAGTCCCTTCGTGAAGATGTCGGCAAACTGTGACGTCGTCGGCACGTGGAGAACTCGAACCTCACCGCGTGCAACCCGCTCACGAACAAAATGAAGATCAATCTCCACATGTTTCGTGCGCTGGTGCTGGACGGGGTTGGTGGAGAGGTAGACGGCACTGACATTATCACAGTAGACCAGCGTGCTCTGGGCGACAGGGGAGTGGAGCTCCTGAAGTAGCTGCAGGAGCCAGGACGCCTCTGCTACGCCGTTAGCCACGGCGCGGTACTCCGCCTCAGCGCTGGAGCGAGAAACCACAGGCTGCCGCTTCGAGGACCAGGAGACAAGATTCCCCCCAGGAAGACGGCGTAGCCAGAGGTGGAACGGCGGGTATCAGGGCACCCCGCCCAGTCAGCGTCGGTGTAGACCACCAACTTCGAAGCCGAGTCACGTCGAAGGAGAAGCCCGTAGTCGAGGGAGCCGCGCAGGTACCGAAGAATCCGCTTCATCGCCGTGAGGTGCGTCTCCCGCGGATCATGCATGTGGAGACACACCTGCTGAACCGCATATGAGATGTCCGGCCTGGTGAAGGTGAGGTACTGCAGGGCACCTGCAAGACTCCTGTAAGAGGTGGGGTCGGCGACCGAGGCGCTGTCAGCCGAAGCCGGCTTCGCCTGAGTGTCCACGGGAGTGGAGCACGGCTTGCAATCAGCCATGCCCGCTCGCTCGAGGATATCCAGGCAGTACTGGCGCTGGTGGACGAACAGAGCGTCCGGACGGTGCTCGACCGCAACGCCCAGGAAGTGGTGGAGCTGGCCGAGGTCCTTCATCGCGAACTCCCGCTGCAGTGTGGAGATCGTGCGCTGAAGAAGAGCCGAGCTGGACGCCGTGAGGACAATATCGTCCACGTACAGGAGGAGGTAGACAGTGTCACCCTCATGCCTGTAAACGAAGAGCGAGGTGTCCGACTTGGCCTCGACGAAGCCAAGCGAGGCCAGGAAGGAGGCGAACCGGCTGTACCAAGCCCGAGGCGCCTGCTTCAGCCCGTATAGAGACTTGTTCAGCCGGCAGACCAAGTCTGGATGGGCTGAATCAACGAACCCTGTCGGCTGACTGCAGTACATCGTCTCTGTCAGCGTCCCGTGAAGGAAGGCGTTCTTGACGTCCAGCTGGTGGACAGGCCAAGAACGCGAGAGAGCCAATGACAGAACAGTCCGTACTGTCGCTGGCTTAACCACCGGACTGAAGGTCTCGTCGTAGTCCACTCCAGGGCGCTGAGTGAAGCCCCGAAGTACCCAACGAGCCTTATATCTCTCCAGGGAGCCATCCGCCTTCCTCTTATGCGTGAAAACCCACTTGCCTGTGACAACGTTGCCACGGGAAGGACGGGGAACAAGGTCCCATGTCCGGTTGGCAAGTAGGGCCGCATACTCCTCCTCCATAGCGCGACGCCAGTGAGGGTCAGCGAGGGCGCTACGGACGGAGGTCGGTATAGGTGATACCGAAGAGGAAGTGGATGGTGTCGGTGTCATCGAAGAGAGTACCACTCCGGAGAACCTCTCAAGAGGCCGGAGAACCCCAGCGGCACGTCTAGTCACCATCGGGTGAACGTGTCCTGGGTCTCGGTGAAGCAACGGTGGGTGGTACATCGAGGGCTCTGGACGCGCAGGCGTAGAGGCACCAACCCGCTCTCGTCGCTGGTAGACAAGAGCAGGATTGGCGAAACGTGGAACAGGGGCCGCGCGTGGCGCAGCGGGGGACGTGGGAGCCGGAGTAGTCGTCGGGTCCCCGCACGGCGCAGGATTCGAGGCCGGAGACGCCGAGGCCGCGCGTGGCGCAGCTGTAGGGGTCGCCGGGGCCGCGCGTGGCGCGGGAGTCGAGGCCGGAGACGCCGGGGCCGCTCGTGGCGCAGCCGTAGGAGACGTCGGGACCTCGTGGGGCGCAGGAGTCGAGGTCGGAGACACCGGGGCCGCGCGTGGCGCAGCCGTAGGAAGCGCCTGGGCCTCGTGTGGCGCAGGAGGCGAGGTCGGAGACGTCGGGGCCGCGCGTGGCGCAGCCGTAGGGGACACCGGGGCTGCACCTGGCGCAGCAAGAGACGTCGGTGCCACGCGTGGTGCAACACTCGTCCCCAGGGTCGACGGAGCCTGGGCACCAACCCGCACTCATCGCTGGTAGACGAGAGCAGGGTCAGTGAACCGCCGTGTCGTGGCTGTAGTAGGCACAGCC